>CM051456.1:4833869-6309494 GCA_028274465.1 Plantago ovata | reverse complement strand
ACATGATGGTAATTAATTCCCTAATTCGCTAATGTTTGACTCTTCCACTTTGCTTGGTTGCTTGCTAGTTTCCAGTTGAGTTTTTAGACTTTAATTAATTATTATAATGTGGCATATCAGTTAGATTCTCTAGATTTTTTCCATGTATATCAAGTTAAGTAGACTTGTTGTCATAAATTGTGATGAAGAATTTCATTCTACTTAGCCGTTTTGCGCTGTGTTTATTGTACATTGATTTGTTACCATGAATTGCAGCTGATGGGAATGTGAATTGTATAACGTAACGTTGACTGTGATTGATTTTCTATTTTCTCGTCAGAATTAGTAATCTAGCCTTACTGTAGTCATATTATTCGTTACTATGTCTGAAGACATTCCAACAAGTTCGGAAATACTTTATTTGCTTGTATTCCTTCTATCTACGTGTGAAATTTGTTTCAGGAGGAAGGGGATTTGTGGAGGTAAAAGAATTTGGCGTTCCAGACACGGTAAAGTCAATGTCATGGTGTGGTGAAAACTTGTGTCTAGGAATCAGAAGAGAGTATTACATTTTGAATGCAACAAATGGTGCTTTATCTGAGGTGTTTCCTTCAGGAAGGATAGCCCCTCCCTTGGTAGTGTCTCTTCCATCAGGCGAACTTCTTCTAGGCAAGGTACGTTTTAGTTACATACTGCATGTTTCTGAAAAATCTCCATGTTAAATTCTCCGTGTTTTTTGTATTGAGTGTCTGTGAGAGTTTACCTTAAAAAATGAACAATGATAAATAAATAACTTCTGTATTTTTGTTGTTTTCCTGTGAACAAGACAATGACTCTGAGCACACTGTTGCAATTATTACTTTGGTTATCTGTAAGATAAGTAGAACAATCTGGAGATTGACCTCAATTCTGTTTATGTCAAATCATTTATTTTGTGGGATGGTGTTACAAAACTTATATCGTCCTTCATCTATCTTGTCTTGGGGGACAACAGATTTAACAGAAATGTAGTTTTATTAATTGATTATGGTTAGTTCTTCCCATTTTCTTCAGGACAATATTGGTGTCTTTGTCGACCAGAATGGTAAACTCCTCCAGGATGGCAGGGTCTGTTGGTCAGAAGCGCCTACAACAGTAGTAGTTGAGAAGCCATATCTTATAGGCCTGTTACCAAGGCATGTTGAGGTATCACATAAATTCATATTGGTGAATCAGTTCTTTCTACAATAACGTAAACATAAGTTACAAGTATTTGGGATTGCAGTTCTATTTCTAAGTTATAGATGTATGCAGATACGGTCTCTTCGAGATCCTTATCCACTGATACAAACGGTTGTTTTGCGCAATGTACGCCGGCTACTTCACAGTTCCCATATTATCATTGTAGCACTAGAGAATTCTGTCTATGGCTTGTTTCCTGTTCCTCTTGGTGCGCAGGTAATCTCCTTCCTGCATCTGTCATTTCCATTGAACTTTCGTTTTACCATCTTAGCTTATGATATTATGTTGGTAAATGATACCAACAAACCCTACCTATATAGTTTCATTACACAGGCCTATAGTATCTTTTTAGTTGTTGCTGTCAGTAATGATATTATTGTTTGTTGAAGTCAAAATTTTGAGTGCTTATGTGTCACTCATGCAATTCTGAGGCTTTGAATTGGAGAGCAATACTATAGATGAAGGTGACAAATTGCATGATTTTCCAAAAAACTAACAGTATTTGAAGTCCAGTCATTTCTGTAGAATGTTGATTGGAGATATCAGTTCAATAGTATTTTTTATCACTTTGCAGTGAGTTTACTATATGTCTTGTTCAGATTGTACAACTGACAGCTTCAGGCAATTTTGAGGAAGCTCTGGCTTTGTGTAAATTACTTCCAGCAGAAGATTCAAGCCTCCGAACTGCAAAGGAGCAGTCAATTCATATCAGGTATGTTCACCTTTCTTGGTTCTTTTCAGATATCTTAAATAGAAGATAGAAAGAAGGACCCCTGAATAATCATCAATGTGATGATAGGTGTCATATCTAATTTCATGAAATTTGCTAGATGCATTTGGCTAATTGAATTTCAACAGATCACATACTGCCAGCTAAGGATGACGTTGGAGTTAAACTATTGTTTGTATCTGGTAAATCAAATTGACAAAGTGGACCAAACAAATGAATTAGTGATATATAGGCAATTATGACGTATGAGTTGTGATCTATATGCTGCTGCGTAACTTGCTAAACGTGCAAACTCATGATGTCTAAACATTATGTATGCAGATATGCCCACTATTTATATGACAATGGGAGCTATGAGGAGGCCATGGAGCATTTTGTGGCATCTCAAGTAGAAATAACTTATGTTCTTTCTTTATACCCTTCCATTATTCTTCCCAAATCATCTCTGGTACCAGAACCAGAGAACTATATTGATAGTGGAGATGGAGATGCACAAGTACTTTCAAGAGGTTCCTCCGGCATGTCTGATGATTTGGAACCTTCACCTCTTCCACACGCTTTCGAGCCTGAAGAAAGTGATCTTGAATCCAAGAAAATGACCCACAATACTCTGATGGCTCTTATAAAGTTCCTGCAGAAGAAAAGATACAGTATAGTGGAAAAGGCCGCTGCTGAGGGAACTGAGGAGGCAGTATCAGATGCTGTCGGCAATAATTTTGTGTCTTATGGCAACACTAGGTCAAAGAAACAAAGCAAGGTAAAGCTTTGCCCCTTATTAATACTACTTCATAGTTTCATAGTTCGTACTCTTATATGCATTTCTTCATTTAGTTTATCTGTTATTAGCTGTCTAGTGTGCGACGATGTTATACATGTGAAGTAGATGCTTTGCAGTCATATAGATTTCAGAGAATATGGCTTTATCTTCAATATTTGTAGAAGTTTCAACTCGTAATGCTCCAAATTCCTCATTTTTAAGTAGTGTGTACCAGATTTTTGGAGTGCTTTCAGTTTTAAAGAGTTTGAGATCACAGGATATATCCTTTGGATATCAAACCTTTTACAATAAAAGCCATTTTCTACAGTTTGTATGTTGTGATATGGATGGGCTTGGAGTTAGCAGAACAATATGGAGTCACTAAGATGCTTGACTTACAGTCCCTGAGAATGTCTTATTCAGTTTAATCGATTAATTTGATGTTCTAATTTATTAATCTTTGATTCAACAAGACAAATATTAGAGTGCATGTGACGCCTAAAAGAACATTAACTTTTTGCCGTATATGTGTGTTATTGATATTTACCTACTGTTTCCTGTTTTATAGGGTCGGGCTAGTACAGCTATCAGCTCAGTTGCTCGGGCCATTGCAGCTATACTTGACACTGCATTACTCCAGGCTTTTCTATTAACGGGGCAACCTTCAGCTGCACTGGAACTATTAAAGGGTCTTAATTATTGTGATTTAAAAATTTCCGAGGAGTTTTTGCTTGAAAAGAATCAATTCCTTTGTCTTCTAGAGCTCTACAAGTGCAATGGGCTGCATCGTGAAGCACTCAAGCTTCTTCATAGATTAGTTGAGGAATCCAACTCAAACAACCCAGCAGCTGATCGGACCCAGAAGTTCAAACCTGAAATGATAATTGATTATTTAAAAGTAAGTATTTATTGACATGCATTTTGTACAAGGTACTTGATTGAACTTATTAAAAAGCTGATCTCCGGCATACGGAAGCATATTTACAAAAAAATGAAATTAAGCAGGAGATAATTCATGAAAGCAACATAGTTGAATTGGGCCATTAGTCTGGACCTTGCAAAGTCTAAGATGTTTCAGTTTTGACTTCATTGTGCATAGTATGTCAATTACTATTTGTGTTAATTTTTGACTTTTCTATTCAGCCCTTGTGTGGCACAGATCCGATGCTTGTCCTGGAGTTCTCAATGCTCGTTCTTGAAAGCTGTCCAACACAAACTATTGAACTCTTCCTGTCTGGAAATATCCCGGCTGACCTGGTGAACTCATATTTAAAACAACATGCTCCAAGCTTGCAGACAACGTATTTGGAACTCATGTTGGCCATGAATGAAAATAGCATCTCAGGGAATCTACAGAATGAAATGGTAAGGACTAAGGATACAGTTCCTGTAAACGGTCTCAAACTGTGATGATCTCTAGTTACCAAATACTTCTTCACTTTTAAATAAATGAATTTCTGGCTTTTTATTATTTACAAAATAAATGATGTTTTGGCTCTCTTTATCCTCATGATTCCGTTATTACCCGTAATTAACTCACATCAAAACATCCCTTCACGTTTCACTCATCAATTAGGACTACTTTTGACCAACAATATAATTAAAATAAATGAAAACCATCCTTCATTAGTGTACAGAAGGCCAAAATTTAATACTTAAATGCAAATATAGGAGGGAGTATTTTGTGAGTTTCATTTACATGATACAAGATGAGATGTTATTAAGGAAATTGTGAACTTAATTAATTATTTTTTTTACTTTTCTTTTTTCTTTATCCTCCGAGAGCGCTGGATTACGGGAAATCTTTAATTCTCTACAAAGAAATATTAATCATTATGTTTATCTGATGCAGGTGCAAATATATTTGTCTGAAGTACTTGATTGGTATACAGACCTCAATTCTCAGCAAAAGTGGGATGAGAAAACTTATTCTCCCACAAGGAAGAAACTTTTGGCTGCCTTGGAGAGTATTTCTGGCTACAAGCCAGATGTTCTTTTGAAACGTCTTCCATTGGATGCTTTATATGAAGAACGAGCAATCCTTTTGGGAAAGATGGACCAGCATGAGCTTGCTCTCTCTGTATATGTACATAAGGTATTAAAACTCCACAATTTTTTAGATTTCCAAATTGCATTTATCATTAACTGTGCTGTTATCATGAATGTTAATGCAAGTACTAAACTGTGGATTGTAGCTTAATGTTCCTGAACTGGCACTCTCTTATTGTGACCGAGTATATGAGTCCAGACTTCAACAACCTTCAGCAAAATCTCATCGCAACATATACGTCACCCTATTGGAAATATATTTGAATCCTCGAAAAACGACAAAAAACTTTGAAAAGAGAATCACTAGTCTAGTATCCTCTCCTAGTCCTGGAATCACAAAGCCGAGTTGGGGAGCACTTAAATCTAAAGGTCGGTTGGCTAAAAAAATTGCTGAAATTGAAGGAGCTGAGGAGACTCGTTTCAATCCTAGTGGCACAGATAGTGGAAAGAGTGATGGTGAAACTGATGACAATACTGAGGAAGGAGCTTCTACCATTATGGTTGATAGGGTTCTTGATCTGTTGAGTCAAAGATGGGATCGACTAAATGGAGCTCAGGCCTTAAGGTTGCTACCTAGAGAAACTAAACTGAAGGTAAGTAAGCAATCATGTACGGTACTTTTGTTGAATGTCTTAAATCTTTGTTGTGACAAATTAAGTGGTTCTTATTTTAATGTTTGTTCTCTCTTCTTGAGTTAATAATTTGTTACCATGGCTCGCTGCAGAACTTACTTCCTTTTCTGGGGCCTCTTTTGCGGAAATCTGGTGAAGACTCTCGAAACTTACCGGTGATAAAGGGTTTGAGAGAAAGTGAAAACCTGCAGGTATATATCCTTTTGTCGCGAGAATATAACGTAGAATTATGTATCTACCCTTATCCTGTACCCACTTTCAGTTCTTTAAAGTGCAAATTAAATTAACCTCTTAACTTGCATCTTATCATTCATTTATAGTACTTCGATGTATGCATATGCAAGATCAGTTAGATTTGGATCTTCTTGGTCTACCACATGAACAGCTTTCTAAGTGCATTTTTGGCTTAAGAATGTAATTTGCTTTAGTTAGTATTCTAACTAAGTGTGGTCAAATCAGGTGAAAGATGAACTCTACAGCGAAAGAAAAAACATGGTGAAGATTACAGGCGACAGTATGTGCTCTCTTTGCAACAAAAAGATAGGAGGTAGCGTCTTTGCAGTTTATCCGAATGGCAAGACCATTGTGCACTTTGTTTGCTTTAAAGATTCACAGAAAATGAACGCTGTTGGAAGAAGCTCATCACAACGTAAAAGATGATGCTATATCTATACAAATTTGCATGGAGAGGAAAAAGTAAACGATCCATCACTCTGGATTCTAGCAAGTTTTGTACGTTTTTTGGGAGCCATCAACAATGAGGTCAACAGCATTTATTAGTTACCTTAACAGAAAAACACCCTGTTTTTTAGGTGCATGATCTGTTCCGGCAGCACTATTTGGCGTGCCACTGCTGTAATTCGATATAACGACCGTGGAGTTATATATTTGTGAAGAACATGTCAACCCCTACTTGTTTGTGTAAATCTTATTTTTGTGAGTGGTTTGAGGCTTGCTCTTTTTATTATACTGTACAGAGAGAGAGAGAGAGAGGGAGAGAGCTGCATTATATTGTTGAAATGTATGAGGGCATATACTGCTGGTTTCATGATGTTGATATGTACAATGTGTTAAGCTTTTGTTTCTGATCTTTTTGCTGTCAAAAGTACTACAACAGCCATACTTTCTGGCAAATCTTAAAGGTTTACATCAATGAGTTCTACAGTATCTTCTTAGATCTTACCACTCTTGCTTACAAAACGGTAGACTGTAACACCAACTCTGGACCCATCACAGGGATTATCAGTATGTATAATCTCAACATCAAACATCTTCTTGGCCTTCTTAAAGAAAACAGATTCCTTCTTCCACCTCTTCAAATGAGCCATTAAGAACACCAGACCCTTATCACTCCCATCCAAGAAAAAACTCATCGTTTCGAGCAGCGGCTCAAACAGATGATCATGATACACCAAGTCCGACCCAATCACAGCGTCGAAATCCCTCCCGATCGCCTCCATCTCTTCTGCATTCCCCCACGAAAGCGCAGCCACGTTGACATCTCCACCATGGAGCTTCAACACTTCAGCGTTAGCTTCCACGTTGTACTCCATGTTGAGCAACACATTAGGCAGGTCCGTGACTGTAACAGACGCTCCAAACAAAGCAGCTGCTGCAATTCCAACGACCCCGGTTCCTGACCCGAGTTCGAGCAGGCGGAGGCGGTTACCAGAGGGGACGAACAGAGGAGCTGCAGTAGTGGTGGTTGGGTGGTTGTGGCGGTCGAAGAGGTTGATGAGAGTGGCGGCGGCAGGCCAGAGCTGGAAGGCGATGCCTTGGGAAGTGAGTTGCCTGATGGCAATGGTGGCGTTGATGGAGGTGAGGGTGTACGTTTTCTGCTGGGGTGGTTTTGCATGAATTTGTTCCTGGGTTTGTTGACGTTCTTGATCTGGTGGTTCATGGAATTCTGGAGTTTCTTGATAATCTTGGTGATTTGCCATTGGGTGAGGAGAAATGGAGGAGAATAGGGAGGGAGGCGATATGATAGGCGGCTAATCAGGGTTTTTGACTGCAGAAAGGGATCATTATATCCGGTTGAAGGGTACAAACGAGACAATTTATAAGTCATTTTCTCGTAGATATTTGTTTGCCTTTTTTAGGTGAGGTTTAAATTTAATTGCTTATTTTGGCAAGTGGAGGGGTGAAAAGACTTGCCCGGCCCTTGGATTGACTTGGCAGTTGGGAGTACACTACCCGTATGACTAGGACAGAAGGTGTTGGTAGTTGGTGGCGAGGTTCTATTGGCCGGCTGCTTCTCGAACCGGACTTGTAATTTGTAAACGGAACGCCGGGTTAACTTGGGAAGAGGGAAATTTCAAAACTTTTGAGAAACAGAGAAAATGAAAAGAACATCTCGTATGCAACCGACTCTCAAAATTAATAAATACTGTAAATTATAGATAACAAATCACAACTGCCATCTTAGTTTTCTTGACCATACGTTGACACGATTCTGTTCCATCCATAAGCTCAATAGTACTAAAGTAGCGAGTCACTTGTCTGGCCAGTAATGTTTAGTGAGAGAACGTTAATCCTTTCCTCTGGTGAATTTTTTAGCAGCAGCAGCTCATAAAATGAATATCTAGCCGAGCAATATCGGTCCCGTTTTCAGGGACAGTTTTCTCAACGGTTTTTTTTTTTTTAATCCACAAGACTAGAACCCGAATCCTTATTTAAGTGAACTCAAGACACGTATGACTTGCCCCTCGAGCCAATCACCATGTTTTATTCAACGCATGATAGAACTAGGCTTTTGATCTCTATTACAAGTTTCATGCTACTCGTGCCATATGTTAAGTTACAGGAGGTCAATTAGCAGACACTGCTCAGTTTACAACACTAGCCTACTCAAGTCGAACAAAGGAGAGAAGAAAGAAAACGATGATTGGAATACAAACAACAGTTACAGTCGATCCTTTAAATCCTGAATAACCACATGTGCTGAATTACGCCCTGGAGCACCCATTACACCCCCGCCTGGATGAGCTCCACTACCGCATAGATATAAACCCGGTACAGGAGTCCTGTAACTTGACCTGCATACAATGGTGGAAAGTAACAATTTTAGTTTTCAGGCATAATAATATCACATATACCAACAGCAGAAATTAAGGTAAATCAGCGAACGATCATCATACCATCCTTTTACAGGCCGCATGAGGAATAACGAATCTAATCCCATGGCACCATGAAATATATTTCCCCCTGTCAGATTATGGAAAATACACCGATTATGGCCCGTATCAAATTCAATAAACAAAATCTACTTTTAACTTGATATGAGATTACAGTTGTACTTAAAAACTTAAAAGGGGACTGTTTACCTCCAAACATCACTTCTATTGCATCCAATGCCTACATCTAAAGTACTATATCCTCTATAAAGGCTTTTGATGATATCAAAACTTGTGGTAGTTATTTACAAGTTATCCCAGAAATTAATGCTATATAAATAAAAGAGGCACCGATGTTGTAGACTTCTAGTGTAAATTTACTTGGTGAAATTAATACACAACTTTGATGGAAAAGAATCCCATGATCCTGATAGTTGAATATCCACAAAGTAAACAAAGAGTCTTTCTCACAGGAAGTGCAATATCAGCTTGATGACCAAACAAAGATTAGGCAGCTGTGTGTTTGTGTTGAAAAGTGATGCATAGAATTCTCAACGCAGGTCTTCTATATAAGTATCCCGTATGTTAATTGGACAATGAGATACTGATGTGAAAACATCAATTTCATTGTTAGGGGGTAAATGATGGTATTGACTTATTGAGCAAAATATAGGTACTACTTACCTGTCAAACCAATTTCTCTCTCGAGGTCTGGTGGAGTCAACATGTCATAGCCAATAATTGATGAACTAAAGCCAGGAGCATATTCATCAATTAGGTCGAAACATCTTTTGGCAAATGATTTCTGCAAACAAAAGTGCGTAGATATTAGAAGAAAGTTAACAAGAATCTCATAGTTCCATATAAAACAGATGAAGTAGCTTAATAGGTGCTTCTGCATATAAACTGGTAGAAACGTGACTGACTCTATATACAGGATCTTCCCAGCTCCCATCGATGGGTTTGTAAGGTGTGTACTGAACAAACAGGTTAATGACATGCTGCCCTGCACAAAATAACATGAGGAAATTACTTCAGTGATGTTGTCACAGCACAAGACTAGGGAGTAAGTTAGAAGTAATTTTAACTTGTTTCATAAAGATATAAGTGGTACTATTTGGCGATTGGTAGAGGGTTATGAAGCAGTATGCACTTGGATAGGTCCTGCCCAAATTTCAGGTATTTCCTATTCTGTGATTGTTTTAGAGCAGAGCTTGGACATCAAAGTGGTATTTTCATCACTTCGAATCTTTCTCAATTATATTGGGAAAAGAAAAAAAAACATGTACCTGGTGGAGAAATAGTCTTGTCCAATGCAGAAGGAATTGTCATTTCTATTATAGGTCTCCGAGATGGTATCCCATTTAAAGATTCCTGGCAGGCAGACTCGATCTCTTCCATACTTTAAATCAAACAAAAATAACACTAATTAGTAATTTATGTTAATCAACCAAACCAATTATAACACAAACCCGGCATTCACTTTTTCTTTGCACTCTTTTTATTTTTTAAGATGTCAATATCTTGAAAGTGAAAAAAGACGAGGGACACAAAAACAGAGGAGCCTTATATCATTTCCCAGAAACAGTCTGATCACAAGATAATCCAGCAATAAAAGCACATGAATACCCACCATAAACAAGAAATAGATCCCTAAATGTTACCATGTCACAGTAGCAAATGAGGAAATGCCTTGGCATCACTGTTAAACATGCTATGTGCTGGCACTAAGGTGACAGTCATTTCACTCTATTCCAGAATGATCAAGTAGTAGAATCCGGAAAACAGGTATAAAGTGGTATTTTTTTATCAACCTTAGGATACTGGTGCAGCTCCATTGTAGTTGTGTCGACCAAAATGGAATTTGATCAACCTTAGGATACTAGTTTTAATTTTCTCGAGACACAGTGCAAAACATCGACTTGAATAACAGGATTATGGATCGTATGCAGCAACGCAAAAAGAAGCTAAGAAAGTACCTTTCACATCCAATGTGAATAGTACCCGTATGCTCAGGACCAACATCATTATGTTGAGACATGCAATGAAACCCAGGCAACTGGTCTACAGCCAAATTGATTTTGGTAGTCGCCTGTCCATAGAACAGTGTGACTTCAAACTTCAGTTCACTTCACAAACTTGATAACTCAACACAAGAGGTCATGAGGACAAAGGCATGCAAGAAAAGAATAAATCTTGAGAAAAAAATATAAGTCTATATGTTCTCATGAGAAACAAGTTCAAATTAGTATGAAGTGTGCTATAGAACCTTGGAGTCATGGACATGTGGCTATAGACAATATAAAATCCCGGAAGGCAACTCTTAGATACACTTGAAAATGATGTAAAGGCTTTCTTTTTTTAGCACATAAAATCGTTTCTATTCTTACTTATCAAGCTATTTAAAAGTTTGAAAAGGGAAGTGGACCCGAAAGAATGAGAAATTCCCAGATAAAGCTGTGACTTAGACACTTCCGCAGAAGGATCCAGCATAAAAGTATTAAACTATTATCCAAATACAAGAATAAATCATCCTTAAAAATTGAGCAGCACACTTACAGAACTGTAATCGGAATTCTTTACAGCAGAGAGAAACTCATCAGGAAGTACACCGTGTGGTACAAATTCCTGTGTCATTACAGGTTCACAATCGGTGTTAGAATCAGGTTACATCTAATAGATGTTTCAACATTATGAAATGATGAAATATAAGAATTCTTCACCATGAATGTTCTGTATGGGGTCGCATTAGACAGAACAACAGAAGAATGCATCTCAGTACCATCAGCCAACAACACCTAAACAATTCAGTCCAGAAACCAAAACCAACTATCAATTAGCATGCTTTTTGGCTTCTAAACAGTTAATTAAGAAGCTTATTTGGAAACTAACCCCACACACTCTGCCTGAGTCGTCAATCTTTAGGTTTGACACCTACAAACAAAATAAAAAATTACTTTAACATATGGCAATTTTGACTTTAAAAGGACAGCAACATAGTACTATATAGTAAGACAATGAACAAGCTAAAGACAAATGTATGTGAACTGACTCATTTCAGAAATTGATATCTTTATTTTCCATTTCCCAGTCTAGAATAGTATAGTTAGCCAAGAAATGAAGGTTAGTAATTACTGCAGACATGAGCCCCTGCTATCGTGAAAACTGAACCCCATAGAAGGAGCATTATATGATTAAAGGGGGGGGGGGGGGGAGCCATCATACAAGAGAGTACTATCAGACACTCCGACTATTTTATATCAATTCAAGGTAGAAAACTGTGCTTCAGACGAACTAGTTCCTAATCAATTGCCAAAGTTCAGAAGATTTACATGTAAGCGTAGAAACACAATCCCATGTGTTACGTGAATTACCAAATTTGGACCTGCAGAAGTGCCTTAAGTTATTCATTGAGCCATAGAATGGGTTTCGGAACAGAAAATCACAATTTTGCACAGATAGGAATAGAACTTTTCCATGAGATTCCTCCCTAAAAATTCACTATCTAGTAAAAAAGTACTTAATACAAGTGAAATTCGAAAACAATAAAACAAGGTGAATAAAACAGTCATCTGGGTTATAGTACATACAAATATTGTACAGAACAAATGTAGCAAACTTACTTCTGCTTCTGTCAATATGGTAGCACCAGCTTCTCTAGCAGCATTACTAATGGCTGAAGACACAGAGCCCATCCCACCTTCAACGTACCTGAAAATTGCAGGATTTAAGAACCGAAACGGGCTGCAGATTATTCTTGATAAGTGCTTCAGAAATGATCATAAAAAATACTGATTGGCATGGATATTCAATCTTTCAAAGGCTGAAAAAGTTTCCAATTCTTAGGATCATCTGCTTAGTGTCTGAAATCTTAACATAATAGAGGGAATGAGAAAAAGGAAAAGGCAAGGCTCATTTACATGGAATAATTACAAGCACTTTTCAATGGCCTTGACAAATCATTAAAGAGATACTCACGACCAAATTCCCCGATCACCGTCAGTTTCTCCCATCACATGATGTAGCAAAACATACCCGCTGCCAGGAGTAGTGACACTACCCTAATATATATGAGAAAATGGAAACCATTAATAACAAAATCAAAAACAGTAGTCAAAATCCAGTTTTATGAGCTCATAATACGGGAATATGGTAATAATCAACAAAGTAGTATACTAGCTTGAGGGCCATACTCTCTTAGTTCATGCATTAGGCTAGAAGAGTGAACATACAGAAATACTTGATGAAGTATAAGCTAGAATTATCATCATGAATGATAATCAATTGCGACCTCCAGATCAAAGACAAATCTTACCGTGGATCCTATAACAGCATCTGTACCAAGTGTTGCCTTCAGGACATCAGACTGAAATTATGAAGTAAAGAATGTCAGTCTGGAAGATATATCCATTCATACACATTACAACTCACAGTGAATAGCCAGAGCACTGTAAAGATAGTTTCTATTTTCTTTACCTCGAACCAGTTGTTTAAAACCTTTGATGCTGGAGCCAGTAAAAGGTCTATAGAATCCCTGAAACCATAAAAAGTATATTAGCTGAATAAGTTTGCTATTCAGTAGAAGTCAACTGCAGACGCACGAAAGTAGAAACTTATGTAGCATCTCTTTCTCAACCAGCAGCAACATACAATGAGATAAATCAACTCTGAAGTGACACACTTACACTAGCTCCTTTTGCCCCATGGCAACGGCTCGTTGCAGAAATTGGGCCCAGAAGACCGACTTGTGTAAATTATCTTTCATACGCGTGATAGAAGATAAACTTTCGGGCAGTTTCTCAGGCGGACACGAATCCAGGAGAGGATCCATAAATTTACAGAAGCTCTCCAAAAGATTCTCATACCTACAAACCGCATCCATGCATTCCATTAATACTCAATACTTAAGATGTATCACACATTTTATTTTAGTACTGTTTGACTCAAATTAACATCATTTGAGGCCAACTATAAATCCCCCTTTCTTGGTACTATCATAAAAGTCATGCATATTGTTACTCTACACATATGAAAAAGTACAGTAATAGTTGTAACAACAGGTTATCTATATTGGAATAGTGCATAGGTCATAGGTGCATATGTATCCATCATCTACCTGGGGTAAGCTTCGGCATCGCGAACAGAGAACTTAGCAATCTGAGAATAGTTGAGCTCCTTATCAGCTCCAAGCATAAGGTAACGCCCATCAGCACAGGGAGTAAATGAAGTTGCTGGAGTCCTCTTCAGCAACTTCAAACCATGCCTAGCCAACTCCAACTCCCTAACATTTTCACCAATCAGCAACACAATATTCAATCAATTAACCAATCAGAACTGAAATTACTCTGGCATCACCAAACAGTTACAACTCACACGAATTTATACTACTAGTAAGAGTTAACAGTGATGTGTGTACTTGATAACAGCCGGACGGAGGAGGCTCTGGAGGTAGCTACAGCGGGAGAACTTGAAGCCAGGTATAACTTCCTCGGTTACGGCGGCGCCGCCTATAATGTGGCGGCGCTCGAGGACGGCGACTGAGAGGCCGGAGCGAGAGAGGTAGGCGGCAGCGGTGAGGCCATTGTGGCCGCCGCCGATGACGATCGCGTCATATTTCTTATTCGCCGCGGCGGAAGAGCTGAACTGCCGGCCGAACCGTCGCCACATGGTATGTTATGTCGTAGATTAGAGAGTAGAGCCCAGTGAGTGTGAGTTAATGATAATTCAATTTGATTGCATTGACCCTTATTATTAACGGAATTAAATCATCATAAATTTAACAATCTTCTTCTTCAGGGAAGATCTCTACGGAGTATATTTTAAGTCGAAAAATCAATTAATTGATTTGTGCATTTCACCCATTCCCTGCACTTTACCCTGAGATATTATTAGTATTTGACACAATATTCCTTCAAGTATTATTCGTGCATAATATTCCACCCTAAAATATTAATTTCGAGAACTTTATAAAATTTTCCACTTTAATTTTTATTTTAATTTTCAATATCTTATTTGACCTCAAATTAATAATAACTTGTTGCGAAAAAATAATTTTTAAAATTATATTAGGATGACTTAGTCACGGTGAGTCCTTCTTTCTCCTCTCCTTTTCTTCTTCCGTTCGGCCTCCGTTCGTCGACCCCTGTTCCGACGATTTCCGCTGCCGCCCTCTCTTCTCCTCTTCTTTCTTCTTTCTCTCTTCTCCCCTCTTTCTTCTCTTCTTCTCCCTCCCTTCTCCGTCGACCGCGCGCCTTAGGCGCGAATTGCAGCAGGTTGCTGCGAATCACGGCCCGCGACTGCAGGCCCCGCCTGCCGCTGTCGTCCGGAAGGCGGAACCCTTCGTGGTTCTGGCCGTGTTGGTCGCCACCGGTTTGCATAACAACCCGGTCCTTCTTCTTGCTTTCACCTTCGATACCTTGAAAATCCATGTCTTCAAAAGCTAGGGTTTCGATCAATTTGAAATAACTTCCTCGGAATACAGAATCTAAAGAGATTATTCCTTGCTCAAAAGTTCTTCCTCCTTGATCTACGGGCGCTGCCACCACCTTTACTAGAAGTCTCAGATTTTCTTTGTTGTCAGAGTTTGTGCTCTTGCAGAAGCTAAGTCGCCGATATATATAGAATTAATAAATCCTATATATGGAACAACTTGGCTCTGATACCAAGCTGATGGAACCTCAATTCTGACAGCATCAGGAATGCTAAAAGAACTAGGGATCTCATATTTACCCCTCATATCCACAACAGATAAACGAATAATAATCGCAATTAGACACATAATACCACTAAGGCCTACTATAGAATAGCAATAACCTGGCGTGGCCGCATTATGATGGCTCACCTAATACCGCGGAAGCATTAGGACGGACTAGCCCCCTGGTGGGCGCCTCCTCCTGGCGATGGCGCGGGTTCGCCTTCCCTTCGATTATTGCCCCTACCGCAGGTTGAATGCGCGGTTACCTCCCCGACCTCAAGGTCTAGTGTCGCCTACTCCCCGAGCTGCACGGTCTAATATCGTAACTCACTAGCTACGATTCATTCACTCAGCACAAGACTGAACTGAACTCTACTGTATTGAACTATGAAAATAATGAATGTGTTACAGAGTATTTATAGGGAAAAGTTAACAGGCCTAGCTCGCTAAGAAAACGGGCTTAGCCCACTAATAAAATATTCTAGAGAATATCTCATCTAACCCTAACCCTAAGAATGTTCTGGAAAATAAAGGACATAAACGTAAATAACTACGTTAATCTAATCTAGGAAAGCAAATAAAGAGATGGCGAACTCGAGGTCTCATCATAACTCCAGATTCTCCACCAAAGATCTGCAAGAATAATGGCAATATTTAATCAAATTCACAAATCCATCATGAATTTCGAATTAGATATACATACGATCAAAAACTAAAACGAGTTATTATTTCTTGTTCAACAAGATCTCTAATTTTTTATTTTTTTAAATTAAATCATAATTAAGACAGTGAACAACAAAGTAATAATGTACCTTATTCCATGATTTATAGACTTTGTGCTCCATAGTATCTCTAGTATTATTCCAGCAGTCAGTTGTCTGGTACATCCTGTGACGCATATGCTCATAGAAACATTCTTCGTGCTCTTTCATGGACGCATTCGTAAAGTCATTGTACCGGATCTTCAAGTTTCCCATAAAACCTGCATTCTCGTCACGGGGCACCTTCCGGCAAGAACTCGCGACTTCAGTAGGAGCGTTATTGTCGACGGCAGCCATGATGATTGTTTAGATTATTTGATCAAAGGAAGAAAAAGAAGTTAAAATATTAACGATGCGATTAGGAGAGAGAGGGGGATTGATTTTGGTGTGTTGTTAGTGAATAGGTTGTTTCGGTACTTGGAATAAATAGTACTCCTTGTAGAATGTTATTGATACAGTTTAATTTAAAAGTTATACGTGGTCAAAGGTCGCGATGAATAGTTCCCTTAGGAAGTTATTGATAAAATGGAGGAAGTAGTTGGCTGGGTTTGCAGTAAAGAAAAAGGAATTAGGATGCGACTTACTTTGACTAACATAGGGGAATGAGTGAATTGGAAGAGAGACTGAGAGGGTCACGTGGTGTGGTGATGATAGAGACATGGATTATTTATTTGTTTTTGTCACTTTATGAATCAAGAAATCAAGAAGAGATAGGGCTTACCGCTTATCCATTGGTTTATATATCGTTTACCCGCTTATAAAGTTAGCATTAATTTTACCGGTTGTAACTACTTCGGTGGAAAGAGTTTTCTCTGCTATGAACATTATAACGAATAGGTTGCGCAACTGAATGGGCGAAGAATGGATGAATGATAATTTAGTGGTTTATCCTGAAAAAGATGTATTCAATGGTGTAGTGAATGAAGCTATCATTGAGAAATTCCAAAGTATGGCCAATCGCCACGGTCAATTATAGAATAGAATTTTAAGTTGTTGTAAGATACTTCATATTCTGAATTTTTTTTATTTATTATGTTAGTCTATATAAATCTTATGTAGTAGGATACTAGGATCTTAGTGACACAACTTGTGTCATGATTCGGGTATACCCTACCCCTCTTAGTCTTGTAATACTATTTTGGGTTTAATGAATTTTTATTTTTTTTTTGGCTTTTTTGCTGTTTAAAAGAAAAAAAATGATATGGGGTTGAGGTTTGGCTCTACATACCTCTCATATCTCCTCAAATTACAATGTTTGATTTTTACAGTGTGTTTAGCATGGAATTTCAAAAGAGAAATTTTACTAAAAGTTGAAAGTTCAAAATCTTGCATGACGATCCAATGCAAAAAACATACTTTACACTTGTTCATCATATAAAAATTTAAGCAATCCAAGAACAATTAAACTCGTGCAGATTTCATCCAAGGCACTATGCTAAAACGTTTACAGTTAAGCACAACTTTTATTCGTGCTACATTGTCAAGTTAAAATACATTGGAATAACTAAATTGATATAAAGGGAAAACGAAATAAATTTATATATTACTAACTTTTATATGAAATAAAATATAAAAGGTTGCATGGTTCAATTTCGGTCCTCACTCCTCACTAGAGAAAGAAAAAATTGCGAAAATAACAAAACTTGTAACTTAAAAGTTCTCTAGTTCCTTGGTGATGGTTGAAGAGCTGTGGCTGAGTTTTCACCTTCATTAGTAACTCCAGATTCTCCACCAAAGATCTTCAAGAATAATAGCATTTAATCAAATTCACAAATCCATCATAAATTTTCAATTAGATATACATGCGATCAAAAATTAAAACGAATTATTGTTTCTTGTTCAACAAGATCTCTAATTTTTTATTTATTTTTAATTAAATGATCATAATTAAGACAGTGAACAACAAAGTAATAATGTACCTTATTCCATGATTTATAGACTTTGTGCTCCATAGTATCTCTAGTATTATTCCAGCAGTCCTTTGTCTGGTACATCCTGTGACGCATATGCTCATAGAAACATTCTTTGTGCTCTTTCATGGACGCATTCGTAAAGTCATTGTACCGGATCTTCAAGTTTCCCATAAAACCTGCATTCTCGTCACGGGGCACCTTCCGGCAAGAACTCTCGACTTCAGTAGGAGCGTTATTGTCGACGGCAGCCATGATGGTCGTATCTAGCTAATCAAAAGAAAAAGAATATTGATTGATTTTTGGTGCGTGGGTTAGGTTAGGGAATAGGTGGTTTCGGTACTTAAATAAGTAGTAGAATCTTGACTTATTTGTCAAGAATATAACGTTTGATACTTGAACAAAGAATATTGGCTTGTTTGCCAAGAATATAAAGTTTGGCTTGGAAAGAAAGTCAGGATCATGTAGTAGAGCCGTAGAGGTAAGTGAAAATTTATTGGAGCGACAAAAGGGCAAAGAAGAAAACAAAAGATAAAAGAGAGAATTTTGGGTTCAAAGTGCGATTTAGTACGATTTACAATTTTAGTACTTTTAAGTTTAATTAAGATAAATTTAACTTCCAATAGAAATTTAGTTATCCTATTTTCACTTCATGCGAAAAAAACTGAACTTATTTGTAATATAAAAAACTGTTAAACAAAATTAACCGAACAAAAATTAATGATTTTTCAGATGAATTAAATAAAGCCTTAATTACATTTTTATTTGAGGTGATTAATAACTCCATTACACTTTATTTAATTTAATTTTACCATTAAATTCAACCAAAATGTTATATATATGTTAATAATATTTACGTAAAGATGTTCACCGAAGGGCTTTGATATTGATAAATGAATTTCAGGACAATTAAATACTTTGAACTAGTAGTATAAGATCAATTGGAGTGAGCGCAGGCACAAAAGAGTTATAATGTGGAAAATAATGAAAGCAAGAGTGTCTAAAAGCGCATAGCATTAATAGTATAAAGTATATACAGTAGTATATACATAAATTTTATATACAGTAATATATACATAAATTTTACAAATATATTATTAGTTTAAATTAACCTTTGAATTATCGTATTATAAAAAAAACTTAATTTATACATAATCTAGCATATATATATGTTAGAGATAATACTATTAATTCAAAGATATACCAATACAAAGTCAGAAATAGAAACGGATTTAAATCAAACAGAAACGGATTTAAATTTGCAACTGTTAGCCACTAATGCTAGATTTGATTACAAAATCAAATCTGCAATAATGCAGCAACAAATTCTCTGTAACTCCTTGTCAGTTACAAAACTTGAACTGAAAAGTTTTCTGGAAGGGTCTACTGGACCGGTTGCAAAACGAAGCTCGCGCGAGCCGGGCGGTTTTAGTTCAAACCAGTCCGACATTCGCGCACACAAGTTCACTAGATCGTGTAAAAATTTGGCTAGGATTTGCACTCCCCCTCGCGCATAGAGAGTTCTCGAGACATCTAGCTATTCAACTAGAATATTAAGTGTAAGCTCTTATCTTATATACTAGTGAAACCTTTTGCATTTTTCCAATGTGGGATAAACCCACTCAAGCTTCCAACTTTGAGCAATTCTTCCTCACTAATCCAAAGTCCGTTTTGGGCATACAATATATCAATTCGAAGCTCTCATTTCATAGCTTTCGACTATATATCTACTTTTCTCAATTAACACGTAATTAAGAAATGGTCTCTATGTAAATATGTCCCTCTAGACATTATTTACTTCATTGTTTTCTTCAATATTTTCCAACAATATACACATTTTACTCGAAGCTATTTAGCTTGCCAATAAAAATGAGGAGGAGAACCTAGGGTGAACTAGAGTTTAACACATTTATTGTGAGTCTGAGTGTCTGACCTGTTCAAACATTGTTATGGATAAAAGGGAAAATTTTCAAATTTACAATTTCATAAGAATGTGAGAAGGAAAACAAATTAAGGTCCCACCGAGATTTGAACTCGGGTTACTAGATTCAGAGTCTAATGTCCTAACCGCTAGACCATGGGACCATTTGTGTTGTGTTGTTCCGCTGTGAAAAACATTTCATCACATAGTGGTGAGCTTAGCTTTTCATTAAACTTTGAACACTTTCTTAAAATAAAAAATTATTCTTAGCCTGCAATATTAGCAATCTCATCAGAACCCACATTCTTGGACTTGCTAGTTTCCACACATCCCCATCCTCGGAAAATTCAAAGACACTGAAATCTTTTTCACCTCTTGTATAAGGTTCATATACATTCTAGTGGAAAGAAATTCAAATAGGATTAATCAATTTAAAGTTTTAAACAGCATCAATATAATGGTTCAATCAAATGTCATTAATTAATAATCAGGCGTGCCTGCGGGCTTGTCGACCGCATATGGACTTGGATTTTCGGAGGCCTCTAATTTTTAGTCCATTAATATAATAAAATATAAATATTTTTAAATTTTTTAGTTTATATTAATAATAATTTGATGAAGCATAACTCATATTCAAACGTGAATGAATATAAAAAAAAATGCATTTAATTAAAAATTATTCTGTTACGTAACATTTCTATTTACGATATTCTAAATAATTTATTTAATAAATTATAAAGGTCCAATTATTTAAAAATAAAAAATAAGTATTTTATGTAATTATTTTATTATTATGGGCTAAATTTTCAATTTAGCACAAGCCTTCTCGCTGCCTGTACCAAAGGAAACAAATACTTGTAGCAGGAGCGGGCAAGTTTAGAGATCAATGAAGACCCGCGACTGTCGGAGTTGAAAGAAAAACTTAAAAAACGGCCGGAGACGTTTATACTAGGTGGGGAGAACGCAAAATCTGTAAATAATTTGTAGTACAAAACAAGTATGGTAATAAAATATTTACAAATCCTCGTCATTTTTGAAAAATCTGAATTTATTTTCAGAAAATAACCTTACTCATAAACCTAAACCTGATTTGAAATAATTTCCCAGGATGAAAATCGGAAATATATCGATACTGGCTAGTGATTTGATATTCTAACAACTCTACGATTGGTGATATCTATATTCACCATGGGGCTTCGTATCTCGGTTGTATTGGTTCTCATTTGAAGTCTCGGTTTCGAGGTTTTCTCGGTTTTGAGGTTTTTCACCTCTTTGTTTTTTATTGTTTACTATTTGTTGATGAATATATCTAATTATCTTTAGGCGTTAAAAGAAAAAGTAAGCCTGGCACCAAGCTATTATTATTATTACAATATTACATACAAACAAAATATAGTAGTACAATAGAAGAACTTGTTCACGTTAACATTTACTAGGACATTATTTTATTTATTAAGTATTTCAAGCTAGTTGTAATTTTAAGCTGGGGATCGATTAATCTTCAAAATCAAGAACGGAGATGGCTTCCAATCCTGATGACAAGACCATCAATATCTCGAACGTAACCTACTTTGTGGCCCCATTCCTTCTCCTCAGGCTTACTCACCGACTCCGCCCCATTCTCCACGGCTCTCTGCCATAGCCCCAATTAACATATTACCATGCGCCATATTACCATGCGCCCATGCGTACCAACATAGGCTTAATGGAAATGTACACAAAAGTAAATTTAGTTAGAAAACTAAAAATTAATATACATCCATCTATCTATATATACCTTGAATGCAGCATCAACATCTGCATAATCGAAGCAGACCTCGATAGGGTTCCTCTGGTCCGCAGGTACATGAACATGACCGGTTAAATCCTCCGTCTCGTGTTGCTCCGCTGGTGTGAACGCTATTGTCGTCGATCCGCTCTCTAGCTCAGCCCATCTACAATTTAATCCCAACACAAATTGAGTTCCTTTCAGTATATCATCATATGCATATACGTCAATTTAATTACACAATTAGGACCGATTCGACAGATCGTTACAGTTAAAACATTCTCCATTCAATCGATTTTAATAATGATCAAGAAAATTAACTACACGCGCCCAAGATAAGATATGAATCAATCGATCGATCATCAATCAAGATATAGTACGCACGTATGTATAACGTACCTGTGAGACTTGTCATTACGGCGGACGTTGTAACCGAAGGCTTTAGAGTAAAAAGCTACAGACTTTGCCACATCTTTCACATATATCACCGTGTATGCATACACTGGATTCAAGTTTGATGCCATGATTTATTTATTTTTTTTCTGTTTTTTTTTTTTTTTTTTTTTTTTTCCTTTTAATTTGCTAGATCTATCGCTTGTACTTAATTTTTCACGGTTAATATACCCTGGGAGACCAGTACTACTGATTTTTAACGAGCAGTGATGAATTTAGTCTTACTGGATAGTGGACACGCGTAGTACATGCAGGATTGAAGTTGCCACGTCCCTTTTTAACTATATATCTATAATCGGCATAGACTGGTTCGTTTTCATATACATTTCAATTAAATAAAATAATGTCTACTATATAAAGGCTTTTGTGTGGATCTCCTGAACGCACTACATATATGGACAGGCAGTGACGTTTCTTATGGATGTGTGATTGCTTCAAAATCCAAGAATTTGTTCGAACAGAATATATGTATACGGAGTATATATTTGTAGTGAGACATGTCTTAATTTAATTGATGTCATGGAACTCAAGAAGTTTTGCTCTCAAGGCCTTAAAATATATTGTTCATAGTTGGAGCACAAATGCCAACTCTGGAGGAAACCACGGTTGGTATACTCGAATTGTTCTACGCTATATCACATGTTTATATATGCTCAAGTCATTTCAAGTTTAATTTTGGAGAGGTAGTGAAAGCCTTTTGATCATTTTAAAGTATACCAAATTATATGTATCAAATTATCATTCGAAATATGAAGGAGAATAGCTTATGCTACTTATTTTTTAATTTTTTTTGGGGGTATATTCCTAGGTCTTTCTATAACTCATTAAACAAAGTTTATGCAGAAAGTACATATGGAAGTTGTATCGAGCTGATTATTCACTTCAGCTATGGTGTATTGGTGTTGGACAATGTAGAGTTAGTTTTCTAACGGAGTGTTCTCTCAACTCATGAACATGGCATGACATTTTGCTATTATGGAAGGAATAAAGGCCACGGTGGTTATAATTATAGATCAAAGCAGGTGGATGTTCGTGTGTGGTATTTTAGTTTATGAACCAAAACTGGTTGCCGCATTCTGTGTCGTAAGCTGCGCGCGGATCATTTCATTGCTCTCATGATCAAGAACAATAGAACATATACTAGGTGTCTTTGTCAAGTAGTGTTTGTTTTAGTCATGTTTTGTATGCTGCTAATACAGCTTCTCATCAGTTATGAAAAATAGAGTAGTAGATTCAGTAGCATCTGTTCTTTGCCAAATTTATCGGTACTTGGTTTGTTGGTTTTTGGCGTGTAGAATGAAATTTCTGTTCTAAAGAAAAACAGAGACACTTCGTCTTCAATGTTTTCCTCATTGGTTGCTAGTTGTAGCAGATGATGCAAGAGGCTACACAATACTGGAGTAGTTTGCACTCTTCATGTGGTTGCTCAGTTGCTTGAGCAATTTGTGTCACCGAGTTGGGATTCTTTGTCAGAAAATTTCTCCATGTCCCCATCCCAAGTAAAGGTGGAACAATTTCATACACATACATAACCGCAAAATATGATACACATACATAACCGCAAAATATGATATGGAGTCTAACAAAGTTTTACAAACAAATAAAATTCACTTCAAGTGGCAGCGTGGCAATATCTGAAGCAAAAATCAACTATCAAGTTTCATTATCATTGAAGTTGGGCGTGATAGTAATGCCATAGACCATTCAAGTTCCAATATTTTATTTTTATCTTATAGAAATTTCATTGAAAATCCTCCACTTTTTAATTTTGAAATCTAAGATAATATCCGGTCAAAGTGGTATTAATTTGAGTTTGTTAAATTGTACAGTTGGGTGTATGGTTTAGAATATTATTAGAAAGCTCTTGGTTGATTTTCTGTCTTGGTGATAGTAATTTTAAGATCAACCTTTTTTGTTTCTTACTTTATTTTTGCGTGTACTCTAACTATTGAGACATTTCGAATATTATCACCGTTGATGAGGAAGTTTTAGCTTAAATCTTTGTTCCATGCTTGGCTTAATTTCCATTAAAATAATATTTTCTTTTATCTAACTCCAACCGATATATATTTTACAATACTTTAAGACACTAATAGTGTTCGACGGATTTATTATGCATAATTTAAAACACTAAATGCGGTCAACATGTATATTCTGCAATGCTTTAGTGTGTTAACGGTGTTCAACAAGTGTATTTCACAGTAATATACAATATTAACTACGTTCGACGGGTGTATTTATCAATAATTTGAGCACTAACCACGTTGAACGGGTCTATTTGGTAATAATTTAGACGGGTATATTACGTAATAATTTAAAACAATAATAGTGTTTGACGGGTCAATTCTGCATAATTTGAACTACTTTGTTAGATTGGTCTATTTCACAATAATTTAAAAAACTAACTTTGTTCGACAAGTTTATTCCGCAATAATTTTAAATACCGATCACATTTGATAGAATTATTTTGCAAATTTTCTATTGATAGAAATGATACAAGATATTATTGTTCATGATAATTGATTTTCATTCAAGGTGGTTCAATTCAATTAATTATTTGTAGATCTACTATTTCTTGCCAATTAAATTTTGAACTACAAAAGGAAGGTAAAAATTATTTGACCGGAGGACGCAGTATAATAGAAGGGGTATGAAGACATACTTTACCCTTCTCACGTCTGGACCCCAAATCATGACATGTTAAATCCATGGGTCCAAAACATTTAATGGTTTGAGCAGGGTTCCAAACGATTTTATGGTGTGTTTTGGGTCCGGACCCATAAGAGGAACCTTTAAATTATGTGTCAAAATGGATCTTGGTTGGTCCAATAATCGTCCATACTTAGTTTTATCCTTTATTTTATATTTGGTCTCCTAATTAAGGGTGCCGGTAAGACCTTCACATCCATAGATCCATTTTTTTTATAATTTAATTCCGTGATAATATAGAATAATGATTGTATTGCGTGATTCCATCGATTAATTTATATGATCATGAATTGTGAGTCCATCGGATGAGATGAAATTCTTTTGCCGGTTTACTTCTCAATGACAATAGAAAAAATGAAAGTCAATGACGTCCACTCCCTCACGTCGGCGTGGTCTACCTCCCCTTCAATGTTCATAATAAATTCATAACAATTATTTCCTATACTCAGAAAAATGTAAAGAATTCATGATCATAAAATAATGATTTGTGCTGAAAAATGGTTAAAAGTAACTGGAATAAATATGGTAGAAAAATATTTAACATATTGATGGATAATATAGTATTGTTCTCCTCATCATTCCTGTCGAAACTCGACGGGTCATAACCCAACAATATCACCTCAATGGCATGGGTAATGTTATACCCCACCCATACACTTACAATAGAATAAACATGAACCATGTACCATACCCCTTATCGGACCCGGTCACATGCACTTTCTTAAATGATAATTTTATGGGTTCAAGACAGGTTTGTGTATGTCTCACAATCTTAAAATGAGTTTGATATTGATTCGGGTTAGGACTTTGGACCACTGAAGAACCTATTAAAAGTTACGGATGCAGATGACTGCAGGTAATCAGGTTTGAGTCAACACTTAACTTTTTCTTTATATTGGGGTACCATATGGGTGTACATCTTATATTCATGACCACATTAGGGTATGTGACAAAGTAAGATCAGACTCTCTGAAGACCCCACTTGACAGTGTAGAATAATAATTGTTCTAAGATTAATCAACAACCGATATTATAAATTTAATTGAATTCCATACTATTTGTTTGTTTTTTTTTTATATTTCCGTCGGTTTACGGGCTATTAACTAGTTTTCAGGAAAAATTACAAACTTCTTATTTGGTCAACAAGAATCATGTTTGAACCTTATCTTATATTTCAATTGTATTAATTTAATTTTTTAACTAAAATATTAAAAATACTACTAATTTATTAACTTTAATGATATAATTTTAAAAAAAGAATTGAATCGTATAATTTAGAAGTAATGTGATGTCAAGTACAAATACCGTCGACTAAAGAGAAATTTATTAATAAAATGGAGAAATTATTATTTATGAAATTGGGCTGGGTGTGTAATTCGGGGAAAATATACATAGTTCAGATAATTTGGCAACCGACTACTCTTCCATAGTAGTACGATTTTTAAATCAACCTTATGTTAAATAAAATCAGGACTTTTACAATGCTTTCACCAGTTTTAAATTTGGCAAAAGTTATCTCAGAGAAATAAGTTAAAATAGAAAATTAAATTTTCACCAAAATCAGAAAATCCCAAATTGGAAGTCAAGTAGGGCTTTAGCGACAATCGAAAGTCGAAACCCAAATAATAAATACCCAATTTAATTCCTTTCCTTCAATGTCCTCATCTGAAATTTGAGCGGGAAACACTATCACTCTCCCCAGATTTGTGAGTTTTATTCGTTCAGACTCTCCAAAATGGAAGAAGTCAATTCCGTCGAAAAGCTCTGCAACTTGGTGAGTTACAGGATCTAAATCTTCCCTTCATATACTGTTCCCGATTACCTTACTTTATTATCTCCTCTAGCTCGATTTTCCGATTTTGCGGCTGATGAAACTTCGTGCATCGTGATTATTATCATAACTGATTTGCTTTTCCTATTTTCTGCTTCGATTTGTAGTTAATTTCCTGCGCGTTTCGCCGATGCCGCTTGCTAGACGACATTTGCCGGTTATCTGTTTGTATCAAACCCTCGCCTCCTCATGTTCAATTGTCAGGTATGTTTGCCACAATAGTAACGATTTAGACTGCATCAGAGTTTATTTATGAGGAATTTGTGTGATTCTGTAAGCTCAAGTTATTGGATATGACATTCATGCGGTATGATTTGTTATAAGAAGAGAGGAAAGATTTGATTCTGTAATTTCTATTAGTACTGTACTGTTGTGATTGGATGCCGTCGTTTATAGAAGAGATGCTGTGAAGGTGCCGAGATTTAGTTTCGGTTGTCATACTGAGACATTAGGCCTTTTTATGACTTCATGTGAGGAAACTTATTTGAGTACACTGCTTAGTCCTGGATGGATTTAGCATATGCTGGTCATCCTCTATAAATACAAAGAATAACTGTGAGGATTATGATTACTAGTAAATTTGAAATTCTTGCTTTCCGCTTTAACAGTGTCTGACACCGGCGTTGGAAGCAATTTGGAAGAATTTCGGAAACTGAAGTACCAAAATGGTTCTGTTTTGGCCAGTAAATGGGGTAAGAAAGCTTTTCATCCATTAAAAACTCATTAAGATCCATAAGAATGAATATTATTGATTTTTAAGAACCTCACCTGGAACTAACTGATGCCACACACCTACGGCCAAGTTTGTAGGAGTAAGATTATTCTCTCTGTATTGCATAATATGAAACCATCTGACTGATGCTGGTGTCTTCTCCTTTTCCTGACACTGTGCTCTTTTTATATTTGAGACTTGTAGGTGGAGTTCTTTGCATTGCTACAACAAGTAAGTACCAACCAAGCCATCAATGTGTTCACACAGATGCCATCTGTTTCTCCTTTTTTTTTTGTGTGTGTGTGTGTGTGTGTGTGCGCCTAAAGCAAAGTATGTGTACGGATGGCTTTTTACTTCATAGTTACAGTGCATCTAGTATGCTGCTCTGTTTAACCTCACTGACTCACCCAGAACGTACATATTACTCATATAAAATGCATGATAAACACGTAAAGAAAGTCATAGAATCATTTAATTTGTTATGGACTGATTGTCTATACTACCTTTAGGATGCACAAGAAACAAATCCAGTAAGGCAGTAACTATGTTAATTTCAAGAAATTCTCTACATCGTCCTTTAGACCTCTCATAGTAAGGCTTTAGCTATTAGTTATTTGTCATACTAGTGGACCCAACACTTTGGAGGCGTATTTCATGATTTTAGTAGTTCACTGGTTGTTTCACTCTAGTCTAAGGTGTTGTGGAAAAATTACTGTCTTGTAAGAACGTGTGATCTTACTAAAGGAGGCAGAGATTCGCTTTAAACAAATACAATGGGAGATCACACAAGATTTCCCAGGATTTGTGTTGACTGTTGAGCTACATTGTTGCTGTCATGATACGTGTTGGGACCAAACTTCTCTGTGAGGTGTATGTGTATGCTGTGTGCTTAACGTATGCCACTCAACTATTGGAGAGAATAAAAGTAAAGAGTTATGTAGCTATTCATCTCATTATCCTTAATCACTTTATTGTACTTAAGGCACCTCTGATACTGAGATACATCACTTAAAGTATGACGTCAGACAAGTTTCCTCGAGGAGAGTGGTGGAACTACCATCAGCAACCAAGAATGGTGCAAAATTCAGGCAATTTCTTGTATCTGTTTCATGTGACTTGTCAGCCGTCACCCGTCAGTAGTCTGCTTTGTAAATAAATTGTCTGAACTGCTTCAATTGCTTGTTTATCCTTTTGTAGTGGAACCGAAGTATCAGTGATGATAGGTGAACAGATTGACTACCTACTAAAAGTGATGTCCGCCAGTGTTCAGAAGGTAGAATTCTTCATCTATGATTGTTTAATGGTAGAATATAGTTACTTAATATCAAGGGTTGATAGTTGGCAGAAGTGATTTTACTGACATTCAATTTAAATTCTTTGTATTTTTTCACAGGTGCTTGTTCTAAGAGCCCCTGTAAGTTCTTACTACCTTGCAGTCTTTTGTCAGTTAATGAATGGAGCTGTATCCAAATACTTTAACAATCAGCATCAGAGTAAAAGGCAATATTTCCAAAGCATATTGAAACACAATACCTCAAAATTCTATGAAGTATTTTACTAAAGATAATACAACCAATTACAGTATCTGCTGACGCTTTTACCATCCTTTACACTCTCAGAAGATTGCAGTTCAACTATCAGTTTCTTCCGCCGATAGTTTAGCACCAGTGGTTCGAAGCATTATATCACATAATGCATGCAGTGAGCCACCGCTGTGTGAAGAAAATGTGGATTACTTGAGGTTGGGACTTGAAGACTACGTGTACAAACACGGAAACAGGCTCAGTGAAGCTTGTCAAACTTGCTTGTCAACTGGGTATGTCTGCTTATGAATTGGTAATTTGACATTCTGTTGATTGCTAACTTATATAAAAATTGATTCTCTGTTCGTTGATGTGGCAAATATAGATATGCTATAAGTTCAACCTACAGATCTTTCTACTTGATGGGCATATTAGCAGTATTGATGGTTTGTTGCAGACCACAGTATGTTCCATGGGACTGTATTGTATTGTTTTGTTGGTGAACATATTGGTTCATGATGCATCTATATAACTCGAGACACCTTTTCTCGGAATTTCTGGGATTCATTTAAGTTTTTGCCACAATGTCGTGATTACCAGGAATCTTGGTATTCTGAATCTTACATTATTCAAATTTTTGGATCTGCAATCCTGAAATTTTGTTTTGGTTTGTTTTCTCAGATTCAATCTCAAAATTGGTTCCGGAGTAGCTTGTAGCTCAAAAAACCGAAGTGGTAGGAATATGATGGAAGTTGTTATCATAATTAGCGAGTCATCACAGCCGACACCATCTTCCTGCCTCAGGTTGTATGGTAGAAAGACAGAGGTCTGTTCTGCATAACTTCAGTTTTAATTCCATAGCCATCATAAATTCATAATCATCTTACTGAATGGAACTCCAGTATTCCAATATGGTCTTATTAACGTGCCTGGTTCGACACTTTGGCCTTATACCTGTAGTTGCCGTGTACAGGTCTTATACTTCAGGGATTTTTCACCCAGTTCGATCTCAGAGTCATCCCTTGGAGCACTGACCAACATCGAGTGGAAAAAGTATGGATTGAATCTCAAGAGTGCTGGAGATCAAGACGGCGCCATGTTATTTGAATGGGAGAGCTTGCCACCATCCGTTCAAATTGATATTGTCCTCCACAGATATCATACACAATATCCTCAGAATTTGTCAAATTATTGATCATGTTCTCGGTTTCATACTACTGTCATTTCGTCACGACATCTAGCTGTCGCATTTAGTCCCTCATACATAATCATTGGCTGCAGTTGTTTCTTAACTTCAGTCAGGTTAACAATGTCACAATGCACACAAAGCAGTAAGATGGATGTCACCCTCACCAGAAAAGCTGTGAAGCTTGCATTGAATGACCTGAAGGAAAAGAATGATGGGGCCCTGCTCAGTGAACGAGCAAGCAAGGTATGATAGATAAACTAGGCCACATCCCACATGGTTGTGCATCTTGCTGACTTATTTTGCTCGTGTTTATGTTATAGAGGTGCTCATTCTGATATCTTTACAGGTTTGCAATTACGCACCTGATCTTGCCAAAACACTTGCTGGACTAATCTTGTCTTCAAATGACCTGAATTTCCAAGAAGAATGCATATCATTACTCGGACTGCAGGGTGCAGAAAGTGACAGGAATGCAGTCGAGACATGCATAAAGGATAGGATAGTCTATGTGATAACAGCCAATGACAGGAATCCATGGGGAAGCAGAGAAGCTCCAAGCCTTTTTGTAGGTGAAGAACAAGAGGAACCATATTGTGAAGAAGTTGGAGAAGATGAGGAAGTATTAGAATATATGGATATGTAGAAGTATTTGCATTGCTATCACTAAATGACCGAATTCCACCAGACAAGTTACCAAACGCCAGGCTGATTGATGAAACTTGTTTTCCACCTTTAATCTTAAGATTCATATGCGGAAACTGTGTTTTGAACAAAACTGAACTTCATTGAGATGTAAAGTATATTTATTTCAGTTACAAATATGAAGATGAGACAAATATATACTCCTGGAAATCAAGCATGAGACAATCAACTACTAGATGAAGAAAATGGCCAACATATTGAAACTTGCTGGAACACAGCAACAAGTGGAAAGTATATTACAGAACGAGAGAAACAAGTACACTACACCGAAACTAATTCGCAGAAATACAGAAATTGAAAATCTAAACTAATTCGTAAAAATATACTACTAGGAATTGCACTGTAGCTTAGTTAATTAGGATGAACGTTGCACTGGTTACGAGCTCTTTCCTTCTCCTTCACTTCACTTCCTTGACTGTGATCATATTCTACACACACATGAAAACAAGTTAATCACTCACTAAATTTAGGAAAGAAAAAAAATAATCGTGTGCTTCACTGTTAATATATATACCAGGGGCATTCCCGTGCACAATTTTATCTTCTTCTTCCTTCGAATGTAGAGATTGATTCCCGCCATAGATGCCACCAAATCCTTCTTCATCCGATCTCGTAGCGTATCCTTCCCCGAACGAAGCCATAGGATCCCTGCAAATCACAATAAATATCCAAATAAGTAAAAAGTAAGGCTTTATTTGATTCGGTTGAAAATTCTTTCACTCAACTTATTAACTAACTGAATTTAACTAAAACCAAGCGAATCGTATACATACCTGTGCTTTTCGGTTTCGGGAAGCTTTTCTTCCTGTTTCTGGTGCTGTTGCTTCTTGTCCATTTCGTCTGAACTAGACGACGTCTCGTGCTGCTCAACTTGACTTGCGAACGCCTGTGAAAACCGTACTGATCCGGTGGCCTTTCCGGTGACTCGATTCGAGAGAGAAGAAGATGAGAAACAAGGTGGAATAATAACTTGTGATCTAGCCAATCTAACAGTGTTAATCATTTTATGTTTATCTCTTTGTTTGATCGGTACACATATGAGGCTTAAATAAACATGCTTCGTTGCTGTAAATTCATTTGATTCTGGAAAAGGCTGTGGGGACACTTTGCTGATGAAGTAGGTCCAGCCTGACGGGTGAAGGACACGTGCTTCCTTGATACAGCTGCACAAGGTTCACACGTGTCCGTCTTCTATCGACACGTGTAACTAACTTAAATTTTAAAGTCGGGAGTGTCCATTTACTTGCTTGTGAGGAGATGTCAAACTTAAATAAGGGAGTTGGTATCTCAAACCCAATCTATCTTGGCCTGGGGTCACAGGAAGGACAAGTTTACGATTAGAAAGTTTTATGTTGTCCTAGTAAATATGGTATAATTGTGTGATAATTACTTTTGTGTGTTATGAGTAGAATATGGTGTCTAATTATACCATTCATCAAAGTAGACTTATCCCTCCAAATTGAGCCACATGGTATCCCTCCAAATTGAGCCACATGGATGTTGGAGTCCCAAATATCATTTAATTTAATGGGTTTGGCCCACTTCTCATTGACTAATTAATGATATTTTGTATTTTGCTTTCTTAATCAACCTTCTAAACTTACATTCTCTCTGGTCCGAGTTCGGGTCCGACTACTTTCATATGGTACGAGCTACATTAACCTTATTGGTTCCTTGACAAATTCGGTCTTAAAGAGTTGTCTGGACTTTGGGTTACAACTTACAAGAGACTTGGCTCTGCCCGTCCTACTATTATATAGTCTGGTACTAGAGAGGTGCCCTGCCCGTTCCATTATGTTCGGCTCTCTGTAAGAGTACTAGGTATAATCTGTTGCTACCCGAGTCAATTAGAATTATGAAGTCCGAGTGAATTAGTCGACCTTAGTAATATACTGGTGGGGCTTCACTATTCTTGGCCTCACTCAATTTGCCTTCTTGGTAGGCCTTCTTCAGTCGCCTATGGTGTTGGTGTCAAACCTTGATACTTTGGTCGGCCTATGTAAATTTCCTGAGATCGCTACTTAGAATGTCCAAATTCGTAAGTAACAGGTTGAACATATTTTAACATCATCGCTAATGAAAGCTTCCAAATTCGTCCAAAAGTGTATGGATGCCATAAACTACTTGTTAGTATATTACTCATCAATTTAAATATTATATTTTGAATATAGTCTCTAAATATAAAATTTATTTGCAAAATAAATCAGGTAGTTAGGAAACTGATTTTACTTAAATATTTAATACATACACATGATTAAAGTATTATAGGGAATGAGTTTAGTTGGTATTTAAAATATGTTTTTATAGGAAAATTGATTTAGCTAAATATATTAAATATGTAATCAAAATAATATAGAGAATGAGTTAAATGGTATTTAACATTTTTTTTAGGAAACATGTTATGAATGCTCTAATATTTTAAATTATAATTTATAATATAAATAGATAAAATACATCCATAATATATTTGACTTCATCTCCTTATCTCATTTTAAAAAAGTTTTCCTAGTATTAATTCCCTAATAAAGTATGAGTAAAATTTATAATATAAAAGAAACAAAAATGCATCTCTTAGCCCACTGCCTTCTTACTTCTTAATCTTCCTCTTCACATCAATCTCAAACCATTTTTTTATCAAGCCTTCAAATATTGATACGGGTTCAAGGTGCACGGTAAGTGAACATTTATGTGTCTTCCGCATTAGTTTGAGATTTATGATGTTAATGATACTTCATGTGACAATGTGACAAGAGACCGTATATTTGATAATCAGGCCAATCTTTTTGAAAGAAGAATTAGTGTTTTAATAAATATATATTGCTTGTGAAGTGAAGATTTCTTAGCCAATTCTTCTTGTAATTTCTACCTAACTTGCCAAACTCATCTATTATCTATTTATGTTGGATTGATAATATGGTATGGGGAGGCTTGTAACATATACTAGAGGTGTTGGAGTTACACGAATTAACATGAATTATTTGAAATACTAGATTTGGTCGCGTATTGTGGTTTGCAACACCATTGTTTTGTTTAAATTTAACATTATTATGTTTATACATTATATCGTTTAAATTAATGTTTTATATTAATTTTTTAACAAAAAAAACTATAGTTGCACATTTTTACCACAATTTGTTGTCATCATCAGTTTCAACTTCAAGCTGCTCCTATTTCACTCACTCCTTGTGAAACATTTGTACAAGGGCTAGACTAGATGAGGTTTAATTGGTTGTCTGTGTGTTAGATGGAGATTCATTGTTGCTCAAATACGAAGGAAAAAATGATCATCGGCTTCAACAACTTGAGATTGCTACTACTAGTGTTTGTTTCGGCTGCCTTGATTGTGTTCTGCTTGTTCAACAATTTTGGTGAGTATTATCAAGAAAAGTGTTATATTTCCTAAACAATACTACATGTTCTGATGTTCACTTTTGTGGTTTTCTTTGGACAGGGAGGGAAACAGAGACAGGTTCAATGTTAATGAGTATCACAAATGACCATGGGAACCACTTGTTGCAGGTAAGTTTGTAGCAAAATGCATTTGATTTGATCTTTTTCTTCTTCATCTTCTTGCTCAGAGGTGGCATATTGCTATTCAATTCACACCTTATGGCTTCGAAATATATCAAAGTTTTTCTAGTATTACTGGTTATTGACCATTACATTTCATTCTAACAAGTGGACCACAATGTGAGTAAAATGATTAAAACCATATAGAAATAGTTATGACTAATTTAATGAACTAATTAATGCTCGTGTTGTAGAACTCGAATGTTTTGAAGACTATGGAGGTGGTGAAAGTCAAGTTGACGAGCGTTGGTGGAGTGAGAGGGCTACTAGGTGGGTTGGGGTCGTCTCCACCACAATGCAATTCAAAATGTGGTACCTGTACACCCTGTGAGCCGGTTAGTGTGCAGCTGCCACCCGAAACGCCCATCACTACAGAGTACCGCCCGGAAGTATGGAGGTGCAAATGTGGGAACAATTTATACATGCCCAACTAGTTCTATAGTGTTGCATTGCCCGGCTAGTAGCAATGTGTTTGGCTTAAGTATGCAAAACGATATGATATGGACCGGTTGAGTCCAATGGATTTTAATATATTACTCAATTTGTTATTATAATTTTGAAAGATAACCGTTTTTTCTCTGGATGCATCCTTTTTCTCTCTGCATAGAGCCCCTTGGCTCTCTGATTTTCAATTACATTTCTTCAATTCACAATCACATATAATTTCTAGTATTCACACCATGTTTCTTTATCATAATCTCATTACATGATAGGTCCCTTTTCATACTGATATTAATGTACACTTCTTTTTTATATATGTCAATATTAATGGAGATCGTCTCTCCTATGCCAAGAGACTTTAGTAGATCATGCCTTCCTCGAGCATCTTCTTGCTCAGTGTCTACCGTCTCTTTTATAAACTTGGACCATTGTATTTCAGTCCGTACAAGTGGTTCAATAGCTTCTACACTTGTCTCAGTTAACTCTTTCATATTTTCTATTGGTTGGCACACGAAATTCACGATTTCATGTTTCTCGTTTATTCCCTCACCTCCACTCCCCCTAAGGTTTTTTGTTGCTCGACTAACTTCTTAGTTATTTCTAGTAATTCTCTTATACCTTCCGTCGTATCGATATATGTATCCTCGTTGGTGAGATATGTCAACCTAGATTCGCCCACTCTTCCAATTTGTCTGCTTGGTACCAGTATCTATAGTCCCCCAATTCGTAGCATTGTGAACTCACAACGACGGACGAACTAAAGACAATTGAAGACAAACGAATCGAGAAAGAGAAAAGAGTTCAATCCGATTAGAGTAGTACCTTATGCACCTTTAGTTGTACAAAGTCGGTAACTCTGTATTATATAAACAGAGTTCCTTCTTCACTTTCATTTTATCACTTTTACTTCTACAATTTCATTTCACTTCTTGATTGTAATTTGTAACTTCAATCATTTATGAGTTTATACAGATCTCAATTCATTTCAAGCATAGATGATTTTTTAAGTTCTTATACTTCTTTTTATGTTTTTGCCAATATTTAAACCAAAATCCCTTTTTGAGGAAATTGATGTGAATATTAAATAAGTAGTCAAACATTGTAGAGGATGTGTTAAAATGGTGTTTAAAACATTATCTTATATGAATACTCTCTCACAACATAGTGATTACTCAACTTAGTACTCCCTTTTTTCTCTGTAAAGCTTCACATTTGCTATTACCAAAATAATTTTTTAAAAATAATTAAAAATAATAAAGAGTTTGAAAAAAGTTTGTAAGAGTTATAAACTTCAAATTTAAGTAATTTTGTATTCAATTTCCGGATTCTCTTCTTAGTCGTGTCTTGAAGGCTAAATACTTCCCTCAGTTTGACGTGTTAGAGTCCACTCCTAAGTCCAGTGCTTCCTTTATCTGGAAGAGTATTAGTGCGGCGCTACCCCTTGTGAGGACTGGGATTAGATGGCGAATAGGGAATGGAGAAAATGTGAGTGTTTGGGAGGATAATTGGCTACCTCGAGATTTTAATGTTAAACCCGTAACCCCTGACTTACATAGATTGGGAGAACTTAAGGTGGCTGACTTAATTAATTAATCAGCATGAGTTTTCTTGGGATGTTGAAACAGTTCAGGAGATTTTTTGGGAGTCTGACGCGGAAAGCATTTTACAGATACCTCTTGTCTCGCCTTTGGTTGAGGATTTAAGGATGTGGCACTACAATAGTTTTGGGATTTATTCGGTTAAAAGTGCGTATCATCTAGCGCGTGATTTAAAACAAAGGGAGATGGATTCACGGGTAGGTACTGTTTGCTCCTATAATAACTTGACATGTGGCCAAGTATACAAAAGTCAAGTTGGAAATACAAAAAGAAAAAAGAAAAACGCCCAGAAATCGTCTTCTACTCTACTTACTCATCACCACCGGCAACGACGTACTATGAGATCTTGAAGATCTCACCCGTATTTTGTTTTCATTGTTAATTTGCCATGTTTGAACGCAAGTCTACATACTTGAATCAACTAATTAAGCAATTGATGGGTATTGTTGTCATACCTAAATGTCAAGGCAAATCTGTAGAAACCCAGAAAGAACTCCGTTTTTGGAAGAATTAAACTAATGTAACTAATTGCAGAGGGAAGCTCATAATTAGGCCCGATCAATCTGTCATACTCATTGTTTATGAGAGGGTGAAAATTGGGTGGAGAAACATTGCCAACAAATGCAGTATGCGACCGGGAGATGTGAGATACTTGGTGACAACAAGAATTGGTGTGGATGTCTTCATTAATTAATTTATCATCATCAAAAGAATAAGAATTGGATTATTTTATGGGCCTTATTTTATATGGGCCAAATTCCACAGCCAATCAAGTTGGCAAAGGGTTGGATTCTAATATAGTTCATTTTTCAAGCACATAATTCTAGTACATTGATAATTAAACAAGATACAAATATCTACCATAGAGCAAAAACTCACCAAGAACTATACCTTTTTTACTCTTAGACGATTTTCCTGGACAAACACCTGCCACCCTAGGCAGCCTATGTTGTTGCTGCTACAACTAGGTGCTCGAAAAAATCAATCCATGCGCAATAATGTACTGCAGCCGGCTGAAACATTGTTTTTTTTTTTAAACAACAAATTTATTAATAGATAGATAAAAAAGTGTACAAGTATACAAAAATGCATAAGAAATGAACACGATAAACACTAAACCGAGAAAACTCCATCCAAAACCGAGAAAACCATAAAAGCATGTTCGAACCACCTCTTTGTTATGGTTGTTCCACAACTTAACCACCCCCTCATCTAGTACGTCAACCTTACTAGCAAGGTGCCAAGAGTAAAGTGGGTGACGAGTTGAAAGACCAACTCTAGTTAAGTCCACCGGAATCGAATACCTTTCAATGCAAGTTTAGAGAACTTAGCGAGAAAAGAAAGATGATGTATTCCGATGGGAAACAATCCAATCACGAAGAGGGAGAAGACACATGATATCCCTTACTCAATCCGGAGAGAGTTCACAAAATAATCAACAATTCTAAACCTGGGAAGGATATATATTACTGCAAAAGTGACCAAAAGTGCCCCACAACCGACTAACACAAGCTGCTGCCGCCAATGAAAAAACCAGAAGCAGGATTGACCACTGGATTGCGTCAGCCTGCAACATAATCCTCCACCCCTGGGAAAAAATAAAGCCGCACTAAAATAAATAAAACAAATGCTCCCTGCAGATACGGTAAACAGCAGCAACAGTGAGCATCACCGAAACAGCACAGCAATACACTCCCGGCGCGCCACCCAATCAACTGTTAATTAGTTGGCCCATTAGTTGTTGGCCCAATTAACCAAGTCCATTTGCCCAAGCCCAAAACATTACCCTAACCCTAGTCATCTATATACATGAGTCTTTCTTCATTAGTAAGGGAGCAGCCGTGAAATACTACTACCATCGATCCACACTCACAGAGAAGAAAAGAGATCTTGGAAGCTTTGTGTGTTCTTCCTCCTCCTCCCTCTTTGCTTTGTGCCTTCTCTACTCCATATACTTTGTGTTAGTGGTTTATTGGGCTTGTGTTGGTAGACTACCTTTGTGGTCTTGGTGGTGCACTTGATTGGAATAGGTTAACCGGGCTAAAGGAATTGCTGAGCCGACGAATTATTGATCTTGAATTTACATTACAGTGGCACCAGAGCTTGGTTCTTGTTAATTCGTCGTAGTTCGGATTCGTGGCTGATTTGGGTTTGTCCCAAATTCGTTTGGGAGTCAGATCGATCGACCCATCGTTTTTGATTGGGTTAGTTGTTGTCCGATCTGTTCGTTGGGGCCGTAGTGCTGCTCCTGTGCGGTGCGTTGCCAATCTGTGTTGGGAGGTCAGATCGTGCTCTGTTTTTTTCCTCGTGGTGGCCCCTTGCTCTGTTCTTTTTTTTTCTCTTTTTGATTCGGGGCTGTCTGGATCCGTTCGTGTTGCTCCTGTGCGTTCTGTGTTGCGGTTTGGTTGCTGCAACGGACTGGAGTTTGAGTCGCTGCTTAGTGCGGCTGTTGCTGTCCAGTTCGTTCGTTCCTTGCTGCCTGGGTCAGTTCGTACTGTACTGCAACTGTTCATTCTGCTGTTGTTGCTGAGTTTGCTGTTGCTATTTGGATTTGCGCTTGGAGGTCTGCCTCTACAATTCTCTATCTCTGCTTCCGCTCTTGCGTACTCCAGCTACGCTCGGTAAGTCTAAATTTTCAGTCAGAAAATTTAGCTCAGGTAAATTGGCTTAAAACCCTTAGTGACCGGGTGCCCCGGTATAGGTTGGAGCCGTGCTGTTTATTTTCTGTTAGTCCGGATGCTCCGGCTGGTTATGTGATTGCATTTCTGTGGCATTTTTTGTTTTTCTCGTTTTTTATGGCTTCCATTATGTATGGCATAATTCCATTTAACGGGAAAAATAATTTTGATGTTTGGGGACAGAAAGTTAAGTGTGCCCTACAGCAACAGAAATGTTATAAAGCAATTACTGAAAATATTCTGCTACTGATGATGAGGAGAAACAATTTGATATGAATGAATTGGCATGCTCTACTATTTATTTGTATCTTTCTGACTCTGTGATTAGGAAGGTTGGAATTCTTGAATCTGCTAAAGAGCTTTGGAATAAACTTGTTGAACTGTACACTGATACCTCTTTGCCTGGAAAGATGCTCTTACTTGAAAGATTCTTTAGGTTTAAACTTGATTTAACTAAGGATATTGATTGGAATCTTGATGTGTTCACTAAGTTGGTACAAGATATTAAGATGTCTGGTGATGAGCATATAGATGAATACACGCCTATTATTTTGTTGAATGCTATTCCTGATTCATACAATGATGTTAAATCTGCTATTAAGTATGGTAGAGATAATATTACTCTTGATATTGTTGTGAATGGCTTGAAAAACAAAGAACTTGATTTGTTACAAAATAAAGGTGGTGCTAGTTCTTCTAGAGATTCTGGTGAGGTTATGCATGTGAGGGGTAGGTCTCAAACTAGGAGTCAACACCAAAAGCATGATAACAATGGTAAGAAACCTTTTGTGCAAGCAAAGAGGAGGTCTAAGTCTAGGAAAAGAAAGTGTTACAATTGTGGTGATCCAAATCACTTTATTAAAGATTGTCCCAAAAAGGTTAATGAGCATGCTAATGTGGCTATTCATGATATGGGTGATGTGTTGATGCTATGTGATCATGGTTATGTGAACTCTGTGACCTCCTTGTCTGAACATGAGTGGTTAATTGATTCTGGTTGTACCTTCCACATGTCTCCTTTTAGAAATTTGTTTTCTAATTATAAAGAGCTTGAAAATTGCTATGTGTCTTTAGCAAATGAGAAAAAGTGCAATGTCTTAGGAACGGGTGATGTATGTCTTAAGTTTTCTTCTGGCTCTGTGTTTACTTTGAAGAATGTGCGCCATGTTCCTGATTTGCGCTATAATTTGCTTTCTTGTGCTGCTCTTGAGGATGATGGTTTGGAGGGAAAGTGGGGGAATGGGACTATGAAAATCTTGAAGGGTTCTCTTGTTTTGTTTAAGGCTGAAAAGAAAAATAACTTGTATGTTTGTCGTGCTGAACCTGTCCTTGGCTATGTGAATGCTGTGAAAGATGATAAATCTGTGTTATGGCATAATAGGTTAGGACATATGAGTAATAAAGGTCTTGACATCATGCATAGGAGTGGTCATTTTGGTGATGATTGTGTGACTTCTGTGCAATTTTGTGAATCATGTGTTTTAGGTAAACAACACAAGATTAAGTTCCCCGTTTCCTCTTACCCCAATGTGACTAAGTGTTCTGATGTGCTTAAATATGTTCATGCGGATGTGTGGGGTCCTGCTAGTGTCTCTACTCATGGAGGGAAACACTATTTCTTGTCTTTGATTGATGACTTTTCCCGAAAAGTTTGGGTCTGTCTGTTAGAAAGAAAATCTGATGTTTTTGATAAGTTTAAAAACTGGAAGGTTCTTGTTGAGATACAATCAGGAAAGAAAATTAAAGTGCTTAGAACTGATAATGGTCTTGAGTTTTGCAATAAGGAACTTGATGGTTTATGTGCTTCTTTTGGTATTAAGCGTCATAGAACTGTTCCTTACACCCCGCAACAAAATGGTGTTGTTGAAAGAATGAATAGAACTCTTCTAGAGAAAGTGAGGTGTATGTTGGCCTCATCTGGGCTCTCTAAGAAGTTTTGGGGTGAAGCTTTATGTGCTGCGACTTATCTCATAAATAGGTCGCCTTCTGTTCCCCTAGGAGGGACATGCCCAGAAGTTGTTTTCACTGGAAAACCACTTGATTTGTCTAATGTGAAAGTATTTGGTTGTGCTGCATATGTTCATCAAAAGGGTGATAAACTTGATCCTAGGTCTAAGAAATGTATTTTCTTGGGTTATCCTGAAGGGGTTAAGGGTTATAGATTGTGGAATAGACATGAACCTGGCTTTAAAGTTGTGATAAGTAGAGATGTGATATTCAATGAGACTGAATTTCCTTGCTTATCTGTGCCTTTGACTGTTTCTGGTTCCAAATCTGATGGTGCTTCCATTAAGGTGGAGCACATGCCTGCTAATTTCCCTGTTAAGCATGATGAAAATTCTCTTGATATGCCTAATGTGTTAGATGAACATAATGTGCTAGATGAGCATGATGTGTTAGATGAGCATGAGGTGTCTAATGGAAATGTGCATGAGAATGAGTTGCCTAATGAAAATGTGCATGATAATTTGCCAAATGAGCATGATGTGCATGATGAGCATGATGAACATGAATTGCATGACTATGCCCTTACTAGGGATAGAGTAAAGAGAGTTCCTAAGAAAAATCCAAATATTTTCAATAATGACTTTGTGAGCAATATTTCTGATTTTGCCTTCAATGTGTTTGAATCTCTTGCTTGCAATGAACCGAAAACTTATGATGAAGCTTTGAAATCTAAACAATCTGATAAGTGGCGTGTGGCCATGAAAAGTGAGATGGACTCCTTACGTGTCAATGAAACTTGGGTTCTTGTTCCTAAACCTGATAACTGTTCTATTGTGGAATGTAAGTGGTTGTTTAAGGTTAAGGAAGAGTCTGAAAATGTTAGATTTAAAGCTAGGCTTGTTGCTAAGGGATTTACTCAAAAGGAGGGAATAGACTATGCTGAAATCTTTGCTCCTGTTGTTAAATTCACTACTGTTAGAATGATACTTGCTTTAGTTGCTCATTTTGATTGGGAAATGAAACAAATGGATGTGACTACTGCTTTCTTGCATGGTGAACTTGACAAGGTGATTTATATGAAACAACCTGAGGGATTTGTAGATCCCAAGAAGCGTGATTATGTGTGTCTGTTGAAAAAGTCTTTGTATGGTCTTAAACAGTCACCTAGGCAATGGAACATAAGATTTGACAAGTGCATGCAATCTTTGGAATTTGTCAAAAGTCATTCTGATCCTTGCTTGTATTTTAAGAATACTGCTTCTGTGCCTTTGTTTCTATTGATCTATGTGGATGATATGTTGATTATCAGTCCTTGCTTGAAGTCTATTGCGCATGTGCAAAAGTGTCTTTGTGAAAACTTTGCTATGAAAGACTTAGGAGATGCAAAAAGGATTCTTGGCATAAACATTGTTAGGGATAGAAATAAATCTACTCTTGTGTTAAATCAGATTTCATATGTTGAAAAGATTTTGAGTAAATTTAACATGTTGTCTGCTGATCCTACGGATGTGCCTCTTGCTTCCCACTTTGTGTTAAGTAAGTATCAGTCTCCCAAGACTGATTCTGAAATTAATAGTATGAAGAAGGTGCCTTATGCAAATGCTATAGGTTCAGTTATGTACCTCATGGTTAGTTCTAGACCTGATCTTGCTTACCCTATGAGTTGTTTAAGCAAATATATGTCTAATCCTGGTATGCCTCATTGGAATGCTTTGAAGTGGCTTCTGAGATATTTGATATCATCTGTGAATTTTGGCTTGACTTTCTCTAAGTGCTCTGAAGGTGTGAAACTTGTTGGCTATGCTGATTCTAATTATGCTAAAGATAGTGATAATGGTAAATCCACCACTTCCTATGTGTTTACCTTCTGTGGTTCGTGCATTAGTTGGAAATCTCAATTACAACCTATTGTTTCCATATCTACTACTGAAGCTGAGTATATTGCTCTTACTGAAGCTTTCAAAGAAGCTATGTGGTTAAAGGGTCTTGTGTCTGAAATTGGTTTTCTTGAACAAGATGTGGTTGTGTTCTCTGATAGTCAATCTGCTATTCACCTTTGTAAGAACCCTGTGTTTCATGATAGGACTAAGCATATAAATGTTAGGTTCCATTTTATTCGTGATATAGTTGAAAAGGGTATTATTAAGTTGGCCAAGGTTGCTTCTCAGTTTAATCCTGCTGATATGGGTACTAAGTGTTTGCCTGTTAATAAACTTTTGTCGTGTCAGAGGATGTTAAACTTTGATATTAGATGATTGCTTTGTGTATGTATTATCTCGCATGTCATACTTTGTGTTTGCTATGCTTGATAGTCATCTTTGTGGTTGCATCGCATGCTTTGTGTATGTTATGCTTATATATGTCTTTGTGATTGTTTTGCATGCTTTGTGTGTTGCTTTGCATGGTAATTGCCTACTTGCTTTGTATGCTTTGTGTGTGCGGCCCCTGGTTATTACCCATTGATCTTTGTGATCATAGAGTTTTCTTTGTGGATACTCAAACTTCCACTTGCATTTTCTTTGTGAACTTGTAGGTGGGTCGGCGATGATGAGTCCTCCGGTTCCTATGTCCTTAGTGCACCATCGTGGGCTAAAGGTGGAGATTGTTAATTAGTTGGCCCATTAGTTGTTGGCCCATTAACCAAGTCCATTTGCCCAAGCCCAAAAACATTACCCTAACCCTAGTCATCTATATACATGAGTCTTTCTCCATTAGTAAGGGGGCAGCCGTGAAATACTACTACCATCGATCCACACTCACAGAGAAGAAAAGAGATCTTGGAAGCTTTGTGTGTTCTTCCTCCTCCTCCCTCTTTGCTTTGTGCCTTCTCTACTCCATATACTTTGTGTTAGTGGTTTATTGGGCTTGTGTTGGTAGACTACCTTTGTGGTCTTGGTGGTGCACTTGATTGGAATAGGTTAACTGGGCTAAAGGAATTGTTGAGCCGACGAATTATTGATCTTGAATTTACATTACATCAACAGAACAAAACTCCCGGCTGAAACATTGTTATCGATAAAGGAGAGATGAATTTTAAAAACCATAGACACATAATATACAGAACGTAATGGAATAATAAATATCAAAGATTGTAGATTATGCAATCTCTACACCTTCCTCAGAAACCTCTATATCAATAATCTGTCCACTTCCCATTCTTACAGCTCATGTCCTTCTCCACTAGCTCATCCACCATCATCTCCTCATCGTTCGTCCCCCTGAAATCTCTCTGTATATTTCTTCCGCCAACCATTCCTTCTTACGACACAGCATCATCTGTTTAGCGCAACCGGACCAACTTCCACTCAGTATCAGCTGTTTCTAACAGGTAATAAAGAATAATACACTACACACAAATTGATCTGCTATTACTCTCTGCAGAGCTGTAACTAGTTAAAACAAACTACATGATTGAAAGTTGAAACATTCACCGTGAAAGCAAACTATATACCTGCAGACGAAATCAAAGGTGATCTGCAACTGAACAAATCAAAGGAAACTTGGGTTGAAAGCTCAGATCTGTGTACAAGGATCACGCATCATCAATCAATAAATCAATTCAAAGACAGACTCGTCTTACCAATACAGAAATGGTGCTTTGAAAAGTCTAAAACGAAACAGAGTAGCAATAAGGAAGCATAACAGCTTCATTGATCTCTACAGAAACGCAAAATCACTGATCATAGTACTAGTATTAAGGTGGACTAGAAAACAATTTATAGGGAGCAACACAAGCTTAAGTACAATGCAATGAGCCAACACATCATTGTATACGGTTTTCTCCTACACTTTGAAGATTCAAGTAGATTCACTCCATCACTAGAGTAAGTAAAAATTGTTCTTAGGGACTCAAAATCTATGACACCATTGAATCCTTTTATGGGATCATAACATTTGTGTCTATAGTTTCTAAAGGGAGCAGCAGCTCTTCCATGGATTCTTTCTGCATCCACGACTCAAACTAGACGTTACCCACTACCCGGGGGTGCATACGGGTGTGCAAAGTGCAATCGCTATACGGGTGTGCATAGGGGTGTACTTTTGGGTTTGCACACCACTATGCACCACAATATGCAGGCAAGTCTGCACACCAGTATGCACCCGTGTTTGCACACCATTGTGCATCCTGGTTTGCAACTTAACACTACAAACCATAGAATTTGATACAAGTTGCTTACTATGTACAAATCATGCCAAATTGTGCATATATCTACTAATTTTAAGCATTTCAGGCTATTTGTTCAATTTAGCATGCCAAATGGAAAATTTAGGCAAAGTAGTGCAGATTTCTCTCATCTAGTGCAAGTCATGAACGAAATGAAATTCAATACAATAGTCATAGCCGGATCCTCGTAACCAGGGGTGTCAATAACAAATTCTCCCCATAGTAGTTTTCATGGGCCATTAGCTGAGCTAGTCATAATCAACATCATCATCAATATCTCTATTTAATTCAATAAGATAAACTAGTTTAATTACGACATGATTAACAACATATATGTATCGTCTAAGAAAATGCTCTGAACATTTTTAAGAAAATGCTCTGAACATTTGTAATCCCAATTTTTTCCAAATTATTTTATAAGAAAGAATTTTGACCAACTTTTACCACAAATTATTTCTAAATTAATTCATACCACTCCATCTTTTCTTTTCCCAATCTTCTTGCAATCTTCTACGTACTACATAGGCTACTTGCACAACTAAAGGAATGCATAAAACATTAAAAAAAAAAAAAAAAAACAGAATAAAGTTAATATTTTAGAAAAAGTAATCTTGTTAAAAGAGCTTTGGAATGAACCATACATGGTGAATTCATTCATTCAGGTACCTAGAAGATTAATAGTAACAGACTGTCACTTGTGTTGTTATAGTGAATTGTGATGACTCAATAACAATGGGCTTTTTAATGGGAAATACTGGATCTATAGCAAATTATGGCGAGGCCCAGGACCACTGTTACATTTCCCCATTAATACCAGAACAAACTAGTAGTGGCATCGCATATTCACATACATCTACAAGAATCTAAATTTCAACTAGATTTTTCTAAAGTTTATCAGATGTAACCATTACCATACCCTTTAATAGAGATATAGTGTGCCATAAGGCATAAACTGCTTCAATATTAATACTGATACACCACTAATATAGCTGCAATACAACCAAAGTCTCCTACTACCATGAAATTGTAGAATTTAGTCAATTATATTAATTTTTCAATAACCAGTTGACTACCAACCTAAACTGCTTGCATGGTCGAGTTTGGTAGTCCATGAATAGTGTAAAAAAAAGGAAAATGTCCCTCTCAGTAAGCAAGTCTTTATCGACTGATTTCTGTTCCAGTGTGCTGCTATTTCTCTTGTTCAGAGGTTTCAGTCTCCATCTCAAAGAACGATGATGTGGATCCTAAGAGTAGGTATTCGATTCTTCATGATAGCGTTTTTTTTTTATTGATGGAGATTCTTCATGATACTGTTAACTGATTATAAGCTCATTCCTTTTTCTCTACAAAGGTTAAATAAAACCAAATTTTTAGCAAGCTCAAACTTGGTTGTTGTTTACAGACTACTTGCTGTCTCAATTTCGAAACCATCACCTCTGAAACTGTGCTGTAGGCTGTAGCAATAAAAAACTGTTGATGTTGATAAAATGATGTGCAATACTAATAATAATAATAATGGGTCATGTTGTCACTGTCTTAATTCTACAAATGGGACTACTATATACTAGTAGTAGTACTACTGTATCTATCTACTATCTCTATCTTGGGGCTCTTTCTTGTTAGTACTAGAGAGAGAAACTGAAGACTAAACAATGGGTGATACTACAGTGCAGTGTCTCTGTTCCCTTACCAGATGACAAGAGTGTTGAAGAGGATTCAGATTTCCAGAGTGAAAGACACAAGGACAATAGCAACAATTTAATTCAATGCAGCAATTACCCAAGACCCAAGTACAATATCTCTTGCAGGCACACACAACTGCTATCATGCAATAGAAATCAGTTCATGTATGTGCAGCCAACAGCACCCATTGTTGCTTACTTTTCACACTCCCCCTTCCAAACTAGCTAGCTAGGTACTTGTCCATTAGGCTCAGTTCAATACCTCACCGGAAAGGAAATTGCCTTGTGGGTTTTCTATCTTCTGCTACTCCATTGTGCAAGTAGCAGAAGATATATGCAAAATGACAATGTAACTTATGATACTTGATGGAAGGTTAGTTTCAAGATAATCGACGGCATAACTAGAGCGGAACAAGGACTAAAGAGACTGAAATGGTAGAAAAAGGTCGGAAGAACTTCCAATCCCAAAAAAACTACGATCATCAGAGGGCAAAGTTAAAATTACATGATACAACAGATACACAAGAAAATGAGCATGGAGGATGAGTAGTAACGAACAAACATCCACACCATCATCATAATCAAATATGCACAGTAACCGGCTCACAGCCTATCTTGATCAAATAAGAGAAGGTGAAGAGAACTGGACAAAGGAAACTCCTTCCATTAAAACACTATTAATCATATGAACAAAGTAGCAAGAACAGAACACCATACTGCTGCTGCAAATTTTCTAACAAAATGATTTGTGGCCCAACAAAAAACTATCATCAAAACCTATACTGGCTACTACTATATCATGTTCCATCAAATTTCCTACCAAGTAAAAACTGGACCAAACTTAGCATCTTCTTCTTCTTGTTCATACCATGGATTCAACTAACATACACTTAGATCATCAATTCATAGCATACAGACCAAACACTAAGTGGGAAAAAAAGACATCTCATCAAAGCCATGAAGAAACAGTGAGCAAAGGCACATCATTCCAAGCCAACGATAGAAACCCAGTTGGATTCGACTCGATAATCTTGTACCCATTCCCGTAGTGCCAAAGCAGTATTTTCGCCTGGCTTATCGCGTAATGACTAAACATAACCGGCCGAAAACCCGCACCCTCCATCAAAAGCCTCCACCTCTCCTTATCCTCCATTCTCTCCCTCCTCTCGCTCTCCGGCCCAACCATCCCCCCTATCCGAATACCAAACAACAGCTTCTCCACCCGTAACCGATCCTCCGAGTCCCGTGGCAAGTTCAGATCAAGCGATTCGAACACGGCAGTGTAGTACGTAAGCGCATTCTTAAACCTGTGCAAAAATCCTACCCTGTTCAAGCTCAGCTCATACTCTCCTAACGTAACAATACACGGATTCAACGATTTCGCAAGCTTTAAAGCAGCCACAACACCATCATTACTCTCCTCTAACAAGTTATACAACTGAAGCATAAAGTTAACGGCTAAAACCTCATCCGGGTCAACCCGGAAACCCGAATTATCCAGCTCCTCTAACGGGGTCAAAACCGGTTCGAACTCGAAATTCAGATCCAAAACCTTGGCAAACTCGCGCAACCGTTTCCCAGTAGCTGAAAGCGAGTCAGCTGGAGAGTTCCCCAGAGACGGAGCCGGTATACCCGAGATCCGGATAAGGTCGGGTTTTCCGGCGGGTCGGGTCGCGAGTGCTTGAAGAAATGCGGCCCATTGGATCCCTTGCACAATACCGAAATCGACTATGTGGATCCTTTTGGCATTGTGAGTAGCTTCGAGGATCGCTTGGTTAGCCGTTAGATGAGAGAATTTGGTGTAAGGGCAAGCGTCGTTGAGAGATTTGTACGATAAGGTGTACTCTTCAGGGGCAGTATCGTAAATTGATACTACATGTTTGTTGTTAGCTGGAGAAGATGAGACTCTGCTGTAGAGAGCTTCGGAGAAGTAGTAACAGACTCGCTCCAACGGGTCGCCGTTCGGGTTTACGATTTCCCTGAGCCGAATCAGCGATTTGACCGAGTTGTCCGAGTTGCACTCCACGAGCCGAGCGCAGTCCAGTAACGCTCTCAGTATAGGTTTCGAGCAAGTGACGTCAGCAGGCGGAGTGGCAGTGGCTTCTTTGGTATCGAAATCTTCCGAGTTGGTAGTAGTAGTAGTAGTAGTAGTGAGTTGGTTCGGGTTGACCCAGTTCTCGGAGAAAATGACTCGGTTGAGATCGGGCTGAGTGGCGACCGAGTTGGCACTGAGTCGACTCGGGAACGGATCGGTTGTTGCTGGGTAAGAAGAAGCCGGGTTTTCGAATTCGGGTCCGGTTTGCCAGAGATTGGAGCTTTCAGTGGACTCTCCGGCGCCCATGAGGCTCTCCATCCACTCGTCGGAGTCGAACTCGGTGACTGGGCCGGTGCATAACTCGGAGAAGCGGAAGCAATGGGGGTGGTTTTCGAGATTGGGGAAGTGGAAACCGGGTTCGGGCGGGACTTGAAATGGGTCGGTAAATCCGTAAGGGGGAGTGGGAGTGGTGTGAGTTGCGGTTGCGGGGGTGGAGGAGGAGGAAGTGGTGGGCCATTGAGTGAGGCAGAATGAGTTGATAGTGAGTAGTTGCTGCTGCTGTTGTTGCTCTTCTTGTTGCTGCTTCTGCTTGATGACTTGCTGAGCGATTGCCATTAGGTTTCCACTGTCAGTGCACATATAGGCCATTCTTCTTCTTCTTCTTGTGTTCTTTAATTCTTGTGTTTCTGCTGTTAAGTTAAGCTAGTGAGTTTTGTTGGTAATAACAAGTGGCATAGTATACAAGAAGTGAAGGAAGAAAGAAATAATGTTGGTGATGGTGAAGGAAGAAACAAGGACAGGAAAGGAAACCTGAATACGGCGAGTGTGAATGAGAGAAAGAGAGACTGAAAGGGAGACGAGAGATTTGATTTGGAGGGGAGGGGAGGGGAGGGGAGGGGTGTGATTGATTAAAAAGGAAAAGGATGAGGACTCAATGTAAGACTTTCTACTTTTACTGTTTCAGAGTTTCCTGTTTTGGGATCACTTCCCACTTCTCGTAAGTCCATAACATTATTAAAGATTGATTTTACAGTTTTTCTTTTTAAATTTTATTTTATAGTAGAAGTTTATAAAATAAAAAAAAATTAATAATAGACCTAGATAATCTTGTTGTTAAATTTTTAAATAATGACCATGAAGTTGGAGATGCGACCTCAATTTTTAATTTGCCAAAGAGGTGATACACACATGACCGTGGAGTAGTGTTCACTTGGAAAAATACGTCGACTGCACTAAGTTGATTTAAGAACGTCAACGATTTCCGACCTATCTCATCTGCCTGACTTTCAGGGTCAACCAAAGATTAACACAAAAGAGATCAGACGATCCTAAAATCTATAACTGCTAGAGTCCTACTATTGGCAAACCACGGGGCGTATGACTCATGGCAAAAATCTTGATCTTAACCCGGACAAGTTCGACTCTATAAAGTCCATTTCAAGTCAACATGAAAAAACCACCATGGCATCCCTTACCTAAGGATATGGTTCATCAAAGGCCCATAAGACCAATTGATTATTGTGATACGGCCTTGTCAACACTTGACGATCATTTGCACAATTAAGATTAAATTTTCTCCACTAAATAGGCACACATTGCAATGATAGTAATCAACATCCAATTACTGATATCTACTACCGATTTAGTTAAGATAATCTATTCTTGTAATAATTACCCACACAATATCTTCACAATAAAAAATAGGTTTAAAGTAATTGTGGACTAAATCGATTATTTCAAGTAGATAAGAGTTCACATATCTCATTCTCACCCAATATCAAACATCCACAGGTAAAAATATGTTTTAATGGAAGTATGATTTCTCTTTTTCATATTTTCAAATTTGTATTTAAGAGTTCACATATCTCATTCTCACCCAATATCAAACATCCACAGGTAAAAATATATTTTAATGGAAGTATGATTTCTCTTTTTCATATTTTCAAATTTGTATTGGAGTTATTTAGTCTATACTCTAGTCTCTATACTTGTTGCATTGAAATGTCAATACAATTTAATGAAGAATACAATTTAATGGAGACTGTACAGTAGTCGGTGGATGTCATATTGAAAGGGACTTGCTTCGTGTGTCGATTTTTCAGATTATAAGTGAACCAAGAGGGATAGGGGAGATCAATGTGTAGGGTAAAATTGCACATTACAAATTAAAACTCACTGTTGTCTATAAACTTATTATATTATAAAGTAGTAAATACAAGTAACAAAACAGATACACTAACATAACAGAGATGGTATATGTAGTTTTTCCTAATATAAATATAGTAAGTGATTACATTTTGCATATCTCGATTAGTTTGAATTTTATGATGGTATCATAGACATTTGGTTCGTACACAACTAAGTTCGAATCTTATTCCTTACTTGTTTCTTTTTTTTTTATATTACATTAAAAACTTATAAATAAATAAAAACATTGCAATAATCAATTCTTTATCTCCCATATCACTCTCCGTGAAACTTTATCCTCACTTATAATTTTATTAATTTCGAAGATATAAAGGTGACCGAGTGACAATAGTGATGCAATAGCAAATGCGATGTTAAACATACCATTTAGACTATTTTTAAGTTACTGTATAAGGTACTAATTAACATCGTAGGAGTATGAATAAGGTACTTATTCTGTTTTCTTCGTCTGAAAATTAAGTATTTTAAATTCAATTCAGATTTCAGATCAGTTCAGTTCAGTTAATTTATATTCATACGAATAGAACATAGCCTTAGTTAGAATTGAGTTTTTAAAAATAAAAATATTAATTCCTTGAATTGTGAGTTTTTCTAAATATGTTGAAAAAGTCTAAGGAAGTATTTACCGTGACCGTATTGTAAATGGGGTTACCTGTAAATGGTGTATGGGTGTATGCGGCGTGCCATAAAAACAGGCAAGTAGGCTGACTCCGACTGGAAGTACTCCTAGAGTAGAGAAACAAGAGTGATCAGGGTGAGCTGGCAGCCATTGACTAGTGGGACCACCTGCAGATGACGCGTCAAAGTAAGAAGTTGACACGTGTACCACCTTTAACCTCTCCCGCCGTAGACGGCTGGACCCCCGCTGACACGTCAGTATGCAATCGGCGTCTAGTGACATCATTGCTTTCCGCTTTTTATTTCCTAGATCTTCTTGGAACCTGAACTTTTGGAAACTAATCTCAGCCGTCCAGTGCTCAAGCCTATGGTGGAGATTTTATTTTCTTTATTATTTTACCGTTGGGATGCTGGAGAACTTGGACTATTTCATTTTTATCCTTTTTATTTAAATTAGTACTCCATCCATCTGATATAGTAATTATGTTATTAGGTTTTTGCACAATTTTTAATTTATTGTTTTATTTGGTATTATTCCTAGTTATATTAAAAAATTATATAACTAATTATTTGACACACAAAATAATTAACAAGTAAATAATTATGAAGAATAAATAAATTTCTGGAGGTGAGTAATTGTTGACACGTTAAGAATGTAAAGATGAGATGGGACCGTTCTGATTTGTTACTTTTGGTAGGATATGATTTCATAGTCTACTAGTACTACAGTCAAATAGTGACGTCTGTTGAAATTGAATGGTGAAAAGAGCAAGAGAATGGGGTAAAAATGTAAAATTAACAACTAGTAAAAGAATAAGTCCCCACTATTCTTTTTACCACAAAAGTCTTTTTTATGACACAGCGATACAGCGTTGATATTTTGATGTAATGTAATCTACCACCAGTCCACCATGGTGCACATATGGTCTTGCTTGCCGTAAAATGAATGTTTAGCCCCAAGTTCATTTTCACCGTTGAATATATTATTTTTAGGGTATTTTTTATTTAATGAATTTGTACCACTTTCCAGTTAGTCTAATTTTTTAGTGAAATGAATTTGTACCACTTCCCACGATTAGTCTACTTTTTCAGTGAAATGAATTTGTATCACTTCTCACCGTTGTATAGATTTTTTTTATTGGTATAATTTTTCTATTCAAATATCTATTTTATTTGGTTATTTAGTGTTTATATATCCATTAAAAATTTATAAATATCATTTTACATATTAGCTATATATTTGAATATATAAAAAATTAAATATTTTTTACCTCATTATTTTTTTCTAATTTTAACATTTCCACGTATCCATTTCATTTTTATTTCCGCTCCTATTTCCGTTTCGGTGATTAGTAACCTATAGTACCTCCTTGAAAATGTATCACCTCTGTCTACTTTGCCACAAGGTTAGTCCAATCTCATGTAGGTTCATCTATTTACTCATTTCACTTTTCTACTTTTGCACATCAAGACCAGAAAACAAAACTAAAGGGACAATTGTTTGTGATGTGTTGTGTGAAATCAATACAAATCTAATGCGCAAAAGCATTAATCCACGTAAGGCACATGATTATGCCACCATTATACCATCTTTGGAACTCACTTCTCAAGATTACGTTGCTAACCTTGTCGCAAGAAGCTGCTAATATGCTTAAAGAAATGCTCCAAAGTGTTCAGATTTGGAGTGAACTATAATACCAAATTGAAAACAAGTCATTCTTGTTTGGTCAAGATTAGTAAGCAAACTGATTGGGGTGCTAAGTTGAAACTTTTGATCTGGCTTTGGGCCTACATGACCAAGTAGTATTGGGTTCAAAAGGATAACTTGGTCCACTAGAGGAAAATTTTGTGAAAAAAGCAATGCCATAACACTTATCTTAGACTTTTGAAGTTAAAAGTTAGTAGCTTGAATGACCCCAAAGACTTTCCTCCTGTGGAATGAGTTCGGCTTTCTTTTCGGTTTGTGGTTTTAAATTGGGAGGGTAAAGTAAGTTTTTTAAAATAAAGTGAATTTTTTATGTTTTTGATGTTCAAATCCAGGTTTAATGACTTTTTGGGACTACATTTAATCGTTTAAAATCAAGTTTTGGAAATAAATTGCCATGCAAATTTTTTTTTTGATTGTAATCGATATAACTTAATATACGTGTTGATGCATAGAAACCTTAGAATGCTACAATAAGAATCAGTTTGAAAAATAATGCATGTAGTTCATTAGAACATGAAAACTAATTTTACTATTAACATCTATGTGTGATGTGTCCTATTGAAGATTTAAACCTACCAAACCTGAATTTTGTGAAAACTCCTCCCTGATTTCACTTTCCTTCAAGAAAAAAGATAGCAGTGGGAGATAAATATGAAGACTTATCCCCAAAAAAGTTTAGTACAAATCAATGATTAACTAGAGAAGACAATATCAAATAGGACAGTGCAGATACATGAAAAAATTGATGTGCTTGTTGTTTTTGTTTGAATATTAGTACTAGTAGTAGTTTGTGATTATTAAGAAAGAACAAGTGAACAACGTTAGTTGCGGCATAGGTTGAATCAGGCGGGTGTGAAAGGGAAATGATATAGACATATGATATCAATTTTTGACGTTAATGTTATAGCAAAAAGTGTGCTGATTTATTGTTTTTGTGATATTTAGTTTATACCCTTTGTTTATAAACAACAGATCTATAGGAGTATTATTTTTCAGTGAGAAATTGATAATTTATTATTATAATAACAATTGGAGGACCACCACGGTTTATGTTATGGTGACAACATATTTATTATTGTGTCAATTTAACTTGGTTTTCAAGTGGGGAGGGAGAAAATGACTTCGTTTGTGCAAAAATTAAAAATATGTAAAGACAGTTTTTCTAAGGATTATTATTATTATTATTATTATTATTATTATTATTATTATTATTGTGACAAAACAGAACTCCTCTGGCTCTTTGTACTCAATTCACCCTAGGTGTTTGGTATTTGATTCAGATTGTGGTATTTTGTTATTTCAAAGACTTGGACTATTTGTATCTCATTTAGGATTGTGTTAATTAACAAAATACCACAACCCCAAACACTACCGACACAATTATTATCCCTATAAAATCATCCCTTCCCTCTCTACTCCTCCACACTCCACCTATCAAATATTGACAACACAACTTTAACCAATAAAAAAATTTCCATTTTTATTACTTCCACTTTTAATCATTATCCCTATAAATTCCTACTACCTCACTTTCTCAATACTCCCCTATATGAATACCAAATACTACCACAAAATCTCATCCAACAAACTCCTTAAATTAGTCACTATTTCGAATTTTGTTAAATTTAACACAATACCACAATCCAACTCAATACCAAACACCCATCGTGTTTTTGTGTGAGATTTCTCTATTGATTGTCATATATAGTTTTATGAGATGAAATATATCTCGAGATCGACAATTGTGATTATTAAGAAAAGCGTACTAGATGTCTAAAAGAAAATATGAAACCTAAATGAAAACAAATTACAAATCGAGAACTTTATCTCTTCGAGTGTTAATATAGACTACCTCATAGTTTTTGAAAAGAAAAGCCTAAACATGATTTTAAACGACTAATGACTAGTTCAAAGAACTACACTACAATAAACATGATGAGAGGGGAAAGGGAAGAAGAATCTATTATGTCTAGTCTAATTGGTTAGGTTGGAGTGTCATATCCGCATAGAGTTGTTAGTTACTTACGGATGTATAGTTTTTACATTAAAAAAAATTATTGAATTAAACTAAGAAGTGTTTTGAGTCAATCCTAATAATTGGAAGCGAAGAAAAGGGGCGTAGGATAAGCCAAAACCAGCAAGCAATGTCACAATGGTCCAAGACATGCACGAACAATGACAATAATGTAATGCTCTTAAGAATTTATGATCATCATCATAAATTGGAGACCAGTATATATACTTATATGTATGGCTCTACATGATATCTACGAACTTGACCATTATCTTACACTTTTTTTATAATTAACATGTTACTTGTGTTTTCAAAAGTTATTTCTAAGGGGGCCAATGTCCCACGATTGGGACATAGGCCTTATAACTAACATTGTAGACCAATAATTTTAATGTAGTAGTAGCAAATTGATATGCAATTTTGACTCATTTGAGCTAGCCGCATTGATATGATTTTGCAGTTCTCACATCCGCATTAATTGAGTAAAATGTGATCAACAGTCAATGCCCTGGCACAAGGGTCATTTTGTTGAATTCTTGAATTTGAAAACGTGATAGATATATTCTTATATTCAATGTGGGATCGAACATATTTTAAAAGATAATGTTCATTCATTAGTCAAAGTTGAACACGTATGTTATAATAAAATATCTAAATTGTATGTTGAAAATAATGAATTGCAGCTGTTAAATTGATCGTACCATGTTTCTAACTATTTGTCGGGTTTGTGTTTTTCCAATTCATATGTTTGATATTTTCATCTCTGAATTATATATATTCCAGGACATTAATCTGGTGGGATTAACTAAGTTCGTGAATGTAATCATGGTGTCTTGTATTTTGTTCTTTATTCGACTTGTCGGGTGCTTCAGGGCCATTTACTAATCTATGTAGCCTTTGTTTGTTTTAATAATAAAGCCTTGAAAATAACCTGGGAAGGTAACTTTGTTTGGCTAACACAGATTTTATTTTACTTTTCACTGCACTGTGTTTAATTAAAATCAGTATACTATATGAAACTGCCTGCATTCCGTTCCCTTGTGGACCGAGATCTGACCCTTTGAGCCGACGAAATTACTAGTGGACTAGTCCACACACGTCTCATTGTATGATATTATCCACTTTAATTTTGAGCCCTAGGGATATAACACTGAAATCACCTAAAATGCCTCATACCATATAAAATCGGTGGTCTATGTATATATCCTTTTATCTCATCGTCTCTTAACCTATGTGACATGGGGCATTACAGGATAATAGAATAAAGATGCACCAACAATGGTGATGGTTATAGGTCAAGGTTATGATCATCCAAATACAATCCATATCATGTAATATTGTAATGTAACTAATATTTTGGTGGAGTTGAATTCTAATAGTACTGCTTGCTACACTGATATGAAGAAGATAGTGAATGGGTTGCTACTGTACTGCGTTTGACAAATCGAATCCAACCACTCATTAATTATTATGATTAACATGTGTGAGCTTAACACAACTATATAATTACACTATAGTCCTCACTACAATTGATTGATTGCCACTTGATATACTACTACTACTATATAACTAAACCCATATTGAATTTTTGTCCGTTTGTCATATTCTTCCTACTTTATTAGGCAACAAATTGCAAGTTGATCTTGTTTACTGATCATGACATGAATAATTGAGTTGTAACACAGGAGAGTCTCATACAAAACATTATAGTAATGGTAAGTATGACATCCGCACATTGCAACTGAATTGTTTTCTTTCCATAAATAACAAATTCGACCATATGCATACAGTTTAATTTTGTTTCTAGCTATATACATAACCACCCCAACTTGAACTCTACTGCTCAAGTGAATGAGCTTACTATTGCGCGATCTGTCACCCTCTTGCTTCAGTAATCTTTTATACTAGTAGTAAGTAGTAACTAGAATATAATTATGAATGAGCTTACTATGAGCTACTGTTTCTTTCGCAAATTTAGAATAGAAGCGGGGCAATACGTAACTAGAACATAATTATGCAAAAGTTAGCCCAACTAAACTGCTTAAGTTAGTTTACCACTGCTCCAGCTGTGTGTAAATCATACATGATCAGATATCCAGATTGTTCAAAACTGCAGGCAAGACTAACATTTTCGGATTTTGAACTCAAAGTTGGCGGGCAACTCGTATAAACTAGTTTAAGAAACACCTGTTAAAATTAAAAATAGGGCTTATTTTTAAGCTACTGCAAAAACCAATATAATTATATAAGTGCATATTAAAGCAACAATTTTAAGTATTTAACTGTTCGTTTTGTGCAAAATTAACTTTTTCTTTTCTTTTTCTAGATCTTCTGTTTGGTTCGAGCAATGACTCATCGAACTCCTTGATAATACATCGATACATCTCCACTGGAATCTGGAGATGCGATTTTCTCAGAAAAGAACATCTTATTTTCATGCTAAAAGTTAGTTTTAGGAAAAACTCAGCTGTGCTGAGTTATTTTGCAATTCTTTTGACATTATCCATAATACTAAGTTGAAAATTCTGAAATTTGTAAATTTGATCCATACCAACCTCAGCAACTTAAAAAATGTTAATGAATGTGAAGCTCTTGAGAACACCACTTTAAACTCAGAACTTTTAATAAAAGACCAAATAGTAGAGACACTGACTGCCCACTTGCATGTTATTTCAGAAATGACATAATGATGCAAAGGTAGTAGAGACTGCCCACTTACATGTTCTAGTTCTCAAGGACATCACTGCACCTATTCATTAGAAAAGGAGCACATCATGCATCCAAAGAACCAACTCAATGCGCAAATAACCAACCAATATACAACACAATACGATCTTTTATAGTACTGTATAACTTATTAACAAAGGCACAAAAACCTGCACCTTTTGCTCTTCTAATTTATGAACACTTGACGCTGCATCAAATCAGAGATGCTGTAGCTGTACGCTACAAAATGTCAAAATGTTTGCCTTTTTATTTTTATTGCAATGTATACTGTGCATAAGTACCACTGTCTTGAGCTGCCTACACTAATACACTCTGGCCTTGGGAGGGAATGATTCGACTTCATCATCCAGTGTATGCATGTGGACTGGTCTGTAGTCCAACCGAACTTTCTCATTCTCCCAGTATCTGCATACAAGAGCAAAAGACCTCTCAACAAGAGTGGGGTTGCATGCTATAAACCCTATAACAACATATGAAGAACTTCCACGCAGTATGCAGCAATATAGTTTCTTTAATGGAAGAACTTTTTCATTTAACCGTTACAAGGTTTGACAGCAGGAAAGGAATAACTGATGGAGAGAAATCTTACCCCAATGTATGTTTCATCCAGTTCTGGTCGTCTCTCGTCTGAAAATGTAAAACATGGATTTGATTACACAAGGGGGATAGAGAGATAGGGAACCAACTACAGCAAAGGATTAGAACAAACCGTAAAATCTTCACGTGCATGAGCTCCCCTGCTCTCCTTCCTTGCTTCAGCAGAGTGCATGGTGATGCATGCATTAATTAAAAGGTTTTCCAACTCAATAGTCTCGATCAAGTCAGAGTTCCTAAAAATACAAAAAATGGGATCAGATAAGCTAAACACATCACATGCTAAGGTCCAACAAAGATGATTCAGATATAAAGATACCATATCAAGCTTCTGTCCTTCAACTTCACATCATGGAAACTCTCCCATGTTTTATCAATCAACTGACAGCCTAAAAGACAAGGGATGCAGGAATTAATGAGAGGTGAGTCAGAAAGCTATCATGTGCGAACTCAATGACAGTTTTTATTGCCTTACCTTCCTCCAAAGTTTCCTGTGTCCGGAAGACCGCAGCATTGTTTTGCATTACACGTTGCATGTTCAGACGAACTTTTGATGTAGGAAGGGAACCATTTGAATTCCTAAGCTTATCCAACCATGCAATAGTCTTTTCACCAGCATCGTTTTCTAGTGGCTTTTGTTTCTCACCTGCAAAATCACAGGTGAATGTATTAAAACGGTAACCAATGGACAAAAAGTGAACTGATAATTTAATGAAGAAACATTTCACCTGGCCGTTGGATCTCAGCTACCCTGTTAGCACAAGCCCGTCCGAAGACAACAATATCAAGAAGGGAATTTGCCCCAAGTCGATTTGCACCGTGCACAGAGGCACATGAGGCTTCTCCAGCAGCAAATAGTCCCGGGACCACAGCATCTGGATTATCACCTTTGATGGTAACCACCTTCACATGAACCAATTTAAGAAAATTAACCTAGCTTCTTTTTCTTTTTTCTTCCTGTGTTGGGGGGGGGGGGGACAATTTTACTCGATACGTTGCTGTCACTTATACCTCTCCATGGTGATTGGTGGGAATTCCACCCATATTATAATGCACAGTTGGTAAAACAGGGATTGGCTCCTTTGTAACATCCACACCAGCAAAAATGGCTGCAGTTTCAGATATTCCAGGAAGTCTCTCCTTGAGGACCTCCGGGGGCAAGTGATTCAAGTGCAGGTAGATGTGATCCTTCATTGGCCCTGTTTAAAGCCATGAATACAAAATCAAAGATAATGTTGGACAAGTTATCCCAGGTATCATACATTATTTTATTTCTCAGCGCACAGAAATGGATACAAAACAGGCCAACCAGGTGCAATTTTCAACAAATGGAGAACATAAGCAGAACTCGCAAGACAGTGATTAAATTAAAGGCAAACCAAATCACATTCTTTCCAACCCCAGTTTTGCCACTGACCCATAAATGTCAGTGGCACTCCTAACTCTACCCAAATGAAAACAAAATGCAGTATATGGAAAATAAGAAACTACAACGATATGGTTTTTAAATTATTTTTCTGGTGTGATTTGGGATTAATTGGAGGTAAAACGGACCCTTAAAAGTCAACAAAATGGATTGAGAAGAGAAACTTAAGAAGGGACGGAACAAGTACAATAACTTAGCCAAGAAAGAAGAATTCATCTACACAACATAAATCCATTAGCATGTCAAAAAAGTCGATTGAACCAAATCACACCAGTTTTCCAATAAAAGCAACTAATTCAGATTTACTTGAGAAGAATTCGGAGAAGATACAACAGAATGTTTTGGACCATATATAAGTGAGTTGAGAAGTGAAAGTATGAACAAAATCATATTCTGGGTGAGAGTACATACCAACACCACGTCCTTCTCGGATCTCCATTGTCATAGATCTGGACACGACATCCCTAGAAGCAAGATCCTTGGCAGTTGGGGCATAACGTTCCATGAATCGTTCACCTTCACTGTTCCTAAGGATACCACCTTCACCTCGAGATCCTGACATGGTAAATCAGCAAGTAATAAGCACTAGGAAATACAAGAAAAAATAAATCATAAATATTTAACTGAAGAATGAAAGGTATTCAGTGTGCACAAACCTTCAGTGATGAGACACCCAGCACCATATATACCCGTTGGATGAAACTGAACGAATTCAAGATCCTGAAAGACAAATTAATGTCATTAACAAAGGAATTCAATTGCTTAACTGAAGCAAGCTCTGGAAAGAGGTAAATTACAACTACGATGGATATAAATTTAACATTGATTAACCTCAAGTGGCAAGCCTGCACGTGCAACCATCGCACCACCATCTCCGGTGCAAGTGTGAGCAGAGGTTGCAGAAAAGTATGCTCTGCCGTAACCCTGGAAAAATAAAATCATGTATAGCAACTCTTTTAGGGTGATGACATACAATACAAGTATGAGATAAGGCATTCCACACTCCATCAGTCCGTAAAGCTAAAGCATGCATCAACAGTAGATGATTACCCCAGTAGCAAGAATTGTGGATGCAGAACGGAACCGATGCAACGTGCCATCCTCCATATTTAAGGCAATTACACCTTGGCAGCTGCCTATAACAATAAAAAGTAAGCACATCGTTAGCATATATTATAGGTGAGACTTCAGTGTGTATGTCTATCTTTCATTTGTAACAAAGTTAAGGTCACAATTAATAACAAACATTTGTCCATAACAATAAATGAACAGAGATGCACAAATAGTTTGATCAAGAAATGGATAAAATTCAACGACAGGACACATGTACTAGGAGGTCGAAGAAACCTACCATCTTTGCCCATGATTAAATCAAGGGCAAAGTATTCCACAAAAAATTGGGTGTTGTGCTTCATTGCCTGGCCATACAGAGTGTGCAACAAAGCATGTCCAGTTCGATCAGCAGCACATGCACAGCGATAGGCTTGACCACCTGCAACAAATACAGATTGTAATTAGGTAGGGAAAAAAGGTGCACATATGAAACTTCATATTTCAAGCTAGAATTATAAATATACCTTTTCCAAAATTCAAGCTTTGACCACCAAAAGCACGTTGATATATCTTCCCATCCTCAGTTCGTGAAAATGGTAAACCATAATTTTCTAACTCAATGACTGCTTTTGGTGCTTCCCTGCACATATACTGAATGGCATCTTGGTCACCTGGAGAGAATTGATGAGCCAGCAGAATAATAAGTTAAGCAGTATAGGTCCATAGCTACTTAGTTAATACTATCTATTAGAAGTATTGCTTGGAATTGCATCACATGCAAATATATGTACCGCAATCTCATATAGAGCACAAATAGATTAACAGAATATATGACAACATCCACAGACAATTTCCGAGTCAAAAGTACGAACCTCATATCTGGTTAAAGGATTGTTGGGTGTTTGCAATAGCTTGTTCCTGGCAACTAATAGACTAATTTAAGAAGGTTTCGATTTGAGTGTTTGCAAAGCAAACTTTAACCTGAAACTATCTAATAGTAAGCTGAAAAGCCTGAAGTTGGTATAGACCAACTTCAGCAACGTAAAACTATTGAAGGAGGCCAAACGCATATGCACTTGAACCTGCTACCTCTCACTTACACACATGGAAGTTTAGTTCTTGAGAACACATGGAAGTTTAGTTCTTGAGAACACATGGAAGTTTAGTTCTTGGGAACACATGCATGCATACAGATGTGATGTTTATGACAATACACTTCAGTTGAATTGAAGTCATCTAAATTTGTTTCCAAGCTAGACCCCTGTACTTTCTATTCCTTATTACAAATAGAAAAGACAATGCCTCAAATGTCCAAGCACAGCTCCAGCTCAGACTGGAATTTCAGATATGTGTAACTTAATTTCAGCGAATGACGACCTGACATAACAGAAACTGTTTTGAGTTCATAGGTGACAACCATACCTAGCCAATCGCTTCCCTTTACTGTGTCGTACATGTGCCACCTCCAATCATCCTCTGTCATATTTCCTAAAGCAGCATTTATCCCACCCTGCATTATGCATCCAACGGAAAATACACTATTAAGCATATAGCTCACTTGTATAATCATTTTTTGTTATACATGAGTCCAAAGAGCATCGTGTCAACCGGCACAGTTAAGGATCATAACAACTTCTTTCCAGTAGTAGAATCTGGAGAGTCATTAGTTATTGAATAATGTAAGTACTAGCAACAAAGCAGAAGGGTGAATTTAACTGGATAAACTAATAAAAGAGACAAAGAGATTAACACAATCAAGGCCAATTAAATAATATAAAAACCTAGTAGCCAAAACATCACAGAAATCCAAAACACAAACCGAACTAATACTAAAAATGATATGATCGAGCTCACAATAAACAAGTCCATACATACATAGTCCAGGAATAAGTGCAACAAACAAATGATAAAATAAAGCTAGAAATGAATTAATTAATTAATAATAATAATAAAACAATGAAAAATGACATTTACCTGCGCAGCAACTGTGTGAGAACGAGTAGGGAAAAGTTTGGTAATGCAAGCAGTATTAAATCCGTGCTCCGACAACCCGATCGCTGCCCTCAGTCCAGCGCCTCCAGCGCCCACCACCACCGCATCGTAGGTGTGATCCACCACCGTATACGATCCACCATTCTATCAAACACAAACAAAAGCAGATAATCAGATACATACAGTTAATAATGAAAAATAAAAACACAAAAACCTAATCCAGTGAATGAAAATTCGAGAGTAATCAATCGTACAGATTGGGAGGAGAATAGGCGGCTGCGGAGTGATTCGGCGGCGGAGCTGGATTTGCTATACGGAATGCGGAGGCTACGGGAGACGCACCGCCACATCTCTGATTATCTGTTGGATTGTTGTATGTATAGATGTGTGTAACGATTGACAGTGCGTTTGTGTTTCTTCCTGTGGTTCGATGAAGGAGAAAAATGGATGGAGAACGGCACTGAAGGTTGAGAATTGGGAAAGACAAGGACCGATTATAAACCCGGTTTTCTTTTTGACTAGTGAATAATCACTTTCTAGATTAATTACACACGAACCCTACTAGATGTTCACTTCTTATTTAGGCCCTCAAAGTATCTATAATTACATACACCCGATCAAATTAATTTCCTTCACACTTTACATGTATTTAAAGTAATATACTAAGCATGTTGATTCAATCAATTGATTGATCTACCAATCAATTTTAAACCGTTGATCTTACTTATTCAGTTTCAATCTGATGCGTACATGTGTCATTCTTTATTTTAAATTGTTTTCTTATTGAAATTATTTGTTTAATATCTTTTCATCATTATCTCTTCTCTATTTTCTTTCCCATTTTTTCTCCATCTATTTAATTAAACAATTGTTTCTTGATTCTGCACTGCATGTTGATTCAATCAATTGATTGACCTACCAATCAATTTTAAACCGTTGATCTTACTTATTCAGTTTCAATCTGGTGCGTACATGTGTCATTATTTATTTTATTTTTTATTTTAATTTACCTTTTTCTTTTTTAATATATTTTCATCATTGATCTTCTCTATCCTCTACCGTCTTTTTCCCCTTCACACAACGTCTTCCTACATTCAATATATACCAAATATCACCTCCAAAGTCCAAACCAAAGTTTCTAAACATGATAAAACATTGATGACATGCGTGTAATTGTTACTTCCTCCTAACCAAACAAATTATCTGTAATCATTATTATTAGATTGTTCCAAATAAATTGATCTTTTATGGAGTATATGCAGTTGTTTTGAATTTATCAATTGCCTTTTACATTATAATTATATACGCTCACTTTTTCATTCTACTATGGAGAAAAAAAATTACAAAATGTTTATATGTCGGTTTGTAAATCAATTTACCCTCCTTGCTCCCTTGAGGATGTGTATTTGTTCTCTTTTTTTCCTGTTTGGATGTTGTATTCGGTGTAGGTTGTCGTTTTTTCACGAGTATTTCTTATGCTCAGATTATTGAATAAAATTTTTAGCCGTTTCAAAAAAATATATATATGTATGCAGAGATAATTTATTCTGAATGAGGAAATATACGATTTAATTTTCGTAATTATACACAGATTAGGATTAATTAGTCTACAATATGTAACATTAGACTGTATATATCGCATGGTAGCTTAGAAATTAAGTAGCTGTTGTATTTTCGGAAGGGTGCATATATATAGTTTAAAATCGAAAATTAGATGTACTGTATTAAAGTAATTAAATTAAATTAATATAATAAGCCGGTTGATTTACCCAATTGATTGACCTACCAATCAATTTTAATCCGTTGATCTTGCTTATCCAATTTCAATTTGGTGCGTACATGTGTCATTATTTAATTATAAGGTGTAGGGTTCGAATCCTGTGGCGTGATTTTTCTCTATTATTTGTATCATTATTTTAGTTGAAGGTGTTAGGTTCGAATCTTATTGACGTAATTTTTTTCTGTTTTATTTATTCTCTTCTTAAATTTTTATTTTTTTAACATAAAGTTGTATGGTGTATTATACTTAATTTAAAAATAACCATAATATATTCTTATAAAAAAAGACATACTTCTAACGTCCAATAATAAATGTAACACTTGATTTTGTTGACTTTTTCGATGGTCATTTTGACCTTAAATTATTCTTAACTCATACGATAAAAATAATCAAAAACCTCATATTATGAAACTAGAATGTTTATGTTTTCATAATATAATTTTTTAATTATTTTACTTACTTGAATGATTTACAATTAATTTTGAGATCAAACTAATCCTCGAAAAAGTCAATAAAACCAAATGTTACACTTGTTATTGGACGAAGGAAGTATTTTATTTACCAAAACTTCAATTTAACTCTGATGATAGAGGACCTGAGGATACTAGCTAAGCCACTTGAAATTTGAATATCGCCCATATTGCGGCATAAACATAACAAAAGACATCGACGAAATAAAAATGGCAAGAGATAATGACACAAATGACAATATATTCAACTGATGAAGAACACCAATTAACATGCGAAAGATGCATTGCAGATTTTGAAGTTGAATGTTTTTAAAGTCTAGAGATATGGTTCTTAACTCATCGGAAGAATACTTTTCGTATGTCTAATATAGTTCAATTCAAAACCATTAATTGCATAACTACAAAAACTATATACATTTATAGGACAACATTTATGTTAAGTTTGAAGTCATTATGTGAAGAATATATATTTACTCCATTCATTTCAATATAGTATTTAGTAAAACAATAATGTTTTACAAGATTACGCTTCACACGCGTAGCGTGTGACGCGATTCCTAGTATTCTACTATGAGTTTAGTTTATAATTTAATTTTGAATCTTATTTCATAATAAATGTTTGTGCTAGTTTCGTTGAGAATACATTGTATTTATTTTAAATTTGAAATTAATTATATATAATTTTATATATTTATTACATCGTCTAGGTCAATTGTTAGACGTGACTCGAGTTAACCCATCCCAATAGGTCGTATGGGATGAAGCTGATACCGGTTTCAGAACATAGTTATGGACCCAATCATCTCCATCCTAATTAAATTCATCACAAACATATTCATATCAATGCTTCAGATGAGTATATTGAACTAAACCTCAACAACGCATAGTGAAAGTTACAAATATTCAACATAATCTGTGTCCTTGTTGCAATTGTTCACACTTAAGAGTTTCTAGTATAATTAGGCAAACTGGTAGGGGTGCGAATGTAATTCACGTTAAAAGTACCTTTTAGATAAATATCTTTTCCCTGGAAATTGTGCATCCAAATATCCAATGAGGAAAAAGGGAAATGTGATCCGTTAGATTGAAGATTCGAGAAAGAATGGGGGTGTTGAGTCAATAGAGGAAATGGAAAAAAAAGTTGTGTTTGGTGGAGATGAAGACAAGGAAGTACCCGGTGGAGAAATGGACGCGATGACAAATTTGCAGCCACTATCGACGAACCGCTTGATCACGTAGCATGTTGCTCCGCCATTGAACTTTCCATATGGACTCTTATTGCTTCACGGAACTCGCAAGTACGTACCTGAATCCTGATCAACACCTCTTGCATTAACTGACCTCACATTAGTTAATGATGATTTAGTTAGCAGTTACTCCCTCCATCTTCGGATAAATTTATCCAATTTAATTAATCTTATGAATTTCAAATCATATTGAATAAATAAATAATAAAATTATATTATAAAAGTATAATAATTATATTATATACAATCACCTTATTAGCTACAATTCATTTTAATTATCAAGTACCAATCAACTCTTATCAGTTCGTTTTGTCAGACAGACACTTAAGTTTTGTTTATTTGTTTTGCTATTGAATCAATTCAGTCACAATATGTATTGGATAGATGAACAATAAAACTTGTCCAATTAAATTTTGACACTCCATACAAATTTAGTTGGAAAATAATTCGTTTTAATCGAAATTATTATTAAGGGTTCTCTATTATTAATTTACATATTATTACATCACGAAGATGATAGTAATCATATGGAAAATACGAACTACTATATAATTTTCTCAATTGGGAGCCGCTTGCGCGTGGTGATATCCGAATGTTAGCTGGTCCTTTTCTCGTTCATTTAAGCCGAGGGTTGTAGTCAGACGGAAACCGAATTGCTTGTTGATTGTGCCTCCTATGAGCTGGAAGTGGGGTTGTGGTGCTGCATCATCGCCCTAGGAGCTATGGGAGTGTGGGCTCGGTCTCAAATGATTTGAATAACAGGCGTAGTACTGGAGTTCGAAGGGCCATTGTTTACAATCGAAGTTTCGGTTTTAGATTCTCCGGGGATCATAGATGAGCTAGAGTCTTTTGGGTTTCGTGCCGTCTGGGTTTTTTCCATTAGCCTCGTTGGTTATTTGGACCCTCTCTTGTATTTGAGTATTGTTGATACGTCTTGTATCATGGGGTATGCCCCTCTTACTCTTGTACAACTTTTTGGGTTTATTGAACTTATTTTGCTGTTTAAAAAATATATATATTTTTTTTTTATAAGTTTACACTTTCGTGTAATGTTTTGCATGTGCACCATGTGCACGAACACCACCAGAGTCCAATGTGGCAATGTATCCCTAATACCTTTACCGCGTTAGAATTCTTATCAAGTACGAATATCATGGAAGGTGGACTTGAGCAAAAATTTGTAACATTATTGTTTGGACTGAGAAATACATTGGGCCTAACATGACCAAACAAGCCCAGGCCTAAGCAAAATATACCAAGATCCAATGAACTTTACCACTCCTACATTCTCGCCAAAGTACTGCACGATCACAAGAGCTACTAGTATATTTTTGTTTTGTTGTTGGGCATGCCTCAAATATGGGACCATAGAGTTAATTGCTAATCATCATAGAGAGAAGAAGAAATGTACTTTATGATTTATGAATGATCTGTTGCATTCAAATCATAATACAAAACAGTACTCGATCGTATAATTGAAATACCACGATCAAAATTAAAGCAAAAGATTTTATTAAAACATTAATACTAAAGAAATTACAAATTTACAAGAAGAATGATTAAATTAACAATAATCATGATCGTATAAGTGGTCCTAGCTGCTACGTACTACTACTAGTACTATGCTACTAATCGATCCATCATCATCTCTTTACAATTCAATTCCTTCAAAAAGTGAAATATTATGATCAATGCCAAAAGGACCGTTAGGAAAAATCCAACATCACGATTCACTTTCGGCGTCATTTTCTTTTATTCTCTCCGTCCAATGAGTAAGGCCCCCTCCCCCATGAATCCATGATGGGTCAGTCAACACTCCTTATTTCTTTCATGTGGGCCTTTAAAGAAGCATTCGACCCTAATCGGAAGGCCCTTGGGGAAATCTACGAACGGGAAGGCAAAAGCCCGGTCGGAATCGGCTAAGGCCCAGTCGAATTTGAGAACTAGGTGGTGGATGAAGACGGCCATCTCAAGCTTGGCTAGTTCAGAACCGGCACACAATCGCGGTCCTCCACCGAAAGGCATGAAATTGTTGACATTGTTTGTACCTCCGCCACAACGACTATTATTAATCTGTTACAAATAATATGAAATCGTAACGTGTCAATTCGACTATGGTTTTGAATCTTAAAATGAAGTCTAATCCTTATCACGTGCATAAATGTTAGTTATAGTAACTCTAATCATATGAGTATTCGCATGTCACCGATACTAGGGTAAAATATACTGCTCAAATTTGTTGGGGGGGAGAAAAGGAAATAGCGGCATTGAATAAGGGGTTGGTTGTTATAATAGCAGTCGTGGAGGGAGGTGCACGTGCAACCCCACAAGCCACATGGGCAACTTTAATCATATCAGTCCACTCGCACGCATGGATGGTAATTAACCTGGAAATCCAAATCCGTACCATCTTTTTCTTATTTTTCTTGTAATTTATTTATTTTCTTTTTATTTGCATGATCACGACACTTATCGTGTGGGCATCAATCGATGGCCAAAGTAATTTACGTTCCATAAAATTGATTTTAACCAAGTGTATACAGGTCGTATTTAATAGGTTACATATTTGATCTTTTTATAGATAAATATTCAATGAAATAAAGGTGATTATAGATTTATTAATGACATATTTATAGTTTTATACGCAATGTTTCTAAGCCATATTTACACATTCTTATACAAAAGTTGGAGAAAAAGAATAGTAATTGCAATGAGGTGGGCACATAATTGTGAATGTTGGTTACCTTTGTGATTTTTTGCACAAGAATCATGAGATTTCCAATCATTTTGAAGTTTTTTTTTTTTTTTGGATAATAAATTATATACAGGGGCTCTTTAGATGATCCAGATTCCAGGCTGGTGTTGGGACTTGGCAATGCATACACCACTAATCCACATGATCTTAAATTCTTAGTACTAGTAATATTCAAGAATAGAATTCAATGCGGCAAAAACTTTAACTTGTACTACTACTACTACTACTACAGAATAAATTGTTTCGAGTCCTTTCTCGGAAACAAGGGCATGCATGCGGCAAAAACTTTAACAGATGTGTCATGGAGTATAAAGTTTTGTCATTACGTTCGCTCTATAATAATTCAACCTTTTGATCATGATAGATACTCTCATGCAAATGAAAAGGAATAAAACTATACATAAATAATGACTAAAGAATTTTGGCGCCATATTTGATTTAATGTCAGCTTTATACTATATGATTCCGACTTGTATTTATTATCATTAGGACAAATATATATATAATTATTAACAAAACTCAATCAAAGATTGCTCGTCCCACATGGGTTCATAATTTCATAATTTTCACTATTTGTATTTTGTAATGCATTTATTTATGTACAGTTTATACTTTATAGTCTTTACTCCTATATACTCCTGTTGTATAAATTTTGACATTTTGGACCACTTAATTAAAAATGAAGAGACTAATTGACATTTTTAGTAACCCTACTTTAGTTCAATGATTACTGTATTCTTCCAAAGTATGCAATATCATCACATGAAGTGTAAAAATTATGTGTAAAAAGAATTAGTTGTAGAAAATATATAGGATATATAGTAGTAGTATATTTAGTTCACACATTTAAAAAAAATGGTACTAACATTAGATATTATTTCGATCTAATAATGAACTCAAAATTATGATAGACCGATCATCGTGTGTGTATATATATATATATATATATATATATATATATATATATATATATATATATATATATATATATATATATATATATATATAATCATGCAGTAGTGTTTGTAGTGAATAATTTATGCAGTGCTATTAAAGGTAATTAGGTGACTCATGTCACCGAGTTCATCATGCTACTATATGGAACCGCATTACTTAGGGTGTCCTAACTCCTAAGTCCTATGTATACTAGTAGTAGTAATTAGATCCTCCGTACTAGTTGGATCTCTTTCTTGTAAATGGCAACTTTATATTTCATAGTTATAACTTATAAGGTGATTCAGTCGAACGAAACTAGAACGGAAACGAACATGCAAGTAAATCAATTAGTTAACTCAATTTGTCATTATATGGGTCTAGTCCAGTATACTCAAAAAATAATTAAGTTAGAAACGGGTCAAAATATAGCGTAAAATCTCATTGATTAAAGAACCAAACGGAAACAAAAAGCAAAGAGAAGTGTGGCATATTGTGATGATGAAAGGGAAGGGAAACATGGACAAATTACCTGGTGCCATCTCCATGGATTGAAGTCCCAAGGTTGGTCAAAAAGTGTTCCATCTAAATGCACTGCTGCTATCACCGGCAGTACTTTCCATCCACATGGAATGTCATAACCTTTTTAATTATCAACAACGAAACATACATACACAAGTTAAAATTAAGCTTCCTTTTTTAAATGTGAACAAAATTCTCCAAAGTCACATTTTGATCAATTTGTTCTTCTTCTTCTTACCTTTATACCTAACATCTTTTAGTGCCTTTCTGTGAAGAAATCTCACCACGTTCCCTAGCCTCAATGTCTCACTTATCACCTGTGATCATGTTCACCAACCAAATCTCTTCTCAATCAAAACAAACAAAAAGATTTGAAACCCTAATTGAAATTGAAACATAACATAAAGAATAATTCTTTATTTACTTATTTAGTAAATTTAAGCTAGTTATAGTCTCTGCTTGATAAAACCAACTAATTAGATGACTGATAGTTGATAAATTGATTGATAAGCACCAGTCACCTTATTTTTAATAAGGTACATAAAGTAAATTTTCAAATCAATCACGTTATAAGTCACCCTATTGACATTCACCGACTTACTAAAGTGAAATCAACTTATCAGGTGACGCCAAACATACAACCATTTAGTAAAGTAGATATAACAATGGCATGCTTATTTTGGTCATGTTACACATGGGTTTGATATCCCTCACTTACGGTTACTTGTACAATGTAAAATTTTAAACACTTCTAGCCACAAGTATTATGAAACTGCTCACTTCTCCGAAATGAGATAGGACTTATAATCACTTCGGGTACAATATTTTTAGTCATAAGGTTTATGAAACTGTACGATCCACTAGAATCGTGATATATTTTATCAAGAATTCAGGATGGGGGCTTATCTCATTGGGTACATTTTTCAAAAAGTCAATAAGATATAGCATGCTTACACATTGTGTGAACTCCATTTTCTTGTAGTCATCCCAACTCAACTCTGACTCCCCTGCCACCCTCTTAACTCTTGCAATCTCAGAGTGTTCTTCCTAAACACAATGTATATGCATGGTAAATGACAGAACATTAATTAATGAGTTGAATGCAATGCTTCAAAATTTAAAGTACGTAGTAGTAATAAATAAGATGGTTCTGTATTTTTACCCTTAATTGCTGTACTGCAGTGGGACAAGTCTGCAAGAAGTAAATGGCTAGAGATATTGCAACCGAAGTAGTTTCATGCCCAGCGAACAATAAGCTTAGAACAAGGTCCAGGATCTGCTCTTTTGAGAGATCTGAGTTCTTCAACACCCATCCTAGTAAATCTTTGTCATCTTCACTCCTTTTCTTTACTCTTTCCTCCATTTTTTCGTCGATAAATTTCAGGATTTTCGATCGAGACTGTAATAATTAACAATGTTACGAAACCAAAAAGGAATGAAAAGACGATAATCTTATGTTAAAAATGCATTTAAAATACTTCATTACTAACGTATGTGCAGATATATGTGTGGAGTATATAAGTATAGAGATTATTGTAATCGATATAAATAATTTTGAGAAAAATGCAAGAGTAAATAAAAAATCCATGATAAGTTGAAATGTTAACTTTCATTATTAGAGCTTTTTTTTCTTTGCAAGGTATACGAGACAAATGTTGTCTCCGATTGTACAAACCTACTTTTATCAAGAAGAAAGTAAAAATTGAGTGGGTGGGGGTGCAAAGAGTAAAGTCAGTAGTATTGGAACTTATGTGAAACTTGAATTTGAAGTGTTTGAAAATTTAAATTTGATATGTTAAAGTTAGTGAATTTAGAATACATATATCCAAATATTTTCCTATGAACAGTATTTAATTTATTTGTGATATTTAAGTGAAAAACTTCATGTGTTTTAAAATGAATACTCTTTCAAAAACTAATTTGATTTCATTGGTTCTTAGATGATCCGGTTAGTCGCTTATGTGATCAAGTCAAAACAAGTCTACACGATCAAATTTTTTTCTCTTTTTTCAAAACTTTTGTAAGGCAACATAATCTTATAAGACATGGATAAATTTACCTTAAGAGCCCTCCAGTAAGCAGTTCCAGGGAAATTCAAAGGAGCAGAGACCACACCTTTCATGAAAGTAATATACTCTTGCTTCAGCTGCTCTGTCTCTGGTTTTCCAGGTTCAAGGCTCATGATATGTTCTGCCATCAAATTGAATGTAAACTGCACAAAAAAATAGTTACTTTCACCATCTTTTTAAAAATCAAGCAAATTAAAAGTATATATATATATTTTAATTTTCACAAAAGTAGTTTCTTTCCACCTTCTTGGCTTCATCTTGAGCACAAACAACAGAGTTATCTCTCCATGAAGAAAGCACAAGCAGAGTATGTTTTTCGACTTCGCGAAGAAGATGAGATTTAAGCCTAGCATTGCTCAAGAAATTGAGAGATATAACCCTCATGTGCTTATGCATATCTCCAACAAGAACTAACATAGACCATTTCCCAAGAATTCCACCAATACTACTTGGATAGCTACACTCAAACAGTTTCCCTTCATTCTGTAAAATGAATCTGTTCAGACCTGCATCAGCTGACACTATTGTCCGATCCCCGAATAAATGCGACTTGTAAATTTTCCCATACCTGCATTATCAGGGCGGACTCAGGAATAAAATTCGAAAAAAAACAGGGCTATTTGAAAAACAGAGAGAGAGTTACTCTGTTTTTCTTATTAGTTTAAAAGTATTCGTACGTATCCTCTACAAACGACTAATGAAGAATGCTTTACCTGGAAATGTGATCTTCCATGAATTTGCCAATAGTGGTGGCATCATAAGGTTTCAAATAGGCAATGGTTTCACCAAGAAAAGGCCAACCCATACTTCCAGGTGGGAGATTGATAGAAGATTGATGTTTGCTTCTCAAGATTTTGTAGATTACTAGAGACAGGGATATGAAGAAGAGAATAAATTCAAACATGGCTCCTGTTTTTTCTTTTCTTTCTTTGTTTGAGCAGACTGGAATCAGTACTAGATGGGAGATAGTATCTGATTTTCTATAATTTTGCTGCTCTAAAATGGATCTCTTGATTACTTACTTTGCGTTAAGCAAAACAGGGCGAAAAAACAGAGGGTTTTATAGCCGATTTTAGTTTAGTCCAGTTGTCCTTGAGCAACATTATTATTAATCTCCCCGTCCCAATCAATATACTACTTTTGATTTCTGTATGATTTAGAATTAGTTTATTATATTATGTGTTTAAATGGTGACACCATGATAAAGTTGTAAAAATAAATTAATAAGGTAAAGTAATAATTGAACGGACGAAAAAGTAAAATATAGTGATATGAGTGGTAGTGACTAGTGGCTACTGAGTGAGTTTATGTTTGATTTATTTGAAAATTTATTAATTGAATTGAACTTAGTTATACTCTGTTATCTAAACAGAAGTGAACTGAACCTATTTAAAATACAAATTAAAACTGAGCATATTTTGAGTTGAATTGAACCGATCTGATTTAAACTAAATTTAGTAAGTTTAAAGTGAATTGATTTATCAGTAAACTTAATTTTAAGTGAAATGCATAAGGTGTATAATACTATTTATATATCAAATGTTCGAACTCCAAAATCATAAGGTTAGTATATGTGTGTTTGAAGTGTTAATGTGATAAGTTAGTATGTAGGATTGAGATAATTAGACTTTCCGTTTAAAAAATATATACTTCCTCCGTTTCATTACAAAGTTCCTAAGGGGACTATTGATATCGACCTTTGATCACATATAACTTTTAAATTAAACCGCACATATTAATATAAATTAAAAGTTAAGTATGAAAATATACTCCATTTAATTTCATAATATAATTTTATTATATTTTTCTCTATTGTAATTTAGGAGTTATACGTGGTCAAATGTCACGATTAATAGTCCCATTAGGAACTTTGTAATACAGATGAAGTGAAAACAAAAACTACTCCTACAAATTAAGAAAATGAAAATCAATCAAATGAGGTAAAGTTGTCAATGACTTTTTGATGTCTTTCACCACGTGAAAATTGAAACCGATTTGTCTTATTGGTACTACTACTATAGACTCCTTTTTTCCTTTTTACTAGAGTACAAGATTTGGATGCTTTCGACTATTCTATTTCTCCATTTCTCCGAACGGGAAATTCCGTAAACATATTTACCAATAAGAACGTGTGAGGCTACCAATAAAGTCAAATATTTAGTTACCTAAGCTGCCACTTATGGATTCATACCCATTTTTTGATATATTGTGTGTTCATACTACGAATTCTGATTTATTAGATGTTTCATACACATTTTAATTTATTATGTGTTCTTGTCCGTTTTAGTTTATTACTTCTTCCAATTTTTATTAATCAAGTTTTAGGCAATTCACACATTTAAGAAAGTCATGTTTTGCAATCATTACCTCATTAAATCATGAAACTCTTGACTCCCAAGTTTGGCACTTCACCAGGTCTGGCTGCTATTTAACTCCGCATATCATCTAGCAATGACCATGTGCAAGGAGACATTTCATAAGAGGTTTGGAGCCAGCTCTACAACCACTCAAGTTGATTGGAATTTTGTTTGGGGCTTAAAAACTCCAGGCAAAGTGAAACACTTTCTTTGGCGTTTCTTGAGAAATTTAATTCCCACTAGTGGTGAACTACATCGCATACACTGTAACGTGGAGCCTGTGTGTACTCTGTGGGCATGATAATAAAACTGCGATCCATATTCTCATATTGCCACTTTGCAAGAATTTGTTGGGCCCTTTCCAATCTCCCATGTTCTATTGTTCTTACCGATTCTTTAACTCCTTGGGGCTGGGTGCAAAGTGTTTTTAAACGCTTGTCCTCCTTTATTTTATAACTTTTGTTGTGCTTTGTTGGAGTATTTTGCACAGGAGAAATCAAGCAAAATTCGAGGAGCAACCAACTGATCCGCTACACTATAGTTTGTAAGACATTTCACAGGCTTCTATGCTGTGAATATGCCTAAACCTGTAGATCCTGCCGCTCATTCATGGTCCTTGGTCTGCCCCAGAAGCCGGATGGGTTAAGATAAACTTTGATGCCTCTGTTCCAACTAATGGCTCACGTGATCGGATTGCAACAGTTATGAGAGACCTTACTGGCCTTGTGCTAATTGGGCGAGAAAACAGATTGCCGCAAACTTGGGAGTTGAAATGGACGAAGCCTATGCTGCCCGGTGAGCCGTGCACCTAGCATCACACCTGGACTACAACCGTGTTGTGTGAGATTCGCAGCTGGTAATACATAACTTGCAAACAACCTCTATCTAGAGCTGGCAAACTGATCGTTCTGATCGGATTAGTCAATTCGGATGGGATCGGATGAATGTTAAAAATTATTTTTGGATAAGATTGGATCGGATGATGTTCGGATTTCAGATCTTGATCGGGTTAGGAACTTTGGTTATGGAGCCTTACCCTTCGATTTCTATGAACCTCCGTAGCTATTTTGTTACATGACCATTTGTTGAGGTCTTTTACTGTGAAACAATGATGTAATCTTGAGATTTTTCTCCTTCTTTTTGGGTAATATAAATTCCTCTTTTCCCCTAAAACAAAACAAAAAAGAAACGCACACGGTATTAAAAATGACTTAAAGTCAACTCCGGAAGTGAATCATGTAAATAAAAAGTCACATAGCTATACAATCCCAATAAAGGTGCAATAAATAAAACTAATGCTCATCTCTAAAAGACTAAAACGTCAAGTAATTATAAAATGTTCAAATTTTAAACGACGATTAATATTAATATGAGGGACTAGTTGTTAGTATAGTATGTGATTTTCACATATAAAAGTTCATATGTATAAGACATGGTATATATATTGCAGTACTCCCTATACTATTGGAGTACTAATTAACTCTTGGTGTTTGGAAATTTGAATTTGCGCATGGATATATATTTAGCCAAGGTAAGCTGGATTGCTTAATACTTAATAGTATATGATTGGCCTTGTTATGTATACATTTCAGTATCACAAATTATGACGGAACATGGATCATGTGTAGTGATGATGAAATAATAATGACATGGCTAAATAAACCCTAATCATAACCATAGCCGAGGAATAAACAAGAGTATACAAATGTTATTGATTGTTTAGATTATAATATGAAAGTGATCAAGTGTCGAGCTTAGCGAGCTGAGTCTTGACTTGTTAATAAAATGAGCCTATATTTAAGTTCGGTCTCGACTCGAAAACATCGAGTGAGCCGTAACCTTAATGAGCTGAGCCGAGTAGTTGATAAGGCTCGGACGCATAACACCAATACTAATGCACCCTGTGATAGAATTTTTTTAGAAAGGACAAATATTACAATTACTCATATACAAATATATATTCATCACCTTATATAAAATAGTTCCGCAATTAAACCAACTTATAGACCCGTGAGAGATCGAATCTCGCATCTCTACTTCACCATTCTAACTTTTTTCCACTGCACCACATTATAACTATCACCACCATATGATAGAATATGTGAGAGTCTAGACGCGTAATACTATAACTGTATTGATTAATATTTACAACCCCAACATTTAAAAATCCATAAATTTTTGTTATGTACTAAAATGGTACATTGAATTTTGTTTCTGATGGTATCCATGACCATGAGTAACAATAACACAACAAAATACTCGTAAAGGTAATACAGGTCTTTGGGGGCGGGTTGACAGCCAATTAGAAGGAGCTGGAGCGACATGACACACCACTCGTGCGGCTGGTCCACTTTGACGAATTGAATAATACTATAATATATGTTTTTATTAATAATCTAGTACTAATATGCTATGTATCGTAGAAATTCGAGTATACCCTAAGTCCCTAACCAATCATTGCTAATTCTCCAATTCTATTATGACACCTTAGCACGCTATTCTATTGGCCTTTTCACAAAACATTATTTACTTTATTTTCTCTTCTTAATCAATCAAAAAATTACTTTTACCATTGTTTTATTCTAACTAATAATTTAAATTTTTATTTTTTTATAAACGACAAATATTATCAGACACTTTTACCATTGTTTTGTTAATTTTAATTTTTAAAAATAATTATGTAAAAGTAATTAAATAAAGGGCCCATTTTTTTAGGGGTCAATTAGAACACCTAATAACAGAATAGGCCCCATTAAATTTTTAATTACAGATTAGGGGTCGAATTTGACAAAACCAGGCTTAATTCGCCTATCCAAATTTTCATTTGTGAACAACCAAACAAGCCTTACCAAGAGGCCCAAAATGTAATTGTATTTCAACACGCATTTTCTTTTTATTTTTGCGTTCTTTTTCTTATTTTTTGTTTATCAACAATAAAGCTATTTTTTCCTATCAAATTTTATTTTAAAAAACAAATGAAAATTTTGAAATATAAATATATTATAAATGCAAAATTATTCTAAATCAAACCCTAATAAAATTTATATTTCAAAACATGTCCCAACATTATTTTTTAAACAAAATCAATATTTGTTCTTTATTCTTTTTCCTTTTATATTTTTCTTTTTTTTTTTTTCCTTTTTCTTTCTTCAAAAGCTCGACACCGGAGCTTTGCAAGGCTTCGACTAGAGCATGCACAACTCCAGCTCGGAGCTTGCAATGCTTCGACTATAGGAGCTGGAGCGTGTAAGCTCCAGATCGGAGCTTGCACAACTTCGATCTGGAGCTTACAACTATAATCAGAGTTTCGTAAAACTCCACTACCGGAGCTTTTGGAGAAGAAGAGAAAAAGAAAAAGAAATTAAAAAAAGAAAAATATAAAAGGAAAAAGGAAAAGAAAAAAATATTGATTTTTTTTTAAAAATAATGTTGGGACATGTTTTGAAATATAGATTTTGTTGGTGTATGATTTACAATAATTTAGTATTTACAATAATTCTACATTTAAAATTTTGATTTTTTTTTAAATAACATTTTGTAGGAAACAAGTTATTGTTGACAAAAAGAGAAAAAAAAAAAGAATAAAGTAAAAGTAAGAAAAGAAAAATGTTATCGTAAAATAATAAAGTTAGTGTTCAAATACAATTACATTTTAGGTCTCACCTTACTATTGAGTTAAGATCTTGTTTGTTTTGTCCAAAATGAGCATATGATATTGTTGTAAATGTGTTGGTCAACACAAAACACCATATTATGGCATAATATGTAATTGTTGGTCTAATGGAGCCTATTCTATTATTAGGTGTCCTAACTAGCCCCTAAAGTGATATAAACCCTTAAATAAAATTTTATGAGACGAGATTAATATTATCTCTACCTTATCATGGGAACATGGGTTTTATATGTTCATGAAAAACAAAAACAAAAACTATATTGTATGATTTGCGCCAAAATGGAACGGTAAAATTTTAGCCTCTTCGTGAAGTGTTAATCGGACACGTAGGTGCGGTGCCGACTGGTGTAGGCCCGTTACACAAAGGATTGAAAGGCCCCTTTACAACCCAGCTTTGACGTCTAAGACGCTAGTATTCCATTTCACCTACAAATTAATTTACACAAGTCCAGGCCCAAAGATCTTTCATGGGACAGATTTATTGATTGTTTTTATTCGATTTTGTAAGGAGTACAATTATTCAATTAAAATTTAGAATCACAAACTTAGTAGAATATATATATTGGGGTGTACAAGTTAGTAACATTATTTTAATTCTTTAATTGGCACAAGATTTTTTGAATAATTTACTTATATGGTATCCACGATCGAAACTGATTTTAGGTCGTTTTATTTGGAGGTATGAATTAAACTGAACTAAATATATTAATATATATTTTTTCAAACAGGGCCATGACTCATATGTCAAAGTGAATTATTGACGTTTGTTTTGTTAACATTTGCTCTGTTTGACTTCAAATTACTTCTAAATTATAACAAAAAATAACTTATCAAATTCTAATCATGAAAATATAGTTATATACTTTCATAATAAAAATTCATTAATTATATTTTCGATGTGATTTGATAAATGGAGGTCAAACGGGACTAAGAAAGATCGACAAAACAGAAGTAAAGAATTCATTGGATGGGGAGTATACTATACCAGTATATATCAACATCAGATTTATTATTATATATTTATGAATAAATTCGTTCGGACATGTGAATTTGTACGTATGTACGTAGCATTAATGTATGAATAGAGAGTGGTGATGGGATATCATGGAAGCATGTACTGCTGCTACTTGGTGCTGAGTTTGCCAACCATGGAAAACAATTAATTACAAAAGTCAGTCTAATTCTAATAGACGAAGAGGCGATATATGTACGTCATTAATGATACTTTATCGAAATGTAATCAACATTATACATTTGTACGTACATTCAGTTCAATTGATTCAGGTCTGGATATAAGGAAAAGAAAAATGTAGTAGTACGAATAGGGACGAATAAGAATTAATATGATTATGAAAGATGATGAGATCTTTAACGAACTGGCCGAGTTCGTGTGCCAAACGACTTTAGTATGGCGGAGCAAATGCCTTGTACGGCATCAATCAAAAGATATGGACAATGTGGTGGTTGTTTATAAATTTTTTTTAGTAAAAAATTGATCAAACCCCCCAAACTATTACTCATTTGAGACTTTGCCCCCCAAACAAATAAATTTGGTGATTAACCCCCTCAACTATTATACTTTTGAGACAATGCCTCCTGAAGTGAATTTTCAAGTTAAATAAATAGATAAAAGAACATTTGTAGGTGTTTAAATTTTATTTATTCAACACATAAAAATATTTTATTCATATTTCATGGTTACGAATTTATATTTCAAATGACATATAAAAAATTACAAAATATATTTCCTTCGTAATTACTTTATAGTGGCCTTTTCAAGTTATTTTTGCCACAAATTACTTCAAATTACATTGAAAAAATATATAAATAATATTATATTTATCATCAAAGTACTTTACATATAGTTTCACAACATTTTTATATATTTTTTTACATTATAAATTAAAAGCAATTTGTTGTCAAAATGTTTTCAAAACATTTAATAAAAATAAAATAAAAGTGATGGAGGATGAACTAATTATAAATTATTTCAAAACTATAAAATAAATTGTTGAACGACACTTAAAACATTATGATAATCGACAAAAATGAATTTTGTATCACAACATCTAAAAATTATCATATTTGGTTGATTTATTAAGAGTTTATTATTAAATTTATTAACTTGGGGCGCATTGTCTAAAAAAAAATGATAGTTGAGGAGGTTAATCACCAAATTTATTAGTTTGGGGGGCATAGTATCAAAGAGTAATAGTTGAGGGGGTTTTATCCATTTTCTCCGTTTTTTTTATAAGGCGGACCTTGTTTATAATAGTGATAGAGTATTCACGTACTTTCAATATCTTATCCTAACTAATAAACTTAACTAGTAGTGAGCGAAGATTCATCAATGTTTTCTCTTAACTATTAAACTTTACTACTCAAGTAACTATATATCACATGACTTATCTCCCAAGTAAGTTGCGTACAGTCTACACGCATGGGTCGGGCTCCAGAATCCCAGAAAAAAGATGAGGCCATGACTATGAGGGCAAGCTATGCGACTCGGTTCCTCTAAAAAAATTTGAGTCTTCAGTTCAGTTCACATTCTATACGAATTAAATAGAGCATTAGTGATATATAGTCCAGTAGTCCAGTCCACTCTTCAAGCATGACCCGTCACTCCTCCATTATTGATAAGTTGTTGGAAAATTCCAACCCAGAAAGAGATTGATCGATCATTGATGGATCGAGGGACCTGTTGCAATCATTTGCCCACGCCTTACCTTATGGCTTATACCCACCCTTACCTCGCTCGCTCGATCAATGTGGCTCCCCTCCCCTTCTTTCCATCACACATACTACTACTATATCATACTATGCATCTCATTAATGCCATTGCAATTTGCCATTTCATTATCTCACGTAACCTACCTCTCCCTATCACGGGTCTCATCTCTATACCGCTTATTTGACTTTTCATTTATTATTAATATATAAATACTACTCCTTCCGTCCCAATCTCAACTTCTTGCTGAGTTGGACACGGAGATTTCTCGTTCAGTTCGGCACAAAGATTAAGAATTATGTCATCGTTGAATTGAGCACAAAGAAAAATGAATGAAGTATGGCATAAGAGTTGAGTCACCGTTCCCTTAAAAGACATAATATTAACTATTACAGGACAACTTATGTCAAGTTCATGATCATTTATCACTCGATTTGTTAGAGTTGTGTACTTTCATCACACGAAAGTACATAAATTAGGAGATATAATAACTAAAGTAGGAGCGATGATTTCCATTTTAATACTAAAACCGAAATTATATCAATAAGTTGAGATCAGGCCGTGGGAATAGTGTATACCATCATCATCAATACTTCAACCATCAATTATGGTTTCATGATCCAAAATTCCAAATCCTGCCTGCCTTAAATGTGCTTTTGGCTTTATTCTACTACTACATCCATGATCAGCCACCGATGCTTTCGGCCATGTCAAATCGAGCTTGGCCTCTTCCACCAAGTCAGTGCCATCATATTCATACGTGGTGTGTGGCTTCCATCTGAGGTGTAACATTAAAACCCAGACTAGCTAGACAAGTTAAAGTAACAATTCAAGCACCAAGTAATCATGGCTTTGCCATCTGGGATCCAAGACATGTTCGCAGTAATCATACTTTATGTTATGCTTAGTCCATTATCCATTTATCCATTCACCGTTAATTTCGGCAAAAATCAATTGCATATTCATTCCTTTGCTTGTACTTCTCTTGGTTGGTTGGTCTATGACCCAGAAAACATAAATGGAGAGATCCTAACCGTAAAACTAATGTCCTCGCATGTTTTAAAGTGTTGTGCATTGGAACCTACTTAAAATACAAGACGATCACGCACATGCCGACACTATCCTTAGTAGACTTAAACTTTACCAACAAAAACAAGATACTACTGATGCATTCAGTTCCTTACCACAGATTCCCCGGCTTCCATCATTTACACAGACCACGGTGACACACACATACACGGTCTACTCAACCCTCAGGAGGACACTGCCCCCCCCCCCCCCCCCCCCAACAATGTTCACCGTGTGGACCACTTGCACAGTGAGGACCCGGGGATTGAAAAATCTGATATGCACAAACTCAACAATCTAAAATGACACTGGCGCTCTCATTCAATCATAATCATCAAACGAAAAAACTCAGCATGAACCACTTAGAAATCTCCAACTAGGGGTAACAGGAGATTGGACATCCATTCAACACAAATAACCAAGCAAAGGAATACTAATCAAAATACAGTAATCAAACTCCATGATTTTCCCACATCACAAATAAGATAATTACGATTTCTTCTATCCCCCTCTCTCACTATGCATGTGGGCCCCAAAGTGGGACCCATGTGCTACAGTGAGGGGGAGGCCTAATAGACCTCCCCCCATGATAGAAAAAAGGAAAAAGTGGCAAGTATTATCTAATGATACTAAAGAAGTAAAAAAAATGGCAAGAGGGAGAAGAACTTATATTTTTCAAATGGGAATTAATTTTCGACAACAAAACAGTACCACTTCTGTGATAGAATATGTTGCTAATCTCACAAAAATACAATAATTACTTGAGCACAGCACCACATTTTCCAGTAAAACAACAAATACAACAGCTCCCCAATGTTCACAGGGCTCTCTATCCACTTGTCTGTATCTAGATGATTAGGTGAGATCAAATTTATCGCATAAAATGCCAACATATACCACTCTAGTGGAAACAGCAGATAAAAAAAGATAACGCAAGGAAAGAGGCACAGGAAATATGGGGTGATATTATCCCCATCACAGGAAACAGAGTAGAGAAATTTTGCTTCTCTGAAGAATTTAAGAGTCGGTATATTCAGTTGTTAGTTCAAACAACAAATTTCCCAGGATGCACGGAAACAGTTTTAACATGTAATAACTCATAGTTGAAGGCTGAAATCTCTCTTTCTATACCATAAAGAACAACAATCACAAAATTGAAGCTGTGTTGCTAAGCGTTCTGCACCGCATGAATAATCCCAATGACCTCGTTGAGGAATCAATTGCTAACCAAATTCTGAACAAGATATTGCATGCGTGACAACATACTAGCTCAAAAAGGGCCATACCAGATATCACTACAATGGTTGGCATGTCTATAAATTATGATGCAGCTTTATGGTTCCTCAGATGCAATTGAATACCTAATCATACTGCAGGTAAAGATTTGGCTGTTGCCTAGCAATAGTTGAAGACTTTCACATGGATAGAGGAAGTAAAAATCTTCTATCCCTTTTCTTTGCAAGAGATTGCCGTGAGACTTTTAGACGTATTGGAAGAACAATCCCCAGGCATAAAAGAGTTAAGGAGATCCAGTAATGTTTCATGTAAAGCGTGATATAAGATGAGACTAGAAGCACAATAAAGATCAAGGCCAGCAAAAGGGCCACTGCAACATCTGTCCTGCATCAAGTAAAACTAACACAAATAAGAGAAAAGTTGAAAGAGATGCTTTTGGGCTTTTGGCACGATTAGCTAAAGAAAGGCAGTACACAGCAGCAAACCAGTGAATACTTGTGTGCTTCAAAACATGTATTTCATCACACAGATTTCTCAAGATTCTAAAGAATCAATAATTAATGCAGAAAACACATACAGAGGCTGAACAACCCACCTTAAGTCAAAACAAAAAAGTATAAAATACATGCCAAAAGTAAACTTGAAGGTATAAATTAGAAATAAACTAAGGTTGGTCAAGGAAGGCCCCAGACTTCCGAATGTAACTTGTGGTTTTGTTTATCAACTGATATAGACAAGCTGCATACAACAAAGATATAAATACATCAGGAACTAAAGGGTAAGGATAGATAACTCCTCCATATGGAATTTTTCAGCCATCTGGAAAGAACCAATCCGATTTAAAAAGATTGACATAGTTCTCCTCAACTATATCTTTGTGGGTTTTGAGTCTTTTGACTTATTTAATTATTTTCTCCACACATTCTAGCATCTATTATATTTTCACATATGTATTCTGCAGACTCTTCTCTATTTCATGAATGACAGATAATAGGTGCCGGTGTTCCACCAACTAACAAAAGTCTTCATGAAGTATCAGACTCAGAAGTTCCAGAAAACAAAAAGACACCATGAGCTCCAGAGGGAAGGGAAAATATAAAATAAATTGAAAAAGCACGTATCTATTTGAAGCATAACAGCCTGTAGCATAGTTCTAGTTCAATCACTACATCTGTTCCTAAGAAACAGGAATTAGAATTTAAGCCTTTAGATGAGAAATGAAATTCTAATCGAAGTCAGTAGAGCAGTTTAGACATAAAATACAAAAATTCTAACGTCAGTAATAACCAAATGAATTTGAAAGCATAAAGCAATACGAAGTTTATCAAAGTTTTGCAAGATTTCGGCACAGAATGCACATTGAGGACTGAATATTTATCAACTGTTTTGCAATTCTTCCGTTGTTAGAGTCTAGAAGTAATGGAATATTCAAGGGTTTGTAATTCCTATCTTGTTACCAAATCCATTTTAAACCAGTTTCAAGGCAGAAAATAATCATTTCTTTCGCACAATTTATATAGATATAAGATGAATCATGAAAATTTCTGTTTTTTCTTTGACATAGATATGAAGTACTAAGGTTTGATAGAAAATCACAACCCGATAGTTTTACATAAACCTTCTTGCTTTGTTCCAAAATATCAAGATAAGTTAATACTCCACAAATGTGACCAGCACAGCACGTAAGGGTTACGAACTCGAACAAAAAGAAAAGTGCAGTCCTCTTTGCTGAATCTGGTAATTAGTGTTTGCTATCTGCTGTCAAGCTATTTCTCTTTTTCTAAGAATAAAATTTGTTTGATTTTCCTCCTACCTTTTTGTTGGAGGAAAACCATTTACTATATATTATAAAGGGACTCTGTTATAAATAAAATATCACTAAAAAAAGGAGCAACGTTACCAAATGTAGAGCATCAATTTCATAAAACTTGTGATGAACAGATGAGTTAAGTGGGGTGAAATGTACAAAGCCAAGCTAAAGATGATAACCAGGAATACAATCACAGTGTTTGTTTGTTGGTAAGATGATAACCAACCGATCACTTTCCTTAGACAAACCTATTGTTGCTTAGACAGTACCAAAAACTGAAGCTAGAAAAAAACCTCAAGAAACCAACCCCATCAGAGTTCATGTTCCATGGAAAAATCAAGACCATGGATAGAATCAACTTCTACTAAATATTGGTCATTTCATGCAGCATTAAGTTATAAGTTACTGCAGATTATTTGTGAAAGTGATCCTAAATCTTGTCCTACCGTCCATATAAAAAACGACTTCTTGTTAGCCAAAAGGTTTACCATAGCAAAAGGTCTTCCGACTTGACATTAGATGATTGTTAGTATAACTACGCATACAACATATTAAGGCAATCACCATAATCACTAAAAGTGTGTTTACCATAACTGGTAAGGGTCTTAAAACTACAATCATTATCATAGACACCAAAAATCGAGTCTTAAACTACATCATTATCATAGACACCAAAATCGAGCTATGTAAACAGCACGAGCACACTATTGACATATGAGTAAGCATGAAGCCTCAATAAAATTACAATCAGAATTCCTAAAAGGCCCAGATTAATTGCATACCATAGTAACCCTCTTGAAGTAAAACCCAGACTAGATCAACATAGAGCATCTAAACTGTAAGCATCATAACCATTCCCTGAAATGGCGAAAACATATCTAGACTACTAAACACTTGCACAAACTATCAGACTTAGACCTGCTGTAATGCATTTCCTTTAAGAGTCCTCTAAAATTGAGTGATAATACAAGCAATTCAAAGATAGCACTAGCAAGTAGCAACACACACATTCACACAGTAAGTAACTAACTAACAGTAATTAATTAGGTCTAATTAATCATATGTTAAATCGAATTATAAATTTGACAAAATTAAAAGAGAAAAAGAGGGAGGGGCAAAATTGGTACCAGGCGGAGAGGTAAGGGGTTGGTGAGAAGACAGTAAGCGGCGACCATTTGTGTTGAGATCTGATCTGGTAATCTCTGAGTTGTTCGACGAGCTTTGAGCGAGTTATCATTGAATTGAATTGAATTGAGTTGCTGCTGCTACTGTCTTGCTCCCTCCGATTCCACTGGCAGAAATTTGGGATTGGTGAATCGAAATTTGGACTAGTACCAGATCTTGATGGAGTGAATTTGAAAATCGGCGATTGGTAGAGATTTGAAATCCGGCAGGGATTCTGATTTGGTAACTGACTGGGAGAAGTAAAGCTTGACAGCTACAGTGAGAGATATGTCCAAGTAGACGAAACCCAAAAATACTTTTATTCTATTCTATTTACCAGTGTGATGGAATGCGCCCATAGCACATGTGAAAAAATAAAATAAAATGAAGCGTACACTCTTTTTTTAAAAGTGTTTTCATTTCTATACTTCTATTCGGTTAATTCAGTTCAGTTCTATTTCATTTAGTTCTGTTCTAATATCAACGGTGAAGTTTTTGTCCATTCCATACTCATTTTGCAATGTTGGTTTCTAATATTCTAAATAGAAATGTGATCCTCTTAACAATCAACAACATTGAAATGTGTTGGAGATTGCCTATCTGACTGTCCAATTCATGAATTCGCTGTAATTCGCACGAACTAGATGTTCATCACGCATGGCTGATTCAAAAATGAAGGATTAGTCGTTAAGAACGACATAAAACTTCAGATTCGTCATTGAACAAGACAAGAAAACAATTAGAGAGAAAGACTACCAGGAAAATATATGTAGTCATCAACGTGATAATAATCGACAATTATAGGCAACACCATGTTGTACTTATATACTTATTTACTAGACAAATTCATGAGTCATTATAGTTCTAAGCGGAATAGAATTATAAATGCAAATTATAATCTACTTGTTGAGCCATTTTCTTACCCTTTCTGACTTATTCACACGTTCCAATCGCCCAAATTAGGCCTCGAATTTCCGATTCGAATGTTCGAAGATGTAGAAAGGGGTAAAGAGATGGTCAGAGAAGAATCCGAAGCATGCAACGTTGAAGAAAAATCCATTTCAATGATGATTGGAGCTAGCTATGATGGAGGTCAAAGAGGATGTGGTTACCGGTTCGAGGGTGGATACGGTCAAAACTCTACCAACAGAAGTCATAGAAGAGACCACGAGCTATCAAGAAGGTGACTATCGGAGACACGTGGTCGAGGTGATGGATGTGTATCAAATCACTCGATGTTGCTCAAAAGTTAAGGTGTTGTCGAGGGGTGGCAAACATTTGAGTCCAAGAAGAGTAGGAAGCATACGACGGGTTGCAAGCTACAATGTTGTGCTATCAAAGCTTAGCTATCTAACATGATCTACACTCTACACGGGACGTTTGGATAGATTACGTTTTCGTTCACTGTTTGTCCTTCTAGTCGATTTTAATATCCAAAATCGAGATCAACGAGTCGTTCTAATTGCGTTGGTTCCAAAATAAATTCATTTTGGGTTTCAATTGGTCAAGGATTTCAAAATGATCGACTACATTTCGGTTTCGGTTTTGGATTCCCGATTGATTTGCCCATCACGTCGAGCCAATGACGCAATGAAACAGAGAAAGACCACAACAAACAAAAAGACGACGACAAAATCAAAATCAAGATTTAATTTAATTTTGTTTGTTTAGAAATTAGAAAGAAAGGAAACGAAACATGGCAGCGTAGTGTTGTTGTTGCTGAAAGTAATAATATTTTTCCCATGCTGTGCAAGAGTGATATTAGCCTTGTGAGAAATTCATCCGCCAAGAACCGATCACCCTCTTACCAATCATCGCCCAGGATGTCAGCCAAAGACAGAGATCTCGAGCGTCTCATCCCTCTATCCGCCGCCGGTTTGTCGATCTCCGCCGTCGCTGCCGACTCCGACACCTCCAAATCCAACTCTCCTTCCTCCACCTCCGTCGCCGGAAAAGAGGTCATCATCGCACATTAATTTAATTTTACACCCCATGCATATCAATTTCTATTACTCAATTCCAGCTTACTTTTTTAGCTACCTATATTGCACACTTTACCTTCCTGTCAATTTGATTTCTGCTGTGCTCTCTCTTATTTCGTTGATTTACTCTAAATGTGCATTGTTTACTGAACACTCATCATATGGCAATTGCTCATATTTTCCCTAATAATAATAAAATAAAATGAAAAACTCAAATTAGAGAGCAGTGGTGCATATTGGCTGTAACTCTTACTCTTACTGATGCCTTAGCTTAGTCCGTTAGGCTCCGAGCGAATTCTCTACGGCATTCCATCCATCTTTCACTAGGCCATTAGTGAAAAGACGGGAAGGCCGTAAATATCAATGTGTGGGTTGTAATTATGAGTTAGGACAGGTGGGACATGGAGTTTTCATGGGATTCAAGTTGGTATATAGTAGAAGGTACTTCATGTGTTAGCCTATGAGTTGATTACTTCTACACAAACAGCGGTTTTGGCGCTTAGTTCTTTCATTATTTCCTGAATTTTCTTCCTCAATGCACGTTGGGGACATAATGTTTTGCCTTTTGCAGGCATTCAGCAAGGTGGTTCGTAGCTGGGCTTGGAAGAAGTTTATGACAGGATGGTTAGTTCTTCGTTGTTTGTAACACATTTTTCATACTACATGTATGCATGAATCATGATTTATGGTTTGCTTCTGTAAATGTTACTTTATGGTGTTCATCACACGCCTTTTTTTGTACTTGGTGATGCGAAAAGAAAGAAAAGGAAAGATACCGATTATTAGTTTGTTTCACATAAATGGATACCTTGGTGAGGCAAATCTTGGATGGTGAGCAAACACTTGGCAGTTTCACTTTCTTTTTGATACTCATTTGCAGCTAATGCGTAATGGAAATGTATAACTACAGTTTCTTTCTTATACTATGCATGCTGTGATACACGACTTCTATAGACTAAAGCAAGCCTCAACCTTACTGCAACAAATAACAAATCCCAATTCCTATGGTAGTGAACCAAAAGTAACAAAATGGGTGGCGTGATAAGCAAATAAGAAAATTCACATTCTTGTTTTTTTCTGTAAATAAATATCTCAGCATAATTTGAAGATTAGGTGCGTCATGGAGTTGCATATATCAGCATAATGTTTCAATGTCCCTTAAACTGACAAAATTGTTGATATTATTTGCAGCGTTATCCTACTTCCAATTGCCATCACGTTCTATACCACTTGGTGGTTCATTCATTTTGTGGATGGCTTCTTCTCCCCTATTTATACACATCTGGGAATCAGTGTATTTGGTATGCAGATCATTTCTTACTCCCTACGCAATCTTTTATTTACCACATACGTATTGATCATGCAAAATTTTCTTTTCAATCCTGCATTCCATAAATATGTTAAATGTGCAAAGTAAATAGTATCTTATTTAGAATCACTTAATGATCCAACCCTTACATGAATGTGACCTATGCATTAGCATTTTGGGATCAAGTAGTATAAACATTTTGTTTTGGTTGAGAAGGCAATACAATGACATTAGCTGTCCTTAAGAGAAAGCAAGCACCACATTGTAAATCCACTCTTAGTTTTCCTTTTGCGATATATTATTTGAACGAGAAAATCACTGGTAGACCATCACCAAACATCTAGCACTTAAACTGAATATAAGCACACATGTATCGAAAAGCCTCTGCCTGTAGTCTTGATTAGTTACTTGCAGGCCTTGGTTTTGTGACGTCAATTACTTTCATCTTCCTGGTTGGAGTGTTCATGTCCTCATGGGTTGGTGCCTCTCTCCTCGCTTTGGGTGAATGGTTCATTAAAAAGATGCCCCTGATGAGCTACATATATGCAGCCTCGAAACAAATAAGTGTAGCTATTTCCCCAGGTAAATTCACTTGATAGGTACTATATAACCACTTTCATGTTTTTCAAAGATGCTGACAAAGTTTCACATGTTCAGATCAGACTTCTCATGCCTTCAAGGAAGTGGCAATCATAAAACATCCCCGTGTAGGTGAATATACATTTGGTTTCATCACATCAACTGTCATTCTACGTAAAAGTACTGGCTCAGAGGAGCTCTGCGGTGTGTATGTTCCCACCAACCATCTCTACCTTGGTGACATTATCTCATTAACTCAAAGGATATTATGAGGCCTAACCTTTCTGTTCGAGAGGGCATAGGTAAAAACTTACCCAAACTATGACATTTTACTGCAATGTGGTATTTCATTAGTTCTATGTTTAATGTATTTTGCATTTGGTTGCAGAGATTGTTATCTCGGGAGGAATGTCGATACCAAACGTATTGACCATTTTGGACACGCCATTTACAATGTCCCCAAGAGTCGGGAGTTTTACAGTGCCACAAGTCTAGTTGGGGTCCTCGTCCTTGAATGGTGAATTCCGGAAACTCTGAGAGCTGGTTGAGCATATAAGTTTCCAGTAGTACATATGAGCTGGTGCTTCTGAGTTTCTAGCTGAAAGGCTTGTCCTGCTAACATGCATGCATCAATTATAGATATTTTCTGCATGTTGAATTACCTTTTACCTCAGTAATTTAGATACTTTAACCATGTTTGATGGATCTGTTATTTATATGATATAAAATGCAAAGCTGGTTTGCAGTTTTGACAACTGGGATCAAATTTCCAATAAACAAAATATCATCAATCTCAAATAACCTTCCTGTTGTTGAGTAATAAATTCTCATCTCAAACGTTATGTTCACTTTTTACTGCGAATTTGGACTGGCTGACGCAGAACAATTCAGTTTAAACAAAATTAAGCACATACCATACATACTTTGATGATAATTATTACACGAACTTGTTAAAACAAAATCAAGATAAGCAATACTTGTATGTAGTATACTTATCTCAGGTCCGTCTATAAGGGTGTGCAGTGAGCCCGACCGAACAGGCCCTCCGATTTTTGGGGGCCTCTAATTTATGATCCATTAACCTAATACATATGTTTTGAATTCAGAAAAACATGATTTTATATTAAATAAGATGAAATATCAATCCAAACAATCCTTTCGTCCCGATTAATACTATACGTTTGTTTTTTCACCATTTTTTTAAGATAATGTATAATATAATTTGTTTGATTGTACTATTTTATTTTTAAATGTGATATTCATGATGACAAAAGAGTGAATAATTGAAGTGATGTTCACAATAAAGAACGTACAAATGAGCTTGTGAGCTAGTTCAAACATAACAATTTGAGTGTGACATATCAAGATGAAAAATATAAAAAAAAATGATGGGACGGAAGGATATTGTGGAATAAAACGTATTAGAGAATAAAAATACAATCGTAATGATATGTTTTATTTTATTAAAGTCCTCATAGATAAAATTTTGCACAGGGCCTCCGAAATCTCCGAGACGGCCCTGATACTTATCTATAAACTTATTACACGAATATTGTTATGTACTCCCGCCGTTCTCTCAGCCTATATTTTTATAATATAATTTTTTTAAAATACTTTATCATTATAGTTTAAGAGTAATCGGGAGTCCAAGTTAGAAGTTGTTGACCGAAAACCAGGAAGCTTCTGATATAACGGATGAATTAATGATTAATATCAGTGTAACAGTATATCTCCGTTGTCGTCCAGCGGTTAGGATATCTGGCTTTCACCCAGGCGACCCGGGTTCGATTCCCGGCAACGGAACATTTTTCAAAAATTACTTTTACGAATCCTAACACTTTTGCCCTACTAAGTAAATCATCATACTGCGAAATTTTAACAAGAAAACAAAAATTAGAAGTCCACAAACATACATGGCATGCCGTGTACGTGCAACAAACAAGTACTTACAAACAGAAACCAAACAAGTTAGTGAACTTTACAACAGCAGTTTTGCATTTGTACTGATCAAAACATCCAGAAATTCACATCTCTATATAAACCTGGCATTTCCATAACTTACACACCAAGCACAATTCACCTTTTCTACAAGCCATAATCGAAAAATCGCTCACCAGCCATGGCAACCAAGATAATGAAACAATTTTTGGGAGGAACATCTGCTTCTCGTCCATTAGGTGACGCTGTGTTGGACGGGATTGACTTTGATATCGAGGGAGGGACCAACTTATACTGGGATGATTCAGCGACATATCTTTCTAACTATGGAAAGCGCGGGAAGAAAGTCTACCTGACCGCTGCCCCTCAGTGTCTGTTTCCTGATTACTACGTAGGAAAGGCACTTCAAGCAGGTCTTTTCGACTATGTTTGGGTGCAGTTCTACAACAACGTACCCTCCTTGTCAATACTCATCAGGGATCAAGAGTTTTGAGGACGCTTGGAAGGATTGGATTTCGATTCCAGCTGGACAGATTTTCCTGGGACTGCCGTCATCGTCTGGGGCAGCAGGAACTGGATTCATTGCAGCAGGTGATCTTACTTCTCAAGTTTTACCAGCAATTAAGGGATCTGCCAAGTATGGAGGTGTTATGTGCTTTGGGATAGGTATCATGATACTGGATCGATACAGCTCCTCAATCAAGAATGATGTCTGATTCTGCTATGATAACAGTCTATGAACTGGTTTCTGTACGTCATTGACTCATTCATATATGTAGATTGTATGTATTGAATGTGTATATATATATACGTCTCGTCTCTTTGGAGCGGATGTTTATAAACATGTCTAGCTTGGCTATGTTATTATGCAAAAACCACTGATTTCTATGATTCTATCCTTGCACATACATTTGATCATGTGATCATGTCATGATAAAAGCAAAGCCAAGTAATTAAAATGATGCAAATGATGGACTTGAGACTTGCTCACTGATCACACATGCACTGTTCGTAAAAAATGGATGTGAATCGATTGCTAGATTTTTCTGGTGAAAATAATGAGTTTACATCGTTTTGTTGTCGTAGAGAAGAAAATGATGCAACTCAATCTTAATTGCAGTGGGAGAGAAATATGAACTCAATATAGATCTAATAACATGTAGCCATAGATTCATATATTTACTAAAAATATTTTAGAAAGTTTGGGCGGATCATATATAGTATGATTACTTTTTAGAACTCTTATTCCTTTACTGCTCGCTCTGTCGGCTCTATTAGTTTCGTTGGACCAATATATACACATTAAGATTTAAAACAATTATTATGTTATTATTTTATTGATTGGGGTCTAAATTTACACTGGTCCCGAGTTGGGACTTGATAAATTATTAGTTTTATTAAGGTTATTAATTTATCGAGTATTAATTTACGAAGATTTTACTGTATGATTAAGGTTAATGACTTCGAACCGAAAATGATAGATTTGATTGAATTATGTGACACATTTCAATCATATAATGAAAGACTTATATTTGGATCGATATAAAATTGATATGGGAATAGAAAATCCAATCCAAAATATGTTTTTGCAACGTGGCACATGGACAAACCCATTAATCATACCAATCTCAAGACTTTATAACGGAAACTATAATGGGTTAAAGGGGTACCTTGGGCACATGAAAATTATTGTACCGAACCGAAGACTATAACCAAGTATGTTTATGTTTTAGAGAAAACTTATTGTAAAATATTTGGAAATAATTATTACCCGTACGTTACATATATAATCGCTCAAATTACACTCCAAAATTAATTTCACTAACGAAGGTCTTTTATAAAGTTGAAAAATTAAAATAGCGAAAACTAATTTCACAATCACCTAGAATGAAATAATAGATTAGACACATTATTTGAAACAACAAAAAAGTTCATTAAGCTAAAAAGGTGTACAAGGTAAGAGGGGCATGCCTCAATCATGATACAAGTAGTATCACTAAAATCTAAGTACAAACGAGAGTCCAAAAAGTCAGAGAAGCTTGTGGAATACCAAAATGACACGAAACCCAATGGACTTTAGCTACACTATGATCCCCGTGGAATCTAAAACCAAAGCTCAGACTTTAAACCGGTTGCCCAAGGAACTCCAAAACCAAGTATGTGATTCGAACAACTGATAACGAGCCTACACTCCCATAGCTTCCAGGACGATGATGCAGTACCACAATCCCACTTCCAGCTCATAGGAGCGACATTAAAAAGAATCAGTTTCCGTTTGATATAACCCTCAGGCTTAAATGAACGGAGAACAAAAACGAGAAACCTCAAACACAGTTGCCTAAACCGAGATGCTCCCAAACTAGTTATACATGTTCGTCCCCGTAAAACAAAACAAACTGCACTGATAATAACAAGAAAGAGAACAAAGTAAGACAACTGCAACCTGCCAAAAGTAAAAAATCTGAGCTCCCTGCAAATGAGGTCCCACTGACATCAGCCGAGAAGCATCCTTAACTCCTGCACACAAAAAACGAAACAAACAAACTACTACTCCCTCCCATTTTTTATTTGACATTTTATAAATTCTTACAGAACATCTTTAATTGTCGTTTTGAGTCTTATCACAAGAATCAACGTTCTTTATTGTTTTCCTCCTAGGTACTATACACTTATTTTATCCTACTTAATTCTTATTGGGTGATACATGGGCATTAATCTTACTTTACTAATTTATTATGTCATTAATCATTACTCATTGTTGCAATTATGAGAGTAAGTGAACTTCATTAATCTGTGTAATTTTTACAAACGTCAAATAAAAAAATTCAGAGGGAGTACAAAACAAACAAAATGTGAGCATTTGTTCATATCTGTTGCTTTAACTAAATATGAGCATTACAAATGATTTGGGGTAGGGATGAGTTAGTGGGCATCCTCGAACATGTTATAAAGTGTGTTATTTACGCGTCTTGAGTGTAGAACTAAGACGAACAGTCGCACTACGCGTGCATAGTGAGCGTAAGACGAACTATACTTGTTAATAATAAACTCATTCAACAATATATTTTAGAGAAAATGAAAAAAATTGACTTTTGAAATTTGGTACTCCAATAACATGAGTACATATATAGGTCTCAGATGTTGAAAGTTTGTACATACGTTCTCACAATTGCTCAGTGTGAAGCAGGGCAGACCAGGCTTCCAATCAATCTCGGCTAAATGTTACATGCCGACTAAATGTTACCTACCTTAACAAAATTTATCTATAAAAATTGTAATTTCTAATATAATTTTTTTTAAAAATTTTTGGGGGCAACATGGGCTGCAGTCCGCCCCCGGTGTGAAGGTATAAAACGGTAAGAATGAATATCAGTAGTACAAATAATTAAAGAATAAAAAAAATCCTAAAGTGATTTTATTTAAGTCCAAGTGCAGTAATTAACAAGTAAGATGAATAGATTAAATAAAATCGAATTGATCATCATAATTGAATACAAATAAAACTTTTCATAAATAATAAAAGAAAAATAAAAAAAATCACACCTTATACCTGAAGTGTGACACATGTACACAATACTAGATTGAAACTGAATAAATAAGATGAACATATTAGATTCAAATTGAATCCATCAATTTGCATAGTCCAGATCATTATTAAAAGAAAAAGTGGCGGGTGCACAATAATCCCCTCCCTAGGATCAAAGTGGCGGGTGCTTCCAATCCTGGCAAAATGTTCCTCTTTCTGATACAATGCACGGTCCCCTAGCCCTTATCTCCCATAGACATTCATACGCACCGCACCAAAAGGCATTTACTCTTCTTGTGAAAACGCCGTAGTTGCCCCAACCATACTTCGTAAACATATCGCAATAAAATTTTCGAGGAATTTGATACTTAGCACGAGTGAAGGGGAATCTAAATTCCTGGCCAGGGGCGAAGTGTAGTTCATCGTAAAAAACATTTTTCTCAAAACTGCAACGAAGATGGATTTCAGCGTCTTGCTTATTTTCGAAGTGAAGCACCTCAGCTTGTTGCGGCGGTCTTGCTACTGTTACTGTGACCAATGCAATGGTGAATAAGGTGAATAAGGCAAATAGTTTCTTCATTCTTACTATTTGCCTTACTGATTTGTGAAGAATGTAGTTAATAGTGCACGTACAAAGCATATGTTTTTTTAATAATTGAATCATTACAATTTCACAAGCAGCACGTACAAAGCATATGTATTTATATGCAGATGTAGATCTATACGAATTAAATTATGTGAGGCTATGGATGTTGTTTTAGTTTCACCGTAAATTTTTAGTGGTTATTCCAATTATAAATGTAATATGTAGACCCTGCAGCTATAGTAGGGGTAAAGTTGTCGTGTGAATTCTCGTTGCTATGAATATGTGCCACAATTTAAAATTGGATAAATGCAACGAAACTATACATAATGTAGGAGTTATGAGCGAACTGAAAATTGTTAATTTCGATCCAACTGATCAGTATAATAAATTTGTTTCAAAATGAACTGCACACTTAATCACAAGTCTTCTACACACTTTCTAGCCCTGCCCCGACTAAATTTTGATCGACTTGCTGGACAAAAATTAAATCTATCAATCCTCAAGCCCGTACGTTTCCTCACCATCTTCGTCAGGCCCAGTCTGACATAAGCTGTCTTGACATTTATCAGTCAAAACAAACCTTAGTAGTTGGTAACTAATGTTATCCATTTTCTCCAGTAGGAACTCAAAATATATAGAGTTGGTTCCGCGTTAAAAGCTCATCCAGTTTGTTAAACTGAACATCATCCATCTGAGGTTCTTCATTATGCCCATTCGTGTATTCATCTTCTTTCAATCGCCTGTTCTAGTAATTTCTCTTGCATATAATGCTAATTTGTGTTTTTGCATGATTGATTATAATGGGAAAACATAAATCACAATCCTCTTGACACACAAATCCCAGATACAAAATCTGTAATGGTAACCGCCTCCAATGGCGCAGTACAAAATGCAGAAGAAACAACCCAACCACATCCATAAAATCAGACATACATATAAAGGGTGTATAAACGTCAAGGATTTTGAAAATACAAACATACTAATGAATGACAAACGAAACAGCATTTGAAATTGAGCAATTGTCAGATTTCATTCCGACTGATGCATGCCATGGCCATATCATCCCATCTAATACCCATAATCACGTGAACGGGACCTACTTGATCGGCGGTAATCTCCATCTTGCGGCTCTGATACAGCTCCATCATAACCATGGCCATCGTCATCCATTTGATCATACCGATCATCACCACGGTCAGATTCCCTATAACGATCATAGTCACCCCTGCCATTTGGATCATCATATGCCCGCCCTGGGTTTTCATAGTAGTCATAGTTTTCACGGTCATGTTCTGCTTCTGGATCTGCACTACCATGTTTCCTCTTTCGATCTCGTTCATGCTTTGAATCCGTACGATCATTCTCATACTCCTTATCACGAGAGTACCCACGTCCATGTTCATCTGCCACATCATATTCCCTGTCTGTGTCCCTGTCCCTCTCACGGTGGGAATCACGGTCACGGCCACGGTCTCGATCGCGCCCATGATCGCGGCCTCGGTCCCTACCCCTATCTCGGTCACGAGTGCGGTCTCTGTCACGCTCACTTTCACGGTCTCGGACACGGTCCCTCTCACGGTCTTTAGTTCTTTCACGATCTCTGTGGTGCCTATCATCTCTATGGTCCCGATCCCTCGGTCTATCATGAGACCTCTCACGAGATTTTTCAACAGATTTTTCCCTTTCTCTTCCCCTTTCACGTGACTTCTCCCTGCCAATTAAAATGCATCAGCAATACTTTTCAACCAGGAAAAAATAGGAGGGAAGAAATTCAAAGAAAGAACTAACCTGTCACGGTCTTCTCGAACTCTTGGTTCTGCCGATCGAGATACACTCCCAGATTGGCCTTGTTCTCTGTAATGTGTGAGATGGAAAATAAGAAATGTCGCATAAATTTAGCAGCAGCAGCAGCAAGTGCATCAAAAAACTATCACTTTAGGAAAAGAATGGTTTCAATCAAACATTAAACACGAGTTCAAGTTGGTAATCACAGGAACAAAGATATCTCCATCAGCAATACAGAGCGTGACATGATAATTATAACAATATGGGCTTGGCTAACAGTTTCTATTCACAACCTGTAACTGATGGTAGATCAACTATATAGTTTTTCAACATTAGCACATATTTTTAACTAAAAATAGTGTTTCATATTGTGATTTAAAATAAAGCATACAAAGTGGCTACCACATAAATTACCTTCCTGCGGACCTTTGACCAGCATCTTCACCACCAACACGAGTAGTCCCAAGTCCACCACCAAGCCTGCGAGGTCGCCAGTTTGGAACAGTTCTACCACGCTCAACATCCACAAGCACCCGCCTGTTGTCAATCTTTTTCCCATCTGCTTGTTTATACGCAGCTGCATAAAACAAACATACCAACTGCGGCTAAGCATCAAATCGGATAAGAAATGGCCAAGGAATGGACTAACTGAAAGGAGAGGAAATAAAAAATAAAAATACCTTTCATATCACGTGTATGAACAAATTCAATAAATGCATAGCCTCTAGGTTTGTTGGTCTCCTTATCCATAACCAAGCGAACCTGAAACTCAAGACAATATGGTCATTGATCTATTATTGAAGGGCTGGAACTATCTTGACAGAAAACTGAGCATTTCTCCCTATGGCCCTAAACTTCTTCCTACTATTAGTATAATAAAAGCTAAGGGCACGGCAAACAGGCACTATCCCTAATTAGCCGTGCTCACCTTTCAGTCATAGAGCTTCCAGCAGCTTCAACATCACTGGTAGAGATCCCATAAAATGGTGGCCAATTTACCAGTTGACATGAACACTAACATCCCCTTACCAGGGTATATTCTTTTTTCTTTTATTTTGAAATTGTAATGTAGTAATTGAAAGTAATTAATCATTATCAGTACCAGAATAACTCCAAAAGTGCTGTTGCATTTTGATAGTGGATCCACATGCAAAATCCTAGTAACAGGATAGGAGTATGTAATGAAGCAAAAGGTGGAGAGAGAAATGTTAATACCCCCTACACATTTACCAATTGCAGAATAGAAGTTCAATCTCCAGTAGCTCGGTATAATGGCCAGAAAGCACACAAATAATCATTGGTCTCCAGAGATTTAATATTACAGTGATTCCAAATGCAAGATCTTAGTAGCAGGATAGTCAGTATGCAACAAAATAAAAAGGTGGAGAGAGAATACTAATACTCCCTATACATTTTACCAACTGCAGAAAAGAAGCTGAATCTCCAGTTGCGCAGAATAATGACCAGAAAGAACAGAGTAACACTTCTCTCCAGAAATGTAATGCCACCTTTGCAATTGGAAGAATCATGTTTGTAGTTGTTGGGGGTGGATAAATAAAAATAAGAGCCCAGATGAGATAGACCTTCCCTCTTACCAGGGTTGACATCACTATTTAAAGTCCACAACTGGCGTAAGTCCCACAACAACCAGTTTTTCTTAAACATTAGGAAATATCACTCTTACAACTTTACACTAGTGTATATTAGGAGAATGCACCTAAAACTTGGATCAGTGGTGGTGTAAGTTTGCACTAGTGTGACATGGAGATGGAGTGCTACATAGAATGTGGTAGGAGGAGACCCATTAGTTTTTCCTAATGTTCAAGGAAACTGGTTTTTTTAAGAACTTCTTAACCACAAACTGAACCTAGAATCTACACACCAACCAACTATGAAGCTGAAGTTCACATAGGCAGAACTGCAGAAGGGTAATGAGTAATAGCAAGACAACCTGAATGCAATCACTTGGATGACATTACACCTGAGCATAATTGCACAGGCACACCTCATGGCAACCTCAATCAAATTTTATGAGTGAATAACACTCTTAAAGTTGTCCACTTCAACTATTATGCAGTTCAGGATGAGAAAATAAACCGTGATTTATGATCAGGACCCATCTAGATGTGAACTGTGTAATTAGTTGAAAGAATTACACAATAGATTTTGCCTAAACTATGCTTACCCGGAGCCACACGCACCATCATTATGGCACCATAATTACATCTACAGCATTATAATCCACCATGTGAAGGAGAAGGTTTTGAGGTTCACTAGGAGGCTATACTTGTTTCAGGAATTCATTCGGTCTTCTATTCTTTTACCTTTTCATGCATGCAGAGTATAATTAGTTAGGGGTCTAAGGTACATCGATTTCCGAGAGAACCACTTGTGATTTTAAAAAAAAAATGGATATTGTATTAAGAGCCAAAAACAAGAAAACCATAAGTACACATTCTTACCGAACCCAAAACACAATAACCTGAGCCTCATTGTTGAGTGCTTTGGTAATACCTACCCGTTTGATTGGCCCATAAGCCTCAAATTCTCTTTTGACCCTGCTCTCAGTTGTCTCATAATTCTGAAAAAGGAAACAAATATGTCAACATACATGAAAGACAGCAACAGAAACAACAAGATGTTTTGCAGGATAGGATAACTCACCAGCCTCGCTACAAAAAGCGTTTTGTAAGGATCTCCAGAAACATTCGGGTCATTGCTTGGATCATCTGCAAAAGGAAACAATAAGAACAGGGTTACAAAATCCATAGACATTTTGGCCTTGCGAGAGTGTTTTCGACGTTAGTCTAAAAAGAGCCCTTCATTCAAACAAGGATCAACTTGTAACAGGGTTTGCAGCAAATAAAATAATAACAGCTATTAGATATTTAATTAAGAGGCAAGTAAATGTTTCATCACATTTTTCAAGTGCTTCTGCTGCCTTTCTGGCTCCCTCCTCCAGCCGTATTTGTTGAATCCGAGCTCTTTTCTGTGCCTGTAGTATACACAAACAGGTATGGAAAAATATATATGTTATGTACTTATGAAATGTGTGCTCGAAAAAGTTTTAAGGATAACATTTTTACAGTTTTCTTATAGAGAGATACCACAAAACTTGTTATCTTTTTATAAGTTTGGTCAGTATAAATAAACTTTCTAGGACAGGTTGAAGAAACTGAAACGCAAAACAACGAATCTTTTAATTGATAGCACACAGGGAGCTTAGCATTAACGTCAACCAACTAGGAATTCAGCAAAATCAATTCTAAATGCTGATCGAAGCAACTGTCTCCTTAAACAAAAACCTAAACTACCTGATTCTAAAACAGAAAGCTACTTACCGGAGTCTCACCCTTCTGCACAGGGCGAGCATATTCAGGATTGTCAGGCTCGGCAAAATTACTGACAAATTGCGCCATGCCTGTGAAACCAAATAAGAGCAGAAATTAACTAAGTCATGTACCACGTAATTTACGCCTTAAATAGAGGGTCAGACTAGTCGCAGCAACTACAAACCTGTGTATGGAAGGCATTTCCTCTTCTCAGGAGGTGGTTTGTATTCCAACGGAGGACGAGGCTCAAAAAGCTTCAGAAGATTTGTAGTTAAGCCAGTCGGATGGCTCTGACCAATCTGTAAATTAATTGAAAAAGGCAGGCAGTTAAAAATACGCGCATAAACATAGCTATCAACAATAGATTATTTCTCCATCAAGTGATACACGCATATACAGATATATAAGCTCCGGCATACACCAAGGAAACTGGTATTCTGATTCCTCACAGAAATTTAGAAATTGAGAACTATCAATTGCAAACCCTAACCATGTGTATCCATTATACCTAACACAAATTCTAGAATAAACCTCAAACAAAGTCTCGAAAACAGCTCAGCTCAATCTCCCTAAATCAACCATGGCAAATTAAAAAATTATTTAAAAAAAATTAATAACGAAAGAACATCCATGAATTTTGGAACTGCTATCAGTTCATCTCTAGCGAGCGAATCAGAAACTATAACCATTTGTAGCTGAAGCAACAAATTCGAGAATAAACCTAAAACCGAATCTATAAAACAGATCAATCTCCATAAATCAAACAACTGCAATTACGAATTTAAGCATCCAGAAACCAAAACACAATCAAATCTATGCAGACGACATAGAAACATAATCAATTGGTGATATCGAATGAATTGGAAGTACCAGTTTGAGTTGCATGACATTGGCGCGGTTCTGAGTTTTGGTCCGGGCCTGAACGGCCGCGTTTTGATCGCGCATCATAGCATCGCCGTAGCCCGCCATCGTTTCGGCAAGCTCCTGTAGGTGAGTTAGGGTTGAGAAAACAGCTAAGCGGTGTTAATCACGCGCTCGGGGACATGTGTGACGATTGCCGTTTTAAGTTTTCACAGATACAATCCGTACTTTTGTAAAACTATGAACAGTAATGAGTAATGACTAATGAGAAATGGGAAGACGGTAGTAAGATGGGCTTGGGCTTGTGTGAACCGATTATTTGCTGGGCCGTTTACTATTTTTACTTTGAAGGCTGAAGCTTCCCTCGAGAAAGAAGCTGGACCAACACAATTTTCATGCAATTTTGCTAATGATTACTCTTTTATTTTTTTGCATATGATTACATAATTTACAAAATATAATTAAGATTAATTACTTCGAAACAAAAATGATAGATTCGATTGAATTATATGCCACATCTCAATCATATAATGAAGGAATTATATTCGGGTCGGTACAAAATTGATATGAGAATGGAAAATCCAATCCAAAATATGTTAATCATACCGATCTCAAGACTTTATAACGAAAAATATAATGGGTTAAAAGGGTACATTGGACACATGAAAATTAAGACTATAATCAAGTACGTTTTTGCAAAAAACTTATTGTCAAATTTTGGAAATAATTAATTGTCCGTACTTACGTCACCTTAGTGAATTACATATATGATCGCTCAAATTACTTTCCAAAATTAATTTCACTAGCTAATGTCTTTTGAAACGCTGAAAAATAGGATGAATAACAATTTACTTTAGATACAAATACAAAATTTACGCAAAATTAAAAACAGTAATGAAAGAATTTAGAATGGATAACACTTTTCGTTAGATACAATTACATATCAAAAGGTTGACTAGGGTGTTGAGTGAACACCTAGGTCAACTCCACAAATTATATAGTTTGTAACCTGCAGATTAGTCAAACAAGTACAAATAATATTCAAAATTAAAGTACAACGGGATGTAAATAAGAACCTGTGTTTGCAAAATATTAAAGTAGTTTTTCAACTACTTGACGTCGTCCCCGATGAAAAAGACTACTAGAATTCGTAATATTTTTTTACTCTCCCTGTCCTAGATCAAAACAACACAAGTCACCTCACTATGATATAGAGGTGCACTTTTACCTATTCTATCACTCAATACACTGCTAAAGGTTTAGAATATAAAACTTGTGTAAAGACACAACAACAAACAACTAAACAGTAATTAAAGAACCTAACTGTTCTCAAGTCGTAAACACCTTGCTCTCGATTGTCATGGTATTTATAGTGGTGAAACTAAGTTCAATACGTTCAAGAAATGAACTGTCTTGTGTGAACTTGTATTTGGAATCCAACTCCTATTCTTTGAATCGAATTCTTCAATTAAGAACTTGTTTTTCCTTCGGGTTTATTCCTTGTAGAATTCTTCATTGTATAAGACTTCTTTTTTGTTCAAGTTTTTCCTTGAAATGACAATTCTCTTTGTAATGAATACTTCATGTACAAGACAAACAACAATAATTGTGGAAATAGTTATTTTGTTAAAAAAAAGTTAAAACAATAAAATTCGGCTAAGTAGTGCTTCAGAACTTAGGGGTTGAGCGACACATACCAACACCCTAAAAACAACTACACTTAATACCAAGAAATCGGGATGATAAATTAGCTAGTAAAAATGATATAAATAAGCTTATAAGTAAATATTATATATATATAATATAATTCCATCATTTTCTTTCCAAAGGTTACATATATAGCCCCTTCTTCCAACTGTATATAATGCTCAAGCAGTTCTTTCAATAAGAATTAGAATAAACCAACAAAATTGGCTTCATGCATACAACAATGAGATTGTAAGTTCTAAAAGGACTCAACAAGTGAGTGGGGGGCAAACAAGAAAAGGAAGGGAAAAAAAAAAGATTAGTTACATATATAAGATTATGCCTAGCTACTCTTTTCCTGTATGTCATGTTATTGTCATACTGGAGTAGCAAGAAATTAATATGCCAAATGAACTTCCATAAAGATGAGGGCATAGGTATATATAGTTGGAATTTCCCATATAGTTATATTATACTTATATATATAGATGTGCTCTATAGTTTCCGCAACTCGGAAGTACTTCTATCAATCTCCCTGGAATCATTGCTCGGAGATTGTGATGGATTTCGTTCGTAGTCACTTGATCTTCCATACTCACTGCTGTTGAAATCTTGGCTTGACATCACCATTTGCCTGAACTTGGTCATGTCTGCATCATAGGCACGTGTGTCATAAGCATCCGGGTCGCCATTAGGATTCATAGGCGCTGGGCTTTGGCCTGATCCCTTCATGCCTTCATTTAAGTCGTCCAACGAGGAAACTCCATCCAGAGCGCGTACAATCTGAAACCAAGCCCGTTTATAAGTCTCATAACTTTGTTGTTTTGTTAAAAAAAAAAATTATAAAACACATGTATGTTTAAGAGATTGCTTAGGAACTTGTACCTGACTCATTTTTGGGCGTCTTCTTCCAGAATGGCGTATACTTGCAGCAGCACATGCAACCATGCGAGCCAGCTCATGTGGAACAAAGTTCCCTCCTAGACGTGGATCAACAAGCTCACTGTAGTTTCCATCTTCCATTGCCTTAGCTAAAACTGGCCTCGCCTATTAATGGCAAACAAACGATGGAGTTAATGGAATTTGTGATCATACAGTATGTACTGATCATTTCATTGGTCTTAATTTCAAACAAAAAGGAAATGAGGACAAACCCAATCCACTAGACTGTCTTCACTGGTTTTGTCCGTGTGATCCACAGGTCGACGGCCAGTAATTAATTCCAGGAGCATGACACCAAATGAGAACACATCAGACTTTTCTGTTAGCTTTCCACTTGATGCATACTCAGGAGCCAAGTACCTTAATTAATGCATTCCACCCAGATCACATTTTAATTAATTAGGTGAACGAATTAATTAACCTCTTCTCTGGAGATATATATATTTTGGATGGTTCAATAAAGATCGATCACGTACCCAAAAGTTCCCATTACTCGAGTCGACACATGAGTGATATTGTCAGAAGTGAGCTTCGCCAATCCAAAATCAGCTACCTGGATAGCACATGGAATCAACGAAATATTGATCAATTAAGCACAAGTACCAAACCAAGGACTTACAGCTGGTACGTAAACATGACGCTAGCTAGCTAGCTTAGTGTGTGTTGTTACCATGGCTTCACAGTTAGAGTCAAGTAGGATGTTTGCTGCTTTAATATCACGGTGGATGATCCGCGGGTGGCCTGCATGGTATTATTGTAGAAAAAAGTAAACCAATCATAAAATTTCACCAACATATATATGTATGTGTTTGTGTTGCTAACAGGTTGATAAAATATTTACTACATACAATCTTCATGCAGGTATGCAAGTCCTCTTGCTGATCCTAGTGCAATTCGAAGCCTCGTAGCCCATTCCATGACTGGTTGACCTTTCCCTACACAAGGAGAACTCTTCTTAGACAACTTGTAACTTTCATTATATTATAAACAAAAAGTAAATTAAGAATAATAATGGTTACCATGGAGGTGGAATTCCAATGTTTTATTCGCAACAAACTCATAAACAAGCATCCTCTGTCCTTCAGCAATGCAATATCCAACGAGTGAGACAAGGTGGCGATGATGGACACGGCTAATGATCTCGACCTCAGCCTGGAATTCTCTCTCCCCTTGTCCACTACCAGACTTAAGACGTTTCACTGCGACTTCCTTCCCATCAGGTAGAACACCTTTGTGTACGAACCCAAATCCGCCTGAGCCTAACAAATTAGCTTGAGAAAATGCACCTGTTGCAGCTGCTAGCTCCTCATAGGTGAACTGACTCTTAGCCCCAATAGTAGCTATGTTTGGTGATGGAGCTTGCCCCGACCCCGAGTGACCTCCGCTGAAATCACTGCTAATGTTTCCTGCTGGTGGCGTACCCAAACCACCAACAGGTGGTGTAATCTGAACAATGTGATCCACAGGTTGTGGAGATTGTTGGGTACCATAATAGTATTTGTCACCACCTGAAAAAAACCATAAAAACAATCCAAATTAAAAAGGGTTATATATATAATTATTAACTTCATGAACAATTCAAAATAAGTATACATATGCCGAACAGCCGAAAGCATATGGGTTACATTACATACCTTGGGCCGGGGGCAGAGCAGGATCGATATAATATTGTGGTTTCTTCTTTCTCCTTGACCATAACAGGCAGATAACCAGCAAAGCAATAATCACAAGGCCTCCAATGGCAATGGAGATAACTACTCCTGAATTAAGCGTAACGGAATTATCAGATGATGGTGTGGGAGCATTAGGCCCTGGCAGAGAAGAATCTGTGGTCCTATTTGCTGAAGGCGTTATTGACGAGGGAGGAGAAAGAGAAGGTGGTTGTCCAGCTAGAGAAGGTGGTTGGCCAGGCGATGGTGGTGATTGCGAAGTTACTGTGTCTGGTGGGGGTGGAGAAAAGGCAGGTCCTGGAAGAGATCCAGGAGGTGGGAGAGAGGCATTTGGAGGTACAGGAGGTGAGCCAGAAGCATTAGGTGTAGGGGTAGGGTTGTTTTCAGGTGGTCGTGGTGAGGAAGGGGTGTTTTCTGGGGGTCGTGGGGGGGAGGGGGTGTTTTCGGGTGGTGGGGGAGAAGAAGTTGATGGCGGAGGAGATGAGGCTAATTGAGGAGGGGGAGATGCAGGAAGCGGTGATGCAGGTGGTGGGGCTGAAGCTGCTGGATGAGGGGATTGGGGCGGAGGATCGACAGGTGGACTGTTTGTTGAGGGATCGATTATCTCAGAAGTCGATAGAGGATTCGGTGGTGATGGAGCACTCCCAGGAGAAGAAGCCATAAGCAAATGAATATTTGCTTAAAGTTTCCACCACGTCAACACGAGAACGCCGGAAAAACTCCAGTTTCTCCGGCGAACGGCTCCCAAAAAATCTATTTTCCTGAAATCATTGAACATTCATTCTTCTTCATTTCCAAGAAAGTCATACAACAACAACAACAACAACAACATGCATGCACACATATATGTAGTAGTATAAAATTGCAGCAACTAATGACAGACATGCTTTTGCTCCCCTTTAGCCAACATTTATTGGCAAACTCAGAAAGCCAAAACAAAGCTAACAAGCAATTTCCCTTCAACTGTTCAATGAGAGGGTAGAGAATCCAAGACAACATTGAAGAAAGCAATTTTTATTTCCAAATTCTTATTATGTATGCCTAAAGCTGATTTTCCATGTTGAAGATTTTTCTAATGAAAAGAGAAAAGATGTACCTGATTAGGAATATGATATCTCCGCAAAGAAGAAAGAGAGAGAGAAATTGTTGCATTATGTTTTCCTATCATTATGACAAATTGTCTGCCCTGCCTTTGGCTTCCTACAAACCAGGGCCATTCTTTTTCTCTCTCTCTTCCAAATCTTGCCTCTCATATATAGTGGACATGGTAATTAGGACAGAACCATCCTTGTATAAAACCACAATACTAAGAAGTAAGTAAAACCCAACTCCATGGATTAAAGTTTTGGTTCCAGAAGTGTGTTCGGGTTACATAAAAATGCAACCTTTTTTTCAAAAAATAAAAATATATAAATCAATAAAGAAAATTTGGCAGAGTCTCAAAATAAAAGACGCTATGCATGGTAACTAGAAATCACAATATAATGTAATGTAGCTTAGTATTCGATATTGCAGCCTTGCAGGGGACTTTTTCCGAGCAGATAGAAGATACCAGAAACTTTTACATATGTATATCTTGTAAAACATTGGACGTTGTTTCCCAGTAAGCCATTCCGTTGAGATAGAACCCATCGTTTTTAAGAGGCACACCACCTAACTCTGTGCAGTATACATCAAGGACCTCCCATGTATTTGTTACTGAAGAGTAGATTTCAAAGCAGAGAACTGGTTCGTGTGTCCTATGAAAGGCACACACTAGATGATAGTGGGCCTCAAAGTCTATAGCAAATGATGGCTTAAAAGCCAATACGACAGTCGGATCCTCTCCATGGTAACAAGTGGTTCAGGAAGCTGTTTATATTTCCTGGTAGCTGGATTGCAGATATAGTAGGTGATGTCTAACTCTGTTGTTCGGTAGAGAAGCAATCCATTACAGGAGCTAATAAGTGTCGAGTTCTGGGGAAGGAACTTGACGCCAGGAATTCCATAGGCATAGGGGAAGAGACTTAGAAACCTCCTAATGCCGCTGTTATAGTGTTGGCAAAAGTAACCGGATATGTCTCGGAATTCGCAGCTTTGCTTGTGAACCAAAAGGGACCCTTGATCCAGTGATCCCATTCTTTCGAGACTGACCTGAATCTGGTAAGGGATTTTGCAGGTAGCAAAGGGAGGGCCTGCTCCTTCACGATTTCTCTAACCCTCAGATCCCTGAATTCGGTAGCACTCATCCCTGGATCCAGGTAAGGACCAAGCATATACCTTTCTGTATGCTGCATATAGTAGAACTATCATTAGTTACACCATTAAAGAACAGAACTGACAATGAACTTTCCCGTTTAGTACTAATATTTGTCTATACCAATCTTTACTACTAGTATGAAAACTCAGTTTAATATCATACGAAAACTCAGTAACTTACCATCCTGCGGAATTCAAGTACGCGCCTTCTCCTATCTGTAGGAGCCTGGATACTCATAAAATAATCTGATTCAGACACAGAAACTGCTCCTGAAGAATTGACACTCTGAGCAGCATCAGATTCAGACTCAGAAACTGTTCCAGAAGACTCCGGTTCAGAACTGCTCATACTTTCCGCAGCAATGGAGCATGAATCAAGTTCCTCACACATGTCAAAATCAGAGTCGCCTTATACTCATCAGAAACATTTCCCTCAGCAGCATTAAAATCCTCGCAAAGATCATAAGACGAAACCGAGCTTGCATACTCGACTTCTGTTATCTGCTCAAATTTCTCCCCAACTTCATCTAACCCTTTATCAGCCTCAAGAACGTTCTTCCCTTTTCCATCCATAGCTTGTAACGAACTATTTGATGTTCAGAATAAAAAGAAATTAATTAAACCCCACGATTCAAATTCAGATGAATAGGTCGAAATCAGAAACAAGATTCTTGACAGTGAATAGCATATCTCAGACTCAAGAAATGAAATTCGGGCATATAATTGAAGTCAACGATGTCAGTCAACACAAATTAAAGAACCATCCTCAATCACAATCATCCCCAAAATCGAATCAGAATTCAGAAAAGAGAAACAGATAGCACTAATTGCAGAGTGAAGTAAAACAGAGTAAAGCCAAAATCTTCAATTAATCACCAGCACTCTACCGCGCATATAATTCTAGTCACCGATTAAAGTCAACAAAACCATCCCCAAAACCGAATCGGAATTCAGAAAAGAGAAACAGAAAACCCATTGCAGAGTGAAGTAAAACAGAGTGACTCAAAAATCTTCAATTAATCACCAACTCTCTATCACTAACACAGACAAACTCCACTCACTCCATGCACATATTCAATTCGATGACAAAATTGAACAAAAACCTAATTCGAAACCAACAATTGAAGAAAAGAGAACCAGAAAACCCTAATTGCAGAGTGAAGTAAAACAGAGTAACGCAAATTCTTCATCAATCACCAACTCTATCACTAACACAGACCTCAATCGCTCCATGCACACATTCAAATCGATGAAAAAAGTGAACAAAAACCTAATTCGAAACCAACAATTGAAGAAAACGAAATCGATCAGGAAACTTACTTCGGTACCCTGAAAATCTTCGCAGAGCTAGTACGAGACTAGAGAGAGTGACGGAGAACGTAATGTTGGTGAAAGCGACGAGCACTGGAGTATTATGATGTATGGTGAATAGTGTAATGAACTGTTGATGATGAAAGATTGTGAGAGTGAAATTGGAACTAAGAAAACAGAGAAGACAGGGACTTCTAATACGGAACGGGAATTTCGTTAGTTTTGATTCTCTTGAATATCTAGAGTTACAGCAGCCAACCAATACTTAGTAGACACGTGTCGTAATATGACGTCTTGCAATGCAAGTGTGAAAGGTTTCAGTCTTGCCGTCGAAGTTTCGGAGCTTTGGTAATTCGTATGACTATTTCTCACACGGTGTGAGTGAATTTTCAATTTTGAAATTGATTTGGATAATAATAGTAATATAATTGATGACAAATAATCAATTAATTTTCTAAAAATGACATATCTAAAATGATGATTTGCCTATTTTAGGTCTTTTGTTTCTTAATACATTACAGGTGTGTATAGTAAAACCCAAGTTCAAGTAACAAAGTAAACAAGCAAACCTCGAAAGTCTTATAATTAGTTAATTACATAAAATCACGGAAGTTATATAAACAAAATACGTAATACGAAAAATAGATAAGGTTAAAAAATCTTCATTCTTCTTTACCAAAAAATAAATAAATAAAAAAATTGACTAGCAGGGCTTAGTTTTGACTTAGCCGCGTTTAAGCAGTGACTGATGCGGGCGAAAACTGCTTAAACGCGGCTAAGACCGTTTAAGCCCTTTAGCCTTAGTCTTAGCCTCGCAACAAATGCAAATGGTCTTACATGTCCAGAATAACAACTGATGAGTAACTACAAAACCTCAGAATAGAAAATTGAAACAAAAGAAAAACATCTAAATTGTATTTCAAGAAACCAAAAACAAGATCCACAATTCTGCATGAGTAGAGAAAAAAAAAAGTATATACTGTGTACTATAATGAAACAGAACATCCAGTTCAATGGAAAGAAAAAGACACTAAAACTGGTCTAGAGCAATGCGAAAAATATGATCTTTTAAGCTACAGAGACGAGACTATTGACATAGGGGAAGTACTTCCCACCATAACCCCAACATCCAGTGGCTACCATCTTAACCGTCTGATCATTAACATTGCACGCGTATATGGAGTTATGGACTTTGATCATCACAGTATCGTCAGTAGTAAGGCCTAGCAGAACCTGGTATCCCTGATTCAACTGAGTTCCGAGGTCAAAGTAAACGTATCTCTTCAAACTCATATTATCAAGGCCCATGTAGAAAGAAACTTCAACCACGGTCTCATTGACCTTTTCTGCACAAACATAGCAAAGCTCTCCTTTCACCTGTGCCAAGGTGCCGCTATCTGGCAGGTCAAATGGTAATGGCAAAACCCCATGTATCTCGCTGTTAAGATCAAATGCCAGGACGTCGTTGGAGGTTGTTTCCCAGTAAGCCACGCCGTTAAAGTAGAATCCATCTTTCTTTAGGTTTGTACCAGTCAACTCCCCACATAAATCGTCAACAAACTTCCAACTGTTTGTTTCAGAAGAGTAAATCTCAAAGGCCATCACTGGCTCGTCAAGCAGTTCAAAGGCGCATGCTAGCTTAAAATGAGCCCCCATGTTCAGAACCGATGGCTCGAAAGCTAGAACAACCGAGGGATCCTCTCCATGGTAATTATTTGGCTGAGGAAGCTGTTTCCATTGCTTGGTAGCCGGATTGCATACATAGTAGGTGATGTCATCGTTTGTTGTTCGGCATAAAAGCAATCCGTTTGAGGAGCTCATGATTGACAAGTTTCGGTTCACTAATCCTGCAGGCTGGTTAGGAATGAACCTGAGAGCTGGATCAGGAACTCCATAGGCAGGTCCACACAGGCTTATGAACGAAACGTCACTGTTATAACTACTCTCATGGAAGTAACCGGACATGTTCCGAAATTTGTAGCTTTGCATGTGTGGCAAAAAGGGACTTCTAATCCAGCTGTCCCATTGTTTCGACACTAACCGGAATCTAGTCAGAGATTTGGCAGGAAGGAAAGGGAATGCTTGCTCTTTCACAATGTCTCTGAGATGCATCTGCTTGAATTCCTGGTCATTATTTATTTGATCATGATATTGGGGAATTTCTCCAAACTGAATATCTTCATCTCCAGCCTGCATTCAATAAAAAAAAAATCGAATTAAAATAATAATAATAATAATAAATCACAAGTTAAGAAACAGGATTGAGAAAATGTCCATACCCCATCATAGAAATCTTGGAGGCCCAGTCCCTCTGCAGGATCAATATCCTCATTACCATCAGATTCAAATTCAGAATCAGCGCCTGAAGACTCCGATATGAGCTCTTCACGCTTTCATCAACAGAAGCCTTTTCCACAGCATCAATATCTTCGCAAAAAGTTTTATCAACACATTCATGTTCAAAAACAGCACCTGAAGACTCTGCTTTAAGCCTCTTCATACTTCTCCCTACAGAATTTTCATCTTTATCATCAGGTTCTTGTTCAGAAACCAGGCCTGAAGATTCTGCTTTAAGCCTCTTCATGCATTCAATAGAACTTTTGTCCCCACCATCACTATCTTCACAAAAGTCATAATCAGAACTAAATCCCTCAGCGTCACTATTTTCAGCTGACACATTTCCCTTAACACTGTCAAGATCTTCACAAAGATCAAAAGAAGACATCGAGCCTGAAGATGGTGATTTACTCATACTTCCGACATTTTTCTCAAGTTCCTTGTTCTGCTCGTTTGATTTGAAATCCATATTCAATGACCTAGTGCAAGTTCATAAAAAAGAATGTAATGAGTCTTAATCAGTTCAAATTGAAATCGTAAACTACACATGATTGAGTTAAAAGAGTAATAGACGTGTAGTCCTTAGTTCAACAATCCGAGAATCTAATCTATGTTGACTGTCACTAGAACCATGCATTCAAATATTCATTTGTCCATATAAGGCAAAGAAAACTCAAAGAAACTGTATATGCACCATAAGAAGTAAGAACGTGCATTCGAAACAAATTCCAAGTCTCCACATCAGTGCCAAGAACAAAGTGATCATTCAAGCATAAACATATACATAAGCATATATAGAAGCACAGAATTTGTTCTTCGAACAAATCATCTGAAAACAAATAACACAGCTAGGAAATGTTTAGTGAATTTAACCAGAACAACGTACAATTAGTCGATTTCAAAATCAAAGGGCAAAAATACATCAAGATCACGAAAGAAAAGCAGAACAACAGAATTCATAAATTTCTTGCCTGTTCTTCATTTCTTGCCTGTTCTTCATGCACAGAATCAGAGAGCTCCTATTATAATTAGAGTGAAACTGAACACAACATTTTGCAGGATCAGAGAGCTCCTATTATTGTATGCAACTAGCTAGTATATATACACCACGACTCTCTGACCTAAAATCGATCAAGGATCAAATTAGATGTTCAAGTAAACCTGCAATTAAAGCATGTTAGAGATAACATCATATATATCGCTCAAACCTTCAAACCGACCTGGAGCAACGATGAAACTATGATCTAAATTCAGAGAGAATTGAAAGTGAATTGAAGCTTTGGCGTTTTGGTTTTACTTTATGCTTGATTTTCTATATAGCTTATGTGTTACGTATAGCCGGAGAAATGGAAAATTAGGGCTTCAGTTGGTTTTTCATATATATAGAGGCGAGAGAGAGGAGAGACAGAAAGAAACTATCTAGTGGCCCGTATTCAGACTCTCTGCATGGAACCGATTAAAACGGACATCAATCACCATATTATTATTTTCGACCATATATTTTCATAACATTATAATATTTTTTTCTACATTTTTTTCTTTTTTTTGAGAAGTTCTACATTTTTTTGTAGATAATTCAACTTTTAAATGGAAAATTTATGGAAGAGATTAAAAACGAGGTGAATATAAATCATATAAATGATTTCCATTTAAAAAGTATATATTATTTGATCCTTAAATTCATGATGAATTATTATATGGGTCGTTTACATACAATACCCTTTTGTTCAAATTAATTACATCGATCAAGATCCGTCTTATTCCCAAGTTTGCAGTGAACACCTTCTTGTTCAATTTTAATTACATATAAACCCACGAACTTGAATTTTCACGCTCTTAATTCATAAAATTACTTTTTGCCCTCGTCGAAATTTTGGATTTTATTGTCGGCCTAACAGCTTGAACTTTTATTTATTACACATTTAACCCAAATATTTTCATTGTTACAAAATTAAAACTAAATATTTAAAAACTAACCCATATAATTTAATATATTTCAAAATTTTCTCAAATTTTATTTTAAAACAAGCCCCTACAAATATTACATTTCAAAATAAGTCCTAAATTGTTTGGAAAAAAAACAGAACTATAGCTTTGTCATCGGAGCTTCTACAACTTCGGCGACTGAGCTAACAACTCCGACGAAGCTCCGTTGTCGGAGCTGTATACAGCTCCTTCAATTTCGGAGGTGTTAACAACTCTGATTTTGGAGCTGTCAAGCTCCAGAATCGGAGCTTTGCTGCTCCAAATTGGAGCTGCAAAGCTCTGATTGCTACTGGAATTACTCTTGTACCGGAAAATTTCGGCACCAGAGATGAGAAAGAAGAGGAAGATATAAAAAATAAGAAGAAAATTATAAAAGAAAAAGGAAAAAGAATAAAATGAAATAGAAGGAGAAAAAAAGAGCTAAGGGCTTGTTTGTTTTAACATATCAGAAAATTGAGTTTTCAACTGGTCAACACAAATCCGGTCCATGGGTTTAGATGTAATTCTGGGAACAAGTGGGTGTTATATGCAAAGAGGGACAACAAGAGCGGTAGTGCATGATATTATGTCTCACTATATTACTAGAATGTTTATGTTCTCATAATATAAAGTTTTAAATTATTTTTCTTACACAATATAGGGTTAATTTAATGTCAAAGTAGATCTCGAAAAGGTTGACAAAACAAAATGTCAAACTTAAGTCAAGACCGAGAAGATAATATTACAGATTGTTTTTTTTTTTAAATGGTATGTGGACTTGTCTGCCAATTAGTAAGGCACATGTCCTAACTCACAGATCGACCAAAAACAAATCAATTAAAAAATTAAAATATTGGACCCAAAATGAACAGGTTGAATTGTCATTATCCCTAACCCTAAACAAAAAAAACAGCAACAAAGAGCATGTCGATCACGATCAAGGTCTTGTAACATTTGTTTTTGTGACCGACAAAAAGCTAAATCATGATAGACTTCTGCAAAAAGTCATTCACTAGTCCAGAGGCTCGATTACGATGCAAGCTTTGTTGATTGAAATTGACAATTAATTTATCCATACCTGCCCTTTCATAATGCAAATCCATACATGTAATTTATTCTCTTTGGTATAAACAAGTAAATCACAATTCATCATATACGCATCATATGACATCATAACGAAACACATATAGCATATATAATCCAAACGATATATCATACAAATTTATGATTTGATAAAGAAAAAAAATCTAAATTTGAAGTTACCAATATGATTTTGTATTACTTACATGCAAAGAGTGGGTGGCGCACGGTGGATGCAAAGAGTGGGTGCGGGCGGTGGATGCAAATAGTGGGCGGCGGCTACAGAGAGCTTGTTAGGTATTGTGTGTCTAGTATATTGTTAGAAATAATTAGGGTTTATCTTCAGTTGAGGCTTTAATAGGTGAATTGATTCCGAACTTAATTTTACGCTTAGCTTAATTCATCTTAATGCGTACAAATTCGCATGTTAAAATTATATGGTGTTTACAAACGAACTCGTGTAATGTTTCAAATTTGCATCATCTTAATGCGTCCAAATTGGTTTAATTCGTGTTTCTTTTCCCAAATTACTTGTAGTTAGCTTAGTTGGTTAGTACTTTGGAAGATGTGATTCAATAACAAACCTGTTTTTCTTTTTTAGTGAATTTTTTTTTTTTTGAAACGGCAAAATTGTATTCCAACGAAGAAATACGACAGTACAAAAATTGCAAGTGCACAAGAATTGCACCAAACAAAAATACAACGCACCCAGGAACAGATTACAACTGAACACCCTCACCAAACGATTCAACCCCACCCGAAATTGAGTTATGGACGGAGTCAAACTTGACCACCCATTTCATCTAGTATGTATCTCAAAAAAATGGAAAGCCAAGATTTTAGTGAATAACTAACAAACTATTAACTATTGTGATCATCTAAAATTTGCGTCAATATTGGGGGCATATTGTTTCAAATGTGATTAGATTTGCGTCATCTAAAATTTGCACATTGTTTCAAATGTGATTAGATTTGCGTTATCTCAAATTTGCGCAAATTTGAGCACATTTAAAATTTGTGTCAGTATTGGGGGCATATTGTTTCAAATGTGATTAGATTTGCGTTATCTAAATTTGCGCAAATTTGAGCACATATAAAATTTGCGTCATCTGAAATTAAAATCAAGCAAAATTCAACCAGTTTTTGACACTTGTTCCATGAGTTGTCCAAACTCCTCCCTCAAGCTAGTTAGACTTCACCTCTCAAATGTTGCCATTAATTCTTCTTGAGAATGGCTATATATCATGGCATCAAGTTTATCCTTCATGGCTCTAGCTAGCATCTGAGACGAAATCTCTGACAATGCCACCGTGGAGTCTGGTTCATCAACAAATGAAGAGTGTGCTGATGGAGAATGATCAATTACTCGCTTTCTCTTCTGGACTATTTCACAAGGTTGAAAATACAGATGACACAAAAAATACCACAATCCAAATGAGAGCCAAACACCCTGCTTGGTTTTGGCGGAGTTGATCTATGTTTCTCTTTAGTTGTTATAGTTTTCGAACATTACTTGTTTATGTTCTTTTTATAAAATTGTTTCTAATGTTTAAAAAAAACAAAAATCGTCCTCTCCTAAACACGGAATTGATTCCTAAGTCTCTTGTGCTACCACATGTCAGTGGATTTTTAAACCAACGACATACATCTAACTTGGGGAAATTATTATGTGGATATATCGGATTTGTAAAAATTGATAAACTTTGTAATTTCAAATGACACCGAACATCATGTGTGACCCATAAAATTGTATGGTTGTCACATTTATAACCTCATACTTTATAAAAATGATCATAAACCATATAATATATAGTACTATAGCATAATTTTTGAACAAGTTGGGTGGATGTACACGACTGGCACTTAGCCCCAATTTCTACTTCCTCCGTCTATAAACAAATTAATTTTTCGAGGGTCGGTTTAAAAATATTATATTACAAAAATTGAATGTTTGTATTTTCATAATATACAATTTTTAACTATTTTTCTTGTATGATTTGATATTAATACGAGGTCAAACTGATTCTAAAAAAGTCAACAAAACTAATTGTTTCATTTGTTTTGGACGGTGAGTACAACTTATAAAACTCCTTTATTACTTTATTACAAGTTGGATTCCACTACAAGATTTAACAAATCTTATGTAGGAGGATTCCTACGGAAGCTTCTTCTCAAGCACACGTCTGTTTAACTTTTAACACACTAGTCCATACTCCATACCATACATTTCAAAATTCAAATTACATCTGAGCCATCTTTTTAGAATGAACAATGCAATGGAGACTCAAGGCCATCCTCATGTAGTCATACTATCTTTCCCATCTCAAGGCCACATCAAGCCTATGCTCTTGCTAGCCAAGATTCTCAGCCGAGCCAGCTTCGCCATCAGCTTCGTCACCACCGAGCACAGCCACAACCGTATCCTTGGCGGAGACCAGGCTTCGTTCCTCCGCCAATATCCAGGAATTCAGTTCCTGTCAATCCCTGATGGCCTGCCAGAGGATCACCCGCGGTCAGGGCCTACTCGCAATGACTTGTACTTCTCTATCAGTACTCGTTGCAAGCTGATTTTCAAGGCCTTGATCACTGGGGAGATGCAGCACCCGACGTGTATTATATCGGATGGGACTATGTCTTTTGCCGTAGAGGTGGCAGAAGAACTCTGTATTCCGTCGTTTACTTTTCGGACCTACAATGCTGCCAATACTTGGATCTATTTTCATCTTCAAAAGCTGATTGAAGATGGTGAGATTCCACTTTTGGAAGGTATGTAATCAAGCATCCATCTTTTCATCATTCTTTTGGTAACTGCCTTGACTGTTATTTATATTAGTTCTCCAATTGCGAGCTGATTATAGTTCTCTTGATAAAAAGTGAAGTTCTGGAAGTGGCTTGGACTTAAATTTGCCATATTTTCTTATATTATACTTACTCCATTTGATTACAAAGTTCCTAAGAAAACTATTTATCGCGACCTCTCACCACGTATAACTACTAAATTATATTAGAGAAAAATATTATAAAATTAAATAGAGTATATTTTCATAATCAACTTTTAATTTATATTGATATATTTTAATTTAAAAGCTATACGCGGTCAAAGGTCGTGATAGGTCGTGATGAATAGTCCCCTTAGGAACTTTGTAATGAAACGGAGAAAATATTTTTATAAGTTTCATTCATATAATCCACACATTTTGGCAGGGAATGAAGAGAACATGAACGGGCAACCAAAGACGATCATTCCAGGACTAGAAGACATCATAAGACGCCGAGATCTTCCACACATTTGCAGTTTCAAGCCAGACAACCCGTTCCTGCAGTTCTGTATCTCCCAGTCCTCATTAATGACCAAAGCTTCATCACTCATACTCAACACATTCGAGGAACTTGAATCCTCAATGATAGCTCAACTCCACTCAGTCTTCCCTACAATTTACGCGATAGGTCCCCTACACGGTTCATTAGACTCCGAATCAAACATGTCCACAAGCCTGCATCACGTGGACCGATCCTTCTTCCAGTGGCTCGACTCGCAGGAGCCTGAATCAGTAATCTATGTTAGCTTCGGTAGCATAGTTCAACTCTCCCGGGAACAATTTTTGGAGTTTTGGTATGGGCTTGTTAATAGTGAAAAGCCATTTCTATGGGCTGTGAGGCCAGACTTGATTTTGGATGGTAGTGGGCTTAATGAAGAAGTCCCAGAGGACCTTGTAATGGGTACAGAGGAAAGGGGCCGGATGGTAGGTTGGGCTCCACAGGTTGAAATTCTGGCCCATAAGTCAATAGGTGGGTTTTTAACGCATAGTGGGTGGAACTCGATTTTGGAATGTATGTGTTCGGGTGTGCCTATGATATGTTGGCCACGACTTGCGGATCAACTAGCGAATAGTAGATATGTTAGTGAGGTGTGGAAGGTCGGACTTGATTTGAAGGAAAATTGCGATAGATCGAGTGTGGAGAGGGTGGTGAGAGATCTTATGGAGGATAGGAGGGAGGAAATTGTGAAAGCAATGGAAGAGATTTCGACTTTGGCAAGAGGTAGCGTTGTTGATGGTGGGTCATCAGATCGTAACATGAAGAAGCTAATCGATGACATAAATTCACTACACCATGCTAATAGAGATGTTGTAGGTCGTCATACTAGTTAAGAGCCAAGTGATAGAAGTTTCATTTGAAAGATCATGGGAGAAATATATTCATTTACATTGTTGTGCAAGGAATTATGTACATTTTTGTATGTTTAAGAAAATATAGATATAAAATGATTATGCTCATTTGAATAACATGTTTTTAAGATGAAAGATAATGCATTAAAAATAAAAATGTTAAGATTTTCATTTGAAAAACTTTGATACTTCTATCTTATTTTATGTACTTTAAAGTGTTGAATGTACTATTGTGTATTGAAACCTTATTTTTTAATCAGTTTATCTTGTTAGACAAATCAACCTATTAAAATTAAAATAGTGTCGTCTAATATTTACACAATGGTACATCCAAATGGGGACTTATCTTCATAGCAATGGTTGATGAGACTTGGGAGCTCTTTTCTCGTTTAGTTTTTAATTTTGGAAGGAGAGATGCATTTGTTTTAGAATTTAGGTTTAGGCCCATATGCATCCCTTGAATCTGAGGAACCAGTTCGATCCTATCCGAATTCAATGCATTGGCCTCATCATGATGATCTGAACTGGACTTGAATCAGTCTCAACCAAATCCGTCCAAAATTTATAAATCAGACTTAATTTGTCAGGTCTAATTTAAATGTGAAAATTTTACCTCTACCATATAAAAGTGTATCGGATATAAGTGTAACATCATATTTGTAATGGGAGATATTTATAACTTTCGAATAAAAGAACTCATTCTTAAACTTGCTTTAAATTTTGAAGTCTCTTTTATTTAAGTTTTAAGTTGGATTTATGTAAGAATCTAGTGAACCAGTCTAATCCTTAAGGCTGCTCACTGTGGGTGTTCACAGAGTCGTTCACGGAGCAGTTCACAGCCTCATGAACAGTTTTTTATCTGTTGTGGTGGTTCACAATCAATTTCACCAAACAGTTCACCCCAGTTCACTAGCAAAGTTGTTCACGCAGTGGCGTGGTGTTCACAACAAAAAAGAAAGGAGCTTTTAATCAGGCTGGTGACACTTGTCATTTGTCACCGCCTGATTCATTCTTTTTTTTTTTTTTTGTCTTTCATTTTGCATAAAAAACATCAACAAAATAAATTCGAAAAAATCTGAAAAAATTACCAAAACTCTTATTTTTGTTTTCTCTACATATAGACACCAATTCTGTATATGTCTTGATTATTTTTTTTATAGTAAAAATCAAAAAAATTAATATTTAATAAAAAAATATTTGTTATTTTAAATTAAATTTAATATGAAATTAAAAATATTAATTACCATAAAAAAATAACCTAAAAATTAAATACAAAATTAAAAAAAAAAAAGAAAAAAGAGTGGTGAACTGCATGAACCAGTTCACCATAGCAGACTAGTAAACTAAAATGTTGTTCACACAGTTCACTACACCAAAAAACTGTGGTGCAGTTCACCATAGTAATGAGGCAACCACATCATAAGCATAGTCAGTCCATTTGGCAAAATATTTCAGACAAAGACAATGGGCATTTTAAAGTGAAAAACTGAAAAAGTCCCCTTTGTTAAAAACTAAAAAGGAAGGTGTAGGACCCGTCCGGGCCCACTATCCATTTCCATTCGTAAATGATGGCCCACAGAAACACATGGAGATCGACATACTCGTACATTTCTCCCCCAATTGTGAACAACATCCGAAAAATCAATCAAAATCAGGAAAAAACACAAGTCCATTAATCAATCTCCCTCTCCTCTCCCAAACTCCAACTCCATTGAATTCATCTCTGATGTGATAGATAATCTATCTCTTCATTACCTTCCACCCCCTATTCATCATCATCATCATCATCATCATAATCTAATACGAATTGAATTGAATTGAAGACAACAAACAAACTGTTAATAATAATGAAAGACGATGATGCTTTACCAATATCAACACCAACCTCTTCATCCGTCTTATCACATTCACATTCACGAAAGGACTCATCCGATTCCTCCACATTCTTCGGCCGCGGCCGCTACAAAGTCTGGCTGCTCGCCGCTATTTTGCTCCTCGCCTTCTGGTCCATGCTCACCGGAACCGTCACCCTCCGATGGTCCGCCGGAAACCTAAACCGATTCACCGATGACTACCATTCTCCTGCCTCAGCTGACGATCTCGATGTCCTCGTAAGTGTGCCTATACAATTCATTTAATCAATCGTTTGTTTGATTCGCGCGGTTGCAAATTGCAATTGTTGCATGTGTGTTTTTTCTGTATGTTGTAGGACTTGGAGGAGAGGGAGAAGCTGGTGAAGCATATGTGGGATGTGTACATTAATAGTCCCAGGATCAGCTTGGCTGCATTCTGGCAGGATGCGTTTGTGGCCTCCTATGAGGATTTGACCAGTGAGGTCCCCCAAGTGAGGGACTCTGCCGTTTCCGAGATTGCCAAGATGTCCACTCAGTATATCAATCTGGATCCTCCTCCTCTGCTTTCATCGCTCTCCTCATTGGTTAGTTCTATCTCCTGATTTCGTTTTCTGTTCCAGTTTAGTTGTTTTCATACTTTGTTGACTGTAATTGTGGGACCGGTAGCTAGATCGAGTGATGAGGCAGAAACGAATCGAGTAAATTATAGCGCGAAATGTAGTACTACGTATGCATTTTGCTTCTTGAGCTGATATGTTGTAGAGTGTGGTGAAATTAGTGTAAGTTGGTTTAGTATTTAAGAACGAAATTCGTTACTCGTGACATGAAACGGAAAGTGGATAACGAATGCCAGATAGGAAAGAAACAATTGATGAGTGAAACTTGGCGCGTAGGTATTATTGTTAATGTGGTGCGAGAGAAGGCTTATTATTGCACACATGGCTATATGGATTCGAGGCCGTACACTTGAAATTGCCTTTAATTTGTCGCAAACTAGAATCTTTTCAGGCCTGCTTCCTTGCTGCTATCAAGATATATTCTTGATTGGCATATATATGAGAAATGAAATTTCTTTTGAATCGCGTGCTTTCATGAGTCACAGTGATATACTTCACTGGTTTATATTGAATAAAGTTTTTAACTTTTTGACGGTGTAGGGGGCGGGGGGGGGGGGGGGGGGGAAAGAAGAAAGAACCTGCAAGGTTGTTTCTTTGGTTAGAGAGGTGGACATATAACTTCCCCATTGTCTTTTTCCATATGAATTGTCTAGTAAGAGAGTGGGAAGTTGTCTTGGTTCTTGGATAATGTGTGTCAGGAGTTTCTGATGGATGGGTATTGTACTTAATCTGTGAATTGGATTACCATATGTGGTGGGGATTAGCTTGACGATGTGTTTGTGGAAGACAGGGTTTGATGAATTAGGGCAAATAATCCATTTTGCTATTTATTGCTCTAATGTAGCTATTATGGCTTCGATCCTTGGCGGCGTCATAAGATTGTTTAGGAGTAAAGTGGTGTTGGTGTCGGTGTGGTTGGTATAGGAGTTCCATTTTGTTGTCTATTTACTCTCTTTGTTTTTACATGATTAGCATTTATTTATATTCAAATGAACACAAACAATTTAATACCAACATGGTCATGCTGCTTAAGCATTGATAACAATAGATACACACTATGTTCGAATAAGCAAGTTACTAGATATATGAGATGTCTCGCCAGGAGATAAGCAGCATCTTGATTATGATTGAGTTGCCTCGCTTTTTAGCAATTCTGTCCGTGGTGGCATTCTTCTCAAGTATAAATGGAAAATGATGTTGATAACTTGATAATTTGTTATCTTTTCTTGCAGTTACTTGCATTATGTTGGCATTGCTTATGTACACATCTCTAGAGTTTTACATCTTTGAGCACAATAACTTTGTCTTCCTCTTTTCAAACTCTTCTACTGTGCTATGTCCGGTATCAGTTCCTGAATTTTTTTAATCTTGCAGGCTGGGTTTTGTTGTGTTTAGGTTGGGGTGCAAAATTATTATTACAGCCAAAGAGTAATGTGAAACTAGTATATCGGTTCAAGCATATGAAATATGCTAACTTTAATCTAAAACTGTTTGATTTTGAAGTACAAAATTTTGCTTTTCAATGTAGAAAAGGTTATGCATCCAAGACCTGAACACAAAATGTTTAGGGGTTCTTAAGTTCTAGTAAGAGGTAGATACACTGATACACACATGCCTAATAGAAATAATCAGCATGGAAATAGAATTCTAGGTATTTTAGAACACTAGTGTATTCTATCCTGCTAATCACTTGGCTTCAGTGCAAAATGTTTAGCTTTGATGAATCTTCAATCTTATGCATTAACTGGCTGAGACTTGAGCATACTGGCCAAAAATTTGTTTAGTTGTTGTTGCCATTTTGTTCTTTACTCCTGACTGTCCACTTTTATTTGTAAACTGCAATGACAACTGTAAGGACATTATAGTTTGTTTCTCATCAGTTAACTGTATCTTGAAGTCTTGAATCTCCTATGGATCCGGGATAATCTTCTGTATAGGAAATTAATAATTTCCATGTTTCTTTTCATCAGACAATACGAGATTTGAATCTAAAGCAAGTGGGGCACAGGCATATGAACTCACTAAGAAGAAAATTATTGTTCCAATAGCATGGAAGATTGAAGTTTGTGGAATGTGGAATGGATGCATTGCTATCAAGTTTTGGAAAACACTGAGGAACTATTAGACCTGGTCCAGTGTTTCCATAAAACAGATAATTTTGTAGTTAGTTTTAGTTTTCTGTTTAAATCTCTGTTTAACTGTATGATTGAGTAACAGTAAATCAATCTTTGATTCTTTTGTTCATGTGAAAAGACTTGCCAATATGGTGTGGATAGGAATCCAATAACCTCCCTGCATTACTTTCTTTCACAATCCATTTTGGTGCAAAAAGATTTCATTATTCTATCTGTTGGTTCAATAACCTCCCACTTCTATTATTCTTAAAATTAAGCGAAACACGGTTTTACATTATCAATTGAAGAATAACACTCGACAGTAACAATTACACGGAGAATTACCGTCGATAGGGTATTGTACAGAAAGGGGATTCCATCAAACCCGGAGAACTTTTGGCACATAAAATAAGAAAATCAGATAGTGTGTAATGAAAAGGTTAAAAAATGGAAACAGGGTATACGTTTGGTTTGGGACGGAGGGAGTGAGCTAACACCGAGTCTGAAGAAGCTAGTGCGAGCTGCAAGGCTAAACTACTACTGTGCTAGCCAAAAGCCATCTTACTTTTATGAAGTTAGCTGCAATATGATATGTTAAGGCATTAAACAGAATATAAAGCTCCTGCAGCTTAACACCAAAAGTGAAAATAATTTTAAGTGATTTAATAGGAAATTAAGATTAGATACACAGATGATAACCAACTTGGCAATTATGCCTCAGAAGTAGTGTGGTTGTGGACTAATAACTCCCTCAATTGCACCAAGGTAACTGCACTAAACTACATCTGAAGTCTAAACTAACCTTTCCATAATCTCATTTCATTCAGATGTCTGTTTTCTACAAAAAGAAGAGCTAAATCCAACACTCTTTCTGCTCTCAAAACTCTATGACAAAGTCATTTCTTCTTGAATTCAGAAGGTGGCATGAAGAATTCCGAGTTTAACCCAAACACATTGAAATCGACCTCTTCGATTTTCCACGACTCTTCCAGCTCCCTCTTGTGGTTGGCAGATTGCTCTCCGTACCTAAATACCTTAATCACAGTCTTGCCACTATGCGCGATATTTACACCTTCCACATACTTGTAGTCATCTATTACCGACTCTGTGCTCGTTTCCCAGAAGACATCACCATCTTCCTTACTAGTTTTCACCGATAGGAGCCTTGAGTCCTCGAACTTAACCAGCAAGCCTGATCTCTGGCTGAAATATCCCCAGATCGTGTGGTGGATAATGTCGTATTTAGGTCCACTCTGTGCCTCCAGAGTGGATTGGCTCGCATCCAGCTTCAGTATGAAGCAGTCGTCCCCGTTTATAATCTTCTCGCCTATGCATACTGCATCTATGAACAAGAGTGATACAGGACGCGGATCTAGACCCTGGAAAGTTGAATCAATCCGAGAATATTAAACTAGTCTGTCCTGTTTACAATAACTTGAAACTCAATCATCAATCATTGTTCACGAAACGAAGCATTACCTGTAAGAATCGTCGCAAAGGCCGAGGAGAGCCCTTAGTAATGGGTCTCTGCTGATTAGAAGACTGTCTCCAAGAAACCTTGCCATTGCTTCCTGATATAACTTTGCACCCCGAAATGAGCAACTCTAAACACCACAAATCAGGATTCTTTTGCCACAGTACAAATCCTCCCGACTCTTCGCTGCTTCTAACCTTGATATTCTCATCGCCCTGATGAAACTCTGAGGAACTGATCTTCACCTGTCCTATTGCACACATGCTGTTTATCGCGTTAAGAGCTGGTTGACCTCCTGTTGCCGCTATGTATTGTGTCACAATGTACTTGGCTGTTGATGCTTCCTGCCACATTCAAGCATATATAAATATAATTTCAAGAAATGTTTCCAGCTATCGAAAAGTTAAAAGAGTTATGCGGAAATTTTTTTAGAATCTGGCCTAATGTTTCGCAACAAGATGTAAAATGTAGAACAGATAATGCATCCGTCTCTGCCCCAATCAATTTTTTACGTTTACTTTTCCAACACATTCGAAAAAACTCACAATAGAGGAATGTTTGACAGCACGCTGGACAGAATGCCCGACTTGGACCTGGAGAGGAATAAGGGGCGATCCAACGAAATACAAGAGAAAGCTGAGCTCGTTATAACGACCAGCAATGATGGGAGAGGACCACTTATCGGGAGTCTGAGCCTTCATCCAGGTGGCCATGTTCTGCCACCTGACGGCAACATTGTTCCCCAATCGGGCGAACATCTCCTCAGGGATAGGCACCTCCAGGACAGTCTCGAGGCCGTCTTCTCTGTCGAAATTGGGGCATAGTTTGCGCATGAAATTTGGAGGCGGTTTGTTAGGCTTCTGGTTGCTGCCGTGATGAGTTTTGCTGGTCGGATGCGTCATTTTGCCGGCGATGAAGAAGGACGGTGTTGTTGAGAGTAGAATTGAGAAAAATGTAACATAGTTGTTTTTTCATTCATAATTCGATTTACTGTTAATTAATTTGAATGCGTGGAGAGCTTACCGCGGTTTTAGAAGTCGTGTGGCCATGATTCCGTTTGTGTGTCTCTTCATTTCCTTCTAACTAACTAACTGATTTTCATTATTATTATTATTATTATTATTATTATTATTATTTTATTTCATTTTATTTTGGTTCTCTATTTTTAGCTACTTACTCCGTGGAGTTATTTTCCACTTTTGATCAAGCTTGTTTGATTCGTATTCAAATTTCCGAATTGAATTATATTTTATTAATTTAAATTGAATTTTAATTAAACTTATTTAAAATATAAATTTTAACTAATAAATTTCAACTTAACTGAATTTAATAAAACTAAATTAAAATGAGAAGAACATAGTCTAACTCAAAATATTTAGTACAAGAAAAAACTTATTCTCAATGTTCCAACTTAAACCTTCTAATGTTGGATTTTCGAACTTTAACCACATAATAAAAATTATATTATGCAAAAATCAAGTGTATTTTTTCAAGATAACTTTATTATATGTTAATCATGTTAAAATTAATTTGCGTTTTTATTTTTAAGTCAACCTAGAATGTTTGAGTAGTATATTACTAGATAGTATCATTAGTACCCCAACCCCCCCTCCCAAAGCATGATGCAAAAATCATGCCAAGGCTGTGGCGCTGTGCCACCTCTATTATCATGGAAAGATTATTGAACTTTTTCCACTAATTAAAAGGTAATGATGTATGTTCTTACTTTACCTAATGTTAAAATATCATGTATTACCTATGAAGCACGGGACCTCAAATGACCTGGTGTTTCCTTCGAAAACGTTTCCTCTGCGTTTCCTTCGAAAACGTCGAAAACTTATGGACTACATTTATGGTCATTTGATAATTGTTTATTTAATTATTTTTATCTATAATATGTTTTCTAATGGTATGTGAGTAAGTGGTTTTTGTTAATTACTCATACGTTGCCTTAAAAATATGTACATTATACATATTTCAACTTATTATGTTGTATGTATTTTGATTTGACTAAATTATCTATTTATATGGTTGTTTAGCATTCATACGTTCATTATAAATATATAAATATTATTTTACATATTAACTATATATTTAAATATATAAAAAATTAAACATTTCCGTTTCCTACTTTTTTCAATTTTGACGTTTCTACGTATCCGTTTCGTTTTCGTTCCCGCTTCCGTTTCCGTACTTCCTAGTGTATTACTGGTTTATGTGCGCACTTTACGTTTAAAATACATATTTTAATATAAAAATAATATTTGAACATTATTAATAAATGATGTTTGAAGTTGGATGCATATGCTTTAGATGCGTACCTACTTCACATTTTCCGTTGAAGGAGTCTTATCCAAAACTCTGTTCGTTGGAAAATTCCAAGATTTGCAAAGTGAAGGATCGTTTACTTGTAGGCGATGATGGGTTGAAGTTTAGGGAAAATTGGAGAAGAGAGTTATTTGTGTGGGAAGAAGAAGAGGAAAGGAAGCTTAGAGAAGAGGTGGAGAAAGCTATGTTTCGAGGACAAGTGATGTATGGTGGTGGGGGAGCTTAAGGGAGGGACACTACTCAACAAGTGAAGGCTACCGAAAGCTCAATACAAATGAAGGAGTCCTTGACATAACTAGGTGGTCCAAGGAGATTTGGTCAAAAAGGGCACCATTAAAAGTGAATGCTTTCATTTGGAAGGCTCTTCAAGATTGAATTTCTTCAAAGGTAAACCTTAGAAAAATGGGGTTGTTCATTAGTGATTTGGAATACCCATGTAAGGTATGTGGAGAGGAAGAATCATCTTGGCATATAGTTGGAAGGTGTAGGTTTGCTAAAAAGGTGTGGGAGATAGTAGGTGATTGGTTACAACTTGATAGCATGGTTGATACGGACATGATTTCTAATCTTGAAGGCTTTGTCAACTTGGCACCGATGGGGAAGAAAAGGATTTGGCAAGTCTTTTGGCATTGCACCATTTGGAACGTACGTAACCTTTGGCTTGCTCGAAATCACCATCTTTATAAAGGGGAAGTTTTATCTCCTTGGGAGGTTCTTTAGAAGATAGAAGATCAAACTTGCTAGTTGGTGGTGGTTTAAAGGAAAGGGGGAGTTGAGAGATTACGAAAGGGTGAATGAGTGGTTCTTGGAACCACGATTGTGTTTAAACTTATAAAAGAGGGATGGGTCGAGGTGTTTGGTCCTTAGGGGTTTTGGGGCTTGTGGCTCGGGTAAGGGAGGCTTGTGTGGCCAAGAGGGGCCGAGAAGGTGAAAGGGAGAGGCGAGGTTTTTGCTTGCTAATAGCTAACGTGTTTAATCTCTTGTTGTGGTTGTGTTTCGTAGGTACACTTTCGAGGTTTAAGGTGAAGCCTTACATGTCCAATGTCGGGAAGTGGGGATCACCCTCTATTGGTAAGGGACCCGAGGAGGCGATTCGGTGGTTGAGTCTTAAAATCCTTCTCGGGTTATAATCCAAGGAGTTAAACCTTCGGGGGAGACTTTAAAAAGGTTGGAGGACTTCAGGTCAACTTGTCTAGGGGATCCTATGGATCTTAAAGTTCCTTTTGAAGTCTTAACAGTGCTCGATTATTCTATTGGCTACGTCTTAAATTACTTGCCACTTACCGGTATACGAGCATAGGGTGGAGAGTTGGGTAGGAACCAATACAAGCCATCCCGCATTAACAAGGATGGACCTTGAAGGACATATTGTTGATCCTACCTGAATGACTCGCCAAATGCTAGTGTATTGGTATAGGATGGAGGAACATGGTCTTTAGCGTTACCGTAGTGTTGGGACTTTGGCATCTCGTGGTTTAAGTTCGGTCCTTGTTTCTTTGATACTTTGCCCCATGAGTTTGTTTGGCCCTTTTGGGTGCTTCTTAGTTCCCCATGATATCGGTTTCACTTGGGTGGAGTTGTGTGGACGGATCTTGGTTTCTTGGTTGCCTCAAGTATTGCCCCTTGTGTTGGTTGAAGATGTTAGGGGTTAAGCACTGTCCGTTTGCTAGTTAGTATGGGTGCTTCGGTGGTTGCTGTTTATTTTAGCTCGCTTTTGTAAGAGAGTGCCTGAGATGCTTCCCATTTCCGTGATTGATTTGTGGACCAAAGGAGAAAATCGTCTTTCGTATCTAGCTAAGTCCCCTTATAAACTTGCAACGAAGACATACCCCTCCTTTGAATTTGACTAAGAGTTGGTGGTACAACTTGCAAACTCCCCGGATCTTGGCCTCTTGCTAGTAGAATGGACATACTAGATGGGGGGGGGTCAAATTTTGTCAAGGACATAACGGATTTAGGTGTGGCTCGGCTTAACTTTCATCATTAGACTAGGGTGAGTTCACGTTGTGGCTCTTCTTTGGTTCTGCATATATTTCTTATGCAACCCTTTGTAAATTTGTATGTACGCTTTGGTGATTATTAAAAAAAAGTTAGCCGTTTTAAAAAAAATGATGGTTGAAGTTAAAGATATGATATTGAATATAACATTTGAAAAAAAAAATGCTCGTATTTATTGAAAAAGTGATGCTTAGAAGTTAACAACTAAACTCCTATCATCATATTCATCAATATATATATAATAACTACTAATTAAAATGTGGTATCAGTCAATGACTCAATTCTTAGCTCTCATACTTTTCTGGTAAGATCTGCATCAGCTAATGTAATTGTTCCAGATCATGATTACGGATCTTACCAATATACAAAAATGAAGAAGTTGAAAAAGCTTACGAGTAAATTAGCGGTGTAGAGTCTTTCGTGCTCTTGTCATGGACTTGTTGGTAAGGCAGTCATGGTCCTAACTCCTAACAATTTCTAACTTAAACTTTATACTGTTGTGGTACTTTGTTTTAGGGTCTAAAAATCTTAACTTCCATTCAATACTAAATATCACAATCTAAACCATTTATTAGTCAAGTCAAGAAAATTATAAATCACAACTAGTACTCAAATAACTTAAATTAGAAGAGCTTTTAATCACTTAGATATTGAGTTCCATAAAAATTGATGGAAAATACATAATTTGTTTTTGAAACGGATGCTAAATACATAAATAATACTCAATATATGTAAAGTACCTTTTCATCTAGCAAACTTTTATGCTTATATCATCAAATCCAAAATTTAAAAATTAATCTATTTTGCAGGCTCAACATTATTTGAAGTAGCCCCTTTGCTGAAAATCTCCTCCATGTCCTCCAATCTCCGCCCCATGGTCTCCGGCAAGCAGAAGTAAACGAACAACAACCCCAAAACCGCCACTCCTGCGTACAAGAAGAATGCGCCTCCAATAGTTATTGCACTTGAAAGCGATAAAAACGACATGGACACCGTAGCATTCATCACTCTGTTCACCGCAACACTAACACTAGCCCCGGCTGCCCTAAGCCTCATCGGAAAAATCTCCGCAGAGTACACCCAACAAACGGGACATAGCCCGATGTTGAAAAACATTATGAATGAGTATACGAAAATTAGACTCATAACTAACGCCCACAACAATCTCGTCTCACTATGTTCCACGATTGTCAGGCAGGAAGCCAGTCCCGTCAGGGTCACGATCATACCTGCATAGATTAAAAATTTCGATTTCAAGATACGTTCATGTTCATAGGGTTCATGTTCAAAGAGTTATCAATTCTCATGGAATTTTTCATACCTGTTAAACTGACTAGTAGCAATTTTCGCCTCCCGACCTTGTCGATTATGAATGTGGATATGGTAATGAAGACAAATTTCGTCAAACCGACCCCAATTGTGGCTAACAAGAGTTTTTTCCGTTCCATGACCCCTGCTCTCCTGAAGATCCTTGGCCCGTACAGGATAACTGCTTCGGTACCTGTGGCATGCTCGAAGAAATGGATTCCGACTCCTGCAATTAGCATACGACGGACTGTTGGAGTCGGCCTGATGAGCAAATCTCTCCATACACTTCCGCTCTCTCCTGTAAAAATGGAAAACACCTAAATATAAACCATACAGCAAAAACAGGATTAACCATTTCTTCCAGGAATGAAAACCGTTCGTTCTATACATACCTGATTTAGATTTTGGGATCACAACAATGTCATCATGACAATGTTCATCGATTCCAGCAGCCTTTTTGATATCCCGGAGACGTTCTTGGGCTTCTTCTTCCGTATCACACACCTTCCAGAGAATCTTTTTAGCTTCCCCCACTCTCCCCTGCATTATCAGCCACCGGGGCGACTCTGGCAGGTAGAATATCCCGATAGCCAAACCAAGAGACGGGGCTGCCGCAAGGCCAAGCATTATTCTCCACCCGAGATGCAAACTCAATCCAGAGAAGATGTTATTCGAAATGTAACCCAACAATATGCCTACACTGATCCCGATTTCAGGCAAAGAGGACAAGAACCCACGCGTGTTCGCCGAGGAGATTTCAGCAGCATAAACCGGCGCTATCATGAGCGCAAATCCGACCCCCACCCCAGCTACACACCTCCCGGCTAGAAGAACAGCATAGCTCGGCGCGTACCCCATGAGTATCGAACCCATCATGAAAATGAACGACGCCAGCATTATCGTGTACCGTCGGCCTATGTAATCAGAAGTTCTTCCAGCGCATAACGAACCTACCAGCGCGCAAAGATTCAGGATTCCAGCTAGAACTTCCAATAGGCCTTCCGGTATAGTGAACTCTTCTTTTATGAACAACATGGCCCCGCTCATCACACCAGTATCTACAATCATAACAAAATAGAGTCCGTTACAAAATAGTGTGACATCTTTTATTACCCTACATATATATACAGTCAGTGCCCACATCAAAGCATCCAGACATACACAATAATTCTAGGACCATCCGTTAATTAACAAAATAGTATTACATCTTTTTTATAGTTGTTCAGGATAAAAAGTGAAAAGAACGTACCATAACCGAAGATGATGGATATCATGGAGCCAACAATGGCACAAGCAAGAGCATACTTATTCATCTTTCCAGAATTAGCATGATTTTTACCAGACTCGATCTCCATGGTTGTCATCTCCCTCCGTACGTATTAAGATCAATAAACAATTAGACAAGTGTTGTGACTTGTGAGTTGTGAAAAATCTTGCAACTTACAAACTGCACATATATACACGGATGCAAGTAGTATACATACATGCACAGAAACAAATCGAAGTCAAGTTGGTTTTGGACTGGGAAAGTAAACGATTAATTTGATGCGTGAACAAACAAAATCTTGCTAGGTGGGTAGGTACCCCACTAATATATACTCGTATATACACTTGGAAACAAAAATCTTTCCTAATAATTTGTACTAGTCAAGATATCTTTATTTTCTGTAATATCTTTATCAAACTGGGAAACTAATTAGGCAAAAGATGTACACACTGCACGCAGTAGAGACCTAAAATGGAGAAAATATCTCTTGGTGGGTTTATATAGGAAAAGAGTAAATGCAGATAATTGTTTGGATTAATTAGGAGTCTCCTTGTATTCCTAATTCTTCTTCTATGTACAAGTATAACCACTAATATTATCGATAGTTGTTTTTGTTTACATCCGTTAATTAATTCTATTCTTTTACTACCGAAGTTCTTGTGTAACTCAACTTTTTACCTTTTTTTAAGCTTTTTAGTTTTTTTTTTCATGCTTACCCCTACTTGTCTACTTTATGAGTCACATGGTGTGTGTTTATGGTCACCTTATCAGGTGATTTCATCATAGTTACTGTTTGATTATAATAATTTTATTTGATAAATGTCAATAAGACCGTCACTTATAAATAAAAAATCATAGTTAAATATTTGACCATAATAAATCTGCTTAGTAAATATCAAAGTGTCCATAGGCCACCTTATTAGCTTTCAATTACTATCTTATTTTTAATTATAACTATAATAATACTTTTTAATAATTATTAGGGAAAACGATAATTACTCAATCTATCTATGTATATATGGAAATCACTTAAACTTCAATTATAAAAGCTTTTTGGATAAGATGTAATACATCCAATGCCAGCACGTTTTGACTAGATTCGGATAATTGTATTCTTCCATGGGACTATGGGAGATATTAATTTAGAAAAATAAAGAAAAAAAAAATTACTGCTTATGGATAAGATTCATAATTTACCCCGTGTCGAAATATATTGGATAAGAATATTTTATTTTAATTAATTGATTAATGACTTTCATTTAATGATAAATGGATAAGAATCTCAATTTTCTGGTCAAAAACTGGCTTCCGAGTCCAAAGAGGCCGGTCCATTTCGTGAAAGTCTGACTTTTGAGCGATTTTGGAAATACTACGTATATGGCAAGTGTGCGAAAATTCTGAGTAATAATTTCAAAATTTTATAAGTGGAATTATTATTATTATTATTATTATTATTATTATTATTATTATTATTATTATTATTATTATTATTATTTTATTATTATTATTTATTTTTTTCTAGAAATATGATAATTTTTATTATTATTATTTTTTTTTAATTTTTTTTATTAATAATAAATATTAATATAAACAAAGAATGTTTACACAAAATTAGAGGGCAGCCGAGAAACAAGCTGGGCTCCCACTCCCTTAGCAATAGCAAAACTAATCCTAGGGAAAATATGATGAGCAACACGCGTTCCAGTATCCTGAGTCAAAGCGAAACCCCGAACTCTAACAAGCAACTCAACAGCATCAACATCCAACTCCCCAAGAGTCGAGAAAGAGAAAGGAAGGAATCCATAACCCTTAGCTGCGCACAAGTCCCGATACTTCGCACACTTGCGCTTGGCCGCATCAATAACCGCATGCCCAGGCACAAAGTCCACCAACCCAGACCGGGTCAAAGGGGAAGACCCGGTCAGATCCACACACACATCCCGTCCCCTATCCCAAGCATAAAGGAGCAAATCTGCAGGACGGAGGGACCTGTCACCCCGCCGCTCAAACCAATATCCACTTCCTTACCAACAGAAATGCGGGACCGGAAACAGACATCCAAAAGAGTGTCCCGAACGAGGTTATGACGGTGCTTGATACCCACCACCCCAGCACATGACACCGCATGATCACCAAACACATCTCCATCAAAAATCCGAGAGCAAGTAGAGCAGGGCAAGGACACCGGAAACAAAGTAACACCAAGCCGATAACCCAGAACACACCTGTAAGTTCTCCCATTCATTGTCTGTCCCAAACCAGAAATAGGAACTACACGCAACCAATCAGAAGAATGAGCACCTCGCTGAGACTTCCAAAGAGCTACCTGACGAGGGGATAAAGAGAAAACAGATTCCGCAGAAGCAGCCACCGTCGTGAAATATATATCTGCCAATCTTTTCATAAGTCTTGGGGCAGCGATCTCACTGGGGTTACTCAAAAGGTCAGAACCTGTGGTCTCAACAAACAAAGACCGGGCACCATCAAAAGCAGGTCCAAGAGAAGTGACACCAGAAGGACACAGAAGCTTAGCCTGCAAACTAGCAGACTGAAGGCGAGAAGAAACGAAGGCATAATGGCGAACATCCATAGCAGAATAAACACAAAACCCCCCAAAAGAAAATGGCAAAGTAGCAAGACGCCACTGCCAATCAAACTGGGCCGACTGAAAGAAAACAGGAGGGCAAGTGTGCAAAGCAAAATAGAGCTTCGAAATACCCGAACAAGCACGAAGCAACAACAACTCACATTGCGGATCATTAAGCTTCGCCACAGAGTCCATAAGTTCGATAGTCCTATTCACCCTCTTCTCCACAAGCTCACTGCTGAAACCAGGGCACACACTAACCGAACCCCCGAGAACTTTGACCCCACGAAGTGGCCTGGCGATAGAAGGAGGAAAAACACCAGGAACCCTACTCCTCGGATCTTCTTGAGGCCAAAAAATCTCAGTCTTGTGAACATTGAGGTGAAGTCCAGAACGTGGGCCGTCCAATAAGATCATCTCTAAGACCTTTCCCACAACTAAGGTATCTCCGACTACAGTGCCGTCATCCAAATACCAAGCCTGCAGGGATAAGTCAAAAGAATCTCGGATCTTACAAACCAACGGGTGCAAAACCAAAACAAAAAGAAGAGGACCCAAAGGATCGCCCTGCTGGACCCCCAGGCTAGACCAAAGAATGTGCTCCCCATAATACAACCTGGCCGGACTGGAATAACAGAACTCAACCCAACGAGAAAGACCGGGGCAGCGACGACGAACCTCAAGCAACAGAACCTCACGATCGACCATGTTGAAAGCATTCTGAAAGTCAAGTAACAACATGGTCAAGCCCACCTCACTGCCTCTCGCCTCTACTAGCCGACTCAAGGCATGAAGAACAGCCTCACCGCCACAAGGGACCCCAACACCAAACTGAAGACCGTCAAAATACCCAGCTAAAGATGGGTCAGCCAAAACAGCACCCACCTTAGAGACTAGGCGACGCCAAACAGTACCCACAGCAATAGGACGCACACCACCACCCGGCTTAACCAGCGGAGTGAGAGGAGCACTAGCAATATACTCACCCAAAACATGCGGGCACTTACCCTCCAAGAAAAGATTATTATTATTATTATTATTATTATTATTATTATTATTATTATTATTATTATTATTATTATTATTATTATATAATGGAATCAATAATCAAAACAAAAAAAGTTTACACAAAATTAGTGGGCAGCCGAGAAACAAGCTGGGCTCCCACTCCCTTAGCAATAGCAAAACTAATCCTAGGAAAAATATGATGAGCAGCACGCGCTCCAGTATCCTGAGTCAAAGCGAAACCCCGAACTCTAACAAGCACTCAACAACATCAACATCCAACTCCCCAAGTGTCGAGAAAGAGAAAGGAAGGAATCCATATCCCTTAGCTGCACACAAGTCCCGATACTATATTTTTATTATTATTATTATTATTATTATTATTATTATTATTATTATTATTATAATTATATTTTTTTTCAATAAAGAATTATTTTAAAAGGAATTACCTCCCGGAAAACACGAGGGAGTAATAACTTATCTCTATGGTAGACGTACATTAGAACTATATTTTCCCACACTCTTCGTATAATAATATACTGTGACTCATTTTGGCAGGTATATCAACTTGCAAGTCCACGACATTCCTTAGTCAACCAACAAGGTATGAATTAGTGGGTGAACGAGAGTGCTAATAGAAATCAACAAATTGAAGGTTGTTTAAGACTCTATCTCGGCCTCTAATTTATAAATACGGTTCTCCCATACCAGAGACAACCCTTTGTGAAACGCTAGAAGTACCGCCAACTCAACAAGTACATCATCAATACCGAATGCAAATCCAAAGTGCCACACTCCCATGTCAGTCCGTACTAGCCTACTACGCCCCCAATCGCTGCCATTGTAGGATTTGAGTGAACACTTGCTCGTAGTAGAAATTATCAGTCAAATTTCTATCACTATCTAACTCCATATTTTAACAGTTAATTAACTTTCATAAAAATGAAAAAGAAAATGACAGAAAAAATATAAGTTAATTTTAAATTTCCAGGGTATCAGCCTATCACCCTCACAGGCGACCGCAGTGATGTAGCCTGAAACATATTAAAATGGGAAAGCTCAAAATACAATACTACTTGCATTGAAAATTAAGGCAAAAAATTCAACGTAATGAACAGTTATGAACAATATCAAATGAAGCTAATCACTAGAGTGTCAAGCACCACACAATGTAGCGTTACCGTTTCTCTTTATCTTACTATTATCAATTCACCGATCAGATCTGTAAATTGAACAGATGATAAATTATCAATTTAACTCCAAATACATATACTATTTTATATCTCTGTCGGGTTCATACGCCTAACCTTTTCTATGCTATTTCAACAATGTTACCACTTGTATCTCTTGGAGTAGCCTATAACCAAATATTATCTTAATTAATTAAGTTGAATAGTTGAAATTGGTAAAGTTAAAAACAACTATTAAATTCTCTAATAATTCAATTTCACTGAATTATCTTTAAATTAATACCCTTAGAACTGAAGTTGTGCGAATACCACTCACTATGTTTTTTTTTAAATGTCAAAAAGTTTTTTAAACTCAGAGTCAACTACACGAGTAGGGGAAGACCACTCACTATGTATATCAGTGGATGTAAATGGGAGCTAGCTGATGGGTTGAAATTAGAAGCCGAGTCAGGAGTATAAGTTTAGATGGACAAATAATGGACTTTTTAAAGTTTAAGGTGAAGTATCCGAATTTGAATGAAACTTTATGGGTTTCGCTCCGCCTCCTATCTTTGTTCCCGTCTGGATCTACATGAACACGAGTGACTTAACTAATTAATAAAATCAACGACAATCTTTCTTAGTAGTTGAATTTTGTACCTCCAATGGTTAGTACATGAATCAAATAAGGGAATCTGCATGCGTGTTTAACATTATGTTTGATTAAATAAAAGCTCTCCAAGAAAATAAATAAAAATCTAAAACGTGTTATTTATTTTCCTCGAAGACTCACAAGCTGAAAGTATTTCAAGTAGTAATAATGGAGGAGACGAATTCACGTTTTTCTTACCTGTGTTCATTTAACGGTATCATTTCAAATTTTCCAACCCAAAATTTTCTCCGATGGACACTGAATTGTACCTACGCAGATTGAATAGTCAAACCTCAGTGTGTTGGGCTGGAATATTATGGATTTAAATTTGAAATATTGGTACATGCATGTAAATTCCAACAGTTCCAAGATAGTAGTACTAGAATTCTCTTAAACAACCACTAAATTGTCAAGGTAAGTATTAAAACCCTCCTTGTATTCAGACCAGTAGTTGAATTGAATCGAGGCTCCGTCCTCTTCGTCTGAACAGAACTGAACTTATTTGTAGTACAAAATACTATTGGTCAAATCTGAACCTGAACTTGAAATAATCAATTTTCAGAAGAGAAAAGAGCCCAAATCACACTGTCCTTACTCCTTGGTGATTAGATGCCAAAAAGGCTTGAATCAAATCGTACCTGATGCCGAACTACCTCAAACAGGACTACAATGAATGTGCTTGAACTGAATCATCACGCACATGAAACCATAAACAAATCTGCAACTGAAAACCATTTTTCCTATGACAGAAGGAAATGAAACTTATGATGGTAGAAAATGCTGAAATAATTTTGCATGAAGCAGCTACAAACTATTACAGCTAATTGTGGTGTAATTTATTTCATGAATAACAGTTGATCATCCAATGCAGTTTTCCATAAAAGCATAAACAGCTCAAGACGTAAGACCAAGACGTTCAAAACAGACATGAGGCAAACAATTAGATTCACACCCACCACCCGTTTTCAAGTTTATCAAGAGGTTACAAAATCCGACAGTGGCTGCTGGTTTACTAACAGATATGGTAAATTCACATACTCTAAAGCGACTGATATTCCCCAAAAGGGCCTAGAATATCAGAGTACATACTTCCCTTATTTTCTTGCTGAAATGCAAACATCTAGTAGATAGATCATATAGAACAGACCCTATATTTAGGGTGAAACAAATGCCCACATGCAACATTCATGCTAGTGTATGGAATTTTACAAGTGTCAATCTACTGCACTATAAAACTTAACTAGCTAAATAGTGAAGCCGAGGGCAATATCATTCAATGATGTTATGTCTTGATTCTTGAAGCTTGTGACAACTACGATTTCAATAAACTCAAAACGAAAAATTGTGCACAGTGCTCTATGCAAATCCCAGACAGAAAACTAACTAGCTAATTTACAGTCTCCTCACCAATTTCGTCAATCCCCTCACCAATTTCGTCAAAATAAACATCTTCAGTCACATGGGAGCCAAATCGCCCGTTCAGTCTCAATAAGAGACAATCCGAGAGAGTCAGCCAGTTGCCTCCAAGCTTCCAATCCATCTGGAGTATACGTTTTCTTCATAATTCTGGAAACCACAGCTTTAGCTTCCTTTTTATATCCCTTCTCTACAAGCCCCTCCACCAAAGGTTTCAACGCTTCAAACTCCGGAATCTTGTGATGTTTCACACTTTCCTTAAACACCCGGTAAGCCCATAATATATCTCCCATCTTACAATTGTGAATCATCAGAATCCTAAAAGTTGAGAGACTCGGGTTACATCCTTTCTGCAACAACATCCTCTCATACGCCTTCTTGGCCTCGTCCATCATTTCGTTTTCACAATAGAATTTTATTATAGTGTCGTAAGTACGAGCATCGGGTAGTACCCCTGCATGGTTCATTTCCTCAATTATCTTCTTAAAGCCATCTATATCTCCATGTTGAATGTGATGAAGTTTATTACTGTAACAGACCGAATCCGGTTTCACTCCTTTCTGATTCACCATCTCATCCCAAAAACTCTCTGCTTCTTTAGTCCTCCCATTGGCATATAAAGAGTGATAAATAGTCGTAAACACAATGGCATCAACCTCAAAACCTTTATCCTGCATCTCATTTAACTTCTCGATCGCGGTATCAAGCGACCCCATCCCACAATAAGACTTGATTAACATACTATACGAGACCATATTAGGCGAAAACCCGAATTTAGCAGGGAACTCATCGAAATAAGAAATCACACGATCAAACATTTTGCAGTGCACACAAGCAAATAGAAGTCCATTAAAGGAGAGCGCGGAGCGAGGCGTACCTAATTCGGACATTTGTTCGTAAGTTTTGAGAGCATTCTGGAACATTCCCGCGACACCGTAGGATCGAATTAGAGAGGTGACGAAGTGCTCCTGGGATATATGGGAACTGGACTTGTGAGATTCGAGTAAGGATTCGATGTCCGAGAATCGATCGGACTTTGCGAGGAGGCGAATGACGTACTCCTGAGGGTGGCGAGCGGAGCTGGAAGAGGTACTGGGATGATTGCCGGAGATGAAGGAGGTGTAGAGTCTGAGTGCCTCATCTGGATCGTGAATGTCTCTGAGCCTCAATTTGAGCTGGGAAAGGGTTAGGGGCTTCGCTGACACGGCGGTTGAGAGGCGGCGGGAGTGGCGGAGAGCAAGCGAAAATAGTGTCATTTGATTTTTGATTTGGGAAACTAGGGTTTAGTTTAGGGAGGGGTTTAAGAGCATTTGCTGCAGCCGATTATTACCTGCGTGTCCAACTAATTCGAGTCGGGTAAGGCCAAGTTCGACTCAAAACTCAAATAATACTCGAGTCTGAGTTTAGGTTTGGGTTTAATAAATAAAAATTCAAACAATAACGCGATCCATAGTTTAGGGAGGAGTATTGTTTTTTAGCTCGAAACGTAATTAAACTGAGTTCGTGATTAGAAAAAACACTTATAAGACTTATTGAGTCTAGACTGCGGACTTAATAGATTAATAGTTTGGACTGAAATAGAATGAAATGGATGTGACTTATAACATGTATCACAAAGCTTATCACCGAGTTATAGCTAGGTTGGTTAGTAAAATGAACTTTGGGTGAGACTCGAGTTCGATTTGAACACCTTATGCGTTACGGAGTCGAACCCTTGATAAAGATGAAGGCACATAACATTGCTAACCATCGGCCATCGCATACACTTGTTTACACGTCATGCATATCAAGCAAATTTTTAAGTCCATAAACACATTTATATAGAAGATGATACTCCCCTAAATAAATATTGTTGTTGCCGGAATATATGATATCGTGTTCGGATAAGTAGTTCAATTATATAAAATCCGTTTTTGGTCTTCTTTAATACTACTAGTACTGTAGTACTAACGTAATTGGACAAGACTTCCTGCAAGGACACAGTGCTGCCATTTAGTAGTATTTCTCAAACATGTCGATCGATAGCACAGATTTGCAGCTAACAAACATTCACGGTCGTGGTTTGGATTTGAAATATTGGTACCGGACATCTAAAACCAACCGTTGTGTTCGCTTAAACAGCGCATGTATCTTGACTGTAAGAAAACACCACCCAGATCCTCGTATTGAAACCAGAAACAGTAGAATTAAATCATACCAGACATTGACATTGCAAGTTGCAACCAAGCAAGCCGCCCACATATAGTGATAATAGATATTGAAAATGCTCAAATCAAATCCTATCAGATGTGAAACTACCCATCACACGGCACTGTGGCATGTGGGCAACAGGGCGACAATGCTCAAAACTAAATCATCACACATGAAATCATAAACAAGCCTGCAACTTGAAAGCCATTCTTCTGATGATGAAGTAAAACTTATGATGCCATAAACATGAGGAATGCAAAATATAGTGTTGATGGACTCGGTTTCCATAACCTTGCATGAAGAGACGAGATGTTACAACTTACTGTGGAACAATTTATTTCATCCAGGTTGACTGTGGTGCTTGATAAATGTATAAACAGCTAAAGACATGTGACCAAGACATAAGTATCTAAAATAGACATGAGGCACACAATTATATTCACACACCACGTCCTCCCCTCAATTCTCAAAATTTACCAAGCAATACAAATATCCCAACAGTGGTTGGTTTACTATTAACAGATATGGTAAATGCACATACTCTAATGCAACTGATATTCCCCAAAAATTAGAAGGGCCTAGATAACAGTGTGCATTACTTCCCTTAATTTTATTGCTGAAACACAAACATCTACATAGATCAGAGAGCATACAAGAAGCCTAAGATAGATTCCCACTGGGAAGATTCATACTAGTCTATGGAATAACAAGGGAGGCTATCAGATGGAGAAAAAATGAATATAGAAAAGAGTCAAACAGCACTTTAAAATTTAGCTAGCTCAATACTGAAGCCGAGGGCAATATCTTCAGTGATGCTATGTCTTGAAGCTTGTGATAACTACAATTACAATCAACTCAAATCCAAAATCGTGCACAATGTTGAGCCAATTCTAGACATACAACTCACCAACTAAGTTACTGTCTCCTTAGTGTCAACTGACTCAACTCCCTTTCCAATTGTCCGAATCAACATCTTTAGTCCCAAGAGAAGCCAAATCACCATTTTCTGTCTCATCAAGAGCCAAACTAAGAGAGTCAGCAAGTTGCCTCCAAGCTTCCAATACATCGGGAGCAGACGTTTTCTTCATACTTTTGAAAACCAGAGCTTTAGCTTGTTTTTCATATCCCTTCTCTACTAGCCCCTCCACCAAACATTTCAACGCGTCAAAATCTGGAACCTTGCGATGTTTTGCACTATCCTTGAACACCTTGTAAGCTGACATTATCTCTCCTATCTCACAATTGTGAATCACGAGAGTCCTAAAAGTTGCAGGAGTCGGGTTACAGCCAGTCTGCATCAACATCCTATCATATGCCTCGTTGGCTTCATCCATCATTTCATTTTCACAATAGAAAGATATGATAGTTTCATAAGTACGACAATCAGGTAGTACCCCGGCATTGTTCATTTCCTCAACTATCCTCGTAAAGCCATCCGTATCCCCACGTTGAATGTGATGAAGTTTATCATTGTAAGAGACGGAGTCCGGTTTCACTCCTTTCTCATTCACCATCTCATTCCAAAAACTCTCTGCCTCTTCAATCCTCCCATTCGTGCATAACGAGTGATAAATAGTTGTAAACACAATGGCATCAACCTCAAAACCTTTACCCTGCATCTCATTTAACTTCTGGATTGCGATATCAAGCGACCCCATCTCACAATAAGACTTAATTAAAATGCCATACGAGATTTTATTAGGCGAAAACCCGAATTTAGAAGGAAGCTCATCAAAATAAGTAACAACACGATCAAGCATATTGCACTGCACACAAGCCAGTAGAAGGGTATTAAAGGAACGTGAAGAGCGAGGCGTACCGAATTCGGACATCTGCTCGTACGTCCTGAGAGCATTCTCGAACATTCCGGCGGTTCCGTAGGATCGAATTAGGTCGGAGATGAAGTGTTCCTGGGTAACATTGGAGCTTGACTTTTGGGATTCGAGTAAAGCTTCAACATCCGAAAATCGGCCGGATTTTGCGAGGACGCGCATGACGTACTCCTGAGGGTGACGAGCGGAGACGGCAGAGATAGATGGATGGTTGCCGGAGATGAAGGAACTGTACAACTTGAGTACCTCATCGGGGTCGTCAACGTTTCTGAGCTGTCTTATGATCTTGGAAATGGTTAGGGGCTCCGATGCTGCCGTGGACACGGCGGTTGAGAGGCGGCGGGAGTGGCGGAGAGCAAACGAAAATGGTGTCATTTGATTTTGATTTTTTGGGGGTTTTAGGGATTTTGATCTGTGCCATTTGACCTTTTTCTAGTTCAAATTGTTTAGAGTTTTCACTCAAATTAATGTTAAACTTCAAATTATACTACCTTACTTCCGTTTTTTAATATATCTAGTTTTAGACTTTCATACGTATTAAGAAAATAATTGGGATAGACTTTATTTTTTAAAACTTTTTAACACATTATTAAGTAATAATTGTGATAGGGATAAATGTAAATGATGGTTCACCATCATAACTATTATTACTAAATTTAAACTACTTATATCTAAATTTAAGAATAAAAACAAAATTCTAAAATTTCTTATATTAAACAATTGGAGGTAGTATTATAATGTAAACTTTCTTAATTATGTACAGAAAAATTAGTTTTACTTATTGAGTTGAACTGTTGAACTAAACTTATTTTCGTAAAGGCTTCTATTTTTTGTCATGCTGAAGAAAAATAAAATCATCTGGGGACTGACTAGGAGTTTTTTTGGATGACATTTCAAAAGGAGACATATGATGGATTGGGTCCAGACCAAAGGCATGTTATATTCTGAAGCGGTAAATATACTCCGTCAGAAACAAATTGAAAGTATATTCTCTAAAAAAGAACAGAAAGAAATGTGGGGCTTTCTATTCTCAGGTCGGCTTCGTACCGACCTAAATGTAGGTTTTTATTATATATTTCATTCTAATTTATTAAATTTTGATATAAATATATAAATGTGCAGTTATACCCCTACTTTTAAAAAATTCATTTAAATAATTTAAATAAGTTCTTACTATTTTATAAGTATTAAATTAAAAATAAAAATTTACTTTAAAATTAAATTAACCAATATATATCAAATTAATTTCAACAACAATTCAATGGAATATTCGTTTTCCTTAATCTAATTGCACTAGCTATCAACATTTGTAGAGGATAATAACAGATGCTTATTTTTTTAACTACGAAGTATATTATTTAGAATTGTTCGATAGTTTATGTATCATTAAAATGGATAAATTAATTGTGATCAATTAACTTTGATTTGTGATTAAGATTAATTAATAAGGTTTACGTATATATAATCATATAAATTGAAATTAAGGGCATTATAGTTAATTTGTATTTTTGTGGTGATTTTTAATGTTAAAGAAACTTAATTATAATCCATCTTACCAAAAATGACTTTGAACCGAAATGAATGAATGAGATCATGTCAACTTTTGAATGAAGATCTGAGTTAAGGTCGATACAGAGCCGATCTGAGAGCCGATCTGAGAATAGAAAGCCCCAAGAAATACAAAAAGAAAAACAGAATTAGCTGTGATCATGCTAAGCAAATAGATGAAAAGAATAGAAATTCCAACAACTTTTAATTATATAGATGATCATCTTCTTCATCTCCATCAGCAGAAGCGGCTGCTTCATGATCAGTCTTCATTCTCTTTACGCGCATCGCTTCTTCTTCGTCTGTTTGATTCTTCCTCTTTTTCTCTGATCGGTCTTGGTCTAAATTCTCGGCTTTCTGTTCAAGGCTTCCTTCTTCTTCAACAGCTACAGATGCATCGGAACCGGATGATTCAGCAAAATGGAATTCAGATCCAAACCCGTGAGACTGACTTAAGGTCTGGGCAAACGCTTGGTACTTGAGGATATCAGCGTCACTAACACTTCTCCTCGCATATTTCATCGACTCCTCAAAATGTGAGGCTTTGATTTCCGAAACTTCATCAACCTCATACTCATCGACAGAATCAGGATTATCCTTTCTCCTTCTCTCCCTCTCAATGTCCTTCTCAATGTTTTCTCTTATGGCGTATTTGCAAGCGCGCTGACATATTTCTGTGATATCAGCTCCACTGAATCCTTCTGTATACTTTGCAAGAGCTCCAAGATGAACGTCTTTAGAAACTGGTGATTTACGAAGGCATGATTTGAAGATTTGAAGACGTGATTCTTTGTCTGGAAGAGGTATGTAGATCAACTGATCAAGACGACCTGGACGTAACAGGGCTGAATCGATTATGTCCGGTCTGTTGGTAGCTCCTATTATGAAAACAGTCTTCTTCGCGTTCATGCCATCCATTTCAGTAAGAAGCTGGTTTAAAACTCGATCAGCGGAACCACCACCATCCCCGGAACTGCTTCCTCTCTGAGTAGCGATAGAATCGAGCTCATCAAAGAAGAGTACGCAGGGAGCAGACTGCCTAGCTTTGTCAAATATTTCGCGGACATTAGCTTCACTTTCTCCAAACCACATTGTGAGTAGCTCTGGTCCTTTAATACTGATGAAGTTGGCTTGGCATTCGTTTGCAATCGCCTTGGCAAGTAGAGTTTTACCACATCCAGGAGGACCGTAGAAAAGAACGCCCTTTGAAGGTGACATACCGAATTTCTCAAACTTCTCCGGATGTTCAACGGGATATTGCACAGTTTCTTGAAGCTCCCTCTTGACATTTTCAAGCCCTCCAACATCCTCCCAGCTGACGTTAGGCACTTCCACGACTGTCTCACGTAATGCGGAAGGATTGCTGATTGCAAGAGCAGTGTGGAAGTGCTCATTCCTAACTGCCATGGAGTTAAGTATCTCAGCATCAATCGAATCATCTTCGAGATCAATGACATCCATCTTTTCTCTAATGCACTGAAGCGCTGCTTCTGTGCAGAGAGCCGCAAGATCAGCCCCAACATAACCGTGAGTGTTCTTCGCTGTTGTTTCCAAGTCAACATCATCAGATAGCTTCATATTCTTGGTATGAATTCGCATGACTTCAAGTCGTCCTACTTCATCAGGAACGCCAATATCTATTTCCCTGTCGAACCTGCCAAACCTTCGAAGAGCTGGATCAATGCTATTAGGCCTATTTGTAGCACCCATAACTATAACATGTGCACGAGACTTTAACCCGTCCATAAGCGTCAAAAGTTGAGAAACAATCCTCCTTTCAACTTCACCATTCGTCTTTTCTCTCTTAGGCGCAATAGAATCAATCTCATCAATAAAGATAATAGATGGAGCATTCTTCTCCGCTTCCTCAAACGCGTTTCTAAGATTGCTCTCACTCTCTCCAGCCATCTTGGACATAATTTCAGGCCCATTAATCAAAAAGAAGAAAGCTCCAGTTTCATTCGCGACCGCCCTAGCAATCAAGGTCTTTCCGGTACCAGGTGGCCCGTACAGCAAAATTCCCTTAGGCGGTTTAACACCAATGGACTTGAAAAGTTGGGGATGCCTCAGGGGCAACTCAACAAGCTCGTGAATCTGAGCCATCTGCTTCCTAACACCACCAACGTCATCATATCCAACCTCATCAAGCCTTTCCTCATCCTCTCTTTTCACAGGCTCACCATCGCAAAAGATCTCCGTATCCGGAGAAACAACACAATATTCTGCTGGATCAGTCTCGACTACCTTAAATTCCACGCTTCGCATCCCACCCCTAACAAGAAAGTGATCGCCTTTCCTGACAGGGCGATAAGTCTCCGAGAAGTATGGTCTTAGGTAGGTGTCAAAAAGATCCCCGGTGAGACCCTCGATAGTATCATCCAACGGGAGTATGTGAACGCGTTTACCGTACTTGATATTGGAGCATTCATGAACAGAAACTACATCGCCAAGTCGAACGCCTAAATTAGTACGTACGGCCTTGTTCATTCTAATCTTGGATTCTTCACAGGTATCATCAGAAAGGACAATGCAAACTGTGTCCTTTCTTTTCTTGCCCTTGATAAGAACAGTGTCACCATGAAAAAACTGGATCTTTTCCATGGCTGAAGGGTGAAGGGTGACTTGGGAATTGTCGTCGGTCAAGGCATCGTCAACCATAAGACGATTCGGAGATTTCTTCTTCTCCAGAATTGCTGTGGAGAAATCTTTATTACCTGCAACCATTATTACAAATCTCTCTTTGGGTTCTTTCTGAAACGTATAATAATTGAATATATAGGACAAGAGGGCAAAGAACTAAGAAGATGTAGTCTTGCTCTGTTTGTAAGCGAGTATCTATAGTGGTCGATTTACCATAATCCCATCAGGATTAAGATTAGGAAATATTAAGCCCAACAGGATCAGTATTAGATTTATAATCTATTTCCTATTCAACTCTAATTTTTCCCTACTAATTTCGCAAAAAAAAACCTAATTATTCGACGTAAAAAAAACCTATATCAAACTCGAAATTAGCCGTGTTTGACTATACGTTAATTTTAAACATTACTGAAAAAGTATTAATAAAAATATATTCTGAAAATATAGTCATTATATTTTCATAATATTTTTTATGGGTCCCAAATTATCATTAATCGGTAAAATACGACTAAAAAAGGTCAACCAAACAAACAGAAAATTTTTTATTAAACGTGGTTTTTAAACTTTTCGGAGGAAGTATAATTTTTTAAAACGTGATTCGTCACTACTGTTTTGTAATTTAATTTACTAATGACAAACATACACCCACCCACAGTCCCACACACGAGTCATGGAATATAGAGGTCCGGAATGCAACTTTGGGAGAAGCGGAGTGCAGGATATTAGCGCTCGGTCCATTTATTTCTTCGTTCACCTTTACTTAATCGATTTGCTCAAAAAGGAGAATCGGTACACGAACCAGAGAGAATTGGAGAGTGAGCGAATCAGCAATCAAGCAGCCCTGATATAGCAAATCAGACAACCTTGATGCAACTAGAGGGACTAATGTTTGCAAACACTTGTCAAAATCAATTATATGTTATATGTTGTTTTTGCTTAAACTTTAAAAAAAGTTAATTTTAATAAAAAATATATGGTGTTTGCTATACATAGCAAAGGTTGTAATCAAACATGTTAGTATTTGGTAAAAGTTAAAATAATCACTTAAAAAGTATACCGTAATAAATTACTTTATTAAGCTTTTTTTTTTTTTTTTTTTTGCCTTTTCTATTTATATTGTGCTCTAAGCACCAAAACCACCTCACTCACTTATGCTTTTAGCTTAGAGCGGTTACTATGCTTAATTTTAGAGAAACAAACCATAGAAGCAGATCTGAATTTTGACTTGCCTCTTTTCACACATAAACCCCTCAATGTTAAACAACTGAAGCAACCATCCTCCAAGATATGAAAATTGTCAGACAAAATGTATCACAAAAATTATACTCCAAGTTAAATATTACATAGGCTGGTACTGCATTTCCACCAAACGAATAACCAAGAGTAGGACAAGCCCTATTGCCATTGACTACAAGGGAAATAAATGAGCATTTCTAACAAATACCTATTCACTTACATGTAGAGAGAATCAGAATAAGGTAAACCTTATTAGATAGAAAGTCATAGAACAGTGCATATTATAGGGCTAAGAGAGAAATCTCCACATGTGATTCATGCTAGTGTACGGAAATCTTCCAAGAGAAGCTATTATGGAAAAAGATGAATCCCGGAAACTCTCAATCAACTGTAAAAAAGAACTAGCTCCGACATAGCTCAATCAAATATGCAATTTTGAATCCCTGGACCAGAGCTGCATCATTCAGAGACATTTTGGCTTGAAGCTCATGACAGCTACAAATTTCAATCAACTCAAATCCAAAATGGCCCTACAATGCTCAATGCAAGTTCCAGACAGATAAAATCAACAACTTACGGTTTCTCTAGAGTCCGACTCCGATTCAACTTCAGTCTTATCTGCTTCTCCGGTTTCTACTTTGTCTGCATTGACTTCTTCAGTACCAACTTCTGTCTCATCAAGGTCCAAACCAAGGGCATTGGCAACTTCTCCCCAAGCTTCCAATAAATTCGGAGGGGACCTTTTCTTCATAGTCCTAATCAAAGATTTAGCTTCATACTTGTGCTCCTTTGCCAGGCCCTCTGCCAGCCATTGCAACAAGTCGAAATCCAGTATCTTGTGTTGTTCCACACTTTTCTTAAAAATCTTATAAGCGGACACAAACCGTCCTATCTTACAACAATGAAACACCAAGGTCCTAAAAGTTGCAAGGCTCGGGTTACAGCCTTTCTGCATTAACATCTCATCATACGCCCTCTTGGCTACGTTCAACAATCCATTTTCACAGTAGAACTTTATGATATGGTTATACGTAATAGCATCGGGTAGCATCCCCCTGTTTTTGATTCCCTCAACTATCCGCTTTAACCCCTCCTCATCCCCATGCTGAACGTGATGAAGTTTCACGTTGTACGAGCTAATATCAGGTTTGAATCCTTTCTCCTTCACCATCTCATCCCAAAATCTTTCTGCTTCTTCAATTCTCCCATTGACATATAAAGAGTGATAAATAGTCGTAAAAACAACGGAATCAAGCTCAATACCTTTACCATGCATCTCATTTAACTTCTCAATTGCAATTTCAGGCGAACCAATCTCACAATAAGACTTAATTAATATCCCATACGAGAATTTATCGGGCGAAAACCCGAATTTAGCAGGAATCTCATCGAAATAAGAAATCACACGATCAAACAAGCTGGAGTGACTACAAGCCCAGAGAAGGGCATTAAAGGAAAGCGAAGAGCGAGGCGTACCGAATTCGTCCATCTGCTCGTACGTCTTGAGAGCATTCTCGAACATTCCAGCAGTGCCGTAGGATCGGATGAGAGACGAGAGGAAGTACTCTTGGGAGATGTGGGAGCTGGACTTGTGTGATTCGAGAAAGGCTTCGATATCAGAGAACCGGCTGGCTTTTGCGAGAAGACGGACGGTGTGCTCTTGGGCGTGGCGAACGGAGGCGGCGGAGGTGGTGGGGTCGTTACCGGCGATGAAGGAGTTGTAGATTTTGAGAGCCTCATCTGGATCGCGGACGTTTTTGAGCTTGGTTTTGACACGAGAAATGCTTATAGGTTTCGCAGCGGCTGCCGTAGATGCGGCGGTGGAGAGACGGCGAGAGTGGCGGAGAGCAACTGAAAACAATGTCATTTTGATTTTGGGAGAGAAACTAGCTAGGGTTTTAGGGGTTTAAGTGTTTAACGCTGATGGGAGTCGAAGGGGATAAACGGTCAACGATCTTTTTCTGCCGGGTTTTACAAGGTGCACTCAACCCGGAAACATTTAGTTCGGCCGAACCGGTAAGGGCTAGTTCACTCCCTCCGTAGTCTCAGGTTCATATAGTATTCTTATGCGAGCCTTTCTTTTTAAAGCAAAGATTAATCCAATAAATAGTTGGACACGTGTCGGTTGATCTCGTGATATCATTTGAGGACTATTCTAAACATATCAAATGCATTATTTGCGTACAATCGAGATGGCGTAAGAATACTCAATTATGCATATTTAGACTCGTGAATATTATTACAATGATTATGTCAGATTTGATTGCTTTATTATTTGGGAGTTTGATTGTAATGCATAATTTTGAAATTATTATATTTTATTTAGTATTTTCATTTTTTTTATACTGTTTTATACTCGAGTTCGAGATCGTTCGAATATATTATGGTTCGAGCTCAATCCTAAAATTAGGTAATGTATGCATATGCTTATTGAAATGGATTATCTGATTTATATATCTTTTAGTGTTTGATTTCGTTACTTTTGTGGTTGTTTATCTAAAATTGGATAGACTAACTGTTGTAAGCTAAAAAATCAAATGTGGTGATTTTGGTGCTTAAAGTACCATATAAATAAATAGGAAATATAAGTAAACGTTGAATAAAGTAATTTATTAATACCAACCAATTCATGTTTTTGCTTAACATTAACTTTTTGAAAGTTTTAATCAAAATCAACATAATTAATATTGATTTTGATAAACATTTACAAATACAATTACATAAAAACTACCTTAAAGGCATTTCGTTAAGCTCGGCTTAGGCTTTGTTCTCTTCGTCTGAAAATTGATTATTTTAAGTTCGATTCAATTCAGATGCATTAAGTTCAGTTCAATTCAAATGCATTAAGTTTATTTCAGTTCATTTAAGTTCATATGCATTAAGTTCAGTTTAGTTCAATTTTGTTCAGAGACAGAGAACATGGCCTTAACAAGTTGGAGTCAAAGTGTCAAACTCAGCAATAATCATTCACTACTTGCATTAGAAATCATCCAGTCCAGCTCGGGTCCATTACATCTACACCCCTGTTAGATTTTGGTATTACGTTTAGATCCTAATAGATCGAAGTATTACGTCACACTACTTGATATATGAGTTTAATTACATCTGAGCCCAAAATACGTTTAATTTTGACTTTGACCAAACAAGGCCTTAAGTTAACTGAAAAGTTAATTGCATTTTAAGCCCTTATTCTTCTCGTTTTTGCCTCAAATGTTTTAAGTTTATCAAATTAACACTAAGTAATTATACATAATACACGTAACTTTTAAAAATTTCAAAATAATCTAAAAAAAGTTAAAAACAATATATGTAAAGCTCCAATTTGAGCTTCGGTTGAGCAATTTAGCTCCAAATCGGAGCTGTTAAACAACTCCGATTTGGAGTTTAATTTGCTCCAAATCGAAGCTGTTAAACAGGTCCAATCTGGAGAAATTAAGATCCAAATTGGAGCAATTAACAGCTCCGATTTGGAGCAATTTAGCTCCAAAACGCAGCTGATAAATAACTCCGGTTTGGAGTTTATTTTGCTACAAATCGGAGCTGTTAAACATGTCCGATTTGGAGCAAATTAAGCTCCAAATCGGAGCAATTAACATCTCCATATCGGAGCAATTTACAGCTCCGACGTGGCGCGATTAATTCCTGTGCCGGGATTATTCCGATACCAGGTAAGATAGACTTAAAAAAAAGTTTTTTTAAAAAAAAGGAGAAGAACCAGGGCTAAAATTGCAATTTACAAATAAGACCTTGTTTGGCTAATATAATGAATAACTCAAATTTTCAGACGTTGGATTTGGATGTAATACTTTCATCTAGCAGGATCAATCTGAAAAGTAGGTATCTAGCAGGGTGGTATATGTAATTAATTAAGTGAGTCCAGCAAGGATAAACTCATTTCTTTTCTTTTCTTTCACTTTCACCTATCGATTTATTGATAAACCCTGAAACTAAAACCCTCATGAGTCATGAAACTATCTTCAATTCTTCTCCACCACATTCGCCGCAACTACTACGGCTGCTGCTACTGCGAATTCGCAACCCTTAGACAGTCGAAGAACAAGCTCAAAACGGTCCAGGATCCAGATGAATCTCTCAAGATCTACAATTCCTTCATCGCCGGTAACCATCCCACTATCCTCGGCCCCAATGCTGGCCACATTCAGGAGAACGTCGTCCGCATCATCACAAAATCCGGCCGATTTTCGGACATCGAGACCTTGCTCGAATCTCTAAAGTCCAGCCCCCGTATCACTCAAGAACACTTCCTCTCCTCTCTAATTCGATCTTACGGAATCGCCGGAATGCTCTCAAGACGTACGAGCAAATGTCCGGTCTCGGTACGCCTCGTTCTGCACTTTCCTTTAATGCCCTTCTAATGGCCTGTGCTAAGTCCAAGATGTTTGATAGTGTGATTACTTATTTTGATGAGCTTCCTGCTAAATTCGGGTTTTCGCCTAATAACATTTGCTATGGCATTTTAATTAAGTCTTATTGTGAGATGGGATCCATAAGTTAAATGAGATGCAGAGGAATGGTTTTGAGATTGATGCGTTGTGTTTACGACTATTTATCACTCTTTATGCAGCGAATGGGAGGATCGAAGAGGCCGAGAGTCTTTGGGATGAGATGGTGAAGGAGAAAGGACTAGTCAAACAGGATATCAGTGTTTATAATCTGAAACTTAGTAGCATTCAGCATGGCCATGGGGATATGATTGGGTTTACGTTGTTAATTGAGGAAATTCAAAATTTGGGGTTAACGTACGATAATGTTACTTACGACTATGTCATAAAGTTCTATTGTGGAAATGGAATGACGACCAAAGCCAAGAGGGTGTATCATCAAATGTTGAGGCAGAAAGGTTGTTACCCAGTCTATGAAACTTTTAGGACTCTGGTGATTCATTTTTGTAATGTAGGACAGTATGTGGCTGCATCATGTGTTTATGACAAGTGTGGCAGAACACAAGATTCTGGATTTCGATACGCCAAAACGTTTGACAGAGGGGCTGGCGTATGAAAACTGCAGAAAAGAAGCTGAAACTGTGATAAGGATTATGAAGAGAAAGTATTCTCCGAAATTATTGGAAGCTTGGGGTTGATTTGGCTTCTGATGGGACTGAGGAAGTCAAAGGGGATAAAATAGAAACGGGAGACTCAGAGAAAGCTGAAGTTGATTCAGACTCTAGAGAGACTATAAATTAAATCTGCCTGGAACTTGCATACATCATTATGCACGACTTGAAATTTGAGTTGAGTGAAGCTTGTAGTTGTCACTCACAAGCTTCATCACTGAATGATATTGCCCTGGGCTCACCATTGCATATTAGACCGATGTGTGAGCCTAGTTCGGTTTTACTGTTCAGTTGATTGACTAATTGACACTTATCTGGATTCATCTTGGAACAATTCCATACACTAGCATGAATCTTGCCTGTTGAGACTTTTGTCTTAACCTTAGCATAACCACTGTTCTATCTAACTGTTTTTGTCCATGCCTCATTTTGTACTCTGTTAAGTAAATGGGAGTATTATGATAGAAATGCTCACATTTACTTTATAGTCGCATGTTGTAACTGTCTTGCGTATTTGGTGGAAATCCTAGTTACAAACTTTAATGTGATTTTGATATATGGATTTTGTGCCTGCAAAACCAGTCCCAGTGAAAAGACCAGGGCTAATGACTATGTTCACAATTTCATTGATGAACTTTTCACACTGTACAAAACTTGAGGCCTTGAATCAGAACATATCAGAATAACAAACTAGCCTCTCCAGCCATGTTATATATGCTGGCCAACAAAAACAGCCCTCGACAGTCGTTCGCTGTCAATCAATCATCATTCCGAATGCCCCATACGAAAAGAATGATAGGACAAGCTGCATCGACTAGAGGAAAAATAACTGAGAACCAATGCTCACATAATAAGTATTCAGAAGTCAGAGGAGGGAACAGAAAACACTCTACATCCCCATGTTGAACAGTATTAGGAGAAAGAGTCCAGCCATCTTATCCTGAAAAAGTAGCCGAACTTCCTTGGTACATTCTCAATGTAGCCGAAGTTTAAAGGCATCTTATTCTTATATGTGTACATAAACCATTTGACAGCAACGGTTGCTGGCTTAAAAGACAATAAGCTTCATTTCCTCAAGGAAAGGTACGTACTTTTACAGTTTTCATTTCTGCAAAAAATATTTAGCAATTCTTGATCAATATGAACAGGAGTCCCCTGTTTTCTTACAAATATCATATTGTCCTTGTGCAGTTTTGTTGTCACTTTCAGTATGCAGTAACCATTCTTGATGGTAGTAAATATACCATGAAAGTGCTGAGTATACAGATCAAACAAAAATATACCAACACAAATAGTAACTACCAAAATCATCATTTCATTCCATAAAAGATTTAATCCCATCTATACTCAGACAATCCAAGCTAAGTACTCTCCATTACAATAAGGAAGTAAGTCGGTAACAATAGCTCAAAAACCCTATATGCAATATAATTCGCTTAGGCCACCAACGGAGGCCGCCTTCTCCTGATCACACCCAACCAACTGGTCTTTCACCTCCTTATTCAACTCCTACGCAACCTCCCTCGTTGACTTCTCAATCCCAATAAGCTTCGGATATGTCTGTCTGTCTTATCTGACACAATGAATCAGGAACCTGTTATCATTTTAGATCTCTGTGAAGAAAATTTGTTCTTAGTTAATTAATTAATTACCAGTAATGCATGCATGATTGACCATTAAAAGATGCAAACAAGAAAGAAACCTGAAGGATTTTTCTTAGTTCTTACGTATGACTAAGATATCATGCATGAGTGCTGGCCTAATAGTTCACTTTAACTAAACTAATTACAGAAATTAGTTAATACGAGTACTTTGAAGTGTTACTTAAAATATTGTAAGAAAAAGGGCTTCTTGTTAAGAGAACTTTTAAAAGGTGAATGCTTTTTCATCAAAGTTGAATTGGAGGAAATTTTATGAACAAAGCAAAGTGAACACGGTATAACTATAATATCACTAGTTCACTACTTATAAAGCACTTTGGGCTGTGAAAAAGGCACCAATATATGGACGATAATAACATAATAATAATTTTATGACTTTTTCTGGCTTACATTTCTGATTTCAGGTCTATTGCGTGTTGTAATCTGATTTATAAAATTCTAACTAAGGTGATTGCAAATAGGCTTAGAGTGTTGTTACCTTGTATAATTGATTCTTGTCAAAATGCTTTTGTGTTGGGGAGGGATCTCTATCAAAATGTGTTTCTAGCTCAAGAGTTGATTAGAGGGTATAATAGGGCTAATGTTTCTCCGAGAGGTATGTTAAATATCGATCTTAGAAAAGCTTATGACACTGTTAGTTGGGATTTTATGGAAAAGGTTCTTCTAGGTTTGGGTTTTGATTGTAGTTTTGTGCATTTAATCATGATATGTGTTTCCACTTCTAAGTTCTCTTTTTCTGTTAATGGTATTTTAGAAGGGAATCTTGAGGGTAAACAGGGTCTCCGGCAAGGGGACCCCATGTCCCCCTATTTGTTTGTCATGTGTATTGAGTACCTGTCAAGAATGTTGAAAAAAGAGACTACTAATGCTTCTGGTTTCAGGTATCATCCCAAGTGCTCTAGGGTTGGGTTGACTCATCTATGTTTTGCAGATGATCTCCTTTTATTTGGTAGAGGGGATAGAGTGTCTATGCAGGTTCTTCATAGTGTGATGAACAGATTTTCTGGAATGTCTGGTCTACAAGTTAACAGAGGCAAAAGTTCTATATTCTTGGCCGGAGTGGCTAGTGGGGAGCAAGAGGTCTTAAAGGATATTTGGGGGTTTAATACTGGAGTGTTTCCTGTCAGATATCTGGGTGTGCCCTTAAGCCCAAAGTCTCTCAGAAGACAGGAGTATGAACCTTTGATTAAGAAGATGACAGATAGAGTGAAGAGTTGGGAAGCTAGAAAACTGAGCTATGCGGGAAGGATGCAGCTTCTGAAGGCAGTATTAAGGAGTATAGAAGTTTTCTGGTGTCATATATTCCCTATACCTAAGGGGGTAGTGCAGCAACTGGAGAAAGTTTGTAGAAATTACTTATGGTGTGGCAAAGAGGAGGGGAGAAGGAATCTCTTAGCTTGGGATAAAGTTTGCCAGGAGTTGGAAAGAGGAGGGTTACAGATAAAGGAGATCTTGAGCTGGAATAAAGCTTTGTTGAGTTCTATTGTGATAAAGCTGGGGGAGCCTAATAGAACAAAAACTGTCTGGACTGAATGGTTGATGGCATATAAGCTTAATAGGGAAGATATTTGGAGTGTGGAGGTTAGGCCTGTTGATTCTCCTTGGTGGAAAAGGTTGCTGATCATAAGAGATGATTTGAAAAACAGATTTCCAGTGCATGATTATGTGGTGTTGCTGAAAAAAGGCTATTCTGGCCTTGTCAATCAGGTGTATGATATGTATCATGTCAAAGAACCAGAGGTAAAGTGGTATAAGCTGGTATGGAACTCTTTATCTTTGCCTAAAAATGCTTTTATACATTGGCTCGTAATGCATGATAGATTAGCTACTAGAGTTAGGTTATATAGGTTCGGATTGATTGATGATAGTACATGTGTTATGTGTGGAAAATATAGTGAAACTATCAATCATCTATTTTGTATCTGTGAGGTTACTTCACATGTTTTTCGGAAAGTTATGCTCACTGTGGGTCTGTATGATGTTAACATGACTTTGGGGGGCTGGATTGATATGTTTTGTGAGTCCCAAAGACAGGATTCCATAACCTTTCAGGTTAGAGCTGCGTGCTTTGGTGCAGTTCTAGCAGGAATATGGAGGTGGAGGAATGCACGGATTTTTGAGGGAGTGGAGATTCCTGAGCAGGCTGTGAGTAAGGAGATAGCTGAGAACCTAAGACTTAGGCTTGAGAGTAAGTTGAAAGGAAGAAGAAACAGTTTGTTAATAGAGTTTTAGAGAATCTAGGTAGAATTGTTTAATTTGGTTTGTTTGTGAAAGAATAGACTCATGCGTGATCTCAGTTGCCTGGCGGGCTGGGTTGTGTGATATGCAGATTTGGTGACAAAAATGGATGCAGTACATTCTGTTGTAAATTAGAAGCTTGGTACAATGAAATTTGAGCCATAGTTCTGTAAATGGTGGTGAAGAGGTATACTTGCTGACCCTTATACTGTTTCCCTCTCCTGGAAAAGTCATGGGATCAATGAAAGAAGAACTTAACACTTTGATTAGCTATTTGGCTAAGAAGACACCAACATGGAAGGCCAGTCAATATGCCCGGAGAAGTACAGTCACAGGAGAGTGATCCTGGAGCTGGAATAGGGAGTGGATATTGACTGCTTCAAGGCAATTCAAGAGTTTCCCCCGATTAGATTGTAATGAAGTTGTTTGTTGCTTGAATTTTGTAAGGAAGGTTGCCTTTCCGTGTTAGGCTTTATATGGGGTCATAGACTTGTTCTAGAGCCTCATATATTCCAAAGGTGGTGTTAGGCATTAATTCTAGCGTGTTTGCTATGATTTCTATTCGAACTCATGTGCTAGCTTCTCTTGGGGTATACCCCTCGTATCTTTGTAAAGACTTTTCTGGGTTCTATAAATTTCAACTTTCGTGCAAAAAAAATAAAATAATTTTATGACTTTGAAATTTCTCTTTGATTCATTTTAGTCGCTGTATGTTTCACAAAATTCTGCTCAATACTCCAAACTACATTCTGAAGCTCTGAAACCAACCGACCATGATCAAACTAACACCTCCGAGCAGTACTATAATTATTGTTTCTCTCTTCTGGTTCTTGCTTTTCGGTTCTGCCTATTGTTTAACACATGGAAACAATGGCAGTGCTTGCAGCTTTAATGGCCATCAAATCAAACTTCAAACTAGAACATGATAACATACTCAACACCAACTGGACCTCAAACACTCACTACTGCACTTGGTTTGGTGTTACCTGTTTCAATCGCAGAGTCACAAATCTTGTTCTCTCTGAACTGTCCCTTCGGGGTGAACTTTCTCCACGAATCTCCAATTTGACTGACCTGGAGGAGCTTGATCTCAGAATAAATGAACTGGGAGGAATTATGCCGAGCGAATTTGGTTCCCTTCAACGATTAAGGATTCTCAGATTAGCAAATAATTCTCTTGTGGGTAGCATTCCTGCGAATCTTAGCAGGTGTCGGAAGCTGGAGAGACTTAATCTAGGAGATAACTCCATTGCAGGATCCATACCTGAGGAACTTGGCCAATCTTCACGTGTTGGGTCTTTACGGGAACAAACTTACAGGTAATATTCCAGCTTCATTTGGTAACTTTTCAATCTTAGAGGTCTTATATCTTGAGGAAAATGATTTAAGTGGCGCCATTACAGGACCCATCCCTGTGGAGCTTGGCTACTTGGCCAATCTTCAAATTCTGGATATTTCTACCAACAATCTTACAGGTAATATTCCAACTTCATTTGGTAACTTCAAGTTTAGAGTACTTCTATCTTCAGGAGAATGATTTAGGTGGTGCCATTGTAGGACCCATACCTGTGGACCTTGGCTACTTGGCCAATCTTCAACTGTTGATACTCGGTGGCAACAAACTTACCGGTAATATTCTAGCTTCATTTGGTAACTTTTCAATCTTAGAGTAGTATTTTATCTTGAGGAGAATGATTTAGATGGCGCCGTTGCAGGATCCATTCCTGTGGAGCTTGGCTACTTGGCCTATCTTCAATATCTGGAAATTCCTAGCAACAGTCTTACAGGTAATATTCCAGCTTCATTTGTACTTCTATCTTGAGGATAATGATTTATGTGGTGCCATTGTAGGACCCATACCTGTGGAGCTTGGTTACTTGGCCAATCTTAAACTGTTGAAACTCAGTGGCAACAAACTTACAGGTAATATTCCAGCTTCATTTGGTAACTTTTCAAGCTTAAAGGCATTCTATCTTGAAGAGAATGATTTAGATGGCACCATTCCAGCTGAGCTTGGAAAACTAACTAGACTATCAGATCTTAGGATCAGTAGAAATAATCTGGTTGGCAACATCCCGGTTTCATTTGGTAACTTTTCAAGCTTAGACCACTTATACCTTCATGAGAATCATTTAGATGGCGCCATTCCACTGGAGCTCGGAAAGCTAACTAGACTCCTAGACCTCAGAATCAGTGGAAATAATCTGGTTGGCAATATCCCGGATTCATTTGGTAACTTGTCAAAGTTAGAGCTCTTGGATCTTGATAGTATCGAATAACTGGGAAGATCCCATTATATACATCTAATTTTACAAAGCTTACAGATCTGTACTTGGCAGAAAATGATCTTGAGGGGGAGATACCAAACGAATTCAGTAGGTTGCTAAATTTGCAGAGATTGCATGTCGGTGAAAATAGAATCTCAGGTGGAATTCCATATGGGATCTTCAATATCACATCGCTTGTAAGCCTCAGAGTAAGAAACAATTACCTCAGTGGTAATCTTCCACCAGATATTGGTAACGGCCTTCCAAATCTTCAAATGATTTTCCTGGAGGACAACCAGTTTAGTGGAGAGATTCCCTCTTCCATATGCAATGCCGCAAACCTCATTGGTCTAAATCTTTCAAATAATAGCTTTGGTGGAACTGTTCCAATGATGATTGGAAACCTCGTACGTCTTAAGTTACTGAACCTGTATGGAAACTTACTAACAATCCTTCTTCCACCCACCTCGACTTTTTCAATTCATTGGTGAACTGTCGAATGTTGCGATATCTAATCGTTTCATCTAATCTACTGAACAGCCAAATACCAGAATCCATAGGCAATATGTCTACCAATCTTAAGAGTTTCGTTGCGGGATCTTCTGGTCTAAGGGGTCAAATTCCACAAGGATTTGGAAACTTGAGTGGCTTAAATTCTATGGAGCTACAAGCAAACAATCTACAAGGTTCAATACCTTTATCATTTGCAGGCTTGCGAAATTTAGAAGGCATTTATTCCTACAGTATGTTGTAGCATATACATAATGAGTATTCTGAACCTGGGTGAAAAAAGATTTTCAGGCTCAATCCCAACATGCTTTCAAAATCTAACTCAACTGAGACAGATTTCGCTAGCGGCTAACAAGCTGAATTCCACTGTACCCTTGGAGTTTTGGAAATTAGAGAATCTGCAAGTACTGGACTTGTCCAGAAACCTCTTGCATGGCTCTATACGGACAAAAATGGGAAACCTGAAGTCCATCACTTCCATTAACCTCTCTTCTAACGTTTTCACGGGTGAAATCCCGAGCACGATAGGGTCTCTTCAGAATTTACTGTCACTTGATATGTCGCGGAATAATCTTGAAGGTCCAATACCATATACTTTCGGAACTATGATAGTCCTTCAATCTCTAGATCTATCATCAAACAGTCTCTTTGGTGAAATTCCTTCATCTCTTGGATCGCTACAAGACCTCCAGTATATCAATCTTTCATTCAACAGGTTACAAGGAGAAATTCCAAATACAGGGGTGTTTTCAAATATCACCTTTCAAAGTTTGATGGGAAATCCAAAATTTATGTGGAGCTCCTGATTTGGACTTTCCAGTGTGCTTACCACAAGCCTCTAGAAAAAGAAAACGAATGACAAGCCTTGTTCTTAAGATAACAGTTCCAATAGCCGCGACATTTCTGCTATTTTCCGCAATGGTTCTTTTGTGGATAAAACTATCAGGAGGGCACCCCAAAAAAGCAAAAGCATCTGGAGCAGAAATTCCCATGGTGGAACGTCGGGTGATCACCCGTCATGAACTCATACATGCAACAGAAGGTTTCAGTGTGACAAACCTTTTGGGAGAAGGAAGTTCTGGGATGGTTTATAAGGCAGTGTTTTCTGATGGAACAGTCACTGCCGTCAAAGTTTTCAATATGCAATACGTGAAGGCTCTTAGAAATTTTGATGCATAATGTGAAGTCTTAAAGAATGTGCGACACAGAAACCTCGTCAGAATAATTTCCACTTGCACCAATCTAGACTTCAAGGCTATGATACTAGAGTTTATGTCTAACGGAAGCCTAGACATGTGGCTGCACTCACAGAGCAGCTCACTGAGCCTCGTTGAAAGGTTGGATATCGTAATAGATGTGGCATTGGGTATGGAGTACCTACACCATGAGTACGAAGTGCCAATCGTGCACTGTGATCTGAAGCCAGCTAATGTACTTCTGAATGAGGATATGATGGCTCACGTGGCAGATTCTGGAATCTCCAAAATATTAGCTCAAGATCAAGAATTCGTCCAAACAAAAACCCTAGGAACAATCGGGTACATGGCTCCAGTTATGGCAACTCGATACTTCTTAATTTGTAGTACTTCAGTATTCTTCTGTCGCTTAACTATCTATCAAAACATAAGATAAAAGAAAGCATGCCTCTAGTGATGCCGCAGGATAAACACAAACTTGAACATGATGGCTCTATTGCATTATGATACTTCATTCATCTGTTATTTGGAGTTTTTTTCTCCTTTATATAATAATTAGCAAAGTTTTAAGTATATTTTGTTTACATAATATAAAATTCACACACTGAAATTGCACACTTTTTATTGATTTTGGTTGTAATATAACATAATAGCTGAAAATGGCTAGAGCTTTCATTTGCTTGTGCAAATTAAAAGTGAAAAATGTATTGAGAATCCATCAAGCATAATATGAAAGTATTAATCATATTACTTGTGCTCCAGAACTATATGCCTTGACACTAACTAATTACGTCTTCTAACTGTGAGAGTATTTTTCAAACAGAATACGGTTTAGATGGACATGAATCGACGAAGGGTGATGTTCAGTTTTGGGATTTTGTTGCTTGAGACGTTCACAGGGAGGAGGCCAACGGATGATATGTTCAAAGAAGGATTGAGCTTGCATCAATGGGTGTATCAAGTATTCCCTGATTCACTGGTAGAGGTCCTTGATTCTCATCTGTTTCCTAACAGCTCTGCTACAATAAACAGAAATCAGCAACACATTGGGAACATAGTCGTGTCGATCATTCAAGTGGCTTTGATGTGCCTGAAAGAGTTACCTGAGGAGAGAACTGAGATGAAAACCGTTGCAGCACAGCTAAAGAAAATCAGAGTCGAATTGAAGAAAAAGACTGCGAATAATGCAAGGAGATCGATCAACCTAGCATTCTAATCTGATCACTGCATGCTTTTTTGTATTAAGCTGGTTATGGGACTGTTATGCATATGTATGTTATTTGTAAAATAAGTACTTGATTCATGTATACATATCTAACACCTCATGTGTTCGAGTGTATCTGTATCGTGAACTTTACATATTGGTAGTGTGTGTAATATAACAATGATGCATGATATCTGTATCGTAACTTTACGTGGGCATGCATTCACCAAAGGTATGTAATAGTATAACTTTAGTGTGTGTAATATAACAGTGTTATCTGTATCTATAATAGTGATGGTATCTGTATCGTAACTTTAGGTGGGCACGCATCCACCAAGGGTATGTAATAGTATAACTTTAGTGTGTATATAACAGTGATGTTTACAGCTTTGGCATTTTTGTTGCTTGAGATGTCACAGGCAAGAGACCAATAGATGATAGGAATGCTGGAGTTTACATTGATCTGTTCTTCTTTCTCAATCTCATGAGAATGCAGCCTTGTACTTTGTCGGTTAGATGTTACAAACATCAGGTATGTCAAATTGTCAAGTATACTCTGATCCATTGGTAGAGGTCCTCGATTCCCATTTGTGTTCTGACATTACCTCTTCCAGAGAAGGTAGCTCTGACTCAGTAAACATGAACAGGAACACAATGAAGAAATGTTCATTATCATTAAAGTGGGTTTGTTATTCCTGAAAGATTTACCTAGCTAGCCTTTCATATCACTGCATTCATATTTACATCATTCCTTTGGAACTGAGATCAAGTTTTTAATTGTCTTTATCTTATATGTTACCATTGTCTCGAACTAGCCTCTCCAGCCATGTTATGCTGGCCAACAAAAAAAAAAACGGCCCTTGACAGTCGTTCGCTATCAATCACCATTCACAACGTTCACCACCCAAAAATAATAATAATAATAATAATAAAAAATTGACAGTGGTTCGCTATCAATCACCATTCACAACGTTCACCACCACCAAAAAAACAAAAAGCATCAACATGCATCATAACAGGTTGTAGCATTGTCTGAACTTCAAAGCTTCGCCAAAACATTACACTAGAATGTCAGGACAAGCTGAATCTACTAGAGGAAAAACAACCGAGAACCAATTCTCACGTAATACGCACTAAGAAGTTCAGAGTAGAGAATCTGTTTAAGGCAGCCTAAGAGAAAACTCTCCACAGGCAAGTACAGAGTAGTCCCGAGATTGTCAATCAGCAGTAAAATAAAATAAAACTAGCTGCAAAATATAGCTCCATCAATATTCAATAGTGAAGCCCAGGGAAATATGATTCAGTGATGTTTTGGCATGAAGCTCGTGACCACTACAATTCGACAAATTTCAATCAACTCAAATCCAAATGGGAGCACATTTCTCTATACCAATACAAGACAGAAAACTCAATAATTTATTGTGTGCCTAGCTAGAGTCGACACCTTTTTTTCTAATATGTCATGATCAGCTTCTTCAGTCCCGTGAGGCGCCAAATTGCCATCTGATGTCTCATTAAGGGCCAATCCGATAGCGTCAGCAAGTTTCCCCCAAGCTTCCAATAAATCTGGAGGTGACAGTTTCTTCATAGTCCTGATCAAAGCTTTAGCTTCTTCTTTGTTTCCCGTTTTTGCTAGCCCCTCCACCAAACATTTCAGCTCGCTGAAATACGGAATCTTGTGATGTTTAACACTTTCCTTAAACACCTCGTACGCCGATAAAAACTCTCCTATCTTACAATTATGAATCACCAGAGTGCTAAAAGTTGGAGGAATTGGGTCACATTTCTGCATCAGCATCTTATCAAATGCCTTCTTAGCTTCGTCCATCATTCCATTTTCACAATAGAAAGTTATCATAATGTTGTACGTAGTAGCATCAGGTAGTATCCCCAAGTTGCTCATTTCTTCATTAACCTTCTGAAAACGTTCTACATCCCCATGTTGAACAGTATTAAGCTTCAAGCTGTAAGAGCGAGAGTCCAGTTTAATTCCTTTCTCTTTCACCATCTTATCCCAAAAAAGTTCCGCCTCTTGGGTCTTCTCCTTGGCGTGCAAAGCCTGAAAAATAGAGTTAAATACAACGGAATCAACCGAAAACCCTCTCTCCTGCATCTCCTTTAACTTCTCCATCGCAATTTCAGGCGATCGCATCTCACAATAAGACCTAATCAACACACCATAGGAGAATTTACTAGGCAAAAACCCAAACTTGGTAGGAAACTCATCAAAATAGGTTATCACACGATCGAACAAATTGGATTGAACACAAGCCAACAAAAGGGCATTAAAAGACATCTTAGATCGAGGGGTACCGAACTCAGTCATTTGTTCATATGTCTTGAGAGCATTTGTAAACATTCTAGCAGTGCCATAGGAACGAATGAGAGAGGATACAAAGCACTCTTGGGTGATATGGGGACTGAATTTTGTAGATTCGAGTAAGGTTTCGATATCTGAAAAGCGTCTGAATTTTGCAAGGAGACGGACAGTGATCTGCTGGGCGTGGCAAGCAGAGCGGAAGGAGAATGTGGGATCATTTTTGGAGATGAAGGAATTGTATATTTGGATGGCCTCATCAGGATCACTGACTTTTCTGAGCTTTTTAATGGTCTGGTTATCCTCCTTACTCTTGGTGGGCTGAGAAGGTTTGACTCCCTCTTCTATTTTGTCCGAATCAAGATCTTCATTCAATCCGAGCGAGTCAGCAAGTTGCTCCCAACCTCCTAATAAGTTTTGAGGGGACCTTTTCTTCATTTTCCTAATCAATTCTGTAGCTTCATGCTTGTGCCCTGTCTTTGCTAGCCCCACTACCAAATATTTCTCCATGTCGAAATCCAGAATCAAGTGGTATTTCGCACTATGTTTTAACACCTTAAAAGCTGAAAGAAACTCTCTTATCTTACAATGGTGCATCGCCAGAGTCCTACAAGTAGCAAGGAGTGGATTACAGACCTTCTGGGTCAACATCTGATCATACGCCATTTTCGCTTCATCCATCATTCCATTTTCACAATAGAACTTAATGATAATATTATAAATATCAGCATCAGGTGATATCTCCGCATTGTTCATTTCCTGAATTGCTGTCTTGAATCCATCCACATCACCATGTTGAATTTGACTAAGCTTCACATTGTACGCGTTAACACCAGGTCTGAATCCTTTCTCGTTGACCATCTCATCCCAAAAACTTTCTGCTTCTTTAATCCGCCCATTGGCATAAAAAGAGTGATAAATACACGTAAAATCAATGGAATCAAAGTCAAACCCTTTATCCCTCATCTCATTCCATTTGGCAATCGCAATTTCAGGAGATCCCAAGTTACAATAAGACTTGATTAACATACTATACGACACCTTATCAGGCGAAAACCCGAATTTAGCAGGAAGCTCATGAAAATAAGTAACAACACGATCAAACATCTTGGAATCAATACACGCCCATAGAAGAGCATTAAACGAAATCACAGAGCGAGGCGTACCTAGTTCAGACATTTCGTCATACACCTGGAGTGCATTCTCGAACATCCTGGCATTGCCGTAGGATCGAATGAGAGAGTAGACGAAGTACTCTTTGGTGATTTCGGAGCTGGACTTGTGTGATTCGAGGAAGTTTTTGATATCGGAAAAGCGTCCAGAGTCTGCGAGAAGGCGAACGGTGTACAGCTGAGCGTAGACAACGGAGGGGCTGCTGTTGTTGAAGAGTTCGGCAGTGTTGTAGAGTTTGAGTGCCTCATCGGGATCATTTGATTTTTTTATCTTTCGTAGTGTTTGCGGAATGGTTGGCGTTTTCGCAGCCGCCGTACAGAGGCGGCGGACGAACAGTAGTGGGCTTGGCATTTTCATTTTTGGAGGGGTTTCACTTTCAAGTTTCAGGTGTGTGTCTTAAACATTTTTCTTTCGAATTATGACTTTGAAAACACACGAATTATATTTAAGAACTAGACTTCCTTTAAATTGGGCTAGTAAATCCTCAAGCAAATCCCTCTCTCTCGAATCAAAATCAAAATGGGATTATTTTCTATCGCCCTCCGCCGACTTTCAACCGCGCGTCCACGGCTGCTCCAAACCCCCAAGGTCCCCAGTCCTAAAACAGCTCACAAATGCGCGTGATCCAGATAAAGCCCTCGAAATTTACAACACCTTCATCTCCTCCGTCAACTTCAACTCTATCACCGGCCCCGCTCGCTTCGCCCAGACAAAAACCGTTGAAATCCTCGCAAAATCCGGCCGATTCTCAGACATCGAAAAATTACTCGAATCTCACAAGTCCAGCTCCGATGTAACCAAAGAATACTTCATCACCTCTCTCATCCGATCCTACAGCAATGCTGGAATGCTCGAGAATGCACTCAAGACGTATGAGGAAATGTCTGACCTAGGTACACCTCGTTCTGCACTTTCCTTTAATGCTCTTCTAGGGGCTTGCATTGAGTCCAAGTTGTATGGTCGTGTTATTAATTATTTCGATGAGTTCCCTGCGAAATTCGGGTTTTCGCCTGATAATTACTCCTATGGCATGTTAATTAAGTCATATTTGGAGATGGGGTCGCCTGATATTGCGATTCAGAAGTTGAATGAGATGAGGGACAAAGGGTTTGAGATTGAAATTGACTTTACCAACGTTTTTGAGTATTTTTATGTCAAGAGGGGGACTCAAGAGGCCGAAAAGTTTTGGAATGATATGGTGAAGGAGAAAGGATTCAAACCGGGCGTTAGAGCTTACAATGTCAAACTTAAAAACATTCGAAAGGGGGATATGGAGGGGTTTAAGAGGTTAAATGAGGAGATGAATGAGGCTGGTATATCACCGGATGCTAGTACGTATCATACTATCATAACTTTCTATTGTAGAAACGGAATGATGGACGAAGCTGAGAGAGTGTATGATGAGATGGTGAGGCAGAAAGGCTGTAAACCGATTCGTGTAACATTTAGGAATCTGGTTTTTCATCATTGTAGGATTGGGGAGTTTCTGAAGGCCCATAAGTTCTTCAAGGACAGTGTGGTGCACCGCAAGATTCCAGTTTTCAACGTGCTGAAATCTTTGGCAGAGGGGCTAGCAAAGACGGGGCACAAAAAGGAAGCTACAGCTTTGGTTTTTAGAAGTATGAAGAAGAAAAATTCCCATCCAAATTTATTGGAAGCTTGGAGGAAACTTGCTGACTCTCTTGGATTGGCTCCTCATGAGAAAAATGTAAGTGATTTGTCTGTTGAAGAGTCAAAAGGGAGTGATTTGGCTCCTGATGAGACAGAAGTGAGTGATATGGCTCCTGAGGAGATAGAAGAGTGTGTTTTGGCTCCTGATGAGACAGAAGATAGTAACTTGGCTCCTCATGACACAAAAGAGAGTGATCCGGCTCCTCATGAGACGGGAGAGTTTGTTCTGGCTCCGGATGAGAGTGTTTTGGCTTCTAATGAGACAGAAGAGAGTGTTTTGGCTCCTCTCGAGACACAAGAGAGTGGTTCGGGTACTGATGAAATAAAAGAGAGTGTTTGGGCTTCTGATGAGACAAAAGAGAGTGATTTGGCTCCTGATGGGACTGCAGAGAAATTGATTCAGACAAAATAGAAAAGGAAGTTAACTCTTGAGAGACCTTAAATTAGTGAGTGAGTTTTCTGTCCGGAACTTGCAAAGAGCATCATCAGTAGGTTTTCCATCTGCAATTTGCATAGAGCACTGTGCACCATTTTGTATTTGAGCTCATTGAAATTTGTAGTTTTCAACTAGTGATTATTGATTTAGTTATATGTAGCTGATTTACACTGCTCATTTTTCTTCTCTCTATCTGATTTGATACTCTCCTGGAACAATTCCATACACTAGCATCAGTGTCTCATGTGCGAATATTGTATATAAATTGTTCCATATTGGTGCTTAAATTTCAGCAGATGTCATTCATTCTCTCCTTTCATGTAAGTAGGTATTACTGAGAAATACTACCCTTTATTTCCCTTCTAGTCGATGGAGCTTGTCCTATAGGTCGAAATAGGATGGCAACTTATGTGATCTTCAACTTAGACCAGGCTTCGAAATTCTGAGAATGCCTCAACGTATTGTGTTTTTTGTGATACACTACAGGCCAAAATAAGAAGTTAAGAGAAGTAATGTACTCTGATATTTTAGAGATATTGGAACTGATAACACGGTCACCAATGTTGCGATTTCCTCAGTAGCAACAGAGATTATACTTGAGACGTACTGGCATAGTGACCGGTGTACATTGCTACAGGACCATGTACTTTGGTCGTTTGGCGGTGTTGGGATCTTAGTTAATCAGCACATAACAACAGAATAGCGATTGAGGATCTTGATCGAATCTGTATCTCAAATTTATTCTTCTTAGTTGATGGAAAATATTGTTTTGGAGTCAATTTGGTGTCGGTTGATGGGCATGAGCGTAATTAAAAATGTGTTCTCCAGACATCCAAAGATCATGGTTCCTATCAGTGAAGCTTGATGGACATGTTCAGGCACATTAATCAAGTCTTGATTGATCAGAATGTTGTGGATCTGTGGATGTGATGAGTTTGAAATCGACGGTTGGACAATTGACAGTGGCTTGAAATGAAACCAAGTGAACTGCCAATTTTGGTACCTTATTGACAGTTTTCGGTTTTCATTGACCAGCTGGAGATGGTAGTTTGGAATGCAATCTGTCCTGATTCCTGAATTAGTATTTCGAAAGTTTTGAAACAAATGTGAAAATATCATCAATGTATAAACATTGTCATTGTGGCTGGCTGGAAGCCTGGAACCATTTTCTTGACTATAAACATTTAGAGATAGCAGTGCATAATTGTGTAAGTGCTTGTTTGCAGATCAACCATCTCTACACACTTCTTCATTCCATGTTTTCTTTTCGGGCAGGAAATAATTCATTACATTTCGAACACAAAAAGCATTCATAAGAAATTTTGCAAGAAAACTCATTGCTACAACAATGAGACCGCCATCCACGCCTTTTCTACAGCAGCTGGTTTTAAACTGCAAATTGTTAAGGCTAAGTTCTGAACTCTAAAGCCATTAAAATGTCTAATTGGATAACAGAGACAAGTACCTGTGACCCCTCAAATGGCAGCAACAGATAAAGCAAGCATACTTCTCTCGTTCCGAAGAAGAAACGGCTGTTTGCAAGAAGAAATAGTTAGAGAGAGCCAGAGTGCGAATTGCGACGTGAGGCTTTTGTTTTCTGGTAGGGCACCTTTTGTTTGTTTGATGAAAAGACCTTTATGAGCTTTTTCATGGTCTGGGAACTGGTTGGGGATTCAGAGGGTTTCACCGTTTCCTTAGTGTCGACTCCATTTTCTATTTTGTCAGATCAAGATCTTCATTCCCATCACAAACCAAACCGAGAGCATCAGCAAGTTGGACACAAGCTTCCAACACATTCGGAGGCAACCTTTTCTTCTTCATACTCCTAAAGATCAAATTTTGAGCTTCTTTTTCATGTCCCGTCTTCACTAGCCCCTCCGCCAAAAATTTCAGCGCCTCGAAATCCAGAATCTTCATGTAATACAGACTTTCCTTAAACACCTTAGAAGCCGACATAAACTGCCCTATCTTATAATAGTGAAACACCAGAGTCCTAAAACTTTCATGAACCCATTTACAGCCTTGCTCCACCAACATCCGACCATAGGCCTTGGTGGCTTCCTTCGTCATTCCATTTTCACAATAGAACCGTATGATAACGCTGTAAGTAATTCCATCGTATACGATCCCAGCATTGTTCATCTCCTCGATTAACCGCTTAAACCCAACCATATCCCCATGTTGAATGTTACCAAGTTTGACATTGTGACCGAAAGTGTCCGGTTTCACTCCTTCCTCCTTCACCATCACATCCCAAAATCTCTCGGCCTCTTGGATCCTCCCTTTGACGGATAAAGAGTGATAAATAGTGGTAAACACAACCACATCAATCTCAAAACCTTTACTCTGCATCTCCTTTAACTTCTCAATCGCAATTTCGGGCGATCCAACCTCACAATAAGCCTTAATTAATATACCATATGATTTTTTATTAGGCGAAAACCCGAATTTAACAGGAAGCTCATCAAAATAAGTAATCACACTAGCAAACATCTTGGACTTAACACAAGTCATTAGCAGGGCATTAAAGGAAAGTGAAGAACAAGGCGTACCGAGATCGGACATTTGTTCGTAAGTCCTGAGAGCATTCTCGAACATTCCAACTTCGCTGTAGGATTGGATGAGGCCGTAGAGGAAGTATTCTTCGGTGGTGTGGGGGCTGGACTTGTGTGATTCGAGAAAAGTTTCGATATCGGAAAACCGGCCGGATTTCGCAAGGAGACGGACGGTGAGTAGCTGGGCGAAGCGAGCGGAGGGGGCGGAGTTACCGGCGATGAAGGTATTGTATATTTGGAGGGCCTCATCTGGATCAGTTACTTTTCTGAGCTTGCTTAGAGATTGAGTCATACTTGGGGGTTTCACAGCCGCCGTAGAAGCGGCGGTAGAGAGCCGGCGGGCATGCCGTAGAGCAATACAGAATAATTTCATTTTTGAATTTGAAATAGGGCTCAAATTAGGGGTTTTAGCTAGCTATAGAAGTGAAAGGGATATGGTTGGGTTTAAGCGGTTAATATTCAACATGGTATTACTTACAGCGTTAGCTGGCCCAATCAAATTATATTTTTTTATTTCATAAAATAATGTTTTGTTATATTTTAAAATTAATCGGAATTCAAACGAAGTAAAAAAAGTAAACATAACAAATATAAAAAAATAATTGAGACCGATGATTAATTGTGTATGAACCAGGGTCAAGCAAATATTGAGATTCTAAATGGTTGCCAGGCAACAAAATGGTTGCACTCTCACAGGGAAGACTACAATGTTCTCACACTTGTTTCAAATTTGAAGACATTAAGCAAGAACAGGTAATTAGAATTTACAAACTCCCCTCTCCGGCCATGTTATGCTGGTCAACGAAAACCGAAACTGCTCCGTTCGCTGGTCGTTGGCTCTCAATCACCACCACATTGTTAGACACATCCGTCACAGCATGTACTGGAAATCCACCTGCAACACCCCCTCTCGCGTAAAACGAATACTGAACATGATCGATTTTGTTAGGAAACAATAACATGGAACCAAAATCTGCACTCCACTTGGTTCCATTTCCTGCCACTGTCAGTTTCCCTACTGTCGATTTCAAACTCATCCCATCCACAGCGTTCTGAGCAATCACCACTTGTTCAATGTTGCTGAACTGGCCGTCAAGTTTCACACATGGAACCATTCTCTTTGGATCTCCGGAGAACATGTTGTCTACTATGTTCAACCCCATAATCCGACCCTGAATTGACTTCAACACAATATTTCCATCGCCCAAGAAAAATCCACTTGAGATGAGGATTTGATCAGGATCTTCAATCACTATGCTGTTGTAATCCAAGTAAGAATTGATAATCCTATTCTGCGCTGATTTTACTAATATCCCAACACCACCAAAGTACGTGGCCTTGTTGTAGCAATGCACACCGGTTACTATGTTAGCACGCCCTCGGAGTATAATCCCAGTTGCTGCTGAAAAAATCGCAACATCTGTGACCACGTTATCGGTGCTGGCGATGTCAATTGCCGTGCCGCTGTAATACTTTTCTGTACTATCTCCCCCCACTGTTGGGTGTTGTCCCAAGAAGCAATCAGATATGAAGGTTTCGTGTCCTCTGACGATGAGGATGCCTTGTGTGGTGAAGTGCAAGAAGAAGCAGTCGACTATCCGAATTCGCGCAGAGTCAGTGACTAGGAGGCCTCCACCTCTGTTCGACGAATCAAAGAGTACATCACGAAAAGTGATGTCTTCGTAGTTCATTCCTGGATTGTCTGATTGGGACCATAGTTCAATTAGATGCCTGTCTCCAGGAAATGTGTTTGATGCTCGGATAGTTCCTCCTTGGACCTGAAGCAACATCAGCAAAGAAGAATTAGAATATTTCACCTTTCAATGATTTAAATTCAAAACAGCAAATGCTGGTACTTAGTCAAATGACTCAAATCCAGAAATTTTTAGATAGATGCTAAAGCTTCGACCCATACACATTTACAAACTGTCTGTAACATACCACAATGTTGCCAATGGTGGGCGGAAAGCTAATAGGACTGCCGATTGTGAAACTTCCACCTTTCAGATCAATCACGACGCCACCCAAATTGTTGATCCCAGGTAGCAATTCAAGCCCGGTATGAAGTTTTGCAGCGTCCTCTAAAGCCGCAAGTATAGCAGGCGCGCTATCTTGCGCCCCAGTGGAATCAGCTCCGTATCCTGTGGGATAAAACACTCTGCCATCGCTCTGTATATAATAGAAATTCATCAACTTACCATTAACAGAATTTCCAAGAAATGATAAAAGTACAGATGCAAAATGATGAATTGTCACCTTTGGATCTGCTGCTGGATTTGTTGCAGCAGCAAAACTGTTGTTGAAAGAGGTCTTTCGCTGGAGCTTTTCTTGGAACTCCATTAGCTTCATATGTCTGAAAGAGCATTCTGTTTCTTCTAGCAGAGGAAATAGAAACAGGATTGATAGTATCACTGTTGGTGACAAGTTTCTCATCATAACTCTTTTTATGTATTAGTAAGTGTTTGTGTACTAATTTGTGTCTGAATGTGTTGCGTTAATGGGGGGGTTATATACACCTGAAAAGTATGTCTGAAAGTTTTCAGATTGGCAAATCATTTATTGCTAATACTAGTTGTGAATCTGCCTTTGAATTTTGTTTGGTGAAAAGCAAATTAAAATTTGATAGTTGTGTGGTATTAAATTGCCGTAGTGCTAATAGCTCAGCATGGAAAAGCAGATACTTTTAGTCTTTTAGCCTCTGTACTCTTTTAGAAGTGTATTTAATGGTCAAGAATCAGGTTTACTAACAAGGATTAATGCGTAGGTTTGAATAACTACCAAGTTGAAAACGTTGGAATAACTTCCAACCATATAACCTCTTGGCCTATGACTAACTAATACTACTACTATTAATGTGGTGTTTCAGAATTACCGTCTCTTGCCTTAGTTTTCCATTTTCACATACCCGCAAGTCCGCAACAGCAATACCATGTGCACGAGGTAGACACCGGATTTGAATGGACTGCAATCACAGATCAAGTAAACCACACTTAGTATGACGATCGCAAACTCAAAAGGTGCAAGTTACAACATTTTATTCTTCTTTCAATTAAAGCAGCAACAAATTACAAAAGTCTTTCTTTGTGAGGCAGGGGCTAACCTCACTTTGTAGGTGTTTGAAAATGCTTTTTTTTAAATGCTTTTAAAAGCAGTTTTATTATTGTGTACTTGAAAAGATAGAAATTTGGTGTTAGATAATGCAACTTCTAGCTAGTACAACTCCTGAAAAAACAAAAGCAACTTAAAGCGAGAATCTGAAAAAGCATTCAACACATCCTGACAATCAGAGAGCAGAAAGAAAGTGAGATTGAACACGGTTTTCCTAATACAGTTCATATCATACACGACCAAAACTCTACATATGTACAGAAGAAAAGATTGCATATCTTAAGCAATGGTGTTAGGGTGAATGTTACTAAAACTTAAAAGTGATGTTTGGCCAATCTCACCAACCCTATAAAGAAAAGATACAGAGAGTATAGCAAAACAGGACAGAGTAAGCCAAACTCACATAGTAGACTACTAGTACTATATATCTAAGATAAAATAAATACAATACATCCAACAATTGTAATCTGATAGTCGAAAATAGTTCTCTATACCATATCCGGTGCGACAGCTATGTCTACAAATCCTTCCGGCTCTATGCTAAACAGAGAGATCTTGGGCGACTCTGAGTAGCCTGTATTCAAGTAGCTAGCTACTAGGCAACTTGTTGTTATGGTCTTAAGATTAGCCATATCATGATTCTTGATCAGTTGAGCCTCATTCTTATGCCCCATCCTGACCCACCAGCCTGCCAAAGATCTCAGCATGCTGAAATGATGAGCGCTTCCGTAATGCCTGACACTCTTCTTAAACACCTTATACACACAGCTACAAACTGCTCCTGCAGACACTTTTACACACATGATACACCAAATCCCTAAGAGTTGTTGCATTGGGATAACATCCTTTTGTCTTCAACATTCTCTCTTCATCTTCATCCACCATCCCACACTTACAAATTACAATAGCACTTAATTATTTAGTCATTTCGTAACTCATCAAATTCCAGCTTTGCCTCCATGCTTCTCATTTCTTTAATAACCTCTCACTTTTATCATGCTTGTGTGCAGCGTGAAGAAGTCTCATACTGTACAAGCAATGCCCGGGATAATGCTATTCTTCGTCAGCATCCCTTCCAAAAACATCTCCGCCTCATCTGCCTTACCTTTCCCGTACAAAGAGTGCAAACACGCGGTAATTAACCTCAAACTCTCTATTGTCCATCTCACTGAGCTTCTATGAAGCTACTTCAGGCAATCTCATTCCACAATAAGCGCTAATTAATATCCCATAACTTAACTTATCAGGCAAAAACCCAAATTAAGTGGGATAATCCAGCTATCACCTATCATATGACAAGATAGTATTCTTATTCAGTACAATGAGATACTTACAAGGGGTAATTGAGTATCTGTTGGTTACAATTTAGGGGGTCAGAGAATCAAAAAATTATCGAACTGAGCTTGCCGAACTGCAGTGCATGACAAGCAAAATTTCAGAACCCAGAGAATGAATACACAGAAAAAGAGTAAAACAGGAAACAAGGAACTAACCAAGGGACAAAAGGATGAGAAACAGAGGAAAGCTTCTAATATAAGTACTACACTGAACAGTTATGATCTATAATACTTACAATAGTTCGCTGGGGTCTATGCAAATGCAATCACTGAAGTAGCTAGCCTAGGAGAGGCAACTTGCTCATCATAGTCCTAACCATATCTTGAGCACTTGAGCCTCATTTTTATGCCCCGTCCTGAGTAACCCGTTCACCAAAGATCTCAACGTGCTCAATCGATGAGCACTTCCATAATGCCTGACACTCTCATTAAACACCTTATACGCAGCTACAAATCGCTCCTGCTACACATAATATACACCAAGTCCCTAAAAGCTTTTGCATCCGGATAACAACCTTTCCGCTTCAACATCTTATAGTAATACCTCTCCTCACCTTCATCCACAATCCCACTCTTATAATAGAATCTCAATATGTAGTCGTAACTCCTCACATCCGGCATGACCCACATTTTCATCATTTCCTCAATCAACCTCTCAATGCCAACATAATCATGCGGCGGAGTGTGAAAAAGTCGCACATTGTAACACGCAACATCCAGTCTAAACCCCTTCCCCATCACCATCTCATCCCAAAACCTCTCCGCCTCATCGGTACTCCCTTTCTGGTACAATCCGTGCAAAATTGTGGAAAACACTTTCGAATTAACCTCAAAACCTCTCCTCTCCATCTCCCCCAGCTTCACCAGAGCTGCTTCAGGCAATTCCATTTCACAATAAGCCCTAATTAATATCCCATAAGACAACTTATCAGGCGAAAACCCGAATTTAGCGGGAAAATTACGGAAATAACGAGGCACTCGATCGAAAACCTTACATTTAAGACAAGCGGTGAGCAGCGCGTTGAAGGAGACCGAAGATGGAGGAGTGCGTAGCATGGTCATTGATAGGTACAGTTCGAGAGCGTGATCGAACATGCCGGCAACGGCGTAGGATCGGATGAGAATGGAGAGGAAGGGCTCGTGGCTGATTTGGGGGCTGGACTTGTGGGAGTCGAGGAGGGTTTGGATTTGGGAGAAGCGGCGGGATTTGGCGAGGAGGCGGATGGTGTGTTCTTGGGCGTAGCGTAAGGCGGGGAGAGGAGGAGATGAGGAGTTGGTGGAGGATTTGAGGAGCTTCAGGGCCTGGTCGGGGTCATGGAGGTTTTTTAGTTTGTTCCTAATTTGAGAATTTGATAGAGGTGGAGTTGCGCTGGTTGACAGGTGCCGGCTATGGCGGAAGAGGGCGGCGAGCATGTTCTTTGGGGAAATTGGAATGTAACTGACGGTAGTACGAACAAGTTAAGCATGGGAGGGGGGGTGGGGGTTAACCGTCAAACCGAGAACCGGCGGTTTTGAGTTTGTAGAATGGGAAAGGAACCGGCACATAACCATATTTTAAACGATAATTACTGTTTTAAAGTCCAAAGCAATAACTATTTTAATGTGCAGAACAAATACAAAAAATGTAGAGGTTTAAGCAAAGTACGAAAAACAGGAACTCTCTTCAGTCTTGAGTCTTGACTAGTTCGAAGAGGATGGTAATCCCTCCAACTTCAGAACCATCCGATTCAAGCCTAAGCAATTGTTTCCAAGTAATGGGCTTTTGGGTTCTTTTGGAAACTGTTTTCATACCTGAAGTTGTGTTTTGTGATCTTTTAGTTCGTCGCACTCAGAATTCAAAGTTGGAATGGGTGAATGCCTTTATATGCCACACTTGCTCGGGCCTATCTAATTCGAGTGAGAATTCTCCTGCTCCGCACCTCAAAAAATGTTCTGCTTTATGGAACACGAGTTTGAAATCATAGAGAACCGACGATTACATTATTGTAATCAGATATATTAACAAAACAATTTCACTGAAAAATTTAATAGTTTCATTTTTCACAAGTCCAAATCGCCCATCAACATATTTAATGTAACTATCAAAATATGTATATGGCTCATTATTTTGGATCACTAATAATAATAGGGTCCTAATTAATTAATTATAGAAAATGAAAATATATATGCGGTGGTGGATGAATATAGACAAAGTGTATAGATCAGTTCAGCTTAATTAAGGATGTGATGAAAGGGAATGATAATTGCTTATTTACTACTAGTATTTAATTAGTTAGCAAAAATAAACTTACTCAATTTTAAAATCAGAGGGGTACTTTTGTCCAACAAAATTATTTAATAGTAAATAAGTTTGCATTTTGTCACTTGGTGTAATAAAGTTTGATTTATATTATTAATGATGTAAACAAGAATTTTGATAGCATTTAGGTGTAATAAAGTTCTAAAAATATCACTGGAATGTAATTTTCCGATAATAGGGTCATATAGTAACATTAGGGATTTTTTATTTTTAATAAATTCAGCACACTAATTCACCATCAAGAACCAGCGGTTTAACCGCTCAATGTAAAATTAAATCATACCGGTCTGATGGTATTTTCGTCCATTAAATCGATGAGGCAAATTGATACGAGTTAGTTTTCTTGCAAAATTGAAAAAGAGAAAAATAAAAATAAATAAAATTAAAACCTCTTCCCTTAAACCCTACTTGTGCTCTCCTTTTTTCACAGTGGCTCAAGCTCCTTTAGCTTGATCTTGATTCCCCATTCCATTCCCAAATCACATTTGCTGTGTACTCATTTCCCAACATAGACAAAATAATGGCATCATCACCACCAACGGCAGCTGACAAGGAAAAGGTATGCTCTGGTTTCTGTACAAGTATTCTATCTAATCTGTTAAATACAGGGCAAACTGTTGATAGATATCTGTTTCACTACTTTGTAAAGATGATAGGTATGCTGGAGCAAGAAATTGAGTACAAAACTGAGCTATTCAGCAAGTAAGTCAATTTCCTCTTCTTTTACCTCCCTTACCCAATTCATAGCAAGTGCTCAAAATGAGGGATTGCTCCAATTCTTGAAATAATATAAGAAATGACTAGCTTTTGGTTAAGAGACTATTTTATCTCTTGTTTCTAGAACAGGGTCAATGTTGAGTTGTTGATATTGTCTTTGATGGTAGATGGCACTATAGCATGCCCTTAATTGTACAATGTGTGGCACTGATATGTTTTTGTGCTTTCGTTAAGTCGTTATATTATATGCTTGCACCTCGGATTTGTTGTTACTTAACTGTGAGTTCTTAAGATCTGACGACGTGCGTTGTGATTCAGGGTTACGGATATGTGCTACAATAAGTGTGTAGAGAAAAGGTACTTACTACGTTCGTATTACCGTTTAGTTTTGTATCTGAGTTGTTTATGTTTGAGACACACATTGTCTTTTGTCATTGTTTAAAATTTCGAAGGATGTGCCTTTGTTTTGCATTTGCTCAGGTACAAGGAGGGTGAGCTCCATATTGGTGAAAATAGCTGCATTGATCGATGTGTTTCAAAATATTGGCAGGTAGAGCCGGTTATCTGAATTTTGGTCAGTTTATTTATCGATAGGGCGGTGAAATAGGCTACCTGTTTGTCTGTACTGTAACTTGTAATTTTTCCTTTGTCTCTAAATTTATCGAGTTAGAAAGAGAGGGGGAGAAGAATATTGAATTTTACAATGCTCTTAAATCTTAATCACACTGATGGTAAAGAAAATATTTAAATTTGCCCCCACATGAGGATGAAACTGTGAGTAGCAATATATTCAAACTTTGTTATTTGAGTAAACATGCTAGTATGCTTGTGATTTTGTCAATTTTCAACAATTTTCAGAACTTGAGAATAGACCATGCAGTATTGAGATAAAAAAATGGGGATTTGATTGTCTTTTCTTATTCTGGGAACACTTCAGAGGACTTTGTTACACAAACTTGAAAGCTTTGCTTTGTGATCCATTTGTGTCCCTAAATGACTTGAAGCAGTTTGATTTATTTGGGGGTAGTCCATCTTGTATTCTGGGATCTAGTTCTGCTGTCGGGGGAACTATCTGGAGCTATTGTATTAATTTCAAGAAATACTATCTGCACTATGTTGAAAACCAGACATCTGCCTCAAAGTAATTGATAGTATACGTATGAACTTGAAAGCTACAATGTGTTGGTTTATGTTCACTTAACTTTAAGGATGTAGAAAACAAGTGGAAAGTAAAGCATCATAAAATTGACTCTTTTTCTGCGATTTGTGGACACACTTGGAAGTAAAGAAGCTCACTTTTAGAAGATGAATGTGCTGAATGGAATTTTTCCGAAGCATTAGGTTTGAAATCAAGCATTTGAGATGCATCTTTTTTTTTTTGGTGTGTTTTGTCCTGCTGCTGCCTTACTTCTTATCTTATCAATTACACAAATCATAAAATGTGTTATCATCCTCTCACTATAATGTACTATATATTTGGACGTATGAAACAACGCCACTGAATGACATTTTATAAGTTTGACATCCTTGAATCCTGGTTACTAGTTTCTTACAAGTTACAAGGACAGGTCGTATATTATTGATAATGTTTGACAAATATCCAACTCCTCTTTCTCAGGTAACAGCCATTGTAGGACAGATGCTTAAATCTGGTGGGACCAGGTCTGCAGTGTAGATTACAGTACCTCTTAGACATGATTAACAAGCATACAGCGGTTAGGTCATTTTATTAGCTTATGTTCCTCAAGCAGTAAAAGATTTACGATCTGCACTTGAGGGGATCTGGAATCCCAAGTTTATAGTGACATACATTCTTTCGCCTTCATTAATGATTAATATTTGTGTCTTGCTGAAGCAAATACTTGAGCTGCATCCCATCCATGTATGCTTAAGAACAAACATTTTGAGGGGGCTGAAACCATGTTAACTGACTTATTACAGTTATTTGATTTTGATTGTTGAAGAGACTGGACTGTTTACCAATCTAGCTAGGTGTGTTATCGTAAGCAGCTCCTTGCTAGTTGCTAGCATGAAGAAGTCCAGGGTTTTGTGATTACCTACCTATTTGGCTTAATTCTTGTGCATTTAATCAAACTTTAATTTGTGAGACTAAATATACTCGCTTGCATGGGTTTTAATACATGAACGACTCATATTCAGGTTACCAGGCACAGGCAATTCATGAAAGGCACAAATTCTGTCAAGCTTCTCTGAATATAATTAACATCTCTAATTAATTGGCTGAAATTAAAGGAGAAGTACAGAGCGCGAGTATTATTAGGCAAGTTTTCTAAACTTATATGAAAGAAATAGTCGCCCACATTGTGTGTTTTGTTGGGGTGAAGAGAATCTCAAACCCTAACTCTTGATATAGACTATAGAATTTCAACTTTGATATGGTATATATCTAATTTTCAAAATTAAAATTGAGAATTGACTGTATAAATGCAACAAGATGTTGCCAGTCCATTGGTATGTGGAAAAGGTCACCGACTTTCGAGGTTATGGAACTGAGATTCTTCAAGGGTTTTACGTTATAGGAAGTGTAGAAGTTAAACGTCTGCACCTTGAGCTTAAAATCTTGTTCAAGCAAGACACTCATGGGAGATTCTAAAACTGATGATCAGCTGATCACTGTACCAATGCCAAAACCATGAATACCGTTTAGACTGCCTGTCACTAAATTTAATTTACAGACTGTACTATCTCTGTACCCTAGAGGCCTAGATGTCAAAAATCAATGCAGCGTCTAACTCGCAATTCGCAAAAGCATACTTTATCTTCGATGCTCATAGAATCGAGTGCCAAGTCGGAATTACTTCAAGCCGTTTCATGTCATCCAGTGAAATCAAACACAGCAACTTTACAGCAGAGTAATATGCCATGAACCAATGGAACATTGAGACTAGGAATCAGCAAATGACTCTGGTGTAGTAATAGTATAAAAGGAGCAGCAGCAGCTGCAGAAGAAAACCTGCAGACCAAGGTATGTTCAGCTAAAGAGTGATATTTACTTTGTATATTTTGTGCTCGGAAATGAAACAGGCTATTACTCATCATGCCCAAGGTCACATAAAAGGTTATCAAAACTCATGGTCTATGGTGCATGCAAACTAATTTTAACTCATGTTCTATAGTTCCTACATCAGGCTATTACTCAACATGCCCAAGGTGACAAAAGGTCATCAAAACTCATGGTCTATGTGTGCATGCATTAAACTTGTGCATCAGAGATTTGACTTAATTCAAGACAGATGTTACAATTAAAATATCAGATTTTCATGATCACTCCCCCCCCCCCCCCCTCTCCATAATCTCTAGTACAAGTGAAGCATAAGGTATGTTTATGCAGGGTACATGGTCGCAACCACCCCTATTTTATTTATCAATAGGACAATGGTTTTTCACTTTTCACAATGCATATTTTATAAATATAGCATCTGGCCTTCCTATTCCTAAACAAGAAATTCCAGTGATTGTGAAACAAACAAAATACTGTAATCAAATAGCACAAATTGTATAAAGAAATAATAAAAAATCTGTGCAAATATATTCAGAAGGGATAAAGAAAGTTGCTGCGTACACTCAATTTGGACTTCCATCACCAGGCTTGAGTACCCATGCTTGGCCTTGAGATTTGCAGATTTCCTGTAACACCTGCATAAACTGTGTTTAGTTCGTGGTTTAAATATAGCATCTATAAGAAACAAACAGTCATCAGGAGGGGCAACCATTTTTCATAAATACTTCACAAATGAAACATTGAGTTGCCACAAAATTCAGACAGACAAGTATATTAAGTCATGAACGATAATTGTTATTGTTTCCTCCCAGAATGTCAGACATCACTCACCTACACCCACCTCCATCTATGCACGCATAAATACATGTAAACATCACAAACACACATTGACTATATACAAGCTTCCCAGAATGTCAGACATCACTCACCTATGCACGCATAAATACATGTAAACATCACAAACACACATTGACTATATACAAGCTTCCCAAACAAAAACAAGAACTGAGTGATGCAACATTAGCAAAGATCAACATTAGATCTGTCACTCAACCTCTCTTGCCCAAAAATAAACAAGATACGGTCCAGATATTCTGAAGGTCTCAAATACAATATTAGCAACATTTAACAGGAACAACATTAGCTCCCCCCCCCCCTCTCTCATTCTATCGTGCATAACATATTCTGAAGGTCTCAAATACGGTTCAGATAATTTCCAATTTATCTATCAGGAGCAAAAGAAAATTATTATCCACATGACTATTTGACTAGAAAGCTCAAATAGACAAATATTACGTCATCATTATTCATTAGGATAATGGGCAGTACCTTTTGAAGATCAGCAGGAGGTACTTCGTTTCCCAGTTTCACCTTAGCAGCCTCGAGTATAGTAGCCTTTTTAAGTTTCGCAGTTGGACCTTCAGCAAGTAGAAGATCAAGAACAACTTCCCTGAGAAGAGAATAACCAAGATGAAAGGGTACAAAAGAAATAGTGAGATTATTGGTATAAAGGTCAGTGACACATCTTATCATGTGAAAAAACTTAAGGCAGGGTAACCTTATTGGATCAAATCTTGGATAATCCTGTGACGATTTTGGAACCCAGACTCCATGAATGTTTACAGCTACTTGACCAATGATAGCTTGAGAATCATTGGGAGAAGCATCAATGAAGTCTGCTGCAGCCTCAGCCTCTCTGGCAAACGGTGTTGAACGTTGATGCTCAGAAAGAGCGACTTCCCTTAACTGCCGGCTCATGTGTTGAGAGCTGCCAGAAATATAGCAAAATTCATTTTATTCCACAAAATCAACTTAATGGACAGTTAGTTCAACACTTCAACTTTCTGAAATTTCAGTTTCAGCTAAAAATGCAAGGATGAAACAAAAGGAAGTAAGCGGACATCTTGGTTCCAGAGTAAACAAAACAAAAGACACCCTGAGAAGAACTTTTGATGTGCATGTGTTTGCAACCAAAACTAGAATTGTGCCAAGTGCCCCATGAACTTTCCACCTTTGTAAGGTTGCAATTTGCCCCCTAAACAATATACATGTGTGCAAACTGCTTCCTAAATATCGGAAGGTTGCGATCTTCCCCCTGAATTTTCAAAATATGGGCAATTAGCCCCTCTATAAAAGTACTAAAATCAAGTACTTTTACGGGGAGAATAACAAAAGTTCAGGGGGGGGGGGGGGATTTGCATAAATGTATGGGAGAAAATTGCATCCGTGCAAAGTTTGGAGGCACTTTGCACAAATGGTTAAACTAAAGGAGGCACACCGCTATTTTGCCAACTTGAAATATACCACATTATGCTGTTTCGAAAAAGAAATATACCAGATTTAAAGTATATTGAACTTCTCTCATTTTGTGCACATATTCGGCGATATATGATCCAATGGTCAATAAATTGAAAGAAACTTACATACTCAAAGAAGATATGACATGCCTGGATCTATATTATATTAGTATATTAAATCATATTCAGTGTACTGTCAAAATTAAATGTGTTTGCAGCTTTGCATGCATATTCACGATACAAGCAACAAAGATGAGAAACAACAATCACAAGTACTATAAGCAAATTGAAAAGAGTTTGAAACATTTGATTATCTCACCTGCAAACCTTCACAATTCTAAAAAATTTGGGAAGGGCTTTGGATATAGCCTCCTGAGCTTCTTCGAGCGATGCTCTTCTTGAGCTTGCTCCATTTGCATTACTTGTACCAACTTCATTGGAACTTTTTGATTTTGCTGGATTGTTTATGGCATTAGACTTTGGCAATGTCTTTTTACCAAGCTTACCCAAGATTTCATTAACATTCTCCTCTACACGGGCCCACTGTTCCCTTTGTTTTCTCACAATGGAGGGATATGATTTTATAAAATTCATATCTGGGGCCTCCCTGAGTTTCCAATCGTTAAGCGTTGGCCTTTCTACAGCAAACACATTTAGAACGTCTCTCTGCTGTCTAGCAAACTTAGGCTCTGTACGCAACTGGGAGTTGGTAATGAGTACATTCTTACTAAACAAAAGAAGAATTGAATCTCTAGCCACGCCTTCACTTCCTGGATTCTCCAGCACCAACGAAGTTTTTGGCACCCAAAGTCCTTGAACTAATCGAGCATGCTCCATCAAAATATCTAAAATTTCCTCAACAGATTCTTCTGGAGCTAAATATTTCAAGCAATCAAACCTTTGGATTGGAGGGCCCTGAATATATTCAGACTTTATTAACAAATGCTTTCAGTCAAATATCAATAAGAATCATGTAAGTGCCAAAAACAGAAAGGACAGGGATGCAAGAGTTTCACTATAACATAGATGGAATAGTAAGGACAAGAAATACCTCTAAGTTTATCTATTAGCTCACCCTGTGGTTTGGTGAAGATCACTCTATCAATAGGACAAAACAAAATCGCTATAGAAGGATCAAAGCTTTACTAACATTTATGCATGCGTTTTCATGAAATTACTAATACATATAGTACAGACCAAAGTTAATGTATATACTGAAAATAGGATAAAGTGGGTGCAAAAGGGATTTCTCAAATTCATGCATACTTACAATACATGTTTATATTCAAAGTCAAAACGACTTCTCATGTTAAGAAATCCCGCTTGAAACTGCAGAATATTCCTTTCTTTGTGTTCCATTAGATCTAACTTTATCCAAAAATAGTAAAGCTTCAAATGTATTTAATCCAACTACCTTCCACTTTATCAATACTTTATCCATCGTTTATCTAACTTCTAAACAACACCCCACTCGCAAGTCCTTACAATACCCCACTATTCCTTGATCTGCATGCCCACCAAAATTTGTGCAACTTTGGGTGGGCCAGCGGGAGAATATGGTATGGACTGAAAACAAGGTTACGTGTGAAAAAGAAATGAGTGTTTCTTTAGAATGTTCAGATAGTGCATCTATCTTCCAGCCTCTATTTTAAGATATGCCCCATCCCCTGCAGACACTTGTTTAAAAATGACCCTATAGTTTTCCATATCGATATTACACCCCCTCCGCTTCACACGGTACTATAGTATCGCTATTGTTACCGTGGTGGAGACTGGAAAGACATAGAATGCTCTATTAGCAACAAGAAACTTCTACATAAAGGTCCAAGACAACAACTTCAGAGGAATTAAGTAAAAAAATAACAACATAAAAAGTAGGTTTTCAAGAATAAGCCAAACTGAACTTGTGGATTGCAACTGGGAAATTGGGAACCTCAGCACCTAATAGAGAAAAAAAATCGATGAACTGCATAGTTCTATAAAGGCATATCAATCACCAACCTCGCGGAGCCAAGTCTTAAAACGTTCTCCTAGTGATAAATTCAGCATCCTGTAACATGAAAATAAAGCTCAAAATCCATATAAAAAGATAGTGGTGCATATAGCTGTAAGTTTAATCAGAGACAGAAAAGAAAAGGAGGGAAATTTGGAAAATAAAAGAAAAAAGAATGATGTCATTGATGTGTCCATGTAACATAACAGGAATTCTAAAAGAGAATTGTTCAGAAATAAGTTTTGTAGCAAGAATACTTTTCCTTAGGACTTGGCTAAGAATACTTTTCCTGGGAATTGGCTAACCTTCCGATTCTATGGGACTATGACACAGTGAACGAATACCAATTCTAGGTGAAGACACTAAGAAATTACATTAATACATAAAAGGGGCAGAATCACTCACCTTTTTGGTGGACCTCTGGATTGCAAACTGGCTATTGAAGTCCCCGGACACAAATTATCAAGATAATCAGATCTTCAAGACAGAAGGATTATAGTTAATTTGTGTCTCAAGGCTAGTTGTATTTCAAAAACTATAACCAAGTAAATTTAGTGACAAGTACATACGAGGTCATGTGAAAATCAACAGGTGAGGATTCTCCAGCTACCATCTTTTGCAGGTATCTTGATGCCTTGTCACTTGTCCCGCCATGGTATTTCAGAGCAACCCAGTCCTAATAAGTAAAAAAAATTCAAAGAGAAAAAAAATCCAGATTTAGGGTAAGGAATCAAATTGAAAGTTGAAACAGGAGAGAGCAAATTGAGCAGCACAAGTGAATCATACATCAGAAAAGAAGTTTGTTACTTTGTTAACTATGTAGTTTCTCAACATTCATATTCAAAGATATTAAGGGATACAGGTCCTTCTTAAAGCCTATGAACGAACTGTAGTATTAGCTACAGAACCATATGACCAAGTCAACTTTAAAACAGATTTGTTATAGAAATGAACATACGTGACATTTTTATCTGAAAGGATATCTAAAAATTTCCAGAAACCATCACATGGAAAAGAGAACAGGATTACGAGAGTGTAGTGTGCACCCTGTAGGCTACTAAATACTAGTAATACATACAAGTACACTGGAACCCGAATCAAGTATATTGTTTAATAAGAAACAGCTCTATGTTCATGCGCATAGACAAACCAGGAATTCACTACTACAAATTCAATTGCATCCTATCAGCACTGAGTCACATTGGATGCTTCGTTCCCACAATAATCTTTAGGGGTGTAAGGCCTTACAGATTCCAATATGCTACAGTGATCTTAAATTTACATTGAAGTTCAAGTTATAAGAAAATACAAGCAAAAGGAAATAATCAATTAACCTGAGTATACTAGTTTGTTCATTGTTACACATGAAAAAAGTGAATGCCATTTTTTTAAGAAGGGTAGAGAATGGGGAAGTGGCCATATGTTTACATGTGTGTACATTTGTTTCGACTATCTACTTGTGTTATGAATATATGGATGTGTGTGCGTGGGAAAATGTGTTGATACTTGTAGATCTCAGAATAACACATAATTTACGTTTCAGTATCATATAATATGTATTTTCGAATGGATTAATAGATGGGCTTGGCTGGGAAACTGAGGAAAATATAGTATATCATTTTCATTTGATTGACGACTACTCTTTTATTAAATAATAAATTAAAAAGAAAAAAAAAAGCTAGATCTGGTATGAGGTACTACTGGCAAGGAGTATCACACTACAAGCAAGAATTTAAGAAAAGACCACTGACCGCTTTCTTTGACGCCCCTGAAGAGGTTGCTTGGTCTGAATCTTCTACCTTCACACCACCATTTGCCGCATTGGTCTTCCTCTTGGATTCTTTGGGATCAAGTTGCCTCATTGACGGTCGGAGTTGCACCACTGCATGAACGGGATTCAAATGTAACTGCATGACAATCAAACAAACTGGTTAATGCAAACACATTATCACTCATTCAGACATCCGAAACTAACCATCCAACTGTATCCCAACATATGTGAGTAACAGGAAACAATAGACACTTGAAAAATGCATGAAACAAGTAAATTAATAATTAAAGACTTGCCTGATTTCCTTTGAGAACTCCAACCGCATATCCACTAACAACTGGTGGCTGCCATGTCGTCGAAAGAGTCTGAAAATAGTAATATATCGAGGTTATAGAAATATATTAAATGCCAAGATGAAATGCTACGCTGCTAAGTGCATATAATTTGGAACTAAAGTAGTAAGAGAATGTCAACCAATGCCATCACATGAAATTGGAGCTTGTTAAACAGCCTTCAATCTATAAGCTAAAGGTTCCCAAAATTTCAGTGACGGGTCGCACAGAAAAAACAAAAACAAACCTGCTTTGCCATCAGCTCCCCGTAATTAGATCGGACATCATAATTCTTGGAGTGAACGTCAAGACCCAAATCGATTTCGACTTCATTAGTTTCAGGCTTCACCCTCACCTAAAATGCAACATGCCCAAGTCTCACTCAGTTCCATTTACCACATAGCAACAACAAAAAATAAACAAAAAACTAAGATATGCAGAAAGTACTTAATTCCAATGTAACAAAACTTAGCTACTACCTCTTCGCAGAAATCATCCAATTCATATGGCCTCCAAACAGGCCTTAGTGGATATTGCAACACATAAAGCTGAAATATAAACAAAACATTCATCCACTATTAATCTCAAAGACATCATCACCAAATCGAAACACCACGAAATCGAAATAAGATAAGTAAAGCCTATTACCAGAGTGTCCTTATCGATTGAAGGATTCATGTAGACATCAATCTCCCTCACAACATCATCATCATTCTCTTCATCTCTAGGCATTTCATCAGTATCCATCAAGTCATCAATCTCTTCTGTCTTGACCTCATCCTTCACAAGCTCTTCTGTCTTGACCTCGTCCTTGACAGTCGTTTCTTCTTCCTCTTTCTTTTGGGGTATTTTTTCAGTTTTGGGCTTCAGTTTCGGCTTGGCGCCGCCCTTGCCCTTGGGCGCGAACTGTGACCGACGGCTAGTGGGCTCCGCGGGTGCAGGTCCGTCGAGCAACTCGTCTAGGTCCATGTCCATGGCTGTAAGTAGAGAAAACGAAGGAGAATAGGATTAATTACTGAAATAGTTTTATAGAAAGGGGTTCGTGATCATAAGTTTTGGAAACTTATATACCTTCTGTTCCGATTCACTCAGACGAGGCGGGTAAGTAGCGGTGGACGTGGAGGGTGGCGGACGGAGGGGGTTTTACAACTGAGAGACTGACAAGCGAGTGGAACGAAATTCGGAGCTATTGTTTAATTTCAACTGTTGGACTTGGGCTTCACTTTACTTATTGGGCCGAACTGTAAGAAACTTCTGTTAACAGTTTTGGATTTTTGGACTTCGGTCATATATTGGGCTTCTGTATATATATTGGGCTGAACTATATGAAACTTCTGTTATCCGTTCCTTTTTTTTTTTCTCGATTTCCCATTGTACCAGCTTTGGCGATTAATGTAACCGAACAATATCCGGTCTTTTTAAGGGGCAGCTCTTCTAGTGGTGTATTTTATGTCCAAGACGTAAGCTCTGTTAGTATTATGCTTTTATTAAGTTCAATTTGTTTCAGATCATGTATATTTATTAAATTATAAATCAACTCATATTTATTAAGTTCAGTTCACTTCAAATTTAAACTTAATTTAATATTCAAATATGGACTTCCACTTAGCCCGGGACGGAGAATGATTGATTACTATGGTATAGTGGTTGAGGGGTGTATTTCGAACTGATCAGAGACCATATCAATCGTTTGTTTGTTAATGGAATAGTGTGTTTGTGTTCGTCAGACAACATAGTGACTTGTTCGTGTTCGTTGGAAAGTCGGACACGAACGAACAATCGAACATAAATTCAATGGAAGAACCTTTCGATGTCAATGAATTGCGAAAATATTTGATTTGGAAATTAGGACAAAACTTGAAAGAGTGAGGCATTGAACCGTGCAAGGGGTAAGAAGATAGAAGACATACGATGGTGGGAGGTGGAGATGGAAGGCGTACGGTGGTGAGAGGCATGAAGACGCTGTAATAGATGATGAGAGAGTGGAGAATGACATATGTATGTTTAGAGTTGGAATTAGTTAAGTGTTATTAATAAATATATATTACTCGTAATTATTATTTAATAAATTATTAATATAATAGTGATAGTTTTGTTAGCAAACAGTTCCCGGACTAACAAAGACTTAAAACTATATTCGTATTTGGTTCATTAACAAATCAAATATGTTACGAACTCTTAGAATTTGACCGAACAAGAACCGAACAATTTCACAAACGTTTTGGTTCGTTTAAGATCCTTACTGGTATATAAACAGTTTCTCCTCTGACTATCCAACAAGGTTGAACAGTATAATACTGCCGATTGCAGAATCGACGACGAAAGATCAGAGAACCTTAACCGTTCATCAGCCTTGAGATTTGAGATTATCTTCTTCTGCAAAATTCACAGAGACAGCACTAATCCTTTCCAAAGGTAAATCGAAATACGATGAGTTTTCATCTTACTTTAAATTCATATTTTTTTCTGAATGCAACTCATTCAATTTCTTTACACAGAGCTGAGAAGAAGCTATGAACTGGGTTCAGCGCAAAATTTACCTGTACAACGTCACCTTTGGGCTTTACATGCTCGATTGGTGGGAAAAATTTCTCTTCAGTATCCTTTACCCTTAGATCTTTTCTTCATTAAATATTCGAAATTTTGATTCTTTAGCTGCCTTTTTTTTTTAGATCTATTAAAGAATTTCAAATCCCAATTATTAATTGCTTGTGATTAATCAATCATTTTGAGAATTGGTATTTGGTACCTTAACGTGATTGAATAGATACAATGGTGCTTGTGTTGATGTGGTTTGTTTGCATTAAAGGATTTCGATATGCATCCGACTTCTGCCAAAGGTATCCAATTCTTCCCCATCTTTTTTTCGAGTTCAATTGATGCTGTCATGATTTGTTAGGCTGTATGTATAGAGTTACAGTCCCTCATTAGCTTGCGAGAATCGGATGCATTAAACCGCTATCTTTTCTGCTGAATTTGTTGCATAATTCCTTAATATGAATTGTATCTTCATTGTCAATGACCACATGCTTTCCTCAAGCTTTTTAAGAGAATCATAGGACAGGACTAGTTTTGTAGTTTTCCTTCATAGCTTCACAATTCTGAAAAACTTTAGTGTCAATGTTCCTTTCCATATAAGCCCTACGTCGTGCTTGGATAAGTGTGGAAATACATCTAGAGGTTGAGAATGTAGTATTCACTTTATAAATGGGGTACCTTGAGACTTGCAAGAATATGCTCACCAATTTTCCAGTTATTTGGATGGATCAACTAGATTAGAATAAGAATGATCAAGTAGGTTATTTTGTATACATAATCTTGTGCTACTTCAGTTCCGGTTGTATAATTTATACCTGTTTTGGGTGAACAAATTAGTGCCTTTTCTTTTCTTTTTATGCAAAAGGTCAATCTTTTTATGCACAAGTGATACTCTCGTACCTGGTTTCAAAGTTTCTAGCATGCATCTTAATCTTAGTCTGAGAAACATATACCCCCATGGACCTAAGAGCAAAAGGTGTATATTCTAAACCACTTCAAAAAGTGTGGAACAATGATTGGCATTTGAGCCAAAGCCAAATACTACTACTTATTACTCTTAAATTTCTCTAGGAGAAATCGACCATGGCCATTGTTGAAGCTTATGTTTTCCAAACAATCCATAGCATTGCCAGAGAGCTTTCTAATGATGTTTTCAACTATGAGTTTACATGTTCCAATGGGTTACAGTTATGTGCTGGACAATAACATAGAGCAGAACAAATAGTACCACAAGTCCACAACTTACTGTCAATAACATTATGCGATTGCTGGTGATACTTTGTTAGTTTTAGGAACTGCAACACTTCAATTTAAACAATCCGATACTAGCTGCACATTTCCGATAATAATTTATCACTTTATACTTTATAGGGACCTAATGGAAGTTAGAAAACTTCCCATGTTTTGTGAAGATAAACATATCAACACAACTGTGATATGCTCAACTTTGCATTTCAATCTTAGTGCTGCTCATATGGCACAGGAGGCAAATTAAACATCACTCCTTTATTGAAGGCATGTACTTCTTTTTACTTTGAGAATAGAATGGGCGTCTCAAGAGACGTAATTTCCATATTTCGCCATAGTGTCCTTAAACTACTCATTACCATGCTATATATATTAGGAGGTATTTTGGTTAAGTCTGATAATCAGATGGTTTACTTCTCTGGTGATTTTATTTATATTTGGATACTTGGGTGAAGTTGAAACAACATAATAATGACTATGATTCTATGAACTACTAGTATTCATGAAGTGGGGTAGGCATGCCTGGAAAGATTAGATGAAATATTGAAATGTGACTGGGGTTAGAGATGCCTTATAATCATGTTTACTTGGATTCTGCTTTAACTTGTTAGATATACGTCAAAGCATCCGAAATCTTGGATAAGCTGATTAAATTATTTTCTCCTAGGTGATGAACAGCAGAAATAATATTACAGTAAAGATGTGATTACATGTTGGCATCTCCTTGTATCGTTGCATTGGTAGTCTGATGCTTTAATCATATGCATTCTGGGATACTTCATGCTTCTTGTACAACACCTTGAAAAGTGATAATATTAGAAAATGTAACTAAATTTGTGACTAGTTAGAATCTTCCTGGTGTTATTGCAATGCAAATCAACTGGTAACTCAAACTAATTCGATAAATTTTGCAATTTGTAGTTTATGTCGAGCCTTTTCCATTAATCCGTAAATGATGAGTATGCTATATATACATTTGTGTTCCTCTGAGTTCTCTTTATTTCATTTTTTATGGCTCACTATATGGTTACCCATGGGTCCTATTTCTCTTGCATGTCCAGCTTATCAATTTTGTTATGCACTTCATCAAATATGCTTTATTTCTAAAGACAAATTATTAGTTTCATCATTGACACATCTAGTTATGTGATTCAAATCAATGCCACTTTATTGAGCCACTTTTTCATCTGATCTTCAGCTGTGTGTTATTTCATTTTTATAGCTCACATATTAATTTCCTACTGATGATATGCACCAGGTACATGTAGGGTTCATCATCTCTAAGACCTTCAAATGCCATCTGGAGTTGGCCCCGATGTCAGATCTTGCTAAGATATGTTACTTCTCTTCTTCAATCAGTAGTATTCTTTTTTCGTGTAACCTTGTAACATACCTTATGATTTTTTTTGCGTAAATCAGTTTGTGTAAGTTATATATTTCTGAATTTTATTCCTTTCTGGAGAATTTACCTTTTTACAAAGTAGATAGAATCCAGTGCCTCTTCTTAATACTGTCACTCTATTATTGGATAGAGATGTTCCAAGGCATTTTTCATCATAGAAGCTCAATACCTGTGGATTTGGACAATTGAACCTCACTTCTTTTGTGTTCTGTAGGACTCACATCAAGCCTGGATTATATGACTTAATTATATACTTCAACCACCTACAGGTGTGCTTTGCCACTATTCTACGTGTTTCTTTAGGAAAACTGAACAATAGGTATAACCGTATAAGTGTATAGCTTATAAGCCTATGCAGAACGATATGATGGTTCACCTTATCTGAGCCAAACTCTGTACTTTCATCAAATTTAACATTGGTCAGGTTGCTGAGTTTATGCAATTAGCACACAGGTTTGTTTTGGCTCCGCAAAATACTTACTACTTAATCATAATAGTTCTTGGTTCCATTTGTTACGCTGTTGTGAAATGGTGTTGCTTTCGCCAACTTCAGTTCAATCTGGATGGAACTCCAACTGTTTGAATTTTTGCCTTGATAGAAAACGTTATCATACATGTGAAGATAAATGAAGAGAGAAGTAGGGAGCAATGGGAAAAGATTACTCTTCTTGGTTAGACACTGTGTAACATCATGTGTCATAAGTAGAGGTCTGTAGAGCATATGATTGCTGGCAAAACCCAAAGTTATCTTGTTTAATTGTGTTATGGTGTAATGCTAACTTTGAGACACCCATTAGTGTTTGTTTGGCCAAAAAAAACTTGAAAATTGAGAATGTGAATTTATCGATATACATTTGAGGGATAAGGTGTGTCAAATACATAACGAACTCACACCACCATATTGGAATGAAAATTACCAAGAATACCCTTGAACTAAGCATTATAGAAAAGCTTGAAAGTATGAAAAGCGAGAGGCAATTGGTTTCCAAGTCAATCTCCAAAGCATGGCAAGAAAGAAACAATTATCAATGACATGCCGGCTTTATGGGTATATGTTGATTGTTTAATCCCTTAATAATCTGATAAATAATGTATGCACATTAAGTATTTTATAGTTATGGTCAAGTGAGACATGGTCACGTGTGAGGTCACGTTACTGCATTGAAGATTATACTTGTGAATTTCAAAGTGTATCTTCACTCCCTCAATCATTATCATCTTACTAGCTTTCTGACTTTTCTTGTATTATTATTTTTCAGACAACATAATTTCCATCTATAAAGCAAGATAGATACCCAACACTGAAATATGAAGAAGATATCCACCTTCAATGTGTTCAACGAGTACTAATTATTACTCCCAACTTTATAATTTGTGAAGGAGATAATTGGTCACATACTGCACTTAACTAACCCAAAGTGGTAGTACTTCCGTTTCAATTTTAACTTCATCATTTGTATGTGAACACTGACAATCCAAACTGAATTCCCAGTTGCAACAAAAATAGTAAAATTTATTGAGAATTTTAGTGAACCAAGCTATTTCAATTTGTTAGATGTATTGGTTGAATGGGCTAACACGTTGGAAGCGAGCTTTCCATGACTGTGCATCTCCGTTTGTTGAAACGGATGTCACTAGACGTGTTAAGTCACTAAAATCCCTTGCGGTGAAGAGGTGATTAATGCATGTAAATGTGTCGATCAAATACTGAATGAGTTAAATTCAGATTAGGGTGATTTTATCTTCTTTTTTATAATACGAATAAATTCAACTCAAGTCGATCAGCTTAGTTCAGTTAAATTTCGTTCATGCAAAGAGAAAATATGACTGATGGCTGACCAATCACCTCCATCCTCATAATTTCCTCATAATTTGATTCTGCTTGATATAATAGAGATCCATTTAATCCATAGTTGATCAGACTTATTGTGCAATGCCCATGACAATTTTGGCATACAAGTCTTGTTCCAAGTAGGCAAATGGACATAGTTCAAACCCCCTTAACATTCTGGCTTGAAAATGTCATCCCAAGCGACAAGGGACTTTCTGTTGTCACCAAAGCTGCTTGAACAAAGAAATTTTCTACAGATTGTTTCAACAGTTCTCAGCACCTTCTTATGGAGCAAGAACAATTGGCTCCAATAATTTTGAAATGCATGAAGGACATTATGAATCAGTTGAAGTTTCCCAACATAAGTAAGAAACTTGGGCTTTTCTATTCTCAGGTCGACTTCGTACCGACCTAAGCATAGGTCTTCGTTAGATAATTGCCATGTGGCACTTAATTCAATCTGGTCTGTTCTTTTCGGTTCAAAGCCATTTTATATGTAATTTTCGGTCTGATGTGTTAAAATTTATTATTTTAATAATTATAAAAACAAGGTAAAATATAATAGACTATAATGACCTTATTATATAAAAAAACAAAAAAAAATTTTGAAACATTCGATCAGGACAAAAAAACATTCATAAATCATATGAACTAATTAAATCTCTTTTTAATCACAATTAAATATTTAATTAATCACAAATTCATTAATTCAAATCAATTAAACACATGATGATTGCTATTCATCGAGAAAGATCAATCTGAGCCGAAGAACCCTAACCCATTGATTTCTAGAGTTGAAGAGCCCTAACCCATTGATTTCTTCATCCGACCTTGTCTGAACTCGGTCGTAATTGATTTTGGGAGTACAATTAATTAACCTTTGAATTGGGAAAGAACATGATTAGATCTAGAAAAGAGATCAAAGAGGTGTGCTTTGTGATGATCGGCCATGGCGATCTTCAAATCCATGTTGAATTTTTGTTTCATGAACTAATTAGCTCCATTGATGATTACAAACCTTTACGGTTTCCTACATTGATCTCATTGTCATATTTGTAGTTTTTGTGAATTGAAGAATTCAAGAAAATATTTTATGATGTTAGAATTCAGAGGATGATGAATCAATAAATACAGTATAGTTAAACTAAGGTGGTCTTTTTTTTATTTTTTGGGATTTTGAATTTGATTGATATTGATTTTAAGTTGGTAAATTAAAATATACTATTAAAAATCTATGGGTAGAAGGGTAAAAATATATTTATCTAATGAAATTTAATCAATTATAAAAAAATAGCTAAGATTGTACTCGTGCCACATGGCAATCATATAATGGAGACCTATGTTTAGGTTGGTACGAAACCGACCTAAGAATAGAAATCCCCAAGAAACTTAACTGTCCAATGTCTTGCTTTAGCCACCATTTTCTCAATAAAAGACAGAAAATTGCAATACAGATAATCTTTTAGCATTCATGGGAATGCCTAGACATCTAAATGGCAATGAGCCTTGCTTCACCCCTTTTAGCATCCATATCAAATTTCTCTTTGAATGTGGATTGAGATCGGCAGAGCATGCATCAAATTCAACACATTATCCATCCTACAAAGAGGTGAGGTAAACAGATCATCTGCAAATGTAAGATAATATGTTTAATTTATAATGAGTTTGAATTACACAACATAGAATAATTATGGTTGAATTGGTACAATACTTCAATGTCCCTTTCATATAACAGGCACCATACCACCCCGGCGTACCATTTCTAATCACTTTGATTTTTTTCGTATGAGTAAAAATAACTCTTATGAAGTTAGGAATAATGTTAAAGATGCAAGTAATTGGATTAGAGAGGGATTAAGAACCTGAGGACTAGATATCAGGAAACGTGTCATATATGCAGTGGACAGAATATGTTTGACTTTTTTTCAAGTGCTTAAAACACATGCTTGACAGCTCTTGAATTGAACCAATTTATCATGTTTCCACAAGACTGTCCATCCATTTCACTCTTGCTTTATTTTTAATTGAAACAAACATTATAATGTCAAAATTCTAATATACATACGTACGCCTATGTACATAAAAAATATCTGAGCAACTTACAATATAAATTTAGAATTTCGGCCTAAATTGATACATTATCAAACTCTCCTGGCCTACCATTTGACAAACACTACATTAAACTGGAGTGAACATCCATTTTTCTAATTACATTGGATCATCACTGGACTGACGTAATAACCTGCAAATCACGCAAATCGCAATATATTACGGCATACTTAATTTAAAAGGCATAAATCCTAGAAACTCAAAACAAATTTGCGACATGCTCGACTCAGAAGATATAAATCAAAATTTATACCCGATGGAGTTTAAACATATGGTCGAAATGATATAATTCTCTCTTTTAACCAACTGAACCATGAGGTAGTTAACAATCATTATTACCGCTACACTTAGATTAGCATTAATATTTTTCAGAGTTTATCCAATTTCACTATCACTATATCAAAATAAAGCAAACTTTCATTAGTTATATTCTATTAGATGCGTGTGAATACCTTTTGGCCTCTTTAATTAAAAAACCCCACCGAAAAGTATGATATCAGTATATGTACAACATGTACATATACAGTGTACTAACTACTAATCCTCCAGACCTGATACCGGTTAGCAATTAAATATGTGAGAGTCTTGTTGACATTAGTTAGGTGATTATTATTAATTAATTGCTTGTTTTGTGATTGTTGTTGCTATGTAAGTTCATCATCTTTGTTCAGTGATTAGATTACTGGCTACAAGTAAAACAAGTGGTTTAGCAAACTAATCCCTTGAAAAAGAAAAACTACTCTCTCTTTCTCCCACTTTAATATTTTCCCTACTTTAATTATAAATTATTCTTAAATTACAATAATAAAATATTTAAAAAAATTATATTACATAAATATAGACCTGTAATTTTTTAATATTATAATTTTATATTAATATTTTATTAAAGTAATTTGTATTTAAAATAGAAATTAAATTGAGAGTCAGAGTGTGGAAAATGAAAACCCAAAAAGCAAACAAGAAGACTTTTCAACAGAGCAGCAAACACAGACACAACACCACCATTGCTGCTTTACTTTCTCTCTCAACAAGTTCCAACTCGCCGACTAAACTAAACCAAACCCATTTCCCCGGGTCTTCTTCTCCCTTTACTCCGGCGACCACGAAACGACGCCGTTTTAGCCCAAATGCAAAACCTGAGCTACCTCTTTAAGCTCATCGTCAAAGCTCTCTGTAGAAACTTGCTGTTTTTCTCTGTCTTTACTTATCTGTAAAATCTTCCTTTTCTTCATCATCAGCTCTTCTGGAGCTCAAACCCAGCTTGTTTTGTTGTGGGTCTTAGTCAAAAAGACCAAACTCAAACTGTAGCTATCCACTTGAGGAAAAAAAAAAGATTAAAAAAAAAAAGGTTTCGTCTTTATAGCAAGAAAATCATGAATGATTCAGCAGCAACTGCTTCCGGTGATTCTTCTTCCGGTAATCAAACAGTCCCTCCTCCTAACTCATCTGCCAAGAAGAAGCGTAATCTCCCCGGAATGCCAGGTAATCATTTTCTTATCTCTCTTTTATTTTCGATTTCTAGCTGGTATCTGCTTTAATTAGTCCAGTAGTATCCGTTTTGGTGACTAATCCACTCGAGTATGAAGTGAAATAGTTGAAAAAGATTTTTAAGATGGTTTTGTTTGATTTGAATATAATCAGATCCTGAAGCTGAGGTGATCGCTTTATCGCCAACGACTTTACTCGCAACGAACCGATTCGTTTGTGAAATCTGCAACAAAGGCTTCCAGAGGGACCAGAACCTGCAGCTTCATCGGAGAGGTCATAACCTGCCGTGGAAGCTTAGGCAGAGATCAACCAAGGATGTCAAGAAGCGCGTTTACGTCTGCCCCGAGCCGGGCTGCGTGCACCATGATCCGTCTCGCGCTCTGGGCGATTTGACAGGGATCAAGAAGCATTTCTGCAGGAAACATGGGGAGAAGAAGTGGAAATGTGAGAAATGCTCGAAGAAGTACGCTGTCCAGTCCGATTGGAAGGCGCATTCGAAGATTTGTGGTACTAGGGAGTATAAATGTGACTGTGGCACTCTGTTTTCGAGGTTGATTGATTTGATATAAGCCCTCTATTGGTTGTTTTTTACTGTGAAATTCTGTTTTGTGCTTTGTTGAATTGAGTTTGGTTTGGTTTGGTTTTGTTATGTAGGAGGGATAGTTTCATCACGCATAGGGCGTTTTGTGATGCGTTGGCTGAGGAAAGTGCGAAGGGACAAACTACTCCGGCTGTTGTAACGCCTCCTAGTGAGGATCAGAAAGGCGAATCTGTTGCACCGGTGTCGCCACCGCCTGCAGCAGCACCGGAACCGATAGTTCCAGCGGCTGCTGCGGTTGCATTGTCCCCCAGCTTGCCTGTTCAGAGTCCAGGTATATTTGCATTGGGACTTGGATTTGGACTTGTTTTTTGTCTAATGTCTGTTTTGGAGTGTTGCTAGATTATGTCTGTTTGTGGTGTTTTGTATTCTTCTGTATATGATATTGGATTAGTTGGTAACTTACTATCTGGGATTAGATTGTGCAAGAACTGTGTTAATTTCAGAATATAAAACTGTGATGATGCATTTAGACAATCTTTATGGAAAAGCAAAGAAACATTGAGATTCAAAAGCTAAAAGGAAAAGCAGGATTGGATCAAGAAAGTGAGCTATCATTAATGGTGGCCTTGTTTTGAATGAACACAAAGTTCTCCAAAAAGAATGTTTAGCTTTTCCTACTTCAGTTATGCAATAACTATTTCATTCTTAATTTATCATTTTTTGTGTTTTGTTTGTTCATAGAATTGACTGAAAGTCCTAGCAACAATCAATCCACCACACCAACATTAGACGAGACACCGCCGGTAGCGAACTCAGCACCGATAAGCAGCATTAGCAGTTCTTGTAGCAGTAGTAACGGGAGCTCGAGCAGTACCGTCTTTGCCAGCCTGTTTGCTTCTTCGACATCATCTCAAACTTTTCAACCTCAAACAAACGGATTTGCCGACTTATTCCGTTCCATGCCGCCTCCTGACCGTACTACACCCGATGTTGCACCATCTTCAGAACCAATATCTCTCGGCCTGGCAATGAATCATCAAGGATCGTCGATTTTCGGAACGGCCGGTCAAGAACTGAGGCAGTACGCTCCGGCCCCACAGCCTGCCATGTCAGCAACTGCATTATTGCAGAAGGCCGCTCAGATGGGCTCTGCCGCATCAAATGCATCCTTGCTAAGGGGGCTTGGCATAGTATCATCTTCCTCGTCCCCAAATGTTAATCAGCCAAATAACGCCTCTTTAGCTTCTGGTCTTGGACTCGGTTTGACATGTGACGCCGGATCAGGCCTAAAGGAATTAATGCTGGGATCGCCTTCCATGTTTGGGCCTAAGCACACTACCCTCGACCTTCTTGGATTAGGAATGGCTGCTAATGGTGGCTCGACCGGTGGGTTTTCAGCCCTAATGACGTCGATCAACGGTGCCCTCGATCTAGGTCAGCCATTCGGTAGCAAAGACACTGGAAGGAATTCGTGACTTGTCAGCGTGCGACTATTAAACGGAGGTTTGCGTTTAGTTGCTCTATTAAGTTAATCAATCAGTCAGTCAATACATAATTGAAGCATGCAGTTGAAGTAGTAGTATCTGGTTAGAGTAGTAGTTGAGAGTCTTGAATGTTTATCTGCCGCCCTGTTATGAAAATGGCAATGAGGCCTATACAGGTCTCTGTCCCTGTAATATATTAAATATGTTAGTAGTATAGTACTTTCAAATATGTTTCTTTTCTGTTTTTGCTGCTTATATTTATGTAGTGAGCCTGCAGCTTAGTGAAACATTGACATTGGAAATAGTCTCTCTATTCGTAGTCAATTAGATAAGTGGTTATCATCAGCTGGATTGTTTATTTGAAACATGGATCCAGATCTAAGTATGTCCATGAATGTGTGTGTAAGCATTAGTAGCATAAACATGTTCTTTAAAGTATTGCACTGTGATGAGATCTGATTTTGAATGGTTCAAACTCAAATGTACATGATGTGGCCCATGAGTACTACTGGAGTACTGGTGGTACACTAGTACCTGTGTACAGCTTGTTGGAATGGGTTGGTTGTTGTTGACCAATGTGGTTCATTACTTCTCTTCTGGAAATCATCATGCAACCAATTCTTTAATTCATTCCCTTTGGGTTCACATTCACATTTAGTATTTCTGATTCTCTTCTGGGCACTTATGCAGTTATGCTTGTTAGAAATTGACACCAAAACAAGACAGGTCCCAAAAAATTTATTAAAAAATAATGATTTTTTTCTTTTTCTTTCTATCTTCTTCTTTTTCAAAACTCCCGTACCGGAGTCTGTCGAAGCTCCGTATTTTGGAGCTTTGTAGCTCCGGTTGGGAGCTTTGCAACTCCTTTATGGGAGTTGCATACCGTCATCGAATTCCGATGACTATGTTTGAAGGAAGGAAGGAAAAAGAAAAAGGAAAAAAGAAAAAGGAAAAGGAGAAAATAAAATAATGAAAAAGGAAAAAAGAAAAAGAAAATTGGAGTAAGGATGTGTGTTTGTTTTGGATTATTGTAAATATGTATTGGTTCACTCCCAAAATCCTGATTTTGACCCCTAGATGTAATAATCTCTATACTTACAAACACAAACGCCATTTAAAACAGAAGTTAAAAGTTAACACAATATCACTAAATGAGAAGCTTGTTACGAGGCGGGGGTATTGGAACTACAATTTTACATGTATCGGTGTTAGTTTTGATAATTAATATGGATGTGTTGTCTAATAAGATTGAGTTCTAGCTCAAATCGGACAACATCATACCAATGGAACATGTATGGCCAAACCATGAGTAACCGTGCCGACCATATACAAGTAGCATCGGAGTCGTGATATTTCACAAAATTATTCATAAATAACCAAGTAGTGGACATATGAATCATGTTTCTCGTGTAGTGCCGACCATAAATAACCGCCCACTACTCGTGTAACAATCATAATCATGTTTCTCATGTTCACAATTTTAAATTGGATTATGTAAGTAGAAAACTGTCAATTTTGTCGCATCACACGTGTACGTGTAACGCGTGACACAATTACTAACTTACTATAGAAAATAATTAATGATTTATAAAAAATTACTTGTAATTGAATTTTCATTAAGAGATTATTGCATAATAGTGCGCCTCTGGCTCCAATACAATAACATATTTTGTGATACACAACAAGAAAGCATGGACATCTTTTATTCATATGTACTGCTTTTCAAAATATATGATCGTGGATCATAACTCCTGAAATATGTAATTACATCAATCCTCTAGTCCACATAATTTTTCATACACAACAAAATTCAGAGGCACAGATCAATGCTCTTCTTTTTTGTTTGATGGTATGGAAAACTATGAATGAGAAAATTTTCAAGGGAAATGTTTTAAATGATTATCAATTCAAGAGGCAACTCTTAGAAATGATAAACCATACAAAAAGTACAAAACATAAGTGAAATTCTCTGTAAATGGAACCCACAACCTACGGGCTTTCACTGTGTCAATATAGATGGTTCAATCTTACAAGAACCTGGACAAGGCGGAGCTGGATGCATCATAAGAAATGAGCATGAAAATTATGTTGCCGTTGCTGCATTATTCGCGGGAAGAACTGATCACAAAACTGCGGAGTTTTATGGCCTAAAGATTGGCACAAACTTGTGCACAAATTTAGGTCTAAAAAAAGTGATCATACAAACTGATTCACAAGTCCTTATAAACTGTCTATGCAGACATGAAATAGCAACACCAGCTCAACAAATGTTGCTAACAGAAGCGGTCAAAAGATTGGAAGAAATGTAAGAAGTCAGAATCCAGTTTGTATACAGAGAGTGCAATCAAGTAGCTGACACGATCGGTAAAGAAACTAGCAAACTAACCTTTGGTGATCCACAACGACTGTTGAATAAAAACATTGCTCAGTGCTTTTACTATGTATGGGATTCTTGCCCACGGTGGATGAAGAATGTAATAGATCAAGACAGTAATACTTTTATTCGTAGTGTTAAGGACCATATATGTGCCCTTTAGATAAATTTATTTATGTAATGGAATTTGATTTTTAAAAAAAAAAATTATGCAGGCACCAGGTCAACTTCAAATTGACCGGGTTGAACCGAGAAGTAAACAGCTGCCCGGGTTAACAGAGCAACCGTGAGATTTTGTGCCAGAGTCGCCATGATGGTGGATACCTGGCGAGCTTGGGTGGATTCAAGGGCGCTCCATGTCGACATCTCCCGTTTTGAAATACTGTAAGTTGTACTCCATCCAAATTTCTATAATCTGTTAGCACCACATTACAATTTACAAATTTATATGATTACAGTAGTTTCTTAAGGTCCAAATCACCATTATTTATATGCACCGCTTTACTTGCCAATTTGATACTTGCTCACAATGTGAAATGCGAAGTCATATTATTATGATCTGTGCCAAATCTCAAACAAAACAAGTAACATGACATCAGGGAATCAACAAGTCCTCATAACAGCCTTGATATGATACAAACCAATCCCCAGCAGAATGTAACAAAATACACAAACTAGTCAGAGTCCAATTTATTCAAAAGCTATGAACATGCATTTTTTACCCAACTACCTCATTTGAAAACTCCAGATTATCAGCCAACAACAAGGAGGAAAAAACTCTGAAGTCTCTTCTTTCAAATTACTGATATGCCTTGTGTTCTACCACCGGATCCTTTTCAAGTCATTTTGGAGCCAAGTGTAACCCCCTCCAGGTCCTTGCTGTTGCCTCGCACGTCGAGCTGCTTTCTTCCTGCCTACGCACCTCTTCCTCCATACTGCGTTGTCCCTCTGCCGCCGCCTGTTCTTCTTCACTTCCACCTCCTTGGCCCCTGCTTTCCTGTTCGTGTCTATGCCTTGCTGCGGTTTCTTCCGCTTCGCTTTGCTGCCTTTGTTCCTCCTGCCTATGAGCCGCTTCTTCCTCCACATGTTGTCTCTGGCTCTCCGCTTCTTGTTGCTCTTGTCGCCTTTCCTCCTCCTGCCTAGCCGCTGCCTCTTCGGCTTGTTGTCTTTCCCTTTGTGCTGCTGCCCCGGCCTCTTGTCTATGCCTTTCCGCTTCTTGTTGTTCCTGTTGCCGTCTCTGCTCCTGCTGCCTAGAAGCTTCCTCTTCTGCTGTTTGTCTTTCCCTTTCCCTTTGTGCTGCTGCCTCGGCCTCTTGTCTTTGCCTTTCCCTTTCTCTTTGTGCAGCTGCCTCAGCCTCTTGTCTTTGCCTTTCCGCTCCTTGTGCTTCCTGTTGCCGCCTCTGCTCCTCCTCCCTAGCCGCCTCCTCTTCAGCCTTTTGACTTTCTCGTTCCCTTTCTGCTGCTGCTCTCTGCTCCTCCTGCCTTTTCGCCTCCTCTTCGGCCTTTTGCCTTTCTCTTTCCTTTTGTGCTGCCGCCTCAGCCTTCTGTCGTTCCGTTTCTGCCTCTTGTGCTTCCTGTTGCCGTCTCTGCTCTTCCTGCCTAGCGGCCTCCTCCTCAGCCTTTTGCCTTTCCCTTTCCCTTTCCGCTGTTGCCTCAGCCTCTTGTCTTTTCCTTTCCCTTTCCCTTTCCGCTGCTGCCTCAGCCTCCTGTCTTTGCCTTTCCGCTTCTTGTGCTTCCTGTTGCCGCCTCTGCTCTTCCTGCTTGGCTGCCTCCTCCTCGGCCTTTTGTCTTTCCCTTTCCCTTTGTGCTGCCGCCTCAGCCTCCTGTCTCTGTCTTTCCGCCTCTGCTTGCGCTTCCTGCTCTTCCCTTTTCCTCTCTTCCTCCTCTTGTTTCCTTTTCGCTTCCGCTTCTGCCTTTTTTCTAGCCGCTTCCTCCTCTTGTCTCTTTCTCGCTTCCGCTTCTCGTTTTGCCGCTTCCTCCTCTCGTTTTTTCCTCTCTTCTTCCTGTTTCTTAGCAGCTGCTTCTTCTGCCTTCCTAGCTTCCTCTTCCGCTCTCCTCTTTTCTTCCTCCCTTTCTCTCTCTGCCTCTCTTTCCTTCTCTCTAATCTTCTCCCTTTCCTTCTCCATCTCCTGCTGCATTACCCTCAACTCCTCTTCCGCACACGATGTGCACGCCAATATAATAGACTCATGCTGTGGAGCCAAAAACTGCTCCAATGTCGTGTTTGAAACATTTAACGCCATAGCCACAACATCTTTATCCAAGGTTCTCAACACAGACGCTTGGCCAGCTAAATACTGGGGGTGATTATCCTCTGTTGAAGTGCTGAATCCCATGAAAACAAGTGTCTCGTTATTGAAAGCCAATTGTGCCATTGGATGGAATCTTGGCACGGCAAATACGTCTCCTTCTTTGACATGGAATCGCATATTCCGGCATGACGTTTCATTCACCACATTAGCACAGACTACCCGGACCATACCCTGCCCTTGAAGAACCAAGGCTATCTCAGCAGCAATTGGATTCCAGTGTGGACCCATCATTGATCCCTGAAGAAAAAAAATCATCTCAATAAACATGACACACAAAATATAGTACTCTCATTTGTATTACTTAGATTCGGTGTTTGAGTAGTAACTTACTACTGTCAAGTTGACCATGAAAACACCAATATTGGAACCCCGCAACGCTGGCAATTGCTTCCTTGTAACCGCTGTGCTCCAACCATTGCAATTTTCAAAACCTTTATCCTCTTTGAAAATGTTGAACAAGTCTGCATCATCATCCTTCTTTTTCTTGTTCAGTTCGAACATGTTATAAGTTCTGCTACCCAAGATAGCTCTTAAGAACTCGGCCTCCTTGTTCCACAGGCTTTCCTTGCTCGCTGTCACTCCATGTATAAAAGCTGGTGGTTTAGTCCCACCCAGAAGCTCATCTATCAATGCTGACGGAACCTGACATCCACATTTCGAATCCAGATCATCTCGAGATAACATAATAAACGAACTATATAGACGTAATAAATTAAACCGCGAAAATCTGCTATACCCGAAAAGCTGCTTGAAGAACTTTCCTGTCAAAGCCAGTAATCAAATCCCGAATGCTAGAATATGGTCCAACTGATGGTTCCTGCAAAATTAAGCCAAACGTTCAGAGAATACATATACATATGAAGCTGTGTATGATCAAGTTAATGATGATGAAAGTTTACGAACATGTAGTTCGAAGTTGGAATTGGAGAAAATGGCATGAATCCTGAGCTTGTGCCGCTCGGTGTCAGTGGTTTCCAAGTTGCTTTGCACGAAAAAGATCGATCCCTCCTGGAGTCTGTAGACATCTCCACGCACCAGATTGGAGGTCTTGAGTTCATCATCCTCTGTCCAACTTAACTTCCCACTGCCTGTAACACCAAATATGTAGAAATGGAACAACTATTACTACTAATTTCATGTCTCTTAACATACATTTTTTCCGAAATTCGTATGCAGGTTAAAACAGATTAAATCAGTAGCCATATAGTTAGCTGCAAAATGTAAGCATAAAGAATCCAGGCAGCAATTTCCACTCTGCAAGTTCTTTCCCACAATATATATACTGTATGTAAAGTTTACAAGCTAATTCTAGGACTAAGTGTATAACCTGACCTTTTTTTCTTTTAAATAAATGAACTATGAACAGCATAAACCAGATACATCAAGAAACACCAATTAGTCCACCAATTCACATAAACTATCAAATAATCACATTTCTCGCTAATGAAAACTTCAACATTTTGCAATAATATGTAGAAGAAAGTTACTACTTTAGTACTAGCTAGACTACTAGTAATAGAGGAAAATGTAGGATGCAAGTAAGAACCTGTGTGGACATAGAAGACCATATCAGCATGCAGCATAACCGGAAGAAAGAGAGCATTCGGCTCCAGAGTGAAAGAGTGAAGGAGATATGATCCATTTCTGCCACCTGCAGCGATCCGAGCGGCTGTTATCTCGCCGTATTCCGTAGAAACAACCCTCTTCCTCTGCTCCCTCTTCACCACCAGACTAGTAGGCCAAGCCCCTTCTTCTTCACTAGTGACACTAATGCTGATCAAAGAGAAGGAGAAGAGAGCTGCCAAGATAACAAAGCTCACAGAGTTTTTCTTGAACATAGCTTGTGAGTTGTGACAAAGTAAGATATAACTGATAGATGTATGTGTAAAAGCTGATGAATGTTGTTGGTGGAGTGAGGTGAGATTAATTTTGGAGGTGAGTGTTTGGGTTTTATGAAGAGGAAGATGGGTTGAAGCTAACGTGGCTTGTGCATGCGAAGTTAGAAACTGACACGAGGCATAATGGCCTGTTGCATGAGAAGAGAGCTGTTTGCTTTTCAACACTTCCATCTCATTCATCTATATCTTCCTTCATTTCATTGTCCATATTTTCACCTCAAACTTTTCTTTTTCTTGTCTGCTTGCCTATGTCTGGGCCAGAGGAATGCAAAATTCAGCCCAGCCCGTGTGGTGGAGATTGGTAACAATTGGGCTGTATCATTTGGTAACAGTCCATGAGGTAATCAGCTCAATACCCAATTTGGGTTTGGGCCTTTGTGAAACAGTCCCGATAATTCTCAACGAGATTAGTCCTATGAAAAAATTAAAAGTGTGACTGATATGATGTAACGTTTTAAACAATTTAATTGGCGTGTTAGATCACTTCTACACGTGTTTGACATCTATTATAAGAAAATGGCCGAACTAGAATTTGATAATTCTCCTACTTCTAGAGAATGTATATATTGACATCGCATTGTTTCATGGTGGTTTCTATTGTTTTTTTTTAAATCGTTAAGGGTTTTAAAACATCAGAGAGCGAATTAGAAAAAAAAAAAAAGAATCTCGGTTGATTTGTACTAGAAGTAACTAAAGTAGCATTCTTATTTTCAAATCATGATATACATGCAAGTTTTGAATCTTCAATAAGCTAAACTATGTTATCATTACCATAAAATACAACATTTTCAATTTAAGTGTTATAGAGTGGCAATGTAAAACTTAAATACTTCAAATTATAAAATCCATTTGTACGCTTTCAATTATTATGATCTTTTTAGTATTTTCTATGGAATAGATTATATATATTTCAAAAACAAACTTCAAAGTAAACATGACGGTAGCCTAGAGAAAACCGCCAAACATCATCAAAGCGGAAATCATTCTTCATCAACTCCGCTGTAAATTATAACAATGCCTCTAGCCCACGGAAATCTTCCATAAACTATACTGTAAGATGAAGAATAACAATACTTTTCATAAATATCTTTTGGGCATAGATAGAACGATGGTCCAATACCCCAATGTCAAAAGAAAATAGCAAAAGTTGTGTTAAAAAAGGATAGTAGGACATGAAATGACCTTCCACAATTCCCAGCACTGACGACTCTTGAGTCATGCCCACAACACCAAAAATTATTACAGGATGATATATATGATTATCTATCTACAGAGACCATGTGTTGTACGGAAAGCATAAAACTTGAGCGAACTTTCGAGGACTAGATTGATACACGAACATGCATTGACTTCTTGACGGTCATGCTAATATGGCATTATGGCGTGGTCCAAACGTTTGGCCTCGTTGACAAATTGTATTATTGAGAAAATATATATGTCAAACCAAACTTTTTCTCAATCTAATTCTCCAACAAGAGATAGCTTCTAACTTTGTGTTGTGCAAAAATGCCTCCAGCAAAGTGACTGTTCGCTTTTTGTGTTTCTCCTCCATACCATTTCAATGCAGTTTGTTTGATTTCTCGTCTTATTTTGTCAATTTTGCATTTGTAGAGGGGTTGATCAGAATGGACGCATCGATTCACGCCATGGTCAACGGATAAGGCACCTGCGCGCTTAAGGTAGTTATTTTATTTTTCCATTCTCCTTTTTTTAAAATTAATTAATTATAAGTTTTTTGTTTACATTTTCTGCTGTGGAATTTGTATTTGTTCATTCTAATGATGTTTGTTTGTGAGCTTGATGTTAGGAAAGTTTTATCTTATTTATTCCAAATGGTATCAAAGTCTGGTTTAGTAAATCTAGACATCAAAAAGCCACACACACAGCTCATCATCACGCGGAGATCTATTCAGAAAAAAACGTATGGTATATAAATAAAGTTTAACGTCGTTCATTTTGATTCATTCCTTCATAATTCATATATATATAGAGATTTCAACATTTTTACCAATGCAACACCTTCCGTGAATCCCACGCTCTCTATTATAGAGTATCGCAACCTCATTCGGTGTGAAACTAAAGAGAATCAACTCAATTGTGATGCACAATTGCACATATGTACAGTACATTACATTGTAAAAGTAAATGAATCAAAGTGGGGTAAAAATTCAAATACATATATCCTAAAGATGATCTACGTACCTACCTTTGTGTAAAATATAAGGACCACCAAAACATCATGCAAGATCGATGATCGACTGAATATTACGTATCAGTACTGTTTAATTAATTATCCTTCCTATAACAACAACAATATGCTCCCAATTATTAAAATAGATGATATATAGAATGAAGAAGATACCGATTGATCGATCGATCATATAGTACTATTTTATCTTTATATCTATCATGTGTATTATTGCATTATTGCCATATGGTCTATTCACACCCCACTTTGATCTTTTTTATATCGTTCCAATTTGCCTTTGCTTTTTGGCAGCAGAAAAGAAAATGGCGTAACAATCTTACAATAATAATTATATATTTATTACCTTTCAAAAATAAATAATTCTATATTCATTTCACCTTAAATTCACTTTAAATCATTTCAGTTAAGTTTAACTTAAATAAATTAATTTCAGATTTGATTAGTTGGAATTTATACTTCAAAACGTACGTTAAATTTAATTCAAATTGATCGAGTACATTTCAAATTAGTTGTAAGTTAATTTCAGTTCGATTAAAAAGTTACTCAGCCGAATGGAACATAGGGTAATAATAACAATAATAAGCTTTAGTATTACATGAATGAATCATCATGTCACCGGGGCTAATCAGAATCTTCAACGCCAAAACCGAAGCCCTTTTATTTGCTTTTGTGTGCTTCAAGCTTTATTGTCTGTCCGTGTCTCTTCAGAGTAAACTTAGCTCCTAAGTGTTTGACTTTGATATGACTAAACCAAACATCGCGCCATAGAGATATATCATTTTCTCCTTACAAGTAACGACCACTAGCTAGCTGCTACCTCATTTAATTCTTCTGACTTAGACAAATAATTTCATGTGATATTTTCCACAAATTTAGTTGAAATTACAAGTAAACTGATGCATCTTAAATCATGACCCGAAGTATTTTTTACCAGATTTTATTAAAGATCGAAAAAAGCTAATTTTTTAACAAAAGGTATTAGTGTTTAACATCATAGTTGGGAATTAACTTATAATAAAATAAATAGAAATTGTTTTGTTGGCTAGATTTAATTAAAGCACTTGTGCATTTATTTATTTTTTCAATTTTTATTGTATCCACTTTGAGGACTAATCCAACCGATCACTATCGGACCCTATATTAGGGGAAGCCTCTTCCAACGGCGTGTTTTACATTTACAAGATTTGAACTCGAGACCTTGTTTAAGTGAACTTAAGTTCCTTACCACTTAGGACAATAACCTTAATTTGTGAACTTATTTTTAATTGAAAGGGAATGACTAATTGTTTAAGCCAAGGTAGTCAGAATCTGACAATCAGTGTAGAGAAGTTGCAACAATATTTTTTAAATAAAACACTTCAAATTATTTACTACTTCAAAATTACAAAAATAACTTTCTAAGTGTAGTCACGTTAGTCAATTTCTAGTAGTACTTTCAATAATTGAAAAGTTAGTCCCTCAGAACTCCCGATACAATCATCTATACTATATAAAGGAAATAGGCACAACTTAGTTGGCCGACTGAACATAAATATAAATATTAATATAAATAAATTGGTAGAGAAATAAGATATAAGAGATAACTTTCATTGCATGAATATAATTTAAATGCAAATAATATAAATAAATTTAAATGACATTATTAGAAATGCTATTATTATCTTGTATGTGCGCGAATACGCGTGATTTTTTTTTCTACTGTAGTAGATAAATTTCTCCATCACATGCCGCATAGAGATAACATGCATTACGTCACTACTAATACGAGATGTAATTTCCATCAAATTTTAAATTATGGGTTCGTCCTACACACAAACACATTCGAAGTCCCAAACTTGTGGAGATAGTTTGCTAGTTGCAGGCAGTTGTATTAATTAAATCATGTATACTTATCCCCAATTTCGTTGATCTAATTAAACAAATTCATCAAATTTACAAACAAAAAGAAAAAAAAAAAACCTCATTTTGGTGAACAATTATATGATACGCTGGGAGAAATTGGAGGATAATTAAAGGTCACATTATTTTCTTATGATTTAATTACACCCGTGTGATAATTTACATGATACAAATATAATAAGAATATCAAGATTCAGCTAAGAATCAAATCACCTCCCTTACTAGGTGCGTATAAGTAGCTTTATTCTGTACACAATGAAATTAAAAAAAAAAATAAAATGATTGTACTAATTAAACTTGTCAATTGTGACCCAATGAGTTAGAAGATACATTAATCAAATTTGCCAAATTTGGTATTTCTGTCCTGCACTCTCGGTTGGAACATTCCACTTTTTATATGAGACAAATATGAAGATTATAAAAATGAAATCACGAATTATAACTAACAAAAAATTATACATGAAAAAGATTGATAACATACTGATGATAAGGTGTACAGTGTACCAAAATTAAGTTTTGCTATAATCGACAATTCACTTCTGAAATTTTTGGTACGTGCACAAGTGATGCAAAATTGCACCGGAAAGACATCTCTATAATACCCTGAAAAGTCCATGTCTACACAAGAATAGCACACTAGACTAACAGACTAAAACCCTACTCATATTCACTAACAGTAGATAATAACAAACAATAAAGCACAAATAACCACTAAGAGGCCTATTACAAAAGAATAGCAATAACCTGGTGTGGACGAAGATCTCGTTGCACAAGAACAACTAACACCTTCTAATCGACCACTCAGCGCAGAAGAACAAGAAGACACTCTAGAGCCCACAAGAAGGCCGGTTCCACCGGACCACTTTAACTACTAATACTTTATTCCACCATAATAAAACTGAAAGAGTTACGATGCTTAAATAGTAAAAGACTGACTTGCTACCTAAGAAATAAACTTACGGGTTAAGAAAAGACTAACATGCCTTATTACTACTATGAGTTGAAGCCCGACTAACGGAGTGTTCTAGAAGAAACAGTCCATAAACTCGATCTAACCAACTGGTCAAGACTCAACTAAATAAGTGAATAACTAAATAAATAACAAAATAGGAAGACTCAAAATCTCGGTCCTAACACTCTATGACTTCAATGTGTAACACGGAAATCAGTTGATGAGGAATTTGTTGCAGACTAGTCTGATTAGTATACATAATAATTATCTCATAATTGTTTCTATTTCTTCTATGTGTAGGTATATATATTTTTAACAAAGGGCATATATATATATAGCGAACACGACATCAAAGTGGTTAGAAAAACTATACGGAACACGTAACAGCCATCATAATAATTTCTTAACAATAATTTCATTTACAGATCGAATGAAGAATTGAAAACCTCTTTATCATCTTACAAGTGCAGACGCATGTTTGTAGCTTTGTGGCACAGTGAATCATATGAACCTGTTGATTAATTAATTTACACTCTTGTGAAGAACTTTTTTAATTAATTAATTACCACCCTGAATCCGCAGTAATGCATGCATGCTTGATCATCAAAAGATGCAAACAAGAAACCTCAAGAAACATATACAAGTATTTTTTTTGGTCAATATATATACAAATATTGGTTTCGATTAAGATTTAATGAAAATATGATTAAAGGTATAATGCATGAGTGCTCGCTTAATACTTGCCTTAACTTACAAAATTTAGTCAATATGTATGGGCACGATATGCACGATAGAAAATTAAATACTCTAAAGCGTTACACACTTAAAATATTGGAGGAAAAAGGACTTTTGTTAAGACAACTTTTAAAAGTTGAATGCTTTTTCTCATTAAAGTTGATTTTGGGGAAATTTTACATGGTTTTGCCATAAATGATAATAATATAATAATAATATCTGATATAGTAGCCCCCATGCAGCATATATTCCTCAACTCTTGCTTTCAATTATTAGTTAGCTGCCACATTTTATTTGCTTACCTCAACCAAGTTATTATTAATCATATATTCAGGGGCGAACACAGGATTTTTGGTCAGGGAGAGCAACAAAATTTGTAAAGGAAAATTTTTTAATCTAAATTTTAGTATTGCAAAATAATTAAATTTAAGTATAGATGAATTTTAAATTGTTTTTATAAGTAACACGTGTTAAACTTTTTCTTTAGAAAAATTAATAATTATTCAACGTCATACATTTAAATTTCAAATATATACGTTAAATAAAATGTGATGAAGATGGAAAAATTGGATATGAAATTTAAGTTTCAAGAAAAAGATATTGCCTCAACATGATGTTAGGATTAAGAAGTAGAAAAATGTAAATAAAAAAAAGGTGAACAAAATAATAAATTTGAAAGAACAAATTGGAAGTATAAGGAGTTACAATGGAGAACTATATAGAAAGGGATACATAAAAATGAGAAAAGGAAGGGAGTAAAACTAATAAATTGTGAAGTTGAAATTAAAATCAATAAAAAAGAAGTTGAAATTAAAATCAATAAAAAGGTATATAGAAAGGGATAGATAAAAATGAAAAAAGAAAGGGAGTAAAACTAATAAAGTGTGAAGTTGAAATTAAAATCAACAAAAGGAAGTTGAAATTAAAATCAATAAAAAGGAAAATATAAAACAATTAAGGGGGTAAAGAGCATCGAAACACAGGACCTAAGAGAAGAAAACAACACTTAACCTACATGTAATCCATCAGGTCAAGCTACATTTAGTTAATGAATATGAACTAAATACGTATATATAAAATCTAACATAAACGGTATAATAGTAAATTAACACTGAAAATCCAGGGGCAGCAAGTGAGGCCCCTTGCGCCTCTTTGGGCTCGCCCCTGCATATATTCATCAAAAAAATTATAAAGCAACGACGATATCCATATAAACCATCGACAATTTGATAGCTTTGATAATGGTTATTCTAAAAGACATATTTTTAATAAAAAAATTCTTCAAAATTTTTATATATCGCAATAATACAAGATAAACTTTATTACAATCAGATATAAGACAACGATACAACTCTCGAATGCAATTGAAAAGTTTAAAGATCAACAACATTTTCAATTCAACATGAACACATATTATCACATGATTTTTTATAATATATTTTCCTAAAAATTTATAGAGGATAACATATATACACAGAATACATAGAATCTTAAAATTTTCTGCGCAGTTGAAAATGAGCGCACCCTAGTCCGTTCTGAAAGCGAGAACCATTATTTTTCCTACGTATTTTTGAACTGAATTTTTTGAAGCATCATTAAGCTAATGGTGGTTTGGTTTGAGCAAAACCGGCTTATCCCAATAAAAAGCTAACTTGAGAATGTTTAGCTTTCTTACAAACTTTAAATGACTATATAATGTAAACAATAGTTTTATGTTTAATCTGAGACAGAATTGATTCGAATATACGTTTTTGTAGATGGCGACTACCTACAGTGTCAACGTATCCGCTGGGTTACCTGCTTTCGTTGCATACCGCAGGCGATGGATTGAGGATATTACCAATGCTTCTCCGGGAAAACTCATACACAACCATTTCCCGAGTACTCCACTCCCCATTCCGGTCGATCAAAAAACCTGGAGGGACTACGTCATTATTGAACTTACGAATGATGAGGAGTATGGTGCAACAAACCGGATCGATTTTCTCGTGCAAAAAGAGGATCTCTTCATTGTGCCAATACGACTGTCAAATTATAAATATATCAAACTGTATAAGCTAACAATAAGATAGTTATCATGATGAAGTGTAATGTCACTACTACTCTTAAATGTATATTTGCAAAATACTAAGTTGACCGTCATATTTTCAAGTCTAATAAACTACATATACAAACAATATAAATGATAAAACAGCGTTGATGAACATATAAAGCAACGACTATTCGATAGATTTGGTAATGATTTTTCCGAAAGACATATTTCCAATGACACAATTTTTCATAACTTTTATTGCAGTAGGATATAATACAACTTTATTACAGTTGGATATAAAACAACGATGCAACTCAACAATTTCATATGCTAGAAACCAGTACTGTGAAAAAACTTAAAACTATACATGTCATCGGCCAAACATATAAAAAGTCAAAGTTAAAAACACTAATAAATAATAAACAGAGAAGTACCCTCTTAAGATTCCTGGGATAAGGATGGACATGAATTATAATCTATAAACTCCTGAGTTGGATCAGGAGTATGGATATTTAGTTCCGCATAATTCGATTGTCAAATTAATTATCGTACTCATTTACAATTACTTACATTTTTCTAATACTTATTGTCGGTAAGGTATTTTAGAGTTTTTGTATCATCCCCGGAGTATATCTCAATCACCGCGTACGATATCAAATAACCGTATTAATTCTCATCTATCTCTTCAACTATTTTCTAATGGGATCATTCCACATAAGAGACCAATCGACCACGACAATAACGATGCATATATCGATGATCGATATGTCTTCCCAACCAGTCGTTCGATATCAAATAATTAACCGAATTACTTCATCTACCTCTTCAACTCTATAATTTTGTTGTCTTTAGGTTTGACCTTGTGATTATATCTCATTGTACATGTCTGAAAAAAGGGAAAGGAAGGTACATTTGGAAATTGACACGAAAGTTAAAAGAGTGTGTCTAACTTACCGAAAGCAAATCAAATTTTAAGTTAACCATAAGATAGTTATCATCAAGTGTAATGTCACTGCCACTTTTAAACGTATATGTGTGGAATACTAAGTTGAGTGTCATATTTCCAAGTCCAATAAACTACATCTTCAAACAATATGAAGGATATGAAACAACGACAATAATAAGGATATAAGGCAACAACGATTCAATAGCTTTGGACCTTTGATAACGGTCATTCCGAAAAACATATTCCTAAACGAGCAATTCTTCATAACTTTCTGCCTCTTCGCATTAGGAGTGACAAATAAGAGGCATCATTGCTTTAGGGTATGACACAACTTTATTAGAGTCAAATATAAGACAACTATGCAATACTTTAGTACAATTGGGAGATTTAAAGATCAACTTGATACAAAACTTTAAGTTCAACATAAACACATACCATATATTTATTTTATAATAAATTGTTACCATATGTTTATTTTATAATAAATTGTCTTAAAATTTTATTGAGGATAACATACATACATATATGAAATCTAAAATTTTCTCCTCTCCAGAAAATGAGCGCTCCCTCTAGAGTGTTGGGGCGCACGCAACAATTATGGAAGCGGGAATGGCGGTTTTCCATTCTACTTTAACTCTAAAAACTTATTTGTTCCCCTATTTAAACTTGAAAAGTTATTTCTGATAGAATTCAAATTCTCTCAAAAGTTTATACTGTTGGGGAGGAACAAAATCTAGTCATTCATGTTAATTCTCCAACACTCCTTCGCACTCATGACCGATTTCAGCCTCTTTGGGTGGCCAATCGAGTGAAAATTTAATAAGGGGCGGAGTTTGTCTCCGAGGAGATTCGAACCGAGGTGGGCGTGAGCCAGATGACTCTGATACCATGATAGAATTCCAACTCTCTAAAAAGTTTCCAACTCCCCAAAAAACTTAAACTGTTGAGGAGAAATAAAATCTAGTCATTTATATTAATTTATATTAATTCTCCTACAGTTTCACATTGGAATCTTTTAGCATCTAGAATCCAAAGAACTCATAGAAACACTTTGTGGTTCTAGGATTTTATCATTCATTAGTCACTTGTACGGTGCTTATAATAATCGTAGCTGCCAGTTAAAGTATTAACTGTAGTAAATTGTCTTACTGGCAAAAGTAATTTTCTTCTTCACTACTTCTGTGAGTTCTGTCCTTTGGGATGTTTATAGTTACAATTATACGATTTACTACATGTTTATAATTTGAACTCAAGTCCAGATGGTTAAATTAAGGCAACTAGGCCCATTGACTTTAGAAGGTGGGGCATGGGTTGAAGAAAGTCCCATATGGGAATTGGTAGGACCCAGTTGTATGATGGGTCATTTCACATATGGCCTTTATCTTTCCTTGGTTATAATTAGGTATAAAAATACATGTAATGGTGGGCTAATTGGCAGGGCGGAATATAAGTTTGAAGCTTTAAGGCGGAATGAATTCTGGTGTGGTGATCATGCATGCATCATGCATTTGTACTGTACAGCTACATATACAGTATACAATACAATACAGCAGATAGATTTTGATTTGTGAGAGATGCTAACTGTCTCTGCATCTTGGATCATAAAACCATCTTCTTCCAATACATGATCTCCTGAATCTTGGGTTGCATTGCATGCATTCTCCCCTTTTATTATATTCCTCTAATTTTCTGCTTGTGCTAATTTTGACTGATGAGTCCAGAACAATATGTGAGCAAACTAGGGGTGGAAAAAATGGGGCCCCGGAAAAAATGACCGGTTCGGGCTGGTTTTATACCGATTACATACATTATACTTTGGTTCGGTAATGTTAAATCGCAGCGGTAATTTAAAAAGTTTGACCGCCGGGAAAATGACTCCTTTTTGTCGTGTTGTAATTGAAATTGGAAAAGTCAGCTACCAAATTCTCCTTCTCAAGACTTCTCCAAATGCAATGCAGGGGACCAAAATGAGCAACCTAACCTTTCCTTTCCTTTCCATTCCTTTCACTTCCATGTGTGGACGCCTTTCTCCAAAATCATACTGCTATTCTCTACAATGATAGGGCTTCTTAATCTTAATTATGGTGGTTACTACAGTACTACTTACTAGATACGATAACTAAGTTGTGATTTTTAAGTTATCCGTTTTCGACAAGTACGTGCTTGTTCTCTTCGTCTTAATATAAGTTAATAAAGTTCAACATAATTAATATTCCATGTATGTAGTGTTAATTAAATTTAACCGACAAATGAGTTGGTAGGCCAGGGAGGATCGATGAAAACCCATGGATCGATTCATGCATGGTCCAGGGAACTGCATGTTGCCATTGTTTTCATAGGTTACTTTCTCAGCGCACTATGATGATAGGGTTGCTTTCATCTTGCCAGCTACAATATTGCGCACTACCTATATATATCAGTAATTTACTTTTGTAGTTTTGCTGCCTTACCTTTTCCATCCTAAATCACTGGAACTTCACTATTCTTTTGAATTTACGGTTACTCCCTCCCTCAAAAAAAAACTTTTACGTTTATTTTGTTCATCTTTTATTTTCCTTTTTGATCTGTTTAACCTACGATTACTCCTTATGTCACACTCATTTCCACCCGTCGTCAAATTTGTTTGTTGTCGACCCAATTCACATTCCAAACACAAAATACTCTATTCATTCATTTAATTATTTTGTAGGTTACATTTTTGTGCCTAAATATTAATGGGAATCAAAGTTTTGGAAGGAGCTACGTAGCTAGAGGGAGTATAAGTATAATCTGTGAACATTCAAAATTCATTTTTGTACAGTGTATGAAAAAGATAAAAAGAAGAAAGTAGAAAAGTTGGTCACAGAAAGATAGATACTGTATGATCGATCATATGCAAGTGAAGTGAGAGTAGTCATGACAGACAAGAAATGGACAAGACGATGAGTGTAGGCCAAATTGATGATGAGTACATTATTTTTTCCATGGAAGCTTATTGTTGAAGGATCATTTGACGATCAAAAATTCAATTCATATAATCAAAAAAACAAACTAACTAAGCAAGCACGCCTTTATTTCTTCTATATAGTGCTGCTAGTGCCTATTACTTTCTTTGATTCCCAGCTTTCAGTCATTGCCAGATTATTGTTTTTAGCTTTTTACTCACACTATATTTTTTTTATTATTATATATAATGGTGGTGAGTGACTTTCTTTTGGACTTTACATTTTCACCCTTTTTAATGGTTCTTCAAGACTCTTTTTCTCTTAATTTGCAAAAACCTCGAGACGAAATCCAACCGTAATATTCACTTAGATTAGTCTTTATGTTATCAAGTTAAAACTTAATGCAAAGAGGCTATTATTTGGTTAATTAACACCAATAGAAATGAACATTGATAGTACCATTGAGGCATTGATATATATATATAAAACTCAACAAAGTTGAGGTCAATTCACATAGTATTTGCTATTTCCTATTACAACTACCATCGCGCAAATCGTTCTAAGAATTGAGGCTTCGTGTCTGTGTAAGGTTGTTTTCAATTGTTGGTGGAATAGTGGTGTTAAAAGATCCAAGCCTGTCGAGCTCGAATAACATCCAAATCGAGTTTAGATTTATTTCGTTAAGAAAACAAGTAAAAAGTAAAGTTCGCGTTTGAGCTCGGGCCATAATATATTTATACTCGAGCTCATCTTGTTTGGATCAAACTCATTCGAGCCGAGCTCCTGATAAAATTTAAAAAGAACATGTGAAAATATGGAATTACATGTAAAAATTGAGGAATTTAAAATTACACATTAGAACTCACCATCCCAAATTATAAAAATATCGAAGGCTAACAGATAGGAAAACATAAATAATTAATTTAGGATGGACTGATATAGATTTGAATGCAAGATATAGTATGAAGGATACGAAGGTGTGAGGGTGACGAACCTAACAAGACTCAGATATTTATCTGAGTTGATCTATGCTCTCATCTTGTTAATTAAACAAGCTAGCATAAGTTTCGGGTTGAAAATTCATCGAGCAAGTCGAACTCAAACCTTAACGAGTTCATCCGAATAGTCGATGAGGTTCCACTCACATAACTTTTCAATTCATTTTTAGTGAAAAAGAAATTAACTGAACGGCTTTGGAGCAAAAAGAAATTTCAAATTAGAAATGAGATTGGCATGCATGCAGTATAACCCATCCCCCCCCATACTATCTCTCTGCAGTATCCCCACTAAAGCACCCCAGAGACGCAAAGATAAAAAAGCCAATAATGATCACACTCCTACAAAAAGCTAACCCCATATCATAACTTCCAGCACAGAAAAAACTTTACACACGCAATTCAATTTGCAACTCACCTTTCATTTCATTTCAAGAAACCAAAACCAAATCACCATACTATAACTATTTATATTGGTAGAGAAGAGATCCTAACTTATACCCTTTCCCTTCCTTTGCTTCTTCTGTTTACCACCTTTCCTTTTTCTATCGCACCCCCACCTTTATTACTACTACTACTACTATTCAAGAAATGAAAGTGCCCTTTCCTCCACAAAACATCGCCAAATCAACTCCCACAACCACCACCACCTCCACCTCCACCACCACCACCAGAGTCGTCACCGCCGCCTCCGCGTACGAGCCCAAATCTGTCCTCGACCTCCGCGGCAGCCCTAGCCCGAAAGCCGATCAGAAACCGAACCAAACGACTCATTACTCCCCGAACGACGACGACGACACCGATCCTCTCCAGCTGGAGGATCATGTGCTGATCAACCAAAACATAGAGGACTGGGATTCATTAATGAGAGAATTGGGCTTGCATGACGACAACAACAACTCTAACACACCAGTTTCCAAACCGATTCCGCAGCTCAGTTCCAACTCGGACCCGACTCACTACGATTTCCAACTCGCTACCTCCTTCGACTCGACTCAATTCGTCCAGCCTGACTTCGGCCTCCTATCCGATATCCCGAGCCAGCTCACACACAATCCGAACTCATTCGAGGTCGATAACTGGTCCAACCCGGCAGAATTCGACTACGTGGACGAGTTGATCCGACTTGCAGAATCATTCGAAACCAACTCGCTCCAACTCAGTCACGGGATATTGGCACGCCTCAATCAACGCCTCAAGTCCCCATCGGGTAAGCCACTCCAACGAGCCGCGTTCTACTTCAAAGAAGCCTTGCAATCGCTACTCACCGGGTCAACTCGCCCGAGTCACCAACCGGCTAGCTCATCTGAAATAGTCCAAACGATCAAAGCTCAGAAAACATTCTCAAGCATCTCGCCGGTCCCCATGTTCGCGAGCTTCACAGCTAACCAGGCGATTCTAGAAGCGATCGACGGCTCGATGGCTGTCCACGTCATCGATTTCGAGATCGGATTGGGTGGCCACTGGGCCTCGTTCATGAGAGAGCTCGCGGATAAAGCTGAATCGCGTAAATCGTCGCCGCCGATGCTGAGGATTTCAGCCCTGGTACCGGAGCAGTACGCTACGGAATCGCGTCTGGTTCGTGAGAATTTAACACAATTCGCGCGTGAGTTAAACATTCGATTTGACATAGAGTTTATTCTCACGCGCAGTTTCAAGTACTTGTCGTTTAAATCGATTAAATTCATGGAAGGCGAGAAACTGGCAGTGCTACTTTCTCCTTCGATTTTTAGACAAGTGGGAACCGGGTTTCTGAACGATCTCCGGCGCGTGGGGCCGCACGTGGTGGTCCACGTGGACATAGAAGGTCAGGTTGGGTTTGGAACGGCTTCGTATCGGCAAGCCGTGATCGACGGTCTGGAATTCTACTCAACTATGTTGGAGTCGCTCGAAGCGGCTAATTTTAATGGGGGAGGAGAGTGGATGAGGAGGATTGAGATGTTCGTGATGTTTCCGAAGATTGTGGAAGGTGTGGAGGCGGCGGGGAGGAGAGAGGCGGCGTGGAGGGAGGCGATGGTGGCGGCGGGGATGCGGCAGGTGGGGCTGAGCCAGTTTGCTGATTTCCAGGCGGAGTGTTTGTTGAGGAGGGTGCAGGTGAGAGGGTTCCATGTGGTCAAACGACAGGCCGAGATGATGCTTTGTTGGCATGATCGGCCACTAGTTGCCACCTCAGCTTGGAGGTACTGATGTTAGGGATGTTAACGAGTCGATTAGAGCCCAGGCAATGTATCTTCATGAAGATGATGGTGTTGCGAATAAGAGATGTTTGTGATGATCATACGATATGATAGTAGTATATTATTACTAGTAGTATTAGTATGTTAATTTTTGTTGGGGTGATTAGTTGAATTGTTAGGTTTAATATGGGAATCAACAAGTTGATGATCTGATCTTGATGATGATGATGTATAAGTATTAGCAATTGGGATTTGCAGTATGTAATTTTGTGCTCATGTTTAACAGGAAATGGATTAACTTCTTCAATTGTTCTGCAGTTGCCATGTTTATTGGTTTCATCTGTGATGCTGATTAAGTTCTTGCACTCATCTAGGCATTTTTGCTGTAGATGTTTTTGTTATAACATTGCGTAATTAGGCAAGTCTCAACACTCAAGCCCAATGTTTATATTGGGCCGAAAGCTTCTTTATTGAGCCTGGACCATGATTTGAGATTAAGGGAGTGTTTTGCTCATGAGCTAGAGTAATTCATCAGGCTTGTAAATCGGGTCGAGTCGATTTTGGTTGTGAGTAGAGATGTATATAGAGGTCGATCACGGGTGAGGTGGTGCAGCCGCCTTCGTCAAGAGTATCTTTAGGCTTGTAACCTCACACTCCTGTATTTGTTCCTGCCCCACAGAAGAATGTATGGTCTTTGTTTGCTTCCAGCCTTCCATTTTACAATGTGTTTTGATAAGTTTATAGGTTAATTCGGTCCATTCCGGTTCAAAGTTTGGTAAGTATGAAATTTGATCCAGACATTTCAATTTTAGATCAGAAAATATAAACCAATCTGAAAGAAATTATAATATGACTTCATTTTTCCAGTTCCGGATCAAACCAAAATCACCCATGTGACCGGCTGAGGTGCCTATTCACTTGATTTACATGCTGGTTTTGTAATCGAAAATAGATACAACCTAACATTATCTTTGCAACATGCTGGTGAAATTGTGTAAATATTTCATTGGTTTAAGTCCTGTAGTTGTTGATATGGGGAAAATCGTAGGCAGGCCGCAGGTACATCTTTCATATAAAAAAACGGCATTTTACTTTCAATACCTCCATTCCTTTGATTTAATTGTAACTTACAAGTACAAAAAATACAATATCATTTACATTAACTAGATACAATACAATATTCTCATACAGAGAAAATAAAGAGACAAAGGGAGGTGCATAAAAGCACAATGCCATTTTTTAACCTTTTATGTATCGAAGTGCATTTGAAGGCAATTTTCCGGTTGATATATTCATTCATACAGATCCAACCCAATCCTTAATCTGTACGAGCCCATCTAGTACTTGGCGCAGACAGCCCAGTTACTTCCGTATTGGGTCAACATTTTACTTGCGTAGTTTAAACTTCCATGAGTACATCTGTACATGGATGCTTTACTAATCATTCTTTTATGCCACCCTAATTGACAGTTAAGTTGATTATCAAACATGTTTCTCCCATCTATTTATCTGGTCAATTCGTGAAACTACGCATTTAGGAAATGAATTATTAGAAAAAAATAGTTATTTCATTTTTTTAATAAGGTGAAACTTATCGTAGGAGATAGTTGAAATAAATACATTTAGTTGAAGATAAACAAAGTCATTTCGCAATTTTATTTAACTCTCAAAAGTTAATTCTAGAAATTTCTTTACTTGTTGCACTCATCTCTGCATTTTGCTAATTGCTAAAGATGTTTGCATAACATAGCAGCTATCTCAAGCCCAATTATAAAGAAGATAGCCGGGACTTGAGATTGCTGCTATGTTATACAAACATCTTTAGCAAAATTGCTTGTCCTTGCATAGTTATATTTCATGTAACTTACGTGTATTGGCATTTACATAGTTGACATTTTATTTGAGCTAATAAAAATTTGTTTTGTTTACCTCTGAATAGGAATTGTTAGGCTCTAAAGTATGTTTAAAAGTTTGAAAACAGTTGATGTTTAATTTGGTAAATATTGACTATTGTGGTACGGTTGATGAAATTTTCATGATATATATTGTAAATTAAAGTCGTAACCTATTTTTTAATCACTTACAGTATTCTCCAAAGTCCAAAGAAGCTAAAATTTCGGCTCATTTAATATGAAAGTAATCAGAGCAGAGCACGTATGCAATAAAATAATTTAGTTCACGCATTTAACTTTCATGAAGAGGTCCAATTTTGAACGCTAAGTAAGCATCAATGCATCATCATTAGAACTTTAACTAATTAAATTACGTATAGTTTGTCACTTTCAATTGCTTAAGTTCATGTAATGTAAAGTTTGATTAGGTGTCATCTCATCATCTATGGTAATAAGCCAATGTGGTTCCTGACTTGGCTACATATGTTTGAATGTAGTATTTTATTATGCCCACGGGTAGTATTGATTTAATTGATCACTCTTTTGGCTGGATTTTTCACTATTTTATTTATCCGAGTGTTGTAGAAAATGAATTAAAATGATGCATTAGCATGGTCCAATTCGGTCACTCTTGCAAAATCTTTAGGTTGATATATTTAACCATCGAGCAAAAGTGATTACTAATTTCGGCTTACTGATTTGGATTATGGGGCTTATCTTATTGGGCCTGACTGGGCCAGCTTACTACCAACTTCCTCCGCCGCCACACTAAATATTTTCCATATTTAAAATTCTGTTGATTTTTTTATGACGTTTGACCTCATATTAATTCTATATCATACCGTAAACGTAATTAAGGAAGTTATATTTTGAAAATATAATGATTATGTTTTCACAATATAACTTCGTAAACCATGTTTCTTGCATGATTTAAGATTAATAAGAGTTCAAATGTCGCAAAATAAAGTCAAGATTTTAGTGGGATGGAGAAAGTATTTTGTTGAGGGACTTTTCTTTTTTTAGATGTCGAAACTGACATTCAAACCTGTGTTCATGCAATAGACTACAAGTCACGTACAAAGTAATAACCACGATCCTGCACCTAGTACTAGTAGGTTGGCTTTTGTTTCCCGATAAAATAAAGAATCATGCATCAACGTGTAAAGATGCTGCTTAATTTAGCTGGTCATAGTTAATTTATACCATAAACTAAACTGATATATCAAATGATAAAATGATAATTTGTAACATTTGATACCTATATAATGAAATCCACTATAACTCATATGATATATAACACCATACTGTTAAACTTATCCAACCAATAAAACTAGAGACTGGTGACATTAGCTTACCAATTACATTTTATGTGAATTTATAGTTGTTACAGCAGAACTGAGAACTGTCGCAAAGCTTTTTTAGTGGAGTTATCATCCGATATATAACAATTTGAATAAATGAAAAACTAATATAGTCTCGAATTCTCTACCATTATACAACTACTGCAATATTCCTTGGCATTTTGCGAAGTACTAGTATTAGATTAGTGAGTCTTTCCAAGTTTAAGTGTGGCAGGATCGCACTCGCGTCACTGTCTCACTGATATCATAAATCTCATATCATACTTTGCTAATTAAAGTCTAGTTCTGTTTGTATATTGGTACGAGGATTTTGTTGCTAATACACGGGCAAAGTATGGCAGTGATGGTCTTAAGGCTATCTCTTGCGATCCGTTGGGAGATGGGACAAATATATGGTGTAGTCAAAACTCGAAAGCAAGAGCAATCATGAAATTTTACTATTTTATTAAAACAGTTAATTACAACATGATTGACCACATGGAATAAGTAAACACGAAAATGTGGAGAAGAAAATGAAAAAGGGTTAATTTACATCATAATCTACATACACATGGTGACATTGCACCCCCTCAATTCCCTAACCAATAATATTTAATCATGATTATTTGCTAATTAATCTATATTACCTAATGAGTAGTACTTAATTAGTTATTAATTAACTAATCACATATAGTAAATAGTACTAGTATCCCATCCCAATCCATTGTTGACATAGTTTTGCTCTTGTGGCATGTAGAACACACTCTCCAGCCCAGTCTCCACTCCATAGTCACCAAAAAAACATTGATCTTGCTGCATAGCATCCATCGACAGTGATGAAGTCGGACTGTTGCTTGACAGCCCTTCCCAACGCTCTGATGACAGTCGTTGGATCTCTTTCTTCGCTTCCACAAGCTGTTCCTTGACCTTTTGGATCTGCACATCGAAATACACACAACACGTTAATACTTATACGAATAATAACACAACATAATATTATAAGGTGATAGGGTATACTTATGGCTTAATGTTAAAACTGTTATTGTGACATGGCATTTGTATCAGCAGCCATATTAGAATAAAATTGTACTCTTTTAGGGTGGCAGCTGATTGGCAATTCTTACAGTGGTTGTCTTCAATTTTTGGACACAAATTTGTACTACTAATATTTATTGTTTTGTACCTCATGCATCTTCTCCACACATGCTTCTTTTGTTTCTTTCCTTTATTTTTATCTTTAAAGAACTAATTCTATAATCTATATAGTATGTGGATTAGGACTATAAGATTTAGTCTAGTAATCTTTCTTTATGTTTATGTTTATTGACTACTCCCTTTGCCAATTTCTAGCCCCATTTGCTCTTAAACAACTTAACTTGTAGTGTGAATATGAGACAGATAGCATACTAAATTCACTATTCAACTTGAGTAGAAACACAAACAATCATATTTTTTTTACCATTAGTCAAAATTAAGAAAAATGTGACAAATAATTGGGAAAATTGAACCCTCACAAGAATTTAACATTCAGTACGTAGTGTCATCAACTCATCATGATTTAAAATGTCAACGAAATTGAAAGAAAAAAAACATCGAGACGTCTTGGTCTAGATAACATGAACTTGAAATTTCAAACTGCGTTAAAAGCCGAATCCTTTTCTATTTTCAAAACATTACGAAATGTTCACAAATTATTTGCAAATTAAATTTCTTCGTTTTTTCCAGTTCTTTCAAGATACACCCTAATTAATAGATTATACCTGAGACTCGAGGCGGCACTTTTCGAAGAGAGTAGAGTCATGCTCAGACTTGAGCTGGGAGTATTCTTCCTCAAGCTTCTTGGTCTTCCACCTAGCTCGCCTGTTCTGGAACCAGACAGCCACCTGCCTCGGGTCGAGCCCAAGCTCCTTGGCCAGCTTGTCCTTCCTCTCCGACTCCAACTTATGCTCGTGCCCGAAACTCTCCTCCAGCATAGTCACTTGCTCATCACTCAGCTTCCTCTTCTTCATCACCCCAGCCTCGCTCTTGATCTTCTTACGCCTCCTTCGTGCCTTCGGTTTCTGATCACTCACCACCGCAACTTCATCTGTACACACACATTAGTTTTAAAAATAAATAAAGGAGACTAGATGGAGTAACTTAGTTAGAGAAGTGTGATACTATATTTTTGTGGGAACATTTTGTACTAACCTTGTGGAGGTGCAAAGTGGGAGTACATTTCATCTGGATAGTACTGAGACATAAGTAGCATTTGATCATCATCAATTTGTGGGTTCATTTTTTCAGTGTACTGCTGCAACTATAGATAGTATAGGAGTTAGGACCAGGAAAGAGTTGGAGTACTAGCTAGTTGGTTGGTTAAATGAGAGTTTGGAAGTGAGGCCCTATATTTATACAGATGAAAATGTGAAAACAGGCTCGGTTTCATGTTAAATTCCAAGAATGCCATCGTGTTATAATAAGTGTTAGATTAGTAAGTTTATGTGTGCACATAGGGGCCTAATGGATTAGGTTTTACCATGTTAGGAAATTATATTGGATGAAGGAATTGAATAAGCTTATAAGCATATGATGATGGTTGCTTCTTCTTTTTTCATTTTTCCTTTTTATTTATTTATGTTACTTACTTTTTTGTGTCCATGCCTTAGATTTTAATATAATTGGTGAAACGTGACTATAGAGCGGTATACTGCATTAATGGCCTAATGGGTACGTGGTTAATTAATCAATCTAGCTATAGGCAGACTGTACGAGTTGGGTTAATCACTAATCAGGTTCTTATATATCTACGTGACTTCTAAAAGCATAAAAAATTATATATCAGCCATATTTGTCTCTTATTTTTATTTTTAAGGTTACATATTATGGGAATATCATTCACCTATCAAGTAATTACAACTAATTAAAAGAGGGCTCTATTCCTACCGATCGATACTCCATTTCGAAAGAAATATCACTACTTCTATCTTCAACACTCAAACCCTGCACCAACTTCCTTTAGATACTTCAAAATTTTATTTTATGTGTTTCCAGTATCAAACAAATTAAATATAATAGAGAAAAATTAACCCCAAATAGATAGTTTCAGTAATTTGAAATATGGTTACATAACAAAATATATGATATGATTGTAAGACAAATAAATACAAGAACTATATAGGTCCAAAAATATACTAGGAATGGACTAGGAAACAGGCTTAATTGCATGAATTTGCAACCGATAAGGTTTACATTTTGGGAAATTAGGTTATGTGTGCTTTTTTAATACCTTGACCTGGTGAGGGGTACGTGATTCATCAATGGAGTGAAGTGCATGAATTTCTTGTGTAAATGAAACACTGCTTCTTCTTTTTCCTTTTTCTTAATAGTTTTTTGTCCTTAGTGGTATAGTATGTAAATTTCACGGTTAATGACATATAGAAAACGAACACACGATCTTTTTGTTTTTTCATAATTAGTAGTTGTTAAATTCTACGAATGTTGATATCATGTATTTTGTTTGTTTGTTAATTTGTTAATTTACTCTCATCATCAAGGCTGGAAGCAACATGGCACGCACTATAAGTCATACTAGTAGTAAGTTTGTAGTTTGTGTGATTAGGACATTTCATTCCCAAACATTATGGATAAAAGTTTGTAGATCCATCGAATGTTGCTGCAACTCTCTAACTACTATAAGTACTTACACTACTTGTGAGTTGTGAGTTTGACAAATGTCCAAAACTCATCTCTATCATGATGTGATGTGATTGTTATCCTCTTAATCAATCATCATTAAATAAGAGTTTTTTAAAACACACATTTTAAGATGTTGAAATTTCGAATATTCTTTATGTATGTGTTTATGTATGTGTGCGTGATAGACTATAAACTGCGTAAATAAGTATGAATAGATTGATGTATTTCAACTCATATGTGAATTTAAGTATGTTTAGAAAATGGTTATGATGGGGAAAGTGAATGTAAAATTTTCTTTATCCGCCAAATTTAGCTTGACTATTAAGGGTCTGCTAGCAGAGAGCACACAAAAGGTGAGGAGGGGCCAAAAGAGGAAGGAAGGTAGGAATTGTGTTTCCTAATTGGGTAATTCTAATTAAGAGGGTGAGGGGCACCTTTTGTATGTTTTTTTAATATCATCAACAAATTTTGTTTTATTAGGCCATCATGTGTGAAACCCAATATTTGGATCATACTAGATCACTATTCCAGTTTCCATGTATCTCATTTAACGTGAGTAAATGATACTACTAGATAAAAACAAGAATGTACTTACATAGCTTGAGCATTAAATTAAGTTTTTATTTTTCTTTTTTCTCTTTGTTATTCAAATATTGAATATGATTTACGAACGAATAAAATTTATTTGACGGAGGCCAGAATTGTTGTATAATACCTCCAACCTCACCAATCAAAAAATGTTTGACATAATTTTTTTTTTAAACGGCTAAAATTTTATTAATTAAAAGAAGAGTATAAGTAATGTTCGAGAACGATTGTAAAGACGGGCTAAACCAACAACTTTACCACCCTAAACACCGATCGTCACAGCAAAAAACCTAAACCAAAACAATAGAACAACGTAAAAAGCACCCTCCGAAAGAAGCTCGATGGTCACGCAAGAGAGAACAAGATCAAAATCACCACCACCACCAAATTCTTCACAACAGCACCATAACCACCATTGAATTACCAAACCACCACCAAATTCTTCACAACAGCACCATAACCACCACTGAAATTTCATACTTCTCGTAACTTTCACTTCTTAACCTATTAACCGTAGCAAAAGTGCAAAACCAACTCCTTTTTCAACTTCCCAACCATAAACATGGATAGCCACGGATTATACTCCACATCCAAAGTAACATCTGTAATGGTACCCAACAATAACAACAAGGGATTCAACTCCTCAACCAAACCCTCAATTACCTCAGCTACACCACCGCCAACACATACAACCGGGGGGCCACAGTCACCCGACAACCACCATCCTATATCCACATATGTCCAATATTCAACACCGTTATCCCAATCGAACTCGCACCTCCGAATACCACAACATAAATGATTAGTGATACATGAAAATTCTTTCACAAGTATATTAGAACCATCTGACGTAAATATAAAATATTAGCCACATTTCTTGATTTTCATTTACTTACATAGTTACATTCATATCTCAAACAAATTGCATGATTTATGTCATACTTCCTCCGAAAACTTAATAGGTTGACATTTATTTTTGTTGACTTTTTTATGTCCGATTTGACCTCAAATTAATCATAATTGACTACAAAAAAAAAATAAAAATAGAAGTTATATTATACAAATATAAGAAGTATACTTTTATAATATAATTTTTTAAATTATTTATTTCTTAGCAAGTTATTATTTATTTGAGGTCAAACTAAACATCGAAAAGTTAACAAAAATAAATTGTTAACCTATTAAGTTTTCGGAGGAAGTACAATGTACCTTTACCGTACTCTCCCATATTCATTCATATACATGAATCTAAAATCTCCCTAGTCCCAAGAGCCAAGAAATATATCTTCTTTTTTTTTAATTATGGATCTTATTAATAAATCAAATAACACATGTTACATGAATTTCTAGTTCTAAAAGGATGTTTTAAAATCAAATGTAAAGGCAAAAACCAAACATAAGTACTAGTATATATATTCAATTCCACTGTAATTTATTTAATTTGATTTTTTTTTATGAACAGTTTTCAACTTTAACCCATCGATTACTTTAAAACTATAATAATAAAGTATTTGACGAAATCATATTATGAAAATACAGAACCTAAATTCTCAAAATATAATTTTATTAAATATTTTATAATTATATATTTTTATAGTAATCACGAGCTAAAATTTAAAGGTCTTGATCGAGAGAAAAGTAAAAATTGAAAGGTGTTAGACAAAAAAAATTAATTGTAATAGGAGAGGCGGAGTGTAAATTACTAACTACTCCCCGGTAGCAAATACTCCTAGTAAACAAGGTTAGGTAGGGTTGGGATCCCAAAGGTGACACCCTCGAAGTTCATAAACAATTCATAAACAAACGCTCAACGTTCTATTGTACTGTAAATAGAGGATTATGTATGGATTAAAACAGAAAATTCCCACCATTCTTTAATAATTCGTCTGGTCTTGTCCAATGATAAAATTAAAAGGTATATTTTCCGAGCCGTTCACCTTAGCCCCTCCAGACATACACCCACATGCGTGGCTCGAGATAAGCAACACATTTGTACTAGCAGTGCTCCCCTACTTCGCTACTGGTAACTTACATACGCGTTGCACATTCTCATTGGCTATTCCATTTTCCCGGTTGGGCCGCATAGTTCGTCTCCTAAACCGTCACGTGCACAAAAATACATAGGATAAGGAATAGGAGTATAGATTCTTTTTTTTCTCCAACTGAAAATTAAACTACTCAAAAAAAGAAGAGAACTATGATACCTACGAGGACGAGGGAGTATAGATTCCTTTCAACAAATTCAGACTGATTTAGAGGTCAACATATGCGATTACTACGTGGTCAAACAAAAAAAGAGGTACTCCTGGTATCATCATTCATCATAGATGTAAAATATCTAACTTAGATGGAGTAAGATTATCGATGTGGTACAATTATGTATTAAACGGTAATTTGTAAAAAACATTTCTTATACTCACACACATGGGTGATCGAGTTTTTCTCTTTTTAACCCCATACGTGTAGAGAAGTATTATACTCCGTATTGAATTAAGTCGATTGAGTAGTTAAGCTCATTACACGACAAGACTCCCTCAATCTTGATCCCTTTCCTTCCATTTAAATTGGACTTGACGCAATGCTAATGACTTAATTTTCAAGCATAATAATAAATTGTCATTTAACATGCTACTCCACTATAGTGGTTTCGTTTTTGTTTTATTGTGTTTTTGGATTTTTGCTTCATGGCCGTGGAGTCATTTTCTCTCGTCCTAGCTCGAAAATTAAAAGACATTTTCTCATGAAAGAGAACAAAATGTGCTATCCCATCAATCATCATGAATCAACTTCGACCAAGAAAAAAAAAAGGAAAAAAGAAAGAGCCGCTTATGTACGGGGCTGCATGTATTGTCGATGGGGTTCACGATTCCATTGGATGGAGGGAAGTTAAACTACGTGGATGTATAATTTGACCACCAACTCTTACTACAACATCAAATGAATCGACGTCAAAGTAAACATACTTTTTTCCATCTGCATGCTACGTGTTGGATGGAGGTAAAACTCTAAATATACTATATAAACTCAGTAATATTTAATTCTAAGATATATATAGGAGCTATGTTGGAAAGAAATCAAAATATATACGAATGAGACATTACCAATTTATATACCGCACAATGTCTATGTCCAATTTATATACCGTAAGATAGATACATGTTCAATTTATATACTCCATCTGTTTTTTCATCCGACCTTTCGACTGAACCACACGCGCCGACGAGGTTGAATGGGGGCACGTGTCATCACCACATTTAATCTGAGTTTTTTTTCTAAAAAAATTAAATAAAAAATGTTTAAAAAATTAAAAAATTTAAATTAAAAAGTTTAAAAATTAAATTTTAAATTTAAAAATTTTAAAAATTAAATTTAAAATTTAAAAATTAAATTTAAAATTTAAAAATTTTAAAATTAAATTTAAAATTTTAAAAATTAAATTTATAATTCATAATTCAAATTTAAAATTTAAAAATTTTAAAAATGATTTAAAAAAAAAAAAAATTATGTTTGTATTTAAAAATGATTTAAAAAATTATCCCTAAATTAGCATGTTGTTTGCTAAAAAATGATGTTTGCATTTGAAAATGATTAAAAAAATTAGCTCAAAATTAGCATGTTGTTTGCATTTTTGAAATTTTTTAAATATATATATATATATTTTAAACCCCAGATTGAACCTGATGGCGTGACAGGTGTCCTCCATTTTTTCAAATTTTTTTTTTATTATTTTCTAAAATTTAAAATTTTTTAATATAACTTTTGTTTTAAATTTTTAAATTTTAAATTTAATTTTGTAATTTTTTAAATAATTTTTTAATTTTTTTTTTTTTAAGAAAAAACTCAGATGAAATGTGGTGACGACACGTGTCCACCTGGTTCAACCTCGCCGGCGCGTGTGGTTCACCCGAAAGGTCCGATCAAAAAAACAGCCGGAGTATATAAATTGGACATGTATTTATCTTACGGTATATAAATTGGACATAACCATTGTGCGGTATATAAAGTGGCACTATCTCACTCTGTAATATATATTTTAATTTTTTCCCGACTATAGGAGTCATGGTCCGATCGTAAAAAGGGTGATTGAGTAGCACATAAAATATTGGGGGTTCGAACTGTGACGGAATCATAAGATTGATATATATAGTATAAGTGTATTTGAAGTTATATGTTGGAAGATGAGTAGTGTAGGAGTAAGAGTGTTTACTCTAAAAGTGACAATACGATGAGCGATCTACCAGAAAGTTATGTGAAATGCACACGCGTGTGGGATAACCTTTATTTTTGGGTACTTTAGTATGTTCTCATCCATATCTAATTATCTCAGAGCGGTCATGTTTAATTCAACTTCGGGGGTTATTAAACGTAGTAGCAATTTTACTAAACGTTGAAATTTATTTGTAATTTACAGAATGACTATTATTTTACAAGTATTACAAATAAATCCCAAACTTACTAAATTCATACAAATTATCATAAACAGTTGCAAATATAATAAATTCATCAATTCTACTTTACCACAAACACTCCCTAAAACAAATACACTCATAAATATAAATTATTAACATGAAATGATCACTACTTCTGAACTTCAAAAAATTGATAAATTTGATACTAAATTCAAGTGTTCCAAAAATTAACATTTAAATTCAAACTCAAAAAAAAAAAAAAAAAAAGAAATAATAAATAAAAAAATAAAAGAAATCGGGCAGTAGAGAGCACTGGGCTGCTGATGAAGATTTGCAGCAGCCCGGGCTGCTCCTAGTGATTAGAAGCAGCCTCACTAGGGGCAGCCCAACCCGTTGGGCTGCTGCTTCTGAAAGGCAGGCCTGCTGCCTTCAACCTTTTTTTTTTTCTTTTTTTTTTTTAAAAAAAAAAACTTTTTATATAAATTTTATTTAATTATGCACAATGCCTATAATTGATCTTCAAATGATAAATAATAAAAGTATTATGAGAATTATAATCATGAGATAGTAGTACTTTATTTTAAGTTCATTAGTCAAAAAGTTATACAAAATTTATAATTATATATAAAAAATATTTGTAATAAAATAATATATATATATATATATATATATATATATATATATATATATATATATATATATATATATATATAAAAGGGGACAATAGAAACACATATATCATAAGTGAAAATCAAATGTGTGCATCAATAAAATATGAAGATCAATTAATATAACAAGTTGAATATCAAGGTTAGTTTTTATTCAATTTGAGTTTGATGATATATCTTGGTGTGTTCTTCAAATTGAATTGAAATATATTGATTAGGTTATTGATTTAGGGGCTTGATTTATTTAAGGTGGAATTGTGATGATTTTAAAAGTATTAGGTTAATTTGTAAAATTATAAATTTATAGATACTTTATGTAATTTACAATAAATTTCCAACATTTAGTAAATTTATGTTCCGACGTTTAATATTTGTCTTCAACTTCTCTTATTTTACTATTTTTCATTTTTTTTTTTTTTTGAGTGGTTGTCACACGCGCTATTGTTCACTTTTTTCTTTTTAAATTGAAATGTACCAAAATTGAATAATATACTATACTATAATAAAATAAAGTATCAAATTGGATAATATGGCATATAATAAAATGTATAAATTGAAAATATACACTCTCAAATATCATTCGACATGGAAGTTTGGACAAGCTATGAATTTTATCCTGACAATGTATAGGATAAAGTTAAACAAAATGTGCATTACAAAATTAAACATACTTAATCGGGAGTAGCTTTAAAATGTGTGTGACCCATAGAAAAATTCACATGCGGTTATGATATTAGTATTCTAGTTCTTTTTAAAAGGAAAAAAGAGAAGGAGATGATGCCTTATCCTTGTCGTGTCAAATTGGTACAGTCAATTATGCTCGTTAATCCATTCCTTATTCCTCTGCATATTATCTTTTCAAAAAATGAAGTACTATGTGATCAATTTCTTAACAATAGTCAGGGTCTCCAGCTTAGATCTTATATCTACTCTATAATTATATATGGATTTTTTTTAATCGGTTAAAGATTTTCGTTAAACAAAGAAGCAAGAACAAGAAACAGAATTATGTCACCGGACACCGATTAATATTGGTTTGTTAACTGGTTTAGGTAACAATGAATTAGTCTGTCTATTATACGGAAACATAGTAATAGGATATTATTATTCCCTCACATAATATCACTTATGATAAAATTGCCTACTATAGTGAAGTACTAAAAATGCTTAAAACTTAAAACTTAAGCAATTGTTTAATTTGGAATAGCCTTATCTAGCCTTATCTACTGACACTAAGTTTCACCTTTTAGCTAACTAATAGCGCTGTCAAACTTACAATAATACCAGCATTTCCGACATATCGCATATAGAAAAAAAAATTACTACATGATTGCAGTAAAGGAATATTTAAGAAATGACAAATAAAAAGGAGAAATATATGTCTATAAGATTCGAACATTTCGAATTATGTAAGTATTCACGAATATACGCACCAAAATAAAATTATATGGACAGTGCAAACAGATAAAATTCGCATTTAATCAATACCAGAAAAAAGAAAAATCACATTTAATCAGAACAGAATGGCTAAAAGAGAATGTGTACTCAGTAGTACTCATTCAAATGGCTTTAGTGCCTCCTATAATTGATTTCAAGAGATGGGTTACCTAGCTAGTAAGTTTTGTTCAGGTGAAACGGATTAATTTACTTTTGTGTTCCTCAATGTCACCCTAACTAAATACTCTACTTCTTATGTGATTGAAGCATATTATTGTCACACTTTCCTATATACTTTTAAACGACATAGATAAGATAATGTTAACATCCACATATTATTCAATTTTTAAAATGTGATTAAAGTAGGAAATATTCCACTTCAAAATACTCCTACACACCTAAGGTATGGTCAAAATACATCACCCACCAATTATTTAATATTGCTCTAAGAATTGTTTAACTAAAAATGAAAAAATGGGAATTGTAGAATTGGCAAATGGAGAAGAGAGATTACCAAACTTTGGGGAATGAAGGAAAGAAATAGAAGCATACAAACCAGTAAGCAGGAGACAACAACAAAACCATAAAGCGGAGTCCACTACTACAGCGGATATTTGTTTGCAAATGAAAAACGCACATGCTTCAGTTTTACATCCTTCCCACGCGTCACCACCCCAATAGCCCCAAATGGGACCACATATTTTATCCTTTTACCTCACAAAATATATAAGAAGTATTTAGAAGAAATAATTGTTTTCAATATATTGAATATTTTATGCAGAAAAAAAAAGAGGGGGAAATTATATTTTATGTTACTCCATAAAAGAATTAATATAAATTGAGTAAAAAGTTAGTAGAGCGAACTATAAGCTAATTTCATCTGGACTCCTTCATAGATTTTTTTATTACGGGTTTTTCCCTCATAAAATATCAATTACATTTATCTCCTTTTCATGAAATTTAATTACATTTTGCCCCACGGATTTGAATTTTAGCCAACTAATAGTCTGAAAATATCTATTTTTGTGACCATTTAAAACAAATTAGACTCCTTTGATTGTGACCATTCAAAATCGCGATACTTAAAACCAGTAAGTACACATGATCATACTATATGATTTAACTAATTGATCAAAGAGGTAGCATAAACTAGTAAGTAACAGATAGCAATCCAGTTGTAGCGTGTAAACAATGACACTATGTACAATAGTTGTTACAAAGGGATAAGATCATTACAAATGGAGTATGAATTGAATCTTCCATTTCGATCTTTCGGTGCGGAAAAACAAAAGCATGCCCGTATTATTTAGGGAAAATTCATGAAACCTGGACTCAAATTGATAATTCTATTAGTTTGCATGTAACAAAACCATCAATTAGGTTTGAAACGTCTACATACATTTATTTGCCATTTTGGAAATTTTAAGTTGTAACTCCCGCCACTAATCGACCGAATTGAAGGCCCGACCTTTTGGGTATTCTTGAATGATATGCTAGCCCCACAAACCAACACGTGTTCTAACTCACTTTTTATCTATAATCGTGCTTGCAAACTTTGGAGTTATTTTGGGTTGATTTTGAAAAAGAAAGATACACGTTATAATTTGGAGTGTTACAGGCTGCTTATGAAAACTTTAAGCAAAACTAGGACATGGACATAAGAAGAAAACGTATTGTTTATAATTTATACTCGTATAAATACTGGGTAAAATCCATTTTTGGTACTCCAGAGTGATACACGTCCAATTTATATACTCTAGAGTGGCTATGTCCAATTTATGTACTTTATTGTAACATACTGTCCAATTTTGATATTTTATCAATTTAATCTTGAAAAATTGAACAATAAGAGCGCATGACAAACACACAACGACCTAAAGTATGAAAATGCGCTTATAATGCGTGTATATTTTTCCTATTTCTTTGAAATTTTTGACATGTCTAGCGATTGGTTGTCATGCGTTCATATTGTTTACTTTTTTACGATTAAATTAAGAAAATACCAAAATTGGACAGTATGTTACAATAAATTACCTAAATTGGACATAACCACTCTAGAGTACATAAATTTGACGTGTCTCACTCTGAAGTACCAAAAATGAATTTTACCCTATAAATACTCATCGGTAAATAAACAAGAAAATAAAAGAAGATTCATTTGAAGGGCAACTCAGGGCAAGGCAACTCAAATAGAATTTAAGACAATCGATGGAGATGGTCTAAACGTAATCTAAATGTTGTAAAATTTTAGGTGTCTATATTGACATACTCCCTCCGTTCCGAAGCGGTTGCACTATTTGATTTTTGGGCATATAAAAATAAGAAGAATAGTTAAATATTGAGTTATATTAATAGTTGAGTTTAATTTTACTTTGTTTGTCATTTGTAACCACTCAAATGTGTTGATAGAATATAAAATTATTATAACATTTTCAAATATGTTAAAAAAATGAAATTGTATAACTGATATATGACGTTAAAAAAATGGTAAGACGGTGCAATGTAATTAATTCGGTACAAAATGAATCACTCACAGATAACATGATGATATTGGTAGAGGGAAAGAATGAAAAGAATTGGTTCTCAATGGATATTATTGGTAGGAATAGGATAGTTGGTAAATGTCAGAGGATAATGTACTCATTGGGTTCAATACTGGCATTCTATTGGGAATTTGGAATCGATCGGTTAGCTAGTGAGTCCATGTCATATCACAAATCACCCAGAACTGCTTGCATGACTTGATGTCTCAACTTTTAGTTTTACATGCATCACTCACACTGCCATATGCAAACCTTTATAAAGTTGAGTGTTTAAATTTACCCTATATAATTGCACAATTAGTTAGATACTTATCTGATCATGGGAATACTGCATTTGTATAGAGTATGTTTTTCTCTTTTAGGTTGGGGTATTATCTTAACCAAGAAGGATAAGGCCTGGTATTAGGGGTTTATTTTTGTAGAATAATTTTGTTTTCGAGTTCTACTGGTATCCGTTTTGACTTTTGATAACTAATCCAACCAGCAATATTGATTAGCGTTTTCCCTATGATGTTTTTTACATACACAATACTCAAATCTGAGGTCTTTTTTAAGTGAATTCAATACATGTTAGTGCATAAATACTCCCGACATGGACAATTTTGATTATTTGGAGTGTATGTGATCAACACAGATCAACTCTTTATAGCACATCTAACTGATATACTATAGTACTTGTGATATATTCATGCTAAACACACTTCTATATATGCTTTGTGTTTCTCTTAACCAATTAATTAAACTTTATTTGTCAAATAAATAAATATTGAGACCAATACCTCCACAACTTCCGCGACCTATCAATCATTTACCAATAGAGTAAAAAGATTATCCTCAGTATATCAATTAAAACTTATAAAACTAATAACAATTAGTCAAATGCTTAATTAAGCTAGCTACTACGTACTAGTAGTAGTGATTATATATCACCTTTGTTATTGGAAGACAAGCCCTAGCTAAAGTGCACCCAAACTTTGATCCCCGCAAATCGTTTAAAAACTTAAACTAGCCAGCTACCCAATACCTAAACACAAAACACAAAAGCAAGATCTCTCTTTACAATGCAAGAAATCTTCCAAATGGTTGGATGTTATAATTTACAACATTATTAAACACAAATACACCCTATAAAATCCCCTTAATTAATGGCTAATCCACCGATTATCGATAACAAATGCCGCTACGTGGACTGATTACACAATTAATTAACTACGTTTGTAATCTTTCTTTCCTCTTCTGTAACCTTCTACCACCTTTAAGCTAGCACATGGCTACCACTGGTCATTAGCTTCATTAACACATTCTTTGGTGTTTTAAGTGTCATTAAATGGACTTAATTACTCTTATATGTTATGTGTGTACGTGTCGTAGAACGGGTGCAGCCAGGTGTTGAGCTAGGATTAGTTTATGGTGAAAATGTTGAAAGATCTTTCAGGTGTGTGGAGTAGTAGATCCGGAAACAACGGTGCAGAATGGAGACTTTTGACGAATTTACAGTCTGCAGTGGTCCAGTCTCCATATGTGTTCATGGACAGAAAAATTAGGGTTAGTTTTATTGGATTTTGCAGTTTTGGGAATCTATGCTTTATTCAATGGTTTGTGTTTGTAGGTGATGAACAGCTCACTTTCCATGTTAAGTTAGCTACTGTTCCTCCCATTTCTAGGGCCTCAAATCTGGAATTAATTGATTAACCAGTCTAGAGGTCATAGATTCTAGGTGTCATGTGTTGTTTGGAGGTTTGGAAGAGGTTTATTCCATGGTAAAATTAATGAGATAATGTTAATACCTTATCTATAAAATTATTGGATTTCGATTATAACATTCAAATATGATGGTTTATGATACTTGTTGAAATTGACAGATTGGTAGCTCAAGTAGTCAAATTATGAGAATTTTTCTATGAATCGGCTAATCGAGAAGTTATTTAGACCATATCAATTAATGTTATTGAACACCTAGTGGTGTATTACCAAGTTGGTGAAACTTCGCTTGAACAGCCAACAATGTTCCAACGGTGGAACACCGAACATGTTCCACCACTATTTACCTTTTTTACTTTTTTAATTTTTATTTTTTTATTATTCATTGATTTGTTTGTTTGTATTAAAAAAGGATAAAAATAAGTTAAAAATGTGGGTTCGGAAGGGTTCATTACTCATTAGTGGAGATGATTTCTTATATTTGAAGTCTAACTAATAAAAAGTTGATGTGGCAGAGAATAAAAGTTTTCAGATGGTTAGACTGCTGGAGATGGTCTCACGACCTTGACCTTGTTTATCAACAAATTTTGTAATGTATTACTCCCCCGGGAACTTTAAAGAACCCCATTTGATTTTGTTGATTTTTTTTTTATATCCAATTTGACCTCAAATTAATCATAATTTTTTACGAAAAAATGTATTTAATGTTATATTACAAAAATATAAGAAGTATACTGTCGTAATATTATTTTTTAAATTATTTTTCACAGTGAATTATGATTAATTTAAGGTCAATTCAGATATAAAAAAAGTCAACAAAATCAATGGGTTCTTTAAATCTTCCGGAGGAGTAAGTATGATAGAGTAATTAATAATCATCCCATGATGATAAATAAATTAGAATAAGAAACAGGGTATGGGGGAATGAACAAGGTAAAATATGCATGATGGGAATTTTAATGATATATTTACAAATTACAACCATAAAGCAAAAAATGAGATTAAAGGTCCTTAAAGGTTACCTATAGTCCAGTCCAGTACATTATTGGGATGATTGAGCCATCTATGTATGTAATCCACCATCTGTTTGTCTCTTGTTGGTCTCCTTTCTGGGCCTAATCCATAAATGATGACTGAAGAAATTCCGCTCAAGTGCACTTATTCACACTTGCAAGCTAGATACACTTAGAAGTTACACACTTACCACAACAAAGTTTGGGTAATGTTTTTGTCCTTCTGATTCGAGTAACCACATAAGGTTATACTTTGTGTTGACGACCACTTCCCTTTCTTAGAGTTTTAGATAGAAGAGAGATCAACAATTGTTTGAGAGGATTTCAAGGCTTGAAACATGTTTAAAATACGTACAAAGTAGCTCGTTTTGCGGATGCATATCATTCCTCTACTTAAAATGTTAAGTAAAACATTGGCATTTAAAACATTTAAATTGATAAACTGACATGACATTTAAAATTGAACAACTCTATATATAACTTTCTAAGTTTCTATAACAATTTTATTCAATGTAATAAAACCAGACTTACCCATTTTTACCTGATAGGAACATGTTGATCACTACTTATGTCACCTAAATCCTGGAATCCCTCGATAGCTTTAAGGTTTGATTACTTTTAGAGCGTATATCACACTCTACCCCTCTCAAGCTCTATTGTTGCTCCTTTCATATGTACGGACACAAATAAATTCTTCTAAACTTGTCTACTATTTAAACCGTATGATAGTTACTTCCTCTCAAGGATTAACTTTCTAACTTATTTTCTTCCATTTTTGTTAGGAATGAAACATAAACTTTTTAACTCAATGGTAATTTTATTTTACCTTTTTTAAATTTCACCTGCACGATCACGCACGATTCTTGTCGTGTAAATGAGAAGGAAAAAAATTAACCAGTCTTACGAACCTAGAGGAAAGCGTAGTTCTATTCCGCTTGTGCCTAAGATTTAATCTAATTACTATATAATATATATATCCACACCTAGAGGAAATCGTGCTGTCAGCATCTGACGAGGAATCATCTAAAAGTGACCGTCATCCCATCTTAAATTTTCTACCTTCCTATACACTCCCCATCATCACGTAGAGTCCAAACATTCACTGACAGCCATGGCCGAACAAACGCTTGCTTCTCTCCGGTCTCTAATGGCCTCTCACTCTCCGCCGCTCGACTGTCTCGTCGTTCCTTCCGAAGACTATCACCAGGCAAGTTCTCTTCAATCTCTCATGATTCTGGACCAATTTGCTCAACCGATTGTATCAATTGGCTTCGCGTATGTAATTGAATAGTTGCTCAATCTTAATTTGGATAGTTGAAATGTTAATTTGCGTAATCGGATTGTTTATCTGTTTACGTTTGTTTGAAGTTTCGTGAATTAGATTCTAATTTTGTGATTTGGGTTGATCGTCGTCGTGTGTTGCAGAGCGAGTATGTATCGGCGCGTGATAAGAGGCGAGAGTTTGTATCTGGATTCACTGGCAGTGCTGGTTTGTTCACTTTCCCTATACTACAGTCCTCTCCTGTTTGTAATTGTATGTGCATGCTTCAATCGATTATTGAATGCTGTGGTTTAACTTCAGATTGTTAGCTCAAGTGTGAGGGTAAGAGTTCAGTTCAGTACATATTTTATTATTCAGCATCACTCTCCAGTTTGCTAGTTTTGACTTGGATAAACTACCCAATTTTGTCTGGAAAGCAGTTTTTCGATCATGGTAGCGAAATTAATTGACTGACGGTGGCTCATAACATGACTTACTTTATTGGCATACTTCAGTATGCTTCTATTTTTGCTAGTTCAATCTAGTTTCGATCAATGGCTGGTAATGTGTGCCATAGCCTTGGTGTTTGTGATGAGTGTTTGTTTGGTATGTAGACATAATTATGGATCAACTTTCCCTAATTCCTTATTTTAATTTAAATATATGCAGGTTTAGCGCTTATTACGGCAAATGAGGCATTGCTGTGGACAGATGGACGGTACTTCCTGCAAGCAGAACAACAGCTCTCTCATCAGTGGAAGCTCATGCGAATGGGAGAAGACCCAACTGTTGATATCTGGATGGCTGATGTGAGTACTGATTTGTGCCTACAGCAATCACACGATCTCATTGGTGCTTTAATTTCTAAATATGTACTTGAGTAGATCTATCACACGTGTATTGTACAGTGTCGTGCCCTTTGCCTTTTGAGCATGGCTTACTAAACGCCAAAACATACGTGGTTTCTAAACCAAAATTCTGGGAGTTTTGTAGTGCAATTGGAGGACATGTAACACTCCGTTGTCTTGAACATTCTAAGTTTGCTTGTGTTATGTATTCTTCATGATGCTCCTTTTTATGACCTCATCTGATTATTTTTACCTATTTTTTTTTCTTGTCTTCTTGCTATTTATGGTTTTTGTTTTTCACTTTCTTAAGTAGCTACGTGTAGCTTGCATCAAACCACCCACCCTCCTCGCCCCGGCTTGTGGTTTTCTTTCTCTTCTTTGTTGTGATTAAAGTAATTTATTGCTGATGATCGAGTGTTGAATTTCTGGCTGTATGGTGAGTTCTACTGCTTAAAATACAGGCCACATGTAAGTGTTTATTAGAGCACTTGACTTCAACAAAGCCTCTCGTGTTTCTCTCTGCCATTAAGTACCCTTTACGCTCTTTTTCATTGAAAGGAGATAATGTGGCAATCTTCCCATTTTTTTCTGCTTGATTGATTTGTATTGAGGATGTAAATTGTCTTTTGACTGTTCACTTACTGCATTTGTATTAGATCAAATTTCTGTCATGCTCATGTTAACTTTTTTTTTTTTTTCTCTAGAATATGGCAAAAGATGCAAATGTTGGTGTTGATACATGGTGTGTGTCTGTTGACACAGCACATCGGTGGGAGCGGGCATTTGCAAACAAGCAACAAAAGTTGATTCCAACGACTACAAATTTGGTTGATGAAGTTTGGAAAAGTAGGCCATCCCCTGAAATGAACCCTGTTGCTGTCCATCCACTCGAGTTCGCCGGTCGTTCAGTTGAAGATAAACTAAAGGAATTGAGAGAAAAGCTTGTGAAGGAAAAAGCGTGTGCTATTATTCTTTCTGCATTAGATGAGGCAATCTCATGACAGCTTACCTTCTTCCGATTCACTTATAGTTTGTAATATAACTAAAAGGTTCAATCTGGATAATGGAATATTTTTAATTCAGGTTGCATGGTTGTATAATGTTCGTGGGTGTGATGTTGCCTACAGTCCGGTTGTTCACGCTTATGCTATAGTAACTTTGACTTCAGCTTTCTTTTATGTTGAGAGGAGCAAGTTGTCTTCCGAGGTTAGAATTATATGGTCAAGTATTTAATTTTGATTTTAAAATCTCGTATGATTAACTGAAAGGCTTTGCTTTGCGTATCCCTTGATCTATTCCTAAATGTTATCTGCAGGTAGACTTGCATATGGAGAAAAATAGTATTGGAGTGCGAGACTATGGCGAAGTTAGCACAGATGTAGCGTTACTTGCGTCTGGACAACTCGATTCTTGTGAGGATCAGATGGCGGTGGAAAATAATTCTGCTGAAGATGGAAGCACGGATAGCCTCGTATGGATCGACCCTGGTTCATGTTGCTTTGCATTGTATTCAATACTGAAAAAGGATAAAGTTCTCCTGCAGTCATCACCTTTGGCCCTAGCGAAAGCTCTAAAGGTATTATTATTATTTTATTTTTTATTCTTCATTAGTTGGACTCTACGCGATTGACATAGTTGCCAAGCCTTTATATGGATTGTTTGACCAAACACTTGGATAATTCTGTTTAGTGGTACTTGTGTTGATTGTAGACCTCAAACCTGCCTTTGCTTAATGGCACTCATGTTTATCATTGCAATACAAGGTGCAGTAACTAATTTCTGTTAGAAGATGAAGCATCTTTTTATTGGTATTTACTTCCTCCATATATGCAAAAGCTTCCCATTTCCAAAACGTTGACTTTTTTAATGTCACGTCTGACCTCGTGTTAATCCTAAATCATACCGAAAAAATAGTTTATTAAGTTTTATTATGAAAATATATGATTATATTTTCATAACCATCTAAAGAATGATGTATTACTCTTGCTGATCTTCATATGTAAACCTTCATAGTTGATCTGGATTTTATCTTTGCTGTTTTGGTATCAAGGTTTTTTGTTTTACGCATCTTTTTGTGACTACTCTGGGCAAACTTCACTACATTTTGGAAACATGATTATAGTTTTTGAAATTCTATGTGCTAAATCATCTTGTGGTATCTAATTTTTTTGCTTGCTGTTCGTTCCTATGTACTCCTAGAATCCTGTTGAAATGGAAGGACTGAAGAATTGCCATATCCGAGATGGAGCAGCTGTTGTGCAGTATCTTGTTTGGCTGGACAAACAGGTACTTGCATATATATATATTGGGCATGTATATGTAGCATGAATACATGAAATGAGTGTCAGAAATAGCATAACACTAAACATAAAGCAAAATAAAAATCATTGTACCTCAAGTCTTATCAAAACTAATGATGAAGAAGATATTTGTTCCATAAGAGAGTCATTTTTGTTGTCTCCTCAGATGCAGGAAAATTATGGGGCATCTGGGTACTTCGTCGAGAGGACAGCCAACATGGATCAACAGTAAGTTTGTCATACTTGATCGACTCTATGACATTGCTATTCTCTTTTACCACCATCATTTTGTTTCTTTGTTTACTGAAAATTAGTTTTATGGGGTTTCTTCAACATGCTACCTATAATTGAAAATGGTCAGAGGGCTTCTCGTTTTATATTCCCTGTTCTCAATCTGCTGCAGCATATCTCATATCTTTGGAATTATTTGAGCTGAAAGCATGTGCAGTAGATATATAAATTTTATGGAAAGATGATGCAAAAAATGGAAAGAAAGATATCAAGGACCCAAATTGAAACAGAGAACTTAACTTGATTCGAACCGTTTTTCTCACTCCAAGATTTCCTTTTAAAGTATGCTACTATCTTCTATCACGATTTACATTTTACTTCTATTTATTTATTTATTTATTTATATTTTTTTTGCGGGGAGGGGGTTGATATGGATCTGATACAGTGCTGCTACTTCTTTTGCCTTGAGGTCTTTGGTGTTGTTATTAGCTCGGGATTACCGTTGTTTAAGCAATAATTTGCCAACATATTTCATGAAATTGACAGGAAAAAGGTGAAGCTAACTGAACTGTCAGTGAGTGATAAGCTGGAGGAGTTCCGTGCATCTAAAGAGGTATAGGCTTAATTATGCAGTTTGCCACCTCTCTTTAGCTAATTTTTTTGAGATTAGGTAACTTGCTGTATAATTTGTTCCCTCCTTTGTCTATTGATAATTTTAGAGCCAGATTCATACTGTGTATGATGTGCTCAACTGACAGAATTTGCTGGAAAACCATGAGTGTATTTTCATATTCTGCTCAGATGCCTAGCTTCCTGATGTCATCTTTCTTATAATTCTAATGTATATTTATTGACAGCATTTTAGGGGGCTGAGTTTCCCCACTATCTCATCAGTTGGTCCCAATGGAGCTATTATTCATTATTCACCGGAGGTGGAAACATGTGCCGAACTAGATCCAAACAGTATGTACCTGTTTGATTCCGGAGCACAGGTATGTCCGCACAATTAGTTTTTTTGGTCTCTAGATGTTATCCTGTTTCCTTTTCAGTTCCTGCTGATGTTCTCTTTTTGATTTGATTGGCGCATATGAAGTATCTGGATGGAACAACTGATATTACCCGGACAGTTCATTTTGGGAAACCTACAGCACATGAGAAAGCATGCTATACTGCGGTACGTGTTTTTTTTTTAATTTTTTTATTATATCATCATCATTCTACAATTGTTGAAGAAACAATGTTACAGCTTGTACTCTTGTTTTCTCTCCTGTAAAGGCCGTTCCGCTTTCTTTTTTTTTTTTTTTACAACATTGCTGTTGAGTTGAAAATTGCAACTTAAAGTTTGATGGTCTAACATTTTGCAACTGTAGGTTCTCAAGGGTCATATTGGCTTGGGCAATGCTCGATTTCCCAGTGGAACTACCGGTAAGTATTGATTTTGTCATTTATAACTTTCTCTTCGGATTGTCCTGGACAATTCCCTTTGGGCCTCGTAGTTCTGCAAAAGTCTCTTGCTTGTGAACAAATCCAGGTCTAGCTTCAGCAAGCTATGTAATGATGTCACCAAAGCACTCACTTGTTCACTGATGTTTCTTTACACTTGTTAACAGGCCATGTGCTAGATATTCTTGCTCGAATTTCTCTGTGGAAGGATGGGCTTGACTACAGACATGGGACTGGCCATGGAATCGGGTCTTACCTCAATGTTCATGAAGGTGAGGTTAAACTGCCCTTATTATTTTAGATCATGTAAAACATATTTCTTGTATCCCATTCCACAAAGTTGTTAATACCCGTTTTTGCAGTTATGCAACTAGATATCTGACATATTAAGACATTTTAGCAAATCAGGTTTTCTTGGCCTGTGGAGTTTCAATGTAATGATCCTAAGACATGGAAAAATTAAGTGTTAGATTGACATCAAATTGCTCCGCTTTACACTCTTTAATTCCATATTAATACCCAATGTGTGCAAAAGCCAAGCTTGAAAATGACTCAGATATTATGTAGTTACCTTTCATAAACAAGGGATATGAGGCTCATATTTTGAACATGGAACCGTTTTTCAGAATGGAAACAAGTCTGGGTTTTAGAGGTTTGATAGGTACTTAAAGTGATGAAATATTGACCAGCATGGTTGTACACAGTTCTAACTTTTGAGTTATTCTCTGGTTTTTGACAGGACCTCATCAAATTAGTTTCAGGCCAGCTTCCGCCAATGTTGCATTACAACCTTCGATGACGGTGACCGATGGTAATCAATTTATCTTATTGAATAAATTAAATTAAATCTAGATTGTTGTTCATGTTGGTGATGTCAAGAAATAAATGAGTTGCGAAGATGCACCTGCATTGTTAGCATATTAATAACACTTGATATTGATACATGAATTTTCTCTCCTAGAACCTGGATATTACGAGGATGGTAACTTCGGTATAAGATTGGAGAATGTACTGATTGTAAAGGAGGCGGACACAAAGTTCAATTTTGGCAACAAGGGTTACTTGACATTTGAACATATAACATGGGTACAGTATTTTGATTTTTGCAGAGCATTGTACAATGTTTCTCTTTTGTTTTTGATGGTATGTTTTATTCCATATTATCAATAATGCTTGTGTTAACATGGATGCAATATTATTACAGGCACCATATCAAATGAAGTTGATAGACATGAGCCTTCTCGTCCCGGAAGAAATCGAATGGCTGAATAATTACCATTCGAGGTGCAGGGAAATCCTAAAACCATATATGGATGCGAAGGAGATGGAATGGCTGAATAAAGCTACCGAGCCTATTGTTGCCTAAATTCTTATTTATGGAGACATCTAATTCTAAGTTCTAACATAATAAGAGTAATCCGTTGAATTTGATGGTTTTACTGAATGTTTACCGACTTTTATATGAATTTCATAGCTTATGTATTTTAAAAATCAGTGAACGAGAGGTTTATTCAGGCAAAACTCAGAAATGTTCTTTCTTTTTCTTTTCTTCCTATAATTTTTAAAATATTCCTTTATAAACATAGGAATAGAAATTGAACGAGGAGAGACAATTGTATTTACATTTCATTTCACAATTTGACAATCATACCTGTGTGAAGTCTGCATCTTTTTGTGTTACTGTCAATGGTGAAAAGCAAGTAAAATTTATAATTTGGTCATAGAGGCGTTCGGACCCCTAACAAAAGGGACAAACGCATCCGGCAAATCCACCGGACTAGCAGCAATAATGTTAAATTTAAGCATCCTACTAGTACCCCTCGCATCAATCTGATTGTCATCACAAAAATTACTTTTTCATGTAAAGTGCATTCTCAATATTTTATGATGACTTAAATCCTTACTTGCAAGTCGCAAACGTTTAATTAAATTATCATTGTTGAGGTATAGAGTTATTTTATTTTTTTCTGTTCAAATGTTATTAAAAGATGAGAACATCCAAATCCAATAGTCCAGTCTCCGGGGGGTGATGTATTGTGCAACCCGACGGAAGAAAGGGGAAGTATTTCAACATACATAAAAGTTTGGGGGTCAAGTCGTAACGCATCAAAGTTTAGGGGCAAAACGTACAAACAGGCAAACTTTAGGAAGAGATTGATTCCGTCATTTGTAAAAAGTAAAAACCACGTCTTGAACGACGTGAGCAGCAAACAGTAATGGGTGCGATGACGCGAGTATTTTATCATTATACTTGGCTTGGCTGTTGCTCTGATACTTTCCTTTCTTTGTTAGAAATGGTGGTGGTTGTTGGTCTCATTTGCAAATCTTTACCTACCAAAACGCTGACTAATGGTTAGCTCCCTGCTAGCTACTCTCCAAAAAGCCGCCATAAATTGAAATTGACGACCCACCACCATTTTAGGCATGGGACTTAGCCTCAGAACCCAAAAACTTGGTGCCTCTGCTAATTCACCATCCAATTATCTCATGCCCAGAATTCGCCCAACCATGAAGTGAGTTTCTTTCGATTCAACATCTCATCTTATTTCTATTCCCTTTGTTGGTTGTTCATAATGTTCATATATACATCAATTTTTTTTGCCTTGTTAATTGGGTCTTGCAAATGATTCTTATTACTAGGTTGCTGTTACCTTATTTTTAGGGATTCACTATTAGCTCCTTTCCCAAGCTAGCTCAATCTTACTAATTGTTGCCATATATTAATGCGTATTCGGTTTGATGGAAATGAAAATACTTTCTTTGCTTGTGTTTTAGTGGAAGTAATGGTTTAGTTTATATTGGCTGCAGCTATTGCATCATGGAACTAGTACAATGTGTGAAGCTAAGTTGCATATTTTCTTTACAAAGTTAGCTTGTATATATCGACTAAGACGTTTATCTTATTCTTTGGACTTCGCTTACGGAAGAGATGCTAGTTCATGTGCAAAACATGCCAACGTCCTCTTTTACATGGAAGAGTAACCACTGGCTAGCATCTGGTCATAATCACCAAACTCGATCCTTTGGTTGCCTGGTTTCGATGCTATCAGAGAACTACAGTATAGTTTCTTGTGCATGTACAATGTTGGGTCATCCTTTAAGCATAATAATTTCAGATCAAGAAAGCATTACAAGTTGTAGATATCGTTCGAAAAGAGGAATTAAAGGAATCAGGATGACTCCCCCCCTGGAGGCTGGAATTTACTCTTGGATTAGTTTTATTGTCCGAGAAAATGGAAAGAAGTGGTCTTGAAATTTAATTAAGACAAAAGGTTCACAGTATGAGATGGGTATAGTGTCAATGAGATACTACCAGTGCTATTTTTGTAGTGAACAATTGTGTTTCATGTGTCATATTTTATCATTAGTTGATCGTTGATATATATAGCTTATGTATGAATATGTATAATCTGGTTATCAGTAGGCTGGTGAAGACCAGAGACATTAACAAGTGTTTCACAGAATGCTGGTTATAGATTAACATCCTTACTTGATCACCATCGTTGCTACTTAGCAGTAGATTTTAAATCCCTATCTTGGTAGTTGTATGCAAGACTGCTAGGGCAGACCATCTCATGATTCTTCAATCATTTTGGAAATTTTACTTATATTTTTGGTTATTTAATACTTGCTACTTTGGCTCCAAATGCTCACAATTTTTTCACTCTCACATCTAAAATGGATGGTATTGAATGTATTTCTGATACACAGTTTTGCTTGACATGTGGCCCTTGCTCATATGTTACAGAATAAGAACAGTTTTTGGGATCTCGCTATCCTTGATAATAATCAACATGGCTTCTATAATGGAACGTGCTGATGAAAATCTCCTTCCTTCTGTTTACAAAGAAGTGAGTGAAGCTTTTTCTGCTGGACCGTCAGATCTTGGCTATCTCACATTGATCAGGAACTTTGTGCAAGGTTTAGCATCACCTATGGCCGGTGTACTAGCTATTAATTATGATCGGCCTAAGGTTCTTGCAGTTGGCATATTTTGTTGGGCTTTGTCTACAGCTGCTGTAGGTGTGAGCAGGTATTTCTTTCAAGTTGCTTTCTGGAGAGCAATAAATGGTATTGGACTGGCAATTGTGATACCATCACTTCAGTCTTTCATTGCGGACAGCTATGCGGATAGCGGGAGAGGGGCTGGGTTTGGCTTTTTGTTTCTTATTGGCGCTCTGGGTGGTATAGGAGGTGGAGCCATTGCCACAATTATGGCTGGTTACGACTTCTGGGGCATACCTGGATGGCGATGTGCCTTGATCTTAATGGCCACCTTGAGCTGCTTAATTGGGTTTCTTGTGTTTCAGTTTGTTATTGACCCCAGAAATGTTGATTCTGCTCAGGATACTAGCAACAGTGTTGAGTCTGTTGACAGGTATTTGCCTATTTTTATTGTAGCAATTTTGCAGCACTGGCAAATGCATCTCCTGTCTTCTTTAGACTTTTCTTAAACAGTACTATGCAAAAGTAAGATAACCATCTCGCGCGTTAGGTGCTTTAATAACCTAAGCCCGCACAAATACTCCTGCATATTCTTGCTAAATCCTTAACTTATTTGCTACTGCTTCTTGATATGGTAACTTGAGATTAGAGTAGCAGTTTTTAATCCAGTGATGTTTGCTCAGGGAAAGTCTGATAGATAAGTCCAGTACCAGTGCTGTGACGGTATGGTTGGAATCATGGACAACCATGAAAGCTGTCATGAAAGTTCCAACTTTTCGGATCATTGTTTTACAGGGCCTTGCTGGCTCTATTCCTTGGACAGCCATGGTCTTCATCACAATGTGGTTCGAACTCATTGGTCAGCTTCTCATCAAAGTTTTGTGTCCACAAGTGCAAATCTCCAATTGGGTGCACCAAATATAATTTAATTATTCTTGGTGCAGGGTTTGACCACAGGAGCGTCGCAACCTTGGTCAGCTTCTTGGCAGCTGGTTGTGCTCTGGGATCTCTTCTTGGCGGTGTAATCGCCGACAGACTTTCCCGGAAATACCCTTATTCAGGCAGAATCATGTGTGCACAATTCAGTGCTTTTATGGGCATCCCATTTACATTGTTTCTCTACAAAATGATACCCCAGAGTGTCAGCAGCTATTACATGTATTCTACCACACTATTCCTTATGGGACTTGTCGTAAGCTGGCCTCCTACAGCTGCAATAGGCCCCATGTTTGCTGAGGTGGTGCCTCCCAAACACCGGACCATGGTCTATGCATCTGACCGTGCATTTGAAATGTCATTTTCCTCATTCGCTGCTCCCGTTGTCGGAATTCTTTCGGAGAAGATGTATGGGTATGATACAAAGTCAATCGATCCCATCCTAGGGTCGGCTAAAGAGGCGTTGGCACTATCAAGAGGACTTTTCGCAATGATGATGGTTCCTACCATTTTGTGCTCCTTGTTTTATACTCCTCTGTATTGGACTTTCAAGCAGGATCGCGAGAATGCTAGAATAGCTAGCGTAAAGGAGACTGAAATGCTGTGACTCGTATTTATACGTAGAGACGTAGAGTGTAGAACATTGAGTACGGGCGAAGTCTGTAGGATACTGCAGTGCAGAGGCGGCGCCCCGTTGTATAATATGGGAAGCATATTGGAATTTCCCTTAGTTCACACTGTAACATCATTGCAAGCAAAAAGGTATACATTGTAACATCATTATTACTCTTATCAATAGTGAGTTTTTCTATTCTTGAAGCTTGAGTTTGTTATACGTAGATATTATACCTTGAAATGTTGTTAACATAATACTGTCATTTGCCTTTGTATGTTGAGTCATTTTCCTTCTTTACAAGCACGCTTAAAAAGTTTGCTAAAAAAAGGTAAAAGTTGTTAAAAAGTGCATTTAGTACCCAGTATTCGAGTTTTTAACGTAAATAGGAGTGTCAGTGATCAAGTTTGAATCTTTGGATAGAAAACAAGAATGAAAAGGCAAATCGTACTTATCTCAAAGATCCATTTTCATTATTTGGGATGATGAAATCTCAAAGTGCTGGTAAAATGCTCAAATCAAATCCTCCACCTTGACAGTTATGGTTGGTGATCCATTATAAGATCTTTCAGAGTACAGGATCAGCTCATCTGTTTTGGTCTGTTTGATTACATTTGATAAAAATGAATCTTGTTAGACTTCTTTGCATGCGGATCCGTAAAAATGGTGGGAGTGATTCTGTCCGATCCAAGAATCTGCAATCGAGAAATCTTGGACATTTCAAGTGAGTGTTTTCAATTCTGAATAATAAATAGGCTGTATTTGTTGTTTTCCCCTATTTTGTTCTGTTTTTCATGTTTCAGTTTTGATAGTTGGTTTGTGATTAGACACTGGTTTGATTTTTAGGCCCTTAAGTGCTTGCTTCCGTATTCATGGTGGTCTTTGTTTCGTTACTTATTGTGATCTAGTTCTTCGGACTTTTTCCGGTTTCAATTTCTGTTAAGCATTCTGGTACATCTCATTATTGTTGCAGAATAAGAAAAATATGTGGGATTTCTCTATCCTTGATTATAATCAACATGGCTTCTATAATGGAGCGAGCGGATGAGAATCTCCTTCCATCCGTTTACAAAGAAGTCAGTGAAGCTTTTGCTGCTGGACCATCAGATCTCGGATATCTCACATTCATGAGGAACTTTGTCCAAGGACTGGCATCGCCTATAGCAGGTGTGCTAGCTATCAATTATGACCGCCCTACAGTACTAGCAGTTGGCATTGTATGCTGGGCCTTATCCACAGCAGCTGTAGGAGCAACCAAGTATTTCTCTCAAGTTGTATTTTGGAGAGCTATAAACGGTTTTGGACTGGCAATTGTGATACCGTCGCTCCAGTCTTTCATTGCAGATAGTTATATGGATGGTGTAAGAGGAGCAGGGTTTGGTGTCTTGAGTCTTGTAGGAGCAGTAGGTGGTATAGGAGGTGGAGCTATTGCAACAGTAATGGCAGGTTATGATTTTTGGGGTGTACCTGGATGGCGCTGTGCTTTCATCATCATGGCGAGTTTGAGTTGCTTGATTGCGTTTCTTGTGTTTCAGTTCGTTGTTGATCCCAGAAATATTAGTTCCGTTCACGATACCAGCAACAGTAATGATAGGTACGACAACTATGGTCTCTAGCTAGTCCCTAAACTTGCAGCAGTGTTTACGAATACGTCTTAAGCAGAAACATACCTCCTTACGTGCTTTTATAAGTTGCACAAGCAGCTTATAGTCTGCATAAGTACATTAACTCATTACCTTGTTAACCAGATACGCCACACAGTTTCAGTTTAATGACAGGAAAATCGTTTCTATTTCTTCTCTCACTGCTGCTTGTTATCTCTATTTTTAGTGACTAAGAAGCGGTTTAGCAACTTTCTTGCAGTAGTGCCGGTATCTTAGTAATGTTGTTTTCACAGGGAAACTTTGACACAGAGAAATAGAACCAGTTCTGCTACATTGTGGTCCGAATCGTGGATGGCCATGAAAACCATCATGAAAGTTCGAACCTTTCAGTTCATTGTTCTACAGGGACTTGTTGGATCCGTTCCTTGGACAGCAATCGTCTTCCTCACTTTGTGGTTCGAACTAATTGGTATACTTCTCTTCAACCATTCAGGAAGTTTTAAGATTTTCGTTCCTAACATTGATTAGCTATGAGTCGTAAGTTGCGTTCAAGACAATTACCATTGCATTTCAAGTCTTTTAAGTTTTCACTTGTTGCAGAAGTTGCATTGATACCTTGAACAGATTATCTTGATCATTCCTGTATTTTTGCTTTCTTGATGCATTGCAGGCTTCGATCACAATAGTGTTGCAGTGCTCGTCAGTATCTTCGCTGCAGGCTGCGCTCTAGGATCCTTCTTTGGTGGTGTAATAGCAGACAGACTATCTCGAAAGTATCCTCATTCCGGAAGGATAATGTGTGCACAGTTTAGTTCTTTTATGGGCATCCCATTCACATTATTCCTTCTCCGGGTGATCCCCCAGAGTACCAGCAGCTATTATACGTACACCATCACGCTCTTCTTGATGGGCCTTTCAATCAGCTGGTGTGCTACAGCTGCAAACGGTCCAATGTTTGCTGAGGTTGTACCTCCCAAACACCGAACCATGATTTATGCGTTTGATCGTGCTTTAGAAGTGTCGTTTTCCTCTTTTGCCGCTCCACTTGTCGGAATTCTTTCAGAGAAGATGTATGGGTATGATGTGAAGGCAGTTGATCCGGTTTCAGGATCTGCAAGAGAGGCGTTAGCTCTGTCGAAGGGGCTTCTTGCTATGATGGTGGTGCCATTTGGTTTGTGTAGCTTGTTGTATACTCTTTTGTATTGGACTTTCAAGCAGGACTGTGAGAATGCTAGACTAGCTATTGCAAAGGAAACAGAAATGTTGTAGAACTTCAATTTACAATGGTTAATGAAGAACAAAGAAACGCCGAAAGCGTTTCTTGAAAGTTTATTACATCGGATATAGGTTGTGCAAACTGCAGTAACTACTAAATCAACGAAAGCGGGCAATGTTGTGATGGATCCAGCAATGCTCATACAGAAAGCTCAGATCCCTTGCATCTCTTCTCTACTTCAGCTACAACATCATGAACAAAAGAATCCAAGTTCTTGACAGAAGATCCATCTTCAGCTAATGCACTTTGCATCTTCTCTCTTACTTTCTTTATCTCTCTCTTCAACTCATCTGACCTTTCTCCGTTCATAAAGCTCATAATCGTCTCTGCGACCTTGTCTCCTTTAACATCCTGATCACCATCACAAAGATTCATCCCAATTCTCCAGTCATCAACCACTAGCTTACGGTTGGTCGGTTGATCAGTAAACACAGGATAACAAAGCATTGGAATGCCACACCATATACTTTCCAGAATCGAGTTCCACCCACAATGAGTCAAGAAACCTCCTATTGCCGGGTCTGACAAGATCTGGCTTTGATCACACCAGGGAACAACCACTCCCCTGCCTTTAGTCCTGTCGTCGAATCCTGGAGGCAGAATCTGCGTGGCACCTGTTCGCAAAAGTTTCAGATTATCACGAAGTGAATAAATGACTCAGAATCAAGTAAAAGTACCATATTTTAAGTGAATTTGGTAAGTATTTTGCGAAGGATATATATTGCTTCGAAAAGCTATAATCATATACAACTGCACTTACTGTCCGAATCCTCCAACATTCCAGGCCTAAGAACCCAAATGAAATTCACCTCACATAGAATAAGCCCACTAGCAATTTCACGATTCACAGTGTTAGCAGTCGTTCCCATGCTACCGAACGAAATATACAATACCGACCCAATTGGCTTCCCCTTGAGCCATTCCGTGCAGTCAGATTCAGGCAACAGGTTCCGAGGAACAGAAGTCTCCTGAAAATGAAGTGATATAAGCGGACCGATGGGGTAAAACGGCTGATTTTCTCTTAGAGCCGATACAGTCTCAATCTCAAGCTCTTCGACCGAGTTTCCCAACACGAAATCAGCTTTCTTGGCCGTATCCAATGCGCTAAAGATGGAGTCATCGATCAGATCTGGTCCCGGGTGCTGGTAATGCGACATGAAGTCCTTAGTGTTGATTGATTCTATTCCAGGAAGGTAAGACACGTTCTCCTGACGACCGTTCACAGGAACATGCCCGTTCTTCATCAATAGTTCTCTGTGGTAATACAAAGAGTAGACCAATGCCGGTTCAGACCAGAACGAAACGTTGACCAAATTGTTCCATTTCGCGACTTCTAAAGGCCATTCATAGAACGCATCTGAAATCAGGAAACACCTGGAACCGGAATGCGCCTGGATAACATTCTTCACGAAAGCGTCAGCTTTGTCAGGGAACTCGCCTAGCAGGACTGGGAGGAACTTGTCCAAGTTTCTCCCCCTTTCGAATTCGACAGGGAAACCGTCAGATATAGTCATGTAGGAGATATCAAGACCTGATGCTCGAGCTTTCGCAAAGATGTCGTCAGTAGTAGAAGAGGTGTACTGCTGGGACTTGGAAATGGAGTAGTGAACGAATTCGAGGTGAGCGAATGTGATGGAGAAGCCATTGGAAGCGAGCTTGAGGGCTAAGTTGACATAAGGGATTATGTGCCCTTGTAGAGTGTATGAGATCATTATAGCGTGTGGCTTCTTTGAGTCATGACAGGCGAGAACATTAGTAGTAGTGTTCTTGATCATCGCCATTTTTGTTTTGTTCTTGTTCTCTGTTAGTTGGTTTGGTTTGGTTGAATAATTGGAGCTAGATGTCAGGTTGTTTGTCAATGGAGGAGGGGAATAAATAAAGTAATGGACGCCATTGTGTTTGCTGGAAAAAAAGCCTGACGCATACTACAGTAGTATAATGGAAACACGACAGATGCTATTAATGATTTAATGTAGACGTTAGCCTAGTGGCTAGTGGTCACAAAAGTAAACTACTTTCCTCGATGAACTTGCACCATTTTAACATTTTATACGTGAATTTTTATAATATAATTTTAATACCACTTGCATTATAGATTTAGAATATTATATATGGTTTTAATTTTTTAGAACGAAAATTTTTATTATGGTTTTAAAAGATTATGCTATGGTTTTAATGTGTTGTACTATAAGTTTTGGTTTGTTATAGTTTTAAGTGACATTCTAAAATCATTCACAAAATACTCATTTGTTTTATTTAGATTCTATATCTATTCCATTTTTGTCCCTTTTTTAGATTGTATACGTTTTTATTTTTGACAAATCTTTATCTCATTTATTGTGGGCCCTGCCACTAAACCAATACACTACACTCATTATACAAATCTCCTAAAATTCCTATCCAAAAGCAAGCGTATAGAATCTAAAAAAACGGATGAGTATCATTAAACCATCATTAAATAAGTCTAAAAAGTTAAGGATGTGAATAATACATCAATGAACAATGTTAAAATAAGCTACTTGAAACATTCACTCATTACAAATAGTGAAACATTCAATCATCCAAATGTTTTTTTATGCAAATGCAAACTAATTTGTTGAAATAAACTTTTTTCGATTATTGTTGGTGAACTTCGACTTCTTTCCTTTTTGTTGTTTGTGCTTGTTGCTTCAATACTGCAGAGACACCTTTGATCATACCTATCATCAAACTCTATGGTATCATCAACACATGCTTAATACATTTTACTAACTCGTTTAAAACCATAACAAGTATCATTAATACTATAACGTATGCGCTTAAACAATAACAAGGAGAAACATGCTAGACAAGCTAAATATCATAACAACAATGCTTCAAACTATAACACCAACTTTTAAAACCATAGCAAAGGGTTTTAAAACTATAATATATGCGCTTAATTAAACAATAACAAGCAGAAAACATTCCTCGTGTTTGGGAGAGTGGAGATGGATAAATTTTGGTGTATAGCTCTTCATAAGAGTTGTGAAACAAAGGGCAAAGGGCAAACGATGTTCGATTGGGGTGGGTTTGAAGGGTTTCCAGTCTTTTGCATATCTAGTTGGAATTGGTCGGGTTGATTATGATCTTTCAACCACCGGAGAACTTCCGGTGTCAACATGTTCAAGTTTCCGTCCATGTCTTCGGAATTGCAGTTTATAGGGTGTTTTGAGCGAAGAGAGTGTTTTGAGTTTAATTAAGAGATAAATATGAGTTGGGGATGAGATGGTCTAAACATAGTCAAGAGTAGTGTCTATTTATAGATATAAAAAATATAAAAGCGTTGGTAATTTTTATTTATTTTTCGTATTTCTATTTTTTAAGTTATTGATGTCTGAAAACGTGTGGAATTCGCATATAAAAAACAATACAAAAAGAAATAAGAAAATGGTCCAAGGAGGAGCTGCTACACCATTTCTTCCCTGGGTCACGGAGTCCAGCCGTGCCACGCGGACCCACGCCGATTGCATTGCGGACAGTCTTATCCAATTTTTTTCTCACTATTGTTTTCTTAGTTTTTTTCGTTTGACTTTTGATTATATCTAAACTATAACAAAAAAAATTAATGGGTAATATTTGAAGTTATATTATAAAAAACTTTCATCGAATTAATACATTATTTACCTATTCGGTAGAATTTAAAATTCATTGGAGGTCAAATATTGTAACGAACTAAAAAAAGTTAATTAAAAAAAAAACTCAATAAGTTTACGTTTTGTTTTCTATTAACATTTTCTTCTTAACCACCCAAAAAAAAAAAAAAAAAAAACATTTTCTTCTTAATAATTTATTGATGCTGGTCTTGTCAGGTTGTCATCATCATACAAGATGTAGGAACTTAATTATTGATCAACGTACGTGAGTTTAGTAATTGACATTTCCCAGTCCACAGAGAAATATATAGGATACTTTACTTGCAAGGAGATCAACTCCCCAGCCACGGGCGGAATAGGATGTATTCTTCGCACATCACATGCATGGTAGTTTAATTTGTCTGTTTACACTACCAGAACTCAAATTGCAATTCAATAACATGCATGTCAAGTTCATAATTATAGCACAGATAAAATTTTACTAATCATATACTCCCTCCCTATGTCCCGCTATAAAATAGGTGTATACATTATATTATAATAGTCTTGTCTTCTGTATTGGACTTTCAAGCAGGACCGTGAGAGAATGCTAGACTAGCTATTGCAAAGGAAGCATAAATATTGTTGTAGAACTTCAATTATTTTATTGCTGGTGTTATAGAAATTTCTACCTCTCCAGAAAAATGCCTTGATGCAATGGTTAATGGAGATCGAACAAAGAGCAAAGAAACGCCGAAAGCGTTTCTTGAAAGTTTACAACATCGGAAAAGAACTTATAGCATATAGGTTGTGCAAACCGCAGTAGCTACTAAATCAACAGAAAGCGCGCCTGCAACATGGTGATGGATCCAGCAAGTCATGCTCATACAGAAAGCTCAGATCCCTTGCATCTCTTCTCTACTTCAGCTACAACATCATGAACAAAAGAATCCAAGTTCTTGACAGAAGATCCATCTTCAGCTAATGCACTTTGCATCTTCTCTCTTACTTTCTTTATCTCTCTCTTCAACTCATCTGACCTTTCTCCGTTCATAAAGCTCATAATCGTCTCTGCGACCTTGTCTCCTTTGACATCCTGATCACCATCACAAAGATTCATCCCAATTCTCCAGTCATCAACCACTAGCTTACGGTTGGTCGGCTTGATCAGTAAACACGGGATAACAAAGCATTGGAATGCCACACCATATACTTTCCAGAATCGAGTTCCACCCACAATGAGTCAAGAAACCTCCAATTGCCGGGTCTGACATAACCCGGCTTTGATCACACCAGGGAACAACCACTCCCCTGCCTTTAGTTCTATCTTCGAATCCTGGAGGCAGAATCGGCTTATCTGTAGGCAAAAGTTTCAGATTGTTGTGATTAAATGATTCAGAATCAAGTATATATGTACTAAATTTAAAGTGAATTTGGTAAGTATTTGCCAAGGAAATAAGGAATTCGATCTTCAGAAAAGCTATAATCAGGTTGCAATAATCATTTACAACTGCACTTACTGTCTGAATCCTCCAACATTCTAGGCCTTAGAGCCCAAATGAAATTCACTTCACAGAGCATAAGCCCAGTAGCAATTTCACGATTCACGGTGTTAGTAGTCCATCCTAGGCTACCGAACGAAATATACAATACCGACCCAATCGGCTTCCCCTTGAGCCATTCCGTGCAGTCAGATTCAGGCAACAGGTTCCGAGGAACGGGATTTTCGCAGAAATGGAGTGATATAAGAGGGCCAATGGGGTAGAACGGCTGTTTTTCTCTCAGAACAGATACAGTCTCAATCTCAAGCTCTTCGACTGAATTGCCCAAGACGAAATCAGCTTTCTTGGCCTTATCCAATGCCTTAAAGATTGTTTCGCTTATCAGATCCGGTTCCGGGTCCTGATAATGCGACATGAAGTCCTTGGTGTTGATTGATTCGATTCCAGGAAGGTAAGACACATTCTCGTGACGACCGTTCACAGGAACATGCCCGTTCTTCATCAATAGTTCTCTGTGGTAATACAAAGAGTAGACCAATGCCGGTTCAGACCAGAACGAAACGTTGACCAAATTGTTCTGTTTCGCGACTTCTAAAGGCCATTCATAGAACGCATCTGAAATCAGGAAACACCTGGAACCGGAATGCGCCTGGATTACATTCTTCACGAAAACATGGACCTTATTGGGGAACTCGCCCTCCAGGACTTTGAAGAATTTGTCTATGTTTCTCGCCCGGTTAAATTCAACAGGGAGACCGTCAGATATAGTTGTGTAGGAGATATCGAGACCTGATGCTCGTGCTTTCGCAAACATGTCGTTGGTGGTAGAAGAGGTGTGCTGCTAGGACTGGGAAATAGTGTAGTGAACGAATTCGAGGTGAGCGAAAGTGATGGAGAAGCCACTGGAAGCGAGCTTGAGGGCTAAGTTGACATAAGGGATTATGTGTCCTTGTAGAGTGTATGCGATCATTATAGCGTGTGGCTTCTTCAACTCATGATCAGAGGTGAGAACAGTAGTGTTCTTCTTGATAGCCATTAATTTGTTTTCTTCTTGTTCTGTTGGTTTGGTTTGGTTGAATAGATGGAGATGCAGGTTTTTAATGGAGGAAGATAGATACATATAGCTAGGGCGCCATTGTTTACTGGAAAAAAGCCTGACGTAGTATGGCCACGGGCACGGCGGATGCTATTACTGTAGACGGCAGTATATCATTTACCTTTTGAAAACACACAAGTAATGGACAAAAATCTAAAGTAGCTTTTACATTTTCAATTTTTGACAAAAAACTAAAGTATCTTTTCCATTTTCAATTTTTTTCAATTATGTTAAGATTTATTTCAGTTTATTTATCTTCACATTCATTTTTAGTTTATTTATCTCAATTAATTATATGTTTATATTTATTTAGTTGTATTTTATATGGTAAATAAATTTAGTTCATTTCAGTCTGATTCAGAGTTCTGTTCAATTATGTTAATATATACAAAAAGTACAATTTATCACTAATCTCCCTTGCGTGTCAATGATTTATTTACATTTTTCATTTTAAAATGTCCTACCCAATTTGCTTTCTTTTCCTAATTTGACAACAATCTCACGACCTAATTTACATTAACTTTTCTATTTTTAGACCAGCGAATATCCTTCATCAAATACTTTACTAATTGTCTCCCGCGACTTTTTTAACTATGACCCTCACATCACATATTAATAATACACTCTAAAACAACACTATCAACAAATTATATACAAAAGTCATGTAAAAAACAAGCATATAGAACACTCATCGGGACAATGTGAGTAATTATTTAGATTGTTTTCTAATATATAAAATCTATTTTTTCAAACTCGAATCATATTTATATTTATCAGATTGATGGACAAAAAATTAGGAGGCCATGTGCGGTCGGCCGCCCCACACACCCTGTTAGCCACTTAATTAGCCGGCCGTGAACAAATTTATAGTCTAGAAGACCGTTTATACTCCTATGTTCATACGAAAAACATATAAATAAATGTTAAATATTCTAAAACATATATAGTGTTAATATTAACAAAAACATTTATAGTGTTAAATATTTATGTTCTCGATTAAATTAAATACACTATGATTTCACAAATAGTGATGCGAGCTTAGTTTTATTAAGTGCTTGTCTCAATAAAAATGTAAAATGCTTTCTACTATGTAAAGTTTAATAATGTATTTTGTATTAAATATTTTAATATTATAGTTTAGATGTAACATGTCATCAAAATTAACACCGTGTGGACTCCAGATTTCAGAAAAGTCTAAATGTGTAACTAGTGGGAGTAAAAGAATCCATGTGTTGCATATGTGGTATAAATCAACCTTTGTGGCAAACTTGATTTGTCATTTTATGACGATGATGCTCGTACCGGCTACTATCAACGTAAGAAACTTACTATTAAGCTCCTGTTATTCGAAATTATTTGAATCTTCAATTCTTCATTCAAAATGTGAATGAGCTAAGGTGAACAACTGAACATCCGTCCCTCTATAATTTTGTTTTTTTTTAACTAATACTGTATTATTGATTTTTTGTCAGTTTGGTCCCTCAACTTACAAAATATATACTCGTCCCCCCAATTTCAAATTCTAAGTTCATCCCTGACTAGACGTTCATAAATGTTTACTAACGCACCATAAAGATCGCAAGGCATATTGCCGGACCCAAACTGTGCATTATGCCATCAGCAAGAGGAGAATCTGCCTCATATCATGTTTCTGTACTGCACCACTTTCGGTTTGTTCTGACAATCCATTTTCCCACCATGATTCATGAACAAATAAATTAACAGAAGATTTGGACAACACGTATGTATTCACGTGATGCCTTTATATATACTTCCAAACCAATCCATCAATCAGCAATACATGATCGATCAGGTCCGTGAGATATGCTGCTAAGCTTAAAACTCATATACACGGGACCAAACTCCAAAAATTACTAACTACTCAACCCACCGGCTACATTTGTCTTAACACTACTTGTCGCCCTCTAGGCTCTAACCATGTAACCTGTTTAGTTTTGGACTCATAGATTACAACATGCAATGTATCATATTGTAAATATGAGTATGATACATTGATGGATCCCCGATATTCAAACAGATGTAGAAAACAGAAAGGAAATCGCAAAAGCAATGTAAAACCCAATACGATCATGTACAAGCCAAGCAAATTACTAAAGAGTAATCTACCTACAAACAAATCACTAAAGAACAACTTACCTCAAGATATCTCAACGGAGCATAACGCTAAAAAGCACACAAAGCATTAATGAACATTCAACTAGGAAAGATAATGAAGAAGTACAATACTTACATATAAATGATACGACTTGTTGGCCAAGCTATGCTCTCTAAAGAGATAAAATCATGTAAGATTATGGTAAATCGGTCTGAGAATCTTTGTCCTAAACTTTTCTTACCCAACAAGTTAACTGACTATAGCAAGTAATTAAATAAAAGGAAATAACACAACTAATAAAATATACGTCCTCGGGATTAGTCCTTGAGCACTACGTCATGGGCTTGGGTCTTGGTGGTAACTCGGGGTTCCATCATACATTCATATTGGTACATATATATAAATGACATATGAGATTTCAACTCAAAACAAAGGGAATTCTCAACCGGAGAGAGATATAAAAATACTGAGACAGAGGGGAGCATGTATTATAGAGTCTTTGGTATCACTTCTATTTCATTCGACTATATTTGTATTTTAGGATAGGGATTGTTACACGGGGACGGGGTCTTTAGAGCGCCCTTTCTCATAATGAACTATTGTATGTTAGGTCGATCAATAATATCAAAATAATCTCAATTAATATCCAACAATTATACTTTAGCCCACAAATTTGACCAAAAACAAATCAGGGCCCTTTTCCAATATTTCAACGTTGCCAAAACAAACAATCCTTAAAAAAGACTATTTTTTTTTTAATTAAAAAGAAAAGAAAATAAGGTGTTGGAGCTCATATATTGAAGTATATGATTAGTGAACCACGTTTGGGTTTAACATTTAGGGGTGTTCATAATCCGCCCGGGACTGAAATTTGATCGGATTCAGACCGGATGATGTAGTTAGATACTACAAGATTGGTTTCTGAACCAAATAAATTTGTATTTCTGGTTTCCGGCCATGTTCCGGAATAATCCGGTCTTGGACCGGAAAGACCAGATGTATATAAATCCTACTTATATAAATTCAATACTACTCCAAAAGCTATTGGTTTGTTTATAATTGTTCTCGGTGTATTTGTGGAGGTGTTGTATATTGTCAAGTTACACTTAGTATGCATACACATTTATAATCCACTTCAAAAGCTTGGTTTGTGTTTTGTCTAATTTTTACAAACTCTGAATATGATTTAAACTAAGTCGGTCCATGTTGGGTTAAAACCATAACGAACTGAACTGAAATATTCAAATTCAATCTTACATTTCGATTCGGTTTCCAGACCATGAATTTCCCTATTTCCGGTTCTGGTCCATATCGATTCGGGTTTTGTTCCGGTGAACAAACACCCCTTAAGCCAGCAACCCAGAGAGACACTCTTGAGAGAAACAGACACTGGAAGAAAAAAAATGGCAGCAGCTGCAAGAAAACTCCTGACCAAATCGACCTTGTTGCTCACAACACTGGTTCTGATCTCACTCCATCTGCCTCACCTCGCCTCCTCCTTCTCTCCCGATCAGCCCCACAATCGGCGAATCCTCGTCTTGCTCGACGATCTGTCTCTCAATTCCTCACACTCACACTTCTTCACCTCCCTCCAATCTCGCGGATTCGCCCTCGATTTCAAGCTCGCTCAGGATCCCTCCATAGTCCTCAAGCGCTACGGCGAGTATTTGTACGATGGCCTCATTCTCTTCTCTCCTTCAGCTAACAGTAAGCTACAACAACATACACATTTATTATTGTCTTCTTCTTTGTCATGGATATAGGTCAAATTTGTTTATTGATGAATGCAATTTGTTATTTTGTTATTTTGATGGATAGGGTTTGGAGGGTCTTTGGATTTTGAGGGGGTGCTGGACTTCGTTGACTCGGGGCATGACTTGATTGTGGCCGCTGATTCCACTGCTTCCGATCTGATCCGGAACATTGCTGCCGAATGTGGTGTTGATTTCGATGAGGTAGCCTTTTTTTGTTCCCCTTATTTAGCTGTGCTTTATGTTGTTGTAATTGGGCAAAAGCAATGAGGATCAATTGGCATTGCACTAGCTACTCTAAATATCGCCACGTTAATAAAATGTGTTTGTGAATTGATGTTCGATAGAGTTTGTTGTTGGAATTTAGATCGAGGCTGCTCTTGTTATTCAGTTGCATTTTACGTTTTTAGATGTCTTATGCTGAATATTGGACATCCAATATTGCGAAATGCAATCAATACATATATACTATTTGGTATAAGTAGCACCAATAAAATTAATGTATTTATTCATGACATTCTTTGGTTGGATAGGATTCCTCTGCCATGGTAATCGATCATGGTGGTTTTGCCGTCTCAGAAACTGAGGGAGACCATACTTTACTTGCTGCTGATGGGTTTATCCAATCTGAAGTTATTCTGGGAAGTAAAAAGATTGAGGTAAGTATTTAAGTGATTTTCAAATGTTACACTTCATAGTCTTGGATTCGTAGGTAAGCAAGTTCAAATGCGTATATACCAAGCTTGTTGTTTTATCGTAATATGCTTTCATATCCTGCTTTTGGAAATGATGTACTTGCATTGTTGCCAATTGTCAATGTTTCATGCACATGCTGATGCTACGTATATTTCTGAAACAGGCTCCTGTGTTATTCAAAGGGATTGGACACTCCTTAAATCCTCAAAACAGCTTGGTAAGCATGAATACTTCCTGTCTCGCTTTTGCTTATGGCTAAGGTGTTGTTATGCAACATCCAATGATTTTGTTCAGCTCATGAAAGGGCTATCAATTCATCTGATGTTCTCACTCTAATCTGTAGGTCTTGAAGGTTCTTTCTGCATCTTCTTCTGCTTATTCTGCTAATCCAACATCAAAGTTGTCAAGCCCACCTTCGCTTACTGGAGCTGCTATTTCACTAGTGTCAGTAGTGCAGGTTAGTTGTTACTTTTCCAGTTGTCTTTTTCATGTCCCAGTTTTAGTCTCCTCAAATTAAGTTTCCGTCATCTTTTCGTGTGAATCTGTAGATTTCTTACAAGTAACAGCCTATCTAATTAACTCTTAGCTGTTCATGCACTTGGTTTTGACAGTCAGAGTAGAAAGTAGAAAGTAGAAAGTATGAAGGTGTTCAAATAATAGTTTCATAAAAGAAAAAAAGTTACTCATAAATCATGTATTACACAGAAACTTTTATTTTGCCTACAATCTGGAATTACATTAATAGAAGGAAACTGGTTTAGGAGATTAGTCATGTGTAATGTCAGTATTCTGGACTGCAAATGTTTACTTTCTAGTCTCGGAACTAAAGGAAAAGCTTTCAGGCTTTGGGTAGCTGCAACCAGCAAAATAAGGAAAAAAAGGGTAACTGTGCTGGAAAACTCTTTTATCTTATCATCACAGCATTAAGTGATATCATATACTCATCTTATAAAGTTTCTTTCTTTCCTCTATTTTTTTCTCTTTAATTTTCTTTTTGGGTTCTTTTAGTTTAGTTAATGTATGCTAGAGAACTAGGTGGTTTACATTTATTTTAGGAAAAGGGTTTACATGGACGAATTTACTCCAAACAATATGATTAGTTGATTGCCGAAGAACAATATGGTTACTGACGTATAACCATTACATTAAGTATTTGTTATTCACATCTCTTATCTTAACAATTCATCCTGTGGCCTCCACGATCAATATCTCTCCAATTTATTGTACATTGTGTTGACATTTCTTTATTCCTACCGTGAGGCATACACTTATATGACCTTGTTAACATAGTTGTACAGATTAGAGGTTGTCAGTTCTTGCCTAATTAGCATCTTCACCTGGAATTTGTCTATCATCTTCCTGGAAAGAAAAATGTCTCTGTCATGGTCGTGATATCTTTACAATTTCTAATTTTTAGTTGATTCTGTAAAAATAAGTCCATGCATAACATATGATATAGGTCCTCAGTGATAATGTTTTTCGAGTATGTTACCATCTAAAATTTTCCCTCTTTAACATCATGAATTTGATTTTTCATGGCTGAAATTTTGGCTGTTATGGGAAATAATCACCATTCTCATTGAGATTATAAATACATCAAGAGGTATCCATTCCAGTCAAATATATGTGTGGTAGTGGTGGTTTTTGGTATGTGGGAAAGGGCTTGGATTACCTTAACCAAGGTCTCGAGCTTGAGTCTTGTGAATTGAAAAGAGAGAATATCAGCTTAGAGGGTTATGTGAGAGAGGAGAGGGTTATAAATACTTTGCTTCTTTAATTCTACACCAGTTTCTACTGATGGTGCAACTTATATTCTCTTTTCCAGTTTTATTGATGTCTTTTTCCAACCTTTTCTCCTGTCTCCCTAAAATTCTCTACTTGTGAATTGATTCTGGTTGCACATGTTGCAGGCCAGGAATAACGCAAGAGTTCTGATATCTGGATCACTGGATATGTTCAGCAACCGGTATGTTGCTGCTATTAAATTTTGTCATGTGGTGTCATTTTCTTTCCTTTCATCTTATAGGAAATGTCTCCGAGCAGTACTTAATACCAGATAAGTCGCCCTTCTTACCAGAGTTGTTTGCTTGTTTGCCCCAGGTTGTTCAGGTCAGGAGTGCAGAAAAGTGGGAGCTCGAAAAAGTGAGTATAAACATTTTCTTTTCGCAGTTTAAGTTTTGTTAAGCTGCAGCTTTAAATTCTCTTTGCAGTGTTCTGATTGTTAGTGTATTGAGAAGATCACAATTTATCGATAGAGTTCAGAATGCAAAACATATCATGTATGATACCGTTGTTATAAGTAAACGAAGAAAGGCAATAGTAACATTGTCATACTCTCAAATATGCATGTATCTGCATGCAATTTCACTCTTGGCACTGTGGCAATGTTTTTGTCTTTCGAATCTTATGTGACAATTTATTAGTCGAGTGCATTCTATATTTCTTTATGGCTACTAAAGCTCAAAGCAACTCTATGGACAGATATGTGAAATCTGGCAATGAGCAATTCGCTACTGAAATTAGCAAATGGGTCTTCCATGAAAGGGGTCATCTTAAGGTTGCTCTCTTTGTTACTTGGAGGATTAAATTATTGTACTTTTCTCTAATCTGGATAGGACTTGACTTAATTGATCTTTTTTACCTTAGGCCATCAACCTCAAGCACAACAAAGTTGGTGAAACTCAAGAACCTGCAATTTACAGGATTAATGATGACCTGGTAAGTCTGCATTTCTAAGGCTACAAATTCTCTTACCAACTGCCAGATTATGAAACCAGTTGAGTAAAGCAATCGAATTCTTGACATTGGAACAAGTTTTTAATACCAACTATGACATATCCTTGCAGGATTTCTCTGTCGAAATCTTTGAGTGGTCTGGTACTAGTTGGGTGCCATATGTTGCAAATGACGTACAAGTGCAGTTCTTCTTGATGAGTCCCTATGTCTTGAAAACCTTGTCAACTGACCAAAAGGTACTATTTGTAGTCCGAACACATTAAACGAACTTGTGCATCAGCATAATAAACAGTCTAAGCGGTTTCTATGAGAACCTAATGCAGTGTTTCTCTAGATCCTGCTTATTATGCTTTAGAAAATGCTAAGCAAAATCCACAAGCTTTAGTTTACTAACACTACAGAGTACTACAAAACAGTTCAAAGCTAAAAATTCATAAATCTCTAAAGTTCCCTAAAGGTGTAATTCTTAGTTCTGAGTTCTGACCAACACATTTCTTGTTTCCTGTACTATGTGTTTATCTTCTGCAGGGGCTCTATCACACTTCATTTAAGGTGCCAGACATTTATGGAGTTTTCAAGTTTAAGGTTGAGTACGAGAAGCTCGGATACACTACCTTATCTCTTTCAAAGCAGGTGAGTCATGGTGCATTAGCTTCTAAATTTTCATGTTTGCACATTATTACAATCAACAATCACAAATTATGTTTTTATAATCTGCAGATCCCAGTACGACCCTTCAATCACAATGAATACGAGAGATTCATAACTACCGCCTACCCTTATTACGGAGCTTCGTTTTCTACAGTAAGTCTACCCATCTCCAATAGCACATGAACCGCAATGCATTTGTATAAAACAAATTAGAACTCCATCGATCTTCGACCAAGACAAGTGTTAGATCGTTCAAAATCTAATTTCTGACGTTTGATCATTGTTGCAGATGATTGGATTCTTCATCTTTAGCATCATCTACCTCTACCACAAGTGAAACAAAGATGCATCCCCGACGGTATTCGATAAGGATTTGTTCTTACATTATTAATAGGAGGACAAAACACAAACTAGTGAGCAGATTAACTTAACTGTAGTAACATACACATATCCATGTACGGTAACTATGTGACAATTGTGGACCAGAGAGTGTTCAAGATATTTAAACAACTTGCAATTGAAGGCCTTGTTGTTTTTTCTTTATTAGTAACACTGTTTATGATATAGTACTGTTTCATATTCTATTGTGTGCACATGAAATGCGAGGCAACTAAATTATGCACTTTGTTTTGGGTAATATTTTTTACTTTTCTTTTGCTTCTTCAAGTGGCACGCGTTTGGCGTGTTATAATAATCACATGACATGCAGCCCTTATATTGCTTTTAATCACTCTCTGATCCTGCAATTATTAATTATTGAGATTGAATACTCGCAATTCAAGGCAAAATAATTTGATAATTTGTGCTCTGGTTTGAAGTTTTTGCATATCATATCAACTTACCTAACAATTGTACTAGTAGGATCTTTTAATAATATTTAGTCGACATTATTCACATATCAAAATATAAATAGTGGTCAAGTCAAACTGAAAGAATCCGGCTATGGCGGTAAACATGAGCACCTAGATCACTCGGTAAATGTAAAAAGGAAATGTTTTTGAAGTAGGTTGAGTTTTTTCTATTGAAAAATATTTAGTAACAAAAAATTGGATGTTGAAGTATGATTTGAAGTGTAGCTGTTTTCAATCAATTTCATTCTATTAGCACGTTTGCAATTATAAATTGCTTCCATTGTTTTCCTTTTTCCACATACACGTCTATTGCTTCTTCCTCTTTCTTGTTTTCAGTTCCAATTCTTCCTTTCATCAAGATTAAAGTAGTTTCTTAAACAGATTCACTTAATACTATTGCTCTGTTCTGAATCAAGAATACTCTGTTTCTCTCTCACTCCCTATAGATCTCAAATTCTCTGCAGATTCCTTCAAAATTTAAGCTTCTTCCCATATCTCCAATCAACATAGTATAAAGCTGGTCAACTCCAGACACTGAAACATTATCTTCTCAATGGCAACAATGAGCCTTGTGAGTTCCTCAACCTCACTGTCACAAACTCACAATCTCCATAACATCAGATCAAGATCTTCATCACCTTTCATTCTCTCAATCCCAAATCCCAGAACTTTCAACCTCAGGACTTTCTCTCAAAACCCAATATCATCCATCCTCACCGAAGACCAAGACCCTCAAACCCTTCAACCACCACCCAGCTTCGATTTCACCTCATACATGCTCGAAAAAGCCACCTCTGTAAACAAAGCCTTAGAAACCGCAGTTTCCTTGAAACCCCCCTTAAAAATCCACGAATCAATGCGCTACTCTCTCCTTGCTGGTGGCAAAAGAGTCCGGCCAATCCTCTGCATCGCTGCCTGCGAGCTTGTTGGTGGCGACGAACTAACCGCCATGCCGGCAGCTTGTGCAGTCGAAATGATCCACACCATGTCCCTCATGCACGATGACTTACCATGCATGGACAACGACGACCTCCGCCGTGGGAAGCCGACGAACCACAAAGTTTTCGGTGAGGACGTGGCGGTTTTAGCCGGTGATGCCATGCTGGCCTTTTCGTTCGAGCACATGGCCTATGCGACTAAAGGGGTACCCTCGGAGAGGATCGTTAGAGTTGTGTATGAGCTGGCCAAGTGTATTGGTTGTGAAGGGCTAGTTGCAGGGCAAGTGGTTGATATATGTTCTGAAGGAATGAGTGACGTTGGGGTTGAGCATTTGGAGTTTATTCATTTAAATAAGACTGCAGCGTTGTTGGAAGGATCGGTGGTTTTAGGGGCGATTCTGGGAGGTGGGAGTGATGAGGAAGTGGAGAGGTTGAGGAAGTTCGCGAGGTGTGTTGGGCTCTTGTTTCAGGTTGTGGATGATATTCTTGATGTTACAAAGTCGAGTAAGGAGTTGGGGAAGACGGCTGGGAAGGACTTGGTGGCAGATAAGACGACCTATCCGAAGCTTATTGGAATTGAGAAGTCAAGGGAGCTTGCAGAGGAGTTGAATAAGGAGGCGAAGGAGCAGTTGGTTGGGTTTGATCAGGAGAAGGCCGCTCCGTTGGTGGCCTTGGCGAATTATATTGCGTATAGGGATAACTGATTTGTTATTTACTGTTTGGGTCTTTGAAGTAATGTTGCTTCCTCATTGAAATGAAGTCCTCATTTTAAATCTTTTTGAAATGCAATGATGATTTGGGTAGCTTATTGTATTATATTTTTGTTTGATCTGTATACTCTTTCCTCAGAACTTTCATGGTATGTTTAATGACATCAAGAATAATTACTGAATCCTGAAAGTGACAACAAAACTACACAGGGCAATATGATGTTCGTAGAAAACAGGGGACTCTCAGTTCCATAGGCATGCTGCTGTAAAGAGGCTAGGTAGATTTCCTTCAATTATTTCATGCACAGCACAGCCACTTTAATCATTGACACAGAGCATTTCTTTAACGTGTTCCTGTTTCTTGTTTACTGAGGCAGAACTGCCTACTTTGGAATAGTTATTGTAAGAATACAAATGGGAATCACGGACCTTTACCAGTGCATCAGAGTATACTTGACATACCTGATGTTTGGAACATGAAACTGACAAAAATACAAGGCTGCATTCTCTGGAGATTGAGAAAGAATTGAACAGATGGCAGCGGAAACTAAAAAATAAAAAAATAAAAGAAAGAATTGAACAGATCAATGTAAACTCCATTAGCCTCTTGCCTGTGGACATTCTCAAGCAACAAAAATGCCAAACCGGTAAACATCACTGTAGATATACATGAATCAGGTAGTTATTTTACAAATAACATAAATATGCATAAGAGTTCCATAATCAACTTAATACAAAAGCATGCAGTGATATGATCATCAGAAGGCTAGGTCAGGTTGATCTCCTTGCAATTTGCATTACTTTCGCTTTGTTTAATATGCACCACAAACAAATGAAAGCTCTACCCATTTCTGCTATAAAAAGTGGACAATTTAAGTCTTTAAATTTTAATCAAGTAGACAAAAATATACCAACAGTTGTGCTATTATATAAATAAATAAAGAAAAAAAAACTCCAAATGCTGAGCAAACTGAAATAACAGATGGTCATCAACTAATCAAGCAACAAAGAAATTCTATGACGTTATCTTAAGAAGTTTCGAGTTTCCATACCTGGAGCCATGTACCCGATTGTTCCTAGGGTGTTTGTTTGGATGAATTCTTGATCTTGAGCTAAGATTTTAGAGATTCCAAAATCTGCCACGTAGCTGTCATATCTTCATTCAGAAGTACATTAGCTGGCTTCAGATCACAATGCACAATTGGCACTTCGTACTCATGGTGTAGGTACTCCATTCCCAATGCCACATCTGTCACGATATCCAACCTTTCAGTGAGCTGCTCTGTGAGTGCAACCGCGTGTCTAGGCTTCCGTTAGACATAAACTCTAGTATCATGGCCTTGAAATCTAGATTGGTGCAAGTGGAGATTAATTTGACGAGGTTCCTGTGTCGCACATTCTTTAAAACTTCACATTCTGCATCAAAATTTCTGAGAGCCTTCACATATTGCATATTGAAAACTTTGACGGCAGCGACAGTTCCATCAGAAAGCACAGCCTTATAAACCTTCCCAGAACTTCCTTCTCCCAAAAGGTTTGCCAGAAACTTTCTGTCACACGTATGAGTTCATGACAGGTAATCATCCGATGCTCCACTAGAGAAATATATCTAGTTGTTTTTGCTTTTTTGGGGCACCCTCTTGAAAGTTTATCCACAAAAGAACCATTGCGAAAACTAGCACAAATGTCGCGGCTATTGGAACTGTTATCTTAAGAACAAAGCCTCTCATTCGTTTTCTTTGTTCAGAGGCTTGAGGTGAGCACACTGGAAAGTTCAAGTAAGGAGCTCCACATAAATTTGGATTTCCCATCAAACTTTGAAAGGTGATATTTGCAAACACCCCTGTATTTGGGATTTCTCCTTGTAACCTGTTGAATGAAAGATTGAGATACTGGAGGTCTCGAAGCGATCCAAGGGATGAAGGAATTTCACCAGAGAGACTGTTTGATGATAGATCAATATATTGAATGACTATCAGAGTTTCGAAACTATTTGGTATTGGACCTTCAAGATTGTTCTGCGACATATCAAGTGCCAGTAAATTCTGAAGAGACCCTATCATGCTCGGAATTTCACCAGAGAACTTGTTAGAATAAAGGTAGATCGCAGTGATGGCCTTCATGTTTCCCACTTCTGTTGGTATAGAGCCATACAAGAGGTTTCTGGACAAGTCCAGTGCTTGCACATTCTCTAATTTCCAAAACTCCAAGGGTACACTGGAATTCAACTTGTTAGCCGCTAGCGAAATCTGTCTCAGTTGAGTTAGATTTTGAAAGCATGTCGGGATTGAGCCTGAAAAGTTGTTTCCATCCAGATACAGAAAACCCATGATGTTTATGCTACAAAATACAGTAGGAACAGATCCTTCCAATCTGTTATCCGACAAACTAATGCTTTCTAAAATTTTCAAGCCTGCAAATGATAAAGGTATTGAACCTTGTAGATTGTTCATATCGAGAATCAGAGAATTTAAGCCACTCAAGTTTCCAAATCCTTGTGGAATTTGACCCCTTAGCCCACAAGATGCCGCTGCGAAATTTTTGAGATTGGTAGACATATTGCCTATGGATTCTGGTATTTGGCCGTACAGTGGATTAGATGAAATGTACAAGTACTGCAACTTTCGACAGTTCACCAATGATGTTAGAAATTCAAGATGGCTAGAAGCAGGATTGTTAGTGAGTGAATTTTGGCTCAATTGCAGTCTCTCGAGATGAACTAGATTTCCTAGCATGAGCGGGATAGGTCCACTAAATCTATTATTTACAAGATCTAGAAGAGTGAGCTTTGTGGCATTGCATATGGAAGGGGGTATCTCTCCACTAAACTGGTTGTCAGTCAGGAAAATCTTTCGAAGATTTGGAAGCCCATTGCTAATATCTGGTGGAAGATTACCACTGAGTTGATTTTGTCTTACGTCAAGGGTTTCAAGTGATGTGATATTGAAGATCCCATATGGAATTCCACCGGAGATTCTATTTTCACCAACATTCAAATTCTGCAAATTAAGCAACCCACTGAATTCATTTGGTATTTCCCCCTGAAGATCGTTCTTACTCAAGAACAGATCTGTAAGCTTTGTAGCATTAGATAGAGATATCGGGATCCTCCCAGTTATTCGGTTACTTTCCAGATTCAAGCCCTCTAACTTTGAAAAGTTACCAAATGAATCCGGGATGTTGCTAACCAGATTATTTCCATCAATTCGTAGTTCTATGAGTCTAGTTATCTTTCCGAGCTCTGCTGGAATGGCGCCATCTAATTTGTTTCCATGCAGAAAGATGTAATCTAATCTTGACAAGTTACCAAATGAATCTGGGATTTTGCCCACCAGATTATTCCCAAAGATAAAAAGATGTGAGACTCTAGTTAGCTTTCCGAGCTCTGCTGGAACGGCGCCACCCAAATCATTCTGGTCAAGATAGAAGTACTCTAAGCTTGAAAAGTTACCAAATGAGGCTGGAATATTACCTGTAAGATTGTTGCCGTAAAGACCCAACTCTCGAAGATTGGCCAAGTAGCTAAGTTCCCCAGGTATGGATCCTGCAATGAAGTTATATGCCAAATCAAGTCTCTCCAGCTTCCAACACCTGCCTAGATTCGCAGGAATGCTACCCACAAGAGCATTATTTGCTAATCTGAGAATCCTTAATTGTTGAAGGGATCCAAATTCTCTTGGCAGTATCCCTCCCAATTCATTTCTCCTGAGATCAAGCTCCTCAAGGTGAGTCAAATTGGCGAATTTCGGAGACAGTTCACCCCGAAGTGTCAATCCAAAGAGAACAAGGTTTGTGACTCTCTGGTTGAAACAGGTAATACCAAACCAAGTGCAGTAATGAGTGTTTGAGGTCCAGTTGGTGGATAGTATGTTATCAGGTTGTAATATGAATTTTGATTTGATGGCCATTAAAGCTGGAAAATCAGTACTGCCATTGTTTTCAAGTGTCATACAAAGGCAGAACTGAAAAGCAAGAACCAGAAGAGAGAAACAAGACTTATAGTACTGCTGGGAGGAGGTGTTAGTTTGATCATGGTTGGTTTCAGAGCTTCAGAATGTAGTTTGTAGTATAATGCAAAGTTTCATGAATTAAGCTCCTAAAATAAATCAAGTGGAAATGTCAAACTCCACTTTTTCTTATCTTTTTCCTTTATTGCTTTATCTTGGAATTTTGCCTCAACTTTCTGGAAATAATGAGGCTGAAAGTGAAAACAGATGCAGGGCAATGAATTATTTTACTGTGTAATGAATTAGTGCATTATGTAGGGCAAGATTGCTTTTTATCTGTGGTATATCTGGACTTGCATGTCTTTTTGCCTTCACTTTATAATGTGAAACATGCATACTATGTAAGTTTGGTGAACTATAATTTCTCACTACAGTATTTTAATCTTTCATATATTTCCTTAAATTATTACCGGTTTTTATGCCCTCCAATTCAGTTCTATTTTTCTTTTTCCACCTGTGCTGAAACAGTTCTCACATCAATTCGCTTCCCAGGTAAATCTTTCAGGCACAAAATGCACAATGCAAGGAAGCTACGTGAATGATTAACAGTAGCATTTGTTCAATGCATCATTACTGATTTCTATTTATTGAAGTGGAGCTGCCTTCTGTGGAAGAGGTCATGTCAGAACACAAATGGGAATCAAGGACCTCTACCATCACAGCATCACGGTATACTTGATATACTCGATGTTTGGAACAGGAAACCGACAAAAAATACAAGGCCTCAGTCTCCAAAGATCGAGAAAGAAGAATTGATTGATGTAAACTCCAGCCTTCCTTAAACATTGTTAGAAAACATGTTTCTAGCTATTGCTTGGAATGATAAAAATATATGACAAAAGAGTAAAAATTAAATAAGCTTCTAGCTATTGCTTGTGAGAAATCTCTCTCGTATGTACAATTACAATTACAATGAATGTCCTATATATAGACAAATGAAATAAGTAACTATACAAGTAATAAATTTGATCCTATGGCTATGGGAATATACTATACAACTTGTACACTCTAGCTAAGTAGATAATCTACTGACATATTTTACGTGCTCCGTCCAAGGTCTTCAAATCAATTTTCTTATATGTTATATTCGAGCTTGGTCCACGTACACACGTCTGTATCCGGTATAAATTATATTCTAATAAACATATCACCCATTGGCCTCTCTTCCCTGTCCCCATCTCAAGTAACAGAATTTCAAAAGCTGTAAACATCATCCTCGGTGGATGCATGCCCACCTAAAGTTACGATACATATACCATCATTGCTATATTACACACAATATATACCAGATACCATTCTGTTAAGTTCACGATACAGATACCCCAACACATGAGGATCTGTAACCTCTGACACATAGTATACATGAATCAGGTCATAAAAGTTCCATAACAAATGCATGCAGTGATCAGATCAGAAGCCTAAGTTCTCCTTGCATTATTTGCAGTTTCCTTCTTCAATTCAGCTCTGATCTTCTTTAAATGTGCTGCAATGGTTTTCATATCAATTCTCTCCTCAGGTAGCTCTTTCAGGCACATCAAAGCCACTTGAATGATCAATACGAGTATGTCCCCAATGTGGTGCTGATTTATGTTTATATATTGTAGCAGAGATGTTTGCAAAACGTTGGGAATCCATGACCTCTACCAGTGCATCAGGGAATACTTGATATACCCATTTACGCAAGCTCAATCCTTGTTTGAAATATTACCTGTAAGATTGTTGTTGTAAAGATCCAACAGTTGAAGATTTGCCAAGTAGCCAAGCTCCACAGGTATGGATCCTGCAATGAAGTTACCTTCCAGATTAAGCCTCTCCAGCTTCCTACACCTGCTCAAATTTGTGGGAATGCCACCCTGAAGAGAATTATTTGATAATCTGAGAAATCCTGAGTTGCTGCAAGTATTCCAATTCGCTAGGAACAATTCCTCCCAGTTCACTGCTGCTGAGATCAAGCTCCTCAAGGTGAGTCAAATTGCGAGCTGTAGAGACAGTTCACCCCGAAGTTCCAATCCAGGGAGAACAAGATTTGTGACTCGATGATTAGAGCATGAAACACCAAACCAAGTGCAGTAATGAGTGTTTGAGGTCCAGTTGGCGGAGAGTATGTTGTCGTGTTTTAGTATGAATTTTGATTTGATGGCCATTAAAGCTCTAAAATCAGCACTGCCATTGTTTTCGAGTGTTTAACAATAGGCAGATCCGAAAAGCAAGAAGCAGAAGAGAGAAACAAGAATTATAGTACTGCTGGGAGGTGTTAGTTTGAACATGGTTGGTTTCAGAGCTTCAGAATGGAGTTTGGAGTATTAATTAAGCAGAATTTCATGAAATATAAAAAATGAATCAAGGAGAAATTTCAAAGTCTACTTGCTTATTATTCTTTTCTTTTCTTTTTTTTTTTTTGCCTCTATGCTGAAATTATGAGGCTGAAAACTGATGCAGGATAAGGAAATTAAATTCTAGTTTTGGTACCATATCATGGATCATCCTATTTTTGGTACCTTATTGTGGCCCCGTTCAATTCAGGTACCTTATTATTAAATTTAAACGAATCAAGGTAAAATTTCAAAGTCTACTCAGTCTTATATTTTTGTCTCTATTAATTGACTTAGAGAAATGTAAATGTCTTTCGCCTTCAAAGTAGTTGGCTGCCATTATATATGACATATATTAACTATGGATGTAGGTCGGAGGCCATTGTCCGTATTCGCTTGAAACGCACCAACAAAGCTCGTCTAATATTGATACCGGCCTTATCATGAATTTAAAATTCAATTTAAGTGCCTTCTTATTGTACAAACAAATGCGTTTAAGTTGGCCTCAATAAATTTGATTTGAACCTGAATATTTTTACAATATGTCATTTGAATTACACCAAAATGCAAGTGATTGTTGTACAAACAATTTACCAGGAAAAAAGAGTGTTTAGGACTTGATCAATTGCACGTACGTTGCTTAAGAATAAAGTTGCAGAGGACATTCTCCTTGACCTCCAGTTTTGCATGTTTTAAATCTGATGAACATAGATATAACAGATCAGATAGGGAAGCTAATAAGTTTGAGGCATGCACCTTGACATCTCACACACAAAGATTGAATGTTTACCTGAGCCGATTTGCAAGCTCTACAACTTACAAACATCAAGGGCCATTGGTGAACAAAAAATAGTGTGCTTACTAATTAGTTTTAGAACATTCCTCCTTTTCCATTTACCTAGGGGGGGGGATTGGGAAGTTAGTTAACTTATCTTCCGACACTGCAGCATATGAAGTGCTCCATGAAAAAGGGCTGTGGCATCGATGAGCTTAGAAGCCTGAAGTATCTCAAAGAGGACCTGGAGATTTGCAATCTTGAAAGAGTGAACAATAAAGAAGAGGCCAAAAATGCAGATTCAATGGAAAACCAATATTATTGAGGCTAAGTCTTGTGCTGGGTAAATCAGGAAGTGGTATAAATGATGACTTGATGAGAATGTGTTGGAAAGACTCCAGCCTCACCCAGATTTAGAGAGCTTACAGATCAATGGATACAAAGCTATGAAATTCCCATTCTGGACTATGAGGATGGAACTGTGCTGTAACAAAGGCTGCTGGACAGGACTCGTTAATCTGGCGCATATAAGAATAACTGATTGTGAGCAAGTGGCCGGAATAAGTTCCAATGCTTGGTCACACTTTCCATATCTCAAGTCCCTATGTTTGTACTTTGTATCATCTACCTAATGTAAGATCAATAGGTCCTTTTTATGGCCCACTACAACATTGTAGATTTGTAGCTCGGTCATTAGCCCATTCCGAGCACTTGTAGACCTGGAGTTGAGCTATATGGCAAACCTGTCAGAGTGGGTAGAAGCAGAATATTGCCAGCAGCGCCATTTGAATGCCTTTTGAAGTTGATAATTGAAGGTTGCTCCAGTTGAGGAGTTCTCCAAGTCATTTTCCGTGCCTTAAACAACTTACTTTTGGTGCTTGTGAACGAATATTTACCTTTAGTGAATAATTGTTGCGGCAATGTAAGTTGCATCGAACGCCTAAGCATCCGGGCTGTTCCAGGATTGATTTATCTTCCCAAGAAGATGCACTTCAGAAATCAAAACCTAGTATCTCCGTCAGTTGGAGACTGTCACAACTCACAACCTAACACGCCTGGTCCATGGTTTGTCTGGTGGTGGATCATGTCTTAAATCATTGGTGATATATAACTTCCAATTAAGTACATGAAAATTCAATCTGAATAGTCAAGCTAGATTGATTGTGTGGTTTAGCACCAGTTGTAGTAGATACGTTCATTATACATTTCAACTTGCTCCAGCAAATAAATAATAATGCATTGAAGCTATTTTTGTTACAGCCTTGTATTATGCTCTGCCCGATTTTATTCCAATACATCATAAGACTCAAAATCCAATACTGATTCCATTTTTTGAACAGGAATATTGGTTCTATGAGGCTAAATCGGCATTTTGTAAAAACTGCGGTAGTAATGTAGTAGGTGTTGTAAAATTAGGTTGAGCTGAGGCATTTGACCAAGTGCCATTGGGAAAATGCCTTCTTGAACAAGAACAAGCCAGAAGTACAGGAACAAGTAGGACAAGATTAACTACTCTATATGTACGCTAGCTGGGCTTATTGAAATGGAGGCCACTCAGTAATAAGTATAGAGTGTAGGCCCAAGTCCAGTAATAGATACAAGCTGCAAAAGCTGCCCACTTAGTAGTAAGTATAGAGTGCATCAGGCCCAAGTCCAGCCCACTTAGTTCCAAGTCCAGTAAACGCTGAAAACATGAAAAAAATTTAAAAATACGCCGTTGCCGGGGATCGAACCCGGGTCACCCGCGTGACAGGCGGGAATACTTACCACTATACTACAACGACATTGTTGGTACTTATCTAATAAATTTTTTATATGAAGTAACGTTCAATTAAAATCCTATCATTATCAATATTGTTGGGTTTACAAACTCTTCAACAACTTATTCGTTCGGGTAATAGAAACAGTAAACTTTTGTAATGTGTGTCCAGGTCCAGGATTTAGAGTTCAAAAGGTAAATTATACAAGGTACGAGTACTAGTTAGTTTGGGGACATAATTTTACATTATACTACATGCAATTTTTACAAAAAGAAATTGGGGTTATATACGCCCCCACTTGTTGCAAAGACACATCTTCAAGTATAAAACACTTCTAAGAAAAAAAATTATAGATGTTGCAAAAACTACTCGTAGTATTAGTTATTTGTTCTTGTACTCGACTATTTTTATCACTTACGTTTTTAAGAAGTTTGAGAAAGAGGATGGAATTTTTTGTATCGTACGAATTCAAAGTATTTGGTTAAGGTAAATTATTAGTATCATGCAGTGATGTGGGACATTTTGCTCATTCGTGTAAGTGTGTGTAGGAGGACTTTACACGTTCAAGGGACGAGTTTGTAGTGCGTAAAAAGAGGTCCTCAATTTCCTCTAAGTTTTGAGAGCAAGGACTTCCTTAGAATCTTCATGGTCCTTAGCTAGTCTTGTAGCTAGGAACCAGCTAAGAGGAGGGGGGTTAATACTACTAGACACGCTGGCTAAACAGCTAGGTGGTCGACTTTACTTGTTGGGAATTGTACCTCCCAAATATACGAGTGGAGAATGAGACACGTGATCTTTACCTTAAGTTGTGCGATACTATTTATAGAAAGTGCTTGCTCATCATGCTATCTTGAATGAGTGTCAAGTGTAAGCCCCAAATTCCTCCGTGTTTGATCACACTTGAGCTCGTAGGCCCTTAATGTCCTTGGCCGAATTTCAATCAAGTATATGAGTCTTGAATTGCAGTCAAATGGCTCCTATAGGTCAAAACATGAACAAGGAGCGAAGTTGTTTTGTTCCAACTCAATCATGTTGATCAAGTCTCTAGGTCAGGCACATAGGTCATTAATCTTATAGTTTTGTCCTCTTACCCTTTAATTGTGTCGTGCTCTTTAATTTGTAGTCATTAGCCGAAAAGGTTGGACATCATAGGTCGAACACATGGCTCGGACCAAGTGCCTCGAACCTTACGGACTATTACTTCATATGTAGTGTAGCTTGAAGATGAAAGTCAGACCGCATAGCTCGAACCGAGTGCCTCGAACCATCTAAGTGTTAATGCTACTTTATATGTAGTGTAGCTTGGAGATTAAGGTTGGACCGAATAGCTCACACAACTCGGACCAACTTTGATGACTATTAATGCTACTTCCTCCGGAAACTTAATAGGTTGAAACTTTGTTTTTGTTGACTTTTTTATGTCCGATTTGACCTCAAATTAATCATAATTGATTAAGAAAAAAATAATTTTAAAAGTTATATTATAGTACCATATAAGAAGTATACTTTTATAATATAATTTTTAAAATTATTTTTTTCTTAACGAGTTGAATATTATTTATTTGAGATCAAACCGCATATCAAAAAATCAACAAAAATAAAGTGTCAACCTAAGTTTCCGAAGAAGTACTTAATACCTATGTTTAAGATCTCGTCTCGGAGGCCATCTCGGACGGCCTCCTGAGAAGGGTCGACCCGGGTCATCTCGGACATTTGTCTCGGAGTTGTCTCGGAACATATAAAAAATATGTAAAATTATATATAATAAATACTATACATATTTAATTATTTATCAACAAATGACATTGAAAATTTAAACATAAATGTCATATAAATTTATAGAAACCGAAATAAAGTCACAAACTCATAGTAGTACATCATTAGAACATTACAATGATTCAAACCAAACAAACAGGTTCAAACTTCAAACATTACAATGATCTAAATAAACAAGTCTAAGGTTCAAATAAGTTTTTTTTTTTTTTTTTAAATTAAAAAACCCGGGTTGACCAGGTTTAACCGGTCAAAAACTCGGAAAAATCCCGGTTTCTGAGATTTTCCCGAGTTTTTGTGTTTTCGTCCTGCGAAGGACACCGAAATCCGGTTAACCCGGATCAACCCGGTTTGACCCGGCGAGATCTTAAACATAGCTTAATACTATGTATGTATCGTAGGTTAGTTTAATACTATGTATCGTAAGTTGTAGCTCTAAGATGAAGGTCGGTCGGACCAAGTGTCAATACATATAAAAGTTGGATCAGTCCTCTCAGTTCGCCTAGGATCGTTGTTCTTAGATTTGACATATTTTATCATCATTATGAGTATTTATGTTTCTTGCCAACTCTCAACCTGTGTTTTCTAAGTATACCATATCATATCATATGCGGTTTAGATAAAATAGCATTTTGACTTATGAAGTACTAAAGTTCCTTATATCATATGATAGCGGTTTAATCTATTCCAAGATTTGAAAACAAACCCAAAAACCCTCACAAAGTAATAAATAATTTGATATATCCACATTTAGCATAAAACATCACATCCCATTATGAACCAAAACATCTCCAACAAAATCAAATTTCCAATCACAGAACAGAATAGGTACATTATCATCATTTTTTCACTCAGAACTATCACAATCCATCAAATCAAAATCCACAATTCACAAACCCCGAGGAGCTCCAGTATGAGTATGATGATGATGATGAACAAACCCATTCCCATGGCAATTCTGCATCTGCATCTGCTGCTGCTGCACCACATTCATCATCTTCCCATGCTTCCCACTCCACACCTCCATCAGCTTCATTTCCTTCGCCTCCGCATCTCTCTGCAACGCATTCAGCTGCTCTCTATACTCCCCTTCCATTCTACTCAAATACGCCGCCTCCTCCTCCTTCAACGCCCTTATCTTCGTCTCAATCTCCTCCATCTTCTCCTTCCTCCGCCTCGCCTTCTCCGACTCCAGCTGCTGCTCTAGCCTCTTCAACCTCCACGTCGCCTCCTTCTTCTGCCTCATCCAATTCTCCTTCGCTTCCTCCACCTCCTTACAATGCTGCTGGATCAAAATCCCCAAATTCTGAACCGGATTCAATTCCGGAGCCGCCGGCGCCGGTTCGGAAGGCGAGAGCGTCAAACTCACAGACGGCAAAGGACTCGGCGACGACGAAGAGGTTATCGACGTCGTCGGCGTCGCATTCATGTTAATCATCCACGGCGGAATCGTCGCCGCCGGATTTGGCACCACGACCGGAATACTGTGCTGGTCCGGTTCACTAATCATGACTGGAGCGAAAACCGGTTGGACCACTGGCTGGACGTACTTCTCGGCGAAAGTCTCTAAGATATGGTCGTACTTCCCTTGCGCCGCCGTCTCCGGCGAGGCCACAGCGGCGGAGGAGGATGAGTCCTGGTGGTGGTGATGGTGAATTTTCTGAGATTTCTGGATCTGCTTCTGCTGCTTCTCCTTAAAAACCTCCCACCACTTACCTAACCGTTTGGCGGTTCGACCGGGCACTTCAGCTGCGATTTTCTTCCACTTGTTACCGTACTTGGCCTGCAAGGAGATGACTAGAGTTTGCTCCTCTGGAGTGAGTGAGCCTTTTTTGATACCTGGCTTGAGATAATTCTTCCAACGCTCTAAACAGGACTTTGGATCTCTGTCAAGTGTGGTGCCCATACGGTGCGAGATGAGGTTCCATTCTTTGGGGCCGTATTGCTTCACGTAGGCGCGTAGTAGTGCGTCTTCTTCAGGTTGCCATCTCTGCCTCTCCTTCATGTTACTCTCATTGTAGAGAGGATATTGTGTTGATATTGGAGTAAACTGTAAAAGAGTGTAAACAATAAATGAATGGGGTTACTGTTATTATACTGTGAGATGGGGGAGAGGAGGGAAGAAGAGACAAGGGGTATATATAGGGGGTAGGGGGGTAAGGGGATTTTTGAGATGGTCTAGGGTAAAAATGGGGAAAAGGACAAGAGGAGGTGGGGGTGGGAGCAGTGAGAAGTCAGAAAATGGTGGGGGTGGAAGTGACAGGACAGTGAGGGGTGGAGGTGACAGGACAGTGGGGGTGGATACTGCTGCTGCTGCTGATACTGGAGGAGCCCCTAAGCATGGTGTGGTGTGTAGATTAGTGCACAGTACATTGTGTTTGTATGTTAAAGATGCCAAGTTATGTATGAGCTGTGAATTATGAGTTTAGAGTCCCTACATGGGTGACTTTTTGGGGGGTTTTTTTGGAGCGTGGTGGGACGCTCCAAGGTTTTTTTCCAACCCAAATCTTGTTAAGGACAAGAGTTGGACTGTACTAGTATATACTATAGGAGAGTTATTAATTCGTGGCTTGATTATTGTAATGGTTGGTTGGTCGGTCTCATGTATGGCGCTGCAGTGGGATGTGGAGGAATTAGGAATTATCCTCCAAGGAATTTTAGAACAATTATATTGAAAGGGAACTAGGGAAGGGGTCATAGTTCTTGTGGGGTAATTATGTAATCATCATTGAGATTTGAACTATTTCATGCAATCTCTACGCTTCAAGTTTGTATACTATCATCACTCGAAATAGCATTCATTTTGAAATGACATAATTACAAATTAAATTCAACTCCCGTACAATATGAATCTATAATTAAGATGATCATACTCTTATTAGACTCGTGCAAAAGTTTCTTTAGTGTAGGATGACATAATCACAAATTTAACTTCCGTGGGATTTGATTTTATAATCAAGTGAACTCTTATACTATGTTCTCTTTGTCTAAAATATCATTAATTCCAATTCAATTCAAATCAATTTATTTCGTTCAGTTCATATCAGTTAACTATTATGGTTCATATTTGATTAGTTATGTTTCACAGTACAAGTTCAAAGAGAGTATTACTATCACTTGTACCAAGCCTTGGACGAGCTAAAAGTGTGGTGATTAAGATATAAATATTTTTTACAAATTATAATCCAATTTGAATCTTCCATTCCAAAACTACAGTGAATTGTTCTTACCTTGTTTATCTTCTTTACTAAATTGCAAGGAAACATGAATGAACAAGTAAAATACATCACGGAAATCTACGCTTTAATTTAGAAATGAACCTCTGAACGAACCGTCCAAATTTCACGATGCCACCCGAGATGAAAGTTGTTTGACATACGTGCGATGAGAATGTTTAGAAATGACCAATTCAAAGAAGGCATATAGTAGGTTCTTTCACTTGAGTAAAATAAAATTTTGAATATAGTTTCTACACCACTCGGTCTTTTTACAATGACTTTCATAAATGATCATGCATAAAAATGATTGACTATACGAATAACTAAAAATATAGTAATTTAAATACATAATTTTAAATTCCAACCCATTGACATAATATAAACGAGGTAAGGACGGGTGGGACATTCAAAATTTCGTAACTGAAATGAGTATTTGAAATCCCAATCACATACTGAATACTGATCACCCTGGCCACTACACACTCCTATCTTTGATCTACTACTGATCACTCTACCCACTACACACACTTATTTTTCTTTTGTTCTACTACATATCACTTTACCCATGAAATACAATTTTAACAATCCATACGATAGATGGAATCACTAGATAATGGTATCAAAACCAACCACTAGTACGTTGGTCCCAAAGGAAAACTAAAAATTCTATAGTGGACAATTTACAAAAAAGTGAGACTGTGAGAGTGGTAAGTAATAATAAGTGGTGTGGAATGGTGGTACGTAACGCGTGCAAGGGAAACCGCCGAGAGTGGTGGTGGTAAGGTAAAGACGTAAAGTAAGGTAACCAAACCAAACCAACTAACGACAGACGGATCAACGCATTTCTCGGATCTGCTGTGGTTCGGACCATTGTTGGGTTTTGGGTGGCGGGCCCCTAATAGATTTCAAGATTTGTACTGTACCACTCACTCACTCACTTGACACTATCCCTTTCCTTTCCTCCCCATTTTTGCACCTCGGGGCTTTCAAATTCACTTTCACCCCATCAGGTCCTTACTTTTACCCTCACTCTTTTGTTAATAGTAATATTATTAAATAAATCTGAATAATCAATTCAGCAGAGTAGCTTTTTTACTTTTTGCAGTAATATTCAGGTTTCAAGACATTGCCCAGTGGTTATATACTGGTAAGACTTTATTTTGACCTTATGTTAGTTAGAGTTTTTTAGGGGATGTGTATAATTTGGGTTGCTATTGGCTTTTTGGCTATATTTGGAAGCATGTGAGTTTTAAATGTTTTCTATGTTGGCTGTGGTCTACAATATCCAAAATGGTGGTGCCCCGCTGGATATAATTGGCGGAAAATATCACTTATTGGACTACACTAGTGAACCTCTATATTTGGAGTATTATTTGACAAGGATTGGCGGAAAATATTAAAAGACTAGACTAGAGTAAGACAAAATATTTATTATTATTATTACAATTTCATTTAAATAAATAATAAGGTTATGTAATTTTTTATTGAAAAAAATGTGAACCGATAAACTGGTCTAAATTAAATGGATATGAATTGAATTAACTTGTTTATAAGTGTAAAAACAACTAAATAAATTCGAACATATGAATTGGACTAAAATTAATATTTATGACCTAAATTTAATTAATTTTGAATTGTCTTAAGCTGAACGGAATGATTTTTCATTTCAATCTACTTGCAATCTAGGATAATTCTGTTACCATGCATAATACTAATAGATTCAAACCGCTACGTACAATACAAGGAGCGAGAGGTACAAATAGGGGAAGAGTCCCACGACTCTTTATACAAGAAAACTTAATAGTGGAAACACGCTTTTCAGTTCTTTCTTTTCTGGGTAGAATTTCTCTCATTCTGTTTCTCTTGCTGTCTTGCTTGGTTCTTTTGGTAGAGCATCACATGCATAGGGCTAAAACTATGGAAACACCTTCATAAATCAAAGTGTATCCATAAAAATGCATGGGGCCAGTAATTCAGTAAGTATTAGTACAAATTTACAATACAAAACCAAGTTTTTACTGACATTAAATGTGATTTTACTAGTGATTAGAAGAAAAAAAAAAACCAGGTTTTTATAAGAATATAATGCTACACTGCACATTATATATGTTTCCAAACCGGGGATAAATCCGGTCACACCATACATATACAAAAGATTACTGCATACTTGAAGGTAAAGAGCTATATACCGATTCAGTACAAAGCCCTTGCAGATAGACAGAAAATTCATGTGGAGAAGAGGCAGCAATGGTTAGGCATCCAGCTCCTCAGGAGGAAGAGAGCATGAGTTCCACTTGAGCACAAAATTCTCAAAACATCACGATTCTGGAGCATACCAAGTAGCCAAAGGTAGCCAAGAGCATTGCAGCCGTCTATCTATGACTCCTAATTATATCTACATGAATATTGAGCATAAATATCAAGAAATGAACAAATGGTCACACCAGAACCAAGAAACAACAAGAAATTTGGACTTAAGGGCAAGAACAATTACGAAATACAATTTGTAATCTCCAGGATACTAGTAAGTAGTACTAAGCATATGAGCGCCTGAGAATGTACACTCAGGCTCTCGGCAGAGATAAGAGAAATCATGACTAGATACTGAAGTTAAGTTACTAGATACTGAAGTTAAAATGCTGCCTGATGACTAGATACTGAAGTTAAAATCATGACTAGATAGTAGATACTTAAGTTAAAATGCTTACCAGCACTGGATGAGCCCTGATATTCCTCTATATCCTTAATGGCTCGGTCTATTGCATAAAGAATCATTTGTTTCACCTGTGAACAGAAATGTTAATCGGCATAACTTACAGTGACTTCTTCATTTGCACTGAAGTAAATCATGGTCTCATATGTGTTATGAGAAAATATTCTAAGTTTCAATTAGGCATGCAAGTCAACCTTGAGACGACATGCCGCAGTGATCCCAATTTAGAATCATTGCATGCAAGATATAGATAGACACACCAGAATATATAAAATAAAGACATAGTACGTGTAAAATGAAGCCATACCGCTAATTTGTCTTCCTTAGCCGGGTGACCTTTCTGTAAAAGACGGTATTCCTCTGTCAACCTAATGCACTCTCCTACATTTTCTGGCGAGACAAACTCAAGAGCAATTTTTGTGCACGACTGAAGAAAACACACCAACAGAGAGAAAATGTCACCAGAAACAGAAACGAAAACAGAGAAGGGGCAATCTTTATTAAGATATCTAAAATAGTTCAGATTAAAATAACAAGCACAGTGATCTAGTATAGTCTGATACATATACAGCAAAACAAAAAGAAAAAATTTGGGTTACGACTTTTCATTCTGCAAATTTCAGGTAAATTAGATTTGCTCACAATAGAAGTTCGTACAAAGGTCATGCCCTTTAAGTCTACGATGGAATAAATCAAGCAAATTAACTACTCTACCTTTAAGTTTCGAAATTGATAGGGGCAGCCAGCAGGAACATGTACAGCATCGCCTAATTTCTGAACGAATGTCCATGGTTCAATTCCTACACAAACACATAAAAGGATGAATGAAATGAAATGAAACATTGTTCTTTTCCACATCCCAATAAAAAGAAGTAACCATACCAAGCAGTAACTAACCATATTCAGTCTCCTTTTATGCTCCATGTTCAAGTAAACAGTTGCGTCATGGATAGGATGATCAAGACTTGATAACGGTTTGCAGTAGATATGCCTGAGCTCCTTTAAATGATTCCTTATGTACTCCTCCAGTATTGGAACATCTTGCCGCCTAAAGATATCCCACAGAGCACCATCTTCAGGGTTTGGAAACCTTTCAGATAGATTTTGAGGAACAGAAGTATCGTTATTTTGCTGCTTTAAGTGCACATCCTTGTGTTGTTCTCCACATGTTCCAGGAATTACCATTTCATTCAGCATCATATTTCCGTAGAGTTCATTTTCATCCCCCAGAGCATATTTCTGTTGCAATTTTTCGATAACAGAAAGTTGCTCGGGATTGAGAGTCACCCCTTGAGTATGCATCAAAATGTACACTGCATCAGCCATATCATAGTGCAACTTTGTCACAGAATCTCCTCGTCCCAATTCCTGAGCAAATCCATAAGCAATATATGCTTTTGGCCCCAAATCTGGCTTCAAAGAGTTTTCCGGAAATTTCACTGCAATGTTCAAGTACCCATCGTGCGGATGTGTGTATTCTTTAAAAGGTAAGCAATTGATAAACTCAGCATCATGACGAGGTAGCAGTTTCTCAAATTTATCACATGGTGGCCAATCCATTAACTTGTAAAGCTGAGGCCATCCATTACTTTCAAATTGGCCTTCTGAGTAACCTTTGAAAAACTGATGGAAGCTTACTTCAACCTGTTTGTCATTAAGGAACTTACTTATTCATCCTTCATACTTGTAAATATAATTACAGAATGTAAGCAGGTAATCTTGGAAAAATACAAAAGCTTGAAGCTCGATGACTTGAAAGTTCAGAACTTTTGAATATCAGACAGATAGAAAACTATTTCAACAAGGATGTCAGAAGACAAGTGAACTTACCGTAGACCATGGCAAGCAACTTATAACGGTCGAATCAATTATTCCCCCTGATATATCGCGACAAGCACGATGCATAACCATTGGCCCCCAGCTTAAACTTGACGAAGTCTCAAGCACATCACACACGATCACAGGCTCTCCTTTAGACCACTGGTGTTGAAAATGCTCCAAATTATTTTTCTCAACATCTTTAGCTCTTGGACGGTATAAATAGTTATCAACTGAGCTTTTCCGATTTGATGCTTTGCATAATTTATCACTGTAACTTCCACTTGCACACAAACTCTTCAAACACGAGCACTTCTGCTCCCAATTTTCAGACAAATGTTCAACTTCTCTTTTGACAATCTTTTTTGCCTTCTGTAACAATTCATAGACCCAATTGTCTGGTAAGAGGCATTTAAATTTAAGTTCTTTACCACAACCCTTCGCCCAGCGTGGTGGACAAGGTATGTCACCGGCTTCCGTGCATTTCCATCCACCTTTTAACTCATCAGGATTGTTTGTAGTAGTAGTTTCAACTGTTTCATAAAAAGAACATCAATTTATGTACCATTAGTAAGGGAGACTGATATCGTGCATATACTTGAATTCTAATTTCCACTTCATCTTCACCTCTAAGCAGATATCCGCCTCGGAGCTCCATGCAACAAGTGAGGCATAGGTCATATGAGCATGCAGGACAGCTTCGGTGAAAATCAACAATAGAAGCTTCACAGTAGTCGCTGCATAATTTCATTAAGATACAAATCTTAACTCTTAAGAACCTTATCAAGATTTTTTTTCTTCATAAATTTAAAAATCAAAAAATCCAATAATATATAAAAACACTAAGTTCACCATAATATTCGATCATCTGCCTCAATCTCTGATCGTTGTGGCTTTATCTCAGAAACAGGTATCCCTGATAAAACAAAATGTTACAATCTGTGTGTTTGCACAAACATCCGCTGAGCTCTCAAACACCAACGACAACAAGAAAATACCTCGTAGCTTAGATTCAATTTCCTTCTCTATCATTTGTTCTGCTTGAAACTTTTCTAGAAAGGGAAGAAGCTTTCGAAGGATGTAATTTGCATAGTGCAGCTTTTCTTCAGAACTTAGTTCCATTCTCAAGCTGTTCGAGTTCTTCATGAAAAAATTAACAATGAATACATATATTATACTATATATCAGTACAATGAAGCATTACATGAATACAAATAATCAACAAAAGCAAGAAGATGGTAGCAGCAATAGTTACTGATGACTGGCAATATGAAATGCTAAATGAAACAATGTCAAGAGAAGAGCATGAAGAGTATGTAAAACCAACCCCCGGCAAGCATTTCTTGCAATTGCAGATGTTACGACAGACGGGACAATCTTTAACAAGTCTTCTTCCAGCATCTGAGGAAACCTGAGTATGTAGAATTTTTTTCTTTAAATAAAAAATAAAAAGAACCAAAAATAGGAAGTGTACAAAAAAGATTAGAAAGGGCCTACACATGGCTTTCATATTTGTCATGGGTGTTACTATTGAACATTCTTGTTTTAACAACTTAACTAAACTTGAAACTACTCTTGCTGCCAATACTTCCTCATCCAAAGGATCGAATGCTATGAGTAAGAAGTTACGTACCATTTAGTCATACAAGGTACACAATATCGATTAGTTCCACACTTGGTGCAAAGAACTACTCTCCCTTTACCATTTCGCTTGCAATGGTGACACGACTTAGATTCAACCTTCTGCTGCTGTTGTAATATCCACAAGAAAGGGGCAGGATGCAGGGAAGATTAATTTATTGAAAAAAAAAAAAAAAAAAAACACATGTCAATATCTAATTTCAAGGAAAATAAAACAAGCACATCATTTACATTTCTGTCAGGCATACTTCTTTTGTTTGACTTCGAAGCACTATCGTGTTCATCTCTCTTTATTCCAAGGGTACTTCTTCTTTCCCTTTTTCTATCTCTGTTCTCATTACTCGACTCATCCTCTTTCTCCTCCCCATCTCTTAAAGAAGTTCTCTGTCGTCTATGGACTTGGTTTTCAAATTGACCATCTTTTTCTAGCTCTAAGTTATACTTATAACCAATCTCCTCCCCATCTCCCGTTGCCATTTTCGTCCATCCATCATCCAGCTCTTTATGATGTTTGTTTTTTCCGACACCAGACACACCTTCCGCTATGTCCCTCTTTCCCTTTAGACCCGATTTCATGTTTTCATCGTCTTTTTCTTTAACCAGCTTTTTAATCCTTCCATTATCTTGAGTTCCCTCTTTCTGATTGTTGTTCATTACAACACAAGATGCACTTGATGTGCCCTCCCTCATTCTCTTTAGACCCGATTTCAGAAGTTCATCGTCTTTCTCTTTAACCACCCTTTTAGTCCTTCCACTATCTTGAGTTCCCTCTTTCTGATTATTGTTCTTTACAACACAAGATGCACCTGCAGTGCCCTCCATCATTCTCTTTCGGCGCGATTTCAGATTTTCGTCGTCTCTCTCCTTAACTAGCTTCTCTTCAGCCAACCGATAACTACTAGTAATAGACACACTCCTCCCAGAAGATATCTTCCAAGTCCATCTGCTCATGAATTTTAACAGGAATCTCATCCAAGTAAAATTCCAACCCATTCACATCTGGCCTCTTTGTCAAGTCGAAAACTATACTCATCGGTTCAAAATCGGTGACAGGCACAGCTATATAGTCCTGAAAATTGATAGGAAACCTACAAGTAATCTTCATGCCAGTCAACAGTGGATTAAAACCTGTGATGGCATACAATCTGTCCGCTAAATCATTATAGCTGATTCTACTGCTAACACTAATGGGCATTGGCTCAGCGCCTTCATACGCAACTCCACGAGAAGATGAAACGATCTTTCCATCCAATAGCAAAATATTGTTATGTTGTCACTTGCCATTCTGTACAACAAGCAAATGGCTGAAGATACACACAGGGCTAACTTTCATCTGAAAATTGAAGCATTTTGGATATTCAATTGATTGGTACAAAATAGATTAACCATCAGAGTATTTGAATGCGGAAAATTTTAAATTGATGAAAGAAAAGCATGCAAGAAGCTTTAGAATAAACTGTTACCATGATGCAACCACCGAGCCCAACTCAACTTCAACCGATGCGCTCCATATCCCACACCAAATCCAGCACGTGCTATGCACGACGGGAAATCACTGGAATAACACATGAAATTAACAAATTAGAAATCGAATACCTTCACTGTGGTTGTCAGTAATTGCTTAAGAGTTTTTCCCAATCTTGGCAAGCATCTCGAAACAATCTCTCAAGTCTCAACCATTATCTTGATTGGATATATGGATTCACCACAATTCGACACAGCCAAATCAAATCAACACGCCAACAATAGGACCAGAGAACCGTTGAACAACGAATGCCAACGCAATCAATCAAAACGCAAATAAACAAAGCTGTAAACGACACCAGATATAACGTTCTTCGGATACGTGCACGGAGGTACCAGATGAACAATTTCACTATCACACCAACACAGTTTACAAGGAAGATACCCAAGCATAAGCTTGCCAACCTCACTGCTATCCTGCTCTCACTAATCAACTAGGAAACAAGTGAAAGAACAAATGTGAATCAATGGAGAAATATCAGTAACCGTCACTCTCCCTAACTTGGCGTACAAGCTAAGCTCTCTCTCCCGGTGTCTCACAACTTGAATGAATGAAGAATGATGGATTAATCTGATGATAAGAGCCAGCTGTATTTATATGTGGTCATGAACTCTTCTGTGGCTTCTAATCTCAGCCCTCCATTCATCTTAATCAATCTGGACCCTTGAAGCTTAACTAACTCCAAATCAGCTAATTGAGCTACTTACTCAATACAGAACTTAGCACAAGATCAGAATCTTTGAAGGAGCTGGTCAGCTGGAGCGTTGATTCATTACGAATGTTATAATCAGCAAGGGTGCTTTCATCTTCAAGTGGCTTTCCTGCATACCATAATACCTGCTTAACCACCGGAACTCTTTCCTTGGCATAAATCATTGCTTTCAAACTAGATATTTTGTTTGAATTCTTCACCGAAAGCGTTTTTGTCTGGTTGGGTAGGTTCCGATAAAATATCTGCATTTTTCCTCCATTGGACAAATGCTCCTTATTGGGGTGATCATTCCTCTTTATGGAATTCTCACAATCAGCTCCAGCTGAAACATAATCATAAATCTCTGCTCCTGCTCCTGCTCCGGAAGCTTTTTCGCGCAGCCATGGACCATAAGGCATCTCCTCCTCATTCAATCCATTGCCTGATTTATAATCTTCTAATTCATGATCAAGATATGCCCACAAAGATAACAATAATTTGGAAGGCTTTCGTAAGTGAATCGGGCAACCACCTCCTTCCCTCCATTCAAGTCCTTAATCTTCAAAAATCGTATCAAGGGTTTAGTCACATCAATCTTGACCCGAACACGTAACCAGACACCCCATCTCCCACTTTCGTCATACTCCTCAAAAACACCGATTCTATTAGCAATCAGAACAGCCATCTTCTTTGTCTGCTTGCACAATGGAAGACCATGAATGCGAACGTAAAAGCTACACCATGTCCACATGCATCAAGCGGATTCATATCTTGCGGAACATCACTCAACAGCAATAATGATCCATTATACAAAGATAACCGCCATCTATCCATAACCACCTGCTTATCAGACTCATCGAACACTCGGAACAAGATTCTATCATCCCCTTCCAGCTTTACAATTTTTATAGGTTTCGGCAAAGCAAATGCCTTTCCGATAGCAGCACAAAAAGCTCCAAAATCAATGGCCTTAACACTCAACAGTTTCCCCACTATCAGGAACATCTGTTCTTCATCACCAGCCAACCCTACTCCTTGCTCATCTACTATAACACCTGCAATCTCCTCATCTGTTAAGGACAATATTGAGCTCGAAACCCCACCCAATTTCAGTCCCTCAACATTCGTCATTGGAGTCCAAAAGACGATCTCAAACACTGAAATTGTAAAATCGACAACACGAACCGAAAAAGGCAGAAGGTTGGAGAACAAGAGCACTAGACAAAAGGAATATAGAAAGGAATTAGAAGAAGAAGACTAACGGTTTCTCTGTTTTGTTTCAGCTTATGTTCCATATGGGATCCAAAAAGATGTACTCTCTTGAACGCTTAGTTCCATCAAGATATAGTATAGGGTAATATTTCATATACCACCCCTATTTAGGAGTCTAATTACATTTAAATGCATGTTAGTAAACAATTACATTTGATTTCAAAATTAGCTTTTTTGGACTTAGATGTAATTCAAACAATTATTTCTAAGTCCAAATATTAGCACCTATATATGTAATTAAATCTATTGAAAAAGGGTTGTGAATGTAATTAGAAATCTAACATGGGTCCAAATGTAATAAAAACATCTAGTAAGGAGTTCGGATGAATTTTTTTCCACAATATAGGTTTAGAAGATACGAGTGACATAGTTTAGAATAAGATTTGATTTTAAGAGATGAGTTAAAGTAATATAATAAGTCTGTCGATTCAATCAATTGATTGACCTACCAATCAATTTTAATCCGTTGATCTTGATTATCCAATTTCAATCTGGTGCGTACATGTGTCATTAGTTAATTAAAATATATAGGGTTCGAATAGTTAATATAATAAGCCTGTTGATTCAATCAATTGATTGACCTACCAATCAATTTTAATCCGTTAATCTTGTTTATCCAATTTCAATCTGGTGCGTACATGTGTCATTAGTTAATTAAAAGATATAGGGTTCGAATCCTGTTGGCGTGATTTTTCTCCATTATTTTTATTATTGTTTTTATTGAAGGTGTTTGGTTCGAATCTTGTTGGCGTGATTTTTTTCTATTATTTGTATCATTATTTTAGTTGAAGGTGTTGGGTTCGAATCTTATTGACGTAATTTTTTTCTTTTTATTTATTCTCTTCTTAAATTTTTATTTTTTAACATAAAGTTGTATGGCGTATTATATTTAATTTTAAAATATAACCATGATATGTTCTTATAAAAAAAAAGACATACTTCATCTGTCCAATAATAAATGTAGCACTTGATTTTGTTGATTTTTTCGATGATCATTTTGACCTTAAATTATTTTTAAATCATATGATAAAAATAACTAAAAACATCATACTATGAAACTAGAATGTTTATATGAAGCACTTGACAATATATTCAACTGATGAAAAATACCAATTAACATTCGAAAAAAATGCGTTGCAGATTTTGAAGTTGAATGTTTCCAAAGTTTAGAGATGTATCTTATGGTTCTTAACTTATCGGAAGAATACTTTTTGTATGTCTAATATAGTTCAATTCAAAACTATTAATTGCATAACTATAAAAACTATATACATTTATAGCACACCATTTATATTAAGTTTAATTATTCAATTAGTTATTTTTTATTACGTTTGAAGTCATTATGTAAAAATTATATATTCACTCCATTTATTTTAATATATTATTTAATAAAATAATAATATTTTACAAGATTACGCTTCAAACGCGTGTGACACGGTTACTAGTACTCTTTAAGAGATATCTAATTCGAATGGAGAGACTATTAAGATATGGATTGGGCCTAATAACTCAAATCTTGGCTTGGAATATTGACATGTTCAGTCCAATACGAGTATTTACACTCACATTTAGCAAGTGTACGGCACTCTCTGTTAGATTGGATGGAAAAGGGCATATATGTACATGGCTTAATATAAATTGAGTTGTTTGACGCAATTTAAATAATTGAGAGGAATTTATAATATTAAAATAATAATTGAGAGGCATTTTATTTTATGCTATTTTCCTCTCAGGATTAGGGAAAAATAAAAATAGATATGTTCAGTACTCAAATTATCTCAAACTCTGAAACTATAAAATCGACAACACAGACCGTTATATTCAAACGATCTATTAGTAAGGAACGGTTTCTCTGTTTTGTTTCAAGGACTTTTCTACAGGCAGGCAGTCTTTCGCCTTGCCTGACAACAGGCACCCAATCAAAAGTCGCCACGTCATTCGCCTTCGCCAACCCTTCGCCAAAAAGTTAAAATAATTATTTTTATTTATTTTTCAATTAAATATAAATTTACTTACATAACCTTGAATTAGAATAATAAATACAGTTATTAAAAAATATAGTAAAATAAAAATATTTACATTTATTATTATTATTATTATAATCTTTTATTATTCGGGCCATGTGGGCTGATGACGGTCCGGCCCGGGCCCGAGAACCGGGAAGGTCCGGCCCGGGCCCGAGAACATGCCGTCGGTCAGAAACGGACCGGGAAGGTCCGGTCCAGATTCATATCCCATCTTTGCATCTAATTAAAAAATAGTAATTTTAATGTTGGAAGTGGGATTTGAACCCAAGCCACCATAGTTGAAGTCAACTTACTTAACCAATAGGAGAATGTTCCAATTTGGTTGAATTGATGATGTTATAAATTTAAGTAATGTATTTTGTATAATGTAAACATTTAACATTTTAATTGTGAATTTGCATTTCATTTTATATTCTTAATCTTAAACTATAATTATTTCTCATTGTTTTTTTACTCTGGTTGATTGACCAACGGAATTACTCATTATTCTAACCTCAACAATGTCCATCCTTACCATATGACTCACATGATGACTAGTTTGTAAACGTGTTGTCTAGTTGATTTATTATTTATGAATTTTCCTACATTTATATTAAATAATAAACTAATTGACACTAAGAACGGATAAAACAACATATATCATGACTTGTTACGTATATGAGGCTACTAAGTTGCTTCTATAATTGTGATAGAGTTAAGACAATGTAAGTTGGTATCTATGAGTCTGAAGGTTTGACTCATTTTATAGTGAATGTTTCATTGGAGAAGATTAATGCTCTTATCCATTATCTCGTATCTGACTGATTGTTATCATTTGTTAGTTTGTTGAGTATAGGGATGGCAATGGGTCGGGTCGGGCTTTAAGAGGCCCGATCGGGCCCGGGAAGACTAGCACCAAGCCCAGGCCCGGCCCATGGCCCAGGACGGGCCTGAACATTAGGCCCAGGCCCGGGCCCGTCATGGCCCGGGCCGGGCTCAGGCCGATACTTTTTTTTTTTTTTTGTCAATTATTTAGTAATCTAAATGTTGTTTTTTTTAGTTATGTAGTGTAGCATTAGTAGAATGGTAAATCTATTTAATTTATATCTTTTTGCTTGAGATCAAATATTTTGATATCACTTTTATCATTTGTTTGGGATCGAATGAATTTTTGTGAAAATAAATTTCGAATCAGTTTCTCGTTTGGTCAATTTTATTCTTGTTTTGTAGGGTTGGCTCTTCGATTAGTAACATATATATTTATGATGAGTAGTCGGATTAAGGTTACACCTATATATACAATTAAAATTAATATAAATTTTTATCAATATTGTGAATAATATTCTAATCGGATAATAAAATTAAGAGAGATGTAGCCCATTTAAAATAACCCTAATATAATCTATTAAATCGATTTTAAATTTAGACATATAAAATAAATATGTGAATATTTGTTGGCCATTTTTGTCATCTGTATGCACAATTTTGATTATTTTCGTTTGGGTGAATACAAACCAAATTTAAATAGGAACGGTTGTATCCCACTCAAATTCAAATCGGATAATTTCGGATTAAATTTGATTCGATTTATTTTTTATCATAACAAATTTCGGGTTAAATTTGATTCGATTTATTTTTTATCATAACAAATTTCGGGTTAAATTTGATTCGATTTATTCAGTTCAAATATATTTTTAATCTGATGAATTTGTGTCAATATTAATTTGGATAATTTGGAATCGGTTATCTTGTTGTCAACTTTATTATTATGTTGTCAGATCAAATCTCGGGTTAAATGTAGATATTTAACCGATATATTTCTGATCCTTTATGGACTAAATTGAATTTTGACATATCAATTTTATTAGGATACGCCCATTTATATAAAATTAAAGAAATTAAATAATTTCTATTTGTGAATAATCTTTTGTTTGGAAGCTCCATGAACACTTTTTAGCTTTCTTTGTCCACTCTAATTCATTCATGAGTTGGAACAAGTCAATTATATGGGAATGCGAATGGGAAAATAGACGAGAATGAGCAACCTGTCACTGTTTTTTCTTATGAGAAGTCGACTGAGAGAGGTAGCAGCAGCAAGAGAGAGATGTGAATGAGTGTTCAATTAATTATAAATTTAGGTTGACTATTAATTTTCTATTATAATACTGTATAAAGTAATAGTGATTAATGAACAAAGTAATTGATAGCTTGGTAGTTTAGTCTTGTGCTATTTAGCCAAAGGTCTCAGGTTCAAATCCTAGCTTTGAATATTTTTGGTAACTATAATTAAATATTTTCAAATTCATTAATAAATAATTTAATTTAATAAAAATAATAAATAAATCATCCAAAAAATATTAATAAATCGAAATTATAAAAAAATATTAAAATTTTTATTTTTTGGAGGGTAAAAATGACATTTTATAAAATATTAATATTTTTATTATAATTTATTAATTAAAATATTAATAAGGCGACAAGGCGAAGAATAAGGCGAAAGGCGATCGTCAAATATTTTTTGGCGAAGTGTTGTGAACGATTAGATCAAGATCTAATGGTCTAGATTAGTTTGTCTGATATCGCCTGACCCTAGAAGACTCCTTGTTTCAATAGCCAAATTTTTCTTATTTATATAAAGTAAATAACGAATAGGATTCTTAATTGTAGTCAGGATTAAGGAATCTGAATTCTAGTTTAGCTAGGGTTCCGTATTTACGTTGACATAGCTCAAGATCTGATCCATAGCCGTTATATTCTCTGTATCAGACGTTTCTTCTCCTTCTACTTACTGAAACGTACTGATCCAATCTCAATCAATAAACCATCTCCCTGTTTTCGTTCATTGCAAGTCTGAATCATGGCTTCTTCCACCAATCTCCACAAAAATTTCTCCACCCTCTCTCCTCAACAGGTGGAGTTGGCCAAGATGTTATTAGAGATAAACCAGGGCCACCTGTTCGAGCATTGGCCCGAGCCAGGTACCGATGACGAAGAGAAGCTCGCCTTTTTTGATCAGGTAGCTAGACTAAACGTAAGTTACCCTGGGGGTCTGGTATCATACGTCACAACCGCTAAACAGCTTTTGGCAGATTCAAAGGCCGGGAAGAACCTGTATGAAGGGTTTACACCATCCGTTCCATCTGGAGAGGTTTTAACCTACGGTGACGAGGAGTTTGTTCGATTTGAAGAAGCTGGAGTCCGGGAGGCAAGGAAGGCGGCCTTTGTTCTTGTTGCTGGCGGCCTTGGAGAACGTCTTGGTTATAACGGTATAAAGGTCGCTCTGCCTCGAGAGTCTACGACCGGGACATGTTTCTTGCAGCACTACATTGAGTCTGTTCTAGCCTTACAGGAGAGTAGCTGTAGGCTAGCACAAGGTGAAGGGCCAGAAGAGATTCCTTTGGCTATAATGACATCAGATGACACTCATTCGCGTACCGTAGAGCTGCTAGAGTCTAATGCCTATTTCGGGATGAAGTCCACACAGATAAAGTTGATGAAGCAGGAAAAAGTTGCTTGTTTAGATGACAATGAAGCCCGGCTGGCTTTGGATCCACATAATAAGTATAGAATCCAGACAAAACCTCATGGTCATGGAGATGTTCATTCACTTCTATTCTCGACTGGCATGCTTAAAGAATGGTTCGATGCTGGTCGCAAGTGGGTTGTGTTCTTCCAAGATACAAATGGTCTTCTGTTTAATGTGGTTCCTTCTGCATTGGGTGTTAGTGCCATGAAAGAGTACCTAAGGAAGCCATTGGAGGCATTACTAAGCTCAATCATCAAGACGGGAGGACAATGGTGATCAATGTAGAGTACAATCAGCTTGATCCATTGCTGAGAGCTTCTGGATTTCCTGACGGTGACGTCAACAATGAAACAGGCTATTCTCCGTTCCCTGGAAACATAAACCAATTAATATTTGGAATTGGCCCTTATCTGGAAGAACTTTCAAAAACTGGAGGTGCCATCACGGAATTCGTTAATCCCAAATACACAGATTCTTCCAAGACAGCATTCAAGTCATCCACTCGACTCGAATGTATGATGCAAGATTATCCTAAAACTCCACCAGCTTCGGCTAAAGTTGGATTTACCGTGATGGATACTTGGTTTGCTTATGCACCCGTAAAGAACAATCCCGAAGATGCAGCTAAGGTACCTAAAGGTAATCCGTATCACAGTGCTACTTCCGGAGAGATGGCCATATATAGAGCAAACAGTCTCATTTTAAGAAAGGTGGGCGTTAAGATAGATAATCCGGTCCAATGTGTATTCAATGGACAACAAATAGATGTATGGCCACGGATTGTATGGGAATCGAAATGGGGTCTCACATTTTCGTATATTAAGAACAAAGTTCTTGGAAATTCCACTATTACGGGAAAATCCACCCTGGCCATAAAGGGACGGAACATCCACCTGGAGGATCTCGCCTTGGACGGAGCTCTTGTTGTAGATGGTAATGATGATGCTGAAGTCAAGTTAGTAGGTTCAGTTAACAATGCTGGATGGATGATCGAAAGTGTTAATTACAAAGACACTTTAATACCCGAAGAAGTAAGAATCAGGGGTTTCAAAATAAACAAAGTTGAAACAGCAGCAATGTAGTGCTCTTTCTTTTTCTTAATTTTTTTTCTAGCTATTGTATTTTGAAACAGCAGCCACACTCATAAATGTAGTTGTTTTTATGCATCAATGAACTATCATAAACATTGAAAAGTCTCATGTGTTACAACCACATAAACACCAAAGCCACATGTTTGCTCTCTTTGAGCTTCATTCTGATACTATATAGAGGGTGATACCGCAGTTATATTATATGATGGAAATGCTACCAACTGAAGTGGTTAAAATTATTAAAGTGAAGGTAATTAACACACAAACAGCTGATGAACTAATTCCAACAATATTAACAAAAAGCCAACAATATCTCATGCCTTGTAGATGTAACAGAAATATCAGAAAGGCAACGTAAACAAAATGGATGTTCATGAGGTCCCTTCATATGATGATCAACTACAGGCAGTCTTGTTGACAAGGCAACATACCACTTATATATCCTAGGACAACTGACAACATAATTTAAACAGAACAAGATGAATGCCATACACACACTCTAATAATCACCCTATTCAACCTTACGGCCCAACCAAACTGAACAAACTGGAAGATGGTTTAACATCCAACTGGGGCAGTGGGGTTAGACGTCTATATTTACATCAAAACCATATGGTTTTTCTGGAGCGGCTCGTTATAGTTTGAAAATAAAATGATAAACTTATTGAAACTAAGTATATAAAAAACAGATTTTCAGATTACATGTCTATTTTATCTCGTTACTTTTGTTTGAGCTAAAAAAATGGAATTAATGAAGGTTTGAAAATATTTGTCTTCGATATTCCAATGTATACATAATAAGCTTACATCGATGAAGTCTGAGTTGTCAGGTAATTGGAAAACATATTATAGTAATTAGTAAATGCTGAGTTGTGTATTTTTTTTTTTCAAGGGCAAACCTAACTACCCTACTCCTATTTCTAGTACGGGTTCGAACCCCTGACCTCTCCTTTGCTACTCCAGCATCTTTACCACTCGGCCATCCTTATAACTCCACTGAGAACTTGTGTATGATTGATGAATTGATAATCAATCAAACTTAGAGCACTATATGGTACAAAGGTGCTATTGCACGCTGCCCAAAACCGAGAGAGCCGAGGCTAAAAACATGGTACACCAAAATCAAATGACATAACCAAGCAGGAACAGCTCTCACTCACAGGGCTCGCAACAGAGAACATCAAAGGTACATTTATTTGTATCTTCATTCAATTTCTATACCAGAATTATACAACTTAAGGGATCAAGAAATGCACAAGTCAAGCTGCAAAGTTCTCCTATGCATGAAACCAAATCACCAGACGAATTTCAACACACATTCTCATGCCAAAACCAGGAAGAAACTGTGATGGATAAATTTCGCACTAAAATAATGAAACTTACTTCCGAATGTAATTATAGATTATATGCTTACATATGATAATACAAACAGATACATAGCAGAAATGTATATTTCTAGTTAAAGCTCAATAATTCCTTTATAATCTCAATTCACAACTTTGCATATAAAAGTAGTAACTAAAATGCTGCTGAGAATTCTTACGAATAAAAACAACTATTCAACATGTGATAGTCTCCAGCATTATAAGGATACAACCAGAATACAAGAAGGTCAACCATTTGCATTATCAGCTTCCTGCATATATTCAGCTTGCCAGAGGATTAAGGTATGGTGGGGGATAGAAAACGCAAGTCATAAATTCCCAACAAATGTAGGATCACTACTAAGCACAGTGCATACAGATGATTTACATCTTTTTTCACTTATAACAAGCCAACAACATATCACATGTCTTATAATTTATATATGTAACCCGAATGACAGTAAGGTATCAGAAACATAAGGAATGTACATGAGGTTCATTCATATGATGATCAACTACAGGCATTTTCAAGTTAACACATACCGAGAGAACATGATTGAGACAGAACGAGGTGAACTTCATAGACATGCTCTCATCACCATTAATCAACCTGACAGCCCTACCACGCTCAACAAAAAGGAAGGCACCTTAACATCCAACTCGAGTGAAACATCTTTATTTTTATCAACATCATATCATATGGTATACCTTATTCTCCCAGTACTTAAATGCAACACCACAACTAAAATCATGGTAATAAAATCAAAGTCCAGAAAGGTGAACAGAATATGATAATTCATGATTTCCCTTTACAAGATCAGAGAATAACTCTACCAAGTACCAACTATAGGCTACATTTCCTACTATAGATTTAGGTGAAATCACAGCAGCACATGAAGTGATTTGCCAAAAGAAACAAAAATAAGTGCAGAAACACAAGGACATACCGTGATTCAAAATTGTAGCATACTCCTGATAAAAAGATGAAAATGACAAAGCAAAAGCACTTAATCTTAACAAAAACATACTTTGCATGTTTATCATAATTCATAAAACCATTCACCATAGTTTCTTAACCAATACTTGGCACGAAAACACAGAGTCTAATAACCCCTCATCGGTCACTTGCGTCACCACTGGCAGGCAGTCGCAGAACGAGGACAAGAGTCGATGCCTTCTGGATGTTATACTCAGCAAGGGTTCTTCCATCTTCAAGTAGCTTTCCTGCATATAACAACAACTGCTGAGCAATTGGAACTGATTCCTTGTCTTGAATCTTCTCTTTAACACTGGATATTTTGTCATAGCTCTCCACCGCAAGTGTCTTAGTTTTGCCCTCTAGGTTCCTGAAAAATATCTGCAACTTTTCTCCTCTGATGAAACCTCGCAGAAAATTTTCCTTATTGGCCGCATTAGAGCCATTACTCATGAGGCTTCCAGAACTCCACTTTGCTGAACTCTGACAATGAGCTACTACCGGAACATCACGAAACACCACCAGTCTTGATGCTTTCTCACGCAACCATGGACCATAAGCCATCTCCTCAAATGACATCTCCTCACTCAACCCATTGGCCGACTTACAGTCCTTTAGTACATGATCAAGAAGTCCACAGTGATAACAGTAATTCGGAAGACCTTCGTAAGTGAACCTTGCAACCACTTCCTTCCCTCCCGCAACACCCTTAATCTTCAGATAGCGCATCAACGGTTTCATAACATTAATCATAACACGAACACGCAAAGACACGCCCCACGATTCCTTCTCATCGTAATCCTGAAACAAACCAATCCCATTCGCTATCACAATCGCCATCCTCTTCGTCTGCATACTCAAGGGAAGATCATGAATACGGACATAAAAGCTACACCAAGACAAATCCACTTGCAGCGGGTTCATATCTTGCGGAACATCATTCAGCAACAACAGTGATCCATTAAACCACCAAGGCCTTCCATCTATGATCTTCTGCTTATCAGCCTCATCAAACACGCGGAACAGAATCCTATCGTCCACTTTTAGATGTATAATTTCTAAGCCTTTACGCAAATTGAAGGACCTTTTCATTGTAGAGCAAAAGGCTTCGAAATTGAAGACCTTAGAGGTTAACAATCTCCCAACCAACATAAACACCAGTTTTTCATCAGATGACACTTGTCCTTGTTCGTTGAGAGTAATCCCAGCGTTTTCCCTGTCCGTCAAGGTCTTTCGCTTCCCAAGGCAAGCCAATTTGGCGACACGATTATCCGCCATTGGAGTGGTGAGGTACTACTGTTCTGGAGCAACAAACGACCAAAATTATGCTACCTGAAACAAGAGAGAGAGGAATCAATTGAGCGAAAACAACAAAGGAGACCTAATAGACAGTAAAACATGGACGGCAAAATCAAAATTAGACACTGATAAAACTGAAAACCCTAACCAGAGGAATTGGGAAAGGAGAACAATGAAGGAGAGTGAGTGAGTGAGTGGTTTCCAATGTTGTGAAAATAGGTTTTCACTTTTCAGTTTCACCCTTGAATGTTTGTAAATTTCTACAATAAGTTTCCAATTTATCAATTTGACCCAACGAAAAGAATACTTGTGATCTCCCCCAGGCCAAATATTCGCCATTCCAATTTTTTATAGTATGTCCGAACTGACCTTTATTTTTCGGCATAAGTGCATAACCACTATACCACCTACCTTTCAGGCTTTCACAGTATAATTTTATGCTGTGAAAATTAAATGTAAGAGTATTTCATATGTAACTAATGTAATTCTAAAGTCAAAACTAATCTAGGTGTCATGATACTAGAGGTCATAGGTTCAATTCTCGCAAAATGTGAGATTGTTTATAGTTTATTACTAGCTTTGTAATGCTATTTGTGAAATTGTAATGCTTCGATTATTAAAAAAAAAATCAAAACTAATCTCTTCGAAATAATTAGTTGAAACTTGAAATTAGGTGCGGGTGACTCCATAACTTGGAAGGCTTTATTGCTCGGTTGGATGAGATGTCGTTTGATTTGCATTAATTTGGTTTAGTTTGTGCAAATTTAGTTTTTGGATTATTCTATAGCGAGGCTACCTTATTAGATGTTTACATTCGATTAAGGCTTCATCTGAAAATTCAGTCCAATTCTATACAAATTCATTCAGTTCAATTCAATTATGTTCAATTTAGTTTAATTCTACATTTTCAAGAATAGCATTGAACGCCAAATGTAGCCAAAATAAACTTTAGCATTGCACCACACTACTACCACAGTACCTCGGGCTACATGATAAAATTCGTCGATTCTGATAAGGATCATGCATACAAAAACTTCCCAACAGTGATTGATTTAAGGAGGTTTATCTTTTGAACTCGACGAAAGCAATGCGATGCAATTTGAAGACCATGAATGAAAAGCTCAAGACCCCTATCCAGTACTACTAGATAAGCAACTCAATGCAAATATTATAAGACCTTTTTGTCACAAGAATGGAAGATAGGAGGGATCCTCCACGGAAATAAAACCTCCAGTGTATTGTATCATCTTCCTGGATGCCATAGTGCGCGAGGGTTCTGGAGTTTTCAAGTCGTCTTCCATTCCACATCAATCTCAATAAATCCTTTGGAACTCCCTCCTTGGTTTCAATCCTTAATTTTAAATCATCAATCAAATCAGACCCCCTTACCTCGTAAATTTTTGTGCGGACGACCGACTTGTCTTTCAAAAAATCTTCATTTTTTGTGGATTCAATGTTTTCCTCAATGAAAAACTGTCACCAACCTTATCCCGGAAAACACTCATAGTCCCATCTCTGTCCTCCCCTTCATAGTCGATATCACGAAATATCTCTGGTCTTTGTAATATCTCACGCATCCAAGAACCATACGGTAATAGGAGTTATAAGGTGGTTCAGTGGAAGGGAGCTGAGTTTGGTGAAGAAGAGGTGCAAGGTTCGATCCCCAGCCGGAGGCGGTGACATAAGTCGGTTTTAGCTGTGGAGATATAAGGTGGTTTCGAATGTTGTATAGCAGTATTATAGTAGCAGTTGTAATATTTGCCGTTTCAAAAAAAAAAGAACCATACGGTAATTCATGTATTGGCTTCTCAGGATCGAACTTGCCTTTCAATTCACAGGAACTTCTAGAATGATCAAGATACCCACAAAGATAACAGTAGTTTGGCAGGTCCTCATAAGTGAAGCGTGCAACCACTTCTTCTCCTGTAACACTACTCTTTATCTTCAAAAACCGCATTAACGGTTGGTCAATGTTGAGGAGAAGAGGAAGAAGAAATGAACTTACCAGTGCCAGAAGAGCTAATTGCAATTTGCAAGAGACCTTGGTTGAACGTTTGGAACTTGACGGTGTCGATGAAGCATCGGCAAAAGAGATGTTTTAGCAGCGGCAGCCGAACTGAAGAAGGAAGAAGTGAAGAACTAATGCAGGCTCAATTTCAAACGATTATAAACACACAAACCCAGGGTATAATACACATTCACAAACTATTTACCTCACTAGCCTCGAAAAGATCATTTTCACCCCTGAAGTTTGATAATTTGTGGATTTTGCCCCATAAGTTTTTGATTCCGTGCAGTTTACTCCATGAAGTCAACTGTGGTCTTTGGGTCTTTCCTCCCAATCCCACCCATTCATGACTTTTTCAGTAACCTAGCTTCGTTCACCTTGGAACTTTGACCTCTGAGAAACCGATCTTGGACTAGCAATGACTGGATTTCATAAAAGACGACCTCTCATGGCGGCTGAACTTTCTTAACTCGAAGTCAACACGATCTGCTGTTAGGATTTAACTTGCTCGCTCAGTAGCTTCAAATGGCCAAGTTTCTTGGAGCCCCTTCTTTCCTCAGACGCTCTCTATTTCAACAAATGCAGGTTTGTTTCCTTTTGGACTCAATTGTTTTCTCCATTTTCAGTATGAGTTTTTAAATGTCCTATTTTCATATTCACCAAGAATGCATTTTTCTTGTTATATGCTGTTTAGACTTGTAGTACATGTTAATTGGATACTGGGTGGTAAAAAAAACGAAGTTAATTGGTAAGCTTGTAATTGGGACTTTTTGAGTGGCATTTGATGTTTCATTTTAAGCTTTATTCTGGGATGTTGCATTGAACCACCTCAAATGTGACTTTAGATATTTGGGCTTTTGTTTTTCTCTTCATAACTCTAGCTTCTGATTTTGGATTTTGCAGGAGTCTAAGAGGGGTTTATTGGAGACACATGTGCTCTTATGCCATTTTGCAACAAAAGGTAACTCAGCGTTTCTTTACGTGTTATTGGAGATATATGTGCTCTTATAATATTAAATCATTTTTCTATTTAGGAAATGTTTTTGATGTCTGTAACTTGAATATGTATTCAAGTTTGTGTCTCCTAGCATTTCTTCTTTATGTGGAGTTGAATGCTATTCTAGTTTTCGTATCCTGTGAACCACTAAAATAGAAAGTAGTTTGTGAATAACCACTGAGGATCTTAGAGCCATTTCTCACAAGGATGTTGCATTAATGTTCTCTTCCAAGGGGGTAATGGTTTCCATATGTTAGATCCTTGAAAACACTCCTATATTGTAAAAAATTTAGACTATTCTATGTGCCTTAATGTTTCTTCTCTGCCACGTTTATATCAACCTTTTCTTGCTTATGAGCATTCCATGTAAACACAGTTAAAGTTTTTGTTTGTGTGAGTTGTGGAGTAGAGAATTGGAAGTTTTATGTACTTCTTGTGCAGGACTGTATTCATTAAAAAATCAGACACTAATTTGCACATACAGACATGCTTGAAATTTGAAAAGGTTATCAGTGAGCTTTTTCCAAAAGTTGTGTATGCTTTCCCACTTTAGTTTCTGTGTTATTGTAGACGTCATCCTTTTGGTTTGCTCCAAGTTAAAATTTTAATTTTTTATGTGGGTGAGGTAAATCGATTCCATTTTTCTGCAGGTAAAAAGAAAGCAACGTCTGATGCTAGTGATTCCAGTGAAAAGAAAATGTCCAAGAAAGATCTTGAATTGAAGTTTGCTATGGATCAGATAACAACATCCTTTGGAAAAGGATCTATCATGTGGCTTGGTCGTTCTGTTTCTCCTAAGAAAACTCATGTAGTCTCGACCGGATCATTTGCTTTGGATATTGCATTGGGGATAGGAGGACTTCCCAAGGTATCTTACATTCTTATGAAATACGGTAATCAATAGAATTTTTTTCATGTTGCACTTTTCATCATTCAGATGTTTGATACATGTGAAAATCATTACTTCACTGGTTAAAGGTGACGTTGAAGGATTTTTCTCACTATGAGAATATGATGTGGATATAGCTAATCGTAACGTCATCGTTCATATGGGCACCAAGATAGGCCTGTAATCCTTGACTTTGTAAATTGTAAATTTTAGTTGACATTGATGTAGGTTTCTACTTGCTACCTTATACCCTTTTGCTTCTGGAACTGGTGTGACAGGATACTTTCTTATTCTAGCTAGGTTTCTGTCAATAATTAATTTGGTTATCTCATGGACTTCAGTATTATTAGGGACGTGTTGTCGAGATATATGGTCCAGAAGGTTCAGGAAAAACAACTCTTGCCTTACAAGTGATTGCTGAGGCACAAAAGAAAGGAGGTATGCTGCTATTTTCTGCCATTCTGCCGCAAGAATGGCTTTTTTCTTGGGCAACACGATAGAGGCTTACTCTTGACTCTGGGATCTTGCTTTCGTGCGACAGGTTCCTGTGCGTTTGTTGATGCTGATCATGTCTTTGACCCATCTTTGGCTGAGGCCATTGGAGTGAAAACTGAAAGTTTGCTTCTCCAACAACCTGTTTGTGGTGAGCAGGCTCTCACTCTGGTCGATACCCTAATCCGAAATGGTACACTTGATGTCATTGTTGTAGATAGTGTAAGTAAGATCGTATGATTTCTGCTTAGAAATTAGTGTGGTGAGTATCATTCACATGTTGGTTTTTCAAAATTTCTATTGTAGGTAGCAGCCCTGGTCCCTGAACATGATCTTGATGGCAAGGAGGATGCTCACTTGCCAATGCAAGCTACACTTATGAGTCAAGCGCTACGCAAAATTACCCATTCTTTATCTGTTAGACGGACAATACTCATTTTCACGAATCAGGCACTCCCCTTAGCTTTTTATGCAGTCAAGTATCCTTAACGCTTTATGCCTATATATTGCATTTTTAATCATGTATTCTCCTGGTGAAATGAATAGCTTTTGAGTTATCCAATTTCTAAGATCTTCTACTGCTTGGAAGTAATAGCAAAAGTTCTTCTGGCCTTCTTCTTCTCCATATGAATGAAGTCACTAGATTTTATGAATGTTAAGATAGGTAGATATGTTGATATAGTCATATAGCCCTTGAATACCACTTATCAATCTTCTTCCGTCCCAATAAATTCTGAGGTTCTTCTGTTTTCCTTTTACCTCCTCCCAACTCCCTCACAAAACACTTGGAGGTTGTTAAATATATTTTTTTGAGTTATGAGTGCTCAGTTTTGTCTTTCATCTAGTTGGATATTGGTTAACTCAAATTAATAAATATGTTTGTGTGGAAGAAGCTTCACTTCTCTATTTGATCATTTCATTCATTTGTAGGTTCGAGGAACTTCTCAAGTTACATATGGCGGAAGTTCCTTGAAGTTTTATGCTTCAGTACGTTTAAGTGTTAGGAGAACTGGTCTGGTCAAGAGAGGAGAGGAGGTACTGATCTTTCCTCATTTCATTTTCAAAGATTATTGATTTATCAGGCGCCAAGCGTGTGTTTTTTTACATCTCAATTTGGTTTTTGGTTACTGAATTAAATGCGTTTTACTAATTCTAGCCGGTATTCCCTTTCTTATTGAAACTGATATTTCTGCTGAAAGTATGTGTACTTGGTGATCTTGCATTGTACTTGGTGTTTATTTGATACCAAGTTGCATAAGTTTATGTTTTGTCCTTACCCCTGAATGGTACTTGCTTCTGTAAATTCAGAATATATTGACTAGCATTCTCTTCAATCCTGTCCTGTCCTGATGGATTCATATATATTTTGGTCACCCGATCTTCTAGTATGTCTAGGACATTCATTTTATTCTACTACTAATAATTAGTGTTGCATTGCAGACCATAGGAAGCCAAGTTGCTGTGAAGATTGTTAAAAACAAGCATGCACCACCATTCAAAGAAGTTGAGTTCGAGCTAGAGTTCGGCAAAGGGATATCCCGGGAATCAGAGCTCATAGATTTGGGTTGCAAGCATAAGTTGGTAACACAGTCTAGCTCATACCTTAAAATGAATGATGTAAACCATAACGACAAGGACACTTTAAAGAGATACCTATCTGAAAATAAAACCGCCCGAGAAGAGCTTGAGAAAAAGTTGAGGGACAAACTTCTCAATGAAGTTGACCACAAAGATGACACCATTACTGATGGGGATGCAGTTAGTCTTGCCGAATCATGAACTGAAGGAGATTCTTCTCTGATGTACAAGCTAGTTGCAGAGATCAATCCAAATCCACAGTGGCCTTTCTAACCTGCTATATATGTAAATGGATGGACATATGGCTGTGAGAGGTGTTACTACAAACTCAGTTTTCGCTACTTTGGGATATCAATATCTTCAAACTGCTGTCTTACCAGGTAAAAATCATGCAAGTGATGGATGTTTTCTCATTAACAGAAGAGGCAAGCACATGAATGTAATAGAAGAATGTTTACTCAAGCTTTCTTTTTACTTTTTTTTTTTTTATTTGCAAGTAGGATCTGTTTGAGGAGATGTCAGAGTTGGATTTTATTCAGATCTGATTGGGAAGTAGTTATAGATATATCAGTGTTGAATGCTATTAACCCCTTTCTAGCCATCTCTGAGAATTAAAAAATCTGATGATTCATTGTGTCTGTACTAATAATGCAAGTGTATACAAGTCTTCTTCAAGTGCAATATCATTTGGTTGAAACAATAAAATAGCAAAAATTAAAATACTTAAGGCACTTCGATTTCTGTCCGTGTTAAAACAAATAATGTATATGATCATATGTTTTTGTTGGGTATAACATGTTAAGCTGCAGGAGTACCATAGCAAGCTTTATAGCAACCAATTGTACAAGGTAGGCTAACTGAAGGAGGTGACCCAAAATGCATTCAATGGTCAATCACGCATCCATCGTAGCACCTTTACTTTGGACCTTTTCCAGGCCCAAAATATTCAGGTGCACCGCTTGTAGAAACTGCAGCCACCATCATGATCATCATTAACAAGCAGCGTAAGCCTTCGCCGATCTTCATGTTCTTTACAAAAATAGTCACTAATTGTACTTGGTGTTTATTTGCTACCAAGTTGCATATGTTTCTGTTTTGTCTTACCCCTAAATGGTACTTGCTTCTGTAAGTAAGTTCAGAATATATTGACTAGAATTTTCTTCAATACTGTCCTGTCCTGATGGATTCATATATATATTTGGTCACCCGATCTTCTAGTATGTCTAGACATTCATTTTATTCTACTAAAAATAATTAGTGTTGCATTGCAGACTATAGGAAGCCAAGTTTCTGTGAAGATTGTTAAAAACAAGCATGCACCACCATCCAAAGAAGTTGAGTTCGAGCTAGAGTTCGGCAAAGGGGTATCCCGGGAATCAGAGCTCATAGATTTGGGTTGCAAACACAGGTTGGTAACACAGTCTGGCTCATTCCTTAAAATGAACAATGTAAACCATAACAACAAGGACACTTTAAAGAGATACCTATCTGAAAATAAAACCGCCCGAGAAGAGCTCGAGAAAAAGTTGAGGGACCAACTTCTCAATGAAATTGACCACAAAGATGACACCATTACTGATGGGGATGCAGTTAGTCTGGCCGAAGCATAATCTGAAAGAGTTTCTTCTCTGATGTAAAAGCTAGTTGCGGAGATCAATCCAAATCCACAGTGGCTTTTCTAACATGCTATGTAAATGGATGATGTATGAAAAGGCTGTGGGAGATGTTGAGCTATGTTACTACAAACTAAGTTTTCGCTACTTTGGGATTTCAATATCTTCAAACTGATGTCTTACCAGTTAGTCAGTTACCAGGTACAAATCATGCAAGTGATGGATGTTTTCTCATTAACAGAAGAGGCAAGCATGCACATGAATGTAGTAGAAGAGTGTTTATTAAAGCTTTTTGTTTTTTTTTGGTTTGAATGTAGGATCCATTTTAGGAGATGTCAGAGTTGGATTTTATTCAGAGCTGATTGGGAAGTGGTTTAGAGATTTATCAGTGTTGAATGCTGGTAACCCCTTTTTAGGGATTTCTGAGAATTTAAAACTCTGATGATTCATTGTGTATGTACTAATAATGCAATTGTATATAAGTCTTCTTCAAGTGCATAATAAAATAGCAAAAATAAAAATACTTCTGTCCGCGTCAAAACAAATAATGTATATGATCATATGTTTTTGTTGGGTATAACATGTTTAGCTGCAGGAGTACCATAGCAGGCTTTATAGCAACCAATTGTACAAGGTAGGCTAACTGAAGGAGGTGACCCAAAATGCATACAATGGTCAATCACGCACCCATCGTAGCACCTTGACTTCGGACCTTTTCCAGGCCCAAAATATGCAGCTGCACTGCTTGTAGAAACTGCAACCGCCATCATGATCATCATTAACCAGCAGCGTATGCCTTCGCTCTTCATGTTCTTTCTCTTCTACTGAATCCTTAATATTATGACTTGAATCGTAATGGCTTGATGACCTATTTATAGGCTTTACAGTTCTGGTTTTTTAAATATTGCATACATAAAGATTTGAATATTCGGAATATTGCCATGGAGGCCTGATTTGCATGCTAATGTTCCTGATTAGGCTGGTCAGTTTATAGAAACTATAGATTTCATTAGTATTTTTATAATGATTAATATACTACTTGATACCAGACACATAGTTTATGGTTCGACTCGAATTTGAGACACTGGTTAATGACACAGGCTTTGTAACAAAGGTATATTGTGGATGACCATTGTCAAGGGGTGGGGGGAATGCATAAAAGCTGATAAAAAATTACGATTAAAATTCATCATCTTTGGAATTATCTTCCTGAGCTTGGTCACTTTGTGTATCGTCATCTGCATACACAGCATTAGTAAAGACTGCAGTCACCATCATCATGGTAATCACGCAGTAAAATACACTTTTGGTCTTCATTTTCCTCTTTAAATTATCTGAATATTGATGTTACTACCTGATAATATTAATTGATATCTACAACTTATACGATATTATCACATTGGCAAGCTGTTAACAATACATTTTAAGAGTAAGAATGAAAAAGAAATGAAAAAAAGAATAAAAAAAAAAAACACTTGATCGAGCAGTATAGCCGGGTTTATAGAAACTTCTTGTGCATGGGCTGTGAACAGAAGGGGGTGACCCGAATTTGATACAGTTGTCAAGGATGCATCTTTTGTAGCAGGAGTATCGTGGATCACCTTGGACATGGCCAAAACCACCTCAAGGATCCTTTTTGTGTGGTACATGTGCAATAAACATAATCCAAAAGTGGAGCAAGTGGGAATAGCTAGCTGTGCATATGGGAGAAAAGGCTCCTACATCTAAATCTTCATATAGAATGCGAGGGAAATGTTCAAGTAATTAATCAAGTTAATTACTCATGATTAATCTAAGTCTTAATTAATTAATTCTTTGATCAAATATGTATATGCTGATTGCTGAGTACTCCAAATGCACAGATGCATGAGCTAATACTTAATTGCTTTCTACATAGTACCAAAGTCAAGTTAATTTGGGATTGTCAGATGTCTATGGTTTCAAGTTTGAAGTCTATATTGTTCATTCTAGTGATTGCTTAGTGAAGCAATCAGGACTATAACTCTGTTTAATTGATATATAATACCCCTATATTGATACTACCAAGAAATTTCACCAGTTTAGTCTTTGCTCTAATCTAAACATGCCCACATGGTAGGGGTAGTTCCTATTTTACTCTAAGCTACAACTAGCAAACTGGAAGAAAAAAAAAAAGAAGTCAAGTCTAAGTCAACTTTGATACTGGCATTTGAGTTTATACAGCATTGATGAGAAGCTGCATGCTGCAGAAACACATCTTCCATACCATGTACTCCATGAGACTTGCACCTCTTAGCAGCACTATCATCCTCTGTTTCTTGCTTTTCTGTTCTGTTTCTTGTGTAACACTAAAAATCAATGGCACTACTACTGATTATGCAGCTTTAATGGCCTTAAAGTCCAAGCTCATATTAGAAACCGATAACATACTGTCCACCAATTGGACATCCAATAGTCACTACTGCACTTGGTTTGGTGTTTCTTGTAGGAACCACAGGGTGACAAGGATACGGCTGTCCGGCTTGGCTCTTGGGGGCACATTGTCTCCACAAATTGGAAATCTGAGTCACCTTGTGGAGCTTGATCTCCGGGAAAATGAATTGGCTGGAATCCTTCCAAGCGAATTTGTATCCCTTGAACGATTAAAGATTCTCAGATTAGCAAATAATGCTCTCGGTGGAAGCATTCCTGCACATCTGAGCAGGTGTTGGAAGCTTGAGATACTCAATCTGGCGGATAACTTCATTGCAGGATCCTTACCTGAGGAGCTTGGCTACTTGCGCAATCTTCAACTGTTGGAACTTTCTGGAAACAATCTTACAGCAGGTATGGGGTGTCAAAATCGTTTATTGGGTTGTGTATAGACGTATAGTTTTGTTAAATGGGTTATTAACCATTTAACATACACGGATGCACCTATTTATGTCCACTAACTAGTATGTGTATGTACATGTAGATTATTAGTTAAATGATCCATTTTCACACCCCTACTTACAGGTAATATCCCAGCTTCATTTGGTAGCTTTTCAACATTAGAGTACTTCTATCTGGAGAATAATGATTTGGATGGTGCTATTCCATCGGAGCTTGGGAGGCTAAGTCGACTCTTAGATCTTAGGATCAGTGGTAATAATCTGGTTGGCAACATTCCTGATTCTTTTGGTAACTTGCCAAAATTAGAGGTCTTCTATCTGAATGATAACGATTTAGATGGCACCATTCCATCAAAGCTTGGGAAACTAACTCGCCTCTCAGAACTTACCATCAGTCGGAATAATTTGGCTGGCAACATCCCTGATTCTTTTGGTAACTTGTCAAAATTAGAGGTCTTCTATCTGGATGATAATGATTTGGATGGTACTGTTCCATCAGAGCTTGGGAAGCTAACACAACTCTTAGAACTCAGGATAGCTAGTAATAATCTGGTTGAAATCCCACACTCCATTGGGTCCCTTCAAAATTTACTGTCAGTTACTATGTCCCGGAATCATTTTCAAGGTCCAATACCAAATACTTTGAGCAATCTGATAACCATTGGATACTTAGATCTTTCATCAAACAACCTCTCTGGTAATATTCCTACCTCCCTTGGATCACTTCAAGATCTCCAATACCTCAATATTTCATTTAACAGGTTACAGGGAGAAATTCCAAATACTGGAGTGTTTGTGAATATCACCTTTGAAAGTTTGATGGGAAATCCAAATCTTTGTGGAGCTCCAAACTTGAGTTTTCCTTTGTGTTCACCATCTCGAGCCTCACGACAAAAGGAAACAAAAAAGGTCTTTACATCGCCACCACATCTCTTCTATTTTCTGCAATGGTTCTTTTGTGGATCAAATTTTCAAAAGGAAAACCCAAAAGTGCAATTGAAACAGAAATTTATCTGGTGGAACATCAGATGATCACCTATCATGAGCTTGTGCAAGCAACAGAGAGTTTCAGTCTAACAAATCTTTTGGAGAAGGAAGTTCAGGTATGGTTTATAAGGGTGAGTTTTGTGACGGAACTGTCATGGCCATCAAAGTTTTCAATATGCAGTATGTGAGGGCTCTCAGAAACTTTACTGCAGAATGTGAAGTTTTTGAGGAATGTGCGACACAGAAACCTTGTCAAGATTATCTCAACCTGCTCAAATTTAGATTTTAAAGCCATGGTACTCGAGTTTATGCCTAGTGGAAGCCTAGATCAACAGTACTGCGACGGATGACGTCATCGGTCAGCGACGGATGACGTCGTTGACCGAAAAGAAAAAGAAAAAATATTTTTGAAAAAATAGCAACGGATATGCTGCGACGGATGACTGATCCATTGCTGTTTAGCGACGGATGACCCATCCGTCGCTAAACATCGATTATATATATGTCTGAGACTCACAGCGGCGAATAAACATCGATTAGATTAAAACGCAAATCCACACACACAGCGGCGACTCCGTTCCGGCGACCGCGGCTCCTCCCCTATCTTCTTCATTTCTTGGCCATTTCAAGCAATCTTATAGTCATTTCGAAACTCTTCCATCAAGGAACAAGAGTAGCTAGTCAATTGCGTGATTATTTCACCATTTCTTACGCAATCAAAGTATTAACTTCTAACCCTAACTTGTCTAAATTTGAGTATTCTTCATTTTTTTTCGATTTTATTGAATGGTATGCATTCTACTAGTATCTATTATGTTATGTTAGCTCAAATTAAGGGGATACATAAGTTTTGGTTGGTGAATTGATAGATTTGGGATGAATTGGGTATTTTAGGAATTGAGACTTTGATTGGGTTGAATCAAGTCCAGTCCGGTTCAGTTCAGTTTTACACTAAATTAGTGTAAAAGTAGTTTTTATCAAGACTCTTTTAGCAAACTAGTAATATTGAAATTTTACGCATCCAATTAGCGAGCCAACAAAAAGTAATTATTGTATAATTTAACGTGTAAGACAGCATCCAAATTTTATTAAAAAACACTCAACTAATAATTTTTTATCTAATAAACGATAACCTTTAAGTTATTCAATTTAACATACAGAAAATTATATAAACATGCTACTCAAGACCTCCTACAAAAACAACCACCTTCATAAAACTCTTACAAAAAAGTCGAGTCTATTTTTTGGTACTCTAAAATCTACGCGCAAGTAGTCTCCAAAAATCTTGCTAAACTGGATCTGGACTCCAAATTATCGCTAAAATATATTTTGATGGTGTTTTTGAAATCCATTAGTGTTAATTAATTACTAACTAATTAATTATATTTAACTACCCTTTATATATTCATCTAATTAAACTCCTAATTAATTAGCAACTAATTATATTTTATATATTATGACGAACACCTAAAGTTAATCAATCTAATACCATACCGAAACTAATATTTATCCAACCAAATAATCTCCTAATTAATATTTATATACAAAAACGAATGAAACTAGCATTTGTGTTGCCAAAACTAATAAAACTAACATTAATGTTGTTGAAACTAATGAAACTAGCATTTTGTGTTCAATTGTGATGATGAAACTAATGAAATTAGCATTCGTGTTTGCCGAAACTAATGAAACTAGTATTTTTGTTGTTGGAAAATGTGTTGCTGAAACTAGCATTTTTATTATTGAAACCAACACTTATGATGAGGAAACAAATGAAAATGACATTTTTGTTTTTGAAACTAATGAAATTAACATTTATGATGCTGAAATTAGCATTAAGAGTTAGTTTTATATAGTTTCAGCTAGTTCATGAAATAGTTTTTTGTCTGAATCTAACTTATAAACTAGCTTTTATGTGCTGAAACTAATTTGAAACTATTTTTTCAGTGAAAGTAATGATTTATATGTTTATAATTTTAGTTGTTTTAGTTCATCAAAAATAAGTTTTTAGAGTTATTTTAATCATTTTATATTTAATTTCAACGCAAAATAAATTTAAAAACTTGTTTCAACGGTTAATTTCAGTAAAAATATAAAATTAACAATTAGTTTTAGCTAGTTTTAGTCATTTTTAGCTAGTTTCAACTATTTTTAGAGACCGAAACTAGTTTCCGGATGTCAAATTTGTTATAAATCCAGTTGAGCGAGATTTTGAGGTCCATTTCTGTAGTTGAATTTAAAAAATCCTAACTAAACCTACATGACCGAGATTTTGAGGTCCGCTTAACTAGTTTCGGCTAATTTTAGTGGCTGAAAACTAGATTCCAGATGTCCAATTTGTTATTAAATGCAGCTGAGCGAGATTTCGAGGTCCATTTCTGTAGACGGATTTAAAAAATCATCATTAAATTAAATTGGAGTTGAAAGTCGACCTGTTAAATTTAAAATAGAATAGAGAAATATTTGTTTTTGGATTTCGATAAAGTTTAAGATGGATACTCTTTTCATTATTTGAAAAAAAAATTAAAGAAAAATAATTGCACGACACAAATGCCCAATCCATTTCTCGGACATGTACCTTAGATATGGGCTAGCTGAGACATATTCAAAGTCCAATCCACAACCCAACAATTCGGCACACTTGCTAAAATCTCATCATCATCATCGTCCTGCTGCTTGAACGAGTTTGAGTTAGCTCCCATTACTGCGCCGTTTTAACACTTATTCCCTGAAATTCAAACAAAACTTTGCCTCACCTCAGCCGAATAATAATTTGACCGCAGCTTTTTATTCAGTAGGCGCAGGTATGCAGGTCAGCCCTCTCGGCTTTCTTTTTGCTCTTCTTAATTTTCCATTCAATCCAGATGATGATTTTTTTTTCTGTGATTATCAACTGATTAATCTGTCCAATTTATAAATTGAATACGCAATTAACTATCTATCTATATCTATGTGCTTTCCGTCTCATGCTTTTAGTTTATTAGGATTGCTGTGATTTCTATTTGGAAGTGCACAACTCAATCCGAAAATAATTCTAACCCAAGACCTAGTTTATAGAAAATGATGTGCTGGTTGTGATTGCCACTTTGGTTATTTTAGTTGAAGTAAACAACTAAACTATTGTTTGTGACCTAGATATTAGAAGGAAATGTATGTAGAGCAGAAAGTAATTTTGTTGAACATAACTGTTTGTGGATATTTTACTTCAACTATGCTTCTATTCGGGGATATTTAGGAGTGTGATTCCATGTTCCGTAATTAACATTAACAGGGAAACTGAAACAATCTGATTCAACGTTACCTGAACCGTAGCTCACAAGTAATGTACTCAACAAGAAGAGCTCAACTCCAATCCATGGGATACTTCCTCAGGGTATGTTGTCATCCAATTAGAACCTCTTGTTACTTTTCATGGAACGACAATTCCTTTTACCATTCCATTACTAGAAGCCTCTCATCTTTCGCCGCCGCTAGGTCGCCCCCTAGTGATTTTGATTACGGTAGTGATTATGCTAAGCCAGCTCAAAATTTTGGTAATTATGGGAATCAGTTGGGTCAGAATGGAGGTTCTAGAAATGCTGCTGAATATGATTATGGAAATCGAAATAATCAGAGTTTTGGCACAGTTGCGCAAGACCAAAATCATGGTGTTTTTGCTGGCCAAAGAATGGAGTTTGATGGTTCTGATCATGGTGGGAGAGTTGGTGAGAAAAGTTATGGTGGGGCGTGGCAGCAGATTCTAAGAGGGCAGTTTGTTGATGGAAGAAAGATTAGTGGTGGTAACAATGTGGGAGTGGTTAATGGGAGAATGCATCAGCAAAACCAAGTTGAGGGTGACAATAGTGTGACTGCTGCTTATCGAGCATCGAGTAATAATGAGGTGTCGAATGAGGCATCAAGGATTGCTGCTTATCAAGCGTCGAGTAATATGGGGTTGTCTAATGAGGCACCAATTGATGATTGTTCACAACTGGGAGGAAGAAAAGTTGAGGATCTTGATGAGTTAACAAATAAGGGTAAGCTGAATGAGGCTATGGAGCTCTTGGATTTTCTTAATAAGGATGGTATCCAGGTTGATCTGCCTCGATACTTTGCGTTGATGAAGTTGTGTGGTGATTATGAGGCTTTGGAACAGGCAAAATTTGTTCATAGGTGTCTGTTGGAGTCAACGCCAAATATCGATGTAAGGACATGCAATAAGATCCTTGAGATGTATTCTAGTTGTGGTTCCATGGAGGATGCATTTTTAATATTTGACAAAATGCCTAAACGTAACCTGACGTCTTGGGACGTTATGATAGCTGGGCTTGCTAAGAACTGTCTCGGGGAAGCTTCTATTGAATTGTTTGAAGAATTTAAAAAATCTGGACTGAGGCCTGATGGTCAAATGTTCCTTGGGGTCTTTTCTGCTTGTGGCGTGCTGTGTGATACAGTTGAAGGAATGTTGCAATTTGAGTCCATGACAAAGGATTATGGAATTGTGCCATCAATGGAGCACTATGTAAGTATGGTGGATATGTTTGGAAGCGCTGGATGCTTAGATGAAGCACTAGAGTTTATTGAAAGTATGCCTATTCAACCACAAGTGGATATTTGGGAAACATTAATGAAGTTTTGCAGAATCCATGGAGATGCTGTGCTTGGAGACCGTTGTGCGGACCTTGTTCAGTTTTTGGATCCATCGCGCCTGAAAGAGCAATCAAGGGAAGGCCTTATACAAGTAAATGCACCTGACATTGAAAGAGAAAAAGAAAAGAAATCCTATAGTCAAGATGTATTGCACCGTACAGGTAGAGTACATGAGTATAGAGCTGGAGATAGATCTCATCCTGATCACGATAAGTTATATTCGTTGCTTTGGGGATTGAAGCAGCAAATAAAAGATATTGGTTATGTGCCACAAACCAGAATTGTGCTACATGATGTGGATGATGAGTCAAGGGAGGAAGCTCTTATGGCCCATAGCGAGAGACTTGCTGCTGCACAAGGTTTTTTGACTAGTGCACCAAGATCTGATGTTAGAATAATTAAGAATTTACGTTGTTGCAGTGATTGCCATAATGCATTTAAACTGATCTCAAAGATAGTTGGACGAAAAATAATTGCACGTGATATTAAGAGATTTCACCATTTTGAAAATGGAGTTTGTTCTTGTAATGACTATTGGTGAAGTAGGTCAAAGTTTGTTGTAAGAAAGATTGTTTTTCTCTTTTCCTTCTACGGATCTGCACTCCACTGCCTTCCCTGGTCCAGTTACTGTTGTTAGTTAAATAGTTTATTATTTATGGGATTTGTGTTTCCGTCTCTATCCCCTACCCGCATTTGACTTTGAAGGCTATATACCCGGACGAAACTATCATGTCCTATCAGAACGTGTTCCTGATGGTGCTCCTCCTGAAGTTCCATGCCACAGAATTCTGCCGTAGGATCTTTTTGCCTGGTTGGTGCGATATCTAATTGTTAATTATATGAGGAAACTCAAGGAGATATGAAAGTTCTTGGGTGTAGAGGTTTTATTGGACAGAAGGATTTGTTGTTGTGGAATAATTGACAATAGATTACAGAGGTTCTTCTGAGGTGGAAGTGCTTCATCTCAATAATAAATCTGTCACTTGCCTAGAGGCCTGGAGAATGAAGGGGATCATTCAGGTAAAGTTGCTGCTTATTCATGTCATTGAAGATAATTTTGTTTCTGAAACTCCGTATTGTGCTGAAGCTTTTGATGAATCTTGAATGGAGACTTTAACTGTCAAGTTTTTATTTTAGTTTTGCTCATGCTGCATCTTTTAATTTAAATCTTTTGAGCAACTATGCTGAGTGTGACTTGACTGATCCCAAGTCAGATCACTTTATATCTGTATTTACTATTTACTTTTAAGTTTATACTGTTCTTTGTATAGAGAGAAACAGTAGATGTTTTGAGGACGTTGCTAGCCCGGATCATAAGTTTTTAAGTAATTTTTTTGGGCTGTTATTTTGTAGCTTTAATGGGGCTGCAAGTAACCCTTTGCCCGACCACAGCAGTCTTGTTTCTAGTCTGTCTGTGTTATTGTTATACACTCCCCGTGTCTTTCCCATTCATAATATCATATTATCTTTCAAAAAAAAATGTTGTGGTGTAAGACGCACCCCCTTCTGCGATGAATATGTTAGGGTAATATGCTGGGCAACTTGAGTACTTATATGTACAACTCTGGTACAAAAACCGACTCTATTGAAAATTACAAGTTCAGAAACAAAGGTTAAACAAACAGTCAAAATATGCTGATCAAAGTGATCTAGATTAGATGGTCCAACAAAATGTCTGTCTTCTGGTCTGGGTATACCATGTATTTCAGGTGGTTTGCAAATACAACCATAAAAATGGAACTTTTAACACCTTCCTGAACCATTTTATGATGTTTGTTTTACATTTATGATTATGAAGTTGACTGAGGATGCTTGGATGATGCTTCCTGTTGTCTTGTATGGCTAATTCTCTGTTTTTGCCTTTTAACTTTCAGTCCAGGTATCATTGGAACTGGATTTGAAAGTGCGGCAGCTTTGTTTCACGCACTGGGCAATGTCTTTGTAAACTCGACCCAGGAAGGTTTGCTGAGAGTATTCTCAATTGTTCAGGCAGATTATGAAACGGGTAAGGTTTGATTCAGATTATTGTAGTACTCATGCACAATCTCCACTCTCCAGTAACGATTGTGATCTTAGCTATAGCCTGTAGGTATTTTAACATACAGTTCTTCAGTAAACCAAACCAGCAGGATCATGTATATCCTAAGCGAAACCGTGATAGCTGTTACTTGTATCTCTGTGGCTACAGGAATCTTATTAAATTTTTTAATTATTTGATAGATTTGTGTCATATATATAACCGTTGCAGTTTAATTTCATTCGATTTTCAATTTTTCATGGTGAGTGCCATTTGGTGAAAATATTTCTTCTCGAGTGAGCAATAATCAGTACTCCGTCCGTTCTCTCAGAAGTGTCATGTTTTGATTTTTTTCCGGTCAACAGCTTTCAACTTTGACTCCCGATTACTATTAAACTATAATGATAAAATATTTAACGAAATTATATTATGAAAATATAGAACTCAAATTTTCATAATATATTTTTGTTAAATACTTTATCATTATAGTTTAAGAGTAATCGAGAGTCAAAGTTGAAAGATGTTGACCGAAAAAAGTCAAAACAGGACACTTTTGAGAGAACGGATGGAGTAGTGTATTTTCTATTGCTATCGGTGACTGACTGACTGTGAGACGAATTTAGCATGGACTGAAGCTAAAATTTGTTTACTTAGACCCAGCTTTTACAAGTTTTAAATTTTAATTCTGGAGCTGTGTGACTTGGTCAGGTCTATAATATCTTCTAGGTATGTTCCTTCATTTCCTCACTGTTCTCACTTGTCAATTGTCATCATATCATATCTATGCAACCTTTTTCATTTTTTATTCTTATATCTTCAAAATACAACTCTATTTGTTGGTGATGGATTTCCTGTTCTACCTGCCTTTGATATTGATCTGTTCGGTTAAGTAGCTAGCTGTATCTGCTTACGTAGATTAATTCGGGTACATAGTACTAGCATAAACTCGTTTAGTTAACCACTCTAAGAGCAGTTCATTGAGCCTTGTTCAAAGGGTGGATATCCTGGCAGATGTGGCATTGGGCATGGAGTACCTCCACCATGAGTACATAGTCCCTATTGTGCATTGTGATCTGAAACCTGCTAATATACTTCTGGATGAAGATGACGGCCCATGTTGCAGATTTTGGAATCTCCAAAATCCTGGCCGAAGACCAAGATTTCATCCAAACACGGACATTGGGAACAATCGGATACATGGCTCCAGGTATGAAAAGCTGATACTTATGCATACTATTTTTCTGTTGACTGTCTAAGATCAGATAAGAGAAAGCATGCCTTGAGTTTGTTTTGCATCTGATGATAGCACAACAATTTACAACTTTCTTTTTTTGGAAGACAAAAATAAAAGAACATGTAGATGCAAATGCACACTGCAGTAACATTTTCAAAAAATAAATCCAAATAGTGAAAATTGCTGATAACTCTGATATGTGTTGTAAATTGTAATATAACTTACCTGTTGAAATGGCCAGAAGCTTAGCTAGCTTTTTTATTTATTTGTGGTGAAAACAGAAATGACGAATTTGTACCGTCATTTAGTCTGTGAGAGAATCCATAAGTATGAAGTTAAATGAGTGTCATATTGCTTTGTGAACCAGAACTTTGAACTATGTGCCTCGCCACTAACTATTAACTTCTTCTAAATGGGATTATTATGCAACAGAATATGGTTTAGATGGGCATGCATCCACGAAGGGCGATGTCTATAGTTTTGGCATTTTGTTGCTTGAGATGTTTACAAAGAAAACACCAACGGATGATATGTTCAGAGAAGGCTTGAGTTTACATCGATGGGTATATCAAGTGTTCCCTGATGCATTGATAGAGGTCCTCGATTCCCATTTGTTTGCTGACATCAATTCCTCCAGAGAAGGTATCTCAGCCCCAATAAACAGGAATCAACAACCCATTGAAGACATACTCATCTCAATCGTTCAAGTGGCTTTGTTGTGCCTGAAAGAGATACCTGAGGAGAGGATTGATATGAGAGCCATTGCAGCACAGCTAAAGAAAATCAGAGCCGAATTGAAGAAGATAACCAGAAATAACGCAAGGAGATCAACATAGCTCTGCAATTGTGCAAAACCAGGATGCGTATATGCTAGTACTTCTTTTGTTAAATAAATATCATTTCCATTTGTTCACCTTGTCAGTAGCAGACTATACAGAGATTAATCTTCTCAGGTATCAAGTCATCTATAATAAGAAAGTTTTTGTTATCCTGGTGCCTGAGAGATCGCTTTCTCTTTAGAGTACTTTAACCGAAGTGCATAATTTCGGAATAGGATATATACTGTATTACTGTATTGTTTAGGTGACAAAAAGTTCATTTCATTTGACGCATAAGATATATAAAAAAGCCTAGGCTAGCTCCAAAATTATTTATGTAACTGAACCAAGCATCACAGGGGTTGTAAGAATCTGTTATTATAGAAAGCCTTGAGCTAACAGTAACACTAAAGGGCTGGCAAATCAATCTAATATGTGATCCTAATTCTGCAGACTGATAAATATCTACGTTTAAACACAGACGAAGGAGAATGTCACATGCAGGCAATCAAATTGACGATGGAAAATGAAACAAGAAAGACAATTGCAGCAGCGTTAGATTGCTTTTTCTCTCCTTTTCTTTCTTCATCAGTATCATCGTATGATCATACTATCGGTTTTTTGGCTACATACTTTACTTGAGCAGTATAGCAGGTCTTATAGCAAGCCGTTGTGCAGGCTCCATCAACAACAGGGGGTGAACCGACTTTGATACAATAGTCAACGATGCACCCTTTGTAGCAGGAGAATCGCGGATCACCTTTTCCAGGACCATAAAAATCTGTAGGATCTTCTCCGCCTTTGCTAGGACTGCTTTGTGCCACAGGTACTTTACTGTCCTCAACGTTATCTGCAGCATATGCATAATTCGTGAAAACTGCAATCACCATCATCATAATCAAGCAGTAGCGTACGCCTTTGGTCTTCATTTTTTCTTCTGCTTATAAATGTTTAGTTGACAGGTTGATTGTAAAGTTTACTACACAATATGAATTTGGCTGTTGATGGTGGATAAATACACTAAGTGGTTCTATTTCTAGGAATTGCATATGTCGGTTTCATACTATAAAAAGAGTTGGCTCTCATGCTAAGCATTGAAATAGCTATCTGTAGGCCTCATAATTCTACAGGCCCTCCATATTTAGTACTAGCCTGTTACTCTATTGGTACTGTGAAAAGGTAATTAGCCCGTAATGTTCTACTTCAGTTTGTTACATTGGAATTCAGTTCTTGGGCTAATTATAGTGAAGGATATCTCATAGGAATCAAGTAGCTTGTTACTAGATCTAATAATTAGAGTATGATTATGAAGGCCATATCTTATTATCATCGTACATGCAGTATAATAATTAATGTTTCAAACAATTGATTCCAGGTCTATTTCTCTTCAATAATACAGTACTTAATTATTAAGTATCATCAATAAGACACCACTGCAATCATCCAACAATTGTTAATTTGCCAGAAGGAAAGAGAAGGGAAGTCAACTTCGACACTGGCATTTGAGTACGTACAACATTATGAGAAGCCCGAGCTGCAGAAAACATATTCCACATTATGTTCTTGATCAAACTTATAACAGCATCGATGAATATTATTCTTTGTTTTCTCTTGTTCTTGCTTTTCTGTTCTGCATCTTGTATAACACTAGAAAAAAATATCAGCTCCGACTATGCAGCTTTGATGGCCTTCAAATCAGAACTCATACTAGAACCTGATAACATACTCTCCACCAACTGGACACCAAACACTCACCACTGCACTTGGTTTGGTATTACCTGTTTCAACCAGAGTCACAAATTTTGTTCTCTCTGGACTGTCTCTTCGGGGCGAACTGTCTCCAAAAATCGCGGATTTGACTCTACTCGAAGAGCTTGATCTCAACAGCAATGAATTGGGAGGCATTCTGCCAAGCGAATTGGGATCCTTTGAAACGACTGAGGATTCTCAGCTTAATGAATAATGATCTCCAGGGAGGTATTCCTGCAAATTTAAGCAGGTGTTGGAATCTCCAGAAGCTCAATTTGTCAAATAACTTCATAGCAGAAACCATACCTGAGGAGCTTGGATACTTGGGCAATCTTCAACTTCTGGATATTTCTGCCAACAACCTTACAGGTAATATTCCTGCTTCAGTTGGTAATTTTTCAAGATTAGAGATCCTGTATCTGTATGATAATGATTTAGATGGTTCCATTCCATCAGAGCTTGGCAAGCTAACTAATCTCACAGATCTCAGGATCTATTACAATAATCTGGTTGGTAGAATTCCTACTTCATTTGGTAACTTTTCGAGACTAGAGTACTTCTATCTCAATCGGAACAGTTTAGATGGCACTATTCCATCTGAGCTTGGGAAGCTAACACGACTTTTAGAACTCAGGCTCAGTGGTAATAAACTAACCAGCTCGATACCTCCTTCAATTTTTAACATCTCCACATTGAAAATAGTGGCCTTGTACAAAAATGAGTTATCTGGCGAACTACCAGATAATCTAGGGGATGGAATGCCAAATCTTGAAGAACTTTACTTGTATACTAATCTCCTAACTGGAAAAATCCCGATATCGCTATCTAATGTTACAATGGTTAGACATCTCTACTTGTATGATAATGGTTTTCATGGAGAGATACCAAATGAATTCAGAAGGTTGCGGAATTTGCAGTGGTTTAGTGTCGAGATAAACAGAATCTCTGGTGAAATTCCGTATTGGCTCTTCAATGTCACATCACTTGAAGTCTTAGATACAAGAAGAAATTACCTCAGTGGTAATCTTCCCGCGGATCTTGGTAACTGGCTTCCAAATCTTGAAGAGCTTCTCCTGTACGAAAACCAGTTTAGTGGACCAATCAATACCTCCTAAAATAACCAATGCCACAAAGCTCACTATTCTAGAGGTGCAAAATAATAGCTTCAGTGGAACTGTTCCAATGATGTTTGGAAACCTCATACATCTCGAATCTCTGAACCTGAATGCAAACTTACTCACTGACAATCCTGCTTCCACCCACCTAGACTTTCTCAACTCAATCGTGAACTATCGAAAGTTGCAATATCTTGTCTTTTCATCTAACCCACTAAACGGTGAAATACCAGAATCCATAGGGAATATGTCTACCAGTCTTCAACATTTCGCTGGGGAATCTTGTGGGCTAAATGGCCACATCTCACATGGATTTGGAAACTTGAGCGGCTTAATTGACATGTCCCTATCTTGGAATAATCTGCAAGGTTCGGTACCTTTATCATTTTCTGGCTTGCAGAATTTGGAAAGCATATACTTAAACAAATTGAAAGGTTCTGTTCCAACGGTATTTTGTGGCATACACATCTTGGGATTTTTGGGTCTGAGAGGAAACAAGTTTTCAGGCTCAATCCCAACATGCTTTCAGAATCTAACTCAACTGCAAAGAAGTTCTCTAGCGTCGAACGAGCTGAATTCCACTGTACCCTTGGGTTTTTGGAAACTGGAGAATCTTCTGGAATTGTACTTGTACAAAAACCATCTTAATGGCACTATACCAGAAGAAGTCGGGAACTTAAAGGCCGTCACTACCATGGACCTCTCCTTTAATGATTTCTCCGGTGAAATCCCAAATTCCATAGGCTCTGTACAGAATTTATTGACACTTAAGATGTCTCAAAATAAGTTCCATGGTCCAATACCAAATACTTTGAGCAATCTGATAGTCATTCAGTATTTAGATTTGTCATCAAATGGCTTTGTGGTGAAACTTCTCCATCCCTTGGATCGCTTCAAGATCTCCAGTATCTCAATCTTTCTTTCAACGAGGCCAAATTCCAAATACAGGAGTGTTTGCAAATATCACCTTATACGGTATATCGGAAGCATGCGACTATTTCCCTTTCATATTGGGGTGTTTTTCTTTACAGAGCCTCAATCTACATATTACTTATTACTTATTGTCTTTTTTAAATGGCTCGACTCGAATGTTATTCGAATTCTACGATATTCATATAACTTCATAAATGTCGATCCTCGTATCTAAATATTAACCAAAATGGATTTATTGTCACATTTATTGTTATGTATTACAAAAATAAGAGGACTTTTTTAGATGTTGCATCAATATATATATTCAAGGGCAAAACACCACCCTGTAGTTGGTTCCACCTGGACAAGTGAAGGTGCTAGTTGGGTCATCCTGAGGGTAGCTATAAGCATCAGGGCACCTCTGCTTGAAGAATCTTGAAAGATCGGTCGGACTACAAGGCCCCGCGGTGCAGCAGTACTGGGCGGTCCGGTACACAGTACACGGGTTGTTACATCCTCCTGGTGCACGTAACTGGGTGGGGCACTGCCCATTGATGTTGGCAGTGCACCTGATGCCTCTAGTGCAACGGCTTCCACCGTTGGGACTGAATTCCATTGGCACGTTGAACCCATCGACTAGAGATATGTCAATGAAATCCAAGTTTTGGAATTGGTTAAGGCCGAATTCGGCTAGGGTATTGGGAGGTCTACCGTAGCCCTGGCAACGTAGCTGCCCGTTACAATCACCAGTTTGGCAACTGCCTCGACCAGATCCATCAAAGTTACATCCAGTGCGTGGCCAGATACGTCCCCCAGTAGTTCCTGCAGGAATGTTGATGGTCCATGTCTGGCCACTGTTGAGCCGCTGTCCTCCTCCGGGAACGGCCGCAGCCCAGACAGTGTAGGGGCAGTTGTTTCGAATCACAAATGGGACTGCATTGGCATATGATGATAGAAAAAGGAAAATGACAAAGAGTGAGAGGAAGTCTAAGTTTCGAGAAACCATACTTATAACCAAGTTGGTTATTTGTGTTGGTAAATACTAAATGGTTTGAGAGGTTTGTATTTATAGATGGTTTAATTGGTATCATCATGAGATGCACTAAAGAGTTTGAATAGTTGTGAACTTTGTATGTGAAATTTGTTTAAGGCTTTTACAATTATAGTGGATAATTGATTAGTCTTAGAACAATTGAACCAGACCGCTATCATTATGACTTAATTGACTTAAAACAATTGATTATCGTCACGATCAACAGGAATCGTCCATTCTCTTTGCCTAACAAGAAGAGTAGACTTTCCTGACTAAAAATTTAAAAAGGTTACAGTTTTTATTTTATCTTAATTTACTATTATAATTTTTATTTGAAAAATAGATTTCGGTTTCAAAATGCTAATTAGTAATTAGCACGTCGTCTCAAAAAAAGAAAAAAAAAAAAGAAATTAGCACACTGTCTCACGTACAGACGAAACATAAATACAGACATACTAATTGTAGTAAATAGTACTCATCTTTTTTTTTACATTTTATACATATTCCATATTTGTCCATTTTTTTAGATTATATACGTCTCTAGTTTTTAAATTCTATACGTTTCATCGTGTATTTTTCATGCAGCAATTTAAAGAAGACTCAATTTTAGACTTGTACGTAACTTTGACATGATGCTGTTTCACGCTACAAGTTAGTAACGTAATCAGATAAATCCTTAGATAAATGCATAGAACATGGAAAAATAGGCATTTTCAATTTTTCATTCTATACGCGTTACAGCATTCCCCGGATTAAAAGGTAACTTTTTTCCCTGGTTTTCCATTAGAAAGGTAAAATTTCAAAAAAGACAACATTCTATATTGTACAAAAATGAGAAAAGTGTTGAATAATAACTGGAAAAAAAGAATGTCTTATTCTGATCAATCAGTATGATAATATATGAAGAATATATACTCCCCTTGAATGAAACATGAGTTGAAGATCGTGGGTACGCGGTGAGAGTACTGCCTCTTAAAAACCTTGATAAGAAAAACTCATTGGGATAAAAACTTAGTCAAGGGAAAAAGAATGCAGTGTGTATCCCTCTCCCCTGATTGAAACATCACTTCCAGCATTTGAACCTTCGCAGTGCATGCAATCTTCCAAACAAACTGCTAAACTGATTATGTTGGAATCACACAGTGAACAAATATGCAATATCTTCAATTGAGCGAATATGTTGCGCTCGGGTGAACCCTTGTTGTAGACCATGGTTGAAGAAGAACATAGGTCACATATGCTTCGACTTCATGTGAAAGCCTCTCGAACACTTGAAGATTTAGATTTCTTCAAAGTCAATATTTTGTCACTTTGACATGATGGGATGTGATTTCCCTAAAGATAATACGCGAACTTAGGTCCTGAGATCGCCTCCCGAAATGTTAGGAATGAGACTTAAGGGTTACAAGCTCCTCTGTGTGGTAAGGTAGACTGTGAGTTCTACCAGACGGCACAGGACTCCGCTGGACTGGACTGGATCATTGAATGTCGCATCATCACTATCTGTATGGCTCCCGGTGTGTACCTACCTGGGGGGGGGGGGATTTGTAAATCCGGTCTGTCGTGTGGTCAAACCGAAAGATAAGACTTTACTTGAAGGTGGTTGAAGACCTACCTTGTTAGCATATTGAGAATGTGTACAGAATAGGAAAATAGTAACTAGATCAAAGGATATTTCTCCAAGAATGTATTTTATTTTGCTCAGAGTTCTTCCCACCAAGAAGACTCAAGGTTGTGCCTGGAGAGTGAAGTTCTTGAGAGTGTTGTCCTAATGTGTTTTCCTCCTTAGCTTTTTCTTGAGAATCACTCCTTTTATAGACCTTGGAGGAGCACATGTCGCTGCCACCACAACAGTTTGCCAAGTGTCCTCACACATACGTGGTTGGTAGGCTTAACCTTAACAGACATGGACGTGGCCCAATAATCATGTAAGAATAAATATGTCTTTGTTATTATCCACTTGTGTTATACTCATCCGTTTTTTTTAGATGTTTACGTTTGCTTTTGGAACGGTTTTAAGGAAGTTGGTATAATGTGTGTGGTGTTTGAGTTAGTGGCAGAACCCACGATAAAGTTGTGAGATAAAAGTTTGTCAAAAAAGGAAACGTAAACAATCTAAAGAAACGGACTAAAAATGAAGAAGATGAGTACAATACATATTGTACTTGGAGCTGCTATTAGTTTAAACATGGATGGTTTCATATATAGCTGATTTTCTTCTCGAATATGAGTTTCAGCAGCATTCAGCTCCCACTGAGTTTCAGTATTCTACTTCTTCACAAGTAGCTTTGGTTTCAAGTTTAAGTCTTGGAACGTATCAATAGACAGTTTAAGAGTAGAGATAATTTGAAGGTTTGTAAGCACAGGTGAGAGTTTGATCACGTTGTTGACACACCCTTATATATACTCATCCTAAGACCCTTTATTTATATTGTCTCAAGGGAGCCGTTTGAATTTGAATTATTTGGCTAAACCAAGAGATTTCACTATCTTGTTATGTTGTCACTATCAGCAGCTTGTTTTCTAGTCTTCAATCTTCAAAACGCGTGTTTAGCATTTAATGGTCTTTGATATTCAAACTTGAATGTTGGATCCAGAATGTAAAGTGATCAGCAAGGCAGGTCACATATGTTATCAGTTAGCAAGCAGTCTCAGTTCAAAAAGTTCAACCTACTCTGTCATATAGATTTTCACTTAAACTATTTGATTGTTGAATTTCTCACTTTCTGAAGCAACATGTGCCTTTGTAGATACCTTTCTCAGAAATCTTTTAAGTCTTCAGTCTTCTTGTCTACAACTTTTTGAGTGGTTCTAGGTCTTCAATCGATTGTTTTTGCAAACAAAGTACATCATCAGCAAGCCTAAGAACTTATCTAGTACCTACACTACGTCTTTAGCAATCAAACGTTCCTCTTTTACAATATCCTTTAAAATATAAATTCATATGGACCTTAAGAGTTCTAGTTAATGGACTTTAACTTAATTTGGCATGGTTAATTGCTCATCAAAATTACAAGTTTTCTAATAGTCACCAAATGCAAAACAATTTGCAAGATTAGAAAGGTGATTATGCTGGTGAATTTATTTTTTTTTAATTTTGAGTTTCATGCTAATGTAAATTTTAATAGTACTCCCTCCGTTCTCTCTAAAGTTTCATGTTTACTATTATCAAAACAATTTTAGAAAAATAATTACAAATAGATCTTAGAATAAAAATTATAAATGGTGATTTTACATGCATAATTACTTAAAGTTGAAGTTTATAACCCTTACAAACTTTTTTCGAACTCTTTATTATTTTTAATTATTTTTTAAAAATTTATAGGAAGTTTTAGAGAGAACGGATGGAGTATTGTTTGCGGTGAATAGCCCAACCAGGCCATCACCATGTAGAAAATATTAGCAGTGACTGAAAATTAAAGTGTTACTCTTACTAATATTAGTGGAGTTAAAAGACTTGCACTAAAATTTCCACTAATATTAGTGGAGTAAAAAGTTGGATTTCACTTTCTTACATTTTTCAAATTTCTAAAGTTGTACAAGTCTAAGAAGAAGAAGAATATAGCTTGAGCGAATTAGTATAGTTTATGTTGTCAGTTTAAAGTTTCATACATATGCATGCATGTCTTCCAATATTTATCCCAAAGAATACCATTCCCTAAAATTAACACCAATAGAGGAAAAGAAGAGGATCGAAAATTAACACCATTCCCTCTTTTTTTTATTAACACCAATAGAGGAAAAGAATACCATTCCCTAAATTGCTTGCAAGCCCTAATTAATATGTTTGGGACAATTGATAAAGTAGCTGCTACGTACGTCGTTTTAGGAACAAGCGAAGATGTACAATAAATGAATATTATTTAATTCAAGAATTCAGTCAGTCAAACCATAAAAACACTAAATAAGAAAAATATTTATAATAATCACAAATCTAATAAACAAGCGAAGATGTACGATAAAACACTAAAACTCACTAACTATCTATGAACTGCTTGAAATTTTTATTTATGGTCTTCTGAACAAGGGTTTGACCAAAAAAAATTCACTTTTTATCATTAAATTCATATCCGACTCTATCTGAGAATTTAATTTTATTAAAAAGAAAAAATAAAAATAAAAATAGAGATGAGAGATGTGTATTGGTGATGAATCGGTATTGAATACATACTCCCTCCGTCCCAAAACAGTTCAACCGTTTTGACTTTTCGCGGTCAACAGTTTCGAAGTTTGACTACAAATTAATCTTAAACTATGAAAACGCGGCTGCGCAACTAAAGAAAACCAGAGCCGGACTTAAGAAAAGAACCGTATATAACGCAAGGAGGTCATCCTAGCCATTTCATCGGCCTTGTGGATCTTGGATCCATATATAAGATTTGCAAAATAAGTACCTGCTTCAAATGGGCATGTGATCATTTCATAATTCTCAAGCTTTGAGGTCGTTTGTGTAATAAGAGTACAAAAGACTATGCTGGCTTTTTCAATTAGTATTAAGTCTTTGTACGTAGTTTCCATAAACTAAACTAAACCATTACGGAGGGCAAACAGGTCTTTTTCACTATGATAAACTGATGTTGCCAACCAAATTCCCAAATTGGATGCCGGAGAAATCCCTAAATCACTTGCAAGCCCTAATTAATATGTTTGGGAGAATTAAGAAAGTAGCTGCTAAGTCGTTTTAGGAATAGCATACCATGAATCTACTTCCTCTACTTCTACTGAATACAATCACATAGATACATATATATTATTTAATTCAATCAAACCATAAAAATACTAAATAAGAAAAATATTTAAATAATCACAAATATAATAAACAAGCGAAGATGTACAATAAAACAATAAAAACTGACTAACAGTCTATGAAGTGCCTAAATTTTTATTTTTGGTCTTTTGAATAAGGGTTTGACAAAAAAAAATCACATTTTTATTATTAAATTTGTATCTAACTCTACCGAGAATTTAATTTTATTAAAAGAAAAAGAAAAACAGATGAGAAATGTGTATTGGTGATGAATCGTATCAAATACATATCATGAATATGTTGCATGTTTTAAAAGTATTGATGGTTCCTAATAGCTAGCATGAGCTCCACTTTAAAGTAAAGTAGTGCTAATTTGATTGTATAAACCGTCACATTTTAGTAAATCTAAAGTTCAATTCTTGATAGACATTAACATCCGTACATAAGTGCGTTTGTACGGTATTACAGTAAAAAAATTCGCCATTCTTATAAGTGTCTCCCAAGTCCCAAACCAGCGGTAAATAGTACACGTTGACAATAATAACGTAGTACTGGTAATTAAAAATCTTATTGATGTTATATATATGATGAAGTAAAATCGATCATGATTATCAATTCATCATCACATAGTGTATAATATTACAATAATACATAATTATTCAAACCAGATTGGTATGTGTATGAGGAGGAGGAGGAGATGGAGGATATTTGTGTTGACAAACCATAAAGCACATAACAATGCACCCCTCACCAATATGATAACAGTTATGTTCCTCTTTACATGCATCCCAACATTGATTAAAATCATCTGTTGCTTCACTGCAATTCATCAACATCAGGGACATTACCATCGCTAGTACTAAACAAACTTGCATCATCTTCATCTTTCCTTAAATGTAATTGCACCAAAATATATATCTTATTGCGATTATGCAAATGTTTAATCATACACAGCCCCTATTTATAGCCATACCTCACATGATCACATCCCCTTTTTTTAGGTTTCCAATGAAATCTATATAATATATAAAAGCAGAGTTCACATTCTAAAAATATCAACCAATCAGAATGCTCAATTCAAGTTTATGCTGACGTGTCAATTTCTCATTTAATTGGAATAAATTTATTTTAAAATTCACTTGGAAAACATTGACTAAAAATAGAATAAAATTAAAATTCAACTAAGCATATGCCAAAAAATAATTAATCTAACTCAAAATATAATCTCCTAAGCGTATTCCTGAAAATAAACGTGGTGAAAATATAATCTCTCCAAATTCAATTAACACTAGAATTTCTATCTTATAATCAAAATTTTGATTCCTCTGTCGAAAATTTCATGTATACATTAAAAAATAAAAAAAATGACAGAAAAAGAAGGAATAATATTTTAATTACTTTGTATTTATGTCACTACTCATGAATTTATTCAACAATAATTTAGAATAATAGATATATTTGCCATGTGTATTACACAAAAAATTATAATAACACTCATATTTGGTGATACTATTTTGAATATGTCTATCAATGAAAATGAAAGAAAATATCATTATGTATTTTATTTGATATTTATTTAGCGTTTAGGTAATTTAGAACGAAAGATATGTTTGATATGTATATTCCGTAATAAATAAGAACTACAATAACATTCGAATCAGTGATGGTACTATCATATAAACTTTTTATCCATAAAAATTATTTTAGAAAATAGTTATTTATTTATTATTTAATACTACCATCGTCCCTGTATAAGTTTATCATTTGCTTTGTATAGGGTAAAACTCATTTCAGTTATTCCGGAGTGCCGTTGCCCAAATTAGGTAGTCTAAATTACTTTGTATTTATGTCACTACTCATGAATTTATTCAACAATAATTTAGAATAATAAATATATTTGCCATGTGTATTACACAAAAAATTATAATAACACTCATATTTGGTGATACTATTTTGAATATGTCTATCAATGAAAATGAAAGAAAATATCATTATGTATTTTATTTGATATTTATTTAGCGTTTAGGTAATTTAGAACGAAAGATATGTTTGATATGTATATTCCGCAATAAATAAGAACTACAATAACATTCGAATCAATGATGGTACTATCATATAAACTTTTTATCCATAAAAATTATTTTAGAAAATAGTTATTTATTTATTATTTAATACTACCACCGTCCATGTATAAGTTTATCATTTGCTTTGTATAGGGTAAAACTCATTTCAGTTATTCCGGAGTGCCCTTGACCAAATTAGGTAGTCTAGAGTGCGCCATGTTCAATTTAACACACTGACCAATTTAGATACTTCATTGCAAGTTTTTAACACACTGACCAATTTTGGTACTTTTCCAATTTAACGTAAAAAATATGAACAATACAAGCGTGTGATAGCCACTCACTTGAGGGACCAAAATTCTCAAGACAATAGGAAAATTGGCATGTCTTATACAATGCATTAAAATCCCAGTTTGGTACTCCAAAGTACCAAAATTGTATATAGCACCCCTCCATTTTTCTTTTTTTTTTTTTTTGCAATTTTTTAATTCTTATTTTATTCGCTATTTTCGATATGTCGGATGTGTTACCATGCTTGAATTATTCAAATTGAAAAAGTATCAAAATTGGCAACGTGTTACAATAAAGTAAATAAATTGGACACGGGCGCTCTCTAGATTACCAAAAATAGATTTATTCGAATATTACGAGTGGAAGCATGAGATGTTGATTATTGATTGGAAGATAGAAAGTTGAAAATAAAGAGAGAAAGATGAAACTAGAGAGAGGGAAATGAGAGGAAAAAAGCGAGAGGTCTCTCAAAATGTGAACAGTACCTGGTGCCTCTTTAATTGAAACCCAAATGTGAGGTCAATTATAGACGTCGAGAGGCCTCTATAGTCCAAATCCAAATATGTTGTAGGAGTTTTGTTGAAAGACTATTAACTCCAATATATGAACGCATTTGAGAAAAATAGAGTGAAGGTGATATAGAATCTATGGCAAGTTCATGGTCACGGGGCAAATGAAAGACATTCATGTGGATGACAATATACCCAGTCTTAATTATGCCGATATAATTTATAATAGTGGATGGGTTTGATTGTGTTCCATAATAATTAAACTAATAATTGCATTTGATGGGACTACCATGTAGCCTATCTATTCATATAAGTGTATACTGGCTTTATCCTATTTTGAAATTCAAGAGACTAAGGGGTTTTGATGAATGAAAATTGAAATCCAATATTGGAACACATTTGATGAAAATAGGTTGAACGTGATATGGGATCTATGGCAAGTTCATGATCACGTGGGAAATGAAAGACATTCATGTGGATGAGATTACACTCAGTCTTAATTATGCTGAAACACCGGATGTGTTCGAATGGTGTACTCATGTGATAATTTACAATAACAATCACAATAGATGGGACTACCATATAGGGTTCTATCTATAATAAGTGTATTCTTACTTATCATATTTTGAAGTTCAACATAATATTAGAGGTTTTGTTGAATGACTATTGAACTCCAATATTGGAACCCATTTAATTTGAGAAAAAAACAGAGCGAAGGTGATATAGGATCCATGACAAATTCATGGTCACGGGGAAAATGAAAGACATTCATGTGGATGACATTATACTTAGTCGTAATTATGCTGAAATAATTTATAATAGTGGATGAGTTTCTTTGTGTTCCATAACAATTAAAATAATAATTGCATTTGATAGGACTACCATGTAGGCTATCTATCCATAATAAGTGTATACTGTCTTTATCCTATTTTGAAATTCAAAAGATTAAGGGTGTTCCTGAATGAGAACTGAAATCCAATATTGGAACGCATTTGAGGAAAATAGGGTGAACGTGATATGGGATCTATGGCAAGTTCATGATCACGGGGCAAATGAGATACAATCATGTTGATGACATTATACTCCGTCTGAATTATGTTGAACCAGTGGATGTGTTCGATTGGTGTACTCATTTGATAATTTACAATAACAATCACAATAGATGGGACTACCATGTAGGCTTCTATCTATAATAAGTGTATTCTTACTTATCCTATTTTGAAGTTCAACATGATATTAGATGTTTTGTTGAATGACTATTGAACTCCGATATTGGAACCCATTTAATTTGAGGAAAAACAGAGCGAAGGTGATATAGGATCCATGACAAATTCATGGTCACGGGGAAAATGAAAGACATTCATGTGGATGATATTATACTCAGTCTTAATTATGCCGAAATAATTTATAATAGTGGATGGGTTTCATTGTGTTCCATAACAATTAAAGTAATAATTGCATTTGATCGGACTACCATGTAGGCTATCTATCCATAATAAGTGTATACTGGCTTTATCCTATTTTGAAATTCAAAAGATTAAGGGCTTTGCTGAATCTGAATGAGAATTGAAATCCAATATTGGAACGCATTTAAGAAAAATAGGGTGAACGTGATATGGGATCTATGGCAAGTTCATGATCACGGGGCAAATGAAAGACATTCATGTGGATGACTTTATACTCGGTCTTAATTATGCTGAAACAGTAGATGTGTTCGATTGGTGTACTCATGTGATAATTAACAATAACAATCACAATAGATGAGACTACTCTATAGGCTCTCTATCTATAATAAGTGTATTCTTGCTTATTCTATTTTGAAGTTCAACATATTAGGGGTTTTGTTGAATGACTATTGAACTCCAATATTGGAACCCATTTATTTTGAGAAAAATAGAGCGAAGGTGATACATGATCCATGATAAGTTCATGGTCACGGGGAAAATAAAAGACATTCATGTGGATGACATTACACTCAGTCTTAATTATGACACATATGAATATTATGCATGTACGTGTTAAGTTTGAAGATGAAAAATACATCATGTTAAGTATTTTGTAAATTCAACATTTTTTCTTTGGTAAAAGTGGAGTATTATATGACCATGTTCATAGGGCAAAGGAAAGACATTCATATCGAAAATAGCATTGTACCGATGGTTGTTGGAGGTCGATAATAGTACCAATGCCAATGAAAATGATAATGGGGAGATATTAAATTGACATATGACATTCTAATTCAATGAAAAAATACATCCTATTAAGTTTTTGGATACTATAAGATGTTCCAGTTAAGAGTTGATGAGTGGTAATGCTTATGATAAACATAGACCGATATGGAGAGATAAACAATTGTGTAACAATACACATATGAGCAATATCTTTCTTTATTTGTTATTCCACATAATCAAATTTATATAGTAACAAATGTGCGCACAACTTTTTTATGCCCCGTCGAGTACTCGACGGGTTAATTAACTAGTTAATTACGATAATTAAATCCAGCTCTAATTTTTTTGAAACGGAATTTCTCTATTTAATGATATCAAATTAAATCCAGCTTTAGTTTATTTCTTTAATTTTTTTGAAACGGAATTTCTTTATTTAATGATATCAAATTAAATCTAGCTTTAATTTCTTTCTTTAATGATAGGAGTATCAAATTTCACAGGCTTTTGGAAAATTAAATGAAAAAGATGTTAAAAAAGACGTAAATTAATAGAGATGAGAGGAAGGGTGTGTATGTACATATTAGGATGAATATGTAGCCTGTTTTAAAGTTGGTGGCTCCTGCCTCCTAGCTAGTATCTACCATGAGCTCTACCTTAAAGTAAAATAGTGCTAATTAGAAATTATTGACTGTCACATTTTAGTAAATCTAACATTCTTGATCACAATTAATAACATTGGTGCATAACCCAGGGGCAGAGTTTATTTTTCATTATAGTACTAGCTAGTAGCTCATCAAAATTTGTTTGTATGAATGGCAAGAGCTCTGGGTTTTTAGCTTACAGGCTTCGGTTCGATGCTTCGCAACGTCAAATACTTGTTACCTACCCCTTTCCAATATTTTATCATATTTGTTTTAATAAATATTTTTTCTTCCTTGTTTTCCATCTATTTTTCCTAGCCTTTTTCCATCCTTTACTTGTTTTTCATCTCCATTTCCTTTGTTTTCCATCTTTTTTTCTTCTTCTACTCATTATTATTTTCTTATCACCGCCCTATGGCATGTATATTCAATTATAAAATAAAATTATATACAAAATCATATAATTAAATGATTCCTGATCGGAGATATACCGTATTTACTTATTTTGAAGCGAAAAATGTATAGTTCACTTCAACTTTCAAGGTTACATTAGTTTAAAAATATGTGTTAACCGTATTTGTCACAGTGCAACTTGACCCTTTTATAATTAGCCACACTTTTATTTATTTACTGACTCCGCGACACACATTTGAGAGAGGGGGTTGATTACACTTCAAAATAAATAAATAAAACCATCCTTATGATTGCTTTTACAATTCTCTCCCAAACAAGCGGTAAATGAAAAAGATTGAATTGTAGAAGTAGCTAGGCAATGACAACATAGTGTAGTAATTAAAAATCTTATTGATCTTATGTGATGAAGTAATTAAAATCGATCATCATCACATACTATAATATAATAATATAATAGGGAGAGTTATTTGATTTTTAGTGACAACTAATTGTCCTTTCTCAGAAAAGACCTTCATGTGCACACAATTACATTTTAGTCCAAAGTCAACACAAATTCATTATTCCAAAATTTGATTTTGATGAATCCAAACAATCCTTAGTGTTTTAAAGTAAAAAAAGGAAAAATTTGCACTAACTCTTATTTTTCTTTTATTTATTTTATTTATTTTTGCATTTTTCTTTTACTTTTTCTTTTCTTTTTTTCCTTTTTTTTCCACTCTTCTTCTTCTTCACAAACTCCGATGCCGGAGTATTCAAAACTGCAATCTGGAGTTTCGAAACTCCATATCGGAGCGATTTGGAGTTTGGAAACTCCAAATCGGAGAAAACATGCTCTCTGATCGGAGCATGTCTCCTTGATACACAGCTCCGGTACCGGTGACTGGACCGGAGCTTGCTCCCGTACCGATGACTGGACCGGAGCTTGCTCCCGTACCGAAGACGAAGAAGAATTGAAAAAGGAAAAAGAAAAAGAAAAAACAAAAAAAAGAAAAAAGAGAAAAAGAAAAAAAATAAACATTGTTGTCCTATTTTTTATTTAAAACACTAAGGACGGTTTCAAAATTAAATTTTGAAATAATGAATTTGTGTTGACTGTGAATTAAAATGTAATTGTATGCATAAGAATGTTAATTTTATTATTAGGGTAAAAAAAAGGTATTAAAAATCAATAGACCCTACTATATAATAATACATTACTCAAACCAGATTGGTTTGTGTATGAGAGGAGGAGATGGAGGATGTTGAAGATATTTGTGTTGAAATTCTTGCCGGCACATAAGAACGCACGCCTCCCCAATATGCTAACAATTATATTTCCGATTACATGCATGCCAACATTTATTAAACTGATCTTCATTTGTTGCTGCTTCACTACTTGTGTAATTTAACATCAACATTACAATCATGACTACTAATTAAACTTTCATCATCTTCATCTTTCTGCAATGTAATTCCACCAGAAAATATATATTTGATTACAGTACAGATGTATATTATCACACACGCCCTCTATTTATAGCCATAATACACATCCTTTTTTTTTTCCAATGAAATTACGATAATTAAATACAACTTTACTGTCTTTCTTTAATGATATCAAATTTAACAGGCTTTTGGAAAATAAAATGAAATGAAAAGGTGTAATTTTGTGAATTGTTATCACAATAATAATTAAAGGAGCGCGCCACCTATAGGTCAAATTTGGTTCCATCATTTACAATATTGAATCATGCCACAAAATGTCTTTCAAAACTAGTCTATAGTGTATAGTGTAAAGACATGTTTACCCCTTCATGAAAGCTCCACATTCACGTGCTACTGCACTGTCTCCATTCAGACAACGCTACAAAACCTGAGTAAATGGCATAAAATACCCTTCAATTATCGATATCATTATATGTAAATCACTCTCAATTTTTAAATTGTACCAAACCCCCTCGATTAACATTAAAATCTGCGCCACACACCCTCAATAACTTTCCATTAACTTTAACCGTTTAAGTTAACGTGTTAATTTCAAACACCATACAACATTATATTTTGTAATCCTTTTTTCTATTTTTTTATAACAAAGTTGCTTTTTATTCAAAGTAATTGTTGAAATACAACCAATCACTTACAAATACAACCAATCTAATGACATGCGCATCTTCTTTTTTTCTTCTTCTTTAAGCTGTTCAGCTCATCTGTTTATGGCTTCTTTTTTTCACCGTTTGTTATTACTATTTTATCATTTATTCCACACTTCAAACATATTACATTACACATCACTATCTATGATATTATTCTACCATCTTTAAGAAATTATAATCATTAAATAATACTAGTTCCTCCATTTCACTAATAACTTCCTAAGTTTTCATTTTGAGTGTTCTTTTACAAACTTTCTAAGCCAAATATGGAAAGTTTTTCAACCCAATTACAAATGTTTTATTATTTATCTCTCTTTCTTTATGACAACTTTTTTAATCTCTATCATACTTTATCACCCTTTCACAATTAAATACTCATACAAATTAATTATACTTGTAATTAATTTGAGTTCAAATCGAATATAACAATAAATTAATAAATTCAAATAGTTTCGGAGAAATTATTACATATACGGAATAAATTGAAATAAAAATTAAATTAGAACTGGACATTTTACATGTAGAACCCATAACCTTAAATATAAAATCTAAGCACTAATTTATTAAACACCGGGTAAACTAATTAATTAAACACTAGTATTATGGTGCCGAGAAATAGTACCACCGCACCATAGCCGAGTCTCATAGAAGGCAACTGTAATGCACGCTCTGTTAAGTTTGACGGAGAGGGGTATAGGTGCAGGGTTTATTGTAAAATGGGGGGTTTGACGCTATTTATATAATTGAAGGGGATTCGTGCTTCTTTATGATAGTTGAGGGGTTTTTATGCTATTAGCCCTACAAAACCTTAATAAATGTTAATATAAAGTACATGTGAAAGACATTAAAATAATAATAATTCGTTAAATTCGGGTGAAGTAGACCCAAAACCTTAATTCTTTCGAAAAATTTCACCATAGTACAAAAATTATTTCAACATGTCCGGCCCTGAGATTTAGAGGGGTTGTGCGAAAATTACAAACGGGTCCCAAATATTATCGAAAAAAATAATTATATATGCTTATCCGTTTTTTTAGATTGTTTATGTTTGCTTTTGGAACGGTTTTTAGGATATTAGTATAATGTGTATGATTTTAAGTTTAGTGGTAGAACCATAGTAAAGTCATGAGATAAATTTGCGAAAAAGAAAAAAAAGACATAAACATCTAAAAGAACGAACGAAAATAAAATAAGTAAGCAATGTAAAAAACAGATGACTACATTATTAGAAGTGATTGAATTTTTTCAATATATATTACACAACTAAGATTTCTTTGAAAAGTGCAATTTAATATTTATAATCACCTTGTTAGTAAATAAGAATATGGAAAATTGAAAATTGAAAAATGAAACTAACTTCACTCTGCTAGAAAATAGGAGAATGAATGTGAAAGAATATTGTAGTAACTAATTTCCGAATTCTTATATATTTTGTAGGAGCCTATAAAAGACTCATTCTTGTACATTGTAAAATACACCATAAAATGCATATGCTATTCTTCCCACTTTATCTCTTCTTTTCATTCTCTTTTTCTTTTTATTCCAACACTAGTACATTATGCCTTTGATGTTTAGAGATCGAGCTTGGAAGGAGGATGTTTCCGTGCACATAGTTCGAAGCACCTAAGAACACATGCCTCGGTAGGCTCTGGGCGACAATATTTCTGTTTGCATGCATTCCAACACTCATCACCATTATAAGAATTAGGATTTGCAGTTTCAGCATCAACAACTGCTGCTGCTTCTTCTTCTTCTTCACTACTAGTCATGTTGAAGAACATCATTATCACCACCAAACCCACAACTAACCATACATAATTATTTCTCTTCATGTTGCACTAAATGAATGTACTAGTAGTACTATTGATCAATTACATATGTTTTGTGATGCAATGCCTCTATTTATAGCCTATAGCTCAATCACATCCATATAGAAAATGATTAATGAAATCCAACTTTAATTCCTAATGATATCAAATTTCAGGGGAAGAAAGGAGAAGTACCGTACTTTACGATTATTATCACAATAATATTAAAGTGATATTAAAAAGTAAGATTGGAAAATACTTTGTGATCACCGGCGGATCCCTACCGAGTCGAGGTGGGTCACTCGATTCATTTGAAATCACATTTGCCTCTAAATTAGTAGTGTGAGTTTGAAACTTAATTATTACTTCGTACAATACAATACTCTACTAGTACTAAACTACTCATTTAACCATCTAATAACCCCAAACTTATACCACCTTATGTCTCTGTCGGGATACCACCTTATGACTCCGTCGTGTTGGAACTCCGGACACTCCTGGTATGACTCCGGTGTTTGTTTTTCCATGATGATGATTGATGGTAACTAATTATTTCCATTTAAGAATAATTATTTTCAAATCACATTTGAATGAGTTTTTTACTACCAAATCCGTACATGAACACAGTTTTTGCTATTCTTGGCAACAATCCCACTTTCAGTTCAGGTACTTTTGTCTGAACTCTGAACGGAGAAAAAACATCCATTGAAGATCCTGCAAATCAAGAAGACCAGATGACGTCATCACCACCAGCAATTGAAGCTCGAGAAATCAGCCTGCCGAAATCAATCCACACACCAATCCCCCAAATCACTTCCATTCTGTATGACCCACTCTCCCAATCCCTCGCTCTCCGCCACTCCGACTCCTCTTTCTCTCTCTACCCTTCTTTCTCTCTCCTCTCCACTTTCCCTTCTTCCACTCCCCCTCAACCCCTCGTCCCTGCCCCCACCTCCTCCGCCGCTTTCCTCCACCTCCGCACCTCCTCCTCCGCCACCACTCTATTCCTCGCCTCCGCCCCTCTCCTCCGTCCCCCATCCACCCTCCTCCGCTTCTACATTCTCAAACCCAACCGTTTTGCGAGAGTCGGAGTCGTTTCGAGTCACAGAGACTTGGAGTTTGACAAGGGGAAGGGTGGTGTTGTGTTTAAGGCTAATCATGGGGTGTCAATGAGGCTGTCAGCTGGGGGGACTAATGTGTTCTCCTTGTACTCCGTTTCGGAGTCCAAGATATGGGTTTTCTCGGTTAGGTTAGTGGTGGTGGGGGAGGAGGAGGGTGGTGGGGAGAGTTTGAAGTTGATCAAGTGTGCTGTTATTGATTGTTGTTTTCGGGTTTTCGAGATTAAGGTTTTGTTTGGGTTCTTGGTCTTGGGGGAAGAGAATGGGGTTAGGTTTTGGCCCTTAAGGCCTCTGGTTAAAGGGAGGAAGGAGGATAAGAAGAATGGTGGTGGGACTAGGAAGGTGTTGAGTTTGCAGGATGGCAATAAAAGCTTAGCTTCCAGTGGGGATTTGGAAAAGGGCGTAAAGAGTGCCGATTCCAGTGAGTTGTGGTTCTTTTTAACATGCTTGCGTATATGTGTGTTTCATAATTGATTGCTGTGTGTAGTTTTCATAAATGATTTGGGTCCTATGGTGATTGCTGTAGTATGACTATATGTTTGATTGTTGCTCGTTATATGTAAAGAGATTAATGTTGCTTTGGATTCACTTAACATGTAGATGTGTCATTGGAAAATGATTGATCATCTGGGCTTTAGAAACAAAAATGCAGCATGATTATTAACCGTTCATGGATCAATATACAAGTTTTTGGTCAATTAGATTAGGTTGTTGTTGTTACTTATGTCATCAGTATAGTAGAAATGAGATGATGCGATAGTTAATTCCAAGGAGGTAGTATTGCTTCAAGTATTTAAAATTTCGATATCTTTAGAAAGATAGCCTCATCGTGCATTTACGACTGAAGTATAGGGCTGTCAGGAAATCTTGCTTTGTGATTCTCTCAGTACAGCTGCTGACTGTGGGTTGTAACATGCAGCAAAGTCGAGGCTTCAGAAACTGAGACAAGATTCTAAAGAGACGGGTGCGTTCTTTGCAGCTTTTGAGGATGGCGAAAGTTCCTCGTCTATAGAGTTCCCTGGTAAATCAGTGAAAGCAATTTTAATCCAGGCATTGTCAGCAAAGACGTTTGTGGTTTTAGATTCTGTTGGAAAGCTACACCTTCTATGCCTCTCTTATTCTGTCCAAGGATTATGCTCCCCTTGTCCCATGCAACAATTGACTCAATCCATGAAAGTTGTAAAGCTGGCAGTATTTCATGATGTTTCCACAGGTACTGCTTTGGTGACTGGGCTCTGTTATCACAATAGAGTACATATTCTTTGTTATTGTCACCATATGCCTCTTTAAGTCACTTGCCACCTTTTTGCAGTGACACAAACCGTTTGGATATCCGATGGAAGTCATACCGTCCACCTGCTTAGGATCACTGACTTGGATCCGCCCTTTGATAAATCTGAGAACAAGGATATTGAAGAAAATCTGACACAATCTTCAGGTGCCAGACATTCTCTTTTGCATTGCCATGCTCTTCATTCTGTCGTGCTAAGTATATGCGAGTTGTGACACAACTATTACCCCAAATATATTTGCTCTGCCTTGTACGTGGATATGTTGTTGCATCATTTGTTATCACAAAAGTAGCTTCCTTTTTCTTTTTTCTTTTTTTTTTTCTTTTTTTTCAAATGAGGCTTGTTTTTCCTGCTATCTGACTGGATCGTTCAATCCGTGAGAGTCATTTCTATTCTGATCCATACATCATGAAACCTATCCACTTCCCGCCCTATTTTTGTACTCTGTGTTGACAAAATTTACAATGAATTAGATAAAGACCTTAGGTCATTGTTTACCATGCATGCAGCTCTCTTACCTTTAGAATGTCCATTTTTCATTATTGGATCCATTGCCATATGATCAGTTTTATTATAATCACATGTGTAAAAAGGATAAGTGAACATGTACTGCATATTTATTTATTTATTTTCCTTTTATGGAATATTATTTATATTGAACTATGGTTGAAATTGTAGAACTTGTTCATTTTAAGGGTCCATTAACCTTTTAGAGAAAAACAGATCAGTATATTTCTCAAAGTTTATATCTATCTACTTAAGCACTGTGTAACCATAAAAAACTAAGCTAGTTTTGCCTGTTTTGTGGGCAGTTACGCAGGCAATTTTTGTTAGTGAAAAGATCAAAGACATCGTACCTTTAGCTGCTGAGTCGATGATGATTCTCGGGCACGGTATGTATGACCTCTTTTCAGTTCCTACCGCCTCGCTGGATAGGGAGACCATATTGGATAGTGTATGTATTTAAAAATGGCCATGGTCTTGGGTTATGAAGAAGATTATATGGATGGGATTCTTTTCATTCTGACCGTGCTTCAGTCTAAATACCATGTGGATTAATATTAGATTTATATTTTTAGAACATGTTGGTTGAATAGGAGGCTGCATGTTACGAGGTCTTTCTTCTTTTTTCCTCTCTTCTTATGCTGACAGGATTGTAAATATTTCCAGTTGATTCAAGTATAATCTTCCATGTCTATGCAGCTTTATATTCATAAACTCTATAATATGAGTCCTTATTAATTGAATAAAGATACAGTTCTAAAATTATATAGGTTTTCTATACTATTATATTTCGATTCGCTACAGTCAGTACTGTGGGTTGCTTCATTGTAACCTGAAAAAAGATGGCAAGCGAAAGAAAGTCAGAATCTGTAGACACTTCTTATTCCACTGTTCGTCTCTTTTCTTTTAATTAACTAATAACTTGTCCAATCATTTGCAGGAAGCTTGCTTGCTTATACAATTCCCAGTACTGCTTGATGGCCGGGCTCTGAATGGGAAGTTTGTTTCTTGCAATTTGTGTACTCTCCCATCAAGTTATAACTGTTACTGATGTGGTAAAAAGTAAGTTGATCGTATCATTCTGTCTGATTATCTGAACAAGCGTCTTCATATTTGTGTTAAATATACTCCATTGGTGCTTGTGATGTGACTCTGAGCATTTGTTTCTATTTTCTGCAGGCCCTTTGTCCTGGATCACTTGTGGCCTTCATCGGTCTCCTTTTAAGATGGAGAACCATTCTCCATTCGTTTGGATCACTTGTGCTTTTCTTGCAATGTAATTCAGCCTGTATGGATGGCCTTGCTGATCTGGTGAGGAATAGCTCACATGGAGCTGATGGACTGAGGAAAAGAGGTTCATTTGTCAGCAATCAAAGGGAACTGAGTTTGAGGGAGAGGAACTTGTGTGTCTTTCATTTTTCAACATGAAAATGGTGATCTCCAAATCCTACTGCGTGAGGTCGTGAAGATAACATTTACCCGCAGTTTTGAGTTGATGTACTTATCCTGCATCTGTTTCCAAGAGAAAGGCAACAAAAAGAAAAACAGAAGAATATTTCATGAAATTCTGCTTTCTGAAGTTCTGAAACCATGATCAAACTAACACCTCCTCCGAGGAGTACTATCTTGCATATTTAAGTGGGAACAGTATGACTGCCCGCTTAATAGTGCACTTTTTTTTTTCTTTGTTCTTTTTTTTTTTTTTGTTGAATCAGCAAAAATATATATTGAATAACTGAAATAGGTACAAGTATGTTCAAGTACAAAAGGTATGCACCATATAAAAATACAACAAAAACCAAGCGTCTACTAATAGTCATTAGTCAATATGTTTGGGCACGATACGATATGCACGATAGAAAATTAAATACTTAGTGTTAGTACTTAATACTACAGTACAACTTTCAAAAGGGGAATGCTTTTTCATCAAAGTTAAATTTGGTGGAATTTCATGAAAAAGGCACCGTGACTAAAATAGAAGAATAATTAGTAGACTTTGAAATTTCTCCGATCCTTGATCCATTTTAGGAGCTGTATTTCATGAACTTCTGCTTAATCCAAAGTCCAAACCACTATCTAAACCATCTGAAACCATGATCAAACTAACACCTACCAGCAGTACTACTATTATTGATTTTCTCTCTTCTGGTTCTTGCTTTCCTGTTCTGCTTCTTGTTTAGCACTAAAAAACAAGGGAAAAATACATAAATAAATCAATAAGCAACATTAATTACAAAAAAAGTCATCTTAATAAATCAATTACCAAATGCTCGCTCTCCTCCATCCTGTTCAATGCCGTTTGTTTAGCCATACAAGTACATACTTATATGTAGTATATGTAGTTGTAAATTAAGGCCTCTTTTGGTTTTGACTTGAAATCTTTTGGTAAATCTCGTGTATCATCAATAATTAACTAAAATTTGTCTACTTATTGCTATAATTATTACTTGATTAATTATAATAATATCTGTAAAGTTAATCTGAGCTAAGTTATATTAGACCAGTTGCTTAAAGCTAGAAGTAATCTTTTATTAATTTTGTCATTGATTTATTTATGTATTTTTCCTGCCAGTTTCAGTTGAATTATGCTAGTTTCAGCGGCTAGTTTCGGTGCTTGATACTTTCATTTCGCCTAGTTTCGGTGCTCGAACCTTTCATTTCGACTAGTTTCGGTGCATGATACTTTCATTTCACCTAGTTTCGGTCCATGATCGTTTGTTCTATGCTAGTTTCGGTGCTTGAAACTTTGATTTCGACTAGTTTCGGTCCATGATCATTTGTTCTATGCTAGTTTCGGTGGTTGATCATTTGATTTCGTCTAGTTTCATTCCATTTCTGCTAGTTTCATTTTATTTCTTGCTAGTTTCATTCCATTTTCTGCTAGTTTCAGTGCTAGTTTCAGCAACAATTAAAGCTAGTTTCAGCAACAAAATGCTAGTTTCAATACAAGTGCTAGTTTTATTAGTTTCAGCAACAAAATACTAGTTTCAACAACATAAATGTTAGTTTCATTAGTTTCGGCAACGCAAATGCTAGTTTCAGCATCACAAGTGCTAGTTTCATCAACACAAAATGCTAGTTTCATTAGTGTTCGCATCACGTGTGCTAGTTTCAGCAACACAAATGCTAGTTTCATATTAGTTTCAACACATAAAATCTAGTTTCATAAACTAGTTTCAGACAAAAAGCTAGTTTCATAAACTAGCTGAAACTATATGAAACTAACTGTTAATATTGCTAGTTTCAACATCATACAAAAATAATTTCATTAGTTTCAACAACAAAAATGATATTTTCAATAGTTTGAACATTATAAGTGCTGGTTTCCGCAACAAAAAAGCTAGTTTCATCAGCACAAATGCTAGTTTCATTAGTTTCAGCATCACAAGTGCTAGTTTCAACAGCAAAATGCTAGTTTCATTAGTTTTCAGCATAATAAATGCTAGTTTCAATAATTTGAGCATCATAATTGTTGGTTTCAGCAACAAAAAATCTAGTTTCATCAACACAAATGCTAGTTTCATTAGTTTCAGCATCACAACTGCTAGTTTCAACGACAAAATGCTAGTTTCATTAGTTTTCAACATTATAAGTGTTAGTTTCAATAGTTTGATGCTAGTTTCATTAACAAAAATGCTAGTTACATCATCACTCCATTGTTAGTTTTATTAATGCAACTACAAAAATGTTAGTTTTATTAGTTTCAACAACACAAATACTAGTTTCATCAACAAAAATGCTAGTTTCATTAACAAAAATGCTAGTTTCATTAATTTCACCATCATAATTGCTAGTTTCATCAACAAAAATGCTACTTTCATTAATTTCACTATCATAATTGCTAGTTTCATCAACAAAAATACTAGTTTCATTAGTTTCAACATCACAACTGTTAGTTTTCAACAACAAAAAGTTAATTTTATTAGTTTCAACATCATGAGTGCTAGTTTCAGCAAAAAAATGCCAGTTTCGGCAAAAAAAAATGCTAGTTTCATTAATTTTGGCAAGTCAAAAAGCTATTTGCGTTATTGTCAGCATCACAACTTCTAGTTTCAACGACAAAATGCTAGTTTCATTAGGTTTCAGCATCATAAGTGCTAGTTTCAGCAACAATTAAAGCTAGTTTCAGCAACAAAATGCTAGTTTCAATACAAGTGCTAGTTTTATTAGTTTCGGCAAACACGAATGCTAGTTTCATTAGTTTCAGCATCACAAGTGACACACAAAATGTTAGTTCATTAGATTGATGCTAGTTTAATTAGTTTCGGCAACACAAATGCTAGTTTCAACGGCAAAATACTAGTTTCATTAGATTCTAGGGTACCAAAAAATAGAATGGCCTTTTTTGTAAGACTACTTGTATTTTAGGGCACCATAAAAAATAGAATGGACTTTTTTGTAATACTACTTGTATTTTAGGGCACCATAAAAATAGAATGGCCTTTTTTGTAAGACTACTTGTATTTTAGGGCACCATAAAAATAGAATGACCTTTTTTGTAAGACTACTTGTATTTTAGGGCACCATAAAAATAGAATGACCTTTTTTGTAAGATGTTTTTTAAAGTGGTTGTTTTAGCAATTAGATGCTCTAGAGTGGTTCTTTTATGTAATTTTCTGAAAAAACAATGGCAGGTCCAATTATGCAGCTTTGTTGGCCTTCAAATCCCAACTCATACTAGAACTTGATATACTCGACACCAATTGGACCTCACACACTCACCACTGCATTTGGTTTGCAGGGCCGGCTTTGAACGGTATGTTCAAGTAGTTGCAAAATAAAAGAAAAATCAACAAATAGCTAAACACAATGCAATACAGGCATTAAATTTGCATCAAATCTTTGAAAGAGTACAACTATATTTGAGAGAGAATGTCCCAATACTATCAAGTAGGTACAATGGTGTTTGAGCCTTTAATTTCTGCATTCGGGGAGTATTGCCCAGTATTTTTCATTCATTTAGCTTGCTTTCCATTTGCTCTTAGAAGCAAAAGTAATTTAGCTAATCTTATATCTATGGACTGAAGTGAGGATAGATCTGTTCCTTGTTTTTCAATTTACCTTTCCTAATGTAAGTTATCATTTTCAGTTATGAAATCCAAAACAATTAAAATCCAAAACAATAAAAATTGTACTCTAATGGGTATTTATTCTGCCCTCGTAAGAATATTTGGCTCATCTCTTGACTGATTCCTTCCAGGAGGCAAGATTACATCCTTGGGCACCTATCTGTAACTAATTTATTCATCTGCCAAACATTAAAAAGTCAAGGAACTTTGTAATTTGTGACGCGATTCTTCAAATCTTGTTCCAATGAATAAACAAATCTCAATAAGACATGATCACTGTGCATATTTTACAAAGTTATTCATGTCCAAGATATTCATTTCTAAAATATCGAGAGAACAACCAACCTATACAATTGTCGTGGAATGGCTCGAACATTTAGAGTTAGAAGCTGCTGTAGGACTAGGACTTCTAGCTAAATTTTATCAATTCACTAAAAGTTTTGAATGTGTAACAAGAAGTGCAAATCTTCAACAATCGTTCGTTGAAGCCGAATATTATTGATGAACTGAATTGAGTATTACAGAAGAATTGTTGTTACAATATAGAAACAAAAACAGAGAAAACTGCTATTTAAAGTTTAAACTACAAAAATTACAACGGGTTAAAATCGTCCTTCTCCTTCCTAAAAGCTAGTTAATCCAAAGGGTTAGAAAGTGCACCTTGGTAAGCTTGATGTACAAACCGACGAGTGGGTGTTATTGAGATACCACGTTTCTTCAAATACAAACGTCATTGTGCTTTCGTCTTTTAAACCCGCAATTCTTCAAGACTTTCAAAACAACCCCTGGCTTTTGTATTTCTCAAATTCGTCCAGGTGCTGAGTCTAATACCACCACCGCCACCCGCGCGCATGGATTTCTTCATGTTTAGATTGCCCAGAAATTAATCAAAGAGAGTCCCAGATAGTTGTTCTTTCAGAGGATCAGCTGTTTGATTCTTCATGTTTATATTATGAATATACATTTTACAAAATATAGTTAATTAATATATTATTCAATATTTGAAATATGTAGTACTTTAAAAGTAAAAGTAATTTGAGATTGAAAACTTGAATAGTACTTCAATGTCAAAAATGACATTTAATATCTGTGGGATGAAGGGGTATGATTTAATTATAGTGAAAATAGTAAACCAAAAAAAAAGAAAAAGATAAAAAACACTAATTCATTTTTTTAAATTCTTCACGTTTGTTTTTTAAACAATTTGCTCTGCCTTGTACATGGATGTGTTGTTGCATCATTTGTTATCAGAGAATATTTATACCACCAATTCATCCTTGAATTACCATGTTTCTCTTTTATGAGGAACAGAGCTTGCATTTGAACCTAGATTGAAAGTAGCTTCCTTAGGCAGAGATAACTGGATCTCTCTTATATAACCTAGATTGTTTAAGCTTTTTTTTTCTTTCAAATCCTTGGCTTCATATAACACCCATTTGTGCCGTACTTGTTGCATGCAGGAAGTGATACATAGTAATTCACAAGGTTAGCAGGGGCATTTTGTTCTGACCCATTTGTCCAGCAATGTTATAGTATGGATTGCCAAATAAAAATGGAACTAGCTAGCAATGAATAGCTAATACGGCAGGAACATAATAGATTAGATTTTAGTTCTTACTCATAATTATGCATACAATGGGACCTGCTTGTTCATTAATTAGTCTCCTCTTAAGATGGATGGAGAACCATTCTCCATTTGTTATCATTAACAATACAAAAACTGGCTTCGCTCATTTTACCGGTTTGAAGCAGAATTTGACAGGAAGGAAAGGGAATGTGGTTAGCTTCTGTTGAAAATAGCCCACCACCACTAGGCAGCCACTGCCACAGGGCTAACAACTATTCCTCTTTAGACGTCTTAGCTTTGTAGTGAAGTATACTACACACTCCTAGCTTTCCGTCACCCTGTTTGAAATAATACTCGGACTTTTATACCGTGTGTGACTTTGCGAGATGCCCCGGCCCGGACATACCTGTATATGTATCTAGCGAAGTTCACGGTTTCTGTCATGCCATAAATGAATGAACAAAATTCATTCACCATGAAAACAATAGCACGACAGCAATGTTGCAAGGGGTCACGTAACTTAAAATAATCAGTTCATTAGTAGAAATTTAAAGGATTGAAAACATTTTTCATTTCAGTGCATACTTTATCAGTCATTAAGTACCATATACATTACTACTATTTAGTATTTTCAATGAAAGTCGCTTTTATGCTTTCTAACTATCCAAAGTACATTCAGTTATGAAGAACAGGTTTAAGTGTAGCTAAGGAAGGGGGAAAAATAAAAATAAAATAAAATAAAATAAAAAAACTGTCATATAATAGAGTCTGCAACAGCATTCCAGCTTTTAAACCCAAAAGTAGCAAGAAGATTAGAATTACACCTTATAACTGAAGGCTATAGCACCTTATCCCATTAATCACATCAGTATTTAATATTTCCATTTTCCGTTGGATCACCAGGTTCCGATGTTTGTGAGTTGTTTCATGCTTCATGATGCAGACTACATTTATAGAAGACTCCAAACTCTAAAATAATTTTCGAATCGGAGCTGTGATTAAAGATTCTTAGAGTAGAAAAAAGAAGAAACAACTAGCTTCAAATTAACAAACTGAAACTAATCATGGTAATTTAGAGATGATCATAAACTTGTGAACTGATTCTACCTGACTCGATTTAACATAAACAGAATTTGAAGTATAAGATTATTTCACAAGATTTTGAGATTCTAACTGGTTCAGTATGTAACGGCTTCACTGGTGAAATACAAAGAATGTTAAAACTTAGATAATGTGCCACTTGAGTTTGGCCAGTTATACCAATTGAGTTTGACAAATTAGGTGTAAAGTTCAGTAGTAAAGGCAGGAACTAAACATGTGTTGTGTATTCTTTCATTCCATCATGATTCCAAAATGCAAAGGCTCAGAGTTCATATAAGCACATAAAGCAGAATGCAAAAACTGGAGAACCGGTTAGCCAAGAGATGCTACAAACTTACAGTCTATATATCCCAATCTTGATTACTCAATGGAAGGAGCACCTGTCAAAATATGAAAATATATATCAAGTTGACAGGGGTGAACTTCATACACTAACCAAGTACCAAAGAATCGAAGACAAATTAAGCATGCTCAAAATTATAACAAATAGTATAACAAAAGAAAATAGAAGTTGCGGAAGTAGTGAGTTCTTATCCACATAAATAACACATGGCATGCAGCATAGACATGATGCCCCTTATTCATCAACATCATTAGGTAACAATTCAAGCTACCTGGTATCATCATATTGTACAAATATAAATAGAGGAGAACAAAGATACAAAAGATAAAACAGGGAGCTCAAGAACTATTTTGAAGATCTCTTTTTATGCATTTTGGTTGTTAAAAATCAAAAATTCTCGCCTAAAGAGGCTGAGAATTAAGTGATGTACCTGCAGTAGTGTATGTATGATTGTGGCTAACCGGTGGTGGTGTGGTGCACAATTGCTTTCTGGAAGTTAGACAACCAGGGAGAGCTGCGGTTCGAACATGGAAGAAACAGAGACTTCAAAATCTGATTTAATTTGTGAAAAAGGGTATAATTCAGTCTTCCATCTCCATAATGTTCTTATAATCCATATATCTGGCAGCATGTCTGCTGCTGCATTCAATGTTATGAGACGGCTGTGTGCAGGTGATTGTTTGTCTCTGCCTAGACTGAATTGAGAAACTCTGTATATATCACAGTTCAACCCACAGAATGATGTTTAACACTATCATAGATCCTCACTTATTAGATGGTGGTTGATAAGCACATGGTGTGTTGTTTCCACCTGAGGATATTGAAGTTACAGCATCTATATATGGAAGACCATAGATTCTCGTCAAGGGTAAGTGTGTCACCATTTTATACGCTAACTTGTTCTCTCCAGACTGTCCCTTCGGGGCCAACATTCTCCACAAATCTGAAATCTGAATCACCTTGAGGAGGAGCTTAATTAACCTCAGGTGAAATCAGTTGGAATGTAATAATAAGATGCCTAAATTGAACGCGGCCACAATAAGGTACCAAAATCGGATGATCCACGCGATATGGTACCACAACTAGATTTCTCCTTATCCTGCATCTGTTTTCAGCCTCATTATTTTCAGAAGTTGAGAAATAAAAGCAATAGAGACAAAAATAGAAGACTAAAAGCAAGTAGACTTTGAAATTTCTCATTGATCCATTTTAGTCTCTGTATATTTCATCATATTCTGCTTAATACTCCAGACTACAACCTGAAGCTCTGAAACCATGTTCAAACTAATTACACCTCCTGGCAGTAGTAGTATTATTGCTTCTCTCTTCTGGTTCTTGCTTTTCAGTTCTGCCATTTGTTTAACACTTGAAAACAATGGCAGTGCTGATTATGCAGCTTTAATGGCCATCAAATCGAAATTCATACTAGAACCCGATAACATACTCAACACCAACTGGACCTCAAACACTCATTACTGCACTTGGTTTGGTGTTTCATGCTTCATCATAGAGTCACACACCTTAATCTCCCTCGATTGACACTTCGTGGCGAACTGTCTCCGAAATTCGCCAATTTGACTCACCTTGAGGAGCTTTTTCTCATCAGTAATGAATTGGGAGGAATTCTGCCGAGCGAATTTGGATCCCTTCAACGATTAAGGATTCTCAGTTTAGCAAAGATTTACTTGGAGAGAGGATTGATATCATGAGAACCGTTGCAGCACAGCTGAAGAGGATCAAAGCTAAATTGGCATCACCAGCTAAGACCTCCATGTCCTTTAGCAGCTGAGTCGCTCCTTATCAGTTCCTTCCGCCTCTCTGGATGTATGTATTTAAATGGTCATGGTCTTGGATTATGAAGAATATTATATGGGATTGTTTTCATTTAATTTTGACCGTGCTTCTGTCTAAATATATACTATGTGGGTTAATATGAGCTTTATATTTTTAGAACTTGTTGGTTGAATAGGAGGCTTCAGGTTTCTTATTAATTGAATGAAACAATCACTCACTTTATTCTTTATCTTGATAGCTCTTCATTGTGATTTCTGAGTTTCAAAAGGTATTATGTCTGTCAAAAATGGTATAAGGTCATTTGTTTTGTTTTGTTTTTCCTTCTGTCCAGCGGCTCCAGCCTCATGAATTGATAATGTTGATGAATTCATAATTATTTTGTTTTGTTTTTCCTGTTTATATAAGAACTGATTCACAAAACCTTGAACTTCGTTGGTTTTGATGGTTCTCTCTCATATGCAAGAATCCACCAGCATAATCTTGCTTGCTCTGGAATCTTGGTCGAATCAATGTTTCACTCTGGGCTACAGTTTATGTTCTCTTTAAGTGACCGAGTCCAGAACTTTCCTCAACTGTATTATTTGCATGATCAATAAGTAGCTTCAAGTTTGATTGTTTGTCATCCTTGAACAATGTTTTTCCTTCGTGTCTAGGTTTCAATTATATTTATATTTAACCATGTTACTTGGAGGACGGTATGACACATGTGCCACTAGCCCACCGGGCATAATCTTTAGTTATGTATTTGATTTTTCACAACAAAATGAATAAAGGATTTGAATCATTTCCAATCCAAATGCGAACTCTTTTGGTGCTCAATCAACCTCTCGCTGTGGATAACTGGGTCTTTGTATAACACAGACCAAGAAAATGTCTAATCTTTTTCTTTTATTCGTATAACCTTTGGCTTCATATAACACCCATTCCAACCGTACCGTACTTGTATGAATGCAAAAAGTGATAAATAGCAGTAATTCACAAGGTTAGCAGGACTTAATTTTTGTCTGACCCCATGTTAGCTAGCTGAGTCCAGCAATGGTATGTATTGCCAAATAAAAAATGGAACTAGCAATGAATAGCTAGTCATCATTACATGTAAACAGAAACGTTGATCTAGCCTATACGGCAGGAACATAATTAGATTAGATTAAGGTCCTTGCTAATAATTATGCATACAATGGGAGCTGCTTGTTCAAGAGTCTCCTTTTAAAATGGAGAACCATTCTCCATTTGTTATCATTAATAATAATAATACAAAAATTGGCTTTGATTTTTCTACCGGTTTGAAGCAGAATTTGACAGGAAAGGAAATGTGGTTAGCTTCTGTTGAAAATAGCCCACCACCACTAGGCAGTCACTGCCACAAGGTAACTATTCCTCCTTAGACGTCTTAGCTTTGTAGTGAACTATACGAGACACTCCTAGCTTTCCGTCACCCTGTATGAAATATTGGCACAAGGGTGTTGTTTCAATATCTATCTGAGGCATAGTTATGACTTATGACTGCAAACACCCCCCCCCCCTCCCCCCCCCCCCCCCAAAAAAAATAAAATAAAATAAAATAAAAAATAATAATAATAATAAATAAATAAATAAATAATGTTTACTTGTAAATGCAACATGCAACCGTACGAGAGCACGTAAGGGAGAGAAAACTGCATGAGAAGCTATAGCATAGAATGGCTTTCTATACCAACTTTATTAAAATAATATAGCTCTTCAAAAAATAATTGAATGATCTTATTTTTCACCCATCCCTTTCTATGTAAATAATGCACATAGTATATAATTAACGATGGGGCTTGATAGTATAACATAGATTTCATACATACTTATTCATTCATGTTCAAACAAAACCTTAAGATATTGAACTTTCACTGGTGAGGACCTTTACCTTAAAAGAGATGAGCTTCTGAATTGCTTCTTCCCCTGCAGCATCTATGGAAGACCATTTCTCGTCAAGGGTAAGTGTGTCACCCTTCCCAACATCTATCAATGTGAAGGGCTAACAGAGTTAAAAAATAATCCCAACCAAAAGATGAAAAAGGAAATTCTAAGACTTACTTTGGCATAGGGTATAAGATTTTCCCAGAGCATTCAATTTCCAGAAGGCATAGCCACTCGGTTGCATGAAGACGGGCTCTATTCTTAAAGTGTCTCTGCAAATCAAAAGCAGAATGGTGCAATAATCATTATCATAGCACTGTACTTGTCCATTACTGACGGAGAATTAAAGGACAAGCAGTTTCGGTTGAGAAATAAAATCAACAGTGCATTGAACTAAGGTTCATCCCAATATTGTTTTGTGCTTATATTTCATGACCAACTCAATGGTGTATCACTATGTCATCAGTAGAAAAGAATCAATTAGAAAAATATTAAACACAGAAATATGATCGAGAAAATAGGACTCTGATCACATCTAAGACGCCCTGGCGAGAGACGGACATGAAATACCACTCTTCGTTTTCCTTAAAAACCATTTTCCTCTCTCCCAATCTAAATTACACACATGAACTCTTTAACTGACACTTCAATAACAAATTATTAAAAATGTAAGTTGAAAAAAAATGGTGATATTTTTATGTGATAAGAATGGAGTAACGTGATTTAAATTGATTTATGTCAAAATTGTATATTTATTATTTTAATAATTTCTTGTGAATTGTCACGGTAAATAGTAGACGTGTGTAATTTAGACTGGGAGAGAGGTACATGTGAATGATGATTTAGCCAGAAAGGACTTCCAGATCTCATAGTTTATTACCATTATGATATTGTTGTGACATATAAGTAACATTCTTAGGTTGGTTTATAAGATATTTCATCGGAGAGAAACATTAAATGTTCAGAAATTTGAGAGGATATATCATACCCAGGTGTAATGGCACCAGCAGTGTCATGGTCCGTAGTCTGCTTCAGACTTTTATCCTGCATGAAGTGGAAACATTTGAACATTGAATCTAATCTTGCATAACATGTCTCTATGAAATACTACCTCAGGTTTTTTTTATAAGTAGTTATAGGTGTTTTCACACATATTAAGGAAATGATTGATTTCCATTATTTTATTCTTTCAATTATTAATGTTATAAAAACTATGTAACTTTACTTGTTCTAATAAGAGAGAGATAGAGAGGGGAAAGGAATAGATGGTTTGTCACTAACAATTATGCAATTTTAATATTACTAAAAGTGAAGAGAAAGTGCATTGGAATTAGTATAATAATATTAAAAAATCTAAAACTACTTATATTTAACCACAAGAGTAAAATCCTAAAACTACATATAAAAAAAACGGAGGTAGTACTTTCTACTACCATGTCTTTTGCAGCAATTCTTGCGTTCTTGTTCAACCAATCTCTCAGCTTCCTACACGTAAAAGTAGATACAGACAAATCAGAGCTCCAAGAAAGTATCTAAAGTATAGTACTTGTAGGAATGTTGAAGGTCTTTACCTGGTCCCAAGAACTTCATCGCACAACAAGTTTAACAGGATAAGCCTCTTGGAAGTATCTAAGGTCTCATAATCAGTTGTATTGTCTAAAAATTCCAATCCCTGAGCTTCAAGAACACTTTGAGATTCAGAAAGACATTTCTTGAGCATGTCGAACCATGAGCTTTTTATTTTTATATTTCTGCATAAAAACGGAACATTTTAGCAACTGGTTCCAGATGGAAGATTTATTGGTCTATTTCTATTTATTTATAAAAATGGATATACTCTTCTTCTCCTCGCTCCTTCTGTATTATTCGTAGCAGATAAATCTGAAACTGCACAGTTGCAGAAAATTTTCCTCGGTTTCCAGCTACATCTTGAAGAATATATTCCGGTTCCCCCTTCTTAAATTCAAGGATCTATCAAAAATCAAAGAAAACAGATCCTGAGGCAAAGATGGCAGAATAAATTTAAGGACAAGAATACTATTGATAAAAGGTGGAAGGATATGGATCAGGATTTATTACATGATCCTACACAAGAACATAAAACAAAAGAATTGAGTGGAAAACATTGATGAGGAGGAATTAACTTGTTTTAAGGAATAAGGGAGGGTGAAGGACATTTTACTGAATAACTTTCAATAAACCAGTAAAAGATCATGATCTATGGTGACCTTAATGCACACACAAGTAGGGTTCATATGTAAAACCACTATGCCTAAATACTACACAAAATGAACTAAGCTCTTATGTGGATTAGTTGAAACAAAGAAGTATACAAAAATGAACTAAGCTTATGTGAATAAATTTAAGGACAAGAATACTATTGATAAAAGGTGGAAGGATATGGATCAGGATTTATTACATGATCCTACACAAGAACATAAAACAAAAGAATTGAGTGGAAAACATTGATGAGGAGGAATTAATTTGTTTTAAGGAATAAGGGAGGGTGAAGGACATTTTACTGAATAACTTTCAATAAACCAGTAAAAGATCATGATCTATGGTGAACTTAATGCACACACAAGTAGGGTTCATATGTAAAACCACTATGCCTAAATACTACACAAAATGAACTAAGCTTATGTGGATTAGTTGAAACAAAGAAGTATACAGAAATTAGAATAATTATAATGACACACTTCCATGTTGTAAACCACTATACCTAAATCAGGGCGCGAAAGGAACCAAAACTGGTGAATCAAAATGAAACAAGCGTAGGGTACAGTATTATGAACATGAAAAATAATCATAAAAATGCAATGTTATGCACATTGTCCAATTTGTTCCCAGAAATTGGGCCGGAAGACCTTTATTGACAGAAGACCTTTATTGACAGAATGACTAACAACTTGCCTTTCCAAAAACAGCACAAAATTCTAAGAACTGCAAGGCTTTGCCAACATCTTCTGAAGGTATGTCAATCCCAACCACCCTTGTCAATTCCTGATTGAAAAAAAAAAAAAGATCACACACTTGTGGCGTGCAACAGTTTAGATTTTTATAAAAATAAAAAACTTATTATGCTGGCTATCGTCTAAATTTAATTTGAAGATTTTTCCAGATCTTTCATCAACATGCACAGCATAATCCTTTATTATTTTCTAATCACGTCTCAGATTGTCTTTCACATGTGCAAGTTTATTATTCTTTAGTTTTCTCAAAGGCACTGGGACTGGTTTTTGGACGCCAATCAATAATCCCATTGACGTCAAACAATATGTCCATGCATTCCACTTCCCTCCTGAGGCCTTTCTTTCGTGAGTGTGCACAAAATTATGCATTATTAGGTGCAACAGTATTACTTCTCAAATTAATAATCGGAATATGGAACCTAATCAAGTGGAGTCAAGTTATGAACAACAACATCAGCTCAATGTTGGTTTGTTATGTAAGAAGGTCTTGGTAATGGATAGTAGAATGTATTAGGGTGCTGGACGTTGTTCTTGACGTGTGTAACAAGCATCACTTGTGCTCTTTTAATTAACAAAATATTTTTAGCCGTTTCTAAAAATAGAAACAATAAATAAAAAACAGTAGCCAGTACTTACTAGTAAGTGACTAAGTGGTAAGTAGTAACCATAGATGGCGGCATTAACGACGACTATCATTAGTGTCCAGTTGGCCATACCACCACCAAATTATAATGAGAAACTAAATATTAACATATTGAACCATGTTACCTTTTCCAGTGAAATAACCACGTCTGGCACAACTTTCTTCCTTTTAGTCGGTGTATCAGAAACGACTTTCCTCTTTTTAATCGACGTATCAGAAACTTCCTTCTTTTTAATCGGCGTACCAGAAACAACTTTCCCCGTATTAAGAAGCATATCAGAAACACAAGAAAATCCAGATGCCTTTGCCTTATGGATAAGAATACCAGTGGGCTCATTACCACTTCTCTTCCTGAGAAATGAAACACATGTTAGACGGAACATCTTGAAAGACGATCGAATCTTATATTGGAAAACTCACATGCATACACTGCAGTTGCAAATGCCTCGGCACCTAGGACAACTCCAGTTCCCTACAGCAACTACTTCTTCTGCCTCCTCACCATATCTAACAGGGGAAGACACACAACAAGAAAATGAGAAACACACTAAAATATTAATACAGACATCGTGACATTTCAAGCAGTAGTGTTAATCCCACAGAGTATCAATCGAGGAAAAAGAAAACCCACCTGTTCATGAGGCATCTCTTGCAATACATAGAAGAACATCTCTTGTCCCCCTTCTGATTTGTGCACCAAACACAGAAAGAATCTTCTTTATTTTGTTTTTGTTGGCACTTCAAGACAGCAGATTACAATGTGAGAAAGATGTGAAACTTATAAAGGTAACAAATAAACAAAATATAGAAAATAATACACGGCAACCACTACAATATATGTGTTGAAGACTTGAAGTCATATGAACTAAGCCAATAACGCATAACCAAAGTACATTTGCAATGGTATCGTGCTAGTTACTCTCTAATCAAATTATGTGCTTGTCCTCACATGTTTATACTCAATCAGTGACCAATACAATTGCTATGATCAGATTAGACAAATCACAAATGTTCAATATACTAACTCTACACTCGGTGATTTGTCTAAGAGCAAAAACAAAATCAAGACCTTATATGCTAATCACTCTTCCCAGTTGCCTCGAGTACAGCACATTGCACATTTTCTTGTCTAAAAGTTCAAGTGACTTTTCATTTCTCCAAGAAAACAGGAAGTCATGGACCCATCAACCGTAGAAAAAAAAATCATACCTGATGACAGTGTTTTGTTGTGCCACTGCCAGAATCGTATACTTGGTTAGCGGAGACTTGTTTTTTCAGCGAAGGAGTGAGATTTTTGCGGGGTGATTTCGTTTCTGTGGCCTCCTTCACTTTTAGAGGGCTCTTCTTCTCTGTATCAGAAATAGAAGAAATTTCTGTGGCCTTCTTCACCTTCAGTGGGCTCTTCTTCACCATCAAAGGGCTAGTCTTTACCTTCGAAGGGATTTTTTTCTTCGTATCAGAAACACAAGTAGATCCAGCTGTCTTTTCTTTATCAATAAGACTACCAACGGGCTCAAGACCTTTTCTCTTCCTGAAAAATGCAAAATATGTTATCAGGAGCATGTCTATAGATTATTGGATCTTAAATTAGATAACTCACATGCAAACACTGCAGTTGCAAATGTCCCGGCACCTGGGACAACTCCACTTCCCTGAAGCAACTATTTCTTCTGCCTTCTCACCATATCTAATGGAGGCCAAGACATAAATTAAGAAACGAACAAGCACAGTGTAAGTAATATAATACATACCACAATACCATTCAAGCAGTATAACTCAGGGAAAGTATAAATAAACCTGTTCAGTAGGCATCTATCACAAAACATAGATGAACATCTGCTGTTCGGCGTCGGATCTGTGCACCATACTGCTAGTGAACCCATTCTGTTGTGTCGACACTTCAAAACAAGAAGGTAATACAATGTGAGACGGATGTAAAACCAACAAAGGTAACTGAAAATTACGCATCCACGGCCACTGTCATATGTTTGAAGTCATATGAATTAAATCAAATGTATAGTCAAACTACATTATCTCAGAATTGCAGCAGAATGAAGAAGATCGAACATTAAGAACAGACTGGGAAAATAAAACTGTGTTATTTATCATTGAATGAATGAAAAATAATTTGTACAAAAATATCTAGTTGCTAACTCATCTATTTATACAAGCAGTCAAGCACTTGAGTTATTCTCTCTTACTAATCTACTACTAATTTTCTAATCTACGTAAAAATCAAGTGTAACTAACTACCTGCTAATTACAAACTAATGAAGATGATTAGATAAATCTATCATGTATTTATACAAAGACTAATTCGATACAAAATGCTAATATAGCCATTCAAATGACTATATATATTGAACTAACAACCAAACTCTTAACTTCTGAGCTTCGTCCTTTAAAACCTCATCCAATAGTTGGATCCAATTGTATCCGATCTTCTTTACAGTCGGATCCACTTGTATCCAATCTTCATTCTAATACATTGGCAATAATAAATAATTTGTGCTAGTTTCCTAATCAATCAGTGACAACACTGCAGTCCCTTACATCAAATTATGCTAATCAATGCAGTTCAATAAACAAAATCTAGAAGACGAAAACATCGGGAATCCCTAATGCTAGCACATTTTTCAATTCTCAGCAATAGGCGGAATTTCCCAAACCTCCAATAAAACAGGAAAACAATCGGGGAAATGGAGCTATATACCTGATGACACGTGGTGGTTTTGCGACTGCCGGAATCGGAAATTCCGTCACCGGAGACTCGTTTTGCCGGCGACGGGGTGTGATTTTTCCGAGGAGACTTGGTTTCTCCTCCCTTCTTCACCTTCAAGGGGCTCTTCTTCTTCTCCATTTTCTTCTCTGTATCGTTCTTCTTCTGATTGGTAACGGGAGTAGCTGAACAACCGGATTTCGTCATCGGTGCTGCAAATGGAAAGGAAATAGCCAAAGAGGACTGGTTTTGACTGGAAATGGAGTTTTCCTCTGTGAACTAGGGTTACTGTGAGATGACGTGGCCTACTTGTTCGGTGAAGAGGAATTATTAAAACAGAATTAATTGCTTGCACTATTCACATTCCATATTCCAAGGAGCTTTTTCAGTGGGGCCCTCGCATTGGAGGTGTTTTTCCCGCCAGTGAATTGAACTGAACTACACCTGGCTGAGCTGAGCTCCACCAGCCTTCAGCTTGTTTCCATATTCTATTTCTGTTTCTATCTGCTTGGGTGACTTTGACTTTGAGAAGGAGAAGATGAAATGAACGGACGTTGTCTTCTGTGGGCTTATTCCAGGCGGCCCATTATGGCAAAGCCCATTTGATGGGGAACTGTTTTCATGATTTCGGTTATAAAGCTGAGCTTATTACTGCAATTGCATGCTTTATGAATTTGATGCATATTTTTATGTTAAGAGTACATGATTTATCAACAACAATGGTACATACCTTGTAAACTACTATTTTCGTAAGGTACCTGATCTATTAATTAGAGTACATGGTACCTAAGTAGTGTATATAAAATGCAGATAGTGTAAAAGATCATTTTTCATTATGACTTTTCGGTAGAATTTGGTAATAAAAAATAAAAAAAAATCCATAAGTGATACTACTAGCTTTTAATGATGATATTTAAAATAAATTTATGAATGAAATAAATTTAGTAATTAAGATGATAGCTAGATCATGGGATTCACGGTGAAACAAGAAACTGCTAAGCTTAAAATAATTAATATTATTTGTTTGAGGGTAGTTTAGGTATAAAAAAGTATGTTATAGTTAATACTTTCTCAAATCCATCACTTATTTGTAATAAGATTTGTAATCTAACACTAAGAATGAAAGATCCATCACTTATTTGTAATAAGATTTGTAATCTAACACTAAGAATGAAAGATGAATTTAAGACAACATTAAAGTGTAATACATTTCACAAAATGTAACTTAAAAGTAATTTTCCGAAGTTAAAATTTTAGTGTTTTGATTTATCAACTTTCTTCAATAATTTTTTGAAAAATATCAAATAATCGTCAAAAAAAGATGAGATGTAGGCATGTAGCCTAAGTGGTACTTCTGCCTTCTAAAAGCGGGCAGGGACATATAAGTAAATAGAAATATTCTATAAGTGTTACTTTTTTAAAATAAAATCAAACGTTACCAAGTTGGGGCTTTCTATTCTCAGGTCGGCTTCATACTGACCTAAACGTATGTCTTTATTATATATTTCATTCTAATTATTAAATTTTGATAAAAATATATAAATGTGCAGTTATACAACTTATACCCCTACTTTCAAAAAATTCATTTAAATAATTTAAATAAGTTCTTACTATATAAGTATTAAATTAAAAATAAAAATTTACTTTAACTAAAATTAAAATTAATCAATATACATATCAAATTAATTTCAACAACAATTCAATGAATATTCGTTCTCCATAATCTAATTGCACTAGCTATTAACATTTGTAGATGACAATAACAGAGACTTATTTTTTTAGCTACGAAGTATATTATTTAGAAGTGTTCGATAGTTTATGTATCATTAAAATGGATAAATTAATTGTGATCAATTAACTTTGGTTTGTGATTAAAATTAATTAATAAGGTTTACGTGTATATGTAATCATATAAATTGAAATTAAGGGCATTATAGTTAATTTGTATTTTTGTGGTGATTTTTAATGTTAAAGAAAATTAATTATAATCCATCGTACCAAAAATGACTTTGAACCGAAATTAATGGATGAGATTAAATTAAGCGCCACATGGCAACTATTGAATGAAGATCTGAGTTTAGGTCGGTACGAAGCCGACCTGAGAATAGAAAGCCTCTACCAAGTTTGCTCCGGCAACTTAAAATTACTTTTTTATCGAAATTTCAAACATTCGTAACTTATACCTAAAAGTAATATTATTCGACTTCCAACACAAGCAAGTTAAAAACATATTCCAAAAGTATTTGCAAACACTACAAACACACACTAAGCGTTATTTCATTGAGAAGAGAGTAAGACCCCCTCCAATCCCTCTGAGACTTCTATTTTTTTCCATTTTGGTTGTTTCAAAGTTTCCTATATAAAATATTAAAATAATTATTATAATATATTACAAACTTTATTCCACCAACCATTCTTATTTCATTTATTTACCACGATATTACCACAAGCCGCACCATACTTTTCTTATTCTTTTTTCAAACAATACCACTCACAATAAAAAAAATTCATTCTTTACTCAAATAATATCCTACTACTACTGTGCTACATATCAGCTCATTATTCATTACTCTTAACTAAGCATTTTAAGTAAGAGCAAAATGTCATCGAGAGCCCTTACATTTGTGATTGTGGCTAAAGACCAAGGTAAGAGAGTGTGTCACCCCGCAAGAGAGTTGGTCTGGATAGATTACAAAGAAGCTCTTACACAAGATACTAAAGTAACACAGATCTTGATTCTAACATACATAGGATCAGAATTTGTCGATATGAATAGGTAATAAAAAATGGCTTACATCACGTTGATTGCAATCTTGGGTTTCACAAGATTGGGATCATCTCTCAACCTCCGTAAAATTACTAAGTTGGAGTTTGTAACATGCCAACTTGTTAAGACTTATATGAAGTAACAAGCAAGAGAATGGATATGACTGTGAGAGAACTTATCTAGCCCATTAGGATCCAAATAATGAAAATTCCAACATCTTTATTTTATGAACTGACTTTTAGTTATTATCATGGGGAAGGAAAAAAAGAAGAAGGTAAAGAATCAAAACTAAATAAGAAGAGGGGAAAAAAGATAAAAGAATAAAAATCAAATCAAATAAGAAAGGAAGACTAAAAAGAAAATAAAAAAAAAAAGCAAAATATTTTATCAGAGCCAAGTTTCGATCTTGGGACCTGTGGGTTATGGGCCCACCACGCTTCCGCTGCGCCACTCTGATTTTCTGTTTAATTTTGCAAACAACAAGTACATAACCCTAGCTAGCATTCCAAAGATCAAAAAGGGTAAAACCGCTATACATATGATTCTATGGGGCCTTTATGGAACTCGTGGTAGCATATCTTTACTTTTTTCTTTAATAAAAGATTTATAATCCTTGCATGTCTCAATATAATTAATAGGAAAAAGAATATTTTCCACACGAACCTTTTTCATTGTTTTTTTAAATTCATTTAATTCTTTATTTTATTAATCATGAGTCTCAAATTAGTATAGCCCTTTTTGTTATATATGTTGGCAATGTAGGAACTTATTTGTTTCCCAGAATCAGCCTATCAATCGAAGAGCTTTGTACCAAAAATATACTATGAAATTAAAGGACTGTTTGATAGCTGGTAACAAGATCAAATGTTCTCCTACGGACACGACTCACTCTTAAATACCAAAAAATGAATTTTATCCTACCACATTGCATAAGAAATTTTCAACTTACACAAGAAATTTTCAACTTACACAGTTCGGAGCTACAAAAACTTCAGAGGGCCGACTAGGTATATATTATTATATATTTAATTAAAACATTTCCAATTGTGTTTTGTCAAAGCTTGGTTTTTTTATTTTTTTCCTCCAAGTCCAAATTTCATATAGTATGAGTGAGTTATATACTTATATTTTAGTTTGACGGTTCGGTAGCACGTTGGAAAGATGATCACACAATATACCTTAGGTTGTGAGTTGTGAGTTTGTGATATCATATATATTTTGGAGTTATAATAAATATGTAACAAACTGATGTAAAGACGCATGCATGTGTACCAGGTGGCATCGTTATTAGTATTATTAAGATTGTTAAATTTCAAACACATTCAGCACACGCAGGCACCAAAATGCTAAATTTATAGAGCTGTAAGGCGGTATGGCATATATCAATATAGAGTTGCACGTACTGACTTAACTAACCTTGCGTCATTGCCCTTTTCTGGACCATATTTTCAATAAATAACCCATGCTCAATTTCCCCATAACTGCTAGCTCAATTAATATTATGTAAATTCTTGCATCAAACACATTTCAATGCTATTCGTAGCACACTTAAAAAATGGAAATGTGTTGCATTTGTTTTGAGCATAAATATTGGGAGACCACATGTTAAAAGTCGAGTCCGTTTGGACATAATGTCGGCAGTAGTTATATAATGGATAATGAAACTATAACAATAGCTAACAAGTAGAGTTGGTAGCCAAAATTGCAAAATTCTTAAGGCTTCGATAAAGTTGATAACTTACGGTGTAACTAGACAAGCCAAGTTAACTCCACGGTAAATTACCATCTGGCATGCATGATTACTGCATTTAGAGTTACTGGGGATGTCTACGACATAAATATGGCTGAGCTATGTACTCCCATTTCTAAAGTTACATGGAACAATTTGCAACAACAACAATGTTTATAAAGCTATTTTACCAGTAACACTCATGAATAAATAAAATGTACTCCTATATTGAAGTAGTATTATTATTGCACTCTCTATTCCCAAAACAAATGCAATTTCCATTTTAGTGTGCTAATAGAAATGTAGAACTCAATCCTCGGTGACATGTTATCATCAATACAATAAATGAGTGTGTGCCCCTAGAAATATTTTACAGTGTATCAACTATGCATCTAAAACCTGTCAAAATGAGTATTACAAGCGTATTAACTCTTGAATTTACTGAATAGCATGTAAATTGCACAAGTAAACCGCACCTAATGCCATAGTCTCATGCACAGGTGACAAATTGTATTCCGTCAAAATTCTAAAATTTTGCATTACGACTATGTTGGTTAGTTAGCACTTATCAAGTGTAAATTTTTTAATAATTACTTTTTTTACTTAAAGACTCTTGAGTCTATAAGAGAGCAGGCAGGTATAAATGATGTGGTACCAGGTCCAACCAGATAAATCGATCCGCTACTACGAGTTTGGGATAATAACGAGGGAAATAAATTTATGAGAAGGGTAACGTTGGTATTTTATATCCTAAAATAAAAGCATAAAGTAAGCAATAAACACACAATACAAACAGTAGAGACCAGACTAATATTGCATTGGCTTGCACTCCAACATTCATTCATATCATCATATCATATGCTCAACAGCCAACACCTGTGTTCTTAAAGTCTCTCTGCAAAAAGCCACGCCCCCACCCCTTCCTTACTTCCTTCCATCCTTTCTTTCTCTCACAAATTCAAATCACAAACACACTAAAAACAAAATCACAAAATTTCAGAGAATAATACCAAAAACATCAACTTATAATAATGGCTGTTGGAAGAGGTGGAATAAGGTTCATGGGACCTCTACTTGCAGTAAACTCGGTGGTCTATCTCATCCTCATCGGCCTCGCTGCTTGGTCTCTCGACAAATACATTGACGGCCAGCAAAATCATCCTCGTTAGTACTTCAATTCCTTCCTCCTCCCTATAGTACTATATTAATTTTTCATTCATTCATCTACTAGTCATGAATTTCTATTTCTGTTTCTATTTCCATCTCCTACTCTAAGCACTGAATTTCACATTTTATGGTCTCAATCACTAACCACAAGTATGATACATGTTTGTGAATTAAAACCATTAAATTCAGTTCAGATTTACTAAGTTTTTTTTTTTATATTATAAATAAATAAGTTTAGTTCTCTTAACATAGACTTAGTAGTTTATGCGTACTTTTCTCTCCGTGATTGATTAATTAGATCTGGGCGGGAACACATCGACGATATTTCTACTGATATTTGGTTTGATCGGAGGAGTAATGGGAGCGTGTTCAATAATAACCGGTTTGGCGCATCTGCGCATGTGGAATAAGGTGACCCTAGCCAGTGCAGCTACTTCGGCCATTCTTTCATGGGCCATCACTTTGCTTGCTCTCGGGTAAGTAAGTAAGTAGGAGTATATATTTATTCCCATTTCATTTAATACCATCCTGTTCCTGCCTTTTCCATTCCCAAAAGCCAAACACTCCACATGTTATGTAATGTCCTTTTTTTTATACTACTACGACTAGTATTTTGCTTTCCATTTTCTCTAGCTACTCAATGCTACTTTACACTCGTTTTCTGCTTCCTATATTCCTTTCGCTAATCAAACCAGGGGCCTTTTCACTACATCTGGCCTTTTATTCAGATTTGCCAACCTTGGTTTGTTCACATGCTACTATAACTTGGCTTAAAAGATTAGTCACCAAGGATTAGCCTAATTGATCATTTTAGGTGCTTAGTCTTGTTCTAACTGAAACTTAAACCATAAGAGAACAAACTGTTTACACCTTGGTAAGAGTTAGACCGTTTGATTTCTTAAACAAGTCAATGATTTTCACCTTACCGTTTCTAACTATAATAAGTCATTTTGATGAATGCTAATAATAAAGTGGTTGATTTGAAATTCTCTATACTTTTTCTTTTTTCTTATTTCTTTTTTCTTTTTTTTTTTTTTTAAATAAGGCGACTAATCAACTTATTTATTAGTCACTTTATCAGTTTGGTTCTCAAAACATACACTAAAACCACTCACTATTATCTGCTCTCTAATAGACTTGTGTGCAAGCAAATCACAATGGGAGGTCGCCGAGGCAAACGATTGGTAGGTTCACACTCTGATGATTGGACCAGCTTCTTGTGTTTATTAGTATTGTTCATGGTGATTGTCATACTCATAAACCAAGGATCAAATTGCAGCAAACCTTGGAGGCGTTCGTTGTGATATCAAGTGTGAGCCAGCTGCTATACCTGCTGCTGCTACATGCTGGGGTGTTTCGCAGTAGAGACGGACAACCTGCTCATCATGGTTGATCCACAACAAGCATCAAAGCATGTGTATCACGCTTCAGGGTCCAAACACATCTCTAATTCTTCGGTTTGCAGATGGCATGGAGTAATTTATGTAAAGGATGGGGCAGCTAGTCCCTTTCTCTTTCTCTGTTAAATGAAATTGCTTAGAAAAACAAGATTTTGCCAGTATTGTATTCATTGTACTTTAAACCATATCAGACAATGCATGGTTCAGCTAGCAACTGTTTGCAAGCTGATTCATATATCAGCAAGTTAAGATATTTTTTGTAAACGATATGTATATATCTAAATTCTCTTGCAAGTCAAATTAAATTATTTGTGCTTTTGTTTTTCTACTATCATGTTTCAACACTGTAAGGCAACTGGCAGGTTATAAAATTATTGCAAACAACCACTTAATGCAACCAAATAGCATATTAAGGGCAAAATACAACTGCGGAAATTTCGAACATCAAGAAGTCCTAATCAGAAACGTTCTTTTACGGCCACAATCAAAACCTAATGGGGTAGATATTGCAAACCAGAACCACTACATATATGTAACATCCGCCAAATCTTGGATAAATAGGGCATCTTGTACTCGACCTCGGAAACAAAGATAAATGTGCGCCGAGCACTATGCTCCAGCAATTGTTCAACTTCATTACTCTTGACCCTCCCCAGGTACGGGTTTGGCGGCCTCCTTAATCTCATCCCCAACCTCGTCCTGTAAAAACGAACACACAGAAGTAAGATACAGAAAGAAAAAAGTAGTGTGCGTGTATGTACAATGGTGAGGATGATCACACAACTGCACTATGGATCACATGGCCTAATTCAAAAGCAGCACAAACAATTATTAAAGAGAAAAAGAATGTATGTTTACCGTTGTATCAGAGGTCCAGAGAGTTAAATTGTCTCTCAGAAGTTGCATGATCAGTGTGCTATCCTTGTATGACTCCTCGCCCAATGTATCTAGCTCAGAGATAGCTTCATCAAATGCCTGCAAATGGTCACCATGTTTCATAAGAGCTCCTAGAGGTAGTTTCATCAATCTGCTATATAAACGACTGCCTAAAAGAAATGCTAACTATACTCTTGCTTTATGATACAAAGAAACAGGGGAAACACAAATTTCAATTGAGGCTGAAACTAAACAGCCAAAAGGCACAAGAGAGAACAGCATGTGAATGTAGCATACTCACATTTCAAGCACCAGTTCATCGCTTATAATACTCAAAAGTTATTCAAAATAGAAGCAATGATGATGGATGGACTCTCATACTAAGCAACCAAAACTTGTATGAAAAATATAACTATAGAAGGCAGACCATCACAGGGAAACAAAGAACACAACAAAAACGAAGGAATGATAATGGAAACAAAGAACTCAGCACAAACGAACCCCACTTGCTATGGGCACAAATAGACCTCAAAATCACCATTTCCTAACCTTGTATATCAATAAAAAAATTCTAGACAACATGAGGCAAGTTAAATAACTTCCTTGCACAAACAAGTGGAAATTAATTCTAAAAGTTCGCAGCATACCTGCTTTGCAAGATTGCAAGCACGGTCTGGTGAGTTAAGGATTTCATAGTAGAAAACAGAGAAATTGAGTGCGAGTCCCAGCCTGATAGGATGAGTTGGTGCCAAGTCAGCCAAAGCAATATCCTGCACAAGAATGAGCCCAAAAAAGGAACTTTAGATCATTGCAACTAAGTAAACATTCAACATTCATATGCATGAAGCCAGGCAACTTTATATGATGATTCACCTGGGCAGACTTGTAAGCCAACAAAGTGCTTTCTGCGGCTTCCTTTCTCTCAGCCCCAGTCTTAAACTCGGCCAAGTACCTATGGTAATCACCCTTCATTTTCAAGTAAAACACCTTTGACTCAGCCGAAGAGGCAGCAGGAACAAGATGAGTCTCCAGAAGGTTCAGGATCCCATCACAGATCTTGCTAAGCTCAGTCTCAATCTTACCCCTATAATCCTTGATGATGCTCACATGGTCCTCATTCCCACGGCTCTCTTCCTTCTGCTCAATAGAAGAGATGATTCTCCATGAAGCCCTCCTAGCACCAATGACATTCTTGTAAGCCACGGAGAGAAGGTTCCTCTCCTCGACAGTCAGCTCATCGGTGTCCGAAGTCTTGGCCACCTTCTCCATGAACTCTACCATTTCCTCGTATCTTTCAGCCTGTTCGGCCAACTTAGCCATGTACACATTCTCTTCTCGTGGCGAATCCGACGGAGACATTTTGAATGCTAAAACCTACACAGATACAAAATCAACTACTCAGGTCTATAATAATCGGAAAAAAAGAGCTCCAAAAAATCAGTGACATGAGACAACCACAAACCCTAGGAATTCTACATATTTCAAATAATTACGAATACTAGTTTATAACAAGTCCCCCAAATCATCATAGTCCTAAACAAAGAAAAATAACAACTACACCGGCTCCCTTTGACCGATCATACATCAAACATTATACATTCATACATAAATGGGTCAAAATACTGCAAATTACAAACATTATAAATTCATACAAGTTTCATCAATTCATTTGAATTAGGCGAAGAGAGACATTTTAAATGCTAAAACCTACCCAGATTACCACATCAATTAATCAGATATATAATAATCGGAAAAAAAACAAGCTCCACCAAATCAGCGACATGAGACAACCACAAACCCTAATAATTCTACACATTTCAAATCATCATGAACACTAGTAGTAGTTTATAACAAGTCCACCAAATCATCATAGTACTAAACAGAGAAAATTAACAATTACAACACCAAACATTATACATCCATACACATACGGATCAAAATACTGCAAAATAATTATGAAATTCATATCACTTTCGTCAATTCATTTGTATTGGCCGAAAGAGACTCAGAATTATTAGATCAGTTATTTCGACATTTAAAACAACGAACGCATTACGCATAAATGATTACATAAAAATTAACGGATTAAATTTCGAAAAAAAATATATTCTATCTCAGAACGTACAGAAACACTGTGAAACTAGGTTTACATCACACAAATTGGCAGAGATCTTCAGCAGACACCATTTAAATTGGTCACTAACACATGATGGGGACGTACACGAAGGAAATCGTAACCATAGATTATCAAATCTAAATCTAAAAACAGCGAAATCGAAAAGGGAAAAAAAATTGCAGAAAAAAGTGAGAACGAAAAAGGAGAGAGATGATACCTGTAGGTCTGGTGGTTCAGATGGAGAGAACTGCGCTAGTTATTCTCTTTTTAGATTGAGAGAGCAAAAAAATAGCGAGAGATGAGAAGTGGAAAGCACTGGTGGGATGGACTTTAAATATAAAACGCGTGAGGAGAGAGGTGTGGCTAGCCAATGAGAACCCGACAGGTGGTGGGTGGCATTGAAGTTTGGATGAATGAATGAATGCACTTGAGCTGGCATGGACTGGTCAAAGGATTTTTTGGTCAATTGTTGATTGAGCAAAACTGTTGTGGATGGGCAAATGGCATGACCCTTGCTCCTCCTCAACTGTTCAACCTATCACAAGAGCTGTTTATTGGCTTTGATGGTCAAAAGAAGTGCAGGTGATAAATTCATGGTCGCACATTAAAAATAAGCTCTTAAATTTTAGAATTGAATTATCGGAATTGGTAAAAATAATGTGGTAGGGGCTAAAATTGAAACGATCGTATCACATGATCAAAGTTATACTTCTTAGCCTATGTACAACAGTGTATGAGCTGCTAGAGATGACATGAGTCATCCTTACTCACACGTTGATATGGACGTGTAAACTTGGATGATAAGTCCATCCCAGGATGAGTTCAATTTCTTTTTTGTTTTGTATTTTATTTTATCATTTTTACTTTTTAATAACGTGTCTAAAGTGTAACTTTTAAATAGAAATGGAAAATTAAATGATAAAGTTGCATTTTATAAGGAATGCTGACTACATATTATTTTTTGTGTTTGGGGTGAGTGAGTATGAATTGAAAGATAAGGTTTGAGATAAAATGACATCCAAAGATGAGCTTAAAAGGGAAGCTCTTGGAGTTTATTGTGGACAAGCTGGGGTGGTTAGTAGTTTCAATTTTCAACCTTGCTCGTGGTTAGATTGGATTGTGTTAAATTGAATACTCAAGGTAATGGATGTATTGTAAAGTGAAAAATTAAGTGTGTGTCTGACATCACCTTATAAGGTGACCTCAACTTATTTGAACGTTTGACAAAATCTATTTGGTAAATACCAATAAGATGATTGGTTTGAAAAATTACTCTATGTGTTTGTTTGGCAAAACGAATTGATAAGGTGACTGATAGTTGACATACAGTTTGAGTTGAGTGAGGGTCATGTTAGCCTCGTAGAGCCTCGATGTTATTGAATGGATCTCAAGTCCAGCATTTAAATGAGTTAGTTAAAATTTATAAAAATATTAACTACGTTTTATATCGCTACCATTTCAATTACAATTATCTTTCATTTAATTTCAAATGATTGCCAAGCCAAGTATAGTGTAGGAATCCTAGAAGAAAATTTCCAACTAATAATATGCTTAGGTAATTTAAAATATCATGCATTTTATGGTGATTCTAGCATTTCTAGTAAATGTTTTGGTCTTAATGTCAAGTGTATGCAGCGTGCTTCGCTTATGTCATGTTTCACGTTTGTACACTATATAATCTTTAGATGATTCCCCGTCCAATATTTGAATCTACAAGAACGAAACAGAATTTAGCTAGAAACATACTCCGTATACCTGTAGCCTGTAGGAGATAAATTTTCATGTCAAATAAAATAACACCATTTCAGACTTTATATGATGGACTAAGTTTTATTTGGTACTAATAATACATTAATACTCAATCTTTTGAAGAAAAAAGAAAAAAGACAAAACAATACTTAATTTCAGATGAAAATAACTCTAGTCCTCACACGTTCATATTTAAATTGGCGACCTACCTCTTCCTGTTATGAATCCAAATGCCAAGATAAATTAAAAACAACTACATTTGATTTCTGTATCGTAATAGGACCTAGAACATTACAAATTTAAAAGAGAGTAATAAGTGACCATTTTTGCTTGCTGTGGTTTAATTTAGTGTTCATATCATATGATCAAATCACCATTCTAATGCTATTCCCGGTACCCTAATAAGTAACTTTCATCTCACCTAAGTTCGAAATATTTTTGAACCGAAAGTTAGAAGAATGAAAAATATTATCTAAAAAGAAAAAACGAAACATCTCTTTACGAAAGCTTGAAATCGTGTTTGTGTTACGGTTATGGGCCATAGAGCCCACACGCTTTTAGTTGAAAAATTGAATGCTAAACAGACAACACAATAAAATAGAACGAACAGGTAGAAGTGAAGTGAAGTGAAGAGAAAGCTCTCTCTTATTTCTCCCCAAAACCAAGAAGAAGAAAAAAAAAACACTGAATTGAATTGAATTTGGCCATGGTTAATTATGTACAAGAAGCCCGAGAAAATCATGTCAAGAAGAAAGTTGAAGAAGGTAATGATTATATTTGTATACAATTCATCCCATTGCTTTTCGCTGAATCCCCTTAAACCCTAGTTCATTTGTCTCTTCTGTCTCATTTGAGATTTTACATTTTTTTTTCAGTTATTCTTTTTCTTGTGCATATCTTGATAAATTAGCTGATTGTATGAATTGATTCGTTATTATTCTTCGGATTGCTTGCTATTAAGATCTTTGGCGATGATTTTTCGGTTAGAATGAACTCAGGACAATCTAAAACCAGACTTATAAGGTGTCATCATTACTTGTTTATACTGTCTCCTTGTAGAAATGGAGGTTTATTTTGGTCCTGGCACAATGTAAGGTTTGCCTTTCGGGAGCTATGTAGCTATGTAAATTGCAAAAATTGGGATATAACAAACTTGCTAATAAATCATAAAGTCATCAATTTGTTAATATCATGTCTGGACTGTATCTTCATTCATTGTGGTGCATCACCGGGAAGGGATTTTGAACTTGGGTTCTCGTTCGACATTCTTGTACATGCAAATAATCATTCATCAAAATCTCAGCTTTACGCAGTAAAATGAAGCAGAAGGCGCTGAAGGAGTGTGATGACTACGTGGCCAAGTATGCTGAATGTGCGGTGGGAAGAACACTATCTGTTGTCTGGAAATGCCGTGCACAAGCAAAGGAGCTGAATCAATGCCTGCATCAGTTGTAAGTTGGACATTTTTGTTATGAAGATTCAGTAGCCAAGTGGCATCATTATTTTGAATAACAGTATAAAAAAGAATGTATAATCAATGTGTAAGATAAAATGTTACTCCCTCTATCCTGTGTAAGAAAAACTTTACACAAGTTGTTAGGCACAGGAGATTTAAAAAATACTAAAAAATAACAAAAAATGAGAGAATGAATTAAAAAAAATCCTATGATAAACTTATTTTAGGAGGTTCATGAATATGACAATGACAATTTAAGCTGTTGGGGTAAATTATTTTTGAAGTACCAATTAGTTTTCCAATAAACTCAAAAAGCACCATAGGTATGGGAGTCATGGGACAGAGGGAATACGTGGATTGTAGTTGGTTGGAGTTCTCGGCCTTGATTACCCGATACCTCCATATAACTGGTCAAGGTTAGGAGTCTTAGGACTGTTCATTTAGTTCTCCTGTGCTGCCCTAGTTCCTCTAGAGAGATATTGGTGCAACTTGTGTTCCAAATTTGAGCGGTTTTGTGTAGTTGCAACATCCCTGACAGGAGAATGTGCTAGTAATTTCTAGTGTGTTCCCTCAAGCTGTGCACTATGCAGTTTGAATTCCATGAAGGCAAAGAAGCAGCCTGTGTTATCATTTTAGGAACAGATTATTAAGAGCTCTGAGTTGGTGAGATGGATTTGCATTGCTTCTATTATGCTTTAGTATGCCCCATTAACATTGTACTTTATGTCTTGTAGCACGAATGATTCTGTCTTGGAACAAATGAAGAAAGAATACACGTTGCAACAGGAAGGAAAGGGGTCTCTAAGCCTTTGAAGTTCATCCTCAGACAATACCGAGTATTTCTGTTTTCTTTGCAGGAGTATGCAAGAACATATGACCAAGAACTTTGTTATGGCTCTGATTCTGTGCTCTAGTATTTAAGCTGGACCACCATATGTTGCTATTTTGCCTTGTGACGGCCCACCTCAAAGTTGTCGATAAAACCATGTCAATGTAATCTCCGTGCATGCAAATGTCCTGAGATGAGATATTTAATCATGTTATCTATGGTTAGGAGTAATGTTTCGTCTTAGACATACTTTCATTGACGTGGAATTTCTCAATTTCATACTACTCAAACTTCTAAGTTTGTTCATATCTGTGGGTCTCACTTCTAAATTCTAGTAATGTTACATTGCACATATGATTTCTTTAACATACACTACACATTGCATATGGCCCCCACTCCCTTAGAATTGGATATGTATTCGAACTTGAGTTATGTGCAAGTAAACAAGTTGGCTGAGTTTTTGTGAATGCCACCATTTCACAAATTTCATTGAACTGGTGTCTCGACTGAATGCATAAATAGAATCACATTATTTTTTCCGAAATAATGGAATCACATTATTGTTATTAAACAAGACCATATAAATTTGAATTCGGGAGATAACGTTACCTCTATGGTCCAATTTTACTCGCCCACATAATAGAATAAATTACCTCTCTATCATTCATTATGTTTCTTCATTTTCCATCAACAATTTAGAAATATAGATCAAATTATGTAGATATGCTATGACAAGGCGTAAGAAATGAGCAGATTGGAAGGAATGGAAGAACAGGAAACATTCAAGAAAAAGTAATCGTTTTAAACTTTTAACACCTTTAAGTAGCTTTAACTCAAGTTGCACAACAAAATCCAGAGCGTAGTAGAGTTCTATCCAGGCAAAACTTCAACGCAAATAAAACATCTAAACCGGTCTATCACTAAAGTAAAGTTACAAACTTGACCCAAAACATTGATGTTGGAGCGAACATCAGCATCAATGAACATCCTCGCCAACCAAAATATTTAGGCATGGAAAGCCAGATAAACGAGCGCTCGCAAAAAACAATGAGTTAGGTGGGTTTCCGCATGTTACGTCCAGCTCTTATAACCTCATCCACAAGTAGTAGCTGAGAAGCAATCACCGGACTGCAAAAGAATACATTCTACTTCAACTAGAAAGCAATGATTGTGGGAAGGGAATTCAGAGCATAAATAGATTTCATACTAGCTGATGAAGGAAGCACATGAAACACCAGCCTCACATACCCTGAGTTTATGAGTTGACGCTTGACGGAGTAGTTATCAAATATACCATCCATTTCAGGGTCAACAGGTTCTCCGGTGTGTTGATTAAGCCCAACCACATTTCCCTTGTCGTGCTCTCCCTGCAAATAGCAGACCAATATTAAGAAACCAACCATTGAAAATTCTATTGAATGAGATTGTACTGAAACATGATGCATACTGTTAGTTCAATGATCACGTCCTGAGTATCAAGGCCACAGTTTTCGGCAAGAGTCTTGGGGATCACAAGAAGTGCGTTGGCAAAAGCCTCCAGACCAAGTTGAGCACGCTGATCAAGGATTGTCAAATGTCAAAACAAGTTCAAGATCAATACACTCCCAGAAGAATGGTTTTTCCTAATTAAATGAACATATATATAATCCACATACCCCTTGGACAGTTTTCTTCACTTCATTCATAAGGTGTTGCCTGGCTGCCACCTCAAAGGCCCCTGCACCCTGCAGATGTGAAGTAAATATATGATCAACTCTGAGAACCAAAACAAGGCAATGTACGATTAAAGCTGCTTGAAATGTAATCATCTTTGTAAATCATAATCAAGAGCATGAAGTCTTTATGCACCAAAAATATATCAGTAAACCACATGGTGGGTGTACTGAAAAGCAATGAGTGTAAAGATTAGAAAACACAAGGCACTCCCTAAACCTCAAGGGAAGACCATGTTCAATTGGATTAACTAAGCATTACGAGTAACATGTTTTAAGCAGTTTCACACGATACAATCATAAATTATTTGGTGAACACAAGCTTGACTAACCAGTATGACAGCTTCATCTTCAAGGGTATTTTTGACAGACCTCAAACCATCACGAACGGCATCCTTAATCTGAGCAATTGTATGATCGTTTGGTCCTAACACAGAAGACAAGACATGAGAATATATGCATAGTCATTTTTAACTGACAACTGTTGTAAACTTCGTTGCAAAATCAAGTAGTGGGAACAACCAGCTAACGAGGACCATATGAAGGAAAAAATAGATACGTGCAACTAAAGTACCTTTGATTAGGATGGTGCATGAGGAGGGATTCTTTACATTTTCAACGAATGTATACTTCTCCTCTCCAAGCACATGCTCATAAACCAATCCGGCCCATCCAAGGCACTCAGGGGTTAGGTCATCAACTGAATTGACAGCTTCTCCACCACAAGCCAAAACCAACCTTTCCATATTTCTCCTCTTAGCTCTTCGCAGGGCGATGATCTACAATTGAAAATAGAGCTCATGAGTGAGAAGGGTAGAAGTAGTAAGATGTGGAAAATCATGAAACATTTAGGTAAAAACAATCTTATAGTTGGATAGGATCAGAGGTCAAAACATAAGCAGTATGAAGTGAAAAGAAACGGGACTTACTCCTTCCCTGGCAAGGAGATCCAATGATGGAGGATCAATTCCTTTTTGATTGATGACAACAAAATTGGAATCATTCCCAGCACACACCTAAAAATAACTTAAATGATCAGCTTTTACATGAAAATGTAAATAAGAATCCATTGCAATAAAGAAGCAATCAGTTTCATGAAACAACACCTTGTTTTTTAGATCAATAATTTTTTGAACCCTTTCATCCACAGATCGTCTTTCAGCTTCAACCATTGCTTCTCTCTGATCTGCGTTTGAGTAGAAAAACCCTGCATTTATTTCACTGTGCACTAATAATATCAGTCTCAGTCTACAGTGTGAGTATCAAATTATCAAGTTCAGCATTTTCCATCAGTTACCTTTTCTCATACTCCAGAGATACGTTACTCGTCAAGATATAGCAATTCTCTGCACGGCGTTTCATATCTGGATGCCTTGAACCATGGTCAAGAACAAGACCTTCAATCTGGAAAAAAAGGAAGTTACTTGTCAATTACACAAGAGACACATCATCATAGGAGGAGGATCACAGTTCAGCCACCATGAGTATGATCCGGCAGGAAAAACCAACAAAGTTCAAAGAGTCAAAAGCATATTTTCATTCTTTCATTCTTTCATTACTCTGTATAATTTCTTCGTTTCTAATTTTTCTGTGTGAAATCCAATATCATGCATTTACCTAAACGAACACAAGTAGGTCCTAACAATTAAATGTGAATTTTCCAAATGGCAGGATCGTGAATAATATACATGTCAATGCTAAGCTTTGAACAATTTGTTTAATGGATTGTGCATATAAATTCACATTGGAAACTTGAAAACAGCATTTATCGAGGTGAAATACCAGACGAGTGTCGACATCAAACTTGTGGCGCATGTGCATTATCTCAACCATGAATAGATCAATAGGCTCTTCTGGCTTACGGATGCAGAGTACCTAGAGCATCACAGATGAGAACTATTAAGAACATAGTTGTGCGGCATATATTTCACTTCATCTCTTGACAGCCTTGTAAAAGTCATTATGTATACACAAATGAATTTATAACAATAAACTTGGAAATATCACATTTAGTCACTCACAGAGTTCACAACAATTTCAGTTAGCTGGTCTGCCAATGCCTCATACAACTGCATATGAAGGAAAACACATTAGTCAAGCGCACAATTGATGAGATAAACATATAATGTACTTGATAGATAAAATATCTGCACAACTGAAAACCTTAGTCCTAAGTGTTGTTCTTGCCACCATCTTCAGAATCTCTTTATCAGGATCGTTACCCATCACCACAGGAGTCTTGAATTTTTCGAGAAACTGAAGTGTTGCTTTTTTAGCAATTTCAAACCCATCAACTAGTACACGTGGATGAGCACCTGTAGAGAGAAACTTCTATTTCAATGTATAATTCACACCAGTATGCAGTAAAAGTCTGTATAACAAATTGTGACAGGTAACATTTTTGCAAATCAATAGTTCAAATACTTGCGCAACAAATTTTGCAGCAAAAGTGTTTGCACAAGAAGAAACGGACAAATATTTGTTTCTCTACAAAGTAACTCAACAAGGACACTACAGGAAGGTAATACTACAGCTTTGTTCATTTCACCTTCAATTCAGTTCCATTACGTTCAGTTAAGTTAAAGATAAGATAAGTTCAGTTAAGGTTTGCTTAGTTGACATTTATACTTCAAATGAGTTCAGTTCAGAGTTTTACAGGCAAATCAAACAGACATTGCTAATTAATCATAGTATTATAGTAGTAAGGTACAAAATGCTTAGTTTGGCATGTAAACAATAGCACACAACATTAACAGATAATGACAGAGGAAGGCAAATAAATATTCTATCCGTTTCAGTACGAAATGTCCACTTTGGTTTCAGGCATGGAGATTAAGGAGAATTGGTGGAGGTCGTATGAATAAAGTTGTGTATGTGCCAAAAGCACATGGGTTTTGCTTTTGACAAACAAATGGAAAGTCAACATTTCTAATGAGACAGGTATAAATGGGATAGTGGACATTTGTAGTGAAACGGAGGGAGTAATAAACAGGAACTCAACCACTCAGATATCGTTTATAAGATCTGTTATACTTCCTTTTTAGTGTATTACCTACCCCTATTCTCTTACATAAAAGGTGGCATGCAGCACTTTGGACACTCTTGACTAGTTGGCTTGTGTGGCTCTAACATTATATTAGTATTACTGTAACAATTCATAGGTTTTTTTTTGCTAACAATATCTGTCAGATAACTGACAAAAAACACTTGTTTTATACCAGTGTGGGCAAAAACTAATCATGCAGTCTACAACTGATATGAGACTATTAAAAGCGACAATACAGATAATGTTCATACACATGAGATGTATACTAATGGATATTACTACTTCTATGCCTTAGCAGAGCAAGAAAAAGCTACATTGTCACCATTTACTATGGGGTTACCAAAACATACAGACAAGTGTAACCATCTACTTGTAAGTAAGAACAGGATGTTAGATATTGCGATAGCAACTTCTGCATGGATATTCAATTAGTTACCTTCATCTATGTAACGCTCTGATTGTTTCATTAGCTCTCCAATGAAGAGAACAGTAGAAGTAGTACCATCTCCACTTGTATCATCCTGGGCAACAGCAGTTCTAGCTATCATGATGGCTGTAGGGTTCTGAATTTGCTGTATCATCGAAACAAAGTAATTGGATGAGTATGAATCCATACCCTGGCATCCTTTTTGTCCAACATGAGAATGAGAATGCAAAAACAAAACGGAAGAAAACACAGCATTTGGTCATTGCAATTAAGTTTTGCGGTTTAGTTATATTCCCTAGGTGAATCATTAGAACACACCATTATGCCTATCATGTATGAAGTTCAGACTATTACTAAAAAACTCTGGTCGTCTGAGAATCCAATTACTGGTAGAAACATACTCCTAGATGCTGCAGCCTAATCAATTATCTCAACTAAAAACCAAGCAATGCAAACACGAAACAGCAATAAAGCCAATAAGAAGTACGAATCTCGCCAATTAGTATGCTCTCACTATCTATACTTCAAAATCTATTTCGCACATAACCACAGGCACATCAAATTAACCATGGATGAACACAGTCCTACAACAACACAACTCCGTAAAATTCAGATTTCAGCATGTTTTAACTTAAATCAACAGCATAAGACCTAAAATCAAACTATCCTAAAAAACACATAACACGCGAAACAGAATGAAACAAAATCGAAATCAACAAACGAACCATCTCTTTGAGAAGAGTGTTTCCATCCTTGGTGAGCTTAATGTCACCAGCTCCACCAACAAGCCTGCCAAAGCCAAACACACAGCGTATCAGCTAAAAGTTCAAATCAGAAACAAATTCCAACCGAATAATGAGAGATTATTACATTTTGATGGTTCCTTTGGGTCCCAGATTGCTCTTGAGGACATCCTGAAGCCCCTTCGCGGCGTTAATGTTCATGTGAAGGGCATTGTTCTTGTTCAGAACTTCAGCATTCGGATTCAAAACCCTAATAGACATTTTTTAATAGATTACTGTTTGATCTCTGCAAATCGAAGCAGAGAGAGTAAAGTAACTAGGGTTTCAGAGTTGGTCGAGAGAGAAAAGAGATCCAAGTGATGGAAGAGACTAGAGAGAGAGTGAGAGTTAAGCGCGGAGAAATGGAGGTTTAGGCCTTTAGGGCTTTGCTAGACTACTCTACCTTTAAAATCCTTGTGTGTTAAATTTGCCTCCTGAGCCCCTTGAGATATTTGAACTTCATAAACGCCCCCACAATACGTGGTTGGCTAATTTTTTAAGTACTACTACTTTTTTTCAGTTCTTCTCTTATATTTTGTGGGCCGTGTGGCCCATGATGGTATGAGTCTATCAGACCAATAGATCGATCTTAAACGTGCCCGATATCCGTCCCCGACCCCGATACGTATTTACAGCAGTTCCATTACGTAATATATTACAAGGGCAAATAGGTAAATCCAAATTTTTTCCATTAGAAGTTTAGATTTAGACACAGATACAGAAAATCGTTACTTTCTTCTTCTCCGTCTGTATCCAGCTAGGGTTGATAGTGAATTGGGGAACGTAAAATCTCATCCCAATACGCAAAGAATTGTCGAACAAGGCAATCCACACGAGCTGCGGAAATCAGTATACAACTTACAATTCTTGCAATTTGATTTATTATTTTTCAGGTAACTCAAGTAAATTGATCCTTTTGGCGGGTTTTGTTTAAATTGATAGCATGTTTATCTTCTTAAGTTTAGAATCGATCTTTACTTAGGCATATGTTTGAATTGATTGAGAATAGTGAAATGGCGGGTTTATTTCCTGTTCTATTCTCTGGTTTGAGCTCTGAGTAGTAGTGGGAATGGAATTGAACTAAAAGGACGGTAAGGGACTAAGGGAGTAGATAAATTCCACATAAACTAAATTGTAATTAGATTGAAGAATTGGAGTGGGTTGCACATAAGCAATCCGGGTTCTGCGCTGGAGTATATCGAACCAATAGTGTTCGGCTAACTGATTCACTCACATTATTCTGAATTCAACACAGGTTGCTTCTTAACTAAGTCGAAACATGATTGATGCAATGGAGGAGAAACAGCTTCTGGTATTGTATGCTTCCGAAACTGGAAATGCAATTGATGCTGCAGAACGGATTGGCCGTGAAGCTGAACGCCGTGGCTGTCCTTGTGTTTCTGTCATGTCTATTGATGATTTCCAACCTGTGAGTTTAGTAGCACTCGTCATGTGCTTGTACTCATATTCAGATTTGCTTCATATTTCTTGTTGTGACATGTGACTGTTATATTGGTGTGCTGAAAAAATACTAGAAAAGAACGTGTCATGGGTTATTTTTCTCTCGTGAAACGTTATTTAGACTGTTTTGTTTAATTTTTTATACAGAGTGAATTAGCTAACAAGAAGACAGTGGTCTTTGTGGTGGCAACAACGGGGCAGGGGGATAATCCACAGTCCATCAAGGTAACGAAGTTAAATGATAGTGCAACTTCACAATCTACAGTGCTGATGGATTATGTTCCAAAACTTAATATTCGGGGTGTAACTTCTTGCAGGTTTTCTGGAGATATTTGTTGCAAAAGAATTTGCCACGTGAGTGGCTCAAAGGAGTTAACTACGCAGTTTTTGGACTGGGTGACTCAGGCTATCAAAAGTACAATGTAAAAAATTCAGCTTATAGAATTGCTAACTTTTGCTGTTGATTATCTATTAGGGAGATGTTCTATGTGTATTTCTATCTCTCTGTCCAACTGTCCAAGTCACATCGCTTACCGATCATTATACCGTTTTTCCCAAAAAAATTCTTTGCTGCCCCTGTGTATGTTTGCAATGTTATCACTTATCATAAACTCAATAAATTCTGGCTCTGCTAATACCTGATAGGTATAACTCCATGTGTGCTATTTTTTCCCAGTTAAGTAAAATCCCCTGAAAATTTTAGGCATAAGATATTTTCAGAGTACTGCATTATCCCAGCGGTCTTTGCTTGAACGAGTTACTATTCAGTGGATGATCTTGAAACTTTATAATCATCTACGTGTAGCATAATGAGTTCTCTCATTGCAGTTTGTGGCGAAGAAGCTTGACAGACGACTATTAGATCTTGGTGCAATGTCGATTATTGATAAAGGCCTGGGAGATGACCAGCACCCCTCAGGGTAAGTTTATGTCTGTTGGCAAGCTATACATATAATACATGATCCATTAAGACTCTGCTTGTATATGATTTCAGTATCATGTATTGATATATTAATTCTCAATGATACTAAACAAGAGTAAAATAATAATAATTATAACTGATGAAATGCAGAATAGATCAAGTTGCTTTTCATTCTTTCCAGTTACAGGTGGTTCATTAATGACTAGTTTCTTGTTGGGCACTTTGTTGTGAAGGAAAAGCTTATGTTTAACTGAACTGAGAGACCTGCATACAAGACTTTAAAAATTACTTGTGCCTAGGAAAAGCTAATGCTTAGTACTCAGTGTTGGGCAATGCACGATGCTAGTCTCACTATAGATGCTGTTCAACATTAATATCACTAAAGGGTTCAATTAACTTCAGTTCTCTGGATGATAGAATTAGATAGAAATTCTAAACCACATTGTGTGTGTTACCTTGTCTGATTACTTCCCCAATAGCTTTGTCATGTACACTTCACTTTTCATTTGTACGTTGTCATGGCACATTTATGAAGTTCTACTATCATCTTAAACTATCCTAACTTTTAGATGTAAGATTTTCATTTGTGCATTGCCATGACACCTTAAGCTATCCTAACTTTTAGTGATATGATTTTAAATTTGCCAAAAACAATGTGATTTTGTTGTCTGTGCAAATGTAGAGAAAATGTGGACACAGTAATCATTATTACATTCATAGGTATGAAGGGGCTCTGGATCCCTGGATGTCCGAGTTATGGAAAATTTTGTATGAAAAGAATCATGAATTACTTCCAAAAGGGCCAGATTTTTTGAGAGCTGATGCAACTTTAATCGATCAACCTAGAGTACAAATTATTTATCACCATGGCAATGGAGAGGTGCCAGCTCTTTCAACTACCACAGGTATGATCGCTTCTTTAACTTTAACTGCAGATTTTTTAGAAAATAAATAAATCTGTCACTCTTTATTATGAAACTGTGGGTAGTCTGTTGACATAATACTTAAGATGTCTATAATTTTGATAAGAAACACCAACATACTTGATATCATTCATGAAATAAATTCTTCATTCATGTACATGAGTCAAGCCACAAGTTCATTACTTTGGCATGTTTACTTTTCGATACTAGGATTTTGGGAGGATTCTGGAAGCTTCATCTACTCCTTTATTTTCTTTGAAATATGTTACCTGTTGCAAATACTAATGAAAATATATGGATTATGTAGATTCGGAGTATCTCATGATGCAAACTGAAGGGGCACGCTTGATGAGTCCTGCAAAATCTTCTGGAAAGAATAAGCCTGACTGCTTCCTGAAAATGGTATTAGAAGCTTTATTTTTTATTTATTTTTTGTTATCATCATTGAAAGAGTGTAGCAGTAGCACCACTTGATATTGATAATGAATAAGTCAAGTGTATCTTCCTTTTCGCTGCTTGTTTAAAATACATTTGAAAGCCTACTCCACATTCCGTATAATTCCACCACTAAATCCATGACATGTCTCTGACAAAGTGCATTTTGCCAGTGTTCAAATTCTTTACTAAAACTTGCTGCATAATGAATGGCTGTGTACACACCTAATAAACAATTATCAAGTTTTCATTTTGCATCCATAATGATTGAAACACGATTACAGATAGGGGTTGTATTGCTTCACATCACATCCAAGAAAAGGGCCACTAACATAAGACGTATATGAGTAGATTTATCCAGTTGTATGGTAGTCGATAATTGATACCTTGCTGTGGTATTGTTTATGGACCCTAGGAGCAGGATTGCTCTAAATATGTATGGTTGTTAATTACTTGGACTAATGTAAGAATTTGTTACTGTGAACTAGTCTGTTTGTATATCATATATTTCACACTTTCATGAGTATGCAGAAATGCACTCAATATGTCCCTTTGTTTAGTAAATAAATGAACTAGAATGGTCTGAACATAATATCTGTGACAACCATGATCGCTATTTATATTATTAGTAATTTTTCCTGATCATGTTTAGTACACTCATGTTATCATGTAGGTTGTGAATAAGCAGTTAAGTAATGTGGAGAAGGAGAAAGATGTGCGCCACCTTGAGTTCGAGGCTGTTTCATCTGTAAGTGATGCTAAATGATTCTGAAGAACCATTTCAATTATCTCCATCGATTGACTGAACTGTTATTATAATGTCTCACGATATTACTCTTCTGGATTTCTGTGTCTGCAGTCAATAGATTATGAAGTTGGTGATGTTCTTGAGGTCCTTCCTGGCCAGAGTCCTGCTGCAGTAGATGCTTTTATTGAACGCTGTAATCTGAACCCTGAATCATACATAACTGTAGGTAGTTCTCTAAATTCAAATCTTTTCAGAATTTGTGTGTTATCTCTTGGTGTAGTGTTCTCTTCCTGTAACTTAAGGCTGCATGATGCATGAAATCATGTTCTACCCGTGCAGTTGCAAAAAGTTACATGATTTCCCTGGATGTAGGCAACCCAACATACATCTCTTGAACATGCAGCCAGAAGATGTATTAGGTCTATGGGAGTGACCAATGCCCCAATATGCAGGACTAGTGTAGTTTTTTTAAATTTATATTTTTCTCTAAACCCCTAACTGCCTAAGGATTATTCGACTACTTGTCTTTCTTCCCTTTCCTGTCCTATTTATGCATTTATTTATTTACTTTATATACTTATTTAAACGGTCAATGCTATGTAACTAGGTCCACATGAGGTAATCTTTTATGTAAGATGCTGTGCAACGATAAGAAACAGTACATGGATGTTTTCCTCTGGAAACTGCTATATTTTCTTTTAAACTAAACCCTTCGGTTATTACTATATTAACTATTCAGTTAATGCGTATTCCCCAGGTACAGCCTAGAAATAAAGAGAATGGTGTTCTGACTCCATTTTACCCAGTGAAATTAAAATCTTTTGTGGAGTTGACAATGGACATTGCATCCGCTTCTCCTCGACGCTATTTCTTTGAGGTACCATAGGGTTAGCTGTGTTCATCTTCCTGTCAGTTCATGTTTCAGTATTCAATCTGTAAATTTCTGGCTAATTTTTAACAATCCATCATTTTCATAATTTCAACTTGGTCATTAGATTCTAACATGGATAACTTTGCTAATTTTAATATTATGTTTCAATTTGGATGAAACAATTATAATTGTTTTCTTCAGGTGGCAAGTTATTTTGCCTCTGCTGAACATGAGAAGGAAAGGCTTCAATATTTTGCCTCACCTGAAGGAAGAGACGATTTATACCAATATAACCAGAAAGAACGAAGAACTGTTTTGGAGGTAGTGATGGCCGTGACATGCTGATGTTTCATGTCTTTGATTCCTTATGCCATGTACTTTTGTTAGAAAATAATTGTGGTTAATTGTGTCAAGTTTCTTGGAATACCAGTATTCGGGGAAACTATATGCAGCTCTGGGGCCCTTACATCGCCCGAATTTGATGCGAAGAATGTCGATTTATTTTGAAATGCGTGCTATCAATAAATAAGCCATAACATTATATCCTTCGAAATTTGTTTCAAATGCATTATCTTATTAACGCTCAGAAACCATGGGTGCCGCTCCTCATTCACCTTTACACTGCATTTTTCAAAACTATACCAATTAGTTTTTTTTTTTTTTTTTTTTTTTTTTTTGGTTGGTTGGTTGGTTGGAAGGACCTATATTCAAGGGCTTTCAGCATGAATGACCTTAAGAAACCAGGAAAATTAGGCATTGCTATGTTGGTTCAGTTTTGAATCCGTATTGTCTTTTTTTTTTTTTGGCTTGATCGATGCCAATGCCTTCTCCAGAGTGCACTGGAAATGGCAGAGTTGCATTATCATTAATTGTCTCATAGTATACTGACTCTCCTGGTTATATACTGCAGGTACTGGGTGATTTTCCTTCCCTCCAGATGCCGTTTGAATGGTTAGTACAGCTGGTTCCTCGATTACAAACAAGAGGCTTCTCCATTTCTTCCTCACATGCAGCTCATCCAAATCAAGTGCACTTAACAGTAAGTGTGGTGGCATGGACGACACCATACAAGAGAAAGCGTATGGGTCTTTGTTCGTCATGGCTGGCTGGTCTTGATCCTCAGCAAGGTAAATTCTTGCTTGACTGTTACCTTTCCCCACATATTCTCTGGAAAAATACATTATTCTCCCTGGGTTCTTCACAAGTCACAACTCACATCAACTATCTGAATTTCATGAGGAATTAAAAATTGGCAGAGAGTTCAAAAATTTAAGGGGATTTTATAATATAACACATGGTATTGGCACAAATTGTAAATATAGAGTAGCAACTTATAGTCCCATGTGTTGCTCAATTGTTCTAGTTTCTCGTCTATATGAGCTGTTACCTTACAATCAATTTGAACAGGGGTCCTTGTACCAGCGTGGTTTAAGAAGGGTTCACTTCCTCCCCCGCCACCATCACTTCCTCTTATTCTAATTGGACCTGGAACGGGGTGTGCACCTTTCCATGGCTTTGTGGAGGAACGGGCTTTACAGAGTAAATCTATTCCAACTGCACCTGTTCTTTTCTTTTTCGGTTGTAGAAACGAGAAAGATGACTTTCTATACCGAGATTTTTGGTTGCTGCACTCACAAAAAGGTGGAGTGCTTTCAGAAGACAAGGGTGGAGGATTTTGTGTTGCATTTTCGAGGGACCAACCACAGAAAGTGTATGTCCAACACAAGATGCGGGAACACAGCACCAAGATATGGAATCTGCTAACTCAGGGTGCTGTCATATATGTTGCTGGATCTGCAAATAAAATGCCTGCCGATGTATTATCAGCATTCGAGGACATTGTTTGCACTGAAAGCGGGGTTCCAAGAGAATCAGCGCTTAGGTGGATTCGTGCTCTCGAAAGGGCTGGCAAATACCATGTTGAGGCCTGGTCTTGAAGCCAGATTCAATGTGCCAGATTCAATGTGCCTCTGTTACATTGAGAAATAGAGAGGCTAATATGTTAAAAGTCTCCGGCAGCACATTGTAGATCATAATAGCATAAGTTGTGTTTTCAGACACCACTTTGCTATCTCTATTGGAAACCCTAATTGTGGTCATGATTCACCACTTCAGTATCGATTATTTCATACTAAACGATCTGTTTATGGGTAGATTGACTAGATTCTGATAAGCCCAATTTCACTTATTTATTGGACATGTTGTAGGTGGATTAGGGATGGATGGATATATGTATGAGATTAGCAACCAAGTACATTATTTTAGAGTTGAATGACACAACGTACTGTTCAGATTCCATGTTCTCCTACATCTAAGCACCCATCTCTCTTTGATTACCCAGATGCAGCAGCGCGTTCCATATTATATATCAATATCATAAAGATCAAGGCTTCTTTGGGTCTTATAGATATTTGGAACTTAAAGCCCATTTAAACTCCAAAATGTCTCCGATTGATGCTTCTTTTGACCTACTCCCACGGGAGAGGATAAATAGTAGTCCCATTTAAGCCCAAAGAATAGAAAGTTAATTGTTTAATTATATTTTTTAATATGAATTGTAATAATGGAATAACATGTGGTATATGAGACTCACATCGAAACCCTAATTAAGCCTCAAATCATTGAATACTTTAATATGATAGGTGCTATTTTTGAACTTATATGTTTAAAGTTCCAAACCATAAGGAATGTTCTGACACCAAAATCAAATTTCACGTGCATGTGGTGGGGTGAAATGGATGCACCAGAGGCAGAGTGTCTTGGGTCCAGCAATCCAGCCGCCCGACATTTTTTTTTAGTGTGCTACTTAGAAAATCTTAGTACAAAAATATATAAATAAATTCATCTATAAACATGGACTAAATATTTTTAGTATAGGATTAAATTAGTAATTAGAAATGATATTTTGTTAGGAAATTACAAAAATACCTTTAGTTTGGCAAAACCCTGGCTAATTTTTTTTTGGAATAAGTGTATTTTATTTATTCAAGTAGTCAAATAATAAGACCGCAAATACACAAAAACTCAATCTGCAGAATTCTAACAAAACAAAAAAACTACAAATCAAACAAATGAATATAAACTCATTTTATTTTCTGCATGTTACTTAATAAAAAAATGTGAAAAATATGCGCTTTTTTAAATATCAAGATAATCAGATTTGTAATTCAAATGGGCATGGCAGTAAATGGAGGTTCGTATAATCTAGAAAAAGGATTGTTAAAAAAGTGAAAGAAAAAAAAAGAAAAACTTGTATCAAAGGACAACACTTTAGATTGATTTTCAATATTTTTCCCAAACTTTATAGTTTATACTCCTAATCTGGATTTCTGTAAATTCTTTTTGACTAGGAAAGTATATATGAAATACAGTACTACTATTATATAAGTTGGACTTGAAATACATTTGCAATGTAAATAAGAAAACAAATAATTTTAAGTGTTTGATTGTACAAGCATTCTTGAACATGGAGAACAAATTTTGTGCCACAGTTTTGTTTAGCCTTGTTCTTGTTTGTATTGCCATGGGCTCTACTGGTGCGAAAAGACGCGGTAATTACCATTTTACGACTCTTTTTATTATGAAATTTGTAACTTTTTATTATAACACTCTATTCAATTACCATATCTGTTAAATTTTGAAAATAAGTTAAACTCAATCACTTCATTATTTCTTCTTAACCTTGCAGTATTTTTTACAAACTCATCGATAAACAAGCTCCCAAACAACATTTTTTAAATGTTAAGGGGTAACCAATGCGACACAGATATGGTGAACTCCATATATATGTAAACCTCATAAATCATGTATTATAGAGTCTCATAGTAATTGCGTCGTCCTTAGAAACGAGTAAATCAACAACCTTTTTTTAACAAAAACCGAGTCACAGAGTTTTATTGCAATGCAGGTCTTGGTGGTCCAGGATTTAAAGTATGCAGCACAATTCTGAACTACAACAATTGTGATGAGGAGGGTTGTGCCAATAACTGTCTTGCGTTTGTTGGGTCTGCAATGGACTCGGCCCGTTGTATTTCCACCACCCAATGTAATTGTATCTACAATGGTCCAATTTGTGGTTCGTCTGGTTGTTTGCCCTGTATTGGTTAATAAATTGTTGCTAATTTTATAATTTTATAATTTGGTGAACCATTTTTTTATTGCCTTTTTCTATATTGATAAAGAGGAACAATTAAACATTGAATATCAAGATTTTAATAAGGTCAATTACATCTACTGATGTTTTTATAACTTAACTAGTACTTTAGTTACAAGTGGATGGAGCTTAATATATATAATATTAAAAACTTTCCACAAATGAAAATGGGATTCTTTAATTTGCACACTAATATGGAAGTGAGAAACAGTGGCGTCTTTGACTTTTAGGTGGCCCTGTGCAAAATATTAGCAAGGCCCAAGTAATAAGAAATAGATAAATAGATAAAATTTTATGGAAGCAAAAATATAGTAAAAAATCATCACATTCTGTATTGAAATTATTTTCGAATAAAAAATTCCAAACAAACTAAACAGATCACTTAAAAATTGCAACTATTCTAGCCTTCTTTGAAGCAAAATCATCATAGCTAATTTTCGTCTCAGTTCTAGCTGCCGGCTACCTTATCCGGATATAATTTTTTATTTTATTATTATCTTTTTAAATATTAGAATCCTATACTGGGTTTTAGTGGCATGGGTCTAGGAGGCCCCCAGAAATTTGTGGCCCTGTTCGGTCAATCTTACTGAACATGCTAAGGGCCGCCACAGGTGAGAAACTATTAAGTTTCCGAGGAGTATAATTTAGTGAGACTTATCTTGTTTAGAAAAATTTACTGTTGACAATTGATATGACATACCTAAAATGACACTTTATATATTTTTTTAAATTGTTTAAATAGTTTTGTTCTGCTTCACAGAACTACTTTTCTTCTTCTTGCTTTCTGTTCTTTCTCCTGAACATTGCAGTTCAATGTACTTTGTATTCATTCCTTTCATTTGAGAAATAAGGATTTAGTTTGTTGTTAACTATCTTGAGTTAAGAAAGTTTAAAGAATCCGGGAGTGATCACTATTGCTAATTCAGTTTCCAGGTCAAAACATGATATTAGTGCTTATATTCTTGCCAAGGCATTCCAAATGGATAACATAACTGTTGTCGATCATCTCCAAACCAAATTCTAAGTCATGAGCAGCGTTTCAAAAGGAGTAAGGCGTTAGGCGGAATGTAATACGTGTCTTGAGGCGAGCCATATGCCCTGAGTCACGGGGCGTATGCTCCATAAATATCTCCAATTAATTATTTTAAAAATATAATTGTAGACACCTAGATTGCGTAAATTATTGGTGTTTTACTATGTTAGTATATCTTTGTAATTAGAGATAATTATCACAAAAATATGTGATAATATATAGAAGATTAGGATGATATCCCTATCATATTTCTAAGATACGATTTTATCTTGTCCACCAAGTTATTACTCACCTATAAATATGTGAGGGTGGCTAGAGATGTATAGTTAGAGATTGAGTCACAAACGACTGCATCAAACTCCCTACAACCAAATTGTAGGTGAACTCCAAATCCAAAACCCTACTATACCAAATTGTAGGTTAGATTAATTCCAGAACAAGTCGTTCGACCCCGGTAATTCAGTCCATATCCATTAGAGAGAGGAATTAAGAGATCCACGGAGATTGTAACCCAAAAGTTATGAATAAATTCATGTTCCATGTTTTCTTGCCTTCTTTTAATGTTTATTTGCAGGTCATGAAAATCCATGGCTAACAAATTGGCACGCCTAGTGGGACAATTTTCGCTCTTTATCTCCACTCTCTAATGTTCCATCTCCATGTTCGTAGAATTTCATGGGATAATGCTAAATTACCCTTTAAGGCATGCCAAATCAAGCATCAATTCTACGTCGAAGCTCTATATGGATCCATATCAAAGAATGAATACGGAAAATTCAAGTCTCAATTGGAGAAGATAATACATGAGCCAAGATAGGTCTAGCTAGATACACCAGGCCAAACTTGATTCCAAGTGTCAAGAATTGCCGGAGCGATGGCCAAGGAAAAGGAAAAGATGAAGTATACGTGTGCATGCTTAAAAGTTAAATCCATTAAGTATGGACATAAAACTTTGATCAGCCGGAATGCGTCTATGTCGAAGCTGTTGATCTCATGGGGCATGCTAAATTACTTTCGGGGACATGTCAAATCAAGATCGAAGTTCGTCTAAATCAAAATTTCGAGTCAAGTTGCAACCGTCATCAAGTCTCTACAACTCGTCTCGATGGGGCATTTGTAGACACCTAAATTGCGTAAATTATTGGTGTTTTACTATGTTAGGATATCTTTGTAATTAGAGATAATTATCACAAAAATATGTGATAATATATAGAAGATTAGGATGATATCCCTATCATATTTCTAAGATACGATTTTATCTTGTCCACCAAGTTATTACTCACCTATAAATATGTAAGGGTGGCTAGAGATGTATAGTTAGAGATTGAGTCACAAAACGACTTCATCAAACTCCCTATAACCAAATTATAGGTAAACTCCAAATCCATACCCTACTACCAAATTGTAGGTTAGATTTAAATCCGGAACAAGTTGTTCGACCCCGGTAATTCAATCCATATCCATTAGAGAGAGGAATCAAGAGATCCATGGAGATTGTAACCCAAAAGTTATGAATAAATTCATGTTCCATATTTCCTTGCCTTCTTTTAATGTTTATTTGCATGTCGTGAAAATCCATGGCTAACAATAATTTTATAAGTTTAGACAAAATCACAACATAAATCATGAATTGTGAGTAGAAAGTTAAAAAAATATTTTCAAAACAATTGTAATAGAAGCCAAAAGAGTAAACAATGAATAAAATGCTTAGATAATAGGTCTGTAAGTGTACGTTTTACGTTTGAATCTGCATAATATATCTTAACCAACATCAAATTACATATATACTTCAACTATATTTCAATTTCACTTATCAACATATTTAATATAATACAGTATTATGTTATATAATTTTTATTGCATATAAGAAATACGTCATCGATTCTCATTAGTTAAAGAATAAATCTTCAGCAATAATAAATTAATTCTAAGAAAAATTTAAACTAGAGATGACATCATTCAAATCTTCAATTTTTCATATTATTAAATATTTATTTTGAACAAACATCGACTTCTGATGTTAAACATTCATGTAAAACCATATGCGTGAATTTTTGTTAAAAAATTTAAATGTTCTAAACATAAAAAAAGAAAAAGAAAATATACTATTCTATTCAAATTTAAGATTTAAACTATCTTTTCATACATAATTTCATAAGGAAAAATAGCAGAATTGCAAAGGCGTACCTTGGGGCGTAAAAGGCGTATGCCTTAGCCACCGGGGCGTACGCCTCACAACACTTAAAAGATGTATACAAAAGCTAATTTTGTGTTAAAAATTTCCGACCTACCGGATTCGAACCAGTGACCTAAGGATAACAGCACATACTACAGTCCTCCGCTCTACCAACTGAGCTAAGGTCGGTTTTGTTCTCAAATGATATTTAAATAGTAATATCTATAAGTTATGAGCCATTTTTCTCACGTCTCTTAATATTTAGTTTTTGCAAAAATATTATTCAAATTGTTGGCATGATGGAATTTTTTTTTTTAAGTTTCTGGAAAAAGGGAGATGGCAATCTTTGAGACGACACAAAAACATCGTCTTCATCATTGAGTGCATCAAGGTGGCTAAGGTCTACATAGCTGAAAGTAAGATTAGTACTCTTCAAGGAAGACACACTGACCAGATTACATTAATCCAACAAACTAAATTCTCCAGAAACCTCTAGTTTTTTAATCCAAGGAGCAACGATTTCCATGTCAGGATTATCATTTGATCAATAATCCGAGCTAGTAAACCATTTAGGCTTTAGCAGTCTAACTTGACTCACACTTGAAGAATTAATATGGAGTGTCCTCAGACCTCCTCCGGCCAACGCTGTCCAAAACCAGTTTCTAACACGCGACAACCTAATAATTAATATTTCCACCATAAATACATCTTCCACATATGCCGATTTTAATGACAGGGTTTTAAGCTTGTTCCAGCATATGTCAAACGTTTTCCCCTTAACTCACAAGCGAAGAATTGGGAAACTGCCTCACTTGTCATTCACCTCCAATATGTGTATGAAAGACCTGATTCTGAAATGGTGTAAGACTCACAGCGTTTCGTTTCCTGATGGTAATTAATATCCAGGAGAAACTTGTTCGAAACTTCTATGAGTTCCATTGCCAGCTTGGGCAGTTCCATGAATGACTTGAATTTCCCGCTAGATTTCAGCAATGTGTCGATCGAATCTGCTCAGAGTTACATGTATCATAGTGATGTTAAGTCCTCGAGTAAGATGGATTCGGAATTTCTGTCCAAATTTACTTCTTTTCCCTGGAATTCTCAGTGCGATGCAGTTGAAAACGTGAGGGAGTTTTTTCAACATGTTTATGAATCCGAAAACATAGTTGTGCTGCTTCTTGGATTCTTGAAGGATGCTGCTGAACGCCAAGAAGTTGAGGCACAGATCACTGGATGTCTATTATTTTCAGAATTCGTTCAGAAGAACCGTGCAATATATGTGGATGGAGACGCATATGTCCTTTTGGCATCATTTCTCGATATATACCTTTCAATATTCCAGGAGCTATCCCTGCAACAAAACCCATTTATGAAATTCAAGCGTCTGGTGCACTTCTCCGCATATTGAATATAATCAAGAGCCAGGTTTCAAAATTGTTAGAACCAGCGTTGGCAATATTGAGCAACTTATCTTCAAACAGCGACTTCTGTTCCTTCGTTGTCCCATCAGAATTTATTCCAACACTGATTCCACATTTTCAGGATATTACTCTGGCAAGACATTGTTTGACAATCTTGAACAACTTGTGTGACAATCCAGGAGCTCGATCAACCATTGCTGAAACTGACGGTTGCATACCATCAGTGTTAAACAGGGTTAATTGCAGTTTTCATCTCTCAAGTCTAAGTCCTCTGCGGTTTTAGTCCTCAGTTTCACGCTCTTTGCGAATTGAGTCCTTAGGAGCGTAGAATTCGGCTAAACGCCTTAAATCGCCCGTATACGAATAATTCGTTCGTCCAGTCACCAAATACACTCCCAATCACCTCCATGTCACGCCATATCACTGAATTTAGTCCCAAATAAGCAAATTTCTCCAAGCTCTGTTTTTACAACTTCATAAGCTCGTATTCAAGAGCTGATTTAGCTTTATACCATTGCTTAATAAAGCTCTGTAAACTGAGCTTGATAATCTCTGTTACAGAGCTTCATCAAGCTCTGAAAACAGAGTTTGATCAGCTCTGTTACAGAGCTTCATCATGCTCTGAAAACAGAGTTCTATAAGATCTGTTACAGAGCTTCTGAAGCTCTGAAAACAGAGCTCGATTACAGAGCTTCTGAGCTTCATGAAGCTCTGAAAACAGAGCTCGATAAGCTCTGTTACAGAGCATCATTAAGCTCTGTAAACAGAGCTTGATAAAGCTCTAAAAACAGAGCTTCATAAGCTCTGTTTTCAGAGCTTCATAAGCTCTGTAATCAGGCTCCGAAAATAGAACTTATCATAGATTGAATTCGATGAACAAGCAACAAGAAATAAAAATCGATTTTGATTGAAAAATGGAACAATCTGGATTGAAATTTTGATTTAGGGTTTATAAGATTGGAAAGTTTTCAATTTTGGGGGCCAATTTCTACAGAAAACTCCACTAGTTCGTCCTAGTTCAGTTCGCCTGCCCCCGTTTCAGTTCATCCAAGTTCAATTCGTCCAACTCAACTAAAATTCACCGCCACATAAGCGTATAGGACCGTATTCAAAGTGTAGAGGACCAAAAGCGAAGAGTACAACCACTTAAGGGACTAAAATTGCAATTAACCCGTGTTAAACAGCTCGATAGTGAGAGCCGTGAGGACCAAGAGCACGCTCTGTGTGTTGTTCTGTCATTGTGATCTCAACGTGTTGAATATTGCCAGCTGGTCACGGATGAGGGCGTCATACCTGACCTTGACACCATTAGTGTTAACGGGAGCAAGAGAGGAAAGGCAATGGCATTAGAATTACTACGGATTCTAAAAGATGAGTTCAGTGTGTGCATGGTGTTATCATCATGGTATTGTATTACCACTTCAAGTCAGTCTAGTGGAGGAGGAGGTCACACTAGACTTTGCCAAGAATTTTCCGGACTTTAATTTTGCCGGTGACACAAGGAAGGATATGGATCATTGACCAACTACCCTATGCTTTACGGCCTGGAATGCTTTTATGTGCTTGTTATTTCTGGTGGTGTTTGCCTGCCTTTTGGTACTTGGTGTATTAATGGTTGTGTTTTCGTACTTGTTCTGCAAGTTAGTGTTTGGGTTTTTGGATTTGGGAACTATGTTACATATTATATATTTATATGCGTGTAATTGAAGTAACTTGTATGCTGGCCATTCACCTGAGATATGTGCCACAAACATAGTAGTAGTATTTATTATGTTAAAATGTTGTGATTGCTTTGTACCTTGAGTGGACATTGTCTCCTCTTTAATCTTCTAAAACTTACATTAGCCTCTGTCGGTCTGTCCTGCTTGCCCGGTATGTGTTGCTTTATATAGCTGCTTCATTTGCAACTTGAACTGGTATTTCTCGTCTTGTCATCATTTGTGTTTTTACTTGAATCTGTGCTGGTGCAAACAGGTAAATTGGAGGTCCGAGAGTAGATAAAGATTGGTTGGTGCAAATAGGTAAATGGCAAGTCCTAGATTAGATAAAGCTTTATGTCTAACATATATTTTCATTCATAGCCAATGATGAGCTGATTTACAGTATTTATAGGATTGTATCTCAACTAGATGATCTGGAAACTCAGCTACCCTGTGATCATCGATTGCACGGCCTAATCTCAACCGTCTATTTATTAAACTAAATAAATTGCTGAATATAAGACGTGCCCAAAACTACCTGAAACATTCAACTTGATAAGGGTCAACTTGTTTTCTACATAGTAATACTATGTTCAATACTTGTTTTTTTACATTATAAACAAGCCTTTAAACATCAAATTATCGCCACACAGTGAAGCACATCAGCACAAAGTCGAGACTTTTTTAAAATTTCACATACCGCCCGCCATACTTTTAACTATGTTTTAAGGGATTTTCATATGCATAGTACTATTACATTGCCTCAAGCATAGAAAAATTCATTTTTCATCAACTTAGGGTATCCGGCAACTAAATATCCCAAAAAACCGACTGAAAAGCTGAAAATTCGCACACAACTCAGTGGCAGCTCAGCTTACTTTACGTTTACAGTTTGGGTCTGTACTTCTATGTCTTTGTTTCTCAAGCTTCTGTTCGTCTGGTCGTTGTATTTTTATTGTCAACAAAAAGCTACAGTATACTTATGTGACCTTTGCTGCTATTATTCTGGAGTCATCTTATATCTGCTACTCCAACAAGGTGATCGACAGGCATTTTAAACACTACACTACAGCCTGTAGTCTACAGGTTCCAGAAACCACGCCAAACTCTTTTAAGCAGAACTGTCAAAGCCTGCTCGGTAATAGCTCTATTCCTAGCACGCTCAACCCAGTCAACAACTTTTCAGGCGATTTAAACAGGAACATACAGATTACAGACATACAGTAGTCAGTAGCCATGCCCATGACTGAGAACCCATGTAAAACAGAAGGTGAGAAGACATAAGGAATAATAATATATATAGTATATATAAGTAACGGGAACATTAGAGAAACCGAGAATATCAACAATTCTATCTTGCATCGTTCAGGAAAGTCACTGGGAACAGTATACCTAAACCACATGGTAAATAAAAATCTTTCCACATGAGTGATCTGAAAGGAGGTAAGAGAATAGTGAAAGACACTAAACCCCTCTTCATGACTTCACTATTCAAACTCGTTCATGTGATCTAGCAGGTAATTGGCAGCCAATTCCTCATTCTTGTTGCATGCAAAGAACACTTGCAACACCATAGCTCGATCAAAACCCATTGCTTCAAGCTGCAAGTTAAATTGCAAGCATGTCAGCATGTGTAGTTAGCAATCATGGTCTATTATCTATTTGGACAAAGAGACAGACAGAGACACGGTGCTGGCTAAGAAAAAACATAAAACAATGAACAAGAGCCCTCTTGTTCTCGGTCATTTCATGATACATTTGGGAAGTTACATCCCATCAATAGGGAAATCTGGCTTGCCATTTGAGAAAAATAATAGAGCCTATAATCTCATTCCATCAAATCTCGAAGGGCATGTCTTTCAAAAATCCAGGCATTATAAACCAAAATGGCTATGCATGTGATACTTTTCACAGGAGGGATACATTCGGGAAGAATCACAATACCCATGAAACCTTGCGAGTAAATAAAAAACTAGCAACAAGAAACTGACAAATAAATGATGGCTTCTATAAGACAAGCAACCATGCAATTTCAAACTCCAAATGTTTAAGAAAACTTGACATCTCAAGTCTTTCACCAATCATCAAGAATGGTCTCACTTGAGAAACTCACAATGAGCATCACCAAACAAACAGTCGCATTTAGATAGAAATTATCCATTATGGTGAAGGTTACTTACACGTTCAATAGCCTCCCGTTCTTCTGGTGTGACAGTCACAGATTGAGGCATCGCATCAGCAAGCTGTCCCAGTATATTTCTACAAACATTTTCCGCATGGTGACATCAGTTCAGAAGAAATGTAAGTAAGAGAATCAGCAGAATTTGATACTTCATTAAGTCTAACTTCTTACCCCTCCGCCTCTCCCTCAGCGGGTTCATTTATCAGGCGCAGGAAGTCAGCCTGATGCTCTTGAATCTGTCGTACTAGTTGTGGATTTTGCTTTCCTAGTTCTTGAAGCATAGGCTGCAGTGGTAAGCATTATCAACAACTAAACAACAGAATTATCCACCAACAAAATGACAACAGTAAATAGGTTATTGAAATAAAAACCTGCAAGATTTGAGGGTTTGCTTGCACCATTGCTCGAAGGGCTTGAAACTGTCAAGTTTTTACTGTTAAACCGAGAAACAAACAACAGTATTTCTACCAGACAATCATCATTAAGAGAGAACTCAGTACCTGTGAACTATCCCGCAGGAAGTCTAGGTTCCCACCACCAGCATTTGCACCCATATTAGGCATGCCCTGGCTCAATGAAAGGAGATGGATAAATATTACATGTTAACCTTCACTCCACATATCTTTTGCTCCACAAACAAGCTTACGTTATCTAAGAAAAAATGACTACCTGAGGAAACAGATCCAACGGATTGGCATTGGGTCCACTTGTAGGTGCAGCCGGTTGAGTTGGAGGATTCACAGGTTGCCCGGCAGCAGGAGGTTGAGCAACAGGGGGAGGAATTTCTGCTTGCTCTGGAATGCCCTGAAATAAAAATTATCCTCCATTTTATTAATTATCCCATAACCATATTAGAAAATCCTTTACAAGCCTGCAAGTGTACAGTCTATATGTTGAAAGCACATCACTTGGTTTAAGAAAGGTATCAAGCAAAGAATAGATTATATGTGGCTTACAGAATAAAGATATTCAACAGCTCTCTCAGGATTGTTAAATGCAGCACGGAGTGCACGGGTAACTGTATCACGATCCCAGCTTCCTCCACCCATGTCTAGAATTTGTTGCACAGTGGTCTCCAAGTTACTTCCAGCAACAAGGCCTGATGCTGCTTGACCATAGACATCATCTGTCAAGCTGCTTGAAAGAAACATAATTGCAATCAGAGCTAGGCATCGAAAGCCATGCCAAAATTTTGAAACAAGTACTATTAAACTTACGAAGCAGCGGTTGGAGCAGGAACTGGAGCAGACTGGGGAGCTGATAGCGGTCTACACAGGTTTACATATACAAAGTGTCAATAAGATTATAATCTTAAAATAAAGTCTTCTTAGCACATATAAGAGCAAAAGATAACACTCACGGAGCAATAGCAGAAGCAGGTGCAGGAGCTGCTGACACAGGCTGTGTTGGAGGTGTTGTATTACTTGGAGGCTGAGTCTATACAAATCAACATGACCATGAGCCAATCATAAGGCATACATTATTAGACTATTGAGAATACACGTCATCAAGAAAAAGGTCCTTGCAACTAACTAATCCATTCAATATGAGAATACCAAAATGCTTATAGAAATGTCCATATATTAAGTATACAACTGCAAACAGACCAACACAAACAAGTCGATCACTTTTGCCTTCTTATAGTGATTGGGCAAACAGGTGCAACAATTTGAAAAGTTTCTATATGGAACAGTACATGTTGAAGAGAACACAGCATAACTTGTGTCCATGAATGACCACAAAACATGCCTTCCCCATAGTTCAGTAATAACAAACTACTAATAAATCCCTAATTAATTATGGTCACTTCTGGGCAAGAACTAAATTGCCAAATAGTGGTCTAAACAAAGAAATTAACCGCAGTTTCAAACAGCAGTGACCTGAAAACATAAGGCAAGTTCGATATGCTTACAGTACGTGCAGCAGATGGAGTTCCAGATCCACTCGCAGATGGCTTGTTCTACAAACATTCAAAATCAACATTAAGTCAGCCTCAAATCAGTAACTACTGGAATGAACATATTTTTGTATATTAGATTGTATGCAGTTGTGAGGGTCTTAAACAATATACTACTCATTAAGCTATATTGATCTAGACAAGGGTTATTCACCAGCTTCACATGCAATCATCTTAGGTACACGTGATATTTCAAGTCAGTGATATTTAAAAAAAAAATAGATTATACAACTGAAGACTTTGAAGTTATTCGGCACGAATGCAGTTTACCAAAATCACAAGACAAGAAACTACCTTGCTCAACATAATTACAATAAAGCTATTTTCGGCAACTTTGTTCTCCTCGAGCGTTGTTTCATCCTTAAGAACTTTTCCTTGATTGATAAGGATCTGCTGATGAGCAGGGTATGTCTCAGAACCCTGAACTGCTTCAATATTCTTCTTCACATCTGCTACCTGATATGATCAAGACAGTTAATACACAACGAATGAACATTACTTAAAACCTAAACAAAAGCCAAAACTAACCAGTGTAATAACAACCATTACTCCTCTACAATTTACAAAATTCTCACTCGAATATAACTACAACAATCAGTTTCTGCTCATCACCAACAACAAACTACAATCAATTATATCGAAAAGCACAACGGGAGTAGATTCAAACTGCCAAACAAAACCAGCAGTCTTTTCCAGCTAGAGCTAAAATACGAGGAAAAGTAACAAAACCAAAAACACTCAATTTTCTAAACCAAACATGAAAATTAACTCCAATTGCATAAAAATACAAAAAACCTCACAAAAAGCCCTAAACCAACAAACTCGCAAAAACCCTAATTACTCCAAGCCGATCAACAACACATACAACAACAGTACAGTAATCCTAACAGAGCATAAAAAGGCTAATATTATACAAGCATACAATCAATTGAATTTAACGAGGAGAAGGGAATAAATCCGTACGGTGTCTTCAGGTTTTACATCGATAACGAAGTGGTTGCCTTTCAAAGTCTTCACAGAAACCTTCATCTTTCTCTCTCGGACTGTTTGTTTCACTTTTCCTTGAATTCACCGGAATTTCTCCGATTAACTGCGGCTGCCGGTAACGATGCTGCTGGTTAGAGTGCGTAGATAAAAAGAAAAGAAATAAAGAAAATCAAAATATATATTTTTCCTGTTAATATTTGTTTTACTTTAATAAAAGCAGTATTTCTGTAGAGACGGTGCCTTGCGCGAGGAGGTAGCAAATATCTTGCGGTCTTTAAATTTTTAAGGGTAATTAACTCACTAGAAATCTAGGGTAATAGCACATCTAATTTCCTTCTCCCTTTTTTTTCTGTGTTTCTCTTTTCTTTTCTTTTTTTTTGATTTTTTTTTATTATTAACATTTTTTTTAAAAAGAAAGTTACTTGGCAGTTATGATCGGGAGTTATTTGAATCGTTCAAACTGAGTTGTACCGAGGCATCATCATACAAAATGAAAGTTAATTTTTTACATTTATATCTTCATGTTCAAAGGTAGTTCTACTTGCTATGAAACTTGATCAACAATATAATCCACTTCTCTCTATATACCAACTTCAATTATAGTTATTCCGGATTATCTGTTACTGCTTACGATATAGCATCCTCCAAAATGGTTTGCTACTGTAGTGTGTTGTTTCTTTCATGCTCGAGAAAACGATCAAAACCTGAGAATTTGTTTGGATTATCAACTTTTCAAATGTGCACAAAGTTGTAAGACTAGTTTTAAGGCACGACATTACCATTTTTCTCTTCTACTTTTGTGTATAAAAAAATATATTGATCATTCCATCGAGATCACCTGAAGTACGCATGAGCGTAAGCATGATCATGGGAGCGTTAAAATAATGTATCGTTAGTAACTAAGTTACATGAATTGTGTGAATTTGACCATCAGGAAATCACCGAGCAGATGGTAAATGGAGTAGCGTTGGAGAGAAGCGGGGATAGTCTTGAACGAACTTTAAGAGCGCGCAAATTCCATTCTAGATATTTATATGGGGAAAAAGGTTACTACTAAAAGTTTACAAAATTCCATGGTAAAATATGCAAATTTGAAGATCGGATAACCTCTCCCGCAATCCACCCATCTATTTGCTCCCCCACGTGGTCTTGATTTTATAGTGTCACGAATTAGAGCTTCAATATATAAATATTCTTATATATACATGATTGGAATTTTGAGCATACCGTTGAAGAGCTTCTTTAGAGGACACACACCACAACCCTTATCCAGATAGGAGAAGGGAGTGACCTTGTGCGGTGGGTTCTACTACAGAAAGCCAGTATGGGAATAAGTTAGAAGATTCCGTATCAAGCCACATAAGATTGATCAAGGATGGAAAAAGCTCCAAATAAAGATAGACCAAGTCAAAGGTGATTTTCACCGTTAAGGCCCCCTCTAGAAGAAATGTGACACGCTAATATGATGGATAGATCCATCCTCCTTCAAGAAAGACCAACTATAAAATATTTTTATGGATAAGATCAAACAGTTACAAGAAAGTTCCAAACATTGTTACCAAGTCAAGACACGTGGTTTTAGCAATTCCAAACTTCTAGAACCTTCACATAGGAGCTACACGAGTAGTGGGCTTTTTGCAGAAGGCCCACTACACCATTTTCAACCCATTTAACTTCAAAATTGTCAATAGTGGTTTGACCAAGGGGTTTGTGCGTGGAAAAAAAAGGTTTTATCCTTGATTTTAAATGCTATAAATAACCTAGAACTCCATTGTAATAAAATGGAGAGAGAATAATCCAATCACACACTTGTAAAAGTCAACCCATATAGAGATATAGAAAGAAAAGAAAGAAAATATAAGTCCATATGAGACATTTTAATGTGCACATTATCTTCTATTATGGTAGAAGTAGAGAATGGTGGTACTTGAGTGTGCTCCATGAATGAAATTAAGAGGTAAATCAGAAGATAATGGAAACGTGATATTGATTATTCGTATCCGGAATAAGAGTTTCTTTTAATAACTTTGTCAAATGGAAAAATGTGTTCATGAAAAACTACATGTCTAGAGATATGAAGGTGACTCTCTTTCCCGCATCAACAAATTTGTATCCTTTGATGTCTGATGGATAGCCAATAAAAACTAACCTCCTTGGTCTAGAACTGAACTTATGACTATGTTCTCTGATGGATGCTCCATAGGCTAAGTAATCAAAATTCATAATGTTTGAGTAATCTGGTTTCTTGTTAAAGAACTTTTCAAAGGGTGTTTGATCTTGAAGAACAACAACATGAACTCTGTTAACTACATGTGTTGAAATTAATATAGCATCACCCCAAAACTTTAGTGTTAATTTTGATTGAAATATTTATGCTCTTGCCATATTTAACAATTTTTTGTGCTCTTTCTACTTCTCCATTTTGTTGAGAGTGTAGATATAAGTTGTTTGATTGAAAATCTCATTTTCTGCATAAATTTTTTCTAATTTGAATTCTACTCCATTTTGGGTCCTAAATTTATGGACTTTCTTATCAAACTCAGTTTTTACAATTTTGTGAGAGTTATGAAATTTGAAGTATATTGGAAATAACTTCTCTCAATTCATTAATAAATTATGTAGTTGATTCAAAAAATGGAAAGAGTACACTCCTATTTATGTAGCCTAAATCTAGCAAAAAATTTACAATTAAAAAGACATGATTATTCCAGAAATATTTGTATGAAATCAACGCCATTAAAACCTAAACTAATTCGTTGTTGTTTCTCGAATAATTCTGGAATGTTCCTGAATGCATGAGCCCTAGATACACTGAGTCGTCTGGTAAAGCAAGGAAAACGACGTCGTTCTTGTAGCACTCTGATAAGAACTTGGGCGGACTAAGCCGGTCCGGACGGCACCTAGCGTCCTAGGTTGCTCCATTGTGGAGGAATTGACCATTTGGGTACCTTTTCTGTAGAGAGACATTGTCTTCATCTAATATTCATAATCATTCATTCTTAAAAGTATGGAGAAAGGGCCACTTTAGTGGTGGAGAATACAAAGATATGAAAGATAAATATGAAAGATACTAACTAATAAGTATAGAATACGATATTCGAGGAATATTCCTGATCTTACCTTATCAGCAACTACTAAGAGATAATTACCAATCTTCGAGAATATCTTATATTAATTAGGAGATCTTTTCCATGTTGGACTCTTGGTGACTAAGTAAACCTAATCCAAACCTAAATACGATGAATGGGGACGGAGTAAGAGATATCCCTAATTCGTAGCGAACTAGGGAAGTCTAAGTATTCATCACACTCCCTTATCTTCAATTAGTTTGCACCCCATGGCGTCTTGTTGAGTTGTTTCACATAGTTCGCATGCACTCTTTTGTTTTCTGCATTTTCTAATTCTTTTATCAGTTCTTTTTCTTCTTCTCTTCTTACTTCTTCCTTTTATGTTGTTTCTAGCTCATATATTGAGAGAATCCACCCGACATCAAACTTATGAAATTTGTGCGATAAACTATTTTACTTAAATTTGCATGGGTGCATTAGTGCAGGCATAAATTAAGATAACAAATTACTATAGGTAGTTTTAGATGTTTGGACGATAAGGATCACTTAAATATTATTATATTATATATCTTGAGTATATTATATCTCCCTCAAGATGTAAATGGTTTGCGAAAATTAAGGTGTGACCATGGTAACGCCTAAGAATCGAGACCTACATCATGAAATTGACCGTGTGACAATGTTGATGTTGGAAATTTGGAATCATACTTCCATCTATCTCATAATAAATTTAAACACTCGCTCTCAATGTTTACCATCACATTTTGTGGTTGGCAGTTGAACTAGATCATGGATACTTGGACGCTTCTTTTTCTACACATTTAGTCGCAACACTAAACTGTCGCAATTGGTAGGAGTAATAAATTGCCAGGCGGATCTTAAGTTCAGTATGTGTAGGGAAATTAATTGAGTAGAAAATATATAAAGGAAAATACATGCTAGAAAATGATAACAAGGCAGCAACACCAAAGTACAGAGTGATTTTGATGATATTAAAATATGCTCAATCCGTTAGAACTTAGAAGCGTTCTAAAACAAAACTAAGTCAATGTCCTTAAGGTTCAGGGAGAGTCCAACACGCTGTGGTCCGAGCCCAACTATTGAGCGTCCACCTTTCTCAAATATGAAGGAAGGATTATTTTGGACTAGAAATGGAATGAGGGTGGAAAGCGAATCCGGAAACTTATAACTGTCTACCATGGTCTGCCCCTCTTACTCCTATAAGTCCTCTCTTCTATTTGACCAATAGGAGATAACCCACAATTCTTTATAAGCAGTGTGTTATGGTAAACCTCAAAGGGCGGACACATCCATAGGAGGAGTCTCATATTATAATACACTGACCCAGATGAACAGACGAACATGTGGACAGACACAATATCCGGTCATCCAACAAATTTCCACCCAGATCAATGTTAGGCTCAAATACTCAACACAATATCACATGCCACCTCAAACCATGGGTCGCATACATCACCTCAGACACTAGCAGGCAAACCCTTATCCAAACCGACAAAGCTCTAGAATGATTAAGCATTTTGAAAAGTCTCAAATACCCTTGAAGAGTCCTAAAATGGACATGAGTTAGGCCCGTTAAATATGAGGTGGGACTATTTGCACTACGAGGCTCAATTTGGTGTGTACACTTGTCACGATCAAATGTTCGGTGGAAAACTATATAACACACATTCATATTCATATGATAGTGGTAAGTAAAAAATATGAAATAATACACATACATATAACATATATAAGGGAAGTCTTCATCTTCATTCTATTAAAGTTCTCCCGGATTTGACTAAAGGGTGAGTCGGTTATATCTTATTAACCCCACCCTAAGTGCATACATACATGTCAATGTGGAAAGAAGTCTTATATTGGAATGGATTGCAACTTAGTGTGGATGGATCACAACATTTTAGGCACCCCATCTCAATACCTTCACGGTCTGCTGAAATACCCCCCACATTAGATTTCTATGGTTTACTAATAGAATCGCATAAGACAAGTTATTAAAAACAAGATGGAGACAACTTATCAACAAGGTTTCGTGGTGTAGTTGGTTATCACGTCAGTCTAACACACTGAAGGTCTCCGGTTCGAACCCGGGCGAAGCCAAATATTTTAATAATTTTTGCCAACTTTCTAACGCCCAAGGCGTTAAGTTCTAATTTGGACGAACCTGTTCCCTTATTTCCTTCTCTCCGGACTCCGGCAATACTTTTAGCTCCATAATATTTAGTTCTCGTTTATTTTCCTTCATTGTATTTCCAAGTGATTTAATTTAATTATCTCCATCTTGTTCGATCCATTCCTGATTATATCGTGTTGACGCATATACCTAATGATTGAAAATACATACACGTTGACGTATTGAGGTCCTTTAAATTCACACGTTATATAATAGATGTCATTTCAGTTTATGAGAGATGAAGAAGATAGATGATACATATGGTTAGTTTGTCAGGACTATGTATCATCTCTATCATATATCGATCGATCCCAACTGCCATCGATCAAACCTTTAAAAACAGCATTAAATTGAAACCAGCCAATTATTATTTGTTTGTAATAATAATAAAATAATTTGCTACCTAGCTTTTAACCAGGAGCCTCTAATCCAACTCTTTTGGCACTGGGCTTTAATTGTCTGCCATCATACTCTTACAAGTGTACACAAAGATTGGTCACGAAAAGCCTCGAATTGGATGCATAACTACTTGTAACAGTGAGATGCTAGAACTTGTACAGTGAAATCCGGAAATGTAGAAAACGACTTAATTATAGCCCCAGAACTCCCTTGCATCAGCCACGTTGCTAATTTCCTCGACTATACAACGATCTTGATAAGAACAACCTCCTCCGTCTCATTACAAAGTTTTAAGGGGACTATTTATCGCGACCTTTGACCGCGTATAGCTTTTAAATTAAACTATATCAATATAAATTAAAAGTTGGTTATGAAAATATACTCTATTTAATTTCATAATATAATTTTATTATATTTTTCTCTAATATAATTTAGTAGTTATACGTGGTCAAAGGTCGCGATGAATAGTACTCTTAGGAACTTTGTAATGAAACGGAGGAAGTAATATATATAATATAGTAAGGCGGACTTGAGATTTGAATATGGAGGGTATGAAATTATTTACTCGAATAGTTTCCAATGAATTTTTGTTTTATTGATATTATTTGTTCCGTAGCCCGGGTTGTGTACGTAGATTTTGTTTTTTATATGTGTTTCATACCATTTATAATTATTCCATGGTAAACTTTTGTTTCTCGGTCCGTCCCTGTGCTTGATTATATGCATTGTTCACTATCGTTGAATCTTACTCACTAGTTTTGACGTAGAATTGACCTGTTAACTGGATTGAGAGCTCAAACAGAACTTGAAATCTGACTACAAAATTTTAACTACCGAATCGTATTTTAGTTTTAACGAAACAAATCGAGTTGAATTTTTATTAAACTAATACCACTCATATACCACATCAGGTAATAAGTAATATAATTTGTTAATTACATGTGAATGAAATGAAGAAGTAAATACTACTTCAGCTGATAGGAATATAACTAAGATTCGAACTGTCAGAAACCAAATACATTAAACTAACAATGATCAAACTATAGAGTTTAGGTTTGGAGGAATAGGCGAACGACACGATGAAGCTAAAATCTTCAAGTCACTCATATTTAGGACTTTGGGTGGTATAACAAATAATTTAGCTTAACAAAAATAGCGGTTGGCAAGACTAGATTTTCAGAAACTCAATCCCAGCTTTATCTTTATGAATTGGTCAAACTCTGGGTGACCAGACCATTAATACTATGTCAAGATAGCCATTAGATACCCAGAAAGGAACAAAGGCACAAAGCTAGGATGAGATAGTTTTTTTTTCCATGTTTCTTGCGGAATGAGAAAATTGTGAAAGATGATAAATTTAAAAATACACAAAAAAAATTCGAATGTTAGGTGGTGTATATGACTTGTGTTGTTTCTAGTGGTTTGATGATGCATGGCATGGAGTGTTAGTAGATGCATAGTAATCAATGCAGATGATATGTAACGCGCAAACCATTAATGGACTTCCATTCAACTATTTGAACTTGGATAGTTAGTTTGTGTCACAGATACGATTTAAGATTAATTATGGTTCAAATCTTATCCAATCTAGATACAATTGTGGGTCAATCTGGACTATCGAATCTATTTGGATTTGGTCCATGACAAATCCATTACCAAAAGTATGACATCCGATTTTATGAATTCTGGAATTGGAGCTACACACGGATCACGCAAATTTTATGTGTATCCAATCCCAAATAAAATTTGTCTCTTGCAATGGCAACTCGATTGTGGCTTCGCTTCGCCAATCTTTATTTCCATTTCTTAGGCCATAAACTTATCAATTTTACCAACGATTATTAACTCAGATGGTAAAAGAATTGAATTCATATATTCGCAAAACTGGAATCTAAAATCTTATTTAGGTGAGTAAATTTCAGTTTTGCGAATATAAAAAAACGTTATTGGCAGAGCCATCCCTTCAAAAAGGGTCCAACTATGTTCAACCGGTTTAGTTATTATTATTAGCTTTAAAATGTGAATAGAGGTGATCCTTTTTGGAGGTGAAATTGACGGTAAAAGACTTCAACACAGTTCTTCAGTTCTTCATTGACTCATAGTCAGTACTCAGTACAATAAACTTATGTCTATTGGTTCGTCTTCTAGGATAGTAGGATTTACATGACACAGAAATGGGGACAATTTGATTGATGAAAGTAAAGTAAACAAATCAATAAGTAAACAATGCTATTATTAGAATTATTACAAACAATCTACGCTACTCCACTTAGTCTACTACTCTACTCCCTGACTTCCCACACGAAATGTTGACTTCAAGATGAATACTTTTTATTTAGAAATACTATATTAGTTTATGCTGATTAAATGAAAATATTAAAAACAAATCATTTACACTGATTATCGATTAGTCAACATTATACTAGCTACAAGTTTACATAATGTATGTAAATTATTATAGCTTATAAATATTGTCGTTATAGCTTATAAATTACTATGAGTGGAGCTGGATATCGTCAAGGCTCAGCTCGGCTCGTATAACATTCGAGCCGAATTTAAACTTGACTCGTTAAGAAAATGAGTATATATAACTGTAGAATTAAGTTATTGATTATTATACGAGTCGAATTTAAACTTGACTCGTTAAAAAAATGAATATAACTGTATATTAAGTTATTGATTTATAGTGGTACATGCTAATGTTTCAAACGTTGGTATTCTAGAAGACATGCAAGCCATATTGCCATGTGACATGGTTGAGGCGTTGAGATACGCCATTTCATCTCTAGCTAACTGAACTCCGGCGTACCGAGCTACCAGTAGGCTGGAGCCCAGCCCAGTAAACAACCCTTTTATAGTTTAAAACTAAAAATATTTTTTGAGTAGTCCATATTTGTTGATGAATGATGTTAAAACAGAAAAACCTCCAGCTAAGAGAGAGCGTTGTGAGACATGAAGAAGGCTCAATAAATCCCCCTACCCACCATCATTCATTACTCACACACTCACTCCCCTCCTCCTTTAAATCCCCACACCTCCTCACCTCAGCTCCACCACCACCACCGCCGGAAGAAAAAAAAAAAATAAAAAATGGCTCCCTCCGCCACCAAACGCGTATACCAATACCTAATCAACAACTTCCTCACAATCACCCTCCTCTCCACCATGTCCGCCATTTCCCTCCAAATCCTCCGTAACAACAACAATCCTCAACAAACTCTCAACAACCTCCTCGCCTCCATAACCACAATCCAGCTCCTCTCCGGTTCCTTCCTCCTCATCTTCATCTCCACTCTCTACTTCATGTCCAAGCCTCGCGCGATCTACCTCCTCGACTACTCCTGCTACAAGCCCCCCGTCACCTGCCGGGTACCGTTCTCCACTTTCATGGAACACTCTCGCCTCAACCTCAAGGACAACCCTAAATCCGTCGATTTCCAAATGCGTATTCTCGAACGTTCCGGTCTAGGAGAAGAAACCTGCTTACCGCCAGCGATTCACTACATACCGCCCACGCCTACCATGGAAGCTGCTCGCGGCGAGGCTGAAACAGTGATTTTCTCCGCGATCGACGATTTGATGAGCAGAACGGGTGTGAGGCCGAAAGATATCGATATCCTGATCGTGAATTGCAGCCTGTTTTCTCCTACTCCTTCACTCTCAGCTATGGTTGTGAACAAGTACAAGATGAGGAGTAATGTGAAAAGTTTTAATTTGTCAGGTATGGGCTGCAGTGCGGGCCTGATTTCGATCGACATGGCCCGCGACTTGCTCCAGGTGTATCCGAATTCGTACGCTCTGGTTGTTAGCACCGAAATTATTACCCCGAATTACTACAAGGGGTCCGAACGGGCCATGCTTTTACCCAACTGCCTGTTTCGGATGGGTGGGGCCGCCATTTTGTTGTCGAATAAAAGGCGTGATTCGGGCCGGGCCAAATATAAGCTCGTCCACGTGGTCCGGACCCACAAGGGTGCAGATGACAAGGCGTTCCGGTGCGTGTTTGAGCAAGAGGACCGCGAAGGGAAAGTCGGGATTAGTTTGTCTAAGGACTTGATGGTTATCGCCGCGGAGGCTTTAAAGTCGAACATTACGACTATAGGTCCACTCGTCCTCCCCGCGTCCGAGCAATTGTTGTTTTTGTTCACTCTGATCGGGCGGAAGATTTTTAACCCGAAATGGAAGCCTTACATACCCGATTTTAAGCAAGCGTTCGAGCACTTTTGCATCCACGCGGGTGGACGCGCGGTGATTGATGAACTTCAGAAGAATCTTCAACTTTCAGCGGAACATGTGGAAGCGTCACGTATGACGTTGCATCGGTGGGGGAATACGTCATCATCTTCATTGTGGTACGAAATCGGGTACATTGAGGCTAAGGGGAGAATGAAAAAAGGTGACAGGGTGTGGCAGATTGCGTTCGGGAGTGGCTTTAAGTGTAACAGTGCGGTCTGGAAATGTAACCGCACGATCAAGGCACCGGTTGACGGACCGTGGGCGGATTGTATTGATAAGTACCCGGTCCACATCCCGGAAATTGTTAAACTTTAATTGGAATGGAGGAAGCACATCGTTTTCAATATTGTCCTTCGGGGTGATGCTTTCGATTGTTAGCTTGTATTCTAGATTTAAAAAAAAAAAAATTTGTCTGAGAAAAGTGCATTTAGTAACTCTCTTTTAAGGTTGGAGTTGAAGCAGTAATTACCGGCCGGTGGTTGCATGTACGTACTGCTGACTGCTGTTGTAATATTCATTACTCCTCCTATGTTCATTACTACTACTAGTACGACGAATATGTTGTTAGTAAATGGAAAGCAGTGAGGTACATTACTCAACAACAGTCAATGTATCGATTCGAGGATGCATATCATGAATTAAATGAAAAGATACATTTATAAATATTTACTGTTCTATTAGAGCACAGTGTCACAAGTATAATTGTTGACCTGTGCGTGTCATTTCTAAATGATTGTTAAAAATTGATTCTGTTTTAAACAACACGTGTTAGATTGTTGCTAAAGGACCATATGGATATACAGGAGTAGTCAGTGGCGGACGCAGGAATTTCAGTAAGGGGAGACAAAAGGCTTCCCATTAATATTATTTTTCATTTTTTTTGCAACGTTTGATGTCTTATTAACCATAAATCATGCCGGAAACGTAATTTACGAAGTTAATATAGTTCTACAATGTAGCTTTATAAATTACGTTTCTGACATGATTTAAGATTAATATGAGGTCAAACGTCATTAAAAAAACAATAAAATTGTGAAATAATGGATAGTTAAAAGAAAAAAATAAATAAAAAAGAAATATATACAACTAATCAAATGCTTATATAGTATAATGTTGGTTGTTAAGTTAAATAAAATATTATAACCAAAGATTTTTTTTGCAACGTTTGATGTCCTACTAACCATAAATCATGCCGGAAACGTAATTTACGAAATTAATATAGTTCTACAATGTAGCTTTATAAATTACGTTTCTGACATGATTTAAGATTAATATGAGGTCAAACGTCATTAAAAAAACAACAAAATTGTGAAATAATGGATAGTTAAAAGGAAAAAGATAAATAAAGAAGAAATACATACAACTAATCAAATGCTTATATAGTATAATGTTGGTTGTTAAGTTAAATAAAATATTATAACCAAAGAAGAAAAATAATGGACGATATAATACAAGGGAAAAAATTAATCCAAAGCCAAAAAGTGAAAAATAAATAAAAAGAGAGAAGCAGCAATTGAACCTGGGTGGGGAAAATGCCATACCAATAGTTTACCAGTCAAACAAACAAGAAATTATGCTTTATTTTGCGGAAAATTTTATGAACTTATATAATTATTATTTGGAAAAGGATATAATAGCTAATTAGAAACAGAAATCAAGGCAAAACTGCCTCCCCTTGGCTATACATAGATCTAGGGCTGAGCACCGGTCTGGAATGGACCGGATTATTCGGGTCACTATTTTGGTGACCCGAAGACCGGACCGAAACTGTCCGGGTTGGACCCGAACAAGACCGGACCTGTCTTCATAATTTAAAAAAAAAATTAGGAAAGAAGAGAGGAAACTGCCGCATATGAATATGCTGAAGAATATTCCTCATTCTCCATCTATTCCATTGTCCAGCAAAACAATCCTTTCATTTTCTTCATTCTCCATTTTTTTTTTGAATTTTCATTCTCCATTCGATTTTCTTCCTTCATCCAGCGATTCCAATGATACTTATACCAATATATTTAAAGAGCAATCAAAATCCTGAATAGTGAAAATGACGTTGAGATTTGGGAAGAATGAAGAGATGAGATTGAGCTCCAAATTGAAATTGGGAAGGGATAGAGGATGAGAGATTGGGACTGGGGTGAGATGATGATGGTGACACGGTGTGGTGATGACGATCTACGGATGCAATAGTCAACGAAAAAGAAGGGATGCAAGAAGTTGGTTTCTGTCTTTCTGATTTAGGATTAGCAAAGTTGGGATTGGGAAGAAGGTAAGTATAAACAATTATAAAAAATAATAATAATAAACTTAAAAACCGGGTCATCCGGGCCAAACCCGGAAACAAACCCGGAATTTTCCGGATTTGGCCCGGACCCGGGCATGGGCAAATCCTATGACCCGGGGACCGGACCGTGTGAGACGGTCCGGGTCCGGTTCGGACTCCGGATTCGGTCCGGGTCTGCTCAGTCCTACATAGATCCGCCAGTGGGAGTACTTTAAAAAGTGTGCAAGGTACTACTATTAGATCAATATGAATCATTTACCTCCTACTAATTTAATTCCGTTTCAGAAAACATTATCCATTTTGATTTTTTTTTTAACAGTTTTCAACTTAAACTACAAATTACTCTTAATTTATAATTGTAAAATATATAACAAAATTATATAATGAAAATTTAGGAAGTAAAATTTCATGACATAATTTTGTTATATAATTTACCATTACAATTTAATACTACCTCCATTTTTTAATAAAGAACTTTTTAACATTTTTAAATCTTTTCATAATATAATATGTTTTAGTAGTATCACTTATAATTTCAATAACAATTAATTACCAATTAAGTTAGAAAGTGTAATAGTAATTAATGACAATATGACTAAACAATTGACCACCAATATTAATCTTCCCCATCTTTCTATGTCATTATCAACCCCACAATCTAACATTTATCCATATCAATAATAATTATTACAATGAAATGAGTGAAATTACATCTTTCCTTAAGATGTGTGAAAAATGCTAAAAAATTATTATATTAGAAAATGGAGGTAGTAGTAATTTGTAGTCAAAGTCGAAAATTATTGACAAAAAAATTAAAATTGGTAATGTTTTTTGGAACGGAGGGAATATCATATTAGAATTACTACTGTTAAAATAAAATTTGAGACGGAGTAAAATGGGGTGAGGTGTATGTTATATAACTAGGAACCGTGTCACACGCTACGCGTGTGAAGCGTAATCTTGTAAAACGTTATTGTTTTATTAAATAATATATTGAAATAAATGGAGTGAATATATAATTTTCACATAATGACTTCAAACGTAATAAAAACATAACTAATTGAGTAATTAAACTTAATATAAATGGTGTGCTATAAATGTATACGAGTATAGTTTTTGTAGTTATGCAATTAATAGTTTTGAATTGAACTATATTAGACATACGAAAAGTATTCTTCCGATGAGTTAAGAACCATCAGATACATCTCTAAACTTTGGAAACATTCAACTTCAAAATCTGCAATGCATATTTTATGCATGTTAATTGGTATTTTTCATCAGTTGAATATACTGTCAAGTGCTTCATATAAACATTCTAGTTTCATAATATGATGTTTTTAGTTATTTTTACCGTATGATTTAAGAATAATTTAAGGTCAAAATGACCATCGAAAAAGTCAACAAAATCAAGTGTTACATTTATTATTGGACGGAGGAAGTATGTCTTTTTTTATAAGAACATATCATGGTTATTTTTTAAATTAAATATAATACGTCATACAACTTTATGTTAAAAAATAAAAATTTAAGAAGAGAATAAATAAAAAAGAAAAAAATTACGTCAATAAGATTCGAACCCAACACTTTCAACTAAAATAATGATACAAATAATAGAGAAAAATCACGCCAACAAGATTCGAACCAAACACCTTCAATAAAAACAAGAGAAAATTATGCGGGGACCCCCTCTTATGGACCTGCTTTTCAAATGTTTCCTCCTTAATAAAAGAATTACATATAACTCCAATTTAAGCAGTTTGCGTTGACCTGCTTATAATCTACTGTTCATTACTAATTACCCAAACACGCCCTTATACAATTTAGCCTTATTCCTTTAATCTTATTTGCAATTTAATCCTTTTTATTTTTTTTCTTTTATTTTTCTCTTTTTTCCTTTTCTTTTCTTTCTTTAATTCTATTACCGGATTCCGACAATGGCTTGACCGGAATCCGACGGGAGCTCTGTACATCGGAGCTTTGTAAAGAGCTCCGACGAGCTCTATTACAGAGCTCCGTCGGAGCTCTTATAGGGCTCCGGTGGAGCTCTGTAAAGAGCTCCGATGAGCTCTATTACATAGCTCCGCCGGAGCTCTGTAAAGAGCTCCGACGAGCTCTATTACAGAGCTCCGTCGGAGCTCTTATTGCAGCTCCAGATCTGGAGCTGCCAACTCCAGATCTGGAGCTGTAACAGCTCCGATCTGGAGCTGTTTCACGGCTCCAGATCGGAGTTGATGGTGGCTACCGGATTCCGGCACCGAAATCCGGTAAATTAGAAAGGAGAAGAAATAAAAAAAATTTGGGGGAATTTATAATTTAGATAAGATATGTGGGTTTATTTTGTAATAACTTAAAGTTGAGATTGTTTGGTAAAATTTAAAATCTGATAATTGTTCAGGGACAATTATGTACTTTCCATGATTAAGAGCGGCAAAAGTCAAGATCGTGGGTTTATTTGTAATTGTTTTGCATAAAGAGGGTTTATACGTAATTCTTTTACTAACGAGGAAACATATGTAATTACCGAGCATAAGAGGGGGTCCACACGTAAATCGCCCTAAAAACAATAATAAAAATAATGGAGAAAAATCACGCCAACAGGATTCGAACCCTACATCTTTTAATTAACTAATGACACATGTACGCACCAGATTGAAATTGGATAAGCAAGATCAACGGATTAAAATTGATTGGTAGGTCAATCAATTGGATAATCAACCGGTTTATTATATTAAAAAAATACTTTAATACTACATATTTTATAGGGAAGTCAACTAACCAAAAACATTAACGAGAAAATTCAATGTAAGTTTGACAAAAATTGAAATTTTTAGAAATATAAAATAATACAAATAAAAATTTTGGAGCTGGCGAATGCCACGTCTCGCTCTCGACACGTTCTGTCTCTTCGCTTCCGCATATACTACAATATATATAAGTGTACATAGTAAAGTGTTGAGCAGTTGAGCTATCAATCTCTGATTTTTTTTTCATGTGGGCAATAAGTATTAAGTACGAATACTGTCGTCTTTCAAAGTATACAAATTTAACATTGTGTTATTGTAATGTAGGTCAATTGTGAAATTGATAAGTGGAATTAATCAAACGTTCAATTTACAATGTTAAAAAGAATGCAAGGACATCACAGTGATCTTTGAGTAATACAAATTATCCAAGAGGATCTCTTGGTAATTAAGAGCTCGTTTTATACATTTGTAATCACATAAGTTTGGAATCAAAGTAATATTATTGGATGATCTAAGGAACATACTAGTAAGGGTAGATATCTCTAGTCAAACAGGTTATGAAAATAAACTTTTGAACAACCGCATGGAGTATATAGTATAGTACATAAGTTGTTGTCAACACTAAATGGAAGAAAGCTTTTAATTTAATTTAATAAAATGAAATGATGATAATTAAAAAATTAAATTGGTTTACTGTGACTTTGTCGTTTCTTGGGCGAACCACATGTACGGTGTAGTTAAAGAGATAGTTTGATTAGATACACCAAATTTATGGTGTCCGGGTTCAATGTTTGAATTTAAATCGATTTTATGAGGTACTTTTCTTTTTTGTCTTTTTAATACGGAACCGGAACCGGCATTTGATATTCTTTGGGTGGTGAGTACATGGGCTCACGTAATAGTCCACAAACTACGTGAATCAAGTTAAACCACACAAATATGACGACCAAAACAAAAAACAATAAACACAAAAACATATCAATCATCGATTTCAATTGCATCATTATATTATCATCAAAATCTAGTTTAATTAAAAAAAATTAAAGAGAACAAATGAATACGTATTTCTTGAATATTCGAGAAGAAACATTTTCGATGCGTATATATACAGATACGTCCTCCATTTGGAATGATTTGTGCTTGGGTACAATATTATAGTACAGATATACCCAATTTGTATCCTGAATTCCACGTGGAGGGAGAAAGGTAGTAGTGTAGTACTACCAATATACATAATCGACGAGAGTTATTGGCGGCAAATGCCGCTTTTATTACCTCCTACAACGGTGGTTGCCGGCCTAACTGTCAAGTTAAATTAGAATTGGCCGGAAAAGATTAATTGCTACCGGTCAAAGTTACTATGTTTTCACCTCATTTAATAAACTTAAACTTTACTGTATACATGTACTATATGTTGAAATAGAGGGCTGAAATTCAATGTATGTATGGAACCACAACAATTACGAATATGTAGGACAATTTCCCGACCTCCTAAAACTGTCGCAGACGTTTAGAAGAAATTGGTGTACTACCATAAATAGGAGTAGGGGAATTGGTATTACACGAGTCGATGCAAGCCGAATACCGTATAATTAATTTGGTTCAGGTTAACAACAACGCCGAATACTTTATACTTAGTGAAGTATGGCCGCCTAAGGTACAAAGTTTACCAATAGTTGGAACTTCAAAGGAAAAATTGTTAGATATGGTCTTAATTTCCCGGAAATCATAAAGCTACATAGCTCAGAGCCCATTTTAAATTAGCGGGTCAAGAGATGGAATATGGAGTGAAGTATGACTGCCTAAGGTACAAAGTTTACCAATATAGTTGGAACTTGAAAGGAAAAATTGTTAGATATGGTCTTAATTTCCCAAAAATCATAGAGCGACAGAGCTCAGAGCCCATTTTAAATTAGCGGGTCAAGAGAATATGGTTAATTACGAAGGGCTAAATGTTGAATGAATAGTGTCTTGAGCTTTAAAACATAACATCAAACTAATTATTGTTGCAGTAAGGAGTTGAAATAGTGAAGAAGAGGTGCAGAGTTCGATCCTCGGTGGCGGAGTTATAAGGTTGATTTAGATGTAAAGAAATAAGGTGGTTTAGGAAACTTGTGTAATATTAGTGTAACATTAGTCATTGTAATATTTGTCGTTTAAAAAAAATCATCGTTGATGAAACAGTTAAATAAGTAATGATTCTAATGATCAATCACCATACACCAGCCCAAATTCCTCTTATCAACTGTTGAGTGGGTCATTACTGCTTGGGCCTCAAATAGGAATGTGGCTTTTACATACAGAGAGGCCTATCTATCCTCCCTTCTTTTTGGGCTTGATATTGAGCAATCCCTAATATCGACTCCAACTGACGGCACCATGTTCAGCCGGAATCATTGGGGAACTCCGCCGTGCAACAAATCCTCAATATCTTGTTGGGAATTTTAGTGAAACGAATGAGATTTGAATTCGTTCAATGTATTGGTCATATGGACGCCCAACACGTTGGAAACAAGAGTTCCATGATCGTGTATTTCCGTTTGTTAAAATGAATGTCACTTAAGCGTTAAGTCACTAAAATCTCGTGTGGTGAAAGGTGATTAATGCACATAGTGTGTTGATCGATACATAAATGAATTAAATCATTTGAATACAGTTGGATCCACTGTACTAAAATTCATGGGAAAAGCAAATGAGGTTTATATTCAAATTGCATTATTGAAATGTTATTCATTTGTGTTTAAATGTGATTAATTACTCAAAATTATTGATAAATTAAATACACAATTAAACAAAATGAATTAGTGAATTGTGACCTTTCACGATGGTTTCCAATAAGAAAAGGTTGGTAAAAAGTCAAAAAATAAAATATTGTGACAGTTGGGACTCAAACCCAAGACTTGCTGCTTCACAGACGCCAGTTCTTACCACTGGACCAACGCGTCATTTGGTAATTGTTCTGATGAAATTGTTTGTTATCCTGTAAGTCTGGCAGCGAAATTCACACACCTTTTGGCAATTGGTTGAATGGTTGCAAACCATTCATTTGGCAATTGGTTGAATGGTTGCAAACCATTCATTGCATCTTTTTGAAGTGATTTCATACCACTTCATGGAAGCCTTTGAGAAGTATAAATATGGGAATAAGGTTGATTTCCAAACACACATCCAAAAGCATTTGATACTTCTCTTCTCACTTGCTTTCTCTTTTGCTCTCAATCATACTCAAAGTAAGTTCGTCAGATTCGACTATTGGAGTGCTCCTTAGTCGTCTAAGAGTAGTTTTATCCTGGGAGACTATTGCCATAATTCCGTAAGCACCACGAGCGGGGCAATCTTGTCTTAAGGAGAGATAGTCAAACTATCGACTCTACTCGCCACCTTGTGTACTACTTGTTGTTGATTACTTCTTGGATGCTATTGGAATATCAAAGATTGGTGTAATCCATACGTGACTTGTTTCGTTCTTGAAGTGTGCAAAGAAACGACTTCGTGGCCGCATCAATATTCAAGTACATCATATTTAGTAAGATATTTCAATTGTTTGTATATTGTTATATATATACTTTGTTTGTATTGTACTTCTACTTGTTCTTGTATCAAACTCTTGCTCAAGAAAAGCTTCACGCTGACAACAACTTAAAACAAGATTTTGAGTTTGAACAATGGTTACAAGTAGAGGTGTTCGAGCTATCATTCCAAATGAAAGCTCAAGGAAGTATAGGCGTCAAAATGAGGTTAGCGTTATCACGCAAAACTCTTTTACGCAGAATGCTTCAAAGAAGTTAAAGTCTATTGCTCTTGAAGTTGGAACTGAGAAATCTATTTCTTCTTCCTCTCCCTCTTTTTACTTGGTCGAATCTTCCAACTTGTGGCATAAAAGACTTGGACATGTTAACTACAAGTCTCTCAAGAAACTTGTAAAGACTGGATTGTTACCTTCTATTGACACGGAATCTCAACAAAAATGCGAGGTGTGTGTAGAAGCAAAGTTAACGAAATTGCCTTTCCATTCGGTGGAAAGAAGCACCAAACCTCTTGAACTAATCCATAGTGATCTATGTGATTTGAAGTTCATTCAAACTAGAGGTGGAAAAAAATACTTTGTCACTTTCATTGATGATAGTACAAGCTATTGCTATGTATACTTGCTTCGTAGAAAGGATGAAGCCTTGAATTCCTTCAAGCACTTTAAAACTCAGGTTGAGAACCAACTGGGTCTACAAATTAAAGCCATTCGTAGTGATAGAGGTGGGGAGTATGGAATGCCATTTGAGGAGTTTTGTACTCAGCATGGTATTATCCATCAAACTACTGCCCCATATTCTCCTCAATCAAATGGTATTGTTGAACGCAAGAACCGAACATTGAAGGAAATGATGAATGCTATGTTGATAACTTCTGATTTACCCCAAAACTTGTGGGGAGAGGCCATTCTAACGGCTAATAAAATTCTACATAGAATCCCTCGCAAAGATATCAACAAGACACCATACGAGTTATGGAAAGGAAACCCCCCAACTTATAAATACTTAAAAGTGCGGGGATGTTTGGCAAAGGTAGTTGTACCAAAACCTAAACAAGTAAAGATTAGTCCTAAAACTATTGATGGCATATTCATAGGATATGCAAATAATAGTAGTGCTTATCGCTTTTTAGTTCATCGATCTGAAATAAGTGATATTAATGTGGGGACAATCATTGAATCAAGGAATGCATATTTCTTTGAAAACACCTTTCCTAGGAAAGAAATGGAGGACTTGAATTTTTTGAGAATTCAAGAAAGTGATCTTGGCAAGAATGAAACTTCAATGCAAGAGATAATCAAGGCTCATGACATTGAAAATCAAAATTCTCTGCCAAATGTAGACAATGGATCAAATGTGGGGACTTCTAGCACGGTTCCTAGTTCAAGTCAAGAGATACCCAAGGCTCATGATCTTGAATCAAGTGGTTTCCCTGACATTTCAATGCAAGAGAAAACTAAGACTCATGACATTGAAATTGGTGGAAAGAAACGTAAGAGACACTCAATGCAAGAGAATAAAGAGACACATGACATTGAACTTCGACGTACCGAACGTGCAAAGAAGCCAAAGAATTTTGGTCCAGATTTTCTTACCACTTTCTTGGTAGAAAATGATCCAAAGACAATCAAGGAAGCATTGTCTTCTCCTGATGCTCCTCTATAGAAGGAAGCCATCGAAAGTGAAATAGGGTCCATCCTACAAAATAATACTTAACAACTAGTTGATCTTCCTCCGGGAATCAAGCCACTAGGTTGCAAGTGGATACTTAAGCGCAAGTTAAAAACGGATGGAACTATTGACAAATACAAGGACAGACTAGTAGTGAAAGGCTACCGGCAAAAGGAAGGCCTAGACTACTTCGACACATATGCTCCCGTGTCACGAATAATATCCATAAGAGTATTCATTGCCATAGCTGCTCTACATGACTTTGAAATACACCAAATGGATGTCAAGACAGCCTTCCTAAACGGTGATTTGGAAGAGGAAATTTATATGGAACAACCCGAGGGGTACATAGTTCCTGGACAAGAAGGAAAAGTTTGTCGCCTTGTGAAATCCTTGTATGGACTGAAACAAGCTCCTAAACAATGGCATGAGAAATTCGATAATGCGTTATTATCTCGAGGTTTCTCCATAAATGAATGTGACAAATGCTTATACGTGAAAGGGGATTCTGAATCCTTCGTAATGATTTGTCTCTATGTTGATGATATGCTCATAACTGGGAGTAGTCCCAAATTGATTTTGGAAACCAAAAACATGTTAAAAGGATTGTTCGACATGAAAGACATGGGCATAGCAGATGTGATCTTAGGAATTAAAATTTCTAAGACTGCTGATGGGTTAGTACTTTCACAATCTCATTACATCGAGGATGTTTTGAAGAGATTCGATGCTTTTGACCTATCGCCGCTAAAAACACCGATAGACGTAAACAAAAGTATTACTAAGAATTATGGAACACCCATAGCACAAGGACGCTATGCGCAAATCATTGGCTGCCTTATGTACATATAAAATTGTACACGACCGGACTTAGCATACCCGGTCAACAAATTAGCAAGATTTACGCAAAATCCGGGCCAAAAACATTGGGTAGCGTTGTATAGAGTACTGAGATACTTGAAATACACGCTCAATTATGGTTTACATTATTCGAGATATCCAGCTGTATTGGAAGGATATAGTGATGCAAATTGGATATCCGATAACAAGAACTCTAAGTCCACTAGTGGGTATGTATTTACCATAGGTGGAGGAGCAGTGTCTTGGAGATCATCCAAGCAAACTCCCATTTCAAGGTCGGCTATGGAATCAGAGTTTATTGCGTTGGATAAAGCAGGAGAGGAAGCTAAGTGGCTTCATGACCTGTTGGAAGATATCCATGTTGGGATAAACCCGTACCTACTATAACGATTAACTGTGATAGTCAATCAGCTTTAGGGAGAGCATGAAGTACAATGTACAATGGCAAGTCTAGACATATACGTCGAAGACATAAGTCCATTAGGCAATTAATCTCCACGGGAGTTATCTCTTTGGATTATGTTAGATCAAAAGATAACATTGCGGATCCGTTAACAAAAGGCCTACCTGGAGATCAAGTTAATTGCTTGTCTAGGGGAATGGGGTTAAAACCCATGACATAAAGAATTTGTATTATTGATACCCAACCATACTGACTGGAGATCCCAAGAATTTGGTTCAATGTGGCAAACTAAACATTACGAATTCAGTGAAGCGCTTCAAGAGTGTATCTCATACACTAAGAAGTAAGAGCACTTCGGATAAAAGTCACAAGTCACTCGTGGCTTTTACTCCAAAATACATTCCCGTGTAAGACATCTAAGTGCTATCCTGCAAGGGGTAAAGGATGAGTAATTGGACTCTTAATGAATCCCAAACTTGAGCTCATCTTTGGGTCAAGTGGGGCATAGGCAGGATGCCCTTGTTGGGAGTTCACCTATCTAAGTGCGAAGACAGGCCGTTTCAATTGTAAGCACTTATGAAACCAGGAAGTTGTCCACGGCCAAAACGGACATACGGTAAGAACCTGAAACGAGTACCAGTTGTGATAGTGTGAGTATCTTTGTCTTGGTATACACAAAACGCCGACCGGTTCAAGACATCACGTCCACCGCGTGGCAAGTATATCCGAAGGTATTCCACTAAGGAAGATTCAAAGCGGAAGCTATCGATCCCGATGCTATCACTTCTCACTGAAAGAGTGCATGCGCATCAATTCAGCTTTCATGTGGGGATTGTTGGAAATTTTAGTGAAACGAATGAGATTTGAATTCGTTCGATGTATTGGTCATATGGGCGCCCAACACGTTGGAAACAAGAGTTCCATGATCGTGTATTTCCGTTTGTTAAAATGAATGTCACTTAAGCGTTAAGTCACTAAAATCCCGTGTGGTGAAAGGTGATTAATGCACATAGTGTGTTGATCGATACATAAATGAATTAAGTCATTCGAATACAGTTGGATCCACTGTACTAAAATTCATGGGAAAATCAAATGAGGTTTATATCCAAATTGCATTATTAGAATGTTATTCATTTGTGTTTAAATGTGATTAATTACTCAAAATTATTGAGAAATTAAATACACAAGTTAAACAAAATAGAAAATTATAAATTAGTGTCACTTTTAAACCTTTATGCCAAATTAGTGTGTCCTAATTTCTTTATTACAATTTAGTTAAAACTTATTTATAAATTAGTGATTATACTAATTTTAGTATTTTAAGTGTTAACTTTTCTCCTAAACCTTTTCTAACTAACCCCATGATCTTCTACACGTATTTTACTCCATCTACTCCCAGTCAAACCAGACTAATGTTAACAAGCATCAACTTAATGCACGTATTTTACAAGCATCTTCTGCACGTATTTTACTCCTTCTACTCCTTCTGCACCTATTTTACTAGTACATGTACCAACCTTCAATCCACCAGCAAGTTTAAGAAAATGAAAACAACATAATTAATGCAAAAGAAAAACACTAATGTATACATATATATATACAACAAGCAACGAATAGAGCAATTTGATTACAATTCATTCAATTTAATTACAAGCTAGTTCAAAAGCATCCACAGAATCATAACAATGCAGGCATCACAAAAAAAACATACTTTTTGAGATAGCTTCCCACTGCATTGAGATAACAATGCAGGCATCACAAAAAAAAAAATATATATACTTTTTGAGATAGCTTCCCACTGCCTTGGCTTCCTTCTCGAAGACGAGTTATGCTTCGCCATTCTTTTACGGTAAACAAAAGAAATGAAGCTTGTAAGCCAAGATGATGAATAGAAAAATAGTGCCATTAAAATAGAGATCCAACGAGAAAAACAATAAGCCAAAAAGAAGTAAACAAAATAGCAATCAATTACCTAGAAAATTTGCCTATCACTGTTCTTCGATGCCAGTTCAAGAGATGCCTATGGTTATGGAGTCCAGAATCTACAGGAAAATATATTTTCAAATATCTATCATCAGAACAACAACTAAATTCCGGAAAATTTGCTATCGATAGAGATGCTTCTCGTTAGGGGGTTTAATCGCAATCAGCCAACGGTGCTTGCCGAAATACAAGGGCGGATAAAACACGAGATTTCAAATCAAAAGCAAACAATAGGGAGATAAATAGGATTGGATGCTTCCCTGAAAATTGGTACTTGAATAGTAGTGATGAAATTGGATGCTTGGAATGCCAATTCTAAACCATCTGATTACACGAAGACGAACGCAACCTTGCTTGAGAGATTTCCGGGATTCTTCAAACGGTCGGATGCCTGTGAGCTTACGAAGACTGCAAATTATTAGGGCTTCTCCTAAGAATAGCATAGATATTGTTGAAAGAAGCTTGCTAAATTATAACAGTAATTACAAAACTAATTAATATTTAGTTACTTAGATGATTAGTTACTAAACTTAAGGAAGGATATTTTAGGCAATGCATCTTTAATCACTAATATGTAATAATTTTTCCAAGTATCACTAATCAGTAAGAAAGTATTAAGAATGACACTAATTTATAATTAACCCTAAACAAAATGAATTATTGAATTGTGACCTTTCACAATGGTTTCCAATAAGAAAAGGTTGGTAAAAAGTCAAAAAATAAAATATTGTGACAGTTGGGACTTGAACCCAAGATCAACTGCTTCACAGATGCCAGTTCTTACCACTGGACCAATGCGTCCTTTGATAATTGTTCTGATGAAATTGTGTCTTATCCTGTAAGTCTGGCAGCGAAATTTACACACCTTTTGGCAATTGGTTGAATGGTTGCAAACCATTCATTGCATCTTTTTGAAGTGATTTCATACCACTTCATGGAAACCTTTGAGAAGTATAAATATGAGAATATGGTTGATTTCCAAACACACATCCAAAAGCATTTGATACTTCTCTTCTCACTTGCTTTCTCTTTTGCTCTCAATCATAAAGTTCGTCAGATTCGACTATTGGAGTGCTCCTTAGTCGTCTAATAGTAGTTTTATCCTGGGAGACTATTGCCATAATTCCGTAAGCACCACGAGCAGGGCAATCTTGTCTTAAGGAGAGATAGTCAAACTATCGACTCTACTCGCCACCTTGTGTACTACTTGTTGTTGATTACTTCTTGGATGCTATTGGAAGATCGAAGATTGGTGTAATCCATACGTAACTTGTTTCGTTCTTGAAGTGTGCAAAGAAACGACTTTGTGGCCGCATCAATATTCAAGTACATCATATTTTGTAAGATATTTCAATTGTTTGTATATTGTTATATATATACTTTGTTTGTATTGTACTTCTACTTGTTCTTGTATCAAACTCTTGCTCAAGAAAAGCTTCAGCTGACAACATATCTTCCGTGCCAAGTGAGGAGAGAGAGAGGGATGGAAAAATTAGAGAGGAAATTCATGACTTCATGCACAATTCATGATTCTTCTGTTATATACTTTGACACCTATGTTTTGTTTACAAATTATTATGTGTATCCCTAGAATTAGGATACACAAATTTTTTACCACCCCACGTCGCCACCCACATTCTACAAAGACGATACATTCGTGTGGAAGGCGGAGACATGGGGTGGCGGGGGGAGGTGACCGCCACTCCCAAACTTTCAAATTTCTTAGTTATCATGTGTATATTTTTGTAAATTCACATTTCACCACCCCTAATTTTTTTGTTTAGTGTATTTTTTTAATCAAATTTCTTAACTTAAAAAAAGTATTTTGTTATAATATATATTGCCATCTCCACTTATCAATCCTGGCTCCGCCCTTGTGTGTGGTACTACGTAAGTAAAATGATTGAATTATGAAACACACGAAATAGAAATGAGAAAGGAGTCAATATTGATCAGCCCGTATCTGTGTCGGTCTTTTTGAAAATGATCAACACCATATATATATATATACCTTTTCTGCATCCATTTTTCTTGCCGATCATCTTTATCAACATGAAATGCATGGTTAGTTTAATGATGAGTCATGATTACCATATGATCATTTTTCTCGTTTAGATCTTTCCGCAATTTATGACATAACAGACTCTACAGCTTTGAATCACCTTGGCTCCCGCTCCCTTTCATATGACATCATTTTGGCATTAAGATATGGGCTCATTGGATGTATTTACAACAACATTTGGTCACATACTTTACACATGCTAATGACAAAAATGTAATCATCTCTCGCTATTGATGCAAATTAAAAAACACATTTTTCAGTTCAGTCCGTTCAAATTTGTCAGTTGAAATTTATGTTTTAAATAAGTTCAGTTCAACTCATATTAGTTCGGATCTTTCAATTGAATCAAACATAATTTATGTTAAGATATGATCGAACCTGTGAGAATAGAAATATTGTATATTGGGAGCTGATAAATAAGTTGGTACAAATATCATATATATATATATATATATATATATATATATATATATATATATATATATATATATATATATATATGTGTGAACTGTGACCGTGAAGTATGATAGTATAAGAGCACAATCTCAAAATCAAAATGCATGAGGTTTAGAGAAAATGTAAATGTAATTAATCATCACTAAAGGTGCATTAAAGTATGAATCAAGGCCTCTGTTACTAGGTCCAAAGTTAAGCAACTTTAGCGTGCTAGTGGATTATGAAATCTTTCATGAGAACATGCAAACCATGTCATTTGCAACTTTGTTATCCCTCAAATTAATTATCAAGAGATTATATATCATATCTAATCAAAACGAGATCTCAGGGATTGTGGTAGTTAGAATCAGTTAAAGATGGAAAGTATCTGTGGATCCGATTTTAATCAACAAGATGTATTGTAATGCACCAACTCCATGCATGCCAAAGATGTCGGCCTGGTCGACATGAGTCCGAATATTTCCGCACTGGCGTTAATTCGTGTTTAGTTTGTGAAACGGGTCCAACAGCAGGGGATTATCTGAAAACGTCTATATATGATGTAGTTATATAGGTATGTTGTTCATTTTAGTTTGCCAATTTTTATGGATATATTGAATTGTTTAACATTATCATCATTACATATGAATTAGAATAATGAAACTTATCACGAGTCAATTTAGAATTTATCTTAAAACTTCTATATTCTTCTTAGAACTCCAATGCTAATTTCACATGTCGATCAATTAACGTTGATTCCCCTACGCCCTGTTTCTGTTTATGCCGTTCTATATTCTTTTGTCGATGTTGTTTTTGTCAAGAATACTACTGTTCATCTCGGTTCCTATGTAATAATAGCTTATCTATTCGTTAGTGCAAGTAATTTCATGTTAAGAGATGGCGTTGTTGATGATAGCAACCTACTAAGAATACTAGTGAAAGGTTGCTAGGTTACCTTAGTGATCCGCAAAAGTAGTTGTTTTGTAGGTGTTTTCCGTTGTTCAAGGTGAAGGCTTACAAGTCTAAGGTAGAGATGAGAGGGTCATTCCGGAGGATTTCGAAACCACTTGAGTAGGGGATCCTTTTGGGTCTATAAATTCCTTCTTAAGTCTTAGATGCTCTATTGCTCACGTCTTAAATTACTTGTCACATGTTGGTCGATGAGAATATGGTGGAGAGTTAGGTAGGAACCAATTGGAGCCATCCCGCAGTTACAAGGATGACCTTGGCGTTTGATGGACAAATTGTTGTTCCTACTCTAATTAGCTTGCCAAATTCTCATTTATTAACATAGGGTGGAGGAATATGATCCCTAGGACTCTAAGGTGGGGGTTGTGGTTTGGTCGATGGTGGTTGAGATGGTTGGACTCTTTACTAATCCTTTTTTGTTCTTGCTTGGCTCCTCCTTGTTTGATTGGGTCTTCTTTCATGGGTATGGCAATGAATAGACTATAGTTCCACCGCGATAAGAAAACCGTCATTGTATGGAATATAGGAAAATTATTTTAAACTACTTGCCATATCCTCGATTCTCGACTTTGGGTGTTGAAATTGGACATAGAGTGAGGAATAGACTATATCTCCACCACGATAAGGAAACCGTCTGTTGAATGGAGCATAGGGAAATTATTTTAAACTACTTACTCTATGTTTGATTCTCGTTTTCGCTACTTGTTTGTTGATCCTTGAGTTCTTGGCTTGTGAGACCTTTCTTGTGTTATGTCCTTGGGAAGCCTTCGGTTTGGTTGTTTTTACTTGCTTTGTGAGGTGATGAAGTAGATTGGGCTATCATGGTTGCTGCCTCTCTCGGATTAGTTAGGTGATGGCTTTGGCCACTTGAGTTGTATTTTGTAACTTTTGGTTTTCGTTTTTTTTTTTTTAATTCTCGGACATTTCTTATGCCCACTTTATAATGAAATTTTTAGCCGTTTAAAAAGATAAAATAATAATAAACAAAAAAAAAAAAAAAGCCGAAAATAAAACAAAGGACCTTTGCTTCATTCTCTAGTTCTAGATAGGATAGTTCAACTTTTCACGTATGTTTGTAAACTAATTAAATCTGGTATAAAGCCGCAAGGCTTTTCGAGCAATCCTTTGGGACTGCTTAGATTTGAATCACTGAATTATTTCTTTATCTGTTGCATATTGTTTTGTACCTTGTGGTCTATTTACAGGTGTCGATCAACAAATGTTGGGAACACCTTTATATAACACTTGTCTTTATCATAAATTATATCGACATCATATATTGTGCTTAGATTTTTCACTATTCAATCCAACTCTCAGGAGGATTGTAATCTCAATTGTTTATGTGAAGTGTGTTGAAGAACAAATAGATTCAGTCGCAGTTGCCATGAATCAAACCGGGAAGAAAAGGATTGCTGTAGAAACGGAGAAACGAACTAAGACGAACTCTAAGAAGGATCAACATACGAATGGAGCGGCAAGACACGAGAAACCAAGGCGGGAAGTTTGAACTTCATGGAATAGGCGGAAGCAGCCACAACAGATCGAAAATAGTACCAAAATGGTACAGCTAGGGTTCATGACATTGGCGTGCTCTTCCTCCTCTGATTGTCGTCATCCTTCTGCAGCTTCCGGAAAATTTCCTTAGGTTTTTGTTTACCTAGCATAGCACTAATTACTCCAGTTAATGTACTCCCCTCTGTCCCGGTGAAAAGCCTACGTTTGATTTTTGCATGGTTTTTAATGAGATGTTTTGTTTGATAGTGATTTATTAATATAGAATGGAATGTGGGTCAATATTTAAATGGTAGTGGTGGAGAAAAGTATTAAAGTAAAGTGTGAATATGGGGACAATGATTAAATTAATATAAATGGTATGTGGGGTACCTTCCAAAAATAGAAACGTAAAGAATTGATTGGAACGACCCAAAAAAGAATACGTAAAGAAATGAGCGGGACAGATGAGTAATTTTTATTTACAATAACATCTAGGGCAACAGATTGAATCTATTTAAGGAGCATTTCATTTGCTCCGCCACTCTGTAATTCGAATTCAAGAAATCATAATGGAAACTAAAATTCTCTCCAAGTTCTTCTACTTTTGACAAAGTGTGCGTGTTTGAAATGAGAAAGAGATGAAACTAGCTCTACGTATCAACATCTAGCCGGTTGGTTATGTCTGTAGGTAAGACAAATTTTCTATTTCTTCTTCTAACCGATCCACTTTGCCTGATTTGATCTGCACCGATGCACCGACCACCTTTCAATTGATTTAATTCTAAGTGTTGATATGACTCCATTTTGATGTTATCGTAACACTGTCCCCAACATTTAGCAAGACGATAGAGGTATTTGGTTACACTTGTAAATTGTAATCACTTCGTTTTGAATTATTATATAAAATCACTATTATAAATGAAAAATAATATAGGGAAAAAAAGGGGGAAGAAAGAAAGAAAGAAGTTCTCACTCATTAATAATTTCCAATGGGATGTGAGCAAGCTTGCACTTTTTTTGCCTATGGATCTAGTTAAACAATTCTGGCTATTCCTTTGACTATAATACAGCCGCATGATCATCTTACTTGGGCACACACTCCTTCTGGAAATTTTACCGTTAAATCATGTTATAATGCTTTAAGTATTCAACAAAATTTGGGTCCTCACTTGCCTTGGAGTACAATATGGAGTCTTAAGTTAATTCCTAGAATTAAATATTTCCTATGGTTAACATTGCATGACAAGCATTACACTTTAGATCGATTACATGCATGGGGTTTGGTTCCTTTTGGTTCCTTCGGCTCAATGTGTCTTCTGTAATCAAGCAGATGAAAATATTTTTCACTTATGCTTCACTTGCTCTTATTTTTCTATCCTCAGAGAGATATTATGGCCACCCTGCTGGAATCACAAATCACCGGTCTTACTTGATTTACTGGTTGATTTCCATGCCAATGAGTATCATCAGCTTCTGCTATGCACTCTTTTCTGGCTAATTTGGTTCTACAGGAATCAGCTTCTTTTTAAGCATATAAAAGTAACTCTGGCACAAATCTATACACATTTGCAAATGTTAATGCACCAGCAAGAAACTTTACATGTTCAGTCGGTTGCACCACACCACACGATCTACTGTAAGTGGATACCTCCTCCACGAGGATATGTCTCACTGAACACGGATGGATCCTCCAAAGGCAATCCGGGGGATGCCGGCATCGGTCTGATTCTCAATAATTCCGATTGAATTTTCATCAGGGCTGCAACAGGCTATGTTGGTTGGTGTACCAACAACATAGCGGAGCTTCAAGCTATTAAACTAGGCCTTATACTGGCACTCCAATTGCAAATCACTCATATCCATATCCAAACTGACTCTTTGTTTGCATCCAACTCTTTTAACAGGAGGAGCTGCGAAGGAACGTTGCAACGCCGGCTACTTGATGATATCCTCCGTTTGTCAGACCAGTTCCAGGAGTGCGCCTGCAATTTTGTCTATCAAGAGGTCAACCAAGCAGTAGATATATTATCTAAAATTGGGAGTGAAGATTTAGCTATTCGAAGGAGTCAGTCAGTTAGCACCACCACTTCTCTGCTCCAACCCGGCTATATCAGCAGCTTCCAAATTTGGGATATTTATCCATTTTGGTTATCTCAATATGTAGCTAACGACTTATTTATGTTGTATCCCCGGCTAGTTAGAACCCAGTGTGCGGAAGCTCCGACTTCCTAGCTGTATCTATGTATCTATGTAACTACTGTGAACTACTATCTTACACTACAAAAAAAAACGCAGTTTAGTGACGCTCCCATGCGTCGCTAATCCATTTAGCGACGCATAGCAAATGCGTCGCTAAACCCTTGGTCGCTAAATGGCGAGGCGACCCATGGGGTCAAGCGTCGCTAATTTAGCGACCATCGTATGCGTCGCTAAATTAGCGACCCATTTTTAGCGACGCATAGACCCATGCGTCGCTAAATCTGGAAAAAAATTTTAAAAATAAATTCTCCTCTCTACCTTGTGTTTCCTGGGTTTCGAACCTAGGACCTCCTTACCCAACACCTTACTAACCCAACACTTTTAACGCTCAGCTACCAATACTTATGATAATTCTTGTATAAGTTCTAGATAATATATAGTTGTTGCTCTTCATAATCACTTCCATATGTTTATATATTTATAAACCGTTTATATCTTCATACAGTTTGAGATATCTCAATTACTAAGTGGACTATCTAAGGAAAAGTGGACTAAATTTTAATTTTTTTTTATTTCTTAACGGTTGATGCGGTCCAATTTACGCACAAATCGACAAATTTGAACCGTTGTCGGAATTCAACGAAATTTGGTCGGCGGCTCCGAAACGGTGTGAAAAGTTGAAGACACTGCTTTGCCGTGATGTACGATGGATTTCGGCCATCGGAGATCGTTTAGGGGGTCTAAACGCAGTTTTACTGTTTTCATAGTTTATATTTTAAGTTCTTTTAGGATTAGATTTCAATTCCTAGTTAATTTCAATATTGTCAAGTTGTTTTAGGATTAGAATTTCGATTCCTAGATATTTTCGTATTTGTTTTAGTCTTCTATATATAGCGACTAATAGTTTTGTTTGTCATTCATGGATATGTTCGTGAGTGACCGTAGTTCGATTTAAGCCAAGAAGTTCATTTGGGAAAAACTTAGACTTACCTTAGAAGCACATATTTAGAAGTTCGAATAAAGGTTTTGGAGTCGTTCAAGTGTGCAAGATTAGTGCAGTCTAGCCATTTCACCCATAACTTCTTCATACGATATTGAATCAACCTCAAATCAACGTCCACGCGTAGATAACTCAACGAGGTATCCAACGGTAGGTTATGCGCACCAATCCGATAACAGATGAGCCCTATAGCTCCAGTTGAATGTGAGGAGACCCACCTGAAAATTATGCAATTTTTGCGACCCATAGCCCATGCGTCGCTAATATTTGCGACGCATAGCTCATGTGTCGCTAATTAGCGACGCATGAGTTTTGGTCGCTAAAATTAGCGACGCATAACCATGCGTCGCTAATTTAGCGACCCTTGAGCTTTGGTCGCTAAAATTAGCGACGCATGGGCTATGGGTTGCTAAAATTAGCGACGCATAACCATGCGTCGCTAATTTAGCGACCAAAACTCATGCGTCGCTAATTTAGCGACGCCTAAACTATGCGTCGCTAAATTAGCAACGCATAGCTCATGCGTCGCTAATTAGCGTCGCTAATTCACGTTTTTCTTGTAGCTATCTAATATATTTCTCTTTAAAAGAAAAAGAAGTTCTCGCAGAATAGGAACATATGATAAAAAAAGTCAAAGTTATGGTCTTAAAGAATTTAATGGAATTTTTGTACTGGTATCTTTGGTAAGCTTCATCATTTTCAGACAGAAATGAAACTTTTGGATGGATCGATCTTTAACGGTTTGCTCATTTGTCACTGCATGCTTTTGACTTTGACGAGTTTTCATTATCATTTGCTTTTTCCGGATTTTGACCCAGAGACGTTGATTAGTTTCAGAATATTCTTGTTTATTAATTGGACCATATTAATTTGCAAGGAGTTGTTCTGATTTTGAAGACGATATTGGTGTAAAATTTAAATACTTCCTCGTATAGTCGTATAGGACCATTAGGCGAGATTCGCTAGTCGAACTATATATGGCACACAGAACCTATCCGATTCAAGATTTTCCGTGATATATAGGTTCAATGGTGTTGGGCGTAACTAAATGTCGACGCTGAATTTATTACACAACTAGAGAAACTAATGGAGAAAAGAAAACGATAGGTAGAGCAGCAAGTTGCCGCATATACAGTACTGTTTCTAGATTTAAAATTAAGCTATACACAGGACAGGATCTAGCATTCAGCTTAGCGAGAGGTTAATAACGAACTTTGATGAGAAAAATATATTGGAGCTCATACATATAATAATCTAATCGATCATTTATAGTACTAGTATTAATTTCATTTTTGGAACAAGAGTGTCCATTTTAAGTTGACTTTTAGAGTGAAATTTCACTTTTACGACAAGTTGTTGTGATCAGTATAACCACCCCCAAAAGTGGATTAATTACTCCTTAATTCATTACCGCAGATTGTGCTTATTATACCTCTTATACCACCTGGGCCTGGAATTTTAATTTGTAACCCCAAATCCCCAATTAACTACCTAGCTCTTGATATTTTAATGTTGGGTTACTTAGGTTAGATATACCATTTTGTCTACTATTGCATTTGAATTGCACACCAAAACGATTTGCCATTGTAAGTGGCGAGTCTTTAAAAATATTTTAGATGGGTGTAAGATTTCGTTTGATTCAACTTAAATAATATAATTTTCAATTCGGTTAAGATATGTCTAGTTGAAATTTATAGGTGAAATAAATTCATTTTAGTCCTCAACTCAATTCAATTTACATTTTTTTTTGTCTGAATCAAACAGAGCCCAAGCTATACATATAGAGCTGCCATTTTTGTGCAAAAATGGAGAGCTTGGTCTTCCACAATTAGCAGCAATAGAGGGCCGGCCAGCCTGCCATTTAACCCCTCCGTACCACTAAAGGCCAGTCCCACATCCACTCTCTACGATCAGTGCTCAAGTGCAAGATATAATTAATTTAATAAAAAAAACTAAAATGTAAAAATCTATTACCAAAATGAATAAATGAAATCAAGAAGTATATATTTAAATAATTTCCATTCCTTTAGACGTTCGTTCAATAACCAATTTTATTTTGGTTGGTCTATCGATTTGGGAAATCCAACCTGCTTATGCGTTGGCACTTTGAGTTGGGTTCACCCAAACTAAACCATCCTATCTCCATCAATTTTGTACGAGCGACACAATCAGACATGAGTATCATTGACACGCGACTATCCGTGTAATATACTTACGTTTTTTTATGAAAAAATATATATATTACTTCAAATGGAGGATTACAACAAGAGTTTTACATCACCCTTAGCTTATAAGCCGTGGGAATGATTTACACAAGTCCTGCTCTACAAAAACTGTTAACCAATTCGGTAGTTGCTCCCAAACGTAGTAGTTACTCACATGATCTGTGTCAAAAAGAAAATTCAGATCACTTGGATTATGGCGTACTAGTGGTGTTAGACACAAACCTTTCTACCAACCCTTCACTCCCGTACTTGGCTAGCGCATCCGCAACTTGGTTAACTTCACGATATACAAAACTACACCTAAAATCCTCCATTTGAGATATAAGTCGTTTGACTTCCCTAAGCAGCTGGAGCTGAAGTCGATCCTTCAAGGAGCATCTGTGGCAACAATGATATACAAAATTTTAGTCAGTTTGCACACATATATGTTTAGCATTCATTTGCAATGCTAGCAAGAGATTTAATGCTAGCAACTTTGCCGTATTATTTATACAAATTCCCATGAAACCAGAAGCTGCTCTAACAAAACCTCCTGTAGAATTGCGGAAAATAATTCCTATTCCAGCAGGTCCAGGATTATGTTGAGCAGCCCCATCAATGTTCATGGTTAATAAAAATTTAAGTTTGATAAAACGTAATTTATCATGGTTAATAAAAAAGTTTGATAAAACTTAATTTATATCATGGTTAATAAAAAAATTATCAACTTTCACAAAGTTTTATAGAGGTCTCACTTACAAAATATATTAAGACATTTGTATAGATTGCTCCAATTTAATTAGTTCGTGTGAACTAGCATTTGACATGCGGCTACAAGTACGATATAATTTTTTTTTTTAAATGTAATACATATATGCATGTAAAAATATAAAGTAAAAAAAGGTGTTAAAACTTAAAACATTTGGAAAATATTAAATTATAGTGAGAAAGAACACATATAATGCATTGTTGGTTGATCCACTCTTGATTTTATTTAGAGTTAAACTGTGGACTCGTACCTTTTAACTTTTTACTAACTTTTTAAGTTAGATATACTCTATCCGAATTGAGCTCCGATTCATTAACTCTCCATTTTGGATGATTACAAGAGTTAAAAAGACCTAAAACTCGAAGTTGATATATGATGTTAGTAGGTGTTATTCGAAGGTTCAGGTTGTAAGGTGTGTATTTACACATTGTTACTGTAATCTTGTGTTTGCTTTTATGATTTTTTTTTTCCATTTCATAAAGAGAAAACAAATCTCCATTTTGAATTAATAAAAAAAGCACATACATATTAAAATTTGTTACTGGAGTAAATTTAAATTGAATGAGTAAGACTAAATGTATCAAGAAAGTAAATCTATAAATATAAAAAGGAGAAATAGTTCTAGTCCATTTACTTTAAAGATGATCTGAAAAGAGAGAGAGAAGATATTGTAATATTACACTCTGAAATAAAAATAGGTTTGTGGAAATTATTTCTTTTTTCCCCAAAGTGTTCTCCCATCATTTGCACTATAAATATGGAGTTTCCCCACTCCCATAAACACCAAACTACACTCCTATATCTTTCATTCCCACCTCATTTCATTCCCTAGCTCCCTTACATATATCACACACTCCAGTGTGTGTTTGTGAGTGAAAAAATATACAGACAAAGAAACAGCTGATCCACCATGGATTTGGTGGTGTTGATGGGCTTATCAATTGCAACAATTTTGCTGTATTTTGTGTTGAAAGTCTTGCAAGAAACAGTTTCATGTTATTGGCTGACTCCAAGACGCATCAAGAAAATAATGGAGCAGCAAGGTGTGCGTGGCCCCAAACCACGCTTTCTAGTTGGCAACGTCCTCGAAATCTCATCTCTCATCTCCAAATCCACCTCTCATGACATGGACTCCATCGATCACCACATCGTCAATCGACTCCTCCCGCACCATGTCGCCTGGTCTAACTCTTACGGTATGTTTGTTACAATTGTTACAAAATGGTGTGACATCTATGGTCTAATCAGGGGCGAAGCTAGAATTTTTTATACAACTGGGACTCAATTTCAATATATACTACATTTTTTTAACAGACAATTTCTTTTTTCCAAATAAATAAAATTTAGCTAATAAATATTAATGGAATTAGTCCATTTAACACCTACTTAAACTATTATTTATTTTATTTATTTTAAAACATACAAATATAAGTTTTTATTTTTTTTTTAATTTGGGTGGGGAAGGTGCACCACCCCTGCTCTTCTTCCCTTCGTCCCTCGGTCTAATTCTTTTTTTTTTTTTAAGTCGCACTGGTAATTAATTTAATAATTCTGTTACCTGACAAAATGGTGTGATATCTCTCATCTGTCAGGTAAACGGTACATATACTGGAATGGGACCGAGCCGAGGATTTGCATCACGGAAACGAACCTGATTAAAGAACTTCTATCGAAATACAGCACCCTTTCGGGGAAATCGTGGCAGCAGCAACAGGGGTCAAAGCATTTCATAGGACGGGGCCTTTTGATGGCGAATGGCAACCAGTGGTCCCACCAACGACATATCGTCGCGCCTGCATTCATGGGAGATAAACTTAAGGTAACATCACATCAGGGCTAAATTTTCCATTTCTGTTTCTAATTTGGGAAAGGTGCTAAAGGAATGTCTGTGAAAACAGAGCTATGCAGGGTACATGGTGGACTGTACTACAGAAATGCTTCAGTCACTTGCCACCTCTGTGAAATCGGGTCAAACAGAGTTCGAAATAAGTGAATATATGACCCGGCTCACTGCTGATATCATTTCCAGGACTGAATTTGACAGTAACTACGAGAAGGGCAAACAGATTTTTCATCTGTTAACCGTTCTGCAACATCTCTGCGCTCAAGCAAGCCGGCATTTGCTCTTACCTGGTAGCCGGTACGTCGTTTTCAATTTCTAATTTAAAATGGAAAATAAAAATAAAATTGAAGTCTAAGAAAATTCAACAAGAACGAGAAGAAATAAAATTGAGTCTTGGAATTGACATGCTAGTTGTAGTTGAGACTCAATTTCCGAGTCAATTCATCATTGACAACTGTATATTATAATCAGTTTAGTCAGCTGAAACTGATTAAATAATCTGATGGTTACTGCTACATTACGCGATTAATCCAGTTCGAGCACTTTGACCTGACTAGTCAATTTTCAGGTTTTTTCCGAGCAAGTACAACAGGGAGATAAAATCACTGAAACTAGAAGTGGAGAGGCTGTTAATGGAGATCATACAATGCCGAAAAGATTGTGTGGAAGTCGGTCGAAGCAAGTCTTACGGAAACGATTTGCTAGGAATGTTGCTTAATGAAATGCAGAATGGAAAGGGGAACGGGTTGAATTTACAGGTGATCATGGATGAATGCAAGACGTTCTTTTTCGCGGGGCATGATACGACTGCGCTTCTGCTGACGTGGACAGTGATGCTGCTGGCCAGTAATCCGACGTGGCAGGAGAGGGTGAGGGCGGAGATTAAGGAGGTCTCCGGTGGCGCTGTGCCGTCTGTAGAACAGCTATCCAAGCTCACTTCGGTAAGGAAAGAAAATAAAAAGAAAGCTCTTCATTTTTAAATTCCTCTGTTGTTTACTCTGTTTTTGGTATAATAAGTGGCATTTGTTATGCATGAGCTGGATCTTTTTATCACATTTGCTACTTTAATGTTATGTTTAGGTGGTGTTTGTTGTTTTGTACATACTCCACACGGTAACAACATTTAAGTAGTCCTAACTTTAATTATTAGGTTTTCAGGTATTATGTCTTATTCGCGTCATAAGTTATAAGGTAATCAAATCGAACTCAATAATTTGAATTCGGAGAGTAGTATAGTCTGTATAGAGATGTTTCTGGCATATAGAATATTTGCAAGTTGTCATGTATAGGACAAAAATCACTTTTTAAGGAAATTTATTCTTTGTTTTCTTCGACTAAAAAATTATTAATTTCAGTTTAGTTCATTAAGAATTACTAATTTCATTCCAGTTCAATTTTATTTAATTGTCTTTTATATTAGAAGTAAGTTCAATATAATTTAGATCAATTCAATTCAATTTAATTATTATTTTAAAATGAAGAGAATAGGGACTCTGCTATAAAAAAAAAAAAAAAGAGTTTATAATATCTTTGTCATTATCAATACTTCCAGTTTACCACAAACTTACCACCTTTGATAATATATAGAGTATAATGTACTAATTGTCATAGTACATCTGGAACAATTATATTGAGGCAAGTAGCTAAATGTACATTAGACCAATATATAAATTAATCTTAGTAATTATTATTATCACCATTATTTATTTAAAGACAACTAGTTGCTTACATTAAACTGATATAATAAGAGTTTGTAATAGTTTATGTATGTCTCTTTACTAGGAATGGTGACCACATACGCACGGGCACAACTAGTTTTTTATATTACAAACTGCATAGCAATTTTAATGGCATGTTACTCGTATAATGAAGATCATTATATGACTTCAAAAACATTTGAAGTATTAAGGCTCAAATGCTAGGAATCTTTTAAGGGAGGCGAAACTCGTTTTCAGGTCAGAGAAAAGCCTGACCCGTAAGCTGAATTATATTTGATGATAGTACTAATTATTGGTATATTATGTATTGCAGTTAAACATGGTGATCAACGAGTCACTCAGGTTATACCCACCAGCCTCACTTCTTCCTCGAATGGCATTCGAGGACATCAAGCTCGGCGACCTCTTAATTCCGAAAGGCCTCTCAATATGGATCCCCGTTCTAGCAATCCACCATGATGAACAAATATGGGGTAAAGACGTTCATGAGTTCAATCCTGAGCGATTCGCCACAAGATCATACGCCCCGGGTAGACATTTCATCCCTTTTGCGGCTGGGCCAAGGAACTGTGTTGGCCAATCGTTCGCCCTAATGGAAGCCAAGATCATACTAGCTATGATGGTATCGAGGTTCAGCTTTACGATTTCGGAGAACTATCGACATGCCCCGGTGGTTGTACTTACCATGAAACCTAAGCATGGAGTTCAAATCCTCCTGACGCCATTGGATTGATCCATGACATGCTTAAAATTTTGGACCTTAAGATCAAATTTTGTTTGTTTTTCGGTTCCTTGAGATAGTGAATTAAGCTGAGGTTTTTAAGAGCACAAATAATAGTTTTGTTTTGTCCATGAGGTGCTACAAGTAAAAGTTTAATAATTAAATTAGAAAACAAAAGTCTATTATTACTCCGTGTTTGAGAACAAAATTGACTTATAATCCAGAGTGTAAGTCAATTAGGACCGACTCACAATTTTAAGTTGATGTTAGAAATTAAATTTTAATTCTCAATTGTTGGTGGTGGTTGTAATCCGGTTCGGTTCAATTCCTATAACTGGATTGCTATGGTACTTGTCGGTTCTTTATAAAAAGCGGTTCGCTTATATAGCCAGCTGTACCCTTTCAAATAAGAACAGTATAGTAAGTCTCAATTGTTACTGGAGATGGTAGTCCTGTTCAATTCACTTTTCAGAACCGATTCGTTGCTATAGCTGAACCCCTCCAAACATATACGTTTTGTATATCTTCTTCCTGATGTCATAAGAAATGTCCGAGAATTACTACGAAAGCTAAAAGATACAAAGAATTACAATGGGAGTCGGAACCAACCATCTAACTACACCAAGACTAAGAGGGAACAGTAAGCTTGAAAGCCAAAAGACAAGTACTACTCCACTGGCAGCAAGACAACCATGCTTCATGGCCAAGGTGCTAAAACCACCACACAAAGGTCTCTCAAAGGAAAGCCGATAGCACCCCGTAATGTCCAAGATGAAACACCAACCAAGCACCCCGTTCGATCTGAATTAAGACACTATTTCATCATTGACTCATTTCTTCTTAATATTCCGTTCATTGTTAACCATTAACCATGGCAATAAAATTCATCACCTCCATCTTTTCCTAACACCCCCACCTTAAACCCTAATACCCCCAAGAACTGGACTATCACCACCATTAACGTATAGTATTGTCTAAAAAATGGACACCGCGCAGTACGAAATGCGCCATTCTGGCTTGTATGAGATTATTTAGTAAGTTGGGAAAGAGGTTGGTTCCGCCCCTAAGATTTAACTAACAACGTGAAATCATGCACATAAGTCATTCGTAAAATAGGAAATTGATTAGTTTATTTTGAGTGTGGCTTTTGGGTTTTGATCACTAACATTTTAATCATATTTGGATAAGCGCAAAATGCCCACAGAAGCATTAAACAAGCTAAAACACGTAACACTTTTGTGTTGTTATGTGTGTTAAAAAGTTCATCTTCAACTTTGTAATGTGCTCTATATATCATGAGCTATATAATGATTGTTTATATCTTTCTTTTCTTTTTATTTCTCCAGCTCAACTTGAATTGATAAACAAATTGATCAAATGAAATGAAGATATGATATGGTCAAGTGCATGTAGTAGGGCCAGATAATTGAAACGAAAGCTTTTCAGTCAAATCATTTTAAAAATGTTTCTTGAATTAATTAATTTAATTAACCTTAATTTCTTAAATCTCAATTAATGATCCGCCTAAACCTTTCGTGGTATTGCTAATTGAGCGAGTTTGCCAAGTGGTTTCGTTAATTCGTAAAGTTTTCAGTTATCGTATGTAAACACCGTAGGAGTCGTAAAACTTTTCTTGAGCAAGAGTTTGATACAATAACAAGTAGAAGTACAATATAAACAAAGTATATATAACAATATACAAACAATTGAAATATCTTACAAAATATGTTGTACTTAAATATTGATGTGGCCACAAAGTCGGTCCTTTGCACACTTCAAGAACGAAACAAGTCACGTATGAATTTCACCAATCTTCGATCTTCCGTAAGCACCATGAGCGGGGCAAGTATTTGTCTTAAGGAGAGATGGTCCAACCATCGACTCTACTCACCATTTCTTGTTGTACATCACCATTTTGGAGATGTTTGAAGACCTTGAGATTGTCATGGCTTTAGATTCCAATCTGTTTGTGACTCGTTATGTTCCTATGGCGTACCCAAGGACGAGCATGCTGCTGTACCAAATTCAGGAAAGTTTACTGTGTAAATTCCTTTATTGTAATATTCAGCAATGTTAATGTACAAGTTTATTTTGTTATCACTCTCTCTTGTTTCATCTTCTTACTCTCACATTCCCCGCGTGAACACCAAGTTCCAACAAACACGTACAAAATAGAAATACGCAATTGTAATTGAATTATAATATAAATATATTTGAGGAATAGACTTGAATAGGCGCAAAGTCTCTCGATCAAACAATTTACAAACTACAATGTGAAAATAGAAAATATGAAAAACCATCAAACACACAGTTATGAGTGTATGACTAACTGTGGATTAATGGCTCTAAGTAGATGGAGCCATGGAGGCAAATGATGATTGGCTTCTGAAAAATAGTTAAGGACAATCAGTCCATTAATTAGATCCCAACAAGAGAATCAAATTAATTAAGTATAACAAATTATATAAATTAATGGTAGGTGCACTGAGAAATTGAAAAACTTATCATCAAATTGCAGTGATCATTAATTCAAATGTGACAAAGTGGAAGACAGAAACAGGCTTAAGCACTCAACAGAACATTCATATACTCTTCCAGCCGGACGAATTATTTACGTTTATTTTATTGAATTTTTTAATCACGTTTTGCCTCTAGTAAATTTCAAATCACATAAAAAACAATAAATGAAATTATATGATAAAAGTATTGACACTATATTTTCATAAATTAATTTTTTATTATAATGTGCAAGTAATCAAATGTCAAACGGAACATAAAAAAGGTAATAAAATAAATGTAAAGAAATTTCCGAGTATAACATAACCAACCCAATTCTTTTGTCATTTTTTAACAATATTGTAACTATGACGATGTTTTATTAAAACACATTGACCTTCCTTTGAGTTAATGTGAAATAAGCCAAAACAAAGTGTAACAACTTGGCCTAATCACGGTTGTTTAATAAAGCTTGGCCAATTAGGGTGATAAATTAGATTAATTAATACTAACATTTAAAAACACGATGTAACAGTAGTAAGTACAAAGCAGCTGACCGGGGTTGTCGTACCGTGTAATTTGTTGGATGTTCAGTATCTTTCGAAGTCTGAAAAATTGTCGCTTTGTTTCAAGTTTTACTAATTAAGCCTAATGTTAAACATGCTTATTTGTAATGACTAATGAGCAACTTGATACTTATCGTGCTGAGTTACTGCTGACAAGTCATAAAACTAATCAATCTTTCTTATGATCATAGGGAAAACTCCAAAAAATTGAATTTAGAGCTACGACTTGAATCAAACACAACACCTCGAGTGATGCATGAACACCACCCAAACAACTAATATAAATTTTTTTAAGCAGCTAAACATTTTCCATTAAAAAAAAAACCACAAAGAATGCTCGGTTACAAGAAAGTAAATGATGAAAAAATAATTTTGAAACAAGTCAAATTCCTTGTCATTGAATGAACATATCATGCTATTTTTGCTATCATATTTGAGTCGGTAAAATAGAGGTGTTTGATCCCTAGCGGAGATATAAGGTGGTTTTGTAGTGTAGCAGTAGTTATAATATTTGCCGTTATAAAAAGGTAATAAGAGGCCTACAATTTTTTCATTGCTATGAGATTGTTGTCGGCATTCCAAGAGTCCCAAACATCATTGAATCTGGGACGTCAGATTATAGTGAATAATTAATTAATTTATTTTTTTTTGAAACGGCAATTTTATTAATCAAAGAGTATAAGAAATGCTCACGAACAAATACAACTCAAATGCACGGAATAGGCTCCAGGTGATAATAAGTAAAAAACACCAAAGCAAGTCGAAAACAACCTCCGAAATACAAAAACAGACCTCAATAGTAGTACAAATAGTATGAATGTATTGCACAAGGGTGGTGGTATCAGAGCCAATTCTTATTGTATATTTGCTTCGTGTTGACTTAATTACTGCTGACAAAGCTATAGAACTAGTCAATCTTTCTCATGAACATGATCGCCGAGAAAACCCACAAAGATTAAATCTAGAAGAGCTACAACTTGGATCATATCACAACGCCTAGAGTGATGCATACGCACCACCCAAACAACTGTACTACTCCTATTTGATTTTATGTCATGGTGTCTTTCATCTTGAAAACGAAAAACTTGGATCAAATAGGGTAAATCCAAAATTATACATAAGACAGAACGTAAAGAGAAGAAAAATGAGTTATAAGAGGCAGACACTTTCTACAATATGAGACCGTTGAGGGGAATCCAAAAGTCCAAAACACCAGTGGACACGGGTCAGATTTACATCGAATAATGTCACAGTATGATATTATTGCACAACAAGTGGCATCAGAGCCAAGTCTCGAGCTTTATGGTAGAGGATGTAAGTAACCCAAAAGTTAATGGTTAAGCTTTATAACATATGGTACTTCCAATAGTCCGTGTTTCGAATATATATCAGATTGACTGTGGTCCGAATATATAACTCAATCTCAAATACATGCGTGGTTCATATAAGGTGGTCCTTATGCTTTGGTGAACAATTGAGTTGAGTTAAGACAGATGGACTAATTCGTTAAATATAGAACGTGGAAGCTCTAGGTTACAAGTGGTTCACACTATGACCTAGAAAATTTCATTTAATAACAGGTTTAGTGGTTTTTTTGTGTCGGTTATAATTTTAAAATACAAAGTAGAAGGGGTTATATTATATATCCAACAACGGAACCGTATAACCCGTATGTTAGAGGTTCAACGGTAAGTTCTAGAGTACAGACGGCAGATCGAAATTTCCATCTATCGCAAGTAACCCAGGTGTATGTTTAGAGTTTTCCGTAAAAAGTAAGATGAGAACAAAGCCGCCATAGTATTAACAGTATTATGACGCTTGTAGTTAAATCAATTAGCACCAACACTCGATCATCGCATATTAAATAAAATTATCTTAGGATATGATAATAATCATTAGACGTGGTTACCTTTTCTAATCATTTTTTTATTATATTATTATGTTTTTGTACACATCGAACGATATCTTCTTGCACGTGTGTAGGACAACGTTGCACATTTAATCAATTAATCACACTGTTGTAAACACTCGGAATAAATCTGGCTATCTAACTATATAAATACAGTAAGATTTAGATTTGGGGATGAAGTAGTATTTTGATTGATCAACAGACTGAAACGTACTGTACAATGCATAGTCCGAAGGTGAACAAAATTCTTTGTGCCACCCTCATTTTACATCAACTTCAGGATGTTATCGTTGATTAAAATAACTAAGTAATTTGTAAGTGAATTCGGTACGATATCTATTGTGTGTCCCACTGAAAATGAATATTTTTAAAAAAGTAAATTTGTTATTTTCTTTATTGTTCTTCGGTTTGTGGTGTTGGGTGACTTGGCTCTATCGAGCGTGTATTCTCAGAGCATTACTTATGCTTTCTCTATCTTTTTCAATAAATTTTAACTGTTTTTTTTCTTAAAAAGGACGGCAAGTACAATTTTTCCTTTTTTCTACTCGATAACAAGTGAATATTACAAATGGGACAGGGTGAGTAGGCTTACTTAAGCATCAGTAGTAGTTCTCATATCATCAAAAACATATTAGGTTTATGATTGATGCGAGAATCAAATGAAATACACAGAGATTAATTAATTAGTGATTACTGCATAAACTATATAAGTACTATGATATTAAGCTTGATCAAGTTGGGTTGACAAATAATATGAATTGATTGAAGGAATTGACTACCAAAAATCAACTAGGGAGCTACTTAATTCCTAAATGACCTTCATGATTGATGATTTAGTGTTGGTTCGAGTAATTAAGCACACTGAAATCATGATTAACATCAATCATATTTTCCTTAACCACCTTTCCCACCATCAATTCCAACTCTCAACTTGTTCTAAAAGTGTGACGACAATAGAGTTTTATGGAGTAATTCTTCCCTCACGTTGATAATGTGCCGTTTGATTTATCAACGTTGATTGTGACCACAAATTAATCATAAATTACAACAAAAACATTTAAGAAAATTGTATTATGAAAGTACACTCGATGAAGTTTCATAACTAATTTTATATAATACTTTTTGTGTCGTTTAGAAGTAATTTAATATTCAAGTCATCCTGAAAAGTCAAGTAGCACAAAATTAACAAAACGCATGAAATATATGTCAATCATTCAATTAAATTCAATTAAAAGTATTATATTGTTCAAAATCTAACAATATTATTAAACTTAAACTAAAATATCTCTTTCACTACCAGCCTAAACACAACTTTTTTTCCATGACAAGGAAATGAGCCTAACTAATTAAATTTTTATATCTTTTGTCAGTCCATAGACCCCCTAAATGTGTTACCATAGTCCACAGATTTAAGTTTGTGAATGATACTAGTATATTGCGTATATTTTAAGTGGTGCACTCGTGCAACATGAATACTTGATCGATCTTAAAAGGTGAGTCTGTTGCACATATTTCTTAAAGATTATTAGTCATAAATCATAGTCATACTTCTAATGGAGATATCTTATGTTAATAAATGGTTAATGTGGAATTAGAGATGGGGACATTGATCACCGTAATCATACTTGTCGACACATAATTAGTCTAATAGTATGTATTATTGTATTGAGCAATCTCCAAAGGGTATTGCCATATAACGAGGTTGGTACGTGTTTTATATCATCAGGTGTTAGGTTAGGTTATAATGTTGGTAACAACTTCAACACTTGTAGCAAATAATTACAGAGCAGAAATATATGCAAGGGCCAAGGGATAAAGTAAAGGCTCAAGATTAAAATTTAAGTAGTCCTAATAAATTGCTCACAGAGCCTTATGACTTTATACAGATGATAGAAGGGCTTTTACAAATCCAAATCTTACTTTGGAAGTTTCAAACTCGACATGCAAAACTTCACTAAAGAATGAAGCAAATATCTCTAATAAACTACTTCATGCGTACCACTAAGGCTATCTTCTTTTATTCTGAAAAATTAATTATTTTAAGTTGAGTTCAAATCAGCTTAGTTCAGTTCAGATCAGTTCAGATGCATTAAATTAAGTTCAGTTCAGTTCAGATTTGTCTAATAGTATTTTGTACTACAAATAAGTTCAGTTCAGTTCCGATACATTTAGTTCAGTTCAGTTCAGTTCAGACGAAAATGACAGAGCCTAAGAGTATCTAGCAACGCAAAATATAAATAATACTTATATAATTTTATATAATACTTTTTGTACACATATAGTGTTCAATAGTTTTCATAGCAAGGCAAGTCTCCCAATTCGTCCGTAGAAGTATGGTAATTTCCTTGAGAAATTTGCAGTTGTTTAGAACACTCCTTTAGACTTTCATCTTGTTTTATGCTCTTTTAAAATATAAGATCTTCAATGATCTTTCTTCATATTGATGCTTGGTTTGCTTCCATCGACTTTATTGATTTCCTTAAAGCATAGAATCATACCCAAATAAACCATAATCGTAGAATTAGATTACTTGTTAACAAAAGACAAAATATAATATGTCAATGAAGGTGCGAAGGACACCACTGGGATAGGTGTGAAGACCACCACTAAAGAAACCTAGTCTTGACACAAAATTACTTTGCACAGTTGCACTGGCATTGCCGATCTGAAGAAACTTTTTTTCTCATCAGATATGACTGTATGTGCAATTTTATATCCTAAACTCATTAGTTACACAATATGTCATTTAAACTTCAAGCTTGTATTCGCATTCGATTTAACATTGTTGAGGTACTATTTGATGATGAATATATAAAATACAAAACTCCAAAGCTCGAGTGATTTACACAATGATCAAGAATGGAAGAAGAACAAAGTGACGGATCCTGTTGCCATGCAACAAAAGACATGGTAATGGCACCATCAAAATGACTATTAGTAGTAAGTTAAAGATGGTGGGAAATCCATTCCTGGATATATTCAATTCAACGTTGGTATAATAACCACCATCAATTTCCGATAAATTGCGTTAGTGGTCATATATAACTATAGCTCCTCGACAAATTTGGTCCCCTTTTCTTTGCTCATCAATTTTCATTCCAAGAATCAATTTGAACATGGGAAAAAGCATCGTTCATACTTCATTTTGTAGCAAGTAAACAAAGACCAAAGTTGACAAAAAAGAAAGTGATTTGGCCACAAGATTTACACATAAAATGTGGCCAAGTCGCTAGGAGCACTAGACTAATAAATCCATCATCCACTACAAAATGTTGATTTACAGCCACTATGAAGGAGGGGAGAATCTAGGCTTGTCAATCAACCTGCACAGTCCAACTCTCTACTGTACTTGCTTTGTACCACCAAAGATAACAAGGTTACATCAAACCCAATTGCCACTTCTGTTCACACACGTCCAATCACCCCGCACGACATTCCCATACAATGTAGGACACGTAGTAGCCACAAATGCGTGTACGACAAACGTACCTATATAGACAAGAACGCATCCATGATGTGTACAAGCTCCAAGTATGCACACGCATTGACCTCACATCAGTTCCTGCAGGCAAAACAAAGCTCGGAGATGTAAAAACAAAGAAAGAAAATAACTATTTATATGTAAAGGCAGTAAAAAATTTGTGCTAGTTAAGTTTTAGAATCGGCCAAACAGAAAATGCTCAACCTGTACAACCGACCAAAGGAATCTAAGTCCGATGAATCATCATCCATTTGCACACCCACCTCCATTAACACGAATTCACTGGACATACAACTACATACTAAACTGTAGGGTTGTAAAACAGTAAAAGGACCGAGTCCCAATGGAAACCTAAAATCTGTTTACACCCAGAAACATTCACCACGGGCTCTTTCTATGTAATATCACATCACAATCATCATGCAGATGAATCAGCTCACTTTGGCTCATAATTGGAATGGCAACACAGTAAAACTAACTAGCAAGTCACTGTTGCAAGAAAATACTGAGTAATGACAGTAGTGGGCATGATCAAGCAATTTGAGATTTGATGGTACGAACTAACATCCAGTACATTCAGATCCAAAATCAGTGGGCTCATCCGGAGGAGGTATTCAAACTGTTTTGTTCAAAGTAATCATATACTCATCTAGTCGACTAGCTATTCGGGTTCTCAATGATATGTGATGTACATCAACTGACAGGGAATGGATTAGATCCTGGACTAGAAATGCCAATAATGCAGTAAGCTACCTTTATCAAAGTAAAACATTGTGGAGAGTTAATATGCAGTTTAAAGCATGCAGGATTTTCAGTGGAAGCTTTCCGCAATCCTATGAAGTGAAGGACAAAAACTTAAAGTTGATGTAAAAGACACATGGTAGATTTGGCACCAATGCTATATGTCACTGATTACAATTTCGTGTGACATAATTATTGGAAGGACAAAATTGAAGTACTTCAAAAAGCTGTGTTATGTTATGTTATGTTAGTTATCAATGAAAATGCTTCTACATACAAACCTCTTAACCAAACCATAATCACAAAAACCTCTCTCAAACTTTCTGCAAATGGTTTAAATACACTTAATTCTAAATATGCATCGACTTATTAAATGGAAAAAGAAATATATGGTAGCCATCTGAAATTTCACATGACTTAATGGAACAGTACATGTTCAGCCTAAGATACTCTCTAATATAGATATGGGGTACGCTCCCTCTCCTTGAATGAGCAAACTGTAGCAAAACCAAAATACTCGAACAATAACCCAAGAAAAATGCTCAACAGGTTAACAAAATATGGAATATATTCCACTTATTTCCTAGTCATTTTTCTTCGTTGTCTCTTAAACTAAGCTATCAGCAATTACCTTGGCACAAGCACACATGTACCTTCTAAATCTCTGTTGTTCAACAATCACATATCAGAGGAAAAAATTATGGTCACATTTTATAAGCGGAGATAGTAGAACACCACATGGTAAAACAAGGCAGAAACAAACATTTGCAAGTTCTAGTTTGCTAATTATAAGCGAAGACAGTAGAACACCACATATTAAAGGAAGGTAATTGTCAGCACAGATGAACACAGAGAAAGATGGAGATTCATCAGTGTAAACTTCAGGAATACAAAATTCAGGTTGTAAAATATACACGCCATAAAACTTGGCAAAAGACTTCTATAAGACGGTAAATCAAACGAGAGAACTGATACCTTTTAGGACAGTAGGCTACCAAAACCAAAGCCTCAACTATGACAAAACAGAATAGATTCCTGAGTCCTGACAAGAATTTGCATTGGGAGAGGATCATTTTCATTTAAACCCTGATGAGATCTTTTACAAAACATCTTTCATGAACCCAAAATCTAGCAACCATAGAATGATCAAACATTTAGTGTTGATACATGATGATTAAGTATCAGCATCAGTAAGAATTGTCTGCACAATGAAAATCATGACAAAAAATCATCACCTATTACAAGTACACCCCATCAACTTTTGTATTGACCGAAAAAGACAAAGAAAAGGACACCCACATAAACGTGCCACTATGGTTCTCATATCATTGCTAACAATCCATTTCATAACTTGAATGAAGATATATGAATAACTGTACCATCTAAATGTGGAGAGACGTTAACATAAATATTTGTCGTTGCAACTCTCCAGCATGTATGGGGAGAACACTATGAGAGCATCAGTACTAGTTTCAGCATAAGAGCGAATTTCATAGCGAATGCACTTAGAGATTCACAATCATGTAGGGGAAGAACACTGAAAATAATCAGGTCCAAAAGCAGATAAATGGATTTCCTGGACTTTCTTCCACAGAAGATAGAAAATCACATGGACGTGATACGAGGGCGCAAAGTTTCTGTGGAATGGACCAGCAATATAATCCATGGCTAATGTCGGAGTAGGAAAGGTTAAGTTTACTTTTTATTTTTATTTTCCTTTTAGAAAAGAAGAAAAAAAAGCTTATACATAGTAAGATATTAACTTTCTTTTAATTCAATGCTGGAATCATTTAGCTCCAGATTGTAAATACTCAATTTGAGAGAACAACCAATTCTACCTGAACTGACTCATTGCAGATGCATCGCAGTATGAGCGTCGTCTGCGAAAAAGGGCACATGCAATTTCAGAAGACTCACAATAACCGCAGGACATCCTTTGTACCAAAAAGACTCACAATAATCGCAGGGGTTTCAGTTCCTGTAGGACCATCCACATAATAGTTATGTGCTCCATGAAGTTCTCACAGATTCAGTAGGAAACCTTCTTGGAGAGCACATCTTCTTTGCCCATTACACATCGTTACGAATATATAAAAGAAATTAAGAAAACAAATTTCACTCACAAATTCTAAAGCCACCTCGACTACCCTCCCACCCTCCTCTACTCCTTCAACGGCTCTCATGTAGCAACATCATCCAGTCTTCTATGTATTCCATGCAGGTACATCATCCAGTCTTCTATGTGGCTCCTCACTTTTGGGTGGAGCAGATACATGTTGTACATAAAATAAAATAAAAGTCGAAAATAGGTCACAAAAACTATGTATTCCAAGCAGGTATATAATCAGTATAGTTTACACTTTACAAAAACTTACTGAAGCCGGATCCATCACTTGGGGTGGAACAAGTTATTGCTGATAAGCAGTAGTGCAGTACCGCTTTGCTGATCAGCTGTGGATGTGTCCTCTCCAGAAACCAAGGTAAGTAACTATCATCAACTTCATCTTCTGTGTACCGCGTGCTCTTTTATGCATGTAGGTATTTGAATTTCCACAGTTTGAACGACGAAGGCATAGCGGGATGCTCACATGATACTTTTTGCAGTTGCCTGTTGGAACTCATGTGTACTTTCTGTGGTTTAATGGGTGCTCCAGAAGTGTATTATTCCGTGAAAAAGTGAAATCAGGATGCAATGCCCAGAGCACTGCAAAAACGTGTCCAAATCACCTATTCCAACCAACATGAAAAGTAATTAAAATATTAAAATACAACTATATTTGTTAGAAAATTATGATTGACAGTCGCTCCTTACAAAATGTGATGGATAGGATGCCTTCACCCTGGGGTCTGGATACCTGATAGGCACTCCTGAATTGTGCTAAACTTGGCATTCCCTCCTTCCAAACCGCCTTCAAGGTAGCTGGTGGTTCAAATAACCTAATTACTACTGCAACTCTGGATCCTCAACAAATAGTGGACATCGTGAATGGTGATAGTCATCTCTCCAAAAGGCATGTTGATGTGTTCTTACATGCAGAACTTCAAATGACCAAACCCACTGCCCCCCGTATCAAATCCAATACTCTACGTCAGCTAATAGACCATGAGTTCAATAGATCAAATCCCGAACAGCCAATAAGCACAACCTGGTCCTATTAAAACAAAACCAGCCAATCTTACAGTATTAACACACCATCCAGAATTTGATCCCAATAATTATTATTATTATTTTATTTTATTTTATTTTTTATCATTCTAAAAGAACAACAATAATAATAAATAGATCAACATACCTGTCCCTGCCATATGTAGTAAGCAACATGGCCAGGAAATCCTAAATCCTGTGAGTAATTCCTGATTCTCTGGACCTTCATCAACACGAGTCACAAGCCCCCAAATCCTCTCACCTTCCATCCCTCTTGGCATCCCACATCTACCTATGCTCTCCTCCTTACAAGCATGGCCATGCCTTTGTCTAGAGCCCGCATCAAAGCACTACCTGCAACCACTCCATCCGAATTCTCAGAATGTGCCCCATCACCATTACCGACGTGCCTCCTAACATTAGCTTCCTCCATCAACTGCTCATATATCTCCTCCGCCTCTGTCCAACAACCTTCCGTCTGGAACACCCCTTTTCCTGCCTCATCTATTTCCTGGTTAAGCTTTCCTTCCATTTCCAAATGCCATTCTGTATTGATCTTTTCTGAGGAAGGCAAAAAAACCCTCCCGAAAGCAAGTGATGAAGAATTACTATCAGAGATTGACATTTCTTCTCTGCGTCTACGAGCTGAAGCAAGAATACGCTGCTCGATTCCACCCTCAGTAACATTCACAACTCCATTAGTTATTATACTTATAATACAGGCATTTCAGGAATAACCCTAGCACTCTTTTTCCTATTACTACAATTTTTCCCTCCATCTACATTCAACACCACTCTCACAATCAAAACCACCACCACTCCACCAGCTATATTCGGATCACGCCTATGCATCAACAAAAATACAACAAATAAATAAACGGACGCTTTTGTACAACTTAATCACATATATCATATTGCAAAAAACATATACAAATCAGTAGTAAATCATCCAATACCCAAATCAAATGCACAAACTCGAACCAAAAACATTGCATTCCATTCCATCTAAATTCAATATATCATCATATACCTCGTAATCCACTATAATATTATTACCTCATATACCATAAATCTGTAAAGATGACAGCAAGCTGCTAGTGTTGAGCAACTCAACACTGGCAGCAACAGCAGTCAAATTGAGCAAAAGTACTAACCTCAATCGTGCAAGGATTCATGCACAAGACAGATCAGAATGCGGTTTTCTTTGGTTTTGGGGAAAAGATTTTTGAAGGGTTTGGTTTTTGAAGTTCACTTTTAAACCGAAGATTGCCAGGGGAAGAAGAAAGTATCAAAGTAATGCACTAGTGCCCCGAAATTTTGGCTATTTCCTACAAATTCCCTTTAAAACTTTCATGCGTGCAACTTACGGCCTAAACTTTAAAGTTTACTACATGTTTAATTTGCCCTAAATCTAATAATATCAAATTGTGTACTCATCAGTGTTTTTTTAATTATTTATGTTTGTTTTTTGAGGGTTTTTTAAGGAGGTTTATGCTATAATGTTTGTGATGATTATTTAAGTGGTAGGATTTACATAAATTTTGACAAATGAGTAAGATATTCCATTTGTAATGATAATAAAATTTAAATTTCATAGAGTACGTATGACCAATAGAATCAATGGGGTTAAGCGCACACACGCAATGATGTAAATGGGAATTGTCCTTCTCCAAAGTCCAAACCAACACTGAAAGATGAAAAATAAGGCTATGTGGTATGTGGAGTCGTCTTAGACACGACTTAACCCGTTTGTATTGATATGATTTTATTTTCCACAAAAAGTTAAAAGATGAATTCTTTTCATCTCTCAATTAAACCATTGATTTCTATTTCCCATAAAAATCAAAGTTGATCTATTTAATTATATAAACCAAAGAGACTTTAGACTTCAGAAATAATGAATATGTGTAATCAATATTTATTTCCTTGCAATATTTTGTTCTTCATTTCCTTCATACAACACGTAGTCTGCTTCAAACATAAGGGAGATCAATGAAGTCATGAGATTGTTGTGTTTCTCTATTTCTATTTCCCACAAAAATCAAAGTCCATCCCTTAAAGTAATTAATATATTTATTACCAAAGAGAGACTTTAGACTTCATAAAATGAATAGTGTGATTAATTAATATTTTTTTTCCTTGCAATATTTTGTTCTTCAAGGTCACTAGCTATATTATATATCAGTTCAGTTCCTTCACACAACATTGCAATTCATATCAAAACTGCAATATTAACTTCTTCAAACGTTCTTCAAGCTCACTAGCTCTATATCACTTCAGTTTCCTTCATAACATTGCAATTCATATCAAAACTACATGCTCTTCTTCAACATGAGAAATATCAACGAAGTGATGATTGTTGTGCTTCTCACTTTTCTGTTTGTTGTCACTGTACGTTGTGGTAATGCTCGACTGGAATTTTCGGTTGGTGGAAGTCACAATTCAAAGGAGTACGTATTACTACGCTTTTAGTTACTATTTGTGCTTAATTAATTATATATGTGCATGTTTCCTTGATATTTATTTTTTATTTATTACCTTGAGACTTTGTTGTAGGCTCTTTTACGTGATATTAAATATAGGACAACAACATTTCCAACTACTTCTGGACACCGAAATTCTCTGCCATGGGTTCAGTGTGGGACATCATCCCTTAGATATATGTTGCATTATTATTATTATTATTATTATTCTTTATTTTTTTTTATTATTATTTTTTTTAATAATAATAATTATTATTATTATAAATCAACGACAATGTAAGGTTTACAAAAATAAGTGGGCAGCCGAGAAACAAGCTGTGCTCCCACTCCCTTAGCAATAGCAAAACTAACTCTAGAAAAAATAAAAAGAGCAGAGCGCGCCCCAGGATCCTGAGCCAAAGCGAAACCCCGGATTCTAACAAGCAACTCCACAGCATCAACATCCAACTCCCCAAGCGTCGAGAAAGAGAATGGAAGGAATCCATACCCCTTAGCCGCACACAAGTCCCGATACTTCACAGACTTGCGCCTGGCAGCATCAGCAACCGCATGTCCAGGCACAAAGTCCACCAACCCAGACCGCGTCAAGGGGGAAGACCCAGTCAGATCCACACACACATCCCGTCCCCTATCCCAAGCATAAAGGAGCAAGTCTGCAGGACGAAGGGACCTGTCACTCCCATCACTCAAACCAATATCCACCTCCTTACCAGCAGAGATGCCAGATCGGAAACAGACATCCAAGAGAGTGTCACGAACAAGGTTATGGCGGTGCTTGATACCCACCAACCCAGCACACGACACCGCATGGTCACCAAACAAATCCCCATCAAAAACCCGAGAGCAAGCAGAGCAAGGCAAGGACACCGGAAACAAAGCAACACCAAGCCGATGACCCAGGACACACCTGTAAGTCCTCCCGTTCATAGTCTGGACCAAACTCGGAATAGGAACAACTCGCAACCAATCAGAAGAATGGGCACCTCGCTGAGACGTCCAAAGAGCTACCTGGCGAGGAGATAAAGAGAAAACAGATTCTGCAAAAGTGCAAAAAACAAATTGACTTGGGACCAAAATCGCGGGGGACTGCCACTTAAGGGACCAAAAATGCAATTTCCCCTGGAAATGCCACTCCCATTTGATGGTATTCTTGCCCTAGGCAAAGAAACAATCAGCTTTCAGTCACAACTAAAATCCCAGGGTGTCATCCAAGATTTCTTTGGACTTTGCTTGTCAAAACATGTCGATGGAGCATACTCGGGGCACTTTTTTCTTGGACGTGGCAATAAGGCTTTGCCTCAGGCCATTTGGATACCACAAAACCCCTCGTAAGAATCACTGATTGCATGATCTCTCTTCTAGATTTATTGATGATCAGTTTTGTTTCTGTATTACGTACTAACTCATTTACTTGGGCATATGCCATTAAAGATATAATTATATTGTTGGGCCAGCAACACTTAGTCTTGATGGTATGCCCCATAATTATGTTCATATCGGAGAAATGTACATGGACAGTGGTGGTGCACTCACATACTTCAATACTCCTATTTACAATCATGTTCTAGCAATGGTAAGGATTAGTTACAGTGAGAACATATATATCATTTATCTCTGCCTTAAGATCATCAACTGATCCATGCATGATTGGAACTATTTTAGATCCAGTCGTATCTAGAACATACAAATGCACCCTTTAACCGGGTGCAGGATCATGATTTCCATGACTTCCATGACCATGTCTGTTGGGAACCTACAATTCATATTTCCTGGCGGTACCCCAATCCCATGCGCAAGGTTAAGGATTACTTCCGGCCCATGAAACTCGACTTCATGCAAAACAGGATTGTAGAATTGACATTGGAAAATTATCTTAAGCTGTCGGCGAGTCAATTTCTCTTTCTATATATCTTCACTGCATGTGTGAAACCTAGAGAAGGAGTCAGGGATGGGCATTGTGGGGTGTCCGCACCCCTAAAATTTAAAAAAGAAATTTTCTTTAGCTAATATTTTTTTAATTTTCAGAGTTTGGCCCCCTCCCCGAACCTCCGAAATACACCTATATATGTAATTTGGCCCCCCCAAACTTCAAATCCTAGCTCCGCCCTGAGACCCATGATAAAAGTTTGTTCTTAATTAATAACCTTGTATTCTTTGTCTTTTCAGACGTCGGGCAATGTATGCTTGGCGATAGTGAACAGTGCTACTATTCCTAGGCCCTCGACTCTAAACATTTTAGGAGGTAATTAAGATTCATGAGTTGCTACAATGTTTCATGAGTTGCTACTGTTCTTCTTGATGAGTTGTTGTATCCTGCTGTGCAGCTGCTGCCATGCTAAAGGTGGGTAATGTTTGATAATGAACATAACTCCGTTGGATGGGGTCCTACTACGGACTGCTTGGCCAAGTAATAAAAGGTGCTTTTGCTTCTTAATTGATCTCTTTCTGTGTCCATTTAGTTATGATGAATTGAAGTTCTGTATGTTTGTGGAACTGTACGTATTGACCATGTTCTGTTCATCCTTTTCAGCAACACCGCAATTGATCCAAAATATTGCAACAGTTCATCATGGACCAAGGCATCACTAATAAGTTGTCGGTGAATTGAATCTAAGTATTAGTTTCATACTTATGTGACATTCTGAAGGCATTTGTACTCCAAAACACCATCAGAATATGAGATCATAGTTGATGTGATTTTATCATTCTTAGTGACATTTTACATTACTTATGAGGAAAATAAAAGTTCGTATTTTATCGCATTTGGGTGTCTTCTTTACAGTTATCAATATTATGCTACTCATACATAACCAACTTAATACAATCCAAATAAACCGGCCATTACCCTTTTGGGGGTTACTAACGTAGTAGCAATTTTACTAAACGTTGGAAATTTATTTGTAATTTACAGAATGACTCTTATTTTACAAGTATTACAAATAAATATCAAACTTACTAAATTCATACAAATTATCATAAACAATTGCAAGTATAAATTCATCAATTCTACTTTACCACAAACACTCCCTAAAACAAATACACTCATAAATATAAATTATTAACATGAAATGATCACTTTAACAAAAAATGATCAAATGATACTTCCGAACTTCCAAAAATTGATAAATTTGATACTAAATTCAAGTGTTCCAAAAAATTAACATTTAAATTCAAACTCAAAAGAAAAAAAAAAAAAATCGGACATAATGATTAGAAGCAGCCCAACGGGCTGCTGCTTCACTAGGAGCAGCCCAACGGGCTGCTGCTTATTTTATTTTATTTTTTAATTTTATTTAATTATGCACAATCCCTATATATATATATATATAAAGAAAATAAAAAATAGTAAAAAAAATTTGTAAATTTATAAATTTATAGATACTTTATTATAAATTTATAAATTTTTTTTGGTAGATTTATAAATTTATAGATACTTTATTACAAATTTACAAATCAAGGTGTGAAATGAGTTTGATGATACTTTATTACAAATTTACAAATCAAGGTGTGAAATGAGTTTTATAAAGCCCCTAAATTTACAAGATATTTATAAATTTATAGATACTTTATTACAAATTTACAAATCAAGGTGTGAAATGAGTTTGATGATATCTCTTGGTGTGTTCTTCAAATTGAATTGAAATATGTTGATTAGGTTATTGATTTAGGGGCTTGATTTATTTAAGGTGGAATTGTGATGATTTTAAAATTATTGGGTTAATTTGTAAAATTATAAATTTATAGATACTTTATGTAATTTATAATAAATTTCCAACATTTAGTAAATTTATGTTCCGACGTTTAATATTTGCCTTACCCTTTTTCAAAACCATTAATCACTAATTAAAAATATTCATGCACTCGACAAAATTAAATAAGGGTCGGTTACAATTAAATATAGTTAAGACTGACTCCAAATCTCCAACAAGAGTACTTTTTCTCGCGTATTATTAGACGCCCTGTGACTTCTTTTTTTAAACAAATGATTTTTTTTAATTTGTTATTTTCTTTTGTTTTAGTGTGTAATAGTATGGTTTAAAAAGAAATGAGAAAATAAAAAATGAATTTTGAGAAAAGAGTTTTATGGTTAGAGATGGGGAATTAGCTTGGTAGAGTTTGATGGTTAGATATGGTCTAATACATTTTATTTTTGGAATGGGGGATGTGGTTGGGAAATTTAACCTCATAAGTCTAATCTAACCCGACCCAAATTCAAATATAATGGTCAACTGAACTATCCAAAATAGAAGTAAATAATACTTACTATGTTTCATTAAGAACTTGCTAGGGGATTATTCATTACGATCTTTGATTAAATATAACTCCTAAATTATATTAGAGAAAAATATAATAAAATTATATTATTAAATTAAATGGAGTATATTTTAATAATCAACTTTTAATTTATATTGATACAGTTTAATTTAAAAGTTATACGTGGTGAAAGTTCACGGTAAATAGTTCCCTTAGAAATTTTTTAATAAAACGGAAGAAGTAGGGATTATTAAATAAAAATAGGGAGTAGAAGTTTATGATGGAAAATCTATTACATTCTTGAGACTTGAGTTATTGCAAAATCTGAAAATTCTATTGAAAAAAATAAATTAAAAATGGCAGTTCACTTAAGTGAGAAACCTAACACGGCCATGTTTATTTGATTAATCTTTTATACCGGAGATCCGGTTAGCTCCGATCAGAGATGTGTGACAGCACCAATCGAGCTTCGACTGGGGCTACTTTTTTTTTTTTTTATCATTTTCATTTGAGTTCATATTAAAATAGAGTTAAATACATATAAGGACCAATAACAACAAATAATTGCATAAAAAGCCACTATCAAACAACATTTACAAAAGGCTCGCTACAGTAGATTCAGATTTCAAAAACTCGCTACAGTAGATTTAATGAGAATTTTTTAAATCCGTCTACAGAAATGGACCTCAAAATCTCGCTCAATTGGATTTAATAACAAATTTGACATCCGGAAGCTAGTTTCAGCCACAAATGCTAGTTTCATTAGTTTCAGCAACATAAATGCTAGTTTCATTAGTTTAAGCATCATAAGTGCTAGTTTCAGCCACAAAAATGCTAGTTTCAGCAATACAAATGCTAGTTTCAACAACAAAATGCTAGTTTTCATTAGTTTAAACATCATAAGTGCTAGTTTCAGCCACGAAAATGCTAGTTTCATTAGTTTAGCAACAAAAATGCTAGTTTCAATAACAAAATGCTAGTTTTCATTAGTTTAAGTATCATAAGTGCTAGTTTCATCCACAAAAAATGCTAGTATTTTCTTTAATTTCGGCAAACATAAATGTTAATTTCATTTGTTTCAGCATCACAATTGAACACAAAAATGTTAGTTTCATTAGATTCAACAACACAGACGCTAGTTTCATTAATTTCAGCAACACAAATGTTAGTTTCATTAGTTTCCGTACATAAATATTAATTAGTTAGAAAAAAATAATTAAATATAATTAGTAATTAATTAACACTTACGGATGCCAAAAACACCAACAAACTCCAGTATAGCGAGAAATTTGTGTCCAGCGAGCAATTGAGATCCAAATTGATTAGATTTTGTGAGACAAAAAATAGAATGGACTTTGGTATAAAAGGTTTTTAGATTTTAGGGCATCAAAAAATAGAATGACCTTATTTTTTAATAGGTTTTTAAGGTGGTTGTTTTAGCAATTAGGTGATATAGATTGGTTGCTTTACGTAATTTTCTGGTTAAAATATAATTTATTTTTTTTTCGAAATAAAAAATATAAAACTTTGATTTTAAAAAATATTCATCAAATTTTCAACATTTTAATTATTTTTTTCCAAATGTTAAATCTGAAACACTACTTACAATTTTGTAAATCTCAAATACTGTAACTTCAATCGGATCGAGTGACCAAACCTATAATTTGCATATCTGTCGCATTTTGTACATTTACACATCTCGTACTCAAAAGGAAAAACAGAACAAAAAATCTAATTTTTCGAAAAAGGGAAACAAAAAAAATATTCAAAGCCGTAAAGTCAATTCGAGCTCAATTTCACCATCATCGGCTCGTCGCCCATACCAATCCGGCTCCAATCCGGCTCTAGCTTCTGGCTCAACAATCTCAGCCGACGGCAACCTCACACTCTCCGCAACCTGCTCAGACTGGTGGCTCAAAGACGAGTCATGGCTCGGAGACCTCTTATTAATATTGGTAATGACCTCATGATCCGACTCGCCCGACCCGACAGAAACCGGACTCCTCTTCGCCTTAGACCCGGTCCTCTTAAACCGACACCGACTCCTGACCCGGTTCAGATCGTCAGACTTTTTTTCGACCTTATTCACATGCCTAATGTCAAAACCCTTAACCGCCGGTCCAGTTTTTGTCTGATCAATCGGCATCTGAGCTATCGGAGTCCCATTCAAAACCGCTTGGACTGCGGTTTGGCAAAGGTTCCAGTTCCCGGTGCACATCAACCCGACCGACCCGTGTATCGGATTCACGATCCTACCACACGCCTCGTGCAATAACGACTTGAATATAGCTGCAATACAAATAAAAATAAAGATATATTTAGTTGAATTATTCTTAACACCCCCCTATATTATTTAAGAGGTCATGAGTTCTATCACCGAAATGTGTAGAAAGTGAGTGAGACTAACCAGGGCGAACATCGGCGGCGCCGGCGTTGATGAGGTTTAGAAGGCCAGTACGGCCGTAGAACTTGGCGAGGAAAAGGGTGGCGTTGGATTGGGAATCGGGGGATTTGATCCACTCCAAACAAGGCCTTATGGTGCAGTCTTCGCTGCAGCCTTTGCGTAGAACTCGACAGCCGTTGCAACTTAGTCGCATTTTGTGAAGGTTTTGGTTTCTTCTTGTTTGTTGTTGATGTTGTTGGAGATGTTTGACTGGTATGTTTCTTTTGGATATATTCTTGTGTATTTATATATAGAGAGGTTTTGGGACAGGGGAGGGTATAAACTAGGGGTCGCGTCGCAATTCGCATGCAGCTGTTTTGTTTGGCACCAAAAGCTGATTTGTGATTATTATTTTATTTCATAGAATAATTATTAAGGTGTTGGTTTTAATTCCACATTCGTGGAGTTGGGGTATGAATCATTACTGGACTTTTCGTCTTAGTTTATTGACACTGGCTTATTAAAAAAAACATGAATTTATGATGGTGGATGTAATTTATGTTCAATTTTAGTCACATCCTCACTTTCGCAAGATCGCGTGAAGCCACTTTCTAGTTCCAATTTTGACACAAACAAGACAATTAAGGAAGGCGGACCAAGTTAAACAATAACTAACTTAAAGAGGAGAAAGAGTAAGTAATTTACATTGTAAATATTCACTCTAAATGAGTACCAAAGTCATAGATAGTTTAAACAAGGGCCGAATAGTTTACAAATTGAATACCAAACTGTATGAAAGTGTTCCATTTTTCACTACTATTTCACATATTCAAATTCGCCCGCAAAATGTTTAGTACTCCCTCCGTTTTTAATATAGGATGTTTTAGCATTTTTGTATCTTCCACAAATATAAGATGTTCTAGCTTTTTTATTACTATAATTTTAAGGTAGTTTTCTTTTTATTTACAAACATGTATTAAAATGCAATAATTTTTTAACAACTTTATTCCTAAATAGCCAATAAGGTAGGGTTTGGATTAGATAAGGTTGAGACTTTCCATGAGAATAATTGTTGAATGAAGAAAAAATGTAAACTAATCATTCCTTCATATGTGTATATGTGTGTATTTGGCTAAAACATCCTATATAGAAAAACGGAGGGAGTAGTAGATCTAGTATTGGACTATTGGTGAGAATTTAACTTATGATGTGAAATTTGCACTCATTTTCCACTTGTTGTGCCGCAATTATATTTAACATGTTGATATAATTATTTCTAACGCGTGTGATACAAGTAAATTTCCGTACAGGTTCTCATAACCACAAAGGATGACGTGTATAAATATAAGTTTATCATCACGCTCATTTTAATATGCAATATATTAAATATTCAGTTATAAAAATATCGTATATGACACTCAACATGTATAATGTATTAACAGATGAGAATACTACTTCTTATTCATTTTCAGGTGACAATACTCACACTAAAACTCATTCCCCTACAACATTGGAGCTAGGGGATAAATTAAAGTAAATCACATCTCCTCCATTAACTTATTTTCATCAAAATGCTCCTGATTTTAAGCATGGCGCGTGAGTTTGAGAGTGGGGGTATGAGATTTTTACGTCGAATCGCCACATATGCTGGAGGACAAGTGGATATTGAATGAAACGAAACCATGTTTCTCCCGGTTTTGTGGAAATCGCTTTCATATTAAAAAACCAGGTACTAACTAAAACTAGCGAAGGATTACTGGTTTTGGTTTGTACTTTTGTTTCGTGCTAAAATTAAGAAAATTGAGAGTGGTTCTAATATCATATACTATGGGCGCCTCGTCAACAAAGTTTTCCAAACAAATAGTAATTTAACAGAATTGCTCCAAATCTATGGGCAAATAAAAACTTAACCAGCTCGATATCATATCACCACCGGCTAGGCTAGCTAAGCCATCACGTCACTCATCCTTATCCCACAAGCTCGGACGGACAACTAGTGCAATAGAAGTATTCTTTAACACCCCACTGACTCACTCGCTAAATTTTTTTCCAAGGAACATAAAAGTCCACTAACAATATACTCATCCGTGCTAAATTAGTTTAGTTGTACTCTACTATTTAATTGTTAAAAATAAATAAATAAAGAGAATGATGAAATATTTTGATTGTGGAGTTTGATTAATTTAATTTATTGATGATTGTAGCCACTAAAATAGTTTAGTGGATGGGATTATAAAATTATTACTACAAAATTATGGTAAAGAAATGAAATTATGCAAAATAGTAAAATGGAACAACTATTTTGGGACAGAAGGAGTATATAATAGAAGACCCCATATATATGTGTCTTGTGGGACTAATATGTATGTATCTTGTTGGTGCACTAGAGTCTAGACTTAGTCTAGCATCTCATAAGTTAAATGGCTATTGAACCAATTACGAATTTGGATATCATTAATTTAAGTGTTTAAAATAGCTTAACATTTAATATTGTTTTTGTTGATGGGCAACTTCGTATTTATTAAGTCGTTTGAGTATGGGCTTAAAAGTGTCCTTTCAAACTAATTCCTCCGCTCAAGTTCCTTCAATTTCCTTGTGATGAGCTGTTGTCTAACTTGAGGGAGGGGGGTGATGATGTTTAGTACTTCAAGCACAGTCTGTCTTTGCATCAAATTGGGAAAGACGACTTTACAAATAAGAAGTTGGTAGCTGCCCTAGTAATATGTAGTCTATAATTGTGCAATAATAACCTTAAATTATGCCTATGATATAGTGCCTATTTATACCTTGTATGGCCAACTTCTCTTCGTCCTTGAAAGTTGGTCGAGCTTGAAACTTATTAACTTTAGTATAAATCTCTTACTATAATATATCGCCACTCGAACTTTTCAATGGCTCCTCCCTTGCATATATGGTTATGGAGAAAATTGATTATAAGGGATTACTATGAAGGACTTTCTCATAAAGGATCCTCTTGTGTTATCAATTACATTTTAGCCCATTTGAGTTGACCAACACTTTAAACACCTTCCAACCAAACATGACTTAAGAAAAATAAATATTTTCAATCAAAAATTAATTTAAAGATGGGCAATTTACATCTACTCCCCCTGTTATTTTTTTTTATTACAGATCCTTCCCTCTTAGTTAGACAATAACATGTAGCCCGATGTTACACAAAAACAATTACAGATAGCCCCACGAACTTGACTTTTTACGAATTAAGAGCTGGAAGTTACATTTATACCCCTGCCGGAATTTCAGAATTTGAATTGAAACAAACAAGTAAGTTTGCATTATTTACACATTTGCCTCTAAATTATTTTATTTTACAAAATTAATTTTAATGTATTTCACATTAACCACAAAAATTATATATATTTCAAGATGAACTAATATTTATTCTATAAGAACCCCAAATTAAGAATTTTTTCGAAAAAGCCCCAAAAATAAAAAGAAAAAAAAAAACTCCGATTGGAGCTTTTAACAGCTCCGATCGGAGCTGTTAATAAGCTCCGATCGGAGCTGTTAAAAGCTCCAATCGGAGATTATTACAGCTCCAATCGGAGCTTTTAAAAAGCTCCGATTGGAGCTTAAGACAGCTCCGGTAGGAGCTGACCGGAGTTGTTAACAGCTCCGGTCTACATCTCCTGCCGGAGCTGTAATTTTTCCGGTGTCGGAATTAGTTCCGGCATTGGAATTCTCATCTTGGAGAAGGAGAAGATGAACAATAAAAAGAGAAAAGATAAAAAAAAAAGAGAAAAGAGAAAAGATAGAAAAAAGAAAAGATAAAAAAGAAAAGGAAAAATCTGTACTTTTTGTGCTAAGGGCGTGTTTGGCCGGACAAAAATAAAAAATGAATAACGGGTAAGTCAACTTTTTTCCGACGACTGGGGCTATCTATAATTGTTAAACTAGCGAGGGAGAATCCATAATATGAGTTTCTAATGGGGTGGTTTAATATAATTTACCCTTTAAAGATTTAAAAAATCTAAATAGAATTATAAAATGAAATATTTAACAAGATTCATCCATCTTCTTCTTCGCTAAAGCTTCGGTACTGAAAAATTCCGGTATCGGAGCTCCGGTGCCGGTAACTGTGGAGCAATGGTGGAGCTGTCGCTTCACCGATCTGGTGGTGGAGCAAGCTGCTTGCTGCACCGTTAATGGTGGTGGAGCAGCTTGTTCCACCGTTTTTGGCGTTGGAGCTTCGGTACCAGAAAAAATTACGGTACTGAAGCTTTGGAGATGATGAAGATAATTTTTTTATTTTATTTTAGTTAAGTTTTTTTTCTTTAAAATTTATTTTAGTGTTTTACTTAGTTTTTCTTTTAATTCTTTATCTTTTTTATTTGAAAACACTAAGGTTTGTTTGGTTTCATCAAAATTCAATTTTGGAATAGTAAATTTTTGTTGACCTTGGATTAAAATGTAATTGATAAACTAAGGTGGTTCATTTCGTTATTAGGGACGCTAAGAGGGTATGAAAAATCAATGGACCCAACCCTATGGTTACGTTATCAACCAGCTTTAATGGTTGGTATTGTTGAACGGTGGCAGTAAATATATCCCAACATTGTATGGTGCCGATTGTCAAACCAGCTCCCTCTTTGCCACCGACCCACCCACGGTCCACCGCACAAGTTTTGTGAATATTGTATTGCGTTAATTGGCTTTAACCCAAGAAATTAAGAAATCCTTATTGGACTCTGATAAACGTGTTAATTAGTCGTCATGTGCCTGCTTCAGGCGTCATAACAGTAGAAATTACTTCGTCAAAATATAAAAAGCCGAAAGCAGCTGGTGAGTTTTTTTTTTTTTGGTCCGTTCCGTGGTTTACGTCTCCAGTATTACTTCAATTTTGCCGAAATCCAAATATAGCCTCCGGCTGCTCCATCTCCATGCATATATGATGTGCTAGCACTTTTTTACCTCTCACTTTACGACTTGTTGACACGTTGAAGTTTTTCAAATGTGGGCAAGTTAAGATAAAGAACGAGAAACTTTTTTTTAAAGTTACCATAGATAATATTAAAATAAAAATCGACAATGAAAGCTTTTGAAGATGATTTTTCTTGGGTGTCTTTTTTCTTTTTGGGTACAAATTCAGCCCCAGAAAAAGAAAAAGAATTAGTGGGCCGCAAGAAATTGCTTGAAACCACTCTTCCCCCCCACTGTTGTACACTTCAATCGAAGCCCAATACAGTAAAATAACAAACAAAGCCCAATGTTGAGAAATTAGAGAAAAAAATGTGGTTTTGAAATTGTAATTAAAAATAAGTTTCATGGTTTTAAGCTATGTTTTAAAAAACAGAGTCGGAGGTTGAGCCGGACACCCCTCCAAAAAGGTTTAACTAGGGTTGGACCCGTTGAGCCGTTTCATGAGCCGGATTGAGTCGGTGTACTATTATAATATTAATTTTTATATACATACTCCTCCGTATACCATTATATAGAATTTTAACATTCTACGGTATCATATGTCCACCTAAAATCCCAAATACTAGCAGCATGTATATATAATCTATAGTACTATGTACTTCATAAAAATATATGCCACTTGACACAACTTTCCTCTCATCATCTTTATCTTCTTCTTCAACCTATCTCTTCCACATTCCCAAATCTTCTTTTTTACAGCAACTCATATTTAAGTTTCAGATAATGATCCAAACTATACCAAAGTAGATCAAGTGCAAATCACACATCAAATCGAGTAAAGTAAAAGTGTAAAACAGAGTAGATCGAGTGCAAAACGCAGCAAGAAGATGAAGAAAAGAAATGAAAAATTTACCTGAATCGGAAGAAGCCGCAATTGAAAGAAGAAAAGGGACTATTGAGGAAAAGATTAATGACGAAAGTTGAATCAAATGAGTGAGTAGGGTTTTCTTCTTTCGTTTTTGTTAAAAAGGGTTTTTTTTTTTTTTCTAATTCTACCCAAAAAACGGTTTAAGCGCCGGCCCACCGGCTTTCCGGTTCGCCGGTTTTCATCCGTTTTTTCCGGTTTTGGGGCCCTCGTCTTTAATGTGACTTTCAGACCGACGGATTCCGATTTCTATGGTCCGACCGGGAGGTCCAATCCGTTTTTTAAAACATAGGTTCTAAGTGGAAATACTGTAATATTCATGCTATGGTAAGATTACAGAAATACCCCAACTTAATTAGATCGGATATGTTCCCAATTCAATTTTCTTCTCTACGAATTCTCTTTTTCTCCTCTGCCTCTCCGGCTCTGGCTCTCCCCCTATATATGTTTTCTCTATCTTTGGGTTGGTGGTGGAGTGCCGGTGGTGGTGGTCCTGGTGGGGTGTGGGTGGTGTTGGAGTCAATAGTGGTTATGGTGGAGTGCAGGCAGTCGCGGCTGGAGTGTGGTTGTGCAATGGAGGGCATTTTTCCTAAAATCCATGAAATCATATGACCTTTGATGAAAAAAAAATGTTTGAACCTTTTTCTAAATTCACTATGAAGCTGAGTACTGGCTTGTGAGTTACTCAAAAAGAATTGCACTTCTAGCATTTACAATTTGGGTTTGATCGAGATTGGATTCCAATTACAAAAGCAGTAACTTGATCTAGTGGATCCAAGTCCATGTGACTATATATGCGTATATGCTTGGATCCAATCAAATTTGATCCCAAAGAGAGTTATAAGGATGTTTGAGTGGTAGCGGTGGTGGCGTAGTACTTGAGAGGTCGAGGGTTGAACCCCGACGGAAGTTTAAGGTGGTATTTGAATTTATAAGGAGGTTTGGAATTAATATAGGAGTAGAAATAGGATATATCAGATTTGCCGTTTAAAGAAAATCCCCAAATCCATTTTTTTCCCTCTGAATCTCAAAAAAAAAAAAAGTTATTGGGCTTGATCTCTAAATAAAAGAAATGGTGGACCCACTTCACATGGATCGGTCCAGAATCCAAAAAAATTGACCAATTTAATAGGCGGTGTCAGCACAAATTTACTCAATTTACCATTCCTACATGCACGACGGTTGTTGCATTGACTTAATAATATTTGTGTACACTTCTATTGATTTCTTCCGTCGACAAATTTGTTAGAATTTGGACGAAAACGGTAGTACTAATACCAATTTAAGAAAAAATGAAGATCACCGTGAACACGATAAATGGCTACACATTTGCTTATGAGCTAATGAGATTGGCGCCAATATGTAATTTAAAGTGAGGATTGAAAATAGGGAAGGGACGTTGATGCCATTGGATTAACACTGATTAATATACAGTGAAAAAAAGATATTTGAAGATGAAAAAATAACCTGACAAACTATAATAAAATCATTAAACCCCGTCCCACGGCTACATGATTGATAATAGTGATGAATAGACTAAAGTACGTTACCTCAAGGCTATCCTAACTTATTAACCGTAACCTAAAATTTAACTAGAAATCTACCTCATTTTTTCAAAACTTCAATTTTAACTAATTAAAGAATGTGTATCAATCAAATGATGAATAAAGTGGACCACATCCGCAAACGGTTCACAATTGCTTCAGATGAGCAGTATGTGATTCCATATTGCTTGCCTTAAGGAACGGTCTCCATTTTCTCACGAAGGATGAGGTTACTAACACAGACAAAAGATATTTCACATAAAAGGCCAAACACCGAAACTCAATGGTAAATTCAAAACACCAAATTTCTATCCTAGTTCAGATAAGATAAACAAGCTGTCGCCACGTGGCACTCTCCATTATGTGGTGCTTAATTACCATGCTAACCTCCAAATCTTTCATTGCCACTAGAATGTCACCCTTTTATGCACAACATGCTTGAGTCACACCATTATATATAGGGAGGTTGTAACTTTGGGAAGTTCATCAGGCAAGTGAAGAAGCAGTGTTCTAAGCATTTAAAAAGAGAAAGAGAGAGTTGTGACATCAATGGCTTCCTCAATGATGTCCTCCGCCGCCACCGTAACCACAACCAAGGCTAGCTTGGTTTCCCCATTCACCGGTGGCCTCAAGTCTGCTACCGCTTTCCCCATTACAAAGAAGACCGGTGAGCTTACTTCCCGCCGTGCTACAAAAGTGCAATGCATGAAGGTGATCAATACTTCTCTGTCACAATGAATTTTTTATGTTTGGTTTTTGAACGGGACTACTAAACAGAACTTCTCGTTTTCGAACTCTTAAAATGTAATGTAGGTATGGCCACCAGTTGGCTTGAAGAAGTTTGAGACCCTCTCATACCTTCCTGACTTGACTGTTGAGCAATTGTCTAAGCAAATTGACTTCCTTCTCCGTTCCAAGTGGATTCCTTGCCTCGAGTTCGAGACCGAGGTTATAATAGTAATTTTATTGAAATCCATTCATGACTTTCTTTTTTCATTTGTGTTGATTGTTTGAAACTGGTGGTATCTTTTTCAGAAAGGATTTGTCTACCGTGAGAACCACAGGTCACCCGGATACTATGACGGACGCTACTGGACAATGTGGAAGCTACCCATGTTCGGGTGCACCGATGCCAGCCAAGTCATTGCTGAGCTAGAGGAGTGCAAGAAGGAGTACCCCAACGCCTTTGTCAGGATCATCGGCTTCGACAACATGCGCCAAGTCCAGTGCATCAGTTTCATTGCCTCCAAGCCAAAAGGATTCTAATTTCCCTTTCCAACTTTCCCAGCAATACTGATGAATTCTCTCTGGCATTCTTTTTTGATTTATTTCCTCTTATTTCCCATTTCGGTGTTGTTTCTCATGAGGAAACATGTATGAATTTGTATTGAGATACTTATTTTATATAATAAATTTCGCTTTTGTGTAATATTGGAGTATTTTATTTTATTTGTTTTTACATCACCTTAACGGTGTTTGAACTTTAAATGTTAAAAATTGGCAAAGCTCGTAAGTATATCGGTGGTGACATGCCAATATATTTAGTTCACACAAATCACTTTATTTGAATTCTTATTTCCTGTATTTTTGTTCAAATATGAACTACATTAAAGAATAAATCGAATAGATTTAGGTAACATAAATCATCCATTTTGGAATAAATTGCCCATTTCGGACAATTATGAAATAGTCTACTTCTCTATGAAATTTAGACTTTTTTCTCGGATTTTATTATATCATAAATATATTTTTCAGAAAAATATTGTAAAAACATGTCTCTGGTGCCCTGTCATTTTTTTTCTAGAATGGACTAAAAAGGAATCCCCACAAAGTTTAATTTATGAAACCTCTAAGTGTACAGTTTGTGAGAACGTTAACTCGTATGTAACAACTACTAAGAAATAAAAGATTTTGACTTAGAGCCTTAGTGTTATTTCAATATGAAATGTTCAAACTATATGAGTTGGGATTAGACCTAAAAATGAGAAAATTGTGTCACATTGTTTAATTTTAATTTAATTATTCATAAAACTGCAATTATTTTCGAACAATTTATTATTATTATTTTTTTAAAGTGTTAGTAGCCGTTATCTACAAATTGTTATGTGATGCTTATTGATGGACAAGTAAGTCGGATTGGATGTAACATACTAACATAATTAATTGGGGGTGATAAAAGATTAAAAGTGTAAATAACGGAATGCTCAAGGCGTCTTTTGTGAATAGAACCAAATTCAGTTACAATTGAGGGTATTATCGTCATTTCAAGCCACTGCGCGCTCCCGCCCTCATCACGCTGCAAGTTTATATAAACAGCTGTACTACTGCACACTGCACTGCAATGACTCACTCATTTCATTTGCCCTCTTAACACAACAGAAAACCTCCATTTTCTCTCTCACTAAGAAAAATCAATCACACACAGTGCTATGGATTTCTCCAGAAAACTCAGCTTACTGGTAATTGTGATCTGCATTTTGATCTCGCTGAAGAATCAAAGCTTTCAGTGCGATCCATCATCAAACGCCAACTGCTGTCTGTCTGTTTCATCCGCCGAGAAGAAGTTTCTGGAAGTTCCGGCCACTGAATCCGAGCATTCTAGCCTCAGATATGATTTCTACCGTGAATCGTGTCCACTTGCAGAGCAGATCATCCGATCTACTGTTCATGATGAGTACGCCAAAAATCCTCTTATGATTCCTGCGATTTTGCGGATGGCGTTTCATGACTGCTTCGTTAAGGTCGTCTTTTACTCCTACTTTAATTTTGTTGCTATGAACTTGTTCTCGGTTGTTGTTTCGCTTTCGATTCAGTTGTTCCTGCTGATAATTTGTTCGTTTGCTTGAATTTATGCCCTAGGGATTGTTGATTTGGTATGATGGTTTAGACTGAACATATTATGCGTTCTATGAATTGGTAACTAGCTTTGTCGATTACTTCCATTATTTCATTAGTTAATGTCGTTGAGGATAGTTTTGTCAGTTTGCTTTGTTTTATGCCCGGAGGATTAGAAATCCAGTTTTGTGTACAGTGATTGCTGATTATCTATGTTTCGAATATGTACGTCCGTTTGCTTTGTTGCTGATTGATGAGTAGATTAAGTCGTTCTCGGTTTTCAGATCTGAGTTGTGCAATTGAGTAGTGAATGCGGAGATATCTTTCATGTGCCTTTTTGGATGCCCTGGGGATGCATAGACAGTTTGCACTGATGATTATGTTCGTTTTAGAAACGTGTATCTAGCTTTATCGATCATTAGCATTTAAGTAGATTGTTCTGTTTGGGAAAATGTTGAAGTTTGAATCGTTTCATTGAACATGTCTGTTTTTTTGAAATTTTTTGGAGCATAATGTATTTATTCTGCTTTTTGTGTAAAAAGGGCTGTGATGCGTCGATTCTTTTGGATGCTATTGATGGAATGAAGAGCGAGAAAGACATTGTACCCAATCGTAGCCTGAAAGGATTCACAGTGATAGATACTGTCAAAGCACGACTAGAAGAAACATGTCCTGGAGTCGTATCTTGTGCTGATATTGTTGTTCTGGCTGCCAGAGAAAGCGTTGCTGCGGTACAGTGTTTCTGAGAGTGGAAAGCTCTTGTAACAAGTTTATGTTTCTTGTGTTTCTCTTTTCTGTACCTTATATCTCTATCTGCTGATTTTTTGAGCTCCAGGCTGGTGGCCCATTTTATCCGCTGCTCACTGGCAGGAGAGACAGTGATATGTCTTTCTCAGATGAAGCAAATCTCCTTCCTGGTCCAGATGAACATCTTGCTAGTATACTCGACAAGTTTGCAGCAAGGGGATTCGACGAAAGAGAGACAGTTAGCTTATTAGGTAATTTCTTTCCCCTCTTTGTGAGACATTAGAATTCTGCTCCATCCCTGAGTTTGGGGATTATTGGTTTATGCTTGTATATGACCCTCCTGCTTTTGCCAAATTGCCAGCCATATTATTGCATGTTTTCTTGGAATGCAAGGGAAACTTTGGGGAACCAAAGTGAAACTGTGGTAAAACAACATGCTACTAGAATTTCATTTTTGAAGTCTTAATCGAAGTGTTCCATTTTCGTGTTTGTTAGGTTCACATAGCACAGGACGGATCCATTGCCAATTCATGAGGAAGAGGCTCAATGATGAAACCCGTGGAGATGACGATCCAATAGATGCTGACTTTCTGCAAACTCTCAGACTGAAGTGCAATGGCAGCCATCCACAATCAGCTCCACCATCCCCTTCCGCATCATCATCAGCCCTGAACTTGTCAAGTACCTCAGCTGATAATGGTACTGCAGTTATTAATATGGACATTGAAGGGCCTGGAAATGATTTTGGCACACTTTACTTCAGGAATCTTTTACAGAACAAGGGATTATTGTTCGCCGATCAGCAGCTCACAGTTCGTGATGACACCAACATTTGGGTTAAAGCCTATGCATCTGATGCTTCTCTATTCCGGAGGGACTTTGCTGCCGCAATGATCAAGTTGTCCAGTCTGCATGTCCTGACTGCCCCCGACGGTCAGATTCGACTCATGTGCGGAAAAGTGAACTGACACTATTCGTATAGTCTCACATTCTGTTGGTACTGACATGCTTCGGCATCTGGTACCGATGCCTAGTTCCATCTAGTTCAACTCATTTTATTCGCTGCAAAATTGTTATGTTTGTTTGAGTGATAAGATACACACGATAAGACACCAGCTAGGTTCAAAAAGGTATTATAATCACGATGTAATTTCCTATAGTTACCTTCAGATTTAAACTAGTACAAAACTATGACAAAATTCCGATTACAAAACAAGCGTGAATGATGATGAAAAACTACCCCTATATATAATGTTATCAGATACATTACTGCAGTTCCAGATCGTTTTTTGATATAAAATGGGCACTAAGTGCCTGTGCCAGAATATCCACCATAACCGTAAATCCTACCTTGCTCTACCCCTTTTGCCATTGCCATTTTTGCTGTGCCCACCTTTGCCATTGCCATTTTTGCTGTGCCCACCTTTGCCATTGCCATTTTTGCCGTGCCCACCTTTGCCATTGCCATCTTTGCCATGGCCACTTTTGCCAAACTTCCCCTTCTTATTGGGTTTACTCTTGAGGTAAGAAACTCTGTCTGCTTTCTTTTGCCTTTCTTTACGAACTTGTTCCTTGTCTTTGATCTCTGAGCGGACATGGGCATTTGGCACTGACCTCTGCTGATTTCGTCCACCCTTGAACCTTCGGTTATCTCCATGAAAACCAGAACGACCTGCCCAACAAAAAACTGAATGTAAATGATAAATTCTTCTCATTTACTCCCTCCATCTATATTTAATAGTCCCACTTTGACTTGAGTCAAAAAAATAAGTATCACTATTTTAATAAATTATATACACCTTAAATTGTCCCATTTGTACTAATTTTGAATTGTATAATTCATATATTTAATTGTCCCATTTGTACTAATTTTGAATTGTATAATTCATATATTTAATTGTCCCACTTGTAATGATTTGTATTTATAATTAAAATATGTCTAATTTATATCCCAAAATGGAAATGAGACTATTACTCATAGACACCAAAAAAGGAAATATGGGACAATTAAAGATAGATGGAGGGAGTACTATACTACAAATATTACTACTACTATACTCGTATAAATCTCTAACCTGCAGGACTAGGAGCTGCTTCAGTAACCGTGTCATCGTTTGTCCCTCTAAGCGATACTTTCTTGTGGGACTTAGCTTGCCATTTCTTGTATATATCGGTTTTGTTGGCTTTCGCTTTTGCTCCGCTTTCTGTTTTTATCTGCAAGCCAGATACCAACATATCAAGATAACAAAGACAGGCACATGTACTAACCACCTGGCTACTTATGCAGATCAAACTATATTTTTTAGCTCCAAACAAAAGAACCACTAATGTAGACACATTATCGTGCTGCACTCAGCTATCTCACAGGCTGAGAATTTATAATCAGGAGACACAAGGATATAATAAGGGATAAAAGGTATCCCTTGTCTGAAAGGAAAAAGCGGGAAAAAATTTTGTTTTAAAAAAAGTTGAAGAAATCGGAACTTGTTACAGACAGGTTTTTGTGAAAAATAACTTAACAAGTTCGACTTTCCTCTCTACTGAGCAAGGGCCAAAAGAATACCTTGCCACTAGCAGTCACGCGGTCTCCATTATTTAGCTTCACATACTTCTTGCTCCTCTGTCACAGAGACAAAGAAGTCAGCACATACACATTAGAATAATCAGGAGATCGACTGTGGGACGTGAACATTCCCTTTTTAAGAGGGAGGCATTGTTTTAATGCTAAATCAATAAACTAATTACCTTATCCCAGTGATAAGAAGATTTCTGTTGCCGCAGCCCCGTAGTATCATCAGCGTCCAGATCAAGGACAGCAGCTTCCAGCCTGTACATTTCAATTTCAAAATATATTAAGTATAGCAATATTTCTAGGAAATCCAAGAATGCTGCAAACCTATGGCACTGATGGTGCAGGTAAGATTAAGTTAAATATCTGCAATTCGTGTCTAATTAATCAGCCTTACCTGTTCGCTTCAAATCCATTAGATGCCACCGAAAGCCCTGCTTCAAAATGCTGAAAAAATGGAAGTTTTGAAAGGTTAACTTACAAGTTACACTCTCAATTCAGGTCCAATATAAGAAACTGTGCTCGGCCAATAATGCAGCTGTTACTAAATAAGCTGTAAATTGTAATCATACTAATTACTAAGATCAATTTCATATAAACTATTAAATTGATGGTTTACCATGTGAAAAAGGGAAAAAAAAAAAGTAATCACCTGATTCGTAGGCACTGAACTTATGAAGTACTCCTCATCTTTAAAGTTCTGTGCCTTTCTTTTGGCGCCAGAGACTGTTAAAATAATTAACAACTAGTTAGACACTTGAAAGAGCGCCAACTAAAATAACAGTATAAGAGGGTTCATAGATCAATTAAATTCAATCATCCAAGCCACTATAAAGATCAAAAGTTTTCTGCTTTGTGATTTTTGCATCATTAACTTTAGTACTGAACTTACTACATGTACATGGTGGTCATCAGACATCATGGCATCTTCAAATAAAAAAATACATCCTAAATTCCAAATGGACAGCAGTTTTCAAATTCTCTTTGTTCTTCATTTTATTCAGAAAGGAAAAAAGAAAAGGAGAATCGACGAATGACTTCGGCGTTCAGGTCTATTAGATGCATGCGCAGATACAGTCCAGAATCATAGTATCTTCTAAAATTAAGGCACTTCTCTCTAATTATGGGTAGCTCGTATGCAATTCAACTCGACCCTATAAAACATTTTTACAAGTATTGTTACATCAAGTTCGTCATTTTGTAACACAAACAATACTATCAATAACGAGCACCTCTTGCTACAATCAGGTTCCTTGTCGAGGAACACAAATACACACATTTCCTTTTGTAAGGATTGTGTGAAATCAATGGAACTTGGTTACATCTCTTGATGTCTATCAAACTATTGGCACATGTGTTATTATCAAGATATTAACACACTACATGTCTAACACGTGTGATTATCAAGATATTAACACACTACATGTCTAACATATATTCTCAGGCATCTCATGCAGGGAAAGAAAAGTTACAAATGTTAAATTAAACACCTCGTTTCCGCTTATCTTTAGATGGGGCTTCATCTTGTTCACCTTCATCTGGTTCATCTTCCTATAGAAGCAAAGCAAACATAGAAATGTTGCACATGAGTACTTCGAAAAATATGAATCACATTCAATGGTGCCCAGGATCAAGTTGAAACTAATTACTTCAAAAATGTCCACAAGAGGACAGGAGCGTAGGGTTCAGATAAGGACTCGATGGCATTTGATATTTGGAATGAGAAAACTATGCATGAATGTTCAAATATAGATATAATCTAGATAAAACACTTTCAAGTAAGAATGTTCATATACAGCCAGCTTCTACAATATGCATCAAGAAAAGGAGTTCTCATACTAATAAAAACAAGAGAAAAAGGGTGTATATGCAAAAATAATGTGGCAACTATGCACAATACTCAATTAGATGCAATAGCATAAAGCCGTACGATCACATGTTCTCAGATGTAAAATGACATATACCAGCATAAATAATGATGTCAAAACTATAGGAAAAAGCAAACTACTCCCTCCTATCTTTTTTAGTTGTCATTTTAGGAATTTACCACATATTAAGGAGGACCTATTGCTAGCTTTGTAGTTATAAAAATTATTCTCAAAAGCCTATTAATATTAATATAATATTGTATTGATAGTATTGAATATAGGGACAAAAGAGAGTAAAGCCTATTAGTATCAATCATTATACCTAAAGTGACAACTATTTGTGTTATAGCAAAATTTCTAAAGTGACAACTAAATAAGATAGGAGGGAATAGACAACTAATACGTAAATCAACTAGCTGCCTCACATGAGCAGAACCGGGGAGTAAAGAAGCAGGTATTAGATCTATGACAGCATCAAAAGAGCTATTTCTGTGCATGCACAACCTCAATTAAAAAAATTAAAGATCCTTGTCATGAAGAAGCTGAATTTTATTGTCTTGAGATAAAAGAAAAAACAAAAGGATGCAATCAAGTAACAAACAACACATTCAACAAGCTCCTGTACGTTCAAGTTAGCATTAGTGCACCTATCAAACCCACAAATGTCAACAAGGAGGTCAAATCTGCTGTGAGAGCAACCAAACCTAGCAGTCCAAATTAATATCATGCTGCATCTGAGGGATGCAAGCTCCATGCTGAAACAATGCCTATTCCAACTCTATGGGTTTATCCAATATCTGAGAATAAACTTCTCGAAGAAACTTAAGTTCTAGCAATTTGCACATTTATTAATGTGATTTATATTTTCAAATATAATCCCTATTAATTATAGGATCTAGTTAGAAAGTAAAACATATATCAACTTCAAAGGGGACAAGTAGGGATAGGAATAGAATTACAATGCAAAAAGTACCTAGAGGCTAGGACTTCAATATTTTCAACACGTTACAATTTGCTAAAACACTATGTAATATAAATAAGAGGGAGTATTAATTAATAATAAATTCCAAATGCAAACGGCAATTAATATATGCCAGCCTGATTCACTTACACTTGATAATATACTAACTATAGAACAGTATAGCCCTTAGTTAAGACAATTACCTTCTCGAGATGATCTTTAGAACGTTGCTCCTGAAATTTACCAATAACCTCCTCATGAACCGCTCTTTTTAACTTCATTACATCAATCCATTGCCTAGCTGAACCCTGTAATTTTTCTCATTTTATTATAGTATCCACAAAATGTACTTGTGTGTAGCAAGCATATCCATTTTTGGCAAGATATCACGTAGTGAAAGATGATACAAGGACTTGTCATTACCTTATGATCTTTTGGTTTTGCATTTTCACCTTCAGTTTCCAGAACAGTTTTCTTAGGTCTGTAGAAAATTCGGAGTCCAGAAACAAGAAAAATAATTGCCATTATAACCATTTTTAATCACTGTATTAAAAGAACGAATCCAAATTTACCTAAATGTTTTCAGGCGTTCTGAGAAGGCTATAGCTGTCAATTCGTCATTTCGTAGAATATGATTGAACATTGGATGTAAACCTTCACGAGGTAACTTCTTAACTCTCTTGATAGACTCCCTTGCAGGTTTTTCTTTTGTCTTCGTATACAATGCAAATGCTTTTGCACAGGGTCTCAGCAAAGCATTCAGTTCTGCCGAAGCATCAATAATTTCTCGAACTCTATCCGCAAGTAGATCTATAACCGTCTGGGGAAAACGTCCATAGACAGTTTCTCCACCATTGAGTGCTTTCTCTATCTTGGCCATGGCACCATCCTTATTTTGCAACACCTCTTCTTCAGAAGGAGCAGGCCTAATTGGTTTTGACAGAAAGAGATGAAGATCTAAGACATGGGGCATTTCTTCATGTGTAACAAATGAAAAGGCTGTACCCTTGCGACCAGCCCTAGCAGCACGTCCGACACGATGTACAAATAGCTTAGGTTTAGGAGGGAAATCAAAGTTGATTACATTGTCGAGTAAAGGGATATCAATTCCTCTAGCTGCCACATCTGTAACTATTAAGAGCATACTCTTTCTAGCCCTGAACCTTGATACATGCATTTTACGGGCATCTTGATCCATATCACCATAGCAAACGGATGCAACTATACCCTCCTCCTGAAGTATAGTACTGATAAACTCAACATGGTATTTAGTAGAAACAAAGACCAGAGTCTGCTGATCCGAACCTATTTGCTCTCGTATTAAATACAACAAAGCGGCGTGTTTTTCCTCTTCCCTTAGAGTGAAAAAAGCAAGCTTCAAATCCGGGCTAATTTTCGTCTCCAAATCAAGCCTTACTAGTTGGGGGTCCCTAAGACCAGCTTTGGCAAATTCCTTCAGTGCACTTGGCATAGTTGCACTAAATAGCAAAGTCTGCCGATTCTCACCCAGCTTGGCCAGAATTTGATGCAATTGTTCAGCAAAACCCATGCTGAAGAGGCAATCAGCTTCATCAAACACCACATATTCCACTGTGCGCAACGACATGTCCTCAATCTCTTCTAGATGGTGCATAAGTCTACCAGGAGTCGCAATGATGCAATCCGGATTCTGCGCCAGCTCCTCAAACTGACTCTCCATACTATCCCCACCAACCACTAAAGCAGATCGTAAATCTACAAAATACACAACAGAGTTCAATTCTACCATATAGCATATAACTCAATACAGCAAACACAAGGCACATAAATATAATATAATATAATATAATTACTAAAGCAATCGAAAAATGTGAATTCAACTGAACAACTAGTGAACCTGTGTAGCGCCCGAGCTCTTTGGTGAACTTATAGGTCTGGAGAGCCAAGTCACGGGTAGGGGAAAGGATCAGAGCCCTAACGCCAGCCTGAGGAACGTGCTGCTGGAGCTTCTGGAGCATCGGGACGAGAAACGCCGCCGTTTTACCGGAACCAGTCCGGGCCATGGCTACGACGTCGTATCCGGACATAATTAAGGGCATCGTTTTTCGCTGAATCGGCGTTGGAACCTGGTAGCCTTTCCTTTTGACTCCATTGTAGACGTTAGGGCACAATCCAAGGGACTCGAAGCCGCCGGACTTGGATTTCTTCGATTGAGTTTGGCGTTTCTTCAGCTCCGATTTGGAGGCGGCGAGTATCGTCATTACTTCCGGCGACTGGGCGAATTCGTTAAGGAGTTTGAGAGACGCTTCTCTTATGTGTGTGGTTTCGAGGGAAGAGGATTTTCCTCGACCGGTTTTGATGCAGAGAAGCCGATGAGCTGAGGTGAAGGGTTTTGGAGACAAAGTGAGGGGGCTCTAAACCCTAATTAACTAACGGTACCAATTTCATTTTTATGTATATATAGCCAACACACTTAAAAAATAATAAAAATAAACCTAGCTCGTTTTCGATTTCATACACATTTTTCTTTTTTTTTAGGGCAAATTACTTTTGGTACACCTGCTATTTTCCGCTATTACAAATTAGTCCATTTATATTTTTTATTACGTAATCTTCCCCTGCTATATAAACATAATTACAGATTAACCCACGACTTTGACTTTCGGCGCTCTAAGCCTTGAAAATGACCTTTTCGCCCTCGCCGGAATTTGTAATTCTGAATTATTCCAAACAACATGAAGTTTCATTTATTACACATTTACCCAAATATTTTAATGTTTACAATATTGACACAAAATATTTAAAAATTAACACACATAATTTAACTATAATTCAAAATAGTCCACAAAACTATTTGTAAACAAGCCCTTAGAATTATTATGAATAAAAAAATGAGAAAACAATAAAACAAAATGAAAAAAGCTAAAAAATAAATTAATTAATTAATAAAAAAATCACAGCTGCTCCGATTTGCTGAGATCGGAGCAGCAATCGGAAAATCGGAGCAGCTCTGCTCTGCTCCGATTCTCCGATCAAAGTCGGAGCAGAGTTCTGCTCCTGCTCCAATTTGCAGATCGGAGCAGCTCTGCTCCGATCTGCAGATCGGAGCGGAGCAGCTCTGCTCCGATCTGCAGATCGGAGCGGAGCAGCTCTGCTCCGATCTTGAACGGAGCAGAGTGTCTGCTCCGTTCAAGATCAGATCGGAGCTGCTCCGATCTGCAGCAGTGATCGGAGCAGAGTGTCTGCTCCGATTTGCAGATCGGAGTCTGCGATTTGCAAATGGAAAAAAGAAAGAGGAAAAGAGGAAAATAGAAAAAAGAAAAAAGATGTTGATGGTAAAAAGGAAAAAGAAAAATAGAAAAAAGAAAAAAGAAAGAGGAAAAGACAAAAACAGTAATTTAGACATAAGGGCGTGTTTGGTTGGTAAGTTTTGAGGAGAGAGAGGGCGCCGGAGTCAATGCCGGACGGTGACTTGGGTTTATTTGTAATTTTCCGCGATAGATGGACTAGGATGAAAAGTAGCTGTTTAGTGGGGGTATCAAAAGTAATTATGTCTTTTTTTTTATGTATGAATGAAACTAAAGCGCCTAGTAATAAAATTATATAGGCGCCTTAACGTCTACAATGAGTGTCTAATGAAGGATCATCGAATTCACTCTATTAGGACGATGACTCATGCTCAATTCATGGACCGTTTTAATTTATGATGGTATTCACGAGTTAAAGCGAATTAAGATTCTTTAATTTAATTTACGATTTTATATTTGATTACGTTTATAAAAAAGTAGTAGAACTATTGATATTTTAAAGAAATGAAAAATTTTAAGTCAATGTGATGAAGTGGAACTGTCAACGGTAAATTCTCGATGTTCATTTAAGGATGTTAGAAATGGTTTAAGTATTAAATATAAAGGTGATAAGTACTTGTATAATGTCTTGAGTTCGTGTATAAATTCTCGATTCGTCTACCTTATACTTCACATCTCCAACTCCATTTCGATCAACCACCTCTAGTTCGTCAATGTAGATGTTACTTATGAGTTCTTTTGTGTAATATCAAATTTAAATTTCATTAGTGTTAAATCCAAATTATACAAATGCTCATTATTAAATATGGAAATTGAAACCAACTTATAATTTTATAGATTTTTATTCTAAATTTTAGTACTCATAACATATAGGAATATGAAGAAAAGAGAATCATACTCCATACTCCAATTAATAAATAAATTTTACTTCCTCCGTCTCACAAAACATTACCCACTAGGGTTAGCGCGCAGTTTAAGAAGAAACAATAAAGTAGTATAAAGTTAGTGTGGTATGTTAATATTTTAATTGAAATAGAGTTGTTAAAGTATAAAGTAGTGTCAAAGTTGTAATATAGTGTACAAAATAATGTTTTTAATGTGTAGGGTAGCTTCCATTTATTTAATGAAATGGATAAAGTTTTGTGGGACAACTACAAATTGAAATTGGGTAAAGTTTTGTAAGATGGAGGTAGTAAATTTAAAAAAAAGGGGGGGTTAAAATCGCCTGAAGCGGTTAGGCGGCCCCCTCCCTTCCTGCCTGCCTATATGCAGATTTTCAGGAAGCATATTCAGCCATTTGCAATCAGATTCCGGTCGAACCGGGCTTGAATTGTAGTTAAACATGGGTATACCCGTTAATCACGTGCCGATTGTTTAGCTTACAATTCATAATAATGGAAGATACAATTGCTGGACTAAATAAAAATTCAAATAGTTGTTGATAAAGTTCATTGATAGCAGCAATCTCCAGCTAGTCGACGAACTCTGAATCAGGAGAAGAGTAAGAGAGAGATGGTGAACCCAACTCGGGCTCCCCCAAAAAATGGGCGTTTTCTTGCTGCTCTCAGGTCAGAAATTTCTGGATAGTTTTTTTGTTCTTTTCTCATGACTGTGATTTACCTGTAAATGTCAGTTTACATAACTTGTTCTGTTTATTCTTTTAGTATTATGGGTTTTAGGCTGGGGTAAAACTTAAAAGGATAGGTTTAAGTTTCTGCTTATAGTTGTAGGCTTATTATTATAGCTCAGGTGTGGGCAGTCTGTTGGTTTCCATCCAATTCTGCTTGTCTACTTTCTTGTTGATTCACATATCTAATGAAAAGTATATAGTCTATATACTTAATTAAGGCATCCTTGGGGTGTGGTAGGGGTGATGAAATACTTTAATACTCTTTGAAGTAAGCTTTTATTGGGTGGTTATGTTCAAGAACTTGCTATATTTATAAGTGGAATGAATGTTACTTCTTCATTTCAAATAGCTGCCGGACTAAATAAGAATACGTAAACAATCTAAAAAACAAATTGAGTATTTTCATGTCAGGGCCATATCAGCTGACTGCACTGGTGCTATTCATGGAGTATTGTACAGTAGGAGACTCCATATTTCGGAAAAGGTATGTTTTTTATTTTTGCCCATAAGTTATAAGGACCTATGATGCTATATGTGTGTTGAATGACAATTTGTGGTGTATTGATTCTTGAATGATGCATATTAGTTTACAGTTTACACTTCAACAGTTTACAGAAATGGGTCTGAAAGTGTTATGGAGTGAGGACTATTCATTGTAGCTGTATACGCTTCATCACTATGATATCATCATATATTTCCAATTAATAATTGGTGAACTTAACTAAAAAAAAAAAATACTATGTAATGAAAGTCATGCAAAGATTGTGCTTAGATTAGTGATCGGGGTTAAAGGCATGGTAACTCCTGTCTTTGATGGAATTTTATCAGCACTGGGGGCTGTTATTGAGAAAACTATAAGCTCTTTCCTTCAATGATTCCAGAAACAGCTGATATTGCGGCGTCTTGCTATGACCTTTGCTTCTGCAACCTGTTTCCTATTCCCAGCTGCCATATGGGACTTGACCACTGTGAGTTCATCTCCACTAAATCTTCATTACCACTTTGTACAGTATGATTTCACTAGAACCTGGTCCTTGTGATGTATGACTGTTGATTCTTTGTCTGTTATATTGAGGTTTTCAGGGAACAACAACCAGAGTAAAGTTGCCGTCTATTGCATGGATATGTACCAGTCTTATCCTTTCTGGATTTCTCTCAATGTTTTATGTGGACAGGAGAGGCAAGCAGAGGTTTTTCCTGGCTCCCTTTTTGTTTAAACTATTTTGGCAAGTAAACTGTAATCTTTGTTTCATTGATGCAATTTGGTGAAATAATATGTCCATGTGAGATTAAAATACTGTTAAATATCTTGTTTTTCTTAGAATTTTAGACGTGGTCTTTCGGCCATTATTCATACTGTGAGCTTCAGCGCATAATATCTAGAACATTGAACCATTTTGTTTGCGGTTTCAGCCAGAGTCAAACTCAAAACAAGTTGCAATTCATTCAAGATAAAAAGCTTCTGAGAGATCTCAGCACTTGGGGAATTGGCGGGCCTTGTAAATACTCTGTCCAAGTCTTCAATCAAGACCAACTCATTTCAGCGATCAGGTTGAACTTTTTTTGTTCATGTTCCACATTCCCATGCTTCGTCTAGTACGGGACATTTTAGCCTTCCAGCTTTGATAGGCAGTTAATATATAATGATAGTGCACTTGTATTTGTTATTCATCAGTGTAGGTATTGCAATGAGCAGTCCATGAGATACATGGTCATTGGCAAAGGTTCAAATTGTCTCTTTGATGACTTGGGATTTGATGGCTGTGTCATTCTAAACCGTATTGAATTCTTGGAGAGAATTGAACCCGGTTTGTACAGAGTTGGAAGTGGTTATCTGTTTAACCGTCTAGGGATGCAGACTGCAAACGAGGGATTCACAGGTCTTGAATTTGCTGGAGGAATTCCAGGGACTGTAGGCGGTGCTACTTACATGAATGCAGGAGCAAGCGGGCAGGTTAGTTTCTTAGAAGGATTCCAAATGGTTTTCATATGATCAGTTTGCAATCTCCGGTCTATTGTGTTTATCATCATACATATGAAGCAGTCAGTTTTTAATCTGGTGATGGCCTTGTCATTATCAATGAAGGAAACGTCCGATGTTGTTGACTCTGTTGAGATAATCACAGCAGAAGGGAAGTGCCGCATCATGAAAAAGACTGAAATTACTTTTGGATACCGATCATCACCATTTCAAAGAATGAAGGACTTCGCAGCCATAACTTCAGTCACATTTCGTCTGAAGTCATCAGAAAGAGCTAAAAGCCGTCAGCAAGAATACTTGGAAAGGTAACTTTCAGATTGTTGGGCTAGATGAATCTCCTATTTCCTGTTTTGCTGATAAATATGCTTCCATTTATAGGAGAAAACTAACTCAACCAGTGGGAAAGAGAAGTGCTGGTTCAGTTTTTCGGAATCCCCCTCACCATGTTGGATATACAGCGGGACAATTGATTGAGAGAGCAGGGCTGAAAGGACGTAGAGTCGGAGGGGCTATAGTATCTGAGAAACATGCTAACTTTTTGGTGAACTGTGGTGGTGCGACTTGTGAAGACATGCTTGAGCTCATTCGAATGGTAAAGGAGACTGTTAAACAGCAGTGTGGTGTAGAGCTCAAGGAAGAAATCTTACATATTCCACATTTTCCACACTCAAATGCAAGAGAAAAATGAAGGAAATAGAAAAAACAACAAATAGCAACCATGCATGAACTGTGTATTTAGAAATGAAAATATAGTTGTGATGTGGTGTATGCATCAGTCGTACAATTACCTACCTACACTATAACAGTTTGTACTTGTAGCCTGTAGCTACACCAAGTCTATCTCTGAATAAATCAGGACATGAATCTTTCTCAATTATTTTCTATGTTCTGTTGCTGCTTAATGCTTTAGTGATCAAATGAGCAAGAATCCCAATGGGACATGACAGCAAGCAAAGTGAAACCGAGTGCCGCGTCTCTATATTGTTTCGCAGCCCATCATGGTACACCTGCCTGTTAAATTATCAAAACCAGTTATAAAAGAGTAAAAAAAACACAAATTTCAATACATCCTTCAACAAAAATTTCTATGATTGACGGTGTTCAATAGTTACCGTGCAGCAAAGAGATCAACAGCTAACAAATGAATCCACGCAGATGCCAACGTCATCTCACTAGAGAACAAGTTTGCTATACCTGGCAACTGCACAGTTTATGCAATAAGCTTCATTCAGCCTGCTGAAGTGTTAAGGTATGGAAACAGAAAATGATAGATTTTGTTTTTTGCTGATTAAAAACACACCTCTGGCAACCAGTATTTACTAGTAAACATCAACCGTATCGTATCAGGTGTCCAGGATAAATATAACAGATAGCAGTACAAGATTCCCAGAACAATATAGGGTATACTGCTACTTGCCACTTTCTTAGCCTGCATGAGAAAGAACAGACAGAGAGCAATTTAGACCAACATTTTTATGTTTGAATGCAAACCTACCAAGCATATATTATTGAATCAACATCAAGAAAAGCTCATCAGTGTCAAGAATCAGGATTAAGATGTTTAATACAAATGAAAAATGTTGAAGAAAACCAAATGATATCTGTCTAGGTTGAAATCCAAACAGGAGACACTTACAAACTCAGTCTTAGGTGCTACAACCATGCAGGTATAGAATGGAAGAACAGCTGCGGTTCCCCATGTAAAAGCAGTACTAGCAATTTCAGAACTCGGGATACCTGTAAGGGATCAAAAGATAGAAATGCAGTCAGTCATAAGTTCCTTCTAGGGTCTAGGCTACGTGAAAATCAGATTCAAGATTACACTATGATCCGAAGATAGAAATCCAGTGAGTCATCATTTAGTACTTGGTACATAGCCCAAAGATCTAGGAAAAATGCTCTCGAGTGTTGATTTAACCTTCATTTCTGATACAGAACCAGAACATAATTAACGCACAGACGTTTCTCTGTGATTCTGTATTGCTAGTACTAATTAACTGCATGCTATTTAAGAGAGCTAAAAAATCAATGAAATATACAATAAAATTGAGTTCAGCAACATGAATATTTACATGAAGCATATACCACTGAGCCTTTTCTGTGCAGTATATGATCCTTTCTGGAATTTGGTCTACTCAGAGTACTTGATCCTCCAAGAAAACTACAGCCTATACATTGGTTCTTCCCCTTCTCTCCAACTTGTTGGCCAAACAGTTCATTGTTGATGCTTTTAGGACCAAGCGTCCGCCTCTGGCCTATACAACTTCGGTATGAGGCTGTAGATGACATGCTTCTGTGATCATTCTACAAGATGCAGAGCTAAATACCAATTAATCATACACCAAACCCATATCAGAAATTGAAAAGAAAAACGAAACCATTAATTCTCAGACTGACCGTGGTTAAGGCAGAGGCCTGATAGCTGGAAAAATAAGAAGAGAACGCCATAAACGATTTCACAGTGAAAAAAGAAAAAGAAAAAAGAAGCAATCTTCTGAAAATAAATTAAGCAAATACTAGCAAAATCTTATTCATAAAGTAAACAAAGAACAAGCTTTTGATATACATATGGAGTCAAAATATTTGAAGAAGAGGACAAAAGAAAGGTGGGAAGGACTTGGGAACACTCAACAACAACTAGTAGTACTAGTCCTGGATTCAATGTAGATAACCACCCACAAGAAAATTTTAATACATGCTAACACAGTGAGTAATTGGAAAGTAGCCAAATCTTAACAGACAATCTTATTCTACTAAAAAGATAGTGCAAAAAAGACTCAAAACTTTGCTGACTTGAGTTTCCATTGAAAACCATCTTTAATTCCCCACGTTTCTCCTTACCTAACAATCCCATGTGTACGGTACATCACATTTGTCTATGACTTAATAATACGAGTTTTCAAGACTTCAAGAGCATCATCGTGTTCTGCTATGACAGTGAGTCACTGTGAGTCTTCAGGCCTATATGATCAGGTTTGCAGAATGCATTTTAGCCATCAATTTTTCACTAGGAGAGCTGTTACTATATCCAGAACTTGGGCAGGTTGGTGTCACGCCAGATTCAGATACTTCCATAATGAATGTACTCCAATCTTTCGGCTTATTTAATTCAACATATTTTTCATAATGATTTTCAATGGTGTTTTATTGATTTTTTTTTTCTCCTCAAAAAAAGATACACGATGCCACAAGATATTTTCTTGGCTAAACTCAGACAAGTATTTTGAAATTCTTCATTGCGTGTGGAACTGTAATTAGTAGGTTGAAAGTTCAGTTGGCATTATGAACCATACAAAATGCTCTTTCTCAATTCACAATCCATATTTACAGTACTGTAAAACCAGCCCTCCATAAGTGTATAATGAATACCCAGCATTATTGTGTCGTTTTCAAGACATGCTTCGATTAGTTAAGAATTGAAAATCTTCAAATGTCAGATTCGACACTTCACAGAAAGCAACACAGGAAAAGCTCAAAAGGTAAACCTTCAAGTAATTTATTGCATGTATTATAAAATGTTGATGTACGATTCCCTGATCACAATAATAATCATTACAAAGAAATAATAGCTAAGGTTCAGATGGTAAAAAAGAATACAAGATGGTAAAAGTATCGGTGGTGTTAAAGCGAGAGGAATTATTTTAAATCGATAGCAAACTAAGAAAGATCAAGCTCTATGAATCTAAAATAACTGCTCTAGATTTAACATTTGCCCAAAGTATAATGTTGTAAGGGGGTGTATAATTTTAACAGTGCTGGTCAAGCCAAGATATGATATCACCAAATACTCTGAGTATCATCTCATCTGGTTCACCTTCCAGGAGAGAGTGATAAGCACCATCATACAGATTGAGCTGCTTATCCGTGCTGCGTGCTTTCTCATACAACTCCTTGCTCACCGATGGATCTGTCACTTTATCATCCTTTCCATGCAAGATTAATAATGGCAGAGAAACCTGCATAGTTACAAAACCTCAGATTCAGTATCTATGGCTATTTACATTCTTCAGATTTTGCTGCCAGCCAGTAATATTTGATGTGACATTATGATCTAGTTAAAATTCTCCAAAAGGGCAAAAGGCAGCTAGCGAAGATATGAAATCACGGAAATTTAACAATGTAATTGATTATGGTGAAGCAATAGATTCACCTTTTCGAGTTGCTTCTCTATCTCTTGTGTGGTCCTCAGTAACTCCAAGGCTGTTCCCAGGCGTGGTTTATGCTTGTAAGCGACAATGTTATATGCACACTGAATTAAAACAGCAAACATATAAATAAACCTTGAACAGTTGCCCCTATAAAATCTTGATAACCATGATTCATGTTCATTATATATTAATGTCATCAGTTTAATTAGTGAAATCTCCTCCGTTTCAAAAAAAAAGTGAAATCTCCTACCTGTTCTCTTTTCTTCACATCTTTGAATGCTAACTCGGCTAAATCTTTGTCCGGAACAAGCTTCTGCTTCGGAAGTAATTTTGCCAGTCCGATTAGAATTTGGGTCACCAACCATGGAGGCACCACATCATCTGCCATCTAGGTAAAAAAACATTCATCAATCTAAGGCATGCCTTGCTGAAAGAAACAAAATAGATTCATCGTCTAGAAATATACTCCTTGACTATTAATTAGTCATGGAGTGTTATTTAGTCAATCAGCAAGCCTCAACTTCAGTGGTTCACATAAAGAGGGTCTCGCTTGCTGAACACCACTTTTACCATACATTAGTTAGGTTCATGCCAAGAAAAACCAATATACTATAGAAATTTGAATACGTCAAGTTGATGTGAGTGAAAGACTGGCACACAATTTCCTGCACTGTTCTCTCATGAGTTACATGTCATTAGACTGTCACATCTATGTGCTCTCCACATCCGAATGTGGCTAAATTTACAATAGTTGTTCTATGAGAAACAAAGTTGGTACCTTGCACATTGGCGCAACAAGGATGGCACCATTCCAAGCATCTGGTTGTTTTAGGTGCACCTTCAGGGCTACTGCTCCACCCATAGACTCCCCAAATAGAAAACTCGGCAACTTACTGAAACTCGGGTTTTCTGCAATCACCATCATCTCATTGTTAACATTACACCAAAGAGAGAAAATGAATAATCGTTGGTATTTTTGTTCATCAGAAGGAAAAGATGGTAAGAAAAGAGAAGAAACACTTGGCAAAAAAGTTCGCAGAGGAGATGAATTGAATTTAGCAATTAGCATATTTTACTACCTTTGACTTTTGAATAATGCTCAATGACATCATCGACTAATTTGTCGAAGTCTGGAACAAAGCAATGTAAACCTTCCGATAGACCAAATCCAGGGTAATCCATGGCAAAAACTCCATAACCGGAAGATGCCAACTTTCTAGCAATTCCTACAAACAAACAAGTACACAATCGTCAACACCCCATCTTCCAAGAGTCAAGCCTATAACCTTAAGTTGCACTTAGTCACATGCCTTCAAAGAAAAATGTGCAAGTATCTCCGTAACCGTGACAAAAGCATATCACTGCTTTTGGGGGACTGCCTTCTGGAATCCAACTTTTCGTGAAAATTTCCAACCCTCTAGAATTCACTTCATAAGACTGAACAAATCTATAATAAGTATTCTTTACCATAAACATCAAAAGGATAACTGATCAATTCAATTACATGATGCAACGTACAAAAAGGAAGCAGGATCACCAACAACTGTTTTTGTCAAACTCAAAGAGCAAAAGAAAGGAACAAAGAAAGAACCAAAGAAAATGATAAAAGGTCAAAGTAAAGCTCTACCAATATAATCATGGGGTAATGACACAAAAGACATTTTGCATTTCACATTTCATAGGGACTTTAAATAAGGCCATCGCCAACAATGACTTCAAGGAAAAACGAAGTCCACTTAAAACATCTTCTATACAAATTAACAAGATCAACATTCCAGAAATTCAATATAGTATACAGTAAATTCCGATTTTAAGGAATAGTTAGGATGCGATCCGCTGGGCTGATATGAGGTGAACAATGATCCAAATGTCACGCAGATGCGAGAAGGCAACTCTTAGGAGTTATATTGGAAATTTAATTAGAAATGCACTACATTTCTGTTGAAGAACATGAATTCTTGACTGAAATGGGGTATGTATGATTGAATGATAGGAAGACGATAAAAATAAAATCTCTACCTCAGTCATCTTTAGTCCATCACATGGCATCTGCATGTAAAAATATGTCAACATAAGTACTTGCTCAATAATTATTTAGACCATTTAAAAAAGAATATCTTGGAGACGATCAGGTGAGTTGGCATAATGTTTTACAGAAAACAAACAAATGAAGGAACTTATGATGAATATTGTTGAGAGCAGAAGAAGAATCTGATCCAAGAAAGAAAGATATATATACTAAAGGTCTGGATATTACACATTGTGCTCATCAGTCACCTAAAAGAAACTATGCAAACAAGAAATATAATGCTTTTCCAGAAAGAACAGATCAAATGGTTCACTTAAATCTATAAGACATCATTAAACAGAACTCCAGATGCCAGAAAGAAACTACAGGTATCATAATTAATTCAAATGACATCAGAATATTAATACTGCTATGACATATCATTGATTCAACGGCTATGACATATCATTGATTCAACTCCAGATGCCAGAAAGAAACTACAGGTATCATAATCAGCGGCTATGACATATCATTGATTCAACGCACTTAATCTGCCATCTATAAGAAAAAGACAAATCCATACGATTTCATGGGATCCTTCTACCTTATCTTGAGATATTCCTTACTAAATGTAGAGACATGCAAAATTCCATGGCATGTTCTACAAGTTGGCAATAAACTACAGAGCCATAAAATCCAATACAAAGTATCAAATATAGCATGAATCATGGATTAAAGTAATACTAGTAGCTATTAACTTCCAACTTACAAGTCTTAAGTACAGGCAAATGAATCCATCAATATAACTATGTGGAAACCAGAATCATCACCATACAATGATACAAATACAATCAAAGTAGAATTGGCAATCAAAAACATATTTTTTTTAATTAGTTTACAACTTCACATCACTACATGATTGATTTTGATTACTCAACAGATTGAAGTCCAACTAACTTAGAAAAAAAACAGAGCCCTTTCCAAGATTTAAGCTTTTGACTCGAGCCAAGCTAAAAGCAAGCACGAGTATAAATTAAAATGAAATCCAACAAAACATGAAAGTCTCAACATTCACAACTTAACAGAAAAAATTAAGAAATACTACTAGATAGAGAGACCTTGAACAAGATATGGTCGATGGAGAGCTGAATGTCCTTGAAGGCCTCACGAGCACGGCGCCTGGGACCCACCTGGTCCATGTCAGCATCGAGTATCTTCTGCAAGTCGTCGCTGACACCCTCCTCAAATTTATGGCTCTTCTTTCCCATCTATCTATCTCTCCGTGAAAGCAGCACACAAATTCAACTGGGAATAATTTAAAAGGAGGATGAAAGACTTGTGGGGAATGGAATCGGAGAGGTGTAACAAGTAAGCAAGAAAGAAAGGTAACCAAGATTTCAATGGCACGTGGATGTGTGATGATTACAGACACAGTAACAGAAGTACTCAATTTGCTGAATTTGTTTATGTTTTCTGTCAATTCTTTGTTGTTGTATATATACAAAGGAAAAGAAGATATGAAGAAGAAAAGAAGATATGGTGCGTGGTAAAATTGGTATTTTAGTTGATTTTGGGATTTGGTAAACTAAATAGTGATTGGAAAGTCTTCCTGGGCTTTTGGACTTTCCGTTTCTCTCCATTTGCCTCGTGGGCCGTGTCCTTATTAATTTCACCATACTCTGTCTCTTTATTTTGTCTCCTCTCCCTTTTTTTTTTAATAATGTTCCACTGCATCTTTTGATAAAATATTTCTAAAAATACCAAAATAGTTTATGTGACTCACGTCACCGATATGGGTGCTCAGAATCTGGAAAATTCGATTTCGACCCGGACAGGATAGTTACCGGATCAGAACTGAGGGGTAATTTCACAGGTAAATACACTTATCTTAGGTTCTTACATAAACAATTGTTATTGTTAGAAACCTACAATTTTTACTTTAATCGCTACCCTTTTAAGTTTAAGTGCACATTGAAATTGAACCACACAAGATAACCTTTGCAAAAGGGGTGAATTGCGAAAAGGCTCGACAAAGGTTGAAAAGTTTTGTGGTGAATAAGTTGTGATTATATTGCCCTAAGATTGCAATTTGCAACGTCATGAATAGATCGGTGTTGTTCGAATCACTTGCTAGTTTCCTTTGTTTCCTACCAGTATTATGGACCGGTTTTAGGACCTGCTACATGCCTGAGCATAACTTTTGAACCGCCAATAATAATCAATAAATTGGAAATGGCAATCATGAAATTAACATGATTTCAATGGTCTAGCTACAAGCATCTCGGGATACATAATTCAATACTCGTGTTTACATCTGCAGGTACATGATCTGACTGCATGTAAATACTGAAGATTCAAGTCGCCCAAAAGATGATTGCTACAACCCCTAATGATGAAGATGCAGAGCTCACCATGAGCAGGTTTGTTGCTTTCTACCTCGAAGTCAAATCCTTTAGCCATGCAAGGATCACTTCAGCACCTTTTTCCCATGAGCAATCCAACATCATGTCATGAGCAGTGTTGTCAACGCATACAGGTTGCACGCCGTAAAACCTGCCTGTTTCATTTAGTCCCTCTGCATCCTTGAGAAATTATGCAGATTAATTTCAGACACTGTTGCTCAATGCAATGCTCCATACCCCAAATTCTTTGTAAAGGTTAATTCAGGAGAAAATTTCCGAGGCATCAGGGAGGCAAGTAAGAATGTTTCGTGGAGTGGAGACAGTTTGTGTGATTACAAATAGGATTGCTATATTCTACAATGGGAAGTAGACAGCAGAACATTCGAAGCAAGGAGAAGGAAAAGTAATTTACCACAATGAAGTCATCATGTGCTCCCAAAACTAAGATGTTGATTGAGGAATCTCTTAATGGAGGAACAGGAAGCGATGCATTCAGCTTTCGCAGATCAAACAGTGGCATCCTCGAACTTTGAGTCATCAACTTCTGATATCTAGCTAACACCCGGAGGTTAAGGAAGAAGTTAGAGATCAATGACAGAAGTAAATTATGGCCACTACAAAAGCAAGGTATGGGATTATTGGATAAAGATAATCAACCAACAAACTGAATTTACTGGATTCTTTTTCCAATGTCAGTACTCTCAATATCCGATGTGTGTCTCATCCTATGTTGTGAAATTTGAAAATCTATGAATCAACAATTTCTTATTTCTGTCTACCATTAATTTATCCTAGTTCTCAAATGCTACCTCTCAAAACATTAAAAAAAAAAAAGGTTGGCAAAGAAAATTCAGCTTTGCAGGGACTTTCTCATTATGCCCACCTGAAGTTCAAATCTATCTTTTCAAGACTAACAATAACTCAGCACTAGACTTTCGGTTTGAAAATATTGTCAGAGATCAATGTAACTACCTTAAGATCAAGAAAATGGAATGTTTACAGTGGGCAACCACTGAAATCCTCTGTATTCAGTTTGTCATTTGCTTTTATAAATGCTAAATTCAGTGCTTCCTTTTTCCAGGTTCTAAATCTTACCTACTGCATGCCATGTATCATTGAACACCACTTAGAACATACAAGGGGTTTTCCTTGGTTTCCATACAGATTATAAAGAAGCTTCAAGACTTCAACTATGGTTCGGTAGTACTAACCGCTGGACTAGATGATCCTCCATAGCTGCAGAAAAGAAAGTTTCTCGACAAAGAGGCAATGAAGTTTGAAAAGCTTTGGCTGCCAAACTGCGCGTCACCTGTCCATTTAAGTACCATATGAAAATCAGAATAATGCATTAATAACATCGAACAAAGATTCCATAGCATTGATATTGCACTCATCACGAGTAGATACTTAAAATAGCATAAATAAAATAAATGTACTTATATTTATTTGATAACTGAACCAATTATACCTTGTTGAGGAAAGAATGTATTGTACTATGTTTACAAAATCAGAATGTGAATCGCTTTGCTTTAAGAAGATTAAATGCAAGTAATTTATTCTTTAAAAGGGAAGCACCTTGAATGCAGCAATAGGTTTGGAGAACAGATAGCGCCAGACCAGGCCACTGAAATACCAGAAAGAAAACATGTCATTCTGCTAAATTTAAATTCATAGGAGAAAAATGAGTTCCTGTTACTGAATCAATCACCTGTTCCCTGAAGGAGGTACAGAACAAACAAGAACAGCACCAGCTAGATACGGGTGTCGCTGTTCCGTAACTGAAATTTAACCAAGTACCAGAAACCAAGTTAATTGCAGTTGACTTATATAACAGTCCCTTCTAAAGGTATTTCAAGATTCACATGACAACTTAGTAATTGTGTAACGCTTCAGTTTTGGGGTGTACAGGACAGGGAGGGATCAGGTGAGTGAGTGTTTTCAGATATAGAATCTTATGGAGATTACTGTTAAATTTACTACCATCAAGAGGTCGATCATAGAATTTTATCAAAGAGAAACAAAATTGCTAATAGAACGAAGAAATAGCAAGACAACATCAAGCATTATTGGCAAGTACATAAACACGACCACATTGCTTGGAGCAAGTTATCCTCAGAATTTAGATGCTACGAATCTAAATATATGCATATATAAAACATGTTTGTGGGAAGAACACATTATCAAACCCTCCACCCCCTCACCCTCAGAAAGGTACTTCTCAAGAATTTACTTCAAATAAAACATCATGTAATTTGCATGCTGGCTACATACTAAACCTACCTTCTCTTACACAAGAAACATCACAACTCAAACTAAACCATTATAGATGTACTCATGTGCCAACTAAGCCAACATTAGCACACAAAACTAATCCCTAAACTAAATCCTGATCCGTACAGACTGAACTACTCCCGGATGACTTAAGCTTCAAATCAAATAGAATTTGTCCAAGGAGCTTAGAATGCTTATGGAAGACAATAGAACAATACTCCAATAGCCTTTTTCCAAATGAAAAATGACTAGGAAATATTAACCCCCTTGAAGAAGTGGATTACATGAACACTCGCACATAGCACTAATCTTTATAATAGCTTTCAGGATATGAGTGGCTTGGTTAATTGTATTTCCAGAATATAGGAACTTCAAGATCGCACACTTTTGATCAGAAGATGTGTTGCCTGTATTGCCTTACGGTATATGTACCTTGCAATACATCATTTCCAGCATAAGCAAGATAGTATTGAACAATAAGGCCACCAAAAGAATGCCCAAGCAACACTGGTGGTAATTGCATCTCCCTCTTGATGAAATCAGCCACATCAGCTGCATGTGTCTACTGCATACATGGAGTTTTGAGTTAAACGAATGAATGATTCATCTGCGAAATTTAGTAACTTACTCATCCATCCTTTTAGATTGTTTATGTATTCCGTTGTTTAGATAGTTTACGTACTTTTGTGGCAAAAAATTATCTACCACTAAACCAAACACCAACATTATATAAACTTACTACGAAGCCGTTCCAATATCAAACGTAAACAATCTAAAAAAACGAATGAACTTCATTGCGACAACTATATACCTGGAGTGAACCAGCAATTGTCCCAGAAGCTGAATCGCTTTCTCCCTGAAGAGACATTGTTATTATTAGTACTATTTAGAATCAAATTGCCAAATACGACTAGCTACCAGTGACAGTGAAGCAGCAACAGTTAATAAAATTGTATGTAGGTACAACTGGTCCAGCTTAAAGTACAACTATTTATGATTACCTGAGCAAGCAAGCTGAGAGCGTAACAATCGAAGCCACGGTCGGAAAAGTAAGGCAGCCAGTGCTCAGCCCAGCACCAGGCGGCGTGGAAGCTTCCATGGACGAATACTAGAGGTGGGTTTTGGTTTTTGGAGTTGTCTTCTTCTTGTTCGAATTTACTACCCTTTTGGAATATGAATTCCATGTTCAGACCGGAGGGGAGGTTGTGGAAATGGCGAGATTGCCCCTTCTTCAGCTCGTATGAAGGTCGCATTTTGGAGTTACAGTTAGGGAGAGAGGCCAGGGGCATTTTGGACATTCGAGCGGAAGGGATAATAGTGAGCGCTACTGCGAATGCAGCCATTGTTGATGTCATTGGTTTTGCTCTCAAGGAAAGTTGAGCTAATGAACTATCTACGCGTGAAGCCTAATGCGTAAACGTAATATTATAAAATATTATTATTTTATTAAATAATATATTGAAATAAGTGGAGTGAATATATAATCTTCACGTAATAATGATTTCATACGCAATAAAAAAAATAACTAATTAATTAATTAAATTAATATAAATGGTGTGCTATAAATGTATATAGTTTTTGTAGTTATGCAATTAATAGTTTTGAATTGAACTATATTAGACATACGAAAAGTATTATTCCAATGAGTTAATAACCATCACATACATCTCTAGACTTTGGAAACATTCAAATTCAAAATCTGCAATGTATCTTTTTCGCATGTTAATTGGTATTCTTCATCAGTTGAATATATTGTCAAGTGTTTCAAATAAACATTCTAGTTTCATAATTTTTAGTTATTTTTATCGTATGATTTAAGAATAATTTAAGGTCAAAATGACCATCGAAAAAGTCAACAAAATCAAGTGTTACATTTATTATTGGACGGAGAAAGTATGTCTTTTTTATAAGAACATATCATGGTTATTTTTAAAATTAAGTATAATACGTCATACAACTTTATGTTAAAAATAAAAATTTAAGAAAAGAATAAATAAAAATAAAAAAATTACGTCAATAAGATTCGAACCCAACACCTTCAACTAAAATAATGATACAAATAATAGAGAAAAATCACGCCACCAAGATTCGAACCAAACACCTTCAATAAAAATAACTAGTAAATAACCCGTCGAGTTTCGACGGGAAATAGTAAATTTACAAATAATAATAACCCGTCGAGTGTCCAACGCAATTAGTGTTTTTATAGTATTATGGAATAGCGTCGTAAACCGAGGTTAGTATTTTAAAGTATTGCGGAATACCCGTCAATATAGTTCAAGTATTGCCAAATAGACATGTCAAATGCGGTTAATATTCTAAAGTAATGTGAATAGGCCCGTCGAATGCAATTAATATTGTGCAACAGACCAGTAGAAAATAGTTAGTGTTCTAAAATATTGTGAAATAGACCTGTCGGTCACAGTTAGTGTTCTAAAGTATTGGCGAATAAACCCGTCAAACGTATCTCGAGTATTGCGAGATAGAGCTGTTGGCCGCATCTAATGTTCTAAAGTTCGTATTTTAAAGTATTAGTGAATAGATCCGTTGAACACAATTAATGTTTTAAAGTATTGTAGGCCTGTCAAGCGCAAGTAGTGTTTTAAACTATTGTGGAATATCCCCGTCAACCGCAATTAGTGGTCTAAAGTATTGCGGAATACCCATCAGATGCATTGTAGAATAGACCCGTCAAACGCAATTAATGTTTAAAGTATTGCGAATAAATTTAGTGTTCTAATGTACTGTGCAATAGACCTATCGAACACAATTAGTGTACTAAAGTATTGTGTCATAAATCCGTTGGCCACGGTTAGTGTTCCAAAGTATTGTGAAGTAGACCCGTCGAACATATTTAATTAGTGTTCTAAGTATTGCGGACAGATCCACCAACTGAATTTAGTGTTCTAAAGTTTGTGTTTAATGCATTATCGAAAAGACCCACCGAACACAATTAATGTTCTAAAGTACTGCGGAATTGATCCGTCAAATGCAATTAGTGTTCTAAAGTATTGTGAATAGGACCGCCGGCCGCAGTTAGTGTTATAATGTAGTGCCAAATAGACCCGTCAAACGCAATTAGTGGTATAATGTATTGCGGAATATACCCGTCAATCACTGTTAGTGGTATGAAGTTTAATTTGAGATATAAACCCAAATACAGTTCGTGATTCAAAGAATTATCGAATAGACCCGCTGAACATAATAGTGTTCTACAGTATTGTGAATAGACTCGTCGGATACAGTTGGTGTTCTTAGGTATTGAGAAAGAGACCAACCAAATGCAAATAGTATTCTAAAGTATTGTGGAATAGACCTGTCGAACGCATTTAGTGTTCTTATAAAGTATTGCAAAAGAGACATGTCGAACACAATTAATTAATATTCGGAATTATTGTTAAATAGACACTTTACTATGTGAAAAACATTCGACCAATCAAAATGGACATAAAGTGAAGTTGAAAATGCCATGTGGTTGAAGGAAGAAGTATGAAAACTTTCTCCTTTGTAGAATATATACATATTGGTTACGATTACATGATGATGAATAATGTTTTAAATTTTAATATAGAAGAAAATGTTAGAAAAATGTTAAAATTATCTTGTGGGAGATTGGGATGTTAATAAATCATCATATCCGAAACCCAAAATCCGTATTACCCGTCCGAGCCCAACCCTATTACCCTAGAATAATTTTTTATGGAGGAAGTTTAATATTCTCCTTTAATAGATATAGAAAAATATTAATATAAATTTTAAATACTTTTCGTACTAAATAATATTAAAATGATTCATACAAAAAACTAAAATTATTGCAAAATAATTATACAAATAAAATATTTTGGAGAAAAAAATGTGTGAAGAAAAATAACTAAACTTTGTAATATATAAAATTATATGTTAAGTGCATAGATACAATAAATAAATGTGAAGATACAATATTATAGCCGACCTGTCTATGGCGGGTAAGTTGAATAATTAACCGCGACGGGTGAATATTTTGCCGAGTTTGTGACTCAACACTCGATCTCAGGATATAATAGACTTCAAAAACAAATTCCACAATCTACGTGATCTCTATTTTTAACATAGAAAAAGTATTTACTTGCATAATTTCTTTAATTCAATCTTTCTAGATTTGTATATAATTTTTTTTACAAATATCAAAACTAAATTACTTTTAGTATACATATTTCATAATAATGCCAAATAGCCGAGTTTGTGACTCCGCACTCTGAGGATATAGTAGACTTAAAAAAACAATCCACAATCTACGAGATCTTTATTTTTAACATCGAAAAATTGTTTACTTGCACAATTTCTTTAATTCAATTTTTCTATGTTTGTTATATTAATTTTTTTACAAATAGCAAAACTAAATTACTTTTAGTATCCGTGTTTCATAATAATGTCAAATAATTTTAATTCATAATATATACTAAAAATTATTTTGAACATAATAATATCTATTTTTTAAAATGTACTATATATTTATTTGAGAATAATGATATTAAAATAAAAATAATGAATATATATATGGTGAAATGTAGAATTGTAAATTAGATTAATAGATTTAAGATATGTGGCAAAAATAAAATAATGGACCAATAAGAATAGAAGATTGTGGCACATGTAAAAAATAAGAGCATGAATTAATAATATATATTAAAAATCATTTTGAATATAATAATATCTATTTTTTAATATGTATATATTTATTTGAGAATGATTATATTAAAATAAAAATAATGAATATATATGGTGAAATGTAGAATTGTAAATTAGATGAATAGATTTAAGACATGTGGCAAGAATAAAATAATGAACCAATAAGAATATAAGATTGTGACACATGTAAAAAATAAGAGCATGAATTAAGGAGAAAGCTTGAAATCTTTCTCCTTTAATAGATAGATAGATGGAGAAAAATCACGCCAACCGGATTCGAACCCTACATCTTTTAATTAACTAATTACACATGTACGCACCAGATTGAAATTAGATAAGCAAGATCAACGAATTAAAATTGATTGGTAAGTCAATCAATTGGATAAATCAACGGACTTATTATAATATTTTAACTATACCAACACATTTTAGTATTTTCAGTGTATTTTGAGTAATGTTTTCCCAAACCAAATACAACAAGTACTTTTCACAAATTTATGGATGTACTTAGAAAAAAATAATTGGAAATTATTAATACGACTACGATTAACATTGACATTCATTTAAACCTTTCAAATAGGAACAACCTGAGTTATAGGCCCTGGTCAAGCAACTTATAATATATCAGTAAAGTTCTAGTGAATGTGAAGTACTAATCAACCGAGTGAAATTACATGACTAACAAAGCTCTGATCTATCAATCAAATGGTATAATTTTCTTTGCCTAGTTCTTGAATTACTTGTTTTATGTATATATAATACATGTTTACCATAAAAGATCGGAGCAAATGGCAAAAATGATCCAAAAGTTTAGCTAGTTTGGCATATGTACTACATAGTTTGGTGGTCATGGTAAATATGGTTCATAAGTTTGTAAAAGTTGACAAATTTGGTCCTTTTATGTTGACTTTGCCTGTGATCGAGTACTTTTTTCAGCTGAGATGTCATGCCAGCATGGAAAAAATCATGAATAAAAAAGGAAGTCTTAAATTAAGATTTTAACAAAGAAAATAGAAAACTAAAATTTAATTAAAAAAAAAACTGAAAAATATGTTATAACTAAATAACCTATTTTATAAAAGCAAAAATTAAATTAAACTCACACAATAACCTATAAAAAAAACTGAAAAAATATGTAAAAACTAAATATGTAAAAACTAAATAACCTAAACTGTTTATATGTACAGTTTAATCTTCGGTTCTTCTATTCCAGTGGTGTGGGAGTTCTTTTAGTTGTAATGAAGAGATGAAGTGGATCTTATGTCCAGGTTACTAGGGTGTGAAGATTGGATAGTTTCATTTTGGTGTAACGTTGTTTTGGTGGGGAATTTATAATGGAATTGCTTAATTGTTTATATTTTATTTTAAAAATTAATTTTAATATTTTAATTTTTTTTCATTTGAATATTTTTAATTTTTTTATTTTAATTTTTAATTTTTACTTTTAATATTTTTATTTTTTATTTTAAATATGACGTGTAAATCCATCTTGAAATTTAAAATGTGACATGGCAACCCAATTGACGAAAATGATCAAATTTGCCAACTTTTATAAATTTATGGACCATATTTACCATGACCACCAACAATGTACCGCATATGTCAAACTAACTAAGCTTTTGGACCATTTTTGCCATTTGCTCTAAGATTGGCACTACTAGTTTATTATGATACTTAAGATGATCTTTTGTTACTTGTTGAAAGAGATATTATGTTGAGATTTCATATTGAAATTATGTTGAGATTTTATATGGTACCTTTAATTAATTGTACTTGGTGCATGATCAATTATGTTTTCTTGTCTTGGGCTATGCATATCTTGATATCATAGACATATAGCACTGAGTTTAATTATGAATAATCTTAGTAGTTTTTTTTTTAAACGGTAAAAATATATTAAAAATGAATAAAGAGATTACAAAATTACAAAGTACATAATCAATGAACACAAAAACCACCACCAAGACTAACTGCCAACATTAGGACCAAACACCAAGGAAAATAGAAGTAGCTTCTCGAGAGCATACCGTAGTCTATACTTGACATCTAGTTGATCTATTAGATTGGTTCATTAATCTTTGGCTCTTTGCATATAAGTTTAGAGCCTTACTAATTGATTTTGTGTGAATTCCCGAGCCATGTTATTCCCAACCGCCCAAGCGATCCCGTATAAAAAGTAGGGGAGAAAACAAAAAAGAAATGAAACTCCCCAAATATCTAAAATATGAACCACCCAAAATAAAAATTAAATAAAAATTATCGAGGTAAATGAGTAATAAAATAGAATAGAATATAGTACTCACAAAATAATAACATCCTCTAAATTCTGTTCATACAATTTCGCCGCCTCTAAATTCTGTTCATACAATTTCGCCACTAAATCCCTTGGTTGGTATATAATAAACAGGATCTCCATCAATGCCTCTCTTCCTCTCATAAATGAATTCGACTGCCATTCCCATACCTCCCAGCTATAACCACCTGAGCACATCTCAATTGGAGGAGGAGGAGGAGAGATTGATGATTGATTGATTATTGGTCGGTTGCAGGGACATGGATTTCTACGGAAATTCAGTGGCAGCGGGCCGTCTCGTTTGCCCTAAGCCTCGTCGGGCCAGGCAATCCATTGATTACAGCAACAATTCCATCAGATTTCACCTCCGGTAATGCATCTATTTAATTTTTGCGTTTCATTTTTATTTTATTTTTATTTTTATTTATTTTTGTCAGGCTAATGTGAGATTCGACTGTTTGATTGAGCAGGAATGATGGGGATGTGTTTGATCCGAAACCTGGACATGGTGCGGATGTGTTTGACTTGATCATTCGTAAGGTATTCTATTTCCCTATTTCCTTTCTGTATTAATATGAAATTTGTTTATGGAGTATTGTTTTGAGATACGTTTGCATGTCCTGTGTGTCTCCATAATGTTGATTGTTGAATGCTGTATTCGGCATTTGGTTATCGGTCCGTGTAAAAGCATCTACAGGATGCAATTCATTCATGCTTATAGCTAAACAGTGAACACTTGCATGGTTTAGACTTTAGAATTGTCATCGTCTGTTCGGGATATATTACTTGATCGAAGCAATAAAGCGTTGCATTGTGCACAATTTTTATCACTGATGGTTAGGGATAGTTGAGAATGGTAGTTCGTATAATTTGTCACTTCTGTTGCTTAAAATTTTCCTTGGGTAGTCTGCCGTCGCATGATCATACTTCTTCAGCGGTTCAGCCTGTGAACAAGTGCCTAATGTAAGACTACTGGGAATTTCTTTTCTTTCTTACAAGGGAACTAGGGGCAAACTTAATGTTAATGTCAACAATAGGAGAATCATTCTTTATATTTCAATACTCATACAAATACCTGAAAATTTGCAATTCTTTTTTTTTTTTTGGATTACTCAGAGGGTGGTGGTGATATGTTACAGATGAATCTAGTTCTCACATGGTTGGAATGCATGTTTAGTAAATTAAATGTGACACTATCAGCATTCACATATATTTTTCCTCATCGAGTGGTACCTCTTTCTAATTTTGTGTGCATGATTGTTGGATGTTTTTTTTCCCTGCTCTATAGGTGGACTTTGAGGCAGATCAATGTGGAGCTGTTCCGTCTTCACCCCCGTTTTTGTTTGGATCTCCTCCATGCAGAGCCTCAAATCCTGTTGCGCAAGATGCACATTTTGGGGTACAGAATCCAACCTACACATGTTCATCTCCTGCTGATTCAGCCTCCCTGATATCAGCTCATGCAAGATCTAAGTTTACAATGAAACAAGCAGCTCCGAGAGTGGAAGGTTTCGATTGTGGAGGTCCTCGTGTTACCATGGAATAGAATTTTCATCAAGTGTGTATAAAGAAAGATTTGATTGAAGTCTGCAAAATTGACATAAAGGGAAGAGGGAGAACTTTAGAATGTGGATCCTTCAAATATTTTTTGGAGAGATCTACTTGTAGTTCCATGTAAATATAAAATTAATATTATTATTGTAGTTTACCAGATATCAAGAAGTTGAAGGTTTTATGCTTTCACATAAAGTAAAACATAGGTGAGAAAGATGTAGCGACTTAATCCCCCTCCTCTATTCGTCCTTAGATAGTAAGTAACTTTGTAAAGATCCGTATGTAAATACGTTACACACGGCAAATGATTCATGTGTAAATACGTCAAATGTAGTATTCGAGTTTAGATAAGGTAGTGAATTTCATGTATTGTGTTGATATGCTTAATTCTGATGAATCGCACACGCGTAGTTCTGTTCTTGTAGTGTATACACTAGTAGTTATGTTGAATGTTGATACTGACACCACGCTTGCATTTGCAAAACTTGCGGAATTCTATTCTGATAAACTGGAATGATCGCCATTGATTACGTTTCTTTTAGCAAGAAGTTTCCAAGTCAAATGACAAACTGTTGTATGATGAAATATGGAAACTGACAAGTGAACCTTTTCTTAAGCTCATTTTTCTATCAGTGCTACTAGATACTACTAGTAATGGTGCACCAAGAAAGCCAAAGTAAAAACTCCAACAGCTCTATGAATCGGAATGTATCGGTGAGATTAAGCAACAGATTTTGACAAGATAACCTTTAGTAGAAATCATAGAATTTTTCATTTGATAAAAAAAAAAAAAAAAAATAGAATTAGAACTGTTCCATGAAAGATGCCAAGGAAACTGAAACTCAGGAATCCATCACATCTCATCCAACAACACGAAATGAATCATTCACCAGAAGCCAATTCTGCCTTGACAGCCTTGACGACGGATTTATTTTTCCTATTCCTTGGCCTCTTTCGTTTTCTACTCCTGACTGAATCGTCTTCGGGATTTCCACTCTCCTGCAATCAGAACTTGAGTCAGTGTACTGAATGAATGTGTGCCTAAGGCAGACCTAAAAGTAACTGTAGGTTAACCAAGTAGCCAAACAAAAAGGAATGATGATCACTGCTTCTGCTTAGGCATCAACTCAGGTTGAGAACATTATTATACCTTTGTAGGAGCAATATTTGAATCCTCTTTGATCTTTTTCTTTTTGCATGACAGAGGATTTGGACCCTGCATGATAACAAGCAAGAGAATACTGATTACATAGTTTTTGTTTTGTGAAGATAAATCAAGCAGAAGTGCATAATGCCTTTCTTCAATTTCATAAATGATATTAGGCGTAAGAAATGAAAGATCCTGAAGTTTCTAACCTTGGGTCTTTTTCGCTTGAATTGTGTTTTATCCTTTGAAGTTATTCCATTGAGGTTACTTATCTCCCCAGGATCTTCCTTTGCGTTGGAAGGATCCACTAATTCATCAGCAGCAGATTGCTTCTTTGGTAACTTTAACATCTTGCACTCCAGGTCTGTCAAATGCAAACGTTTTTCTTCTGCGGCTTTGACAAACTTATGCTGAGTTGCGGATGGCCGCTCCACCATCAGAGCATTTTTTAGAGCATATATAATAGGAACACCTGGTATCTGCAGTCATAAATTACTTGGAAATGAAGCCAGAAATGAAAATGAAGACACCCCAAAAGTTTAGAGCCTAGGGTTTTAACAAGAAAAAGACCTCTAATTTATTAGAAGCAACAAACCAATGAAATTAACTTCAGATATTAATAGAGGAAAAAGATGGCACCTCCTGAAACTTCTTTCTCAAGTCCATGTCCTGCGTAGCAACAAAGAAATGCTCTTGGTTGTTTTCTCCAATAACTTCTGTCAAGCATGATACAGCACTCATTCGATTTTCATGGCCACATCTACAATATGAATTCAAAAATTCAGACAAATAGTTTAAGAGTTTCTGTGCCAAAGGAATGTGATTAGGTATCCTGGGATAACAGGACAAGAAACTATGCTTGATGTTTTGCAAACAAGGATCCATAGATAAACTGTGTGAAAACCAACAACGTGGGTGACAAAATGAAACACGAACATACAACATATTAACAAGGATGGTCTAACCATCAGAGCTGGGATAAAATCTCAACTCTAATACTCTACTTACTATACATCATCAGCTCAAATGTTAAAACAATAGCACTAAATACATCAATTGGTACGGTGCAAACAACATTCTCTACCAAATCATATCTCTATGTAAAGCTACGATGCTCATATATCTATACTTGTATGAGACAATCTTGAGGGACCGATGCCAAAGGAAATCACAGGTTTCAGAATCTGCAGGTTCTTAAATTCGGGACAAATAGAATCTCTGGTGGGATTCCTCATGGACTGTTCAATATCATATGATTCACATCCCTTGAAGCTTTATACTTAAGACAAAACTACCTCAGTGGGAAATTTCCACAGGATCTTGGTACCTAGCTTCAAAATCTTCAACAGAGTTAACTGTTTGACAACCAGTTTAGTAGAGAGATACCCTCTTCGATAAGCAATGCCACACAACTCATTATTCCTCTCGACTATTTAAACAATAGGTTTAGTGGACCTGTTCCTAGGATGCTTGGAAATCTATTAGATCTCGAGCATCTGCACCTGTCCAAAAACTCACTGACATTCCCTCTTCCACCCATCTTGAATTTCTAAAAACATTAGTGAACTGTCAAATTTTGCAGTATCTGTCACTTCCACATAGTCCACTGAACAGCAACATCCCTGAATCAGTAGGCAATATGTATACCAGTCTTAACCATTGTGGTGCAGGATCTTGTAGGCTTAAGGGTGGCATTCCACAAGGATTTGGAAACTTGAGCAGCCTGACTTATCTAGGCCTATCCACGAACAATCTACAGGGTGCTATACTTTATCATTTGCAGGCTTGCGACATTAGCAATCATTGATTTGACAGAGAACAGATTGGACGGATCTATTCCTACTATACTTTGTAGCATACATATTATGGGATATTTTGATCTGAGTGAAAACAATATTTCAGGTCAATTCCAATATGCTTTCAGAATCAAATTCAAATCACAAAACTTTATCTAGCAGCTAACAAGCTTAATTCGACTGTACCACTGTACTACCAACTTGGGTGATAAAATGAAACACCAGAACATAAGGGCTCGAATCCGACAAATGTCAACTCTAATACTCTACTTATACCTCAATAACTCGACTATAAAAACAATAGCCCTAAATACAATTAGGTATAGTCTAAATAAAATTCTCTACCAAATCATTTAAAATTCTAAAAGCTAGAGGGCAAACCTGGCAGTCAGCAAATTACTAGCAGCCTCAAGGGAATCGGAAAGCGAAGTTTTCCCGGCCTCTGTGGAGCCAGAATTCGCCTTAGTCTTTTTCTTCGCAAGACTTTCCAGCTCTAAAACAACACATCTGCACCGAAATGAACAATATGAGCTTCATATTTATGCAAACACTTGGGAGTAAAAAAAAAAAAAAGAGTTGCAATTTCTTCTTGAACCTGGTAGTGAAGAGTTTGACATCACCACCAAGGGTGTTCTTGAGCGCAGTATCAGCTGGCATGATGTTATTCGCCAGAAGATGGTGTACGAAAGTACCGTCGCAGAGGATTTTGTAGGGCTCTCGGAATCCATAGCAAGCTGTGTAGAATCGTATGGTTTTTCTGTGTCCCTTGTTCTTTTTCACCTTCATCTGATATCAACTTGATCAAACTGGGGTTAGCTGAATGAAAGCTGAAGAATTGTGATTATAAACCCTGAGGTTTAAGAAAAGCCCTAATTTGATGGAGAAGGTGAACTGCGGGTTTTTTTTGGTGAACCGCCGGGTTATGTACTCGGCTACTAGCTCTCCGTAATTTTCATTCTCTTGTTGGGTAGAGTTCGTTAACTAAAGCCCAAACTGGGCCCAATTATCAGCCCATTAAATAATAAAAAGCCCAAATTATTATCGGTTATTGTAGTTCGAGACGATTAACATCAAACTCTAATGAGTAATAATACTTGTGCATTGCTTGGAATCAATATGTTGAAAAACAAGTAAAATTCAGCCTCTAATTCGAGTTATACTTTCCAAGCTTGATCTTGGCCCATTTTTGCTCAAATGAGCTTGAGCTCAAGTTGAGCTCGTGATAAAGAAATTTAGAAATACCTAGTATCATGAGATCTACCAAGTCCTAAATATTGACCAATAATTTAGACTGAAATATATTATGGGTGTGTCATGTATCACACAATCTATGCTTGACTCATTTAATAAAACAGGTTTTTAAAGAGACTCTAGTTCAGCTTGATTACCTTATCGGTCAAGCCGAGCTATAATCCTATCGAACCAAAATTTGGTAACACTAGAGTCGCATAACAACACCACTCGCTTAGAGGAGGAAGATAATGTACATTGTAGTTGTCCGTAAGTTTCGTTTTTCTTAACTATTGGGCTTTCTTCGTTAAAAGAGAGCCCAAAATGGAAATTACCAGCCCAAGAGCCAGCAACCCATTAGAAAGCCCAAATTACTTTATCATCAGTTCTATCTGTGCTCTCTCTCGTCTCGGCGAGATTAATTAACTGGGATTAATTCAATCAAGTTTTGAGCTCTTTCTTTCTTCTTCAATACTCCATGAAAGCAGCTACAGAAACATTTCAGTTGAAGTGTTTATTCTCTCTGATCTCCGATTCTATTTCCCACTGAACTCTACTTACATTTTCACGTTGATCGATTAATCGTTCGTGCTCTGCGTTGATTTCTCCAAAATGATGTCTCCAAATCGAGCTCCCGATACTAATCGGGGCTCCTCTCATTCCGCCAACATCAGGTCAGCCATCTCCTCTTCCCCCCTTAGCTACTCCATGTGCCAATTGAGGTTGTTGGATAGATTTATGCAATGTTTATGCTCTGTGCTTTATTTTCAGTAATGTATGTAATCCTAAAAACCTAATTGCTAGTGAAGTAGTACTCTAGTTTGATTCTTTAGGAAAATTAGAGTTAATTTTACTATATAGTGCTTAATGTTTAAGCCTTAATCCACCCGAGAATCGGAAATGGAATGAGATATTTGGAACTTTAGATATACGTATATATCACATGACCTGCGGACAAGAAATGAATCCTGAGCCTTTCGATAAGACTGTTGAACTTACTAAGAGTATTTTTGTTGATTTGTAAGTTTCTAGATTTAAGTAGCAGCACATAAGTGGGAGAGGGAGTTGCTTGCTGCAATATCTGTAAATTATACGTGAGAATTATAATTTTTTGTTAAAACTAATAGGACAATGTCGCTTATCTTTTCCGCCCTTTGTGAGTCATTTTGAAATGAGCTAATGGAAGTTAATGTTAAGAGTTAACTTATCAATCAGGCTGAAATCAGTAGAACGTATCCTCGACAGATATACATTTGAACTTAGACTTTTCTTTTCTAATTTCATTGACATGACATTTTTTTCGTTTTAGGCAAACTCCCTTGCAGTTCATACATATTGTTGGCAACCTGATGAGGATTTGGTCTGTTTACTCTATGTACCGTTATCTGTCGGAATCAGGCGCTTCTGTTGTGCTGTTTATCTTCAGCTGTCTTGTTCCCTCATCAATTCTCTTTTTACTTCTGCAAAAACCTTGGAAAGGCAGGGCTCTTACTAATACTCAGGTCTTTTGAAGCATTTCCCTCTTCTTCCCCTTGATTGCTTCAATATGGGATACTTGCTTGACTCTCCTCGCTTACATGGTTTAGCTTTTATTTGTTTGTAGGTAGTGCCTTCTTTAATAAATGGTGCTATAACAGCTCTTTACTTCATCATGTGGGGAAAGGGGCTTAAAACCTGTGGACCTCTCAGGTAAAGTTTTTAACTAAACAGTTATGGAAGTTTCAGTTTCAGTGCACCTAGTTGTTAACAAGATAGTACATCAGATAGATGTGATCCTGCTGTTAACCTTGAGTAGTCAATATGTTACTAGTATTTGTCTTTTTGCATTTCTTACTGTTTAGTTCAAACGAGTACTCTAGCATTATTTCATTTGAGTTATGATTGTTACCTCCTCTTTTTCGTTTCTCAGTTGATGCTTAGGAAGTTTGCACACAAATTAAGGAAATTTTATTTTTCCTGATCTGTCCTTAATCATTACGTTGTATCAATTGAGAAGTCAATAACATGGGTATCTTAAGTACAATTATTGGGTAAAAATGGAATACTATAGCCGAAAGTACCTAAGATATAAAATATTTTCCAAATAGGTGAAACCACCAATTAATAAAAAGTTGGAGAGACTATATTTGCTATGCGTGCTGAGCTCCAAAAGTATGGTTTAACAATTTATTTTATGATCCATTAAACCAGGCCTCTTATGCAATTTGAAGGATATAGTGATATATTACAACATTTAAAGAAAAGTAGTTTTTTTTTTTTTTTTAATATATCAATTGTTGTTGTGTCTTTTTCTCGGAATTAAGTTTCTCTGCTACTTAATTAAGGGTTGCTTTTTTAGCATAAAAGAACTTGAAACTTTGCCTAAAATGAGATTGACTCTTCAAATGTTTATTCATTGTACTCATCTGTTGCAAATGTTTCTAATTGTTTCAGGGCCATATTGGCTGAGTACTCTGGTGCCTTTCTTGGAGTATTATCGGGTGTCTTGTATGGTAGGAAAGGCCATGTTTGGAAAAAGGTAAGTTCTTATATATCTTTTATATGCATTGTAGATAGGTTTGCTTGTTCTTTGAGTCAGTTGACTATTTCTAGCTAACCGTTGCACTTTGATTGGAAGAATTACTTTGTTCCATAAATAAAATACAATATAGAAGATTGCTTTTCCTGTTAATTCAGTAGAGGACATAGCTTTACTTTTGGACTAGATCTTACTTGATCTGGTTTTATTTTTTTAGCTTTTCTAATTGTTAGAGCATATGATCTTTATCAGGTAGGCGGCCTTTTTGCTATGTTGATGTCGTTTTACTTATTATCTGAAGGATGGTCCACGGCCTCACATTCTCCTTTCTATATCCTTTCAATATAATCTTCATACTTCAATATAAAGTCACCTCAAAGATAGTGCTGATTTTTTGCATTCTTCTATTGGTTTAATTTTTCCACCTGATAGTGAACTTAACCCAAAGATACCATTTAGCGATAATCCAGACACAGAGATTCAGCCTGAAGAAGATTTTGGAGTGTTCAACATGCTAATTCCTGTGCTTGCTGGAATTTTATCAGCACTAAGAAGGGTAATTGCTAGACGTGTCTCACTGAAGGTATTCATGGGCTTTGCTTCTCAGTAAACCTTGGTTAAGATGCATAATTAATTCATAAAATAGCTCTCATAACTATTGCACTTGCATCCAAGGATATATTAAGGAACGAAACTTGACAACTTTTATTCCTTCACTGTCACTCATTCTATTCTATGATTGCAGAACCAACTGAAAAGGCGGCTACATGCCATAACTATTGCTTCTGCTACCTGTTTTCTCTTCCCCGTTGCCATGTGGGACATGATCACTGTGAGTGTGACTTGATACTCTCTCCCATGACTTGCTTTCTGCTTTTTCCCTCGAATCTTGTACAATGTAATATGATGACAGGAGACTGATTCTCTCATTTATTTGTTGTCGTGCTTACTTATTGCTTGCGATGTTTCAGGGATCAGACAGTGTAGAGTTGCCATTCTCTCCATGGGCCTTTTCAAGCTTTGTTCTATTTGGGATTATCTTCATCTTTTATGTGGACAGTATAGCAGAGGAGAGGTACTTTCTTCTTCTCCTTATATGTTTATGTTTAATACTTCCATTATGGAATCTATTGTCGGTGTTATACCGATAAACTCGAGATGGACTCTGTGGGCTGATATATAGATACACATGTACCTTGGTTTCTTATTCAAGAGAAGATTCTCTACATGAGTTACCTAATCTATACCTCTAGGATCCGACTAGGAGCAGACAAGCAGTTTATAAAACAAATCCTTGAAATAATAATTTTTTTTTATTTTCGCTTCAACTATTACTACAAATAAAGCAGTAAATTACATGGACGTAGTGTCCTTGACATCTTCATGTAGACAATGGTATAGACACGGAAGGATTTCCTCCCAAAGGCGCAATTCATCTTCCAAGGATGTTCTTTGAATTTGTGGCAATCCTCCAGTATATTGTGCCAAGGATGGTCATCAGTTCCATTTACATGAAACAATTTATATATCACCTCAGAGTCAATTTCAAAGATGATCTTTTCAACTTTTCTATCCCATGCCAAAGAAAGTCCCACACGAAAGGCCAAAAGCTCCGCAACATTAATTGATACGCCTAGTAACTTCTTGGAGAAACCAATGACCCAGGTCCTTGAGCATCTCTCAACAGCCCCCCAATAGCCACGTTGTTCGTGCTGCCGAATAGACTAGCATCCATTTTCATCTTGACCCAGCCCCAAGGTGGAGCCACCCATCGTACAGCTCCAGCGATGGTTGGCCTGCTGCTGCGCGTCAGAGATGGGAATGCTGCCACCAAGTCGAGTAATATGCACCTAATCTGCTCAGTCACCACACGAAAATAAGTTTGTTGTGATATAGTTTACCATTCCTTTTTCTTTTTTGTTGTCTGTTTGAAAAACAATGCTGGACCCTTTTTTCCTTCTTTAAAAAAAAAAAGGCATATTACAAGAGGTAACCATCCGGAGGAATTAACAGTAATGAACAAAAATTAAAGGAACAAGGCACTATCTGTATTTTAGTTGAAATGTTGTTCCCACTTTTGACAATTGAGGATGTATCTTGAACTTTTTAATTCAATGTGGCTATTAGAAGATAAAATGGAACACTGCTTTTCTGTAAAATAATTACTATTTATCCTGTCATGCATTCTAAACAAATTTTGTTTTATCTCATGCTCTGGGTGTCAACTTGTTTCTGTTACCTGCTTCTGCTCCTAGTCTTTTTTATTTTCAGCCCTAAGTTTTATAGATCGACCTCGCTCACCTGTGGTTGCACCCTAGCTTAATACTTTGATGCTTACAGTCACTGCTCTGCGTCAGGTTGGATCTGTGCAATTGGACTTGGTTATACTAAAATATGATCAATATTATATGATAACTATCATAACCTGCATTGCTGAATTACATATTGTTCCTTGGCATGCTTTGCAGATTGCATATGGTGTTCTCATCGGCTAAACATTTAATTGTTGCTGGAGGATGTATCATAATCATGGAGTTCGTTTACAACATGGATTTCTCCCTGGCTGGTTTCCTACTCTGTGCTGCCATTTTGAGCTTCGGTATGAACTAGAGCTTTAATTTCCAAGTTTAACATTGACATGTCTCCTTCAGTTCTTTTTATGTTATATATTTTTAATCCAATTTCTATGATTAGATCGTCCACTTCGTTGTCACTTGTCATAGTTGGTAAGTAATTTGTAGTTTCTGTTACTTAGACAATTCTTTCTGCATGTAGCTGAATTGAAATTGTAGTTGCAGGAGAATACATGTTCAGTTTTAGGAAAGTAACTTTTATTTGAACCATTAGTATCCAACCTTTGCTCCCTAGTTTAGAAGTGTTCTTAAGTACCTATTTGATGTTTTCATTATCATATTTCTGTGTCTTAAAATACCCTGCCAGTTTTTAATGTGGCATCACCGTATGAGGAATGTCAGAAAGGCTTCAATGTTCTTATCAGTTATCACATCCCTGACAATGTCAACTGATTCTTTAATCCTTGGTTTTTCTAGATCTGCTTGTCAATATGAACTGATAAGAGAAGTTATTATGTCTAACATTGAGAATATTATTTTGCAGGGATACATGAAGCAACTTCTCTGGACCATATCAGAAAAGACTCCTTGCAGAGCTCGGACCTATCTAATGGAATTTTTGATGACAGAATTCAGATGTCTACGCTACCAACTTAAAGTTGACAAAGGAAATTGTGCTATCCAACCTAATTACTACCAACTTGACGTAAGAAATTGGCCTTGTTTTTGTTTGTGCTATCCAACATTTTTATTTTCCTACATCTGTTGGATTTTGTTTTCTTCTTTGCGAGTCTTGTGGAAGCTAGCGGGATTTCTATTTAATGCAGTTGATTCATAATAGATATAAACCTTCATGTTAGAGCAAGTCCTTAAAATAATTCTCCAGATTTGATTTGAGGTCCCTTGTTGGATACTGGAGCTCACATGATAAAAAGATGTGCCCTCAACTCAAAGAAATGTCTCTAAGCCTCATTGTCAAAAAGAAATGAAATTTGAGGACTAAGATTTTCATGTTGTGAAGAAGGCTGGATTGTCGACTTATATGGTTTCTCACATTCTTGTTTTCATTTCATGTAGGTATAACATCTCTGACTTGATACCTAATCAACAGCAATTTGTGTTGGATGGTTATGTTATGTGTTCCCATGCACAACCGATTAGAGGCCGCTGCAAGATACTTTTACGAACTGCTGTTGACAAAATTTCCCCGAGAATCTAATAGAGTTCTCTATTGTGGGGGTCATGGGGAAGTTTTACCAATTACCGATGATGGTGCTGCATACCTGGAAGCCTGGAAGCATGTTATGGATAGTTTTAAGTTTTTTCTTACCAGTAAATATCACTATTCAAGCCCATCTCAATTGTTGAGTTCTTGGCAAAACTATCGAAAAGGAATGTATGTCAATATGTTGGCTGCATCTCATTTATTGATTTCTTGGCAAAACTTGTACAATCGAAAAGCATCACAGAGCTTCTGCATTATTGTGATTATGTACCATTGATTTGTTGGGATAATTCGTCAAAATTTCAAATAACTCTTTCTTATCGTTTTGAAAATTCTGAGAAAATTCTTCTTCACCCGAGAGCAAAAGTGTTTGGTGGTCGATATGTGATTGCTTGTGTTATGTATAGAGAAAAATTCAATTAGTCTTTTAAAGTAACTTGCGTTCAATTTGATCCTCTAAAGCGATTGTAGCTATGATTCGATGGTTAAAGAAAAATACGGAAAAGAAGAAATAAAAGTTAAAAACTCTTTGGCTTCGCCCGGGTTCGAACCGGAGACCTTCAGTGTGTTAGACTGACGTGATAACCAACTACACCACGAAACCATTTGTTTTAAAGTTGATGCAGTTTAATATTTGATCCATTTCATTAATAAATTTGTTTTAAAGTGGATGCAGTTTAATATTTGATCCATTTCATTAATAAATTTGTTTTAAAGTGGATGCAGTTTAATACTTCATCTATTTCACTAATAACTTTCTACGGTGAGTTCCAATTTTAATTACAAATTACTTCTAAATTATAATAGATATATATAAAATGAAACTAAATTATGAAATTATACTTTATTTAATTTCATAATATACTTATTATATAATTACATAGTATAGTTTGGAAATAATTTACGATCAAAGTGTATCAAAATTGAAACTTAGAAAGTTATTAATGAAATTGGGGAAGTATATAACAATTAATTCTCGTTATCAACTCTCCTTCAAGGCCGTTCAAACTAGTTTGGATATTGAACATGTATTCTCTAAACGCCAATATACTTACTGTTAGATCGGAATCTCTTTTGATTTGGATTGGGAGAAAATTACCCTTGTATTCTTGAGAACATAATAAGACAGTGAGTAAGTCTTGTGAAAATCTTGATTTTACTAAACAATAGGAAAATCAACACTTTATTGATATATATTAGGGAAGTATGTTCAACACTGGGTAGGAGAGGTATTGATTTTCAAAAGAATTTGGTGTGATAGATTCATTAAGTCGTGATGTGTTTTAATGGGAAAAATTGGATTAGTAATTCATAGTGGAGTAAGTATAGTAAAAGGTAGAACTTTCCTATGTAATAGGAAAGTCTGATTTTATAAAAAAAAACCCAGCCAAATAATAAGTTTTCGGTCAGATGACTCAAATTCGGCCAGTCTGGTTTCGTTATAAATATGCTAATATAAAATATAGAGACCAGCTTCAAAATAACCAGAAAACACATAATAAAGGTGTACTGCGTGTTTTTTTTTTTTTTATCGATTCTTCTCTATTACACCATCATATCGTTTCTTCTTCTTTACGAATCCAATCGCCTGAGATCTCTTATGTTGCATATCCACGCCCACAGCCGCCTCACACGTAGATCTGCTGGAAATTTTGGGCATTCAAGTAAAAAACATGTGGATCCGGTGAATTTATTGCATTCATATTTAGTGAATTCAAGGAGATCTAAGCTCCTTACTACCAGGAAATTCGAGGATATTGCCGCCTCCAACAAATTAGAGGAGATCGCTGATCCACTGCGATCCATACATCCATGCCCGAGATAGATCATACGATTTAGGATTCCGACTAGGTACGAGCGTTTTACTTTCGTGATCTCAATTAAATTTTGTTACAGATGTGGTAGAATACAGTTCCCAACCTTTAATTGAAGACAAGTGTGTTGTAGATTGATATTTTACTATAATATTTTGTACTGTAGTGATAAAGTGTCTTGATGTAGTACACCTGGATGCATTGTCCGGTCTTGTCCATTCACTTTGGCATATACCATTTTCTTTTTCGAGTTAATTCAGTTAACCACCGACCTCATTTCTCATCTAAGTGTGTATTAACGCCTTATCAGTAAACTTTTAAGGTGATTTCACCTTATATGGACGTTTGCCTATAATAACTATGTTCGGTAGATACTAATAAGGTGACCAATTTAAATAGATTATTTATTTATTTTTGTGAAAAATATGGTGACTCGTGGGTTACCCTATCATTTCATTTTGCTAAACAAAAACTAAATATTGGATTTGGATTTATAACCGGATTCCAAGGCATACGGGCCTAACTGTTTGTGTCGATTGGGGCTCTGGGCTTAAGAAGTAAGAACTTACATGGGCCGATCCGGATACTTTAGATACAGTCGTCGTCGTCATTTCTATTCCTAGTTTTACAGTTTTCGACTTTTAGGGGCGGAAACCCGAGATACACAAAATCAGATGTTGTTTTGTCCCTAAATTCACTACGCACCATTTCTGCTACAAATTCGGACCCCCAAATTTGTACTAGTACTACTCATTCAACTCAATTCCCTCTCGTCACTCCACAGTAACCTTGCTCTCAGGTGCAGGTTGCCGTTTCGCCACCCTCTGTTTCTCTAGAACAATCCCCACATTTCCGCCCTCAATCACGTCCAGCTCTTCCAGGTAATCTCATCACTCTCAATGATGATATCATGCAGAGATGATGGTCCCGATTCCGCTGTCTAATTCTGCTCCAATTCAATTTCATTGAAACTCTTTCGTCTTAATTTCTGTTTTGGCGTGGATTTTAATTTATGCGACTTGGTGCATGTTTTTTTTTTGTTTTTGTTTTTACAGGAATGGCTAGCTTGGTTGAGCGGCTCCGTGATCGATCTGAACGGAAACCGCTGTACAACATTGACGCTGACTCGGATGATGATTTCGATTTTGTGCCTGAGAAGAAGAAATCTGGCTCCGGTTCTTCTCGGAGCAGAATTCAGAAGACTGAGCAGCAGGATGAAGAAGTGGAGGAGGTGAATTCTAAATCTAATATTCATTTCTGTGCCTTTATTGTTTTCTTTTTTCTTTTTTGTTTAGTTTTCTTTTTGGTTGTTGTTGTTGTGGCCTTTAGGGATTAGTATTTACAATTGATAGTTGTCAGCTTATGTAAATGTGTCTACATGCTTTTTTTGGTTTGACATACCTGTGTTCATGAGCTGCGACGGTGTTGTGATTTATGTGTATTCCATTTTTGGTGGGTTGAAAAGGGGAAACTGATGTTACATTGGATAATGGGTTTAGGATTCTGTCCCAAATCGTGCGAAATAGTTGATATTGTATATGCACCGTGACTGAATGCTGTTAATTTGGAAACTAATGTGTATTGTGTACAATGCAGCAGGCTGCATATGTAATTATTGCAGCACTGCTTACCCCCGCACCAAACATCATGACTCTTTGTACATTGTATGGTCTGGAAAAGAGATGGGGATACAGCTTTGAGAATTCTTCTCTTACGTTGTTTTTATTGCAAGTTTAATCTTACACTGTAGACTGAATTTGGAATACAAGACAAACTATTACATGCGCAATCTTTGTTCAATGTTACAATACTAGGCACTGGCCAACAAAATCAATTAGAATTATATATAACCGCATTATTTGAAAATCAGATCATCACACACAACTAATGTTAGCCTGGTTGTACTTATGTAAAACCTCAACTATTTTTCATGTATATCATTTTTTAAATCTTCGTACGTCGGGATTTCTGCCTAAGGTACTCCATCCACTTTAGTTGAGTTCATTGAAGATTTAGTGCCCGCTCAAAGCCTCTGTGTCTTCCTAATACGCATCACTACTGAAAGATAAAATATTGATGAACGAGTAATTTAACATGGATGCATACCTATGTGTTAGATTAAACATGCGGGAATTGCCCAAATGTAGCTCCTTTATTTTCTTTCTCAACGATTTTTGTTTGTCAGGCCATTCATCAAGCTAACAACTTTCTGTTCTATTAGTCTCAGTAATGTGGAACCATTTATATTCTATGGCGATCCACCTTGTTTAGTGTAATCTCAAATTTTCTGTAATTGGTAGACTTTCTAATGAAAGTTAATAATTCGAAAAGCAGTTTCATTGCTGATTTCATAATTAATAAATATTATGACAAAACAAAATGGCCGACTTTCTCAGCATGGACAGGTGTATCTGCTATTACCCAGTTTCTATATCACATGGTATACTGGATAATATTATTTATTTCTTTATAAGGATCTTATGTGGGGACGTTATTGAAGTTATATAATCGATATCTGATATGTACACGTGCCTCCGGTGTTGGTTTCAATTTCCACGAACGTGAAGTCATAGTGTTTCTTTTGTTGTCATTTAAAATTATTCGTTTTGAAACTGATCTAATTATTTCAATTATGCCATTACATTCTATAAACAGATCGAAAGATCATGTGAAGCTTGCGGCAAAAATGAGAATCTTATAAGCTGCGACACATGTGCCTGCTGCTATCATCCGAACTGTTTAGTGCCCCCACTGCGAGGTCCTCTTCCTATAAGCTGGAAGTGCCCACAATGTGTAAGCTTTTATTGTATTTCTCCCTACTGAAGTTTAATCTGATGCATCGATAATTGAGATGGCTCATATATACGATGTGTTATGTCAGGTTGGCCCACTAAGTGAGATTGAAAAAATTTTGGACTGTGAGAAGCGCCCAATTGCTGCAGACAACAGTGATGCATCTGAGCAGGAGTTAAATCAAGTTCCTGTAAAGCAGTACCTTGTGAAGTGGAAAGGACTGTCTTACCTTCATTGCACATGGTACGATTCATTTTTTTCGTGTTATTTTTATGAATTTACTCAACTAAGTAGCTAAAATACTTCCTTTTTGTCTCTTACTATTTTGTATGCTTCTTTTCTCTCTTAACTGAAGACATTTTCTCTTTAGAATCGGCAGCTTTGAACTGTCTATTCCAGGAATCAGCTATGGCATTCACATGTTTCCTGAATCTTTATGATAATAGGACTAAGAAGGAATGTTTTCATTACTTATAAAACCAAGGAGTATATATAAGTGAGATAAATTCTCTGGTCTACATGAATCTGGAGAAGACCCAACATGCATGTTTAGCTACAACCTTTTAACGCACTTCATGCTGCATATTTTGTTTCAGGGTGCCCGAGACGGAGTTTATCAAGGCCTACAAATCAAATCCGCGTTTGAGAACTAGAGTAAACCATTTCCATAAGCAAGCATCCGCAAGTAACACAGACGATGAATTTGTAGCTATCCGAGCAGAGTGGACAACTGTTGACCGCATTATTGCTTGCAGGTTTTCACGATTCATTTGAATATAATGAATAAGAATACCCTCCACATGCAACCTATCTTCTTTATAATAGTATCATAGTACCATGGGATATTGGATTAGCCTTTTCTGGCAAAATGATGGCTGTACACAAGTGTCTCTCAAGATAGGAAATTTTTAACTAGCTTACTAAGTATTCTGGTAACTGTATGGTATATTTCTCTAACAGTTTGACTGTTTTCAAAATCTCATCAAGGGAAGTAGATGAAGTTAAACAATATCTCGTTAAATGGAAGGAGCTTCCATACGATGAATGCTACTGGGAGATGGAATCTGACATTGCCTCCTTTCACGAAGAAATTGAGAAGTTTAATGAAAGGTCTCGACGTAAAAAGTCTATGACAAAAAAAAGAGCACCATTAGTGATGCGTTGGAATCAAAAAAAAAACAGAAAGAGTTTGAACGGTATGATAGCAGCCCTAGTTTTCTTGCTGGAGGTACACAATCCTTTCATCAAGTTTGTACTGTTCTATTTTCTATGAGAGTTAAATCTTATTTGACACTGATGATTTAATTAAACTTAAGGTTCACTACATCCGTATCAGCTTGAAGGGTTGAATTTTCTCCGTTTTTCTTGGTTCAATCAGACTCATGTGATACTTGCAGATGAAATGGGACTTGGTATGCTTCTTGTTCCTTCAAATTAACTGTTTCATCTGCTTTCTTTATCCTCTTTTTCTTCAGTTATGTAGCATGTTATGTTCTTATAAATGCAGGTAAAACAATACAGAGTATTGCTTTTCTAGCATCTCTTTTTGAGGAAAATGTCGCTCCTCATCTTGTAGTTGCTCCTCTTTCGACTCTAAGGAATTGGGAGCGTGAATTTGCTCTATGGGCTCCTCAAATGAATGTTGTAAGTATGCATTATCCTGAGTTATTTGGTGTAGCCTCTACAGGAACTTGATGAATTTTCAATTGCTGTAGGTAATGTATGTTGGCTCCTCTCAAGCACGCAGTGTAATCAGAGAGCATGAGTTCTATTATCCCAAGTCTAAGAAGAAGAGTAATAAAAAAAAGAAATCCGGTCATGCTTTCGGCGAAAGCAAACACGACAGAATAAAATTTGACGTACTTTTGACATCATATGAAATGATCAATCTGGATACATCATCTTTGAAACCCATGAAGTGGCAGTGCATGGTATGCTGACCTCCACATAGTTTTGCCTCTCTAATGATTACTATTCTTTTCTTGCTTATTTGATATTTTATGCTTACCTTTTAATTTTATAATTTTTTTAATGTCTCTCTGCAGATTGTTGATGAAGGCCACCGCCTCAAGAATAAGGATTCAAAGTTGTTTAATATGTTGACGCAGTACCCAAGCAGACACCGGGTCCTCCTGACAGGAACCCCACTTCAGGTAAGTTACACTGGTTTTAATATGACCCACCTGGAACTTCCCGACTGTGTATTGCTTATTTGAATGATTGTATTATTATATGAAAGAAGAAAGGCCATTGAAGATCGATTTTTAATGTCTTACACTATAGTTTGATCTGAATTCTGAGCAATGATGTTTTATGAGTAAAACTTAATTTATCTTTCTTTTGCCAAGTTACTTTTACATAGTTAATGCCTATTTTGTATTACTTGGGCGTGTCATCTTAGAAGTGGAGTTGCAATGTTTCTGTGGTAATAATTATGCCAAAAATATTCTGAGAGTTCCAGGTCTTGAAGGATTGGAAGAGGGTGTATAGTTCATGATTACTGAATGTTTTTTAGCATAATGTTATCACAAATGATTGCCCATCTAAATAGGAAAGTGCCAAAGGATTGGTTTGGCATTTTCTAAAAATTATTCTTGACTGATGAGTTAAAACTCTCAAGTGTCAAGTGCACTTGGAATGTCATTAGATGACTGTATGGTTTAGATTATTTTACGCCTCAAAACTTACAATATGGGTAAAAATTGTCGAACTCCCTGGACATGAGAGAATCATATTATATTTCTACTTCTCTGTGAGCTATTGTGCTTGGCTGGTGCTGAACTACCTTCAACGTATAAAACCTGTAACTTAATGGCCTCCACACTTTATTCTATTATATTTTTGGCTGTGAAATAATATTAACAGTGTTTTTTTTTCATATCAGAACCATTTGGATGAACTCTTCATGCTTATGCATTTCCTCGATGCTCGAAAGGTAAGTACTTTGCAACTAATGCTGTTTATTAATCTGTTATTCAGTTATGAAGAAGCTGTAATTGAATTCTGTTGCATGCAGTTTGACAGTTTGGAGGAGTTTCAGGATGAATTCAAGGACATCAACCAAGAGGAACAAGTTTCTAGGCTTCACACCATGCTGGCACCACATCTTCTGAGAAGTACGAGCCATTTATCTCATATATAACTGTAGTTTGTTTCTATTAGGTTGGACGTCTCTGTAGCATGAGTTTATATAGTGCACAGCTGTCAAATGGTAATATCTACTGGGTTCCGAAATAGTTTTGTGATTGGTTACTGAAACGTGGGATTGCACAAGATGAGCAAAAGAACTCATGCTGGCACCACATTTTCTACGGGCAATTTATCTCATATATAACTTGGTAGTTTGTTTCTATTAGGTTGGACGTCTGTGTAGCATGAGTTTATATAGTGCACAGCTGTAAAATGGTAATATCTACTGGGTTCCGAAATATTTTTGTGATTGGTTATTGAAACATTGAATTGCACAAGATGAGCAAAAGAATGTGTGAAATACAGTCGTGTAAGGCATTTATTTTTCTTATTTCTCCATCAAGCCCACGATGCAAGGTATTTTTTTTACTCCTGCCAAAAGCATCTGATGAAGCTTTTGCTATGTATACCTTGTCTACTTTTGACATAACATTTGATCTTTTCACTTTCTCTGCTTTGGCCAGCTTCATCTTTATCAAGTTCAGGCTTATCTTTCCGTACAGGATTGTCCAGATTCCCACCTCGCTTCTTTGCTGCTAAATATTTTTGTATATTGCTATGTCGGAGCTGAATTTACCTCTAGCTCTAAGCACTTCCTCCATTTTTTTTTTCTTGTTAAGACCTCCAGTAACGATGGATACTGCTTAATGCCTAAATGACAGTCGAGAAAACCATGGTGTCAGCCTGTCCTTTTATCAAGATAATTTTTAATTTTTTCTAGTTTAAGATGTCGAAGGGTATATATTTCATTTTCTCTTTTCCCTTTCTTTCTGACCATGCTGAGTCTTTTCTGTACCATTTAGTCCTGACAGAAATTTTAATTGCTTCAAATTGCAGGAGTGAAGAAAGATGTCATGAAAGAGTTACCTCCTAAAAGGGAACTTATATTGCGTGTTGAGTTGAGTAGCAAGCAGAAAGAATATTACAAGGCAATATTGACAAAAAATTATGAGATACTAACCCGAAAGGGTGGTGCACAGGTTAGTTAATCTTCTGCCTTGTAGTTGCAGAATCTTTCATGTCACTGTAACAAGAATCTAACCTAGTTTAACTTGTTGTCTACTAGATATCCCTCATAAATGTTGTGATGGAACTGCGCAAGCTGTGTTGTCATCCCTTTATGTTGGAAGGAGTTGAGCCAGATGATAGTGATGAGTTCAACAAGTAATTATGTTTTTCAATTTAGTGTTGTTTTTGCTCTTATTGACAGAATGGATAGAATTACTATCTTCTTAAGCTGTGAATTAACATTTTTGCATGGCAACTTATTTAGATGATACTCTGTTTCCTTAAATGTTCCTTGAAAATGTACATACCCGTATTAATTTGATGTCCATTTACTGATTGGAGTGGTTCTTTCTGGCAACTGCCATTAACGGGACAGGCAACTGTTGGAGTTTTCTGGAAAAATTCAACTTTTGGACAAGATGATGGTCAAGCTTAAGGAACAGGGCCACAGGGTTCTGATATATTCTCAATTTCAGCATATGTTGGACCTGTTAGAAGATTATTGCACTAACAGGGTATGTATTACCAAGTGTATGAATTAGTGACAAAATTTATCAAAGTTTTAACACAAGCTCATATTTGTTTACCAGAAATGGCTATATGAAAGGATTGACGGTAAAGTTGGTGGAGCAGAACGGCAAATTCGAATTGATAGGTTTAATGCTAAGAATTCGTCGAGATTCTGTTTTCTGCTATCTACTAGAGCAGGAGGTTTAGGAATAAACCTCGCAACTGCTGACACTGTAGTTATTTATGACAGGTAAGACTGATAAAGGTTTTAGTGGCATTGACTCTTTTTAGTATGGTTTCTTATATAATACTCCCTCTGCTCTATTTAAGAATTCCTAATTGGTTACTTTCTGTCTTTCTCTAAGCTGAAGGAATATAATAAGATATTAGTTTGTGGGAGGTAAATATTATATTGGTAACGTTGTAAGTAGGTGATAAAGTATGAAAGAGACTGCATAAAATAGTGATAAAGCAGGAAAGAGAATAATAATTGATGAACAGGGTAATAACTTTCCCTTTTGGGTTAGGAAGTTTGTAATGGTAATGGAACTTCAAAAATGGAAAGTATTTATTATATTTCCTAATAGTATGTTTCCCTTTTCGCTGTATTCTCGGTGTTACTGTTATATATCAAAGGGATTAACAAAATGTCAGTGTGGTGATGATGGAATTTTGCACATTTGTTGTGCTACTAGTATAACATTCATGTTGTGAAAGTACACCTAAAGAAGCAAATGAGAACTGAGAAGTAGATTTACGCCTTGATGTCAATTTAAATTATAAATCAATGAGATCTGATACCCCGAGATTCACATCACCATTTTATTGACTTTAGGTTTGGGTTTGAACTTGGTAGCTATATTTTGACCCCAGCCTACGTCCATCACCAATGACAACAGGCTAACCTCAGTCATCTTCCCGCCCACCCACACACACCGAATATTACTTGTGGCTTCTCAGTTGAGTTTACTAAAATTTGCAGTGATTGGAATCCTCATGCTGATCTCCAAGCAATGGCAAGGGCTCATCGACTTGGCCAGACAAACAAGGTCATATAAGTTGTAGATAATGTCATGGAAAATTCTTGATGTGTACATTTCTTTTGTCAATGGCTTTATGCTTCTCTGCTTGCAGGTAATGATATATAGATTTGTAACTCGAGGAACAATTGAAGAAAAGATGATAAAGATGACTAAAAAGAAGATGGTTTTAGAGCATGTAGTTGTTGGAAAGCTGAAAACGCAGAATATCAACCAGGTAAAGAGTGTAGACTTGATGATTATATATGTACACTTAAGTTGCACCATTAGACATTGAGATTAGATTAAACTTTGGCACAGAAGAATCTTCTGATTCGAACTGAGTTCTAGTGTGTAAGATTGATAAACTTGTGTCTGAGGTTCGTTTCAGTATATCAAAACGGCATATGAACACAAGTCATTGAATTTTCTGATACCTAAGGTGTTTCTGGAACTTAACTAAATGAAGTATGATCCACTCTCTCTATTCTTTTTTACTAGTGATAGATTTGCTTTTGGGTTCCGGATGGGCTGTTCTAACAAATATGTTCTAGATTCTGTTTTAGCCGTTGGATGAATGGCACATGGAGATTGGAGTACAAACTAACAGATACATGCATACACTGCTACTTTTTCCATATTATCTGTCCTATGCATTTTGTTGCATGAATCATATAAAACATATTAATGGACGAGTAGAAAAAGACAACCAAAGTGGTAGCACAACCTAATGTCCCTTCTTAATTCCTACTATTTCTTACAAATTTAATTCATGGACTTGTTTGGTTTAATTTCCAAACTCATACCAAGTAATATTATGTATGGTTTCCTTAATTCACATTTTTATCAATTCGTTATTATTTAATTTTGAACTAGTATCTGTGTATCAAACTATATGTATTTAATAGTCAAATATTGAAATAATATAACTGGACAAAAAACTAAGAAAAGTAAAAGAAGTAGAGAATAAAGGAAAAACCTTAAAATAAAATGAAAGTTTAAAACTTAAATGAGCATCATCATTAACTCCGGTAGTACGAGTACAGAGGTGTAAAATTGTAGGTTGCCGTCCTGGCTAGCGGATAATTTTGTGGCAAGTAAAGTATAAAGTAAATTGTTTTTCCTGACAAATGGAAAAAAAAAGAAAACTTTTTTGTGCTTTCAAAGAAAAAGTTGTTATTAGTTGAGGGTAAAAAGAATTTGTTGGTCCACCCGTAAGTTGAGGATTAGGATTATATTTATGCGTTACAAACATGTCTGTAATTCATTAGTAATTTTGAACTGTTTAATTTGTTTGAAATGATATAGTAATAGTTGATCATCACTAATCCCTTGTCAATATATATTCTAAATAAAAAAGAAAATAGAGAACCTTTAATCTCGCTAGATTTAAATGTTCATTAAAGTGACTCTTTCACGTTTGGATTATTTGTTACACATGATGATATAGAATATTACTTGAAGTGTAAATAATTTTATCCGTCATAATGGACCATTATTCTCATCCAACTGCATCCATCAAATAATAATAGTTTTCATGAAATTTAAAGTGGTAAATTATTTACCAACTTGTCAATTGACGTGTGGATGACAGGTCAAGCTAGTACAACCGACACCTACCCAACACGTCCACCACTACATAGTGGGTATTGGTTTGGTTCTTATGTAAAAGTAAAAAAGTAATTTTAAATGAAGTCAAGTTGAAAAGGGCGAGGAATATACCATTTAACATAAAATTTGGAACTATGCATAGTAGAGGTAACCAACCAGTAACAAATGAACAAGAAATGCACAAATAAAAAAATAAAAAATCATTAAGAGAGAAAGCTTAAGCACTTGTTTGTTTATCCCTTGGAATTTAATAATTATTTGAGTGCACGAATGATGAAACAAACAGAGCCTAGAGAAATGGAATGGATGAGCCTGTTAGTTCTCCATGTGCCGTTCTTCCTGTGGCTAGAACAGAATAGAACATATTGTTAGAACAGGCCATCTAAAGTGTTGCTTTTTATTACATTGATCAAGGATTTAATAGAATATTGATTTTTGGGGTTACTATGTTCATGAAATTATGAGTGATAATAGTATGAGAGAGAATGGATGTAGTATGAAAAGGACTGGATAAAAAAGTAAGAAATGGGGACGATGGGAAAATGAAAACGCATCACTTGTAAAAAAAACGTTTAAAATCGAAAACTTTTTCACTTGTACAAAACTGGAGGGATTATTATCGAGTAGTGACTGCCATGAAGTTTGATTCCACAAAAAATGGCAAAATGAAACTCAAAACTATTGTCTCATTTCTTCACCAATATATTAGTTGATTCTTAAGAAGGGTAACCTCGGTAGGAAAAGGCAATCTGTCGATTGTGCTATCCAGTTGAAATTTCAATTATACCTTTGCAGTCTGAGATGCTAATTATTTTGTTTCCCCTATAAGTTAACACATCCATTGCATCCTTGTCATTGTGCTTTTTACTGGGTTTTGCATAAAGTCTTACTATACTGTATGTTACGAGGCCGATTCTGGGAATGTTTCTTTTCCATATGCAACTTTAATACTGTAGTGGTGCATTTCATTTATTGGGCGCACCTTGGTTCTCCAACATATAGCTAATTTTAGAGACAATGAGTACTTTGCAGGGACCGTATACAATTTATGGGCTTTACAACATGACTTCGATCACTTTATGGAAACTGCATTTTTGATGTCCACTAAGCCTTGCAATTCTACTAGTCTTTAAGAATCTCAGCACGAGAAATTCACACAGACACCCCCCCCCCCCAAAAAAAAAAAAAAAAAACCCGCATGAGTAACTCATGAAGGGCAAACAGAGTTGAACTGCTTTGTGCATATCGAGAAATTCGAAGATTCAACCAGCGGATTGCCAGGATATTTTTTCTTCCTCGAACCACAGTACCTATTTATACAAATAGAAGACAAAAAATTACCAATGTACCACCAAGTAAAATACAGTCACTACCAAAATACTCTTCAATGGTGTCATGCTGCTATCTATCAGTTGGAGAACACTTATTAAATAAACAAACATGTGCAATATACACAAGTTTGGTGTCAAACCCAACATAAATGTCGAAGGAAGTCACAACTAAATTTTTTGTTGCAATTAATACAAGTTTATGTGCATTGCACTTGGTGCAACTTAGAGAAAATATATTACAGACATGGCCGATTGTATCTTCTCCATTCCCAATATACACAAAGTGTATCACTTGAATTAGTACATTGATTATTTTGTCCTTATATACTTTTATTTTGGTTCAGGAAGAACTAGATGACATCATTAAGTATGGTTCCCAGGAGTTATTTGATGACGCCAATGACGAATTGGTAAAATCTCGTCAGATTCATTACGACGATGCTGCAATTGATAGGTAACATTACTCTCCTTACATCTCCAATTTTTATCTTCCAACTCATGTACTTGTGGAATGAAGCAAGATCTGCTTGTAGGTTACTTAATCGAGAACAGATTGGGGATGAAGACACTGCCTTGGACAATGAGGAGGATGATGGGCTTCTAAAAGCTTTCAAGGTTTGTTGATTTGTTGGACTTTAATATGCAGAAGTTTTGGTATGTTGGGTTAGCATATCACCCGGAGAGTAGCCCAGGGGTAACGGCACCTGCCCAAAGGGTCGGCTAGGTTTGGCCCATTAGTGGTTGGGGCGTTACAATTATATCCCCTTTATTGTGTGAAATCTTCCTTTATTTATTTGCTCTATTTAGTTTAATAGCTAATTGAAGTTAATTCCTTAGGTAGCAAACTTTGAATACATTGATGAAGCAGAAATAGCAGCGGAAGAGGAACCACCAGAGGTAGCAACACAGAGTAAAGCTTCGGCAAACAATTCAGAGCGGGAAAATTACTGGGAAGATCTGTTACGAGATAAATACGAGGTCCACAAGATAGAAGAATTTAGTGCCATGGGCAAGGGAAAGAGAAGCCGTCGACAGGTATCTTCTTGAATGTTAGAAATGCAGAGGGTTATCTGGTGAAACACATCCCTAAATTATTCCACCGTTTTATATTTTATTTATTTTTGTACCATCTCTGTAACTAGACATTTTCTTTCTATACAATTGGAAATTTTGATGAAACAGAACCTTACATTCGTATTTACTTGCCTAATTCATCCACTCTCTGGATGTCTTAGAAATTTCTAGTCACAAGATCTGTGTGATTGTCTTAGACATGGTCGAGGTAATCAGTGTCCATGTTTTGCAATTAGAGTTATGTGTTTTCACAAGAATTTTTATTTGCTGTGAACAATCATTTCCATGGTCATAACAAGTATTAATTATTTGTATACCATGCTTATATGCAGATGGCTCCTGTCGAAGAAGATGACTTGGCCGGTGTTGAAGACAATAGCTCTGATGGTGGAGATGATAGTTATGAGGCTGAGTTAACTGATAGTGAGACAGCTTCCACTGGAGCTGCAACACTAAAGAAACCTAACAAAAGAAAAGCTCGCGGTACACATTAATTTCCGAGTATTGATTCTTTAAAATAAAAAATAAAAACCTTGTGATCTTATTGTCTGTTCTGTTTTTCATTATCCCAGATGTGTCGAAAATACCATTAATGGAAGGTCAAGATAAATCCTTACAAGTATTGGGATTTAATCGAAGAGAGAGAACTGAATTTCTGAAAATCTTTATGAGGTCGTGTTTCCTAATTAATTTAATATACATGCTTGCTAGATCTGATCTTTTAATATAGCTTTGTTTCTTTTGTGGCATCTATTCTTTTCACTAAATTCCAGGTCCTATATTTCCTTGGTCAATTAAATATTTTAAAAATTCCGCGCAGGTTTGGTGCGGGGAATTATGATTGGAATGACTTCATACCGCGACTGAGGCAGAAGACTCCTGAAGAGATTCACAGGTATGTGATTTTATTGGTTTTATTTAGTTGACTTCCCATGCATATTGTAAAATGTTAGTTATAGCATACCAGTCAAGTCAGTGTTAGTTTGCTGCTCTTATTCAGGCACCTGGATGTTTATTCTTTTTTAGCATGCATGCTATAATGTGTCTAGCTCATCCAATATGCTTACTGTTTCTGGTAATCAGTACACGATATTGTATTTTGATGTTTTGGATTTTACTTTCCTGTGGTGGTCCTTTACCCTGTATATGATTCATGTAGTAGCTCTTTACCTCCTGTGTGTGTGTGTGTGTGTGTGTGTATGGAAATTGTACAGTCCTACAAGAACATGCTTTAAATTGATGTATTTTCCCTAATGACACTTTGCTGACATGTTCTAGAACAAGTCCATGTACGATCCTGCACGAACATTGTTTAAGTTTATATACTTTCCCCACTGATACCGTGTTTGCATCTTCTAAACATAACAGAATCAATCAACTTCAAGCTGAACATAAAAAAATAAATATCTATCCTTTTAGCTTCTGGTATTGTTCTACGGAGGCATCAGATAATTCAGATAGATCTTCTTAATGTTCTTGTGTCCTCCTTGCATGTTTTCGGCAGATTCTCTTCATTTCATTTTGAATTTGATATTCACATGCTCATTATAAAGTATGACATGTTTTCCATTCATGTGATTATTTAATTTTTTTATAAGCATGCCCCATTATTGTCTGGCTGGCAATACTTATAGACTGGGAAGTCTTGAAGGATAGTGAGCGTTGGCTTAAGTTCAAGCTGATGCAACCTACATTGCATAGTAAAACTTGGCTGAACGGTCATTCTTGGAATTGAACTTGCGCATGAGTACCTTCTGCAAGTGTTGATGGGTTGTCTTTTTCTTATGCAGATATGGGAGACTTGTCCTTGAGCACTTGATGGAAGCTGAAGACAATTCCCCTACATTTAAAGGCAACCACTTATATGATCTCTTTTGCTTCTGTTTATCATTCAAAATTCAACACATAATTTATATACACACTGTATTTTATTTTGTTGGCTGTAGATGGTGTGCCCAAAGAAGGATTACGAGTAATAGAAGTACTTCAAAGGATCACTCAGATGACTAATATCAGGAACAAGGTATTCTCGGGAAAAACATATTGATGCCTGATATCTAAATACTTAGCTAAGGATCTACTTTGTTACTTCTGTTGCTTTCTTATTGATCGATGTGACCATCAAAAGTCTTGAATTCCAGGATGTTAATATATGTGAGTAATTGTTGAACCTGTAGAAACACTGTTGCTGTCTTTATGCACACCCGGATTTTGATTCTCTTGAACACATAGGATAAGTTCTGACTTGTTAAGTATTTACCCAATTATATTGCTTTGCTCATACCTGAAATCCAATTTCCATTCCTACTTGGGCATGGATAAAAGATACTAAAGTACTTGGGTGGTATTTGTGGAGCTTTTTATAGCATGTTTTAGTGTTTGCAGTTTGGTGCTTCTGCTAGGCTGTTTTTAGGAGTTAAAAAAGCAGAACCCAAGAAGCATGAAGTATCATTTCAGATGCTTCTCAAGTGTTTTTCCCAATCTCATAAATTTGTGTATATTAGCAGTCACATACGATGAGTGATATTCGTCCAGTCTCTTGCCTTTTCCTTTACTAACAGACAAGTGATAGTCACAAACACCTCCCTTTCCACTTTCTCTAGCTTAAAGATCCTTTTGGTAGTATTTTGCAAACACTTGATGCTTTAAGGTCCGGAGCTCTAAGCAAAAGTACTAGATAAACTATTTCTAAAAGCTCAAACACCACCTTATCTGAGCTGCTTTTTGCTTGACCAAAGAATATATAGGTGAGTGTCGAAGATGAATTAGATGGCATCCAGATGTGCCTGACATAATAATTATTGTTAACAGAGCCCATTAATGTCAATTAAGTCTCTTGTTAGCATTCATTTCCTGGAAAGTAAACTTGCTCAAAGAAAACTGCTTCAATTAGATGTGAGTGAAGGGCACAGGTAACTGATATTTTAAAGATAATCTATGCTTTTGATTATCTTTCTTTTCTCTTTTAGTATTTTGCTTGGTAAAAGTAAACCTTGCACTAGTTCCAACTATTTTTTTTTATTTGAATAACTGATTAGCCCTTTCAAGTTTCAAGTAGCTGCCAAAAAGATGTGTTATTGGAGCTGCTTTTACATAGTTTTCTACTTTTGTGTGGATGATGTTCTGTTAGTAGTTTGTTAAGATCTTGTTATGTTTAATCGTCATTTAACAATCTTGGGTCTGACAGGTGGAAGCTTCATCGGATGGTTCTGTTCATTTTTCTGATGATATATTGTTTATGTTCCCACAATTGAGAGCGGGAAGATTTTGGAAGCAGAACCATGATTTTATATTGCTGCAGGCAGTGTTAAAGTAAGTATTCAACTTATTCTCCTATCATCATTCTTGCTTGTTAAACATTGTATTTTTTTTTATTGTTATTACTATTATTAGAAACAAAGATTATGACCAAGTGCAGTTCATGGTTGAGAAACTCAAAGATTATGACCAAGTGCAGTTCATGGTTGAGAAACTCATACCTAGCTAATAGAGAAAAATAATAATAATTTGTGTTCTTCTCTCTCTTTTTTTGTTTTTAAATAAATCTCAAGACATGGCTATGGAAAATGGCAAGCGATTGCTGAAGACAAGAACCTGGGAATCCAAGAAGTGATCTGTCAACAGCTGTCAATACCTGTCCCTGAAACTTTTCAACCACAAAATACAGATGCTGGGACTTCACAAGCACAGTTCGATAACCTGGGAACAGTTCAAGCACAAGCTTCTCCTATACTTTCTTTTAGAGAAGTGCAGAGAAGGCTATCAGATTTCATCAAGAAAAGGGTGTTGTTTTTGGAAAAAGGACTTAACTGTGAAATGGCAAAAACACTTAATGTAAGTCCATCTGAATTCTCCAACATTTTATTAGTTAAGAACAGGTTTAATCAAATGTGAATTTCATGCGTAATTATTATTTGAAGACACTAGTACTAGTGTAATTTTGGCAAATATGTAAAACATGGGATATAGACTATAGGAGTAGAGTGTTGATACAATCTATTTTACTTTGTAAGATGTATGACAATTTTGTATACTAGTAGTATTATATTTTCTGACAAGTTGATCATCGCAGCCTGGTGATTACGATGGAACATTCTATATGCCGAATACTCGGATGAAGCATAAGGCCGAAGATACCTATCCTTTTCCTGATCTTTCTTATGCACAATTCAATAGCCTGCTGCCTGAAGCTGAAGCTATTTGTAAGTATTGTGACGCCTTACATAGTATTGTTGGTTTCTTTAGAGATCTATGCATTAGAGTATAATTAAAATTGATCGAATCATGCCAAATATAGATAAACTTCTAAATAAGTAGGAACCTGACCCGGACCTGAACTCATTCAATATCCCGAAGTTTCAGGTACGCGTAGTGTATGTACCCATAATGCAAAGGAAGTACCCAAACCCTACCTGACCCAATAAGCCATACACTATGTTCCAACCCGAACAAAAAACGTGTCCAGACTTCTGAACCAACACATGAATTTTGCAATAGGGATTAATAAACCCATACTCCATAGTATGAAATGTCCACCATAAATAATAGAATTATCTGAATATCCACCTCAAACTATGCACCTGACCTGTAATATTTTCACAGTTACAGGTAGTGTTCGGGTAGAGTACCTGTTAACAACTTAATGGATTTTTTGCAGTCAACCCTACCCGTTTAGAAATCTAAATATAGAGTGTTCCAGTCCGTAATGTCATAAAGATCGAGGAAATCCTTAACTAAGCATTGCTGATTGTCAAAGTAAAAGTGACAAACCTGTTAAACATAAGCTGACATTCAAAACTTGTAGTGAATTGATAAAATTTAGCTAGAAGTCCTACAGCAGCTTCTAACTTTAAATGTGCAAGTCGTTCAGTAAATGTGGTTGGTTGCTGTCTCTTCATATTTTAGAAATGAATATTTTGCACATGAAACATCAGGAGGGTCCTCGAGGCTCGAATTTTCTTTGATAAGAGTGAATTTTTTTTTAGACTAAAGACTTAGAACCCTGATTTTTTTTTTGTTGCTATCTACTGCAGCTTCTGCAGAGATTTCTGCATACTCTAGCGATCAAAATCCAGATCGCTTGAAAGCCGCCACACTTTATAATGAGGTAAAATATGCACATTGATCAAGTTTTATTGAGATTTGTTTTATTTATTGGAACAAGACTTGAAGAATCGTGCCACAAATTACAAAATTCCTTGACTTTTTACTGTTTCCCAGATGAATAAACTAGTTACAGATGGTGCCCGAGATTCATTTGAAGCATGTGTAGGCAAGATTCTGCCAATGAAGTTAGGAAATGATCTTGCCCCCTTGGAAGGAATCAGTCGAGAGATGAGCCAAATATTCTTACCAGGGCAGCAGGGTCCTCCCTTGATAGGGGAGCCTGCTCCTGCAGCTTGTCAGAAGGAAGAAGTTCCAAATCTGGGCTCGGCTGGAATCCTCGGAGCTCAAAACATTGTGCGTGGAGCTTCAGCAGGTACTGATGCCGAATCATCAGCTATGGACATAGATTCTGCTGTTGAAAGAAATCTAACATAGATCCAAATGGAAGAGATGCGGCAATATCAGCGCTCCAGATGATGCAGGCTCAGCTCCACAAACTGGGCTAGATAACTGTTGTGCATACCTACCGTCTCATATATAACTTATCTTGTAATGTTGTGATATCAGTCTCCATCCATGTGCTGTTGTGACTGCATAGTATACACAGCACAAAATGATGTAGGATTTGCAGATTATTCCATTCTGTAAAAGTCGAACAAACATAAGGTAACGTAAGAAAAACTAAACTACTATTGAAAAACAAAAAAAAAAAAAAAAAAAAAAAAAAAATGAAAAAATGCTGAAGTTGTCATTCGGAAGTGATCGAGTCATATATAAGTAATGTTGTAATAGCTTCTGATTGTTGTACTTACAGGTGAATGATTGTTGAACTTTAATGTGATACTTATTCGGAATTTTGAAAGTTTGTGTAGGTTGACTGTTATGTGTTACTGCTAGTATATGGTTATTCCTTCCTTTTGATTTAATGGTTCCTACTACGTATAAACAAATATGAGTGCCTTAGCCATTTTGAATATAGTCTACTATTGGTTCTTAAATGCCTGATGGTACGAACAGGTCCACGATTGGTATCGCCACTCAAGCACCGATCTCGGAAATTACTCCACGCTTAAGAGGTTATTATGATATGGATACCTTTGGACTTTGGTACATAAACTTGGTACTTATTTTACAAATTATACTTATGCATAACAGTTCCAAAAGGCAATCATCCAGTGATCAGATAAGAAGCCTAGGTTGATCTCCTTGCATTATTCAGTCTTTTTCTTCAATTCAGCTCTGATTTTCTTCAGATGTGCTGCAACAGTTTTCATATCAATCCTTTCCTCGGGCAACTCCTCCAGGCACAACAAAGCCACTCGAATGATTGACACGAGTATGTCTTCAATGGGTTGCTGATTTCTGTTTATTGGAGCAGAGCTGCCCTCTCCAGAGGAAATGATGTCAGCAAACAAATGGGAATCGAGGACCTCTATTAATGCATCAGGGAATACTTGATATACCCATTGATACAAGCTCAGGCCTTATTTGAACATATCATCTGTTGGCCTCTTCCCTGTGAACGTCTCGAGCAACAAAACCCAAAACTGTAAACATCACCCTTTGTTGATGCAAGTCCATCTAAGCCGTATTCTGTTTGCAAAATACTCTCACAGTTAGAAAAGCTCATGGTTAGTGTCAATTGTCAAGGCATATAATCCTTCCACTTTATTATGTTGTTCATTTTCATTTGCACCACAAATAAATGAAAACTAAGCTTAGACATTAAGCTATTAACTATTAAGTGAGGAATACAGCATAAATCAATAAATTGTTTTGCAATTTCAGTGTTTAAACTTATCATGTCAAAAGAAAATTAGTTCTGCTATTATATAAAGGAAAGAAAGAAAAAAAAAACCTAATGCAGCACAGACCGAAATACCAGCAGAGAGACATGCTCTATTTCATCTGATGTTTGTGAAGCAATAGCAAAATACTATAAAGAAGTATTAGACTGCGAAACCTGGAGCAATGTATCCAATTGTCTTAGTTCACACTTCAGATAATGTCCAGATAATGTCAGCGCATAAATCATTTCTAAGCTTGACCACATCAATGAAAGTTTCCTTATAAAAAACAGATCTGCAATTTTCTAGTCTGCTTTTGGATCTATCTTCATTATTCATTTTATGTTACAAACCGTTAAATAGTTGTGCTCTTATAAAGAACAACAAATGCAGATCAAACTAAAAAACTTGACATGCATGCTTTCTTTTATATGATGTATTTTTGTTTAGATAGTCAAGCAAAAGAGAAATACTACTATATAATAAGAAGCATTGAGTTGCCATACCTGGAGCCATGTACCCGATTGTTCCTAGCGTGTTTGTTTGGACAAATTCTTTGTCTTGAGCTAATATTTTGGAGATTCCAAAATCCGCCACGTGAGCCATCATATCCTCATTCAGAAGTACATTAGCTGGCTTCAGATCACAATGCACAATTGGAACTTCGTACTCATGGTGTAGGTACTCCATACCCAATGCTACATCAGTCACGATATCCAACCTTTCAACGAGGCTCAGTGAGCTGCTTTGTGAGTGCAACCGCATGTCTAGGCTTCCGTTAGACATAAACTCTAGTATCATGGCCTTGAAATCTGGATTTGTGCAAGTGGAGATTACTTTGACAAGGTTCCTGTGTCGAACATTCCTTAAAACTTCACATTCAGCGTCGAAATTTCTGAGAGCCTTCACATACTGCATATTGAAAACTTTGACAGCAGCGATAGTTTCATCAGAAAGCACAGCCTTGTAAACCATCCCAGAACTTCCTTCTCCCAAAAGGTTTGCCAGACTGAAACTTTGCGTCGCACGTATGAGTTCATGATGGGTGATCATCCGGTGCTGCACCATAGACAAGTCTGCTGTAGCTGCTTCTGATTTTTTGGGGTGCCCTCTTGATTGCTTTATCCAGAAAAGAACCATTGCGAAAACTAGCAGAGATGTCGCGGCTATTGGAACTGTTATCTTAAGAACAAAGCCTGTCCTTCGTTTTCTTTGTCCAGAGGCTTGAGGTGAGCAAACTGGAAAGCTCAAGTTAGGAGCTCCACATAAATTTGGATTTCCCATCAAACTTTGAAAGGTGATATTTGCAAACACCCCTGTATTTGGAATTTCTCCTTGTAACTTGTTGAATGAAAGATTGAGGTAGTGGAGGTCTCCAAGCGATCCAAGGGAAGAATGAATTTCACCAGAGAGACTGTTTGATGATAGATCCAGAGATTGAATGACTATCAGAGTTCTGAAACTATTTGGTATTGGACCTTCAAGGTTATTCCGCGACATATCAAGTGACAGTAAATTCTGAAGAGACCCTATCGGGCTCGGGATTTCACCCGTGAAAACGTTAGAAGAGAGGTCAAGGGTAACGATGGCCTTCATGTTTCCCACTTCTGTTGGTATAGAGCCATACAAGAGGTTTCTGGACAAGTCCAGTGCTTGCACATTCTCTAATTTCCAAAACTCCAAGGGTACACTGGAATTCAACTTGTTAGCCGCTAGCGAAATCTGTCTCAGTTGAGTTAGATTTTGAAAGCATGTCGGGATTGAGCCTGAAAAGTTGTTTCCATCCAGATACAGAAAACCCATGATGTTTATGCTACAAAATACAGTAGGAACAGATCCTTCCAATCTGTTATCCGACAAACTAATGCTTTCTAAATTTTTCAAGCCTGCAAATGATAAAGGTATTGAACCTTGTAGATTGTTCGTATCGAGAATCAGAGAATTTAAGCCACTCAAGTTTCCAAATCCTTGTGGAATTCGACCCCTTAGCCCACAAGAATCCGAAGCGAAACCTTTAAGATTGGTAGACAGATTGCCTATGGATTCTGGTAGTTGGCCGTACAGTGGATTAGATGAAAGGGCTAGATATCGTAACTTTCGACAGTTCACCAATGATTTTAAAAAATCGAGGTGGGTGGAAGCAGGACTATTAGTGAGTGAATTTTGGAACAATTCAAGATTCTCGAGATGAACTAGATTTCCAAGCATCATAGGGACAGGTCCACTAAAGCTATTATTTGAAAGATCTAGAAAAGTGAGCTTTGTGGCATTGCATATGGAAGGGGGTATCTCTCCACTAAACTGGTTGTGAAACAAGATCATCATTCGGAGATTTGGAAGGCCGTTACCAATATCTGGCGGAAGATTACCACTGAGGTAATTTTCTCTTACGTCAAGTTCTTCAAGCGATGTGATATTGAAGATCCCATATGGAATTCCACCTGAGATTATATTTTCACCAACACTCAATCTCTGCAAATTAAGCAACCTACTGAATTTGTCAAGAGAAGAAAAGAAGTTTGAATCAAAGAAGAAGAGTTAACATAGGAGTTGAGCCGGACAACTCGGGAGTTAACATAGGAGTTGAGCCAGACAACACGGGAGTTAACATAGGAGTTGAACCAGAGCAGGTTAACTCCTTGGTCAACACCGTCATATTGAGAGAGTCCAGATCTCATCAGGAAACTCCACATCTAGAAGGAATATGCTATATCCTGGAAATATGTTTGAGTTATCTTAATTAAAGATAATCCTACAGCTTTGTATATATCTGTACAATCAGTTTAGATTAATTGTATTGGGACTCTAGAACTCTTTAGCTTAGTATATATAGCAGCAGTCTGTAATTCATTTATATACAACTTTTGTATCAATACATCTTCATATTCAATAAGATGATTATTCATCTTCATTCTCTCTTCTTGCAATCTTTTCCAAACGTTTCATATTCTGACATGGTATCAGAGCAGGTTACTGATCCTTGCTAATCAAAATACGTTTGGATGAGAAGAAGAGATTTCAGTTAGGTTACTGATCCTTGCTAATCAAAATACGTTTGGATGAGAAGAAGAGATTTCAGTTAGGTTACTGATCCTTGCTAATCAAAATACGTTTGGATGAGAAGAAGAGATTTCAGTTCATTGTCATTGAACAATCAATTATTTTGCTGCTATACTTCGAGCAGAAAAGAAAAAAAATTAAAATCATCATCATCGATCTGAAGCTGATCGGAATCATCATCATCAATCGGAAAACAAAAAAGAAAAAAAATTAAAATCATCATCATCGATCTGAAGCTGATCGGAATCATCATCATCAATCGGAATTCAACAAATGAAAAAAAATCATATTATTCGCCTTCTTCAATCTCTCTCTCTCCTGAAATTGAGCCCTCCTCTAATCTCCATCAACGCCAATTTTCACCAGATCGAAAACCAGATACAGTGTTGTAACCAAAGCCACAATTTCCAAAATCCAATTCAATTCAATTCAATCTTCTTACCGGCGGCAAGTGAGTGAATCGACACAGTCTGGAGCTGATCCTCAGCATCAAAGTAAGAGAGGTTTCCATCGGGGATGACGTCGCCAATTGTGATCGGAGCCATTGCTGCTTAGGTGATGGTGGTTGAAAGATTTGGCGCTTTGATGTTGGTGAGAGGCGAGGAGGATATGGAGACTTTTTACTTCTACTCTTTTTGTCTGTTGTGCATGTGATGATATATCCAAATTTGCCACAATTTAATTACTAATCAAATTTGCCATCGTCGATCAGTATATATATTATTCACAATTTTATATAACATAAGCACTTTACTTGTGTATATATATATATATAAAAGAAGATTGGGATTTAAGGGGAGAGTGATTGCACACTCATTTAAAATTCAAATCGTAATTATCCGTGATTATTTTTCACTATTTTGATAAGGAGTGATTTCAAATTGATTGTTCACTCAATTGTGAAATAATTTCACATTATCATTACAGGGTTGCCAAAGAGAAAACCCAAAAATATTTGAGAATCAATTGGTATTTGAAGGGGGAAATATGTGATTCACATTAACCCCAAATACCAATAGATCATGGTCTCACTTCATATTCATCTTTTTACCTTGGAATCTCTCTCTAAGAACCAACTATGTTGGGAAAGACTGGAGACAAAAAGGACTCATCAAAAATTACAAAGTCTTGCTGTCAATGCTTGCAAAAGTCTAATTACGACTTCAAGTATATATCTAATAGGGATGTTATATTCTCTAAACAGATTATTCAAATTTAAAGAAAAATTCAATTTTCGATTATGAGTAAAAACTCATTTGAAGGAAAGTTCAGTTTTCATTCTGATTATGATCAGATCATTTCATATGCAACTTACTTGAAAAGTAAGTTGAAGCAGAGGTTTGTTTTATTACCAACCAATATGACTAAAATTAGTCTTTTGTTTCATGTTGCAATCTTGTAACTCGGAGTCACTTATAAGAGTTTGCTTAACTTGAGAAACGATTCTTTCAAAATCTGTCATGTTAAGAAATTTTGATTGATCTCACAAATATGAGATTTATAATTATGGTTGAAATCCATGTGATTTAGGTTAAAGTGTAAGTAATGCTTTCATTGAAATTGAAAGTTTGTGTACACTATTTATTTGCCTACCTTCAAGGACTTGAGGAATGAATAAATATTCACCTTGAGCTTTTAAATTTAGCCAAAGGGTTCCATCATCAATTTCAAGCTTCAAGAAGAGATCTTGAAGAATTAAAGTCAGAATGGCGAATGACCTTACATTACAATATTGTAAGTGTCGGAACCTAAAATATTCTGAAAATCATTTTATGTTCAAGATGAACATAGAAAATCATTTTATCTATGTTCCTCTTGAGGGGAAGTATTAGAATATAGATTCTACATAATTGGATTCGACCATTGGACTCAATTAGACGTACACAATGCTTTCCTCATGGTGATCTGGGTGAAGACTTGTATATGCAGCTTCCTCCAGGCTACACCATTACGGGGGAATGTCTAGTAAATAAAGTGTTGAAATCTCATCCTCTAAAGGCATTTTCATAGGGCAGAGAAAGTACTGTCTTGAAATCATTCAGAATGTGGTTTATTAGGATGTAAGCCCCTAGTAGTTCCAATGGAACAAAAATAAAAATTAAGCAAAGAAGCAGGAAAACCACTTCAGAATTCGACTATCTACAGAAAGATAGTTGGAAAGCTAATTTATGTAATGTTCACTAGGCCAGACATTTGTTATTCTGTCAATGTTCTGAGCCAATTCATGGAAATCATTTATGTCCAAGATGAACATTGATTTCATCTATGTTCATCTTGCGGGGGAATGTCAAGAGAAGAAAAGAAGCTTGAATCAAAGAAGAAGAGTTAACATAGGAGTTGAGCTGGACAACTCGGGAGTTAACATAGGAGTTGAGCCAGACAACACGGGAGTTAACATAGGAGTTGAACCAGAGCAGGTTAACTCCTTGGTCAACACCGTCATATTGAGAGAGTCCAGATCTCATCAGGAAACTCCACATCTAGAAGGAATATGCTATATCCTGGAAATATGTTTGAGTTATCTTAATTAAAGATAATCCTACAGCTTTGTATATATCTGTACAATCAGTTTAGATTAATTGTATTGGGACTCTAGAACTCTTTAGCTTAGTATATATAGCAGCAGTCTGTAATTCATTTATATACAACTTTTGTATCAATACATCTTCATATTCAATAAGATGATTATTCATCTTCATTCTCTCTTCTTGCAATCTTTTCCAAACGTTTCATATTCTGACAGAATTCATTTGGTATCTCCCCCTCAAGATCGTTTGTACGCAAGTTCAGATCTTTAAGCTTTGTAGCATTAGATAGAGATATCGGGATCCTCCCAGTTATTCGATTGCTATGCAGATACAAGATCTCTAACTTTGACAAGTTACGGAATAAATCCGGGATGTTACCAACCAGATTATTCCTATTGATCCTAATATCTAAGAGTGTAGTTAGCTTTCCGAGCTCTACTGGAATGGTGCCATCTAAATCATTCTCCCCAAGATAGAAGTACTGTAAGCTTGACAAGTTACCAAATGAAGCTGGGATATTACCTGTAAGATTGTTGCGAGAGAGACTCAACAGTTGAAGATTGGCCAAGTAGCCAAGCTTCACAGGTATGGGTCCTGCAATGGCACCACCTAAATCATTCTCCTGGGGATAGAATAGTATTCTAAGATTGAAAAGTTACCAAATGAAGCTGGAATATTACCTGTAATATTGTTACCATTGAGTCTCAATAGTTGAAGATTGGCCAAGTAGCCAAGCTCCTCAGGTATGGATCCCGCAATGAAGTTATGTGCGAGATCAAGTTTCTCTAGCTTCCAACACCTGCTAAGATTCGCAGGAATGCTACCCATGAGAGCATTATTTGCTACTCCGAGAATCCTTAATCGCTGAAGGGATCCAAATTCGCTCGGCAGATTTCCTCCCAATTCATTACTGATGAGACGAAGCTCCTCAAGGTGAGACAAATTGGATATTTGTGGAGAAATTTCTCCCCGAAGTGTCAATCCAGAGAGATTAAGGTGTGTGACTCTGTGATTGAAACATGAAACACCAAACCAAGTGCAGTAATGAGTGTGTGAGGTCCAATTGGTGGCGAGTATGTTATCGGGTTCAAGTATGAATTTGGACTTGAGTGCCATTAAAGCTGCAAAATCAGTACTGCCATTGTTATTGAGTGTTATACAAGAAGCAGAACAAAAAAGCAAGAAACAGAAGAGAGAAACAATAATTATAGTACTGCTGCTGGGAGGTGTTAGTTTGAACATGGTTAATTGGTTTCAGAGCTTCAGATTTTAGTTTAATTTGGAGTATTAATTAAGCAGAATTGAATGAAATACAGGACAGCGACTAAAATTAATCAAGGAGAAATTTCAAAGTCTACTTGCTTAGTCTTCTATTTTTGTCTCGGGTTGTAGTTTGGAGTATTAAGCAGAATTTGATGAAATATACAGCAACTAATAAAATGAATCAAGGAGAAAATTCAAAGTCTACTTGCTTATTCTTCTGTTTTTGTCTCTATTGCCTGTTGTAACCCAAACTCCAAGTCTCATTCAATAGCAAACAGCAATCTATGAGAAGTTTATATACGTATTATCAAATGAGAACATCAACAATACAAATTCAGAGCTTAGTGATGGAATTACAGCATGAAAATAACATGAAAAGGGAAGAATATGAGCTAATAGACTCTTTGACGGAATCACTGCTCGATTGTAGTAGCAACCTCAATACTCATCCATAATCCCTCCTCCTTGCTGCCAGCAATTATTATAAAGGAAGAATTCTCTAACAAAATTACTGCTTTACCATGAGATTATCATTTGATTTGATGCTGTGTTCAATGAGTTTAACTACGAACTTCTGCGCCAGAAAGCTGAGACTGGATTTATTATAAGTTTGATCAGCATCCATGCCTCAGGCTCAAACTCCTTGGAGGAAATCAATGAAGATGTCAAGAACTATTGCCTTCAGATGGTACAGTTTTGGGTCATGAAAATCATGCTAATCTTGCCAGATTAGTACTCCTTCCTCCACCCAATCGAACTTATTCTCTTGCAGTCGATCCATGTGTTGTAGGACGAGAAGAGGATAATATATCAGAAGTGGTGAAGATGTAAGATGGTAATTGCTCCGCGGCTAACAGAGGAAGTTCTTTAATTCAGCCCAGAAGGTGTTCAGACTTCAGTGTGATGGAAGGATCGGGGCTTATTTTGAGAGACAAATCTGGCTATGTGTTTCTTTAAACTTCAATGCATTGATACTCTTTAAGATGATTCTTGAATTCTTAACAACATAGAATGTTCAAGCGATCATGGCCAGAGAAGCTGTTCTGATCAACAACTGGTCATTCAGGTTTTATATAATACTACTACTACTAATAATAACTTAATGAATTGTTGAACAATTACCAATATCGAATTATAAATTTCGACGAAAGAATATCAAATGCAATACTGCAAAAATGTAAGGTGCTCAAATGTAATATTCCAAATTATCCTCAATTCCCAATTTGTTGTGCCCTAATTAAAATTTCCAGCCATTCAAAATCCAAATCAAATGTAGTGCTAGTATTTTCGAAATTGGGTTTTCTACCGTGGAAGAAGCAAGCTACTATACTATTGTTCTGAAGCTCTTGAAAACGAAAGCAAGTATTGCTGTGTTCATGCATACAAATTGGTTGTTTAATTCGCTTGGTTAATTCTTCTTTATTATGTTGAAAATGGTGATGACTGTTACTAGTATTTATAGATTGTATGTCTTCAAGAGGTTGTTTCTTCAGCTGACAAGTCGTAGTAGTAGCAAGAGTAGTAGTATGCTTGTTATTATTTTCACGTTAGAATTTTTTATCTACTTGACAAATTCCCAATTTCAGAGTAAACAATTTTGTAAAGCATCATAGCTATTGCTATTTTCCTTGATTTTTATGTAAATGTGTGTGCTCTAGGTTGGTCTGTCTGAAGGAGACGAAGCATACTCTTTATACTCTACTTGCATTAAGATTTCTTAAAAAATGATAAAAGTACCGTATGAGCAAAGGGATGATGAAACAGGCAAATCTGCTACATGAACGAAGTTTGTTGCTAGTGGCTCTATGATTATTTGAACAATGAGTGTGATTTTTAATTATCAGCTATTAAGTTCTTTAGGTAGAAGCGTAGATGCGAATTGAAAACACGAATTGAATTGCTTACAACTGGCAAGTTATGCAATGGCCGTTGGCAACATCACATTTTGATGTCCACTATTTTGTCCAACAAAGATTAAGAAAATTACACGCAGTACATTCCTATATACTGACAAGTTTAAGCAAGTTCTACTATTTTTATTGTGTCTGGTGACCTCGTCTGCTAGTTCCGGTAGCTCTTCGTCAGTTCAGCTCTGATTTTCTTCAGCTGTACTGCAACTCCTCTCATATCACTTCTATCATCAGTTAACTCTTTCAAGCACAGAAAAGCAACATGACTGATTTACATGAATATGTCTTCAATGGCGTTTCTGTTTCCTATTAATCGGGCCGGAATCCAAAACCTCTGTCAATGCATAGGGAATACTCTATAGACCCATTGATGCAAGGTCAAGTCATCTGTTGGACTTTTGTGGATGTATGGCCATCCACTCCATATTCTGTTGCAAAAACATTCTCAGTTTAGAAATGTGTTAACTCATATTAATGCATGCATTTTTAATAAGTTGTGAACATAAGTGCTAGCAGTGGAAGATGAGTTCTAAATATTCTTTTCACTTCAAACGCATGCAAAAACTCGATGATATTTTACATTTCGCTTATATTTTATTTATATAGTCTCTGGTTATTCAGCTCCTATAATGTAGCTCAGATTGATTGCATTTGTGCCTTTTCATAGTTTGTTCCATGTATCCATGTGTTTGATTCTTTTAACTTGAACGTAAATGATTAGTATGAATCACACATTAAGCTGTAATCTAACAGATGCTTTGTGACAGGTTTGAAATTCTTCTCATGATTAGCAAATAAAATTTGTTATATGAAGAGAGATCAGAGACCATACCTGGAGCCATGTAACCGATCCAACAGTCTTAGTTTGGATGGATCCTTGGTCTTGAGCTAAGGTCTTCGAGATTCCAAAATCTGTAACATGAGCCGTCATATCCTTGTCTAGAAGTACATTGGCTGGCTTCAGATCGCAGTGTACAATTGGGACCATGTACTCATGGTGGAGGTACTCCATTGCCAAAGCAATAAATCGCAATATCCAGCCTCTGTGCAAGACCCAAGGAAGTGGCCTGTGAGTGCAACCAGTTATCAAGGCTACCCTTAGGCATGAACTCCAACACCATGGCCTTGAAGTCCAGATTTTTGCAAGTGGAGATTATTTTGACAAGGTTCCTGTGCCGGACCTCACTTAAAACTCCACATTCTACGTCAAAGTTTTTGAGAGCCTTTGCATTCTGCGTATTGAAAGCTTTTATGGCTGCGACAGTTCAATCAGAAAGCTCACCCATATAATCGTTACCAGAACTCCCTTCTCCTACAAGGTTTGTCGCACTGAAACTTTCTGTTGCTCGTACAAGTTCATGATAAGTGATGATCTGATGCCCCACAGGAGAAGAATATGTTTCAGTTGCAGTTTTGGGCTTTCCTTTTAAAAATTTATCCACAAAAGAATCAACGTGACGACTAACACAGATGTTGCAGCAATGGGGACTGTTATCTTGAGAATAAATGACCACCTTTGCTTTCTTTGTTGAGAGACTTGAGGTGAGCACTCTCGAATATTCAAGTGAGAGCTCCACATAAGCTTGGATTTCCCATCAAACTATGTAAGGTGCTATTTGAAAACGCTCCTTTGTTTAGGATTTCACCTTGTAACCCTGTTAAAAGAAAGATTGGCGTACTGCAGATCTTGAAGTGATCCAAGGGATGCGGGGATTTCACCAGTGAGGCTGTTTGAGGACAGGTCTATAGACTGATAAATGACTATAAGATTGCTCAATGTACTTGGTATTTGACCTTGGAATGTATTGCACGATATATCATGTGTCAATAAATTCTGAAGGGAACCTATGGAGTTGGGGATTTCATCTGAGAAATTGTTTGAAGAAAGGTCCATGACATAGACTGCCGTCGTTAAGCCTGTTACTTCAGCTGGAATGTAGCCATGAAGAAGGTTTCTGGAAAAAAAATTGAATCCTTGAATCTTGTCCAATTTCCAAAAACTCAAGGGTACAGTGGAATTGAGTTTGTTAGCTGCCAGAGAAACTTCTAACAGCTTGGTTAGGTTTTGGATGCATGATTGTATTGGTCCTGAAAAAGTTGCGGCATAATGCAGTAGGAATAGAACCTTCCAGTTTGTTGCCTGATAAGGTTATACCTGCAATGAAGTTATATGGCAAATCCAATCGCTGCAGTCTACGGCATGTGCTCAAGTTAGCTGGGATCCCACCATGGATAAAATATCCCAATACGTTGAGAATCCCAGTTCACTTGGCAAAAGTTCCTCTTCCTCCCAGGTCATTGCTACTGAGATCAAGCAATGAGTACTGGAGCTCCAGTTGCTCGACAATACACTGTCAGATTCTAGTATGAGTGTAACGATCCGAACCCACTAACGGGCCGAGACCCAGCCCGAAGGGGCGACAAGGTTACTCATGGGCGCTCTCCGGGGTGATATGCTGGCCCCACAGACCAACACGGGTTCTAATCCGCGCAGTTTGTCCTCACTCGTGCGCGCACCGAGAACTTCTCAGTGGTCATCCATCCTAATTGCTCCAGAGCAAGCACGTTTAACTCTGAAGTTCTCCTAGGTGGATTCCCGAAAAGAAAGGTGCACCTTGTTGGTATGAGTAGCGTTCTCAACCATTTTAAGCCTCTGAAATCTGGGGCGTTACAATGAGTTTAGACTTGAAGTCCATCAAAGCTGCGTAACCAGTGCCGACGCCGTTGTCGTCAACAGCAGAACTTAAAACCAAGAACCAGCAGAGGCAGAGGCTGGGGCTGGAGTAAACTCTCAGAGGTGTTTTCCTAAGCATGTTTGATTGGAAAGGTTCAGATTCTGTTGTTTCCTAAGCATGGTTTTGTATTTCATGGATAATTTAACAACAATTGGCCGGTAATTAATGTCAATCAAATGGAAACTGTTCTTTTTCTTCATTTTCGCTTTCAGGCATTAGTTAGTAATAACCCCACCGTGATTGAATATTAATTGAGTTTTGTCTTGTTGTGACTCTTCACGGTATGATGAACTTCAAATATTACTTACTCCTATCATATTTACTTAAATTTTTTTTTCTCTTTTGCAAAATAATTGTCGTTTAGACCTACACCCTTGTACTCTATCTCTTTTTTAATTCCACTTTCTTTTCTTTTCTTTTTTTTTTTTTATTCTCAAACCTTTCGTCTTCCTCCATCGCTCTCTTCTCTCTTAACACCCATGTCAAATACAACAATGATGATAAATGATGCAGATGATTGGATACACAATTCGTTAAACTTGTGAACGAGGCAAAATCATTCTTGGTTGAGATACTAAAAAGGGCAAATCATTTTTTAGAGAAATTAATGGCGCTAAATTTTCAGACTGAGCGAGAAGTTGAAGAAGACCAGAGGCGTGAAATCGTAATACTAAAAGAATCTGTATTATTTTATTAATTCAAAGTTTAAAGAGGCATGATTGCATAGGCCCCCTTTAGTACTCAATTTGTGTGTTTTCAATAGATCTAAACTAGAGTCGTTAATGTTGCAGCATGCAAACGTTGCATGCCAAAACATGAATACATCATTACTATTTTTAAAATTTTTTTTATTGTGGAGTCAGTTAACAAACCAACCTCACTTTCTCAACATTAATATTTTTTTCCTTTTTATGTATTGTGGAATCAGCTGTTCCTCCCGATTCCAAAAAATTTGGAATTAAAATAGGAACGATACGATTCCGGTTCGAGAACAAGAACGGGTGATTCTAATTTTAGAACTGGAACCGTATATTACAGTTTGGTTCTGATTCGAATCTCGGTTCCCAATTCCGTTTGGTCAGGTCTAGTATTAACTTAAAAAGAGCCACTATCTAAATGGCCACAAGTTCCATCAAATCTCTCTTAAACAATTTTTTTAATGGGCCACTGGCTAAACACACAAGCCCATTAAGCTAATGGGCTAGTTATACGATTTATTTAACTAATGGGCCTCAGCTGGAACTCTTTTAAGTAGTTCTAATAATCAGCAGCTAAACCCTAGGTTTGTCTGCTCGGTTTCTCTGCTCTGCCGCTTCAAAGGTACGATCTCCGCCATTTCTCCTCCGTTGTCGAAATTTTTGGTCGTTTACGTGCTCCATTGTTAGAGGTATAGATATTTACCTCTTTTGACTTAGAGGTATTGGCGCACCGCCACCGCCGTGTCGCCGCCGAGGTTGCTTGTCGGTTACGATTAGAGTTGTCCTTGTCAATTGTTATTTAAATTCGAGCTTTTGTTGAGTTGAATTTATGCCGAATTTGGATGCAAGCATACATTTGTGAATCGAAGCATTTACCAGATGTTTTTAGCCTTAGCTGTAGAGAGCTTTTTGCACAGATTCGTTTGATTTTGTTATGTTATTTATATTTATATTTTCTTTGCTGCTGCGATTGAGTCCTTATGCTGATTGTGTGTAAATTCATGTACAGTAGTTTCAAGATGTATACTGCTTTGCAAAAGATCCACAAGGACAAGGACGCTGAGCCCACTGAGTTTGAGGAGAATGTTGCTCAGGTTTCTAACTGATTTCTAGAGCTTATCTCAGATTATGATTGAGTTTTCAAAGATTTTTTTATATTCTTAATGTCTGCTGCAGGCTCTCTTTGATTTGGAGAACTCAAATCAGGATATCAAGAGCGACTTGAAAGACCTGTACATCAATTCTGCTTCGTAAGTTTCTCGCTTGGTTTAACATAACTATGAGTAATTCACTTACTATAGAGTCTTGATTAGCAGCTTCATTTTAACTTATTGATGAGCTGATGGACAATATGGTACTCTCTCTAGTCTTATGTGCATTATTCTTTTAGCTGTGCATGATATTGTTTCTTTGACTTGTGCAGACAAATTGATGTCTCCGGAGGCAAGAAAGCTGTTGTTATCCATGTTCCATACAGACTGAGGAAAGCTTTCAGGAAGATTCATCCTAGGCTGGTGAGAGAACTTGAAAAGAAGTTCAGTGGAAAGGTAATGATGGAATGGAAACATAATTCTTGAGTGTTCTGATTCTACATTGAGTGTGACAGCATTTCTAGTAGACAATTATCACTCAGTAACAGGAATAATTGTTTCTATGTAAGATTTCGAGTTTGTGTTGAAATTTATTTTCCTTCCCCTTGTTTATTCATCCGTCGACAGCATTGATTCAACCATCATACGTAAGAGTTATATTTTACTTTTTTCACAAACAATTAATGTTTTCCTTCTAATTCTTTGATGCAGGAAGTTGTCATGATTGCCACAAGGAGGATTGTGCGCCCACCTAAGAAGGGCTCTGCTGTCCAAAGGCCCAGAACCCGCACCCTTACTGCTGTTCATGAAGCAGTTCTGGAGGATATTGTTTACCCTGCTGAGATTGTTGGAAAGCGCACCAGATACAGAGTTGATGGATCAAAGATCATGAAGGTTATTATCCTTTCAGTTATTACAACACAACTGGGTTTTCTTGCTGTTTTATTGTAGTCTTATGAATGCGCGATTGGTTTGTATTTACAGGTGTTCTTGGATCCCAAGGCTAAGAACGACACCGAGAACAAGCTGGAAACATTTGCTGGAGTTTACAGGAAACTCTCAGGGAAGGATGTTGTGTTTGAATTCCCAATTACAGAGCCCTGAACAGGCAGCTGTGCCATTCTCTGGATTTTATTTCCTGTCGGCTTAATTTATTAAAAATTTATACATTTTTCAATATGGTCTATTTGAATCTTTGAGTCAGAGAAGTGTAGACTATTGCAGTATGCATGCTCCTTTTTGCTGATAGTGTTCAACAACAGTGATCTCTTATTTCCAATCTTTTCTTATGGTAATCTGCTGATGTGCTGCTGCATTCGTTACTGTTAACTCCTCGATTATGGGTAAAATTTGTGCGCGTTATATTTATTTGGGTTTGCATCTTAAAAGGTCAAAACAGTTGGTATCCTTCGTTACTCGATTGCTTTCATTTGCATTTGCTGCTAATTTTTAACCAGTTTGAGCTTAGGATTTGTGTTTCCGGTTAAACAAAGTATCTAGAAGAGCCTTTTTCTCGGGAAAACTGATACTCAGGCAAAAGAACTCTGAATTAATCACAAAGAATCGATAGATTCCAAATTCACATACCCAAAGCTAATAACCACCTGTTGACGCGGAAGTACAATGGATGTAGATCATTTTGTAACCATTGAAATTTGACTTGATCCAAAATCAGGTTATTTTTTTGGTCGTAGATGCTTTGTATTTTATTTTTTTTTATTTTTTTTTTCACATTGAGCGTACTTTTGTAGTTATTCATCCGAAAGTTAATCCTTTAAGCACCTGTAGTCATTCTGATTCCGAAAGTTAATTTAATCCTATAAGCCCAAAAAAATCAGGTGATATCCGGTACCTATTATTGATTAACAGGGTGTTTAACCAACACTTCAGAAAAGAGAGTTAAAAAATAGGTCACTTTTTGGTGGATTTATCCCACAAATCACTTGTTGGGTCACGGATTTGATTTGATTTTTTCAACTCGCCCACACAAAAACAACGATGCTCATCCACTGAAAATACTCCCATTTATAAGGAACAAAAAATCAGATGAAATTTATGAACTGGACTCATGCGGAACGGATATAGCATCCAATGAATACGTTTTGTTACATGAGTGTCAAAAAATATAAACCCAGAAATTAGAAAATTTCAATTTTTCTATCCACGATTATGTGGCAGGGACGACAGGCTTCACCATGTGCAAAATGCGGGGCAAGCAAATTTCTCAAAGAGACATGCCTTCAAGCTCTACATAAGATCATGTGCACGTCACGTCACCAGCAACTCAGCAAGCAAGCAGTACAACTGGGGGCAGATATAGGAAAATTTATTGTCATGTTTTTCTCATAATTAATAAAACTGTTTGTGTCGCCATGTTTATTCCCGCACTAGTTTTGAGTTTTGACATTTCAGGAGCAAAAATCTGTGGCTTTGACGCATCTTTCAACTTCCTTATTGGTAAAAACACTTGCAGGAAACATGAATGCGTATATATATATTTCATTTAAATTGTAATGTTCATGATGAATCGTACAACTACAGGTTTAATATAATGTACATGTGTAAATGCTAACAATATTACATCGACGCACACCAGGCAGCCAGGGAAAAGGAAAAATTGTTCCCGTTTACTTGGGCTGCCAACCATGTAGTAAGTACCATACTACTCCAAAAACCTGCTGTTGATTCCTGCTCTGTATAAACTCAACCCTGCTGTTGTTTTCAACGTGAGCTCCACGTTTGCAGATGTGAACAGTGCATCACCTTCGGAGATTAACTCTTCAGAAGATGCAGAGCACATTTTCCCCTCACCCTCCATGACTATAAATATTGAAGGGCCAGGAATTGCAGGGAAGATGGTAGATGATTCTTGAGGTAGAATACAACGATCAACTTCGAATTCATCAAAAGGAGGGCGATATTTCACGGTATACGGGTTTAAAGAAACTCCGGGAAGAATTTCAGGCAAATCCTGTGCGAAATATTGAGTTAGATGAAAAATGAAAGCAATACGATCAAATTGTGCAGAGCAAAAACAGACCCCAAGTCGAATTAACGAGGGACATCCACCTGTTTCCAGATGGAATACACCTCCCATGTAAACACTTGCAGCCCACAATACTTGTTGAACTATGGATACCTAGCTCAGTATTTTTTAAATAAATAGTACCAAGAAACACATCCTTGATAAATGGGTTTAGATGCAAAAGAACATAACTGGAAATATTTGAAAAGGCAGTATCAGCTCTTAAATGACTCACAAGTCATAATAGAGCCTTCCATTTCAAAATTATTGCAAAGCAGTGAAAATGGATCCTACGGGACTTACAGTCAAATGTAAAGCTCATTAGTCTTTAGGATTAAAGCCATGTACCTATACAACTAAACCTCAATGTGTTTTTGGAACTTTCCAGGCACGAGATGCATTTTGGATATAAGCTGCAGTGGGATAATGCATTTACTCTATTTTAATTGTTTAGTTGCTAAGTACTTCTTCAGTTTGGCATGTATTCCATAATTCAAGCCTTTTACAGGTACAGAGGAATCAGAATTCTAATATTCTTAAACATTAATAAGAGGCCTATAGGTGTTCATAATCACTTCATAGTTATCAAAATCTAAGATAATAGGAACATGCTAAGCAAAAGATTAAGGAAACAGAAAGAACATGAGTATCATTATATTACCTGTTTGTAATTAAGCATGGAACAGAGAGTTGTGACATCCCGGTACTTTGGTGTAAGACCAGCCCGTACGACATTGTCTGATGTTGCCATGCACTCTATGCATTCGCCAAGTAAGTAAGCATGAGGTTCATTTGCCCCCAAGTACAAGGCTTCACCCGGATTCAGCTTAAAAGATTAAATAAGAAAACCACAATGACACCAATGTCCCCTGGATATTCCTTCTGAAGCCGTAAAACCAGTTCTTCCTTGTCTGTCAGCTTCCTTACCTATGACAAACAGATTGAAATATGTAACTAAACTGACGGCAGTTTTTTTTTTTTTTTATTCATCTTTTTATTTCAATGAATGAAATTATAAGATGGTAAACACCATTAAAACATACAAATCATTTTATGTATCTTATACAAGTATCACTAATATCATATGATTGACACGGTTCCAACATCTATCTTTACTTCTCCAAGTGCCTGTTAGATTAATACTGCATAATCATGTCATCTCCCAACACATCGTATTCTTCTAAATCTCCTAATTTGGTGAGACAAACTAAAATGCAACTCCGTCATAGTTACTTCATCTAGTAATAATTTGGTTGACAAAATAAGATATCAGCTAATGATTTAATACACACAGTCAAATTGATTCAAATCAGCATCGAAATCAACTCCCAAGTACCACACACACAAGCTAAATAATAAAATCCTCAAATACCTCACGCTGCATGTTTAGTCGGTTTTCCATCTTGGAGACAGCTTCACGTATTGCATCCTTGCTTGCAGTCATAAGTTTAGTAAATAGGGATTGCAAAATCTCTTTTAGTTTCTTATCCCCGTCCTTTTTGTCAATATTTAACACTCTGTCTGCGCATGCACTGCCAACCACTTCAATGATCTCAGGTACGTTTTGAACAACTTTTTTAAGTTCCTAAAACAAGAAAGAAAATAAAGGACAATTAACATAAATGCAGATTTAATGAACATCAGGGAACAAGGGGAAAAAACACTATAAGCCTTCAAGTCCACTCTCTCCAATTGTCACAAGAATTGAGATGGAGATATATCCTTTTCATGAGAGCTAAAGAGCCAGATGGTCCTAAACTTGAGTTCAATTCAACTCAACACAGACTTCTATTCCTGATATGGAATAATGGAACTAAACACCACCTACAGACTATTGAGGTAAATGAAATAAACTCTCTATTGAAGCGGCAACTTTACTATATATGCCACTTTTGCAACTTAATCCTAACAACAGAACTTGAACTTGAGATGCAGATTTTCTAACAATACAATTCCGATGCAGAACATACTGTCATACTACAATTCAGCATTAATGTCTTCCCTTTACCCACAATTATCCCATCCCAATAATACAACACTAAAACCAGGAGACTCATGCTTATAGGCTTACAGCAGAACAAACCACATGCACTGGATAAACAACAAATCTCCATAAACAAAGCAATAGTTATAACCAATCTATTAGATCTCATCAAATATTACTATCTACCTACATTATCAATCAACAAAAATATCAAATGAGGAACAGATCAAGTCCAGTACAGGAGAACTAGCCCCCTAAAAAGACTTACCGGGAAAACGAAACATGAAATGAATTAATGTTGACACATAGTTTGAAGTCTAATAAATGCACATTAATCACCTCAATTCCAACAAATCCGCACACAGCCTCAAACTCAGTGACAGCCAAAGCCATCTCAGGCTTATGATTATCATCCTTATACACCTCCGGATTCTTCATATGAAGATTCTTCGCCCAATCAACATCAGGATGAGCTTGTATCGACAGCCCTTTCGCCACCGACAGCACCTAATAACATCCAAAACAGTCCATTAATAATTAATAATAGCTAAAAGACTACTCAATTTCAACACAACATATCAATGAATCAATTACCTTAAACAGAAAAGGCAGATTGGAGCCCCATTTCCGCAAAACCTTATCCCCAAGCACACTAGGATTCAGGTCAATCCAATCCTTCAGACTAACCAGCTTGTTGTTAACAACATGTTGTTGTTTCTCGTGATTCAATCCACCATTAGCAGCAACCTCCCCCGGAAGCACGGCGTAAGAAGGCCCTGATTCATGAGTCCCCATCCAGAACTCGGCGTACAGCTCACCATCCACGGCGCCTTCGCCACTATTGTTACCGTAGAGGCGTCCGACACATGATTCCTTCCCCATGCCCCATCCGTAGTTCTTCACGGAGCAACGGAGCTTGACGATATCTCGAGCCTCATCACCGGCAGCAGCAGCGACACCCATGGGAAACGGAAACGACGACGAGGAATTGGAGAATTAGTGGATAATTTGAGAGAGATGTAACAGTGGCAGGAGAGGGAATGTGGATGGAGAAGAGGATGTGTCCATTTGGGGGGGGTTTTGAAGGGGAATGATGAGAGAGAAAGAGAGGAGAGAGAGAGAGAGAATGGTGACGAAAGAGGGAAAAGTGTATTGGTGGGAAATTGAATTTGGGGAAAGTGATCGGAGTGGAGTGAAGCGGTGACTGACGGACTGGACTCAGTGAGTCGGCGAGTTGAGGGAACGAGTGAATGATTGTGAAGATGACAGCATTATGATTATTATTAATGGATCTCAAAAAAACATGGAGTTTTGTAATTTTGTTGACAGCTTTTCGGGTCCATGCTCTTAAATATGGGCCCCGGTTGTGGATCCATATTATTTTGGTTGGATTCGTTCAACTTGCGAAGAATAATCGGTTATATAACGATGGTACCTTCTTCCATTCCATCATTATCCTACGTCAAATTGCTTATCATATTTTTATGAGATAGGCATAGAGGAATTTCGAGGTATTTGGAGCTCAACTTAGCTCCCGCATCCAAGGACTACTTAAATGAGGTGTACTGTAGCTCAATTTTGCTCCATTATCATTTTTTATTTTCTTTTCACTCCCACATTTTTTCTTTCTAGCCTATAACTTCAATAAAATTTTCACCCTTCATTTTTTTCACTCATACTCCATATTTTTTTCACTCATACTCCATATCCATATTATCCATAGTAAAATCCTCCCTTTCTATGTCCACCAAGTGAGAGTCAACAATACCCTATTTTTTTGGCTTCCAGAAAATCCTACCTAATAGAAGTCAGATTGATAATCGCAGTAGATAGGCCTCATCTATTCTACTCAATTTTCGTACTTGGTAGAAAACAAAAAAAAAAAATTCCTTCTTACACATCATAACTTTCATACTCTATACATCTATTTTTCTCTCAAATTAACACCAAACATAATTTTTCTACAAACCTAAATTGAGTTCACTATTTATTATTTTGCCACTTTTTATTAAATGGGGAGCAAAGTTGAGCTCCAAACACCCTCTTCTTTTTCGCTTTTCTCTTTTTTTTTTAGGTTTGACTGCAATAGTCTCAAGAATAACAATGGTATGGACCAGATTCCTGCTGAGTTCTTTTGGTTGTTTTGTTTAGGTTTTTGATTTATGATATAGCTACATTGTGTCGTTAGCAAATTAATCATGAACATGAAAAATTAGAGAATTACTTAATTTAATTTTTTAAATAATATTTCTTAATAAGTTATAGTTAATTTGATGCTAAACCGCACTTAAAAATGTAGATAAAACAAAATAAAACTTTAATAGAACAGAGGAGGAATGGAGGAAGTTATCTATACTCCCCCATCCTACGTAACATATCTATCAATGCTATGGTGGAATTGTTAGTAGAGAACACAAGAATAAAAATAATATGGGGTTTATTTCGCTTGTTATAAGAAAATGCAGAGGATAAATCACAAGAGCCACGAGAGTATAGGAGTTGAGTGATACCTCACTTGAATGAGCTTTTTTTTTTAAACGACAAATATTACAACTACTCTTATACTAATAATATAATATAACATCTTATACCACTATATATTTCCAATCAAGTAGGTCCTAATGAAGTTGATGACTTCAAACTCAAATTAATTACCTCTTGAGCGAGTCAAATTCAACACTTCCTGAATCGATTCAAGATCCCATTAAAGCCATTGGCATGACAAAGATATTGATGACAAGAGAAAAAGAAGAGGTGGAAACAAAGAGAGAAGTCCAATATAAGAAATTACAGCCTGCAAAACTGCAAGAGCTAGACCTTTACTTGGAACTGAAGTGTTGGGAGCAAATAATAGTTGTAGGATCGATCGATCAGACAGACTGACAAAGCCATGTTAGTAGTAGCTGTAGCAGTGGATCATACTCATCACTCATCATAATAAACAAAATGTATGATCCCCATATTTACCATACCAGTTTATCATTATTTACCATTATGAAGAGTTTATACGGTAGTCGAGTGGTAAGTGTGCTGAGTACCACGAGAGGCCGAGATTTGAACTCTAATGGAGACATAAGTTGTTTTGGGTATAATTGAACTTATAAAGTGGTAAAATGAGTAATGTAAGAGTAGGAGTACATCAGACTAGATTTTCGAATTAAAAAAAAATACTTACCATTATAATCCCATATTTACCATGCCAGTTTATCATTATTTACTCTTATTATTCCAGCAGTGGAGAGAACAAAAGAAGGAATATCCCCACAGAGCTATTTTCGTCTCTATAGAATCTCTTTTCCTTTCCCATTTATCATTTTTTTTTTCTTTGGGGAATTAATAATTTAATTTTCTGGATGTAGTGTTCGTTGAATCATAATTACACAATTAGTGCAAGTCGCTCTTACTTGAAATTGAATAATACGAAGTAGTACTAATAATAGTCTAATTAATCAGGATGTGTGTTGAGTTGATCCATCTTTGTATAATTAGCAGCCTTTTTTGTTGTAACCTACACACTTGTGTGACTAACTAATCTGACCAATATGTGGTCCACCATTCAGCATTGATTTGTGTTTTTCATTTTTATTTTATTTGATTTTTTGAAAGAAAAAAAAAAAACTACACTTCAATTCTTGTAACTGAAAATCTCAAATCTGCTTGAAATTTTCTTTTTCATGACCTGGAAATCTTTTACAAATCAAATGATTAATGACTGGTTGAGCTATTTATATCTACTAGAATGAAATGTGTAATTACTACTAAAAGTCTGGATCATATGGTGATATTAAAATATGTATAATTCACGAGACCCCATATTATACCAGCATCTCTTTTGGTTCTTCGGTTATCAATGGCCCTTTTCAGATTCTAATCTGAATACACATTGCGCTATATGCTGGAACTTATGAATTCAGGCGTTTTAAATTGTCATCCCAATTTTACCCAAAGTCAGACTAGGTTTGAAGTACTAAAACTTCCCCACCCTTCAAGTTTGACAAGTCCTCGTAAAAAAAATTAAAGGAATTAGCTTGGAAATACACTCTTAGACTCAGAGGTGAGGCTATTTGCACGGGTCAAAAAAGAGGAAAAAAATTAGTACTGCAATTTTCTTCTTTTAATTGTCGGCATATCGTCTAATTTGGAGCTTTGGGCTGTAATGTGTAGATAAAATGCCCATTAAACTTATTAGTATGTGTAATTTAGTAAGCATATTGTGTCATGTGTTTCTCTTTTATCATTTGTTTGTATTTTATCATTTTGTTTTAGAAAAATAATATCGATAAACGGTATCTAACTTTTTTAAACTTAATTAAATGAGACACACGGATTGATATAATTTTCTAGCTTCGCCCCTGCTTAGACTCATATAAACCCTTTAATTAGAATATACGAATTGATCCATAATTAGGTGTACATTTTATTTATTTATTTATTTATTTTGTTGAAAAGCTAAAGATACTTCATAACATAAATAATTAAAGGCTTACAAACCAGAGTAGTAGAATGTTCGCATGCATATAGAATCACATATTTAGAAATCACCAAATTTCACTTTGCATAATATCCAAGTAGCCCGATCGTTAAATCTCTTCAAAATTATTGCTATGAGTAACAAAATCTTATGGAATGTCTCACATGAGAAACGGCAGACCTACGAAGGCGTAATTAACGCTTCTTGTGGTCCGACAAACAGTCATAATAAGATAAGTGGGAGGCTGGAAGTTAAAATTGTGGAACTAGAAACATTTCAACTTTCATGCCAACCATGCATACAAGAATAAGAGGGGCATGCCCCAATTCTGATACAAGTTGTATCAATGAACGTCAAGTACAAGAGAGGGTATAAATAGTCAGAGAAGCTACTGGGAATATCAGCACGACACGAAACCCAAAAGACTCTAGCTAAGCTATGATGTCCAAAAAATCTAAAATTGAACCTCAGACTGAAACCAAATGGCCTTTCGAACTCCAGAACAACGCCTGTGATTCGAACCAAATGAAATGAGGCCCTTACTCCCATAGCTCCCAGGGTGATGATGCAGCATCACAACCCCACTTCCAACTCATAAGAGCGTCAGTCGAAACCAATTCAATTTCCGATTTAATGAAATGGCCCTTTTTAATTTCTTGTCTTGCACTTTTTAATTATTATTAATGAAATGGTAACATAATGATATGCTCCTCTTATTCTTGTACCAGATCAAAGGACCAACTCATAGGATCGCGAACCATGCATACATGTCATCATGTTATGTTACCAAATGGCCCTTTTTAATTTCTTGTCTTGCACTAGGAAATTTCATGAAATAGACTTTTCAACCAACTAATGGAAAAAATTAGTAGTACACTATAAAATCTCCAAAAGTTGGGGATTAATTATTATTATCTTAATTATAGATGATGACATGGCAAAGACCAAAAGAACTCAATATTAAGGAGGACTGAGTGGCAGCGGATAGAATAGGTAGGTAGGATAGAAGAAGCATCTTAGGATATATGGTAATCCATTGGCAAGAGAACAAAACCTCGAATCGTAAGCAAGCAAATGAAACCAACTTTTTTAAATTTTAATTTCATTGCACGATGCTGTATCTGTGATGACATTAATAAATCACATCATCATTTATAATATTATATCAAAAGTATATGAAGTTAAAGTGATTAATGTTGTTAATTACAGTATGTGATTCATTTCCAGAAACATATGAATCAACTTTCCTGTCTCTTTGGACGTTGAAAGGACAATCATTATGATGGTTAGTTTACTTAGTTGGAGTGAGTGGAGTTAAATCATATCACATCGTCACATACCAATTGAGTAAGCATGGTAGGTATTAAAGTTGGGCCAATAACAATTTAAAAGGACTTGTTAAGGTGATAAGGTTATCCAACTTATATATGTGCTAATTATAGCTCTCACAAGTGATGTGGGATATTCTAACACGCCCCCTCACGAGTAGGCCGCGGTTAGTCGGCTCTACACGTGGAATCATAAATGCCATCATTGGGCAAGCCGGAATTAGCATCGGCTGGGGCACCCATCATCAACCTTGGCTCTGATACCATATTGAAGTTGGACCAATAACACTTTAAAAGGCCTTGTTAAGGTGATAAGGTTATCCAACTTATATATGTGCTAATTATAGCTCTCACAAGTGATGTGGGATATTCTAACAGTAGGTTATGACTGAGTTTATTTAATTTCAGATGATAGTTGCCGAAATGTGAATGAGAGTTACAGGGTTCAATTTATTTTCATTGATATACTAGGATTGTATTATGAATAATTTGTATTTCCATAGAGAGAAAACAAAGTTTTAGTTAGCATGAAATTGCGGAAACTCCAGATGACCCAAAGTTTTCTTAAGAAAAGTTTCATAATATTTTTTTTCATATCCCTTAAGATATAATTTTAGTTTAGTCTGTAAGTCACTACTAATCTCTTATAAGTATGAAATGGTGATAAGAGTTAAAGATGGAGTCACAAACGACTTCATCAAACTCCATACTACCAAATTGTAGGTTAAATCCCAAATTAAAACTCTTATTACCAAATTGTAGGTTAGGTTCAAATCCAGAACAAATCATTTGACTCTTATAATCTGGTTCATATCTATTAGAGAGAGAGTAATCAAGAGATTCACGAAAATTGTGCTCCAAAAGTTATGAATAAAATCATGTTGCAATATTATTACCTTCTTTTAATATTTAGTTGCAGGCTGTAAAAATGCATGGTTAACATGTACCAGCCAAAGTTACAAATGAATCTCTCACTCTCAATTATCTTACTTGACACACAAATTTTCACGCATACACACTTGTAATATTCGTGGATAAAAATGATTAATGAATATGCTTTTTTTTTTTAAACGTCAAGTCTCATGGATAAACCACATGCATACACACATGATATCCCTCTAATTTGCGCTTGATATAATAACCCGCCAATCACATCAAACTATTACACTTTAATGATTTATGAGATACTATACCCACCTTCATTTGTGTTGTTATATTTATTTGAGTTTACATCATAAATGGTCAAAGCTAGGACTGAGCAGACCCGGACCGAACCCGGCGTCCGGACCGGTAAATTCGGACCGGACCCGGACCGTCCCATACGGTCCGATCCCCGGGTCATAGGATCTGCCCATGTCCGGGTCCGGTCTTGTCCGGACCAAACCCGGAAATTTACGGGTTTGGCCCGGATGACCCGTATTTTTTTTTTTTACACTTTTTTCTTTTAACTTTTTTACATTAACCCTAGTTTGTCTTATACCCTACCAGTCACTTTTCACCTTTACGATACAAAACAAGAAATACAAACCGTTGGAGACTTGTACTTAGTTTTGCATTGGAGATTTGGAATTAATTTTGCGTATTGTTTGTGCTAGATTTTTGAAGTTTCATTTAAATTTGTTGCTATTTGATTTAATTGCTGGAAATTTAGACTTGGCATCAATTTATCTTGCTGGAAGTTTGGTTTGATATACAGTATAAAGTAACATGGCAATTTTTTTTTTAAACAAGGAAATCCGGACATATACGGGTCTGGTCCGGACCGGTCCGGAAATTCTGGTCCGGTCCGGACCAGACCCGTATATGGCCGATCCGGGCAACGGTTGAACAAAAAGGTGGTCCGAATAGTCCGGTCCGGGTTTGGACCGGTTCTCAGTCCTAGTAAAAGCAATTGGCATCCTTTTTTACTCGGCCCTTTATTTCTTTCATTTGCATTTAGGGGCGGAACCAGGGGCGTCCCACCCCCAAACTTCTGAAATTTTTTTATATGTAGTATTTACGATTTTTCAAGTTTTTTATAGGTAATATATACGATTTTTCAAGTTTCCCCCCCCCCTCCTCCAAAACTCCAAATCCTGGTTCCGCCTCTGTTTACATTTGCTGAGAATTTTTAACAATTTCGAGCTTAAGATTTGTGTTTCTGAATATGCCAATCCAACAACGGTTAAACAATGTATCTAAAATAGTCTTTTTTCTCAGGAAAACTGTTGACATACTCATTTAGCTTTCCTTTGATTTGTCCACGGTTTTCTCACCATGTCTCGCGATTATTGTGGTTTCATTTAAACACGGTATATATATATAACGAGGATAATAATGATGAGATGATGTCCACTTCATAAATAAAATTGTCGTCGTTGTTTTTATCTACTAAAAAAATATATATGTAAATAAACAAAGTATAAAAGTGCATCCTCAACTGTTTTACCCAATTTCCACTTCTCCCTCATCTCAGAGAAACTTTTTTTTTTTAGGTTCAAACTTTATTTAAAATAAACTGACTAAGTAGCCATGCCAATGCAAATTAAGCATTCCGAAAGTAATAAAACTACATGCGACTTAGAAGGTTTTGTAGATAGCTTTTGGAGATTACATTGGAAGATTTGTCTGTTGTTTGTTCTCACCTATAGATTGAATTTCATTTATAACCATAAATTGTTCTATATTACAGCGATGTGGGACTTTAATGCATTTTACACAACATTAAAATCACATCTAAAATTGGGTTAAGAATTTCTCTCGTTGTTAATATTTTACTACGAAAATATATAAATAAGGAAAATATGTAGTAAAAAAAAATTACTTTCAAAACTTTGAAAAATATTATTTTCAAAATTATTAAAAAGTAGAGTTCATATATTTCGGGGGGAGAGAGAGGAAGAAGAAGAATTTTTCATCGTTGTTAATATTTTACTACGAAAATATATAAATAATGGAAATATGCAATAAAAAAGAATTACTTTAAAACTTTGAAAAATAATATTTTTTAAATTATAAAAAATTGGAGTTCATGAGAGCTAGAGAGAGAGAGATATTTTAAGTTACCTTTTGAATAATAATAATAATAATAATAATAATAACAATAATCAATAAGTAAGACTTTGTTCTCTTCATCTGAAAACTCATTCATTTCAGTTCTTATCTGTCTAGTTATGTCCAGATTCATAATTCAATTATGTTCAGTTCTTTTTAGATTCGTCAATTCAATTCGAGTTCATATTCATCAACTTCAGTTTAGGTTCATTATAATTACTCCCCCATTCCCACTAAAGCTTCCTTTTTTTTTTTTTTTTCTAGATATCTATATATACCTCCCTTGCTGGATACCCCTCATTACATCGAGACCCTAATAGATCAAACTATTACATAAGTCCAAAATACGAAAATTGTGTTATTCATTAAAATAAACCAAACAAGGTCTTATCTAATAATTGCATCTAAGTCCTTTTTCTTTTCTTTTTTCCTAGTTATCTTTAAAGTTTGTTTTTTAAATCTCATACACCGGTACCAAAATATATAATTATACATGTTACAAATAATGAGAGAAAATACAAAGAAATACAACTTGGATAATACAGAAAATACAAAAGAAAACATAAAATGAAGTTGATTTCATTCAGCAACGAAGCGGGCCGTTTCAAGCACCTCTAGAAAACAGCTTGATTTTGCGGTGACCAAGCGGGCCGCTTTGAGGCTGAGAAGCAGGCCGCTTATGCTGCTGTCTAGATTCTGCGTTTTTCTTCGTCTTCTTTCAACCTACAGAAACAAAGTGTGGATCGAGGAAGTTTCCTTAAAGTAAAATACGCCCTCTCACCTTAGGTGCTGGAGACATTGGCGTTTACTTTCCAGGATACAACGATTCCCAATATTACTAGCCGCACAAGCTAGCAATCTACTGCGAACAAGAAGGAATGCTTAGTTAAGCTTTGTGGGAGAGGATATTTATGTGATAATTCCAGGTATTTTCATATATCTCTCTTCTAGAGTTGGAGACTCTATTTATAAGTGAGGAGGAGCCTTACATATTCAGATATGTAACTCCTATGCAACAAATGCTCATCATTACTCCTAGCAACAAATACTACTTGATGACAAAATCAAATAGGTGTTATTGCTCAATATTTGTAACTCCGAGCTGTTACAAACATGGAGCTGGAGCAAAAAGGCTCCTGAAGGTTTACATATGCGGTGCAAAATTAGACTCTCGCGAAACCTGCTCGTCTTGGCTCTGTTTGGTCCACTTCTCGTATCTCACATAGTGCACACACACACAAGGTTACTTTATCAAGTACAAATCTGGCCACGATTTGCACTAGCTTATCAACTTGAACACCAAGTTTAAGATCTAGTATTATAAACTAGACACAACTTGTGCATATTCACAATGTGGGACAAAACACTTTAACCTCCCAACTTTGAGCTATTGTTCTCACTAACCCAAACTCCGTTCAGGGTGTATAATATATCAAATCGAAGCTCTCACTCAGTAGCTTACGACTATATATTCAATTTCCTCAATTACCGAATAATTAAGAAATAATCTCCACGTAACTATGACATCATAATGCATTATTACATCATTATTTTCTTCATATTATCAACAATACCGACATCGGAGCACCATTATAGCTCCGAGATAGGAGTTGTTTAACCTCAAATCGGAGATCGAAGCTCGGTTGGAGCTTTTTTTTTTTTTTTTTGACTTTTTTTAAAGCTGATTTTTATTTATTTTTTTATTTTGAAACATAACTTTTGTTTACAGTTATTTTGCAATAAAACTTGAGATCATTTTGAAATTTTAAAAAGTTATGTGTATAATGTAGAATTATTTAGTGTGAATTTGATACTTGAAAACAGCTGAGGCAAATGTGTAATATATCAAAATTGAAGTTGTTTGGTCCAAGTCAAAATCAAATTTTTTTTTGGGCTAGATCTAACATGTAGGAATATATAATAGTTTGATCTATTAGGATCCAAATGAAATTTGAAAATCTAATAAGGGGTCTAGATGCAATGGACCTCTTATTTATTTATTCATTGGGGGTACCATATGCAAATGACCATAAATATTATAACTCTATCATGCAACTATATTACAACTTTACCACCTCACCTACCATTCTTTTATTCATTATTTACTACTCCAATAATACCACATTTACTATATTTTCTCATTCTTTATTCAAACAATCTCATACTCACATTACATTTTCATTCTTTACTCAAATAATATCCCACTTATACTCATTTTTCTTAAATAATGTGCCAAATATTGTGCCAACAAGAGAAGTGGAAAGCTAGTAAAAAAATTGGATTGGCTCCTCAAATTCACTTGTCTCAGACCATGTTTTATTCATCTAAAAAAACAAAAATCAAAACTAAAAAATGAAATCAATTGATAAAAATTGGATTTGTCTCTAGTTTAAATTTCAACTAGAAGCTCTCTAAAGGAATACCCCAAAAAAAGGAATAAACTTGTTATAGTAATTAAAATTTTCGGTTCCAACTTGGAGCCAGTTATAAATAAGAATAAACTCCACATTATAATATTTCATGACTTTTTCAAGTTCTGTTTTAATAAATTATAACTTCATATAGTAATAAATTGCATACATAAATAAATATATGTATTGTGTTACACATAACTCAAACATTTATTATTCAAAGTATTTGTGCAAAATTGTATGTGAACGAGACTTTGACTTTTGAATTGAAACCACATCTTATAACTTGCGTGTGCTTAGTAACTCATTCACATGTGGACCTTCTTGTTGAACCCCAAAACACCTATTGTTATGAAACGTTTTGTATTTCTACACTATCATACTCTAGATTATCCCCTCTGCTTCTTGTATGATTAATTCAATAATTTCATTATCAGTCAGCACAATCACAACTTGTTGTAATGCAATTCTTTAACTTGAATCCATTTTCATCACCACGATTTGTTCCATCTCCATTTATTTGTTTCGTTGATATATTTGGAGTATATATTATGTAGTATATAACATATGACCACTTATACTGGTTTAACATGCATTTTTTAACATTTAAACATGATATATTATATATGTTATTTTGTTAGGAAGAAAAATTACATATACAAAATTCTACTTAGGAATAAACTCTTTATAAAAATATTTTTTGTCATTCCCGACAATATTACTGTATGGAGTTTTACTGTAATCAAATTTAAACTAATTTAAACTTAAACTGATATAAACTTGCATTATTAGTCGTTTCAAAAGTCCTTCTCAAAGCTGTATATTTCAGCAAAGGAATATTGCAAGTTCATGAAACATATACAACGTCAACTCCAGGCAGAAATTTCACGTTATTCTTGTGTTATTCTTGTGTTGGTAGAACTTAATACTTCCTACTAATACCGGGATTGGATATTTGAAAACCAATCATTTTATAGTCATCCGACGTTGCTTTCTTGCTTTTTCACCCATCCTCATCTGTGATGTGAATGTGATCCGCATTTCAATCTCTGCTTATCAATAATCCATTACAAATGGCTTTTGTGGCACCCAAAGGTACAAATCATGAATATCTCACCGTGACTTTTCTTACTTGGCACACAAATTTGCACGCATAACACACTCATAATATTCGTGGATAAAAATTGAATATGCTTTCCTCTAGTCCCTTGGATGAACCATATACACAAACATCCCTCCAATTTGCGTTTTGCATAATAACCCACCAGTGGCATAAATCTATTACACTATAACGGCTTGTATCTATGAGATGCTAGACCCATGACCATTGCACCTACCAATCACAAACATGTATAAATATTTTACCCGTCTCATTCTTGTTGCAAAACCAAGCAGCTCATTGAAATTCTAAAGCTCAGTGATGAATAATGATTTCATGAGTGCTACAGGCAATATACAGAGTATATAACAAGTCCTATGTTAGCTCAAGATGCAGAAATGCTTCAGCATATGTACCATACTAATCATCTGAAATCCAATTAAAGTCTCCAATGAAGGTCTACAAGTCAATATTCAGAAACAATACAGAAAAAATATTCCATCAGGTAGTGATGAGAATCACTCTGATGGTTAAAAGAATGAGGTCAATCGGTCATCTGGACCAAGAATGAAGTTTGTGCCATATGGTATGATTCGACTGTCGTCTATACACTAAACTACTGTACAAATGAACGAAAGTACAGACATTTCCTCCATTGTGCAGCGACTTGAATATGAGCTTTGATCCATACCCTGTAAGCAGTTTAGGACAAGATTATCGATAGAATGAAGAACCAAGTGGGGGAAAGGGTCCAACAGACTCTTTCACAGTAATCAGTTAAATAGTTGCGTGTTATACATCAGACAACTTGGCAAATGAAATGTTCCTCAGCAAGTGAATTTTCCTTCGTTTTGGCTCTCCATGCAGGATTGATCTTAATGAATTTCTAACAATTTTCTTAGCAAGTGTTTCAAAAGCTAGTTTTATTGAACTCACAAGGAATACATGAGAATTGCAGTGTTACTAGATCAAATTAAAATGTTCAAAGTTCAATTGACTATTTTTCCAATTTTTAAAATCAAAATTGCAGCATAGATCTAGGAGAAGAAACACAGAATATATACTTAACATAAATACTAACAAAATGTATGAAACGGTAATGGTGAGATGGATTACCTCAAGATAAGATGACAAGCCCAAGATATATAGCAGCAGAAAGGAAAACAAGTGATATCAATCCCCTGCAAGAAATTTTTATCAATTAGGCCTTGCCTATTACCAAGAAAAACTTGGAAATACTTGTGTGTACAGATTATTGATGAGAAAACATACCAAATCATTCCCCACGCAGCTCCATTACAGGGGCAAGGGCAAATTTCAGCAAACTTCTCGGCATCACTAGTGTGAACCCTTCGAGCTATCAAGTCATCGTATATATCTGCATCCCAAGGCATAAAAATGTTAGGTATCTCCAATTTGATGAATTTATTTACTCAGAATAACAGTCGAGTTTGTACCATAGATTGAGAACAAACAGTTCATAACACCTGCCATTCAAGGAAAATTGTATAAGCGATATGCACTAAGTATCACAAATCTCACAGGGAAGATAAAGTATAGTTAACAAGGATATAAATGTGTACCCATGAAAAGATTTACATAGCGGAGGATGCGAACTTGAGTTAATTCTTGGAGAACCCAAATAAGAGCAATAAAGATGATGAATCCTGGAATGTTCAATGTACCAGAATAAGGTCTTCAACTTTTAGAAAAAGTGACCTGATGGTCACAGGTTCAATCTGGAAACAGTCTGCTTATAGGGTACCGTATGCCCTTTTGCAGAATAATGCAAAATAAGGAAGAAAGAAAGAATGAAGAAGCAACTTACCAATGCAAAGACCTCGTAGAGTCCACTGTTTAATATCAAAGAAATTAGTGAGAATGATATATACAAGACCACAAAACGTATAAAACGCATCTTGTTCACAGTCGCAAATAAAAGTGTCTAGATATGGTTGTAGACTTGTACGTATCTTACACTTAGGAGCGAGAAAATTTTCCTTTATTCCCAAAATGACAAAATGAAAAATAAAACATCTGGAAATATTATCTGAAGTTCTTACATTGTCTGCAATGAAAAGCACAATCAGGAGGGCAAGGATAAGACCTCCAGCAGCAATCCTTGATGCAAGGAGATTTGTTGATGCAAGTATAAATGCCATACCCCAAAATGATGAACCTAGATCTATACAGAGACACAATAACAGAAAGTGTAAAACAACAATAATATTATTATTACATGTAAATGAAAGACCTACTAAAACATGATGAAAAGCTTTTGCAAGTAAAATAAAATTTCATCAGTAAAAGAGCATTACATCCAGCTGGTAGGATCAACCAATATGCACCACCTCGTGTTTGAGTCACACCACCTTCATTTGCATGAACTTGCATACCCTCCACCTGCATGTGATAGGATGTAAGAAATTCAAGGTGTTAAAAAAATCAGAATGTAGTTACTTCGATATTCTTGATTAGATCAAGGACCAATGAACTGTGAATAACAAACTCCAGTAATTCATGGAAAGAAACCGAAGGAAGGTAACTGGTGATTTGACAGACTCAAAACTACACTGTTGTGAAAAATATCCTCAACTACTCGATTCAGAGATTATTTTTGCACATTTTTTAGGGGGCTTTAAGCTCACAGGTTGCTGATAAACATAGTACTGGTGAAGCATACAGGAGACGAATCCAACCAATTCTACAATTACTCTGAATAAGTATTGGTGTTCAATTATAGACAGAATAACAGAATGCCATTGCTAACATAGTTTTGCTCGTGATTTCCCCAAACCATAAGAACCAACCCAAGGCTCTTCCTTTTACTATATAGTACTTCGCAGTTAGTATTTTGTTCTTTAATAATCTGCAGAAACATGTCCGCAAAACACCCCACTACTATGCATTTAGCTGTGCTAGATTCATGTTAGTAGTTTCCTGATCATAACAACTTGTTTTTGCTGAATAGACCATTTGTTACTTGAAAGGGTGCTTATTTCAATGCAGCAGGGTCTGAAAAAGTACTATATGTCTTCACTTATCAATTAATTCCACCAATCAAATAGATATGCACTTTCCTAAGATGAAAATCAATAGAAACTTTAGCTTCAGTTACTATGGAAAAAAGGGCAAGTAGATGTGCACTCTAAATTTTCTTTGTATCTGATGTATGAAATCCTGTATTCAGATTGCAGAATGTAACCTAGAGAAACCTACTTAAGTTATGCCAATTCCATAGAAGAGATATGCAAAAACTAAATATAGTGTACAATATAAGAGTTGAGGTTATCAAAACACTACTTGAAAAAACAGTCATGAAATATAACATAAATTGACCCAACAAAGAGGAAGAGCTTCCTACCTCACCACAGGTAAGCTTACAGGCAATGGCATGGCTGGCTTCATGAAGAAACACAGTAATGAGCTTGAATGGTGTTAATAGGAATGTCCTCCATAACTGTTATAATCATCGCAACAGTACATCAGAGCGCAAGAAAAGTGGCTCTCTTGGAAAATTAAACATACAAGTTATATTGTTACTTGATAAAGAATTAAAGATCTATTAGAACAGGATCCATGTATTCTACAAATGTAATTTTTAAATTATATGATTCCAATAGAAGAGTACCAGGTCAAGTTAGTAATAGTTTGAGCAGACTCTATTTTCTAAACATAAAGCAAGGCAAGCAGTTTCCTCCATTTCAGTACATACACACCTAGGTGCTAGACAGATTGCTTTAGAAAATAGATTTAAGCCAGAACAGATTTATTGTAGTAAGTGTCAAGAACTTGGTGTTTAACTAGGTGTCGCTTAACACCACTGCAGTTTCATCCATTTTAGTACATACACACCTAAGTGCTTGACAGATTGCTTTAGAAGATAGATTTGACCCAGGACAGATATTTACTGTAAGTGTCAACAACTTGGTGTTTAACTAGGTGTTCCTTAACACCACTGCATAGTTTTGTGGAAACAATCTATTTCTTTTAATTGTATTGTGCATGCATAAAATCAGAGTTATAACAAGTAAGGAGATCTTTTCAAGATAATGTTGAGGAAGAAAAGATCCCTGCAGATTGCAGGCGGGTGAAGATATTCTTTAAGTGATTTTATGCCTTAATACTTCACCACTGCAGAACTCAAATACATTTTCTATATATACTCAAGGAAATCGACCTTTAAACCTAGAAGCAGAACTTGGAGTTTTGCATCTGACATTCTAGTTCAAGTTAGATCCTACATTTTTCATCTACTATCTCATGCTGCTACACAATCAAGTTACACAATCTAGCGCCATCCTATCTACGAATCACAAGTTTGACAAGGATTATCAATTCCTAATTTGCCAAGTAGATATGAATATTTAACTGAGGTTGAACAAGCCTGCATCTACCCTAATTTCTCAGTATACTATATCCCCAAAGAATTTACTTCCATAGTGACGAAAATCATCAAGTACAGTTACCATGAACTTCCAATTCACACATGCCAAGTCCACTAAAGAAACTCGTCCCATAACATACTTATGATGAACTCAAAAAAAATTCAACCCCAAGCAGAACACGAATCTTCCATTTGAGAATTTCATAGACCATACAAGTATTAGCAGAAGTTAAATTAGAACTCATGGAACAGTAATTCGAAACAAAAGCCCAACAAAAAAAAAAAAGAAAGAAAGAAAATAGAGAAAAGGGCTAATCACTTTAAGTGTTTGAAGATTGCAATAACAATATTCATTCAGTACCCAAAAAGCAAATACTCTGAATCTATCTACCCTCAAAAGGTAACATAATAATAATAATACAGAACAATAACAGAAAGTAAAGCAGAACAAGTACTCACAGCAAGAATGGCAACAGTGTAAACGCCAATGCAAGCAAGAAAAATGACTTGATCATGCTGGCAACAGTTACGCAGCTCCCAATTAGGATCCACCATTCTTTTCTGTATACTATTTGCTTCGCCTCAAAGTCAATTCTAATAATAATAACCACCAATGAATGAAAATGAAGCTGGTTTGTTTCCAAGAAAAGAAATGAAAAAATGAGGTGGTTGCTTGTAGAAATAGAAGATCTGGAGAGTTGAAGGAGTAAAAAGAGTTTGAAATTTTTTTTATTGATCTTGAAAATTTCCACCTCCGGGGTATTGAAGTTGGTGTCCTAACTGGCAATTAGCATTCAAAGAAATTTCCCAGATTGTGTATATTCTATGAATTAATTTGTTATTGTTACAGCCAATGGCAGTTTTTCAGTTTTTCTTTTCTTTCCTTCTTCTTCTTCTTCACTGACCTCTGTCGTTTACTGTGACTTTGTCAGTTTTGTCCCACCGCGAGACGCGTTCAGAGCTTTTTCAGGTGGGCTGTAGTCTCAATTGGCCCAAATGAAAGGCCTAATGGTCTTATTCTTGGGCCAATGGAGTGATCCATGATTCGTAGACTTGGATGTTTGGGAGCACCGTGGTCCAATCGAAAATTTGGGAATCGTTCGGCCCGGTCTAAGAGTTGACTACACAATTAGCTTAGGTCAACCCGGTATATATCCGAAGGTAATATACTGAAGATCGGTGTGTATATTATTGTGTAGTATGAGTACAACACTTGGACCTATGCAAAACAGGACTTTTCTCGATCTATTATATAGCCATGGAACTTGGATCATTAAAGTCATGTTTGAAGTTAACTGAAATCAATTTAATGTGTACCAACTTAACTGGATTTATTTTTATTATTAAAAAAAATCAAGCATGTAGGGATTAAATTGTACTCAAATAAAGGCGTTTTGTAAAATTCATACAACAGTAACAATTACTTAATGTAGATAACGTATCATCACTTTTAATACTTCTTTATTAGCATAAGTAGAAATTAATGCAAGTTATGATATATTGTTGTACCAATATTGTTAAACATTATGAAGTTTGAAGGTCATTGTTGAGGAAAGAGATCAGATCTAAAGAGACAGAACTGCATACCCTGACATACAGACGCATCCTTTGAAATCAGTAACCACTAAGTTGGGTAATATATGCCGCAGATATATCATTCATAACGTATCATATATATGGACCATATACTGACCTGATGTCCTTCCTGATCACTTGTTCACGGGTGCTCATATGAATCATTCATCGGCAATTACTTGAACTATTAACGTGCTAGTATCAAATTTTATTTTATTTTTTTGAAGCGGCGTGCTAGTATCAAATTTAATACGAGATGTTTTGATTTTATGTATGTAATGGTCGGGCAGACTCAATATTTAAAGTTTAAAGATGTACATAATTATTCTCAAGAATAGAAATGACAGAATTATATTCGTATTACATATTAAAAAATGTAAATTGAGGAATATACACCCCACAATACTAACTAACCAGTTTCACCGAAGACGTAGGACGTAAAAAAGTAAGAAATTTAATTTAATAGATAATGATATTAATAAGTGGAATTCAATGGTACACGATGATATATATGTGCATGTTGTGGATGTTACCTTTATTGAGTGTTTACTCACATGGGCATGGCCATGCTCTATACCCCCTAGTGGTGGGCATATGTATTCAAGTAGGGATGGGATAAATTGACCCCATTTGCATAAATCCACTGTCAGAAATTAACAAACCGGAAGCAACACAAGATCTTAATTGTACTAATTGAACTTTTACTTTTTAACAGTACTTCAGGCATAACAAGAGCCCTGGGATTGAATCAGCTGATAAGGTGAATGATAACAACGTGATAAACATACGATTTTAACTATAACTACAAATCAGTCAAATCATTGTGGCAGAAAAGAAGTGAGGAGAGTGAGATGAAAATGTAATACATGTGGTGCTTGTTTTGATCATTGGTATGGACCTATACATCATCCTCAACCAAGCTAGCTAGCTTCCATGATTGTGGTGTTCAGCTTCAATAGGACCACCATAAAATGGACCTAGCTAGTCTGTACAAGAATTGGGTCCTCTTCTCAGGTTCTGTAGTTAGATAAATCCATCTATAATATGCATGTATAACTTCTGCTCGTCAGTCCAGCAACAACTATGTTGTCTCATTTCTCTCTATCATCATCATATTTTGTTTAATCTTTCCACCAATTTGGAATTACGGGGATAATTAATAAAATGACTGTTTTAACGGTTATAATCTGCAATAATGAGTTTATCCAATCTATACATACATTAAAGAATAAATATTTCATACTTTCTCCTTAATTCATGCTACAAGTCTTGTCACCTGGCAAATTCATTTATTTTCATTGGTTCAAAGCTAAACTCTTACCACATGTCCCAATTTATGCATTCCAATACATTCTACAAGTCTATTTGTTATTCTTTTTTTTATATGTGCATTCATTCTCAATTAAAAACATATAATTAGTTTTAAAAAAAGGAAGATATTATATTAAAAAAAATATATATATATTAATTAAAATTATTTGACATTATAAAACACAAATGATAAAAATTAGTTTTGCTATTTGTAAAAATATTAATTAATATAAAAATGTATAATGATTGAATCAAATGAAAATGCAAGAAAATATTATTTTTTTATTAAAAACGAAATTAAGGTCATGTAAATTGTAGGAAAAACAATATAAAGTCTATTATTTTGTATATATTTATTTGAAATTTTTATTTCCGCCATGTATTCGATTTTTATCGATCCGTTTTCTATCTATTTACACGACTCATAACTTTATGAATATTGGTACTTACCCAGCTCACATTCAACTATCTTCACAAAAATATTTTTATCTTGACATACAGCGTATCTATGCACTTGGCACCAATTGTGTTCGACGAGTCTATTCCACGATACTTCAGTGTACAAACATTAATTCAACCACCTTCAAAAAACATTTTATCTTCACATACACTATATCTATGCACTTGGCACTAACTGTATTCGACAGGTCTATTCCACGATACTTCAGTGTGCATAATGCATTCATGGGTCTATTCCACAATAATTTTGCATTGATTGTGTTTGACGAGTTTATTCCACAATACTTTTAGAAGACTAAGGTAATTCAATAATTGCTAATCTCCTTCTTCCGCCATGCATTCTATTTTTGTTGGTCATTATTCTATCTATATACACGTGTTATGGATTGTTGATACTTACTCGGCTCACATTCAACTCTGCTCACAAAACTATTGTATCTTCACATTCATCGTATTTATGCACTCAACATTAAATGTGTTTGACGGGTCCATTTCACAATAATTTAGAGTACATATTGTATTCGGAGGGTCTATTCCCCAATAATTTAGTTTTGTCTATTCGGGTGTCATAGAAAAAAAGAAAGAAGATGGGTAAGATTTGAGAATACTTTAGTTTCAATTTAAGAGTGTTTCGTCGCTATTCATATGGTTGGGTATAATTTGGATAATTTAGAAACTAACTGTTTTCGACGGGTCAATTCCATGCTAATTTAGAATACTAGCTGTGTTTGATGGTTTTATTCCACAATATTAAAAACCGCTAATATAAATGCGTTCGGCGGGTCTATTCCACATTAATTTAGAATTCTAACTTTATTCGACGGGTATACCCCGCAATAGTTTATAAGACTATCTACATTCGGCGTGTCTATTTTACGATAATTTTGAACACGAATTGCATTTGACAGGTCTATTATGTACTAATTTGAAACACTGACTGTATTCGATGGGTCTATTCCGGAGTAATATTAAATACTAATTTTGTTGAACATGTGTATTTCGTAATAATTCAAAAGATTAACTGTGTTTGATAGTTCTATTATGCAACAATTTAAAACAATAGCCATGGTCAACGGGTTTATTCTACAGTAATGTAAAATATAACTTTGTTGAACATGTGTATTCAGTAATAATTCAAAAGACTAACTGCGTTCGATAGTTTACACAATAATATAAAACAATAATCATGTTCAACAGGTCTATTGTGCAATAATTTAGTTCAACAATCAATAAAAATGAAAGTAAATGTCGTTAATTTTCAGTTTTAATTGATTTTCATTTAATCATTTAATCATTTGTGAATATACTATTATTAACCGTAGAATTTCGACGGGCTCTCCTTATTTATCTAGTAGGAGCTATCAATGTTTTAATTATTTTTGTTGTCATGTTCATGAATGGTTCAGAAGATTACGATTTCAAAGATTTTCAACTTTGGACCGTCGGGGATGGATCGAATTACTTCGATGGTTTGTAGAAGTCTTTTTATTTCAATAATTACTATTATTCTAGATACGTCCTGGTATGGGATCGTTTGGACTACAAAATCAAACCATATTTTAGAGCAAGATTTGATAACTAGATAGTATGGTGTTCAACTATGCACTTGGTTGGCTATATTATGATGATAATATATGTGTTGGACATGTAACTTTGTCATGATTACAAATTTTGTTTTATTTCCAAGATAATGTGATGTTTAAATATTATCATTTGAGAATTATTATACCACGTCGAAACTCGACGGGTTATTTGCTAGTTTATATATTGATTTCATGACTTATTGCTAAGTGTATCAGCATGCTCCCTAGTGAAGGCCGGCCGGCATGACATCCGTTCTACACGCGAATCATTGAATGCGAGAATATACCTTCGCTCAAACCCATGATCGGAAAACAAATTAAACATTCATTTAAATGATTTAATGATTTAATGATTTATTTATTTTAACCGGTAAGTCGAGAATGATTTATTGATTCTAGTGCTCATATACTATAAATATAATATATTTTGATTCTAGAACTGTACCTCCTTTGTGGGATGGCGCATCAACAATAGTCACACTCACACGGTTTAAGTCTGCAGTTAACCATGATGATTCTAGAAAAAGGTGAAAACTCAATGGAACAAAACCTAATAAAGTGGAAATTGTCATTTTAATTTTCCCTTCATAATTTCAAGTCTTTGATTCGAATACACTATATAAGTCTTATACAATGTACCATTTCAGCTCAAATCACCATCAGTGATTCCCTTAATCAACAAAGCAAACGAAATGGACTAGCTTTTAACATAATAATAACATTAATGGTGCCCATGAAGTGACGTGATAAGCACACCTCCAGATTATGGATATTATGTAGTATTAACACTTGACTCGAGATCGTAGCTTTATGGAGCAATTCGACTTGTTTAGAAATCAAGCATGAGCCTTAACTTTGTTGATAATCCTGACTGCTGGTTCAATGTACGTAGTTTTTTTTTTCGTGTTTAATATTGTTTCTTTTTCTAGAATGGTTTGATCGACACGACTATTTCTGATCTATTGGCTTTCCACTAAATTTGAGTGGCAAATTATTGTTAATTTTCTTGGTTTTCATTTCACCTTTTTGTATAGATAGACATGAATATCACATCTCGAACTTATTATTTGCGTAAGCACATGCAATGTTTGTACTTACAAAGCCTTCTGCTTCAATAATGAAAGTAGAATTAATAGTGGAATTGGTTATATGTTAAATCAAGTCTATAATAAAAAAAAAGTGTTGTTCTAACTTCTAATCTAACACCAAAGCGTCAACTTAACTTTTCTCATAAGAACATTTCGACGCACTTTCTTAGCCATAATGAAAAAGCATATATACGATCCTACACCAGTTTTTTATTTGTTGTCAAACCAATCAATCACATGCCGATATGGGAAAAAGTTCGAGTAAAGTTTTAATTATTACCACTAAATCCAGCTCCAACTCAAAACGATGCAATTCTCTAAGTCCAGATCAGACAATTATTAAGCTCGAGTTCAGAAATAATTAGTGCAATACTCATTTGTCTTCTTTGAGTTATATTTCAAAAAATATCCCCATCTTTTATCTTTTCGTACTATGGTTGAATTTTAACGTTTTTTAAACATAGAGTAAAAAGAGTTATCTGGTAAACAAGGTACAATTCAATTGTTGATTGTGGTTTGGAGATATGCTATTCTATAAAATATTCTAACACAGTAACACTCTCTAATAATTTGTCTAGTTATTTAGTTGATCTTTTCTTCTACTTTAATCTTTATCACTTAATGATAGGTATCTGACTAGGTGACTTTATGATTGACATTTAGTTAGTACTTTTTAAATAAATTTTTTCGATTATGTTTGAGTTAATACCCCACCAGTTTATTTGTAAAATTCACGAGTTGATCAATATATTTATTGATAATGTCCGAACCTCTCTTTCTAATTAGCGTGAACATTAATCATTATTTTCTCAGAGTTGATGCACTTACGGTTAGCATTTAATTTGCTACTTTTTGTTATTACTTCGTGAACGATATCTCATCACATGACTGAAATTGTCTAGTGATCTCCAATTTTACATCGAACTTTACAAGGAGAAATCGTGTAGTATGATTTTTTAATTTGAATCTTGACGGTGGTAAATCCAGATTTATCATTTTGCCATAATATTGTTCTGTTCCTATTTCCATGTCATCCATGAAACCTTTGTTGATTTTCAAATATGGTTATGTTTTTGTTTCGGGTCGGGTGGTCCTTCTCTGCAAAATTTCAGTATTGGTTGCTGCTACTTGCTACAAATATAAAAAATTGACCATACTGGGCTGGGGGCATGATCGAAGATTCATGCGTCAGGACTCAGGACAATATCCAAAAGTGCACGTCAAATAATTGTTGATTTCTTTTTACGACACATTTAAAGAAGCACCGATTGTATATATGAGCCCCGGGTAGGACATATATATGCAATTGTATGTTTTTTTTATAAATCAAAATGCTTCATAACTAAAACCAGTTAAAGTTTACAAACATTATTTCTATTATTTCTAATAAAATAAAAGTTTTATTATCATGATCTATTACATTCTTAATACATTGTGGTCAACAGTCCCACACAAAGCAAAAGCATTGATTAACATCTTCATTCCCAAGTTTTTGTATACCACCAAAAGTTAGTTTGCTTGCTTCTTTTGCGATGTTGAAACATACCTAAAATTTGAAATCAGGAGAGTACGGAATGAGACTATTTAAAAGTTCGATGGACGGAATCTTAAATATTAAAAATATATTACATATATAAAAGAATTAAATTTCTGTTCTAGAATTTTTAGTGGTATACGTCCTCCTATGCACCCCTAGATACGAGCTTGGATATATATGATTGAAACTAATATTAATGTCGATAGATTGATGGGATTGTTGGCCGTACCAGATATGTGACAAATATGTATTTATTCCGTTTCATTAAAAACTTACTAAATGGACTATTTATCGCGACCTTTGACCACATATAGCTTTTAAATTAAACTGTATCAATATAAATTAAATGTTGATTATCAAAATATACTCCATTTAATTTCATAATGAAATTTTATTATATTTCTCTCTAATGTAATTTAGGAGATATACGTGGTTAAAGATCACGGTGAATATTGATCTTAATAACTTATTAATTTAATGAAAGGGAGGAAGTATAATTGTTTGTTCATCTTCATGTCTCTACATTTCAGTATTTCACGTGCCAATTTTGCAATCATCCAAGAACATGTTTTCCCCTTTATTTTGTCACAAACACCCTTTTTTTTTCTTTCACTACTACTAGCTTGTGCTATCGTTTTCTCCTTTTGGTGGTGGTGACAACAAGGGAGGGTATCCCCTTTCTTCATCTTTATTGCTTCTAAGTTTTTCATATTACTATTAGATTGAGAAGCTAAGTTTTCTTCTTATAGTTTTTTCTTATAAGCCATTTGTATATGTAAGTCAGTCACAAGTAGGTAGGAGTGGGAAATCGGGCGGATATGAGCTAATTGGGGTGAAACATGGAACAACGGGTTAATGTTTTCCTATTTATTTAAATATCTTCATAGAGAAATTTGATTTTTAGTGACAACTAATGACCCATTTCTCAAAAAAGATATCCATGTGCACACAATTACATTTTAGTCCAAATTCAACACAAATTCAGTATTCCAAAATTTAAATTTGATGAATCCAAACAACCCTTACATTTTGTACTTTTCTTTTCTTTTTTTTTTTTTGCATCTTCCTTTTACTTTTTCTTTTCCTTTTTATTCTTTTTTCTTTTTTACTCTTCTTCTTCTTCACGAACTCCGATCTGGAGTCCAGATCGGAGCAAATATTTTTTCTCCGATCTGGAGCACAACGCTCCAAACCGGAGCATGTTTTGCTCGCTCTGGAGCTTCAAAGCTCCAGATCGGAGCAAAACATGCTCCTATCGGCAAACATGCTCCGATCGGAGCATGTCTCCTCCGGTTGCCGGAGCTACCTCCGGTACCGGAATTGGTACCGGAGATGAAGAAGAAGTAAAAAAGAAAGACAAAAGGAAAAAGAAAAATAAAACATAAAAAAAAAAAAGAAAAAAAGAAAAAAGGAAAAAATAAATTTTTTTGTCCTTTTTTATTTTAAAACACTAAGGGTTGTTTGGATTCTTCAAAATCAAATTATGGAATAATGAATTTGTGTTGACTTTGAATTAAAATGTAATTGTGTGAATTAAAATCAATGGTATTCCATTGAAAATATATACGCATAGTGTAGAAATATAAGTTTAAAAGATGCGACACACCTGAGTAACGAATTACAAGGTGATGCACTAACTTACTAAAAGATCATGTGATGGACTGTTATGCTGCCACCTAAAATGTTTGAAGTTGATTTTCATAAGTGATGCATACTAGTTGCGACTTGGGTATCAATATATATTTCCTACCGGCACACTTTGTTTGGTTGAACTATTGTTGGGGCTAGTAGTAACCGATATTAGTTTTGCTTTATAATCAAACTTTTTATTAATAGTCAAAACGTGATGTTACGATAATGTATTCATAGCAGGTATTGGTCGTATAAGTAGAGACTCAAACGGTGAGCTTATCGTAGCATTATCTGCTTATGTAGAAAGAGCAACACATAACACTATGGAACTTTTAGCAATAAAATCAGGATTACAACTATGCTAATAATTGAATCTAGATAATATTATAGTACAATCAGATTCTAACTATGCGGTTAATTGCCAGAAGAGGGAGAGTCCAACAGTATGGCAGCACAGAGCCTTGGTCCGAGACATTGAGTTGATCAGGCAACACAAAAGGGTGGTCATAAATTTTGTCTATTGGGAAGGAAAAGGCATAGCAGACAGACTAGCAAAAAATGGAAGCAAACTTGGAGTAGCAAGAGGAAGATCAACACATTTTCAATCGACACCGGCTGATCCAGATTTGGGAAATAATGAAGAGTTTATCAACTCCTTGAAGCCTTGTATTTACAATCAAAACAATTACCCTGCGTGGCTTTCACAACTTGTATTTGCAGATCTAAACAATGTGATGTACCGATCCATGAGACTATCTGGATCTAATCAGGTTTCTTAAGGTTTAATAAATCACCATTTCCTTAAAAGAAAGAAAAAAACTTGACTCCTAAGCCACTTAGGGAACAAATGTCATATTACTAGCTAGATTTGGGGATTCGATCGTGGCTGGATCTTAAAATTCATTTTTCAAGTAAAATCCCGACTTTGAAAACCCTTTGATCCTCCTTCTCCTTTTAGTTTTGGTCTAGACTCGATTAGGAGATCCGGTCATGGCCGGGTCTTAAATTTTCTTTCGAGTTCTCATTTTAACCTCGAGGGCATAAGTTAACCTGACTAGGGGGTGTGGTCGTGGTTGGATCTTAAATTTTCTTTACTAAGTAAAAATCCAAATTTTAAAGTCCTGAAGGTCTCCTTTTTCTACATTTTGGTTTTGGTGTTCTAGTGACCAATTACTATAATCGTGTTCACTTGGTGTTAACGAGACAGTTTGGGGGCGGGGGACGCTTGTTTGAGGCTTATTATTATTATTATTATTATGGAATTTAGAAACTCTCTCTCCCTCCTTCTCTCTCCCTCTACCGGAAATAATATCATCTTTAATTCTAATAAACTAGTAAATATTATCTTTGGTAGTTTTGAAAGTTAAGGTTTTTTTTTTGTTTTTTTTTTTTTTTTTTTTTTGCATATTTTTATTATTTACATATTTCCATTGTGAAATAATAACAACGATGATAAATTTTCATATGAAGTTAACTCAATCAAATTTGGTTGGAGTTATATACAATGTTAACCCGGAGCTTGTTCCGTGTATTTGAGTTATTGTTATGGAGCATTTCTTATGCTCTTTTATTAATAAAATTTTGCTGCTTAAAAAAAAATAAAAATAAATTTCCACATCGCTAATATATGAAAGTCAATATATAACCGAATTATATAGAAGTCAGATGGGACAAAGGTTGATACACGAGAGGAAGAGGGAGAGGGGTGAGAAGTAGCTCATGCATGGTAATAAATTTTATTCTACTATGTTTACGCATCTAGCATGCTTTATGTAATATGATGTGTTAATTCAGGTCGTTTTAGTGTCAGTTTTTCTAAGTTTGATTATTTTTCTTTTTAATTCTTAATTCATTTTCTATTTTTCTTTTTCATTTAACTGGTCAACCAGTTAATCAGTTTACTCACCGGACATGCAGACTATTATTACCGTGTACTGTTGGGATCGAAGGTGTTAATTTCTGATGTTGTTCTAGAGTACATGCTTGTGGAGTTGAGTGATGAGTTACACATCCAACTTATTTTAGCTCTTTTTATTGATTGTAATAATTGAATTTGTGTTTGCATTTAAATGTTGAAGCTCAACTCTATTCATTTGAAATCTTTTCTGATTATAAATTTCCATATACATGCTGGATGATGTTTTAATTTAGTAGACATGTTCAATTAATTAATCACTTATTTTTTGAAGTTGTAATAAACGTACATGCACTTGCATTTAAATGTTCAAGCTCAAACTCTGTTCCTTTGAAGTCTTTTTATGATTTCGAAAAAGAAAAAAATAAAAAGAAAGTATATTATATATACAATGTACTTTTTAGGTAGGGTCTACTTTTTTTACTATCCAATTAGCGTTTCTAGTAATAAAAAGGACTAGCTTAGTTTTGCAATTACATTTTTGTTCAAAATGTTGACCAACCTACTATTGCAATATTGATTTTTTCAGCCGCCAAAAACTCCTTAGGATTTAAAAAAAAAAATTAAAAAGCTAAATAAAAATAATTAAAAAAATAAATGTATTTATTTTCTTCGGGGCATGTTTGTTTGAGATTTTTTTAGGCGATGTAAATAAGTGATGGTCAACTTAAAATATACTGATTTTAGACTAAAATATAATTGATAAACGAAGTTGGTCCTTTATTAGAACCACCTTCACAAGTGACCCTAGATATCAATTTTCTCTTATATATAATTCGTTTACCTTTGTACTATACCCCTATGTTCTTGACAACAAGTTTGATTGATGATGCTCAAACTAATTAGTAAATCGAGCAAACTTGATGGCTGAGTGCTAGAAATCTACTCCAGTGTAAGGAGTGAGTATAAAAATGGAGCCTAGTCACTTGAGTTTGTTACTGGTATTATAATAAAAATATTGTGAGCAAAATAAACGGACTAGACTTCAGTATTGATTGGTAATAATATCTGATCAGCTTGGTAGCTTGTGTTTAATCGGACTAGTACTCTTGATAGTTGATACATTTTGATTTCTTACTTTTCAATTTTGACGCTATAGTACACTTTGTTCCATAAGTGAGCCTCAAGTATTGGAACAATCTTACTACAAATCCTACCTTAATAGACAAACACTCATAAAAACATACCCACTGTAACTTGAGCATTTGATCTCTTTATTCTACAGAAAATTACTACAAATCCTACCTTAATAGACAAACACTCGTAAAAACATACCCACTGTAACTTGAGCATTGGATCTCTTTATTCTACAGAAAATTACAACTCGTTAAATCATCGGACTCATGAATGAGATACTTGGTGCAGATCTCCTAATCCACTAGACTCCACAAAATTGATTCAATTCGATCTATTAATGGAATCAAAACTACTTAAAACCATAGCAAGAGGTTGCTTGACAAGATGAGATGATGCAAAAATCCTAAAACCATAGCAAGAGAAAAGGACCAACTAGACACCACACCAACTACCATTATGCAATTAGAATTAGAACTACTATCAATACTTCACATCACATCTATGTGAGACAACATGAGGATAAAATCAGAGCTTACCTTGGAGTGGATAGAGCCAAGGCAGTCAACCAGGTGATGAATTGAAGATAATATATGGTGGGGAAGGTTTAGGGTTTATGCAATTGAAGAAATCCCCTTGACATTTAATGTTGTGTCTATTTATTTTATTAATATACTGCAGTGACGACGACGATAGCCCTAATAATAATAATAATGGCTACCCGTTTATCCCATTTACATTGTCTACATTTGGAGAATTCGACACGACGTCTTTGATTACACTTTCGCGCCTTAAGCATCTCGTTGTTAGTCACTCTAATAATGTTAAGAGGGATATTTAATTTTTCATGAGTTTTTATAATCAAAAAGTGGCTTTTTCATAAATTGAGTTTTTGTATTAAAAAATGGGTGGGAGCACATCTTATTACTAGACTCTCATTTAACTCTACATGATAATAAAATTTTATTATTATTATTAAAAAAATTAAATAATAATAATAATAATAATAATAATAATAATAATAATAATAGCTTTTAATAATATAAAATTTACAGCTTATTACTAGACTTCCATTTAACTTTACTTGATAATAAAATTTAGCTTTTTTGAGAGAAAACTGCATATATTGCATTCAAAATCAAGGAATTATATTCGGAGAGTCAAAGGGCAAAATCGAAGAACCAGTTTTTTACCAACACATCCCGAGCTAAAATATGTGCAAGCTTATTGCAACAATTTATAAAAAAAAAACAAAAAGAATAAGAAAGTAAAGTAGAAACTAAAGCTTGGTTTCTTCAATAATATTAATAATAATAATCACGATGGAACATTTTGTCCATTTAATCGATCTTCTCCTCCCCACGTCTTCCAAATACGAAAACCAGTGAAGCAGTTGGTCGTTTTACCTTTTGCCAGTTTTCCCCATTCTCCATAATTAATTCATCTTCAACATTCAAAAATACATTTGTTGGAAAAGTCCCATTGAATTCCCTTCATCATCATCATCATCACCACCACCAACAAATTAAGAAGAATACTTCCATGCAAAGAGTCGTCCAACTTCCCATTCCATTCCATCATTTCCACCTCCATTAAAACTTGTTAGGTTCCAATCTTAAATGCATCATCTTCTTCTTCTTCTTTAAATCCAAAACCTGCAAACTTCAATTTTCCATCAAACAAACATTATAGTCATTCATGGCAATTGAAATCTTCCCTGATAGCCCCAGGCTGCACGGAATCAGCCCACGTATCTCATTCTCACACGATCTCTCTCAAACCGACACTGTTCCGGTTGAACAATACATCCGTTCCAGCTCTGCTTCTTCCAGTATCGACTTCGATTTCTGCGTTTTTCGAGAGACTCTTGACCATGAAGCTCCTTCTGCAGATGAGCTTTTCTTCGATGGCAAAATCCTACCAATTGAGGTCAAGAAAAGATTAGTTCAACCAAAGAAGTTGCCGTCTCTACCCCAGCTACCGCCGGTTCATCCGCCAATGGAGAATCAAGAATCTGTCAAACCAACTGACAAGAAAACTCCGGTTCCTGAACAGGAGGAGAAACCGAGTAAGTCCCTGTCTGCTAAATTTTATTTAATTTCAAAAAATAATTAATCAATAATTAATATAAATGATTAGATTCTGTTCAAACAGGCAGTAAATCGTGGTTTAAGAGAAGCACGAGCTTAAACTGTGGGAGTGGATATGGACGAACATTATGTCCATTGCCGCTTTTGTCGAGAAGCAATTCGACTGGCTCAACTGGAAGTGGGAACGGAAAGCGTTCTTCGACTAGTCAGAAACAGAGTCTGTTAAAAACCTCTGTTTCAAACAGTTCACAGAAGCAGCAGCAGCAGCAATCTGGTTATTCGTCGAAGCCACCGTTAAAGAAGAACTCTAACTCGTACGGTAACGGGGCTAAGTTCAATCCGGTTCTGAACGTTCCGCCTGCTAACATGTTCGGCCTGGGGTCCATTTTTTCCGGTGGCAGGGATAAGACCAGGAGAAGGTGAGTTCTTGCAGCATTCGTCGAAAACTCAGGGGTTTTGTGTAATTTTGAGAATTCTAGGGTGTTTGGATGCAACTAAATAGGGATTGTTTGAAATGTGTAGTGTTAATGTGATAAAATTCAAAGGATGCCAGGTAAAATCAGCTGTTTTAGAGGTGTCTTTTTGAATTTTAGTACTTGTATTTGACTCCTTTTATTAGTTTATTTTATTTTATTTTTTAAAAGATGGATTAGAAGATTATTGTTGGTGAGTGGTTACAGTGATTCTTCTGAAGGTTGTCTGTATTGTAAGGATTATGATTTGGAATGATCCTATTCTTCTTCCATTCCTGTCAGAGAGAAGAAAACATTGGATTAAGGAAATGGTCTTGACTCTTGTACATGTGACTGATCATATGAGTAGTGGAGTCCTATATTATTTTACACTTTCCGTAATTTTCATTTATTTATTTATTTTATTGGATTTTTGTATTTGTAAATAACTTGGATTAGTTTAAATAGATAAGGGATCTAAGCTCATTTAAATAAGGTTTTGAATTCGAACCTTGATAATGTAAAAAAAGCTTCTGGAAGAGCCCCTCCTAAAATAGGGATTGATAGTGAAAATTTAGGAAAAACAGATCGGAGAATTTTTAAAAATATTATATTAATATACTATAATTAATATAACATTTTAATATAATTTTTCTAAATTTTTCCTACAATATGATTTAAAACTAATTTGCAATCGAAAAATGATTTACAAAACCACATGAAAAACATTTTACATCAAGTAGGATTATCACATTACCCTTTTAATTTACGTTTCCTTTATTTGTATTTTGTATGTAGATATATATACACTGATTTGATGATAATTGATTTGTGATTACTTGACAGATTGGTTGTTTGTGCTTTTAGCTTTATCTTTTTGTTAAAGTGAAGTTTGGTTTTCCAGATTTGGTTGTACAACTAAGCCTGATTAGGTAAGTTAATGCAAACCATAAGCTGGGTAGATAGAAAGTAGTACTTGAAAATTAATCTCGTGTCATGTTCCATTGTATCATTGGATATACATAGACGTGGGGTTCATGACTCACTCAAGACTTTTATTCCACTCCTTGTGAAATTGACGTAATGTAGGAATTAAGTTTGTTTGAACTTGGTACAAGTTTTTACTCTATTTTAGATTTGTGCAACATTTTTATGGTAGGCGAGTATTTACTCGTTAGTCGACCACTAACATATTTTGTGCAGTTGAAAACGATTATTGATCAATACTTTTACAAAAGGGATGATCGTGGATGATAAAAACAAAAAAAGATACACATATGAATAACCATTGTATATTGGTAACCAGCAATCAAATTACGTGAAGCTAAATCTTAAAAATCTCATCACATTTTAGCTGGTGTTGTTACCAAATAAATAGTTTGTACAATTGTTATTGCATCATACCAGGGGCGGAGGTAGTGCTTGTGCTAGGTGTGTCAGCCACACCCTGCATTTGGCTTAGTACTATCAAAACCTTACAAATTACTTTCTCCGAGTGGAGAGTACTCTGGTCTTCTATCTCTGAGCCCGGTTCGAGCTTCGCTTTTGACGATTTATTACTTGTTTTTCTATCTTTTTAATCCTCTGAGCCCAGATAGCTTTGTTTTTGACAATTTATTACTTGTTTTTCCATCTTTTTACTCCTATCCAGTTTCGTTTCCATCAGTTTGAATAAGAAAACTAATCTTAATTCTCACTAATAACATATGGAATTTAAAATAAATTTTCTTAAATTCTTTTTACGCACGCATTGTTTTCTAACAGAATCGTTATTATGGAAATTTCCCCAATAAAATTAGTCACACGTTATTTTGAATTCTAGCTCCGCCCCTGATCATACCCGTTCAAAAATTATATTTGTGATAATTCAAAGTCTGGCAGAATGTGGTTTACGAACCCTCATCGATAGATGAAATTTTAGTCGGTTGCTTCTCCGAAAAGATTTAATTGCGTTGAACTTGGTTTATTAGCCGGGTTGCCTACGGCCCTACCCACCGTAACCGCTGGTTCATGGGATGTGTGAGTTGGGTTTTCAAGTTTAGTGCTAAATTGGACCTTTCCGTAGGGTTCCATCCCAATCACATATAACTGCAAATAAATCACAGCCATCAGTAGTTATTTGTATAATTTCTTTCCTTTTCAATTTAATCTTCTTCTAATTTACTCGGAGTATGTTATATTTTTACGAAATTAAAGTAATCAAGAAGTAGTATTAAGTTTTGTTTGGCATTATCTGTTTACATGTATAGTTCAGTTCAGTTTCATTTGATTTAATTCTATCCAGTATGTACTTATGTTTAGGCGAAGAGGACAATTTATTGTATGATGAATGAAAAATAAAAATCAATTATGTGAGAGAAGAAAAGCTCAAGTGATGTTAGCAGTAGTTTGTGCTTGATATTGTGTTGGGCTTTAGAGTGTGTCCAGTTTGTTTGCAGGCTTTAGATTCGCCCAAGTCTCAAAATCACACCGCACAATGACCATCATCGATCGAGAAAACAATGGTGTGTTTCGGAACACATAATTAACTTGTTGACTTAATTATTAACATATTTCCTCGTGGTATGCTTCAGTGCAATAAAATCACGAATTTACGACTTGGTATTACAAGTTAGGGTGACCGTAATGAGATCGACATTGTTTGAATTATTATAATACCAGTGGAGGCTCAAGGCCCGTGCGGTCAGCCCGACCGCACAGGGCCTCGTAAAGTGGGGGTCTCGGATTTATCATGTATAATCTATCTATCTATCTATCTATTAAAGGAGAAAGATTTCAAACTTTCTCCTTAATTCATGCTCTTATTTTTTACATGTGTCACAATCTTCTATTCCTATTGGTCCATTATTTTATTCTTGCCACATGTCTTAAATCTATTCATCTAATTTACAATTTTACATTTCACCATATATATTCATTATTTTATTTTAATATCATCATTCTCAAATGAATATATACATATTAAAAAATAATTATTATTATGTTCAAAATGATTTTTAATATATATTATTAATTCATGCTCTTATTTTTTACATGTGCCACAATCTTCTATTCTTATTGGTCCATTATTTTATTCTTGCCACATGTCTTAAATCTATTAATCTAATTTACAATTCTACATTTCACCATACATATTCATTATTTTTATTTTAATATCATTATTCTCAAATAAATATATACATATTAAAAAATAGATATTATTATGTTCAAAACAATTTTTAGTATATATTATGAATTAAAATTATTTGGCATTATTATGAAACACGGATACTAAAAGTAATTTAGTTTTGCTATTTGTAAAAAAAAAATATATAAAAATATAGAAAGATTGAATTAAAGAAATTGTGCAAGTAAATAATTTTTCTATGTTAAAAATAAAGATCACGTAGATTGTGGATTGTTTTTTTAAGTCTACTATATCCTCAGAGTGCGGAGTCACAAACTCGGCTATTTGGCATTATTATGAAATATGTATACTAAAAGTAATTTAGTTTTGATATTTGTAAAAACATTTATATAAAAATGTAGAAAGATTGAATTAAAGAAATTTTATGCAAGTAAATAATTTTTCTATGTTAAAAATAGAGATCACGTAGATTGTGGAATTTGTGTTTGAAGTCTATTATATCCTCGGAGTGCTGAGTCACAAACTCGGCAAAATATTCACCCGTCGCAGTTAATTATTCAACTTACCCGCCATAGACAGGTCGGCTATAATATTGTATCTTCACATTTATTTATTGTATCTATGCACTTAACATATAATTTTATATATTACAAAGTTCAGTTATTTTTCTTCACACATTTTTTCTCCAAAATATTTTATTTGTATAATTATTTTTCAATAATTTTAGTTTTTTGTATGAATCATTTTAATATTATTTAGTACGAAAAGTATTTAAAATTTTATATTAATATATTTATATATCTATTAAAGGAGAATATTAAACTTCCTCCATAAAAAATTGTTATAGGGTAATAGGGTTGGGCTCAGACGGGTAATACGGATTTTGGGTTTAGGATATGATGATTTATTAACATCCCAATCTCCCACAAGATAATTTTAACATTTTTTCTAACATTTTCTTCTATATTAAAATTTAAAACATTATTCATCATTATGTAATTGTAACCCAAATATGTATATATTCTACAAAGGAGGAAGTTTTCATACTTCTTCCTTCAACCACATGGCATTTTCAACTTCACTTTATGTCCACTTTGATTGGTCGAATGTTTTTCACACAGTAAAACGTCTATTTCACAATAATTCCGAATATTAATTAATTATGTTCGACAGGTCTCTTTTGCAATACTTTATAAGGACACTAAATGCGTTCGACAGGTCTATTCCACAATACTTTAGAATACTATTTGCATTTGGTTGGTCTCTTCCTCAATACCTAAGAACACCAACTGTATCCGACGAGTCTATTCACAATACTATAGAACACTATTATGTTCAGCGGGTCTATTCGATAATTCTTTGAATCACGAACTGTATTTGGGTTTATTTCTCAAATTAAACTTCATACCACTGACCGTGATTGACGGGTCTATTCCGCAATACATTATAAGACTAATTGCGTTTGACGGGTCTATTTGGCACTACATTATAACACTAACTGCGGCCGGCGGTCCTATTCACAATACTTTAGAACACTAGCTAATTGCAATTGACAGATCAATTCCGCAGTACTTTAGAACATTAATTGTGTTCGGTGGGTCTTTTCGATAATGCATTAAGCACAAACTAGAGAACACTAAATTCAGTTGGTGGATCTGTCCGCAATACTTAGAACACTAATTAAATATGTTCGACGGGTCTACTTCACAATACTTTGGAACACTAACCGTGGCCGACGGATTTATGACACAATACTTTAGTTCACTAATTGTGTTCGATAGGTCTATTGCACAGTACATTAGAACACTAAATTTATTCGCAATACTTTAAAACATTAATTGCGTTTGACGGGTCTATTCGACAATGCTTGAACTACATCTGATGGTATTCCGCAATACTTTAGACCACTAATTGCGGTTGACGGGGATATTCCGTAATAGTTTAAAATACTAATTGCGTTTGACAAGCCTACAATACTTTAAAACATTAATTGTGTTCAACAGATCTATTCACTAATACTTTAAAACACGAACTTTAGAACATTAGATGCGGCCAACAGCTCTATCTCGCAATACTCGAGATACGTTCGACGGGTTTATTCGCCAATACTTTAGAACACTAACTGTGACCGACAGGTCTATTTCATAATATTTTAGAACACTAACTATTTTCTACTGGTCTGTTGCACAATACTTTAGAATACTAATTGCATTCGACGGGTCTATTCACATTACTTTAAGAACATTAACCGCATTTGACCTGTCTATTTGGCAATACTTGAACTATATTTGACGGGTATTCCACGATACTTTAAAACACTAACCTCGGTTTACGACTCTATTCCATAATACTATAAAACACTAATTGCGTTGGAAACTCGACGAGTTATTATTATTTGTAAATTTACTATTTCCCGTCGAAACTCGACGGGTTATTTACTAGTGTTTATATACAAACGTTTATGGAAAAGTTAGCAAAATAGAATAGGTGCAGTAGTGAATGTTGAAGGTTAAAGTCTCATGCATTCATAAGGTGACAAGTTCAATACATGTAATGAACTTTTATGAAACCTTTTTATTTTTATTTATTTATTTTTTTTTTTTGTTATACGAATTGTTTGGGGGCCTATCTTACGACTTGGAACAGGGACCCAAAAATATATAGCCGCCCCCGTATAGTACTGTTATTGTTTAATTTGAAATTTCTTACACTTATAACACCTAAAATGGAAAATTTAGTTTTCCATTTTAACTTGAAAAATGTGAGATCTGATTTAAGTGAAGTTAATTTTTTTTACCACGTAATAAGTAAATAGCATATACGTATACATGAGATTGAGGAAAAAGACGTCCATGCATAGGAGGGTAGTCCATAATACTGTATGGTCAACCTTTTTCTTAAATTGAGAATCACGGTCAACCTTGGATAGCAATGAGAAACAATTTCCTAGATTTGGTAAAAAGACTTAGTAACCTTTTTCACCCTTAAGTCACGTGTGTTACTTTGTTCAATTTCTGCTTTACGTTCCTTCACTTCACAGTAATTTTGTGCTACTTCTACAGTGGCCAGAGGGTAATTGAACAACTTCCTATGTCAACTTATAAACTACTACTACTTTATTTGGCATGAGTTACCTCTTCTTATAATTTGATTTAATCTTATTTGATAATTTGAGCAGAATGAATCTGTTGATGAATGTTATTAAATTACTCATCTGCTTTTTTATCCTATACATATTCCATTTTTATCCGTTTCTTTGGATCGTTTGGATTCTATACGTTTTTAATTTTTGCAAATCTTTATCTCACAAATTTTATTGTGGGTCCTGTCACTAAACCAACACACTATACCCATTAATATAAACCTACTAAAACTCCGATCTAAAATCAAATGTATAGAATTCAGAAAAACGGATGAGTAATTAATAAGGTGATTGATTTGAAAAGTTATTATATGTAAATTGTTAAAATATATGTACACGAGTGATCCTTTAGAAACTTTTGCTTTCAAATTCGATTTTATAATTGTTTGTAACCTATTTATAGTTGAGAAATGTAATTTTGACTTCAAACTTTAAATACTAAGTCCGCTTCTGTAACTGCACTTAGTATTTTGATTAAGAAAATGAAGAATACAAACGATTATTCGAATCATCATCATGGGGCAAATTCAAACCCGCGCGTGGATTTACTTTGTTATGTTTAGAATTGGCGCGTGGGGCAGAGATAAAAATGAAGAAGATATCAAAAGTAAGGAACTATTGCAAATAGTGACAGCGGAAAGACGCAGACAGACGTAGACATAACGCTGCCCTGTTTCCGGTTCCCAATCTTTTTCCCAAATCACAAATATCGTATCATATATTTTCTGACTGATTAAACAAATCAAACAAACCATTATCAATTTATCATTAAAGAATCAGATTAGATTACTTGTCCATGTTAATTTATTTTTAAACAATTGTGTAATGAAGTCAAAACAAAAACACTAAACATACTTTTGGGGAATAGAAGTGGACACTATTTTCGTTTACAATGCTCGGTCGATGCGAAGTTGTCACCTATTTTTTTTACGAGCATGCTGCCAATTATTTAAGCTTCCCAAGATCATACAAATAGCCAAATATACTACTACTCCTATTTCAAAAGTCACCATTTGTTTAACTGATGGAATTTAACTTACGATTTGACCAAATCTGAGCTGATCTATTTTATCAAAGTAAATATATAGGCACACACAAGTGTTTGTTTAATGTTTCAATACTACAAAGATTTCCTTCACAAATACCAACTAATTAACTGAAGTTAAAAAAATGAAAGTAATTCGTTTAAGCTAGTTTTAACTAACTATTGTATGGTGGAAGTAGGATAGAATTAATCATGAGTATAAGGACAAATTAAAATGGTCTTACTATCACACTGACAAGTCTACTATCGAAAAACAATACTCTAGTTTTAGAGTACATCGACGGACCTATACTATCATGAATCAGATGAAAAACATTTATGATTACCTAAAAAGCATGCAGTAAACCTATAAACACAAGGCCATCAAGATTGAATATCCAAGTAAGTCCGCTCAACCCTTCTACTTCATATTACACTCTCGTGCCCAGAATACCCAGCCTCCGACTTGATCAAGACAAGCCCCGGATAAATCTTTTAACCATTTCAACTTTTTTCCTACAGAATTCACACGTTATAAATCTTCCATTTTTTATTATGGGTTAATCCGTAGTAATCTCGTTTTAGTCCTAATAGATCGAAGTTTGAGGGCGCTAAAAACGTATTTATCATAAACTATGATGCTAAAATATTTAAACGTTATATTAAAATAATTTATTGTGTATATAATTTTTAAAAATAATTTACAACTATAATTTAAAAATAATATACGGTCAAAGTTAAAACTTGAGTTAAAGTTAAAAAGAATAATTTAGATTGGTGCATTAAAGAAAACCGAGGGAGTAATATCTTGATCCTTGAGTGTAATAAAAGATGTAATGTAACAGTAATAATTAATGTATGTACTTACCATATCGGATGATAGTTACTCCTAGCTCCTTACATAAATGTTTCAAACAACATACTCCATGGCCTATTCTTAATTTAAGGAATACGCAATAAAAAAAATATTCCTCCAAACAAAAGTTTTTTTACTTAATGTGGGTGTAATTGATTGACTGGCATTAAATGTGTCCACGACCTATCCTTAGTACACTAATTAATTTAATCCTCATCACAAAAACTGATGATAAATTTGCTAAATTCACCAGAAATCAACTGATAAATTTGCTACTTTTCCATACAAATTTTGCAGTAATAAAACTGGAAAATTGTGAGATGTTTGGGACCCAGGGTTGCCATTCCGTCTTATCCTAGCACTGGACTGTACTGTACCTACTTCCTACGCTACTAGTACTGTATATCACCCGCTCCTCCTACTTTAGTCTTGGATAGTGAAGCCAAGCCGTTTTCACTGTGCCAAGCCCAGCTTTGTCACCTCACCTCACCTGCTATTCTTTTCAACTCGGTGGTAAAATAAATATATTTATTATTCATTTTTATTTCACCCATTAATTCTTGGTTTGATTGTGCTTTCTCTCTTCTTGACACATCAATCAATAATATGGTATAGTACGCCCAGGCCATAAGACAACAATCTTTTCTTCTTCTTTTTCGCTTTCTCTCTGCATCTCTTGTCAGTTTTCAGACTTGCTTCCCAACAGTATCCCCTTGCGTGATACATCAACTACTAACTTATCAATGCTTGCTTGTCTTTTCTTGCTATCTACCGAATGTAATTTTTGCTTTGGCTGAGCGCATGGTAATGGGTGGCGTGGTCACATCTTTATTCCTGATTTTGCCACATTTTTACAACAAACTTCTGGACTTTTTATCTGGGAGGTACTGAAATGTGAAGAAATAGAAATAAAGACATAATTGGTTTTCATTGCCTTGCTGGGCTTCTCTTTTTAATTCCTTTGTTTTCTAGTGTTTGTTTCAAATGGGGTTTGGGTATTTCTTCTTTTTGGGTTAAAAAAAAAAGGAGTCTTGATTGATTCTCTTGGGAGATTTATGCTTGAATTTTGGGTGAGTGAGTGAGAAAAGAAAATGAGTGAGGAGGCGTTGGAGATGGAGATAACGACGTCGTCTTTGGCTATTGTGGAGAAGAAGCCTCATAGGCCAGGTGGTTGTGTTGGTGTCTTCTTTCAGCTCTTTGATTGGAACCGTAGATTTGCCAAGAACAAGCTTTTTTCCAAGAAATTGCTTTCACCAGGTTACTACATTGTCCTCAAATCTCTTCTTTCTGCTGTTACTGTTTTCATTTGATGCTCTTTTTACTAAATTTGCATTGCTAGAACTGATTCTTGGTATGTTTTATTTATTGCATTGTGGTGATTAGGCCGGTTGAAACAAGCATCTAAGAAATTTGGGGGTGATGAAAAGCAGGCAAAGCATCGTTTGGTATGCATCATTTCAATTCTTCATGGTTGAATTGAATGTTTTATTTATATGCCTTTGTTTTTTTGTATTAGTACTACTGTTTAGTGTTTGAGTGAATGAACCTTTTTAAGTTTAAGTATGACTGATGTTAGATTATTTCTATGGGACAATGTGGATGGTTAAAAACAGATTGCTGATGAGAATAGTGGGGGATTTCCTAATGGAAAAAAGGGTTGTCTTGATCTTGAACAAAGGCGTGAAACTCGGGCTCCCAGTTTGGTTGCTAAGCTCATGGGTCTGGAGTCCATGCCGGCAGCATTGCAAAGAGAGAAATCGAAGAAAGTTCAGGTTTCTGGGGTAGAAAGTAATAAGGCAGAGATGGTTGAGGATGAAATGGGGAAAGTGTTGAGTGTAGGGAAAGGCGGGATTAAGAATGATTCGAGGCCTCTGAAGCTACAGAAGACAAGTTGTTCCGAGAGGCGTGCGGTGACTAGATTTGGGGCGGATACTTTGCCATTTAAGAATGTCCTGTCGAGAACGAAGAAGCATCATCCGAAACTTCCTGTCCCAGTGGTGAAAAGTCCAAGAAATCTCTCAGGGAAAAGTTCATCTAAACTAATCGGTGCTGCAACTAAAATTTTGGAGCCTGGGTTGCAAGCTGGTCGATCTAATCGTGCTCTCACTTACTTGAACACTCAGCATCATACTCATACGTTAAAGACTTTGATGGATGATTCCGAACATTGTGAAAGTGTAATTCCTAGCGGCCAGCCATCCTGCGGAAATTGTGGCCATTTACTAAATGATGATGATCTGGGGCCTAAACACTGCAGCAATGAACATCCTTTGATATTGAGTCCATCTTCCAATTGTGTTGAATTCTCTTGTCAAGGGCCAGGAAGAAGCAAACCCGGACAGTCTAGATGTTATCGAGAGTTTGAAAAGGACCTTCATGAAGATGATTGCCCTGCTGTCAAACCTTCATTCACGGACAAGTTTCAACCTCTTGATAATCTCACTCCGGATGTGAGTTCTTTCACCACACGAGTGCAACAGAATTGCAGCAGCCAGCACTTGAAGCCTAAGAAAGATTTGCCACCATCTTTGAGGTCTAACCAAAGGATGCAAAACTACAATCAAATACCTCAAAGGGTGCAAAACTACAATCAGATGCCGCGAGCGAAGAGCAATTATCCTCCCAGGTCTAAATTCGTCAACCCCCCTAGTACTATCGTGGATGAGCGAAAAAGTTTTGTTTCATCCAACAGAAATTTTGCCTCATCAACTAGAAGCTCAAGTGGAAACTCCAGAATGGAAAATTTCGAAATGGAGAAGAGAATCTCCTCGAGACAAAATGACTTGGCATCACTAGGGCGAAAGAGAAGGCCTGTTAATGTTCCTAGACAGAGTGAAGGTTCTGTTTTCATGAATTCCGCTGTCAGAAAGCAAACACATGGAACTATTCCTCAAGCAGCATCTACCAAGGACTCGGGATATAATGTGCACTCTGGCCAACAAAGCCGAAGAAGTGGATCGTCTCACGTGCAACATAGGGCAGTCGGCACTTGTCCAGAGAACCAAGATTCTATTTCTTTCACATTTAGTTCTCAGGCAAAGCAGAAGACTGGAGTTCATGCTTTTGAGAAGAGAAGAGTGCGAAATGACTCTGGTAGTAGAACTACACAGAAATCAGCACCAAATGAAAATGTTAGGGCCAAGTTTGATAAACCTGCCTCTTTAAGTGGAGATGCTTTAGGTGCTCTTCTGGAACAAAAGTTGAAAGAATTGAATTCACAGGGAGAGGATATGGGAAGCCATGCCCCGAAAAAGACCACCTCAATGATTCTGCAGGAGTTAATATCTGCCTTAACTACGGAGATGCCGTTTGTGCAGAATAATTCAGAGTTTTTGTCTTGTGAGGAGATTAGCATCCGGAATGAAAGTCGTATGTCTAATCCAAAATCATACACCAACTCAAAGGTCAGCTAAATTCTTTCTTCATAGGATAATTAGAGTTCTTTCGAGTACTATTGCTTTACAAGAATGCACGATTATGACCCAAATCTGTGAGAAACATGCTAGCAATTGTGTGACAGTTCCTAGTACATTGTCAGTGATGCAATGAGTTATGAGTTAGTAAGGAACTAGGGATCTTGTTGTAGAATATGTGATCTGTTAAACCGGGAACAATTAGCTGTGTAACCTTCTAAATGATTGATGAATGTGGTAAGGCGATGTCATATATGATACATTGGTCTCTAGACGGTATAATTTGGCTGCTATAACTTGAATTTAACAACACTATCTGAAACTTTTAAAGTGCCCTCGACTTGATTAAAATGTCATGTTATAGCCATTTTCTTGTCTGTAGAACTATGTTTAGTTAGTTAAAGTTCGGTGATTTTCGTGAATAATTGAATCGGCCTTTCTAAGCTACCTTGATTTATCTTACTGTTCATATTTTCTCTCCAAAGTACGCTCTTGCGTATTTCGTGTATTAATTATCTTGGTTTTCTAGATGCCTTTGTGCTCTGTTTATTTTCTCATCATTGTATTCGGTATGTTTGGTTGAATAACTGAGATCGTACATATCTGATCCATACGCAGGCAAAAGCAATGGAAGCCAAGCAGTCTGTCGACCAATCGCTTGGCTGTGAACACTTAAGCCCAGGATCTGTTCTTGAAGCTTTTTCCAGTGAGAGTTGCCTCTCCAGTAGCCATGACGATAACCTGGGTACGAACATATTGTCTCAAGATTGTTTTGCCCACACTTGCTTTTCTTACACCGTCTTCATAACCTATCTGTTTTTTTTTTTTTTCATGAATTTTTTAGGGTATAAAATGTCGAATGAGTCTATGGATTGCTGCTCCTCTTCTGAACTACATTCTTTCAACCCTGATTCAGAACTTTCTGATTCTGCAAACTCAATGACCATGCCGAAAAGTAGTAAAGAATTGGTTGTGGACATCCTTGACTTTGTTTCTGAAACCTTATGCTGCATTAATCTTGCCAGTTACGGTGTTAAAGGAAGCAGGCTTGACCATGTTCAGGAGGTCCTTGTAGATGCAGAATTGATGTTTCAAAACGCCTCCCGTTTAAACCCTGCTGTAAAAAAGGAGTCTTCAATCAAGCATTTGCTGCTTGCTGAACTGGAAACACTTGCAACTGTTCTCTGGATGAACTTCGGCCCTGCTCTTGGTGTTGAGAACTCGGAAGAGATGAATCAACTCACAAGATTTGCATTTGATTCGATCATAGAGTACCTGGACTTGAGGTGTGACAGGTATCTTAAATCTGGGTCTAAAGTGTCCCAAAAATTACCACTCTGCATGAGCACGAACCTGCTACTCTTCGACATTGTGGAGGAAGTCAAAAGGTGGAAGGAGCTGTCCAGGTTCGTACAGGACGAGTTGATTGATGTGGACATGAGTCGTTCGTTCGGGGAATGGACAGAATTCGAGCCTGAAAGGTCCGAGACTGGTATTGAGGTCAGCCAACAGTTACTCAACACATTGCTGGATGATATTGTGCTAGATCTTTGTCACTGCTAGTTGATATGTTCTCCTCTCCATTTGTGAAGTTAGAAGAAGCCAACAATCTTTTGTAAACTTGATCTAACATTTTAATCTTTCCTTTTTTGGGTTTCTACTGGTATCCACTACGTGATTTAACATCTTAATCTTAATCACCTCCGTATTCTGTGAATGTGTTCCATGAATGACTGTAAACTTGTTCCATCTGCTAGTTTTACCAGTTAAATTTCTGTTATGGGCTTATGGGTGCTCCAAATGTGTGTGAAGGCGCTACTGAACGAATAAAACCTAGAATACGCGCATGTAAATGACCTAATTAAGGCTCTGTGTTTACCAGTTTTCGTGGCCATGTCCACATCAATGGCTTCCACGAAAAACTGAAAGAATCATCAAGATTGCTAACAACAAAGCAACAAAAACATGAGCTAAAACGGCTTCATCATGAGCTAAAAGCCTAAAACTTGAAGCACCAAAAGGAAATAATATATCACTCCAAGTTCCATTATGTTACAATATCATACTGCAAAAATACCATTTTTCTTTTCTTCTATACAGATACTATGAGGCTATAGGCCATGAAAGAAACAGAGAAAGAATTCAAAGAATTATCAGGAAAACCGCAAACCAAACATGAAGATCATCACCAATCAGGCCAGCAAAATGAAAGAATCAATCAATCATCTCCTTTCGAATTGAACCTACGAATTCGCCAATTCGCACATGGTGAATAAGTTTTCAAAACCTTCTAGACCCCAAAATAGTCTTATTACTGCTAGCACCACCATTGCCAAGCCCAAGCCTACCACCATTGATAATCGCGTTCTTCGCAGCAACAGACAAACTCTTCATCTCCTCCACATTCGCGTAACTCTTCCTCATCGTCGTCATCATACCACCACCGCCCCTCTTCTCCCCGGCATTGGCAGACTTACTCCCAGCCCCTCCCAATTTCCCATACATCTTCCCACTCTTCAAAACCGCAGGAGGCGGCGTAACAGGCGGCCTCCGATTCTCCTTCCTCAACGCTGAGAAATCAGGCACAGACTGCGCGACAACAGACGAAGAAGACAGCGTCCTTTTCACTTGCCTCGGCGGGGTAGTTGCCAAATTGGGAGAACTGAACTTGACCTGTTTTCTGGGCGGAGTGAGAACGATTGGGCAAGGAACCTTTTCGTCGGTGGAGATTCTTGACCGGAGACGTTTGTTGCGGAGATCGGAGTACTCGTTGTACCGGGGGCCTCGTTCGAGGATGGGGCTTTCGGTGGTGAGTTGGAGGAATTGGGGTGAAGTGGAGTCGGAGAACTGGGAGAGGATGAGAGATTTTGGATCCAGAGCGGCGTGGAGAGAATGCAGAGAGCCACCACCGTTGTTGCTCTCTGTTGCTGCTGCCATTGTTGACTAGTTCTGTGTGAAAATTGTTGTGAGAGAAACAGAGTGAGAGAGAGAGAATTGAATTATACTGAAGGGGATTGTAACGGTCAGATGGAAAAGCCGAAAAGGTTGAAGACGAGAAGGGTAATTTGTTTAATCGCAACGTTCTGATTTGTAAAGGGGTGGGCCGTATGTATTTGGACAAAAATAAAAAAGGATCCATAACAGGGTTCTATTAAATGATGACCTGGTCAATTTTTTTTTTAAAGAATTACTTATTTATTAGGAACCGCGTCACACGCTCGGTGTGTGAAGCATAATCTTGTAAAACATAATATATTGAAATAAATGGAGTGAATATATAATTTTCACATAATAACTTCAAACGTAATAAAAAAATAACTAATTGAGTAATTAAACTTAAGGGAAACTTAATATAAATGGTGTGCTATAAATGTATATAGTTTTTGTAGTTATGCAATTAATAGTTTTGAATTGAACTATATTAGACATACGAAAAGTATTATTCCGATGAGTTAAGAACCATCAGATACATCTCTAGACTTTGGAAACATTCAACTTCAAAATCTGCAATGCATCTTTTTCGCATGTTAATTGGTATTCTTCACCAGTTGAATATATTGTCAAGTGCTTCATATAAACATTCTAGTTTCATAATCAACTGACTTATTATATTACTTTAATTAAAATCACACAAGTATATACAATTTTCAAGGATGTGGCTTTGTGGGGCTGAACGACTAACCGAGTCGACTTCCTAGATATATCATTCGAAATACAAGTAAAAAGTACAAGTCAAAAGTCATTTAGGTGTTAGGTTTCAAACGCGAGTGCACACTTATGAAAATGTGAGTCGATGTTTAGTGGAACAATACTGTTTCTTTATTAAAAGAGTTACTAGCTATTTTTAGAGAAAATTCACCGAGGTGTTTTCTTCTTTCGTTGTACGCCAATATCTTCAAAATTGTGCGACAACTGCTTGATATCATGGATCAGTCCCTTAGCCTGCTGCATAGACAAGAGAATACATATTGAGAATCCATTCTGAAGCAATTTAGAAATATTAACCTGGAGTGCATAGATTATCCCCATTCTAACAACCCATATCTCAGTTGTGTTACTATCACATGATCCCATATGTTGTGATATTGCCCTAAGTAGTTGTCCTTCATTTTTAACAAGTAAACAACCTAGCTAGTCCTTCTTGTGAAGTAAATGATGATCCATCAGTAAAGAGAACATATTCAATAGAATAAGGTTATCTCCGGGAGTCATCCCCTTTCTCTATCTTGCCACGTCACTTTCTATTTAATCACAACCAAACACCAAAAGTATTCTTCAAAAATCACCCACTCTTGAATCCAACTTTTACATTAATCTTTTATTTAATTTTTTTTTACTCTTTGTAAACAATTAAACCAAAAGGCAAAAAAGAATAAAATAAAGGCAAAAGAAACTAAATAAATATATATTAGCTCATCCTAGGACATCCCAACTCACACGCCAAACAACGTGTCAGGTTGTCAAAGTTTGGGTTATGTGTCTATAAAATGAGAACAATAATGAGGAAATGATATGTTCATTTCTTAGATAAATTTATCGTCGTTGTTCTTATTTAATACAAAAATATGTAAATATAAAATATATAGTTAAAACAACAACTTAATAATTTTCAAAATTGGCAAAAAAAAAAAAAAAAAAAAAACTATATTATTGAAGATTTAAAATCATACTCCCCCGTGTTTCTTTTACCTGACGTTTTGCAAATTTTACCATTTCTAAATTAATTGACTTTTTTGAAATTGTTGCACAATTATTAATTAGACTCTTTTATTGTTCAGTTCTTGGGACTCTAACAATATTTTTTTATAAATGCACTTTCATTGGGTGAGCATGATGACAACATACTTACTTTTTTATTTCTATGTCATTACTTATTAGTAATATATGTAATCATTATGTTAATTAACATTTCTTAAAATTCGGGAAATTGCCAAAACGTCAAATAAAATAAACAGGAGGGAGTACTTATTTATGAAAAAAAAATGAAAACTTTTATATGAAAGAGAACACTGATTACTTGATTATTAATAGGGCAAGAATAAAAATCTAATTCTCCCAAGGTCAAAATAACCCTTATTGTATGGGTAATAAAAATAGACAGCTACTTACTTTCGCCCGTAGATATGGTTAATAATAAGAGGATGCCACTTCTTTTGCCGTCGCAGATATGTAGTGACCTAAGTCCAACAATAATATGTAGTATTTTTATAGTATCTTTTCTACTTATTATTATTATTATTATTATTATTATTATTATTATTATTATTATTATTATTATTATCCAATTTTTCAAGGGGTTTTGGGTACTTCAAGTTGTAATTATTACTACTACCTCCGTTTTAAAATCACGCAATGAGTACATTTTCAGCAAAAGCTGATAGATGCGAACGAGATTCGTGCAAGAGTTATCCAGATTATAGTGCAACGCAGCAACCTATTTCCCCGGCTCAAAGCTCCTGTCTATAATCTGGTGTTTGGTTAAGCTTGAATTTTCCTTGTTGATTTTTACACATAGGTTAATGTTTTAGTTTCTGCTAGTAGTTTTGGGTGGCCTGGACATGTATATCGGCCTTATTGTGAACGGTTTTTTGGAGTTGTAATAATGAGTTGATCTCACATATAGTTAAACAAAGAAAGAAGGCATATTCGAGCTTTACTAAGAATAAGAATTGCATGTTAAGTTGACATATGGCTGCCATTTAGAACATAATCCTCATGAATCATCATCATACAAACCTGAGACATTCTCTTTTTCCCTATGGATAAGTTGTAAAATTTGTCTCAAATCATTAACATTATTTAAAAAATGCGATACGAGTGATTTTCGGTTTTAAACACATCTTCACATTGCCGGCAAATGCTGTTCATGATTCATGAAACTGTGACAATTACGGCGTTATTTAACGTTAACATTGATTTGAACGTTCCTCCGGTATTGTCCGCCAGTGGCCTGCACAAATAATGAGGCCTTCCCGAAGTTGACAAAGTCTAAGCCTCCAATGCACGATGATCACAATAGAAAATTGGGGGAAATTTGTAGTATTCGATAACATGAACATCAGCCTAGTTTCTTCTATTAAATTATACTAATGTTTAAACTATACATTGACTCATCGATGAAGTTTATTAGATGTAAGAGGCGTAAAACAACTGCAGTCCATTATCAAAAAGTCAAAAGAAATGAAATGAAGCCTGAAAATTGATGTCCAGAATTATCAAATCTTGTCCGTCTTCATCAGCAAACAGGCACAAGAATTAGCAGCCTGTAGTCGCGAGTAGACTGATGGCTGGATCAAGCAGCACGCCTTCTCCACCGGAGCAAAAAGAGCCACCACGACAGTGGGGACTGTCTACACCTTTGTCACAAGCAGGGCCGACCGAATTGGATGTTGAGAGAAACATGGAATTGGAGAAGTTTCTGATGGGTTCAGGAGTATTATATGAAAGTGCAGACGAGGCGACTAAGAAGGAACAAGTTCTTATGAAACTTAAACAGATCGTCAAGAACTGGGTGAAAGATATTACTCTGTCTAGGGGCTATACTGAACACATGGTACAAGATGCCAATGCAGTAGTTTTAAGTTTTGGTTCTTATCGCCTGGGAGTCCATGGCCCTGGAGATGACGCTTTAGATGCCTTGTGTGTCGGGCCATCGTATGTCAACTGGGACAATGACTTCTTTCACGCTCTTCATGACATTTTAGCAGACACAGAACAAGTTGCTGAACTTCGATCGGTTCCATCGTATGTCAACCAGGACGATGACTTCTTTCTCGTTTTTCACGACACTTTAGCAGAACCAGAACAAGTTACTGAACTTCGATCCGTACCTGATGTCCATGTCTCTTGTCTCAAATTCAAGCTTGATGGGGTATCTATTCGTCTCCTCTATGCTAGTATCTCTATGTTGGTTGTCCCAGATGATTTAGATATACTATCAAATAGAACGGTACTGTTCAACATAGACAAACCTTCCTTGCACTCACTTCATGGACGTCGTTTAGCAGATCAAATTCTCAAGCTTGTACCCAACATTGACAACTTCCGGACAACTCTGAGGTGTCTAATGTTCTGGGCTAAGAGACGCGGTGTTTACTCTGACGTGATGGGGTTTCTTGGTTGTGAGAGCTGGGCAATTCTTGTAGCTCGGCTGTGTCAATTATATCCCCAGGCAAATCCTAGCATGCTTGTTTCTCGTTTTTTTAGAATCTACACCCTCTGGAAATGGCCTAATCCTGTGATGCTATGTAAAATAGAGGATGATGAATTGGGATTTCGGATATGGGATTCTCGTAAAAATCCTCCAGATAGATGGCATCTCATGCCCATCGTAACACCTGTCTACCCTTGCGTGAACTCTAGCTCTAATGTATCATCAAGTACTCTAGGAGCTATGGTAGAACAGCTCCAATTAGGTAAAAGATATGCGAGGATATTGAGCTGAATAATATGGGGTGGAGTGCTCTGTTTGAACCATATTTATTCTTCGAAAGCTATAAGAATTATCTGCAGATTGATGTTATGGCTGCTGACACTGATGATTTGCAAGCTTGGAGAGGTTGGGTTGAATCACAGCTAAGGGAACTAGCTCTAATGATAGAACGAGACACCTTTGGACAGCTACAGTGCATCCCTTACCCGCAAGATTATATAGACTCATCAAGGCAGCATGCACATTGTGCATTTTTCACGGGTTTGCAACGGAAGCAAGCAGTAGTCCAGGAGTCCCAACAGTTTGATATTCGCCAGACTGTTGACAAGTTTAGGCATGATGTACACACATATTTGGACTGGAAGCCAGGGATGGAGATGTATGTTTCTCACGTGAGAAGAAAGGACCTTCCTTCCTATGTATTTCCAGAGGGTTATAAAAGAAGCCGGCACACAAGGCTTGTGAGCAAGCAACAGGTAGATAAGGTGGATCATGAGAGTGGTGAGGTTGGCAATTCTGGATCCGCAGGACGAGTTGTAAACCAGGGGAAGGAACATTCGGGGTCAGAGATGGAGGACAGCTAATAGAAAGGGCAAACTATTTTCAGTATCTGCTGAGGCAAGGACCGGTCTCTCCTGAAGCAAGAAACATAAAATACTGTTTTTTTCATTACCTGCCTGATCTTCTATCATAATTCATGTAGTATATACAGAAGTGAAGAAATTTGAGAGCTACCATAATGAACTTGAGAAAATTTACAAGTCACCATTGTCACTTGTAAGATAAGTTTTCAGGATAATGGATAAGCTTGAATCAGTAAAATTACTCTGATTGCTATAATCATGATTTGCACTCCCAAGATACAGGGATTGCCAAGACATGATCTAATATGCTGAAGGCCAAACTAACTAGTTTCCATAACAGTTCTTGAAGCAGCTAATTTAATTGATTCGCGTACATAAAAGACAGGTTTATGTGCATACAAACACTCGATAAGTCACCTTTTCCTATTGAACCACATCTAAGATACTGTATAATGGAGTCTTTTATGGAGGTTCTCAATCCAGAGAGGAAAGGCTCATTGAGGAAAGAACCACCCTGTAAAGTTTCTCGATAATATCTTTAACCCTGAATGGCTGATTTTGATTGGATTTCTCAGTCTTTTTTCTTGGTTACACACATCTAAAGGCGGAATTCTTATCTATTTGGTAAAGAAAACAGAGAGTTGCATATTTGAAGTTTTGTTGGGGTAATTTTATATAGGAAATTTAGGCAAAACATGATGACGATAGATCCTAGTTAATGTGGATGGCACTACAGAGAAAAATCAATATTGAACTCGAATGAAATACTTACCAGAAAATTAAGTTCGAGGTAAGTTTTGCAATAATGATGTGAAAATACCTCTATTACTAATGTAGCACATGAAACACATAGATTAGAAGATTTCCTATATGATAGTATTATATAAATTTAGTTCCCTATTCTATACTTTAAGGTAAAAGCTATAGGGTACCGTCTACGGAAATCAGACTTTGTTATATTTGTATTTCTGTCCAAGGTTAAATCTAGTAACACGACTGCTGAACCCTTCTAGTACAAGTGTCCTCATTGCATCAACACCTTGTTCCAAGGCCTCATCCACCTGCAACATGGTAGATAAAAGAAGTTAGGTATAACAACATACTCTGCAGATTATATTCATAGGAAAAAGTGCCAACGGACTCATTATCCCACAGATTCATTTAAAACCACAGCATCCTCGTGGATAAGACTAGTAAAAATACCAGGAGCACTCAATCCTAGGTTTCTATTTTTGATCAAGAAGCATGGTTCATGCAATAATTTAAAGTTTAAATAGGTATGCACACATGTTCATGCAGAAAAATTCTTAAAATCTACCAACAGGCCAATTACAGTGGGCAGATGAAAATTATCAATATCACTTCGAAAAGTATCAGGTAATGTGCTTTCATGCATTTTATAAGCCAAGGCATGTGGATTTAGTCCAACCAAAACCTCTAATTATGACACAGGCTAGGTTCAGATAAGAATTCTATTATTAGGCTTACTCTACAAACGTAAGTGTTAAGTGAGGAAAAAGACACCATTCATTCCCATCTAACAAAATATACCTGTTTTCGCTCCACAGTACTGAACTTTTGTAGTAGAAAAGCCCTCATATCCATGGTACCAGGTGGATTCCCAATTCCTAAAATATGGAAAATGATTAGATTATGGACTTGAAGTTAACAATGTTACATGTAAGAGGGAATTAGGAGTCAACCTATGCAAAACCGGGGAAATTCACGCTTGCCATCTAAATGCTGCATGACACTCTTCACCCTGTGGTAAATGTAAAGTACATAAGCATAAGCTTCAATATATTCTAGTGCCTAGAATGTGGTAAGGCCACTCTAATACATCATCCTCTCAAAAAACATAATTCTGGAACATGTATTATCTTAGAGGACAAAAAGAAGTGCATGCAATATTTCAAATTAACAAATAATCCAAGTGGCTTATAGTAGAAAAAAATGAAAATGAACCGATAGAAATGATTTCCACCAATTTCGAGAGGAAGTACAAAAAGAAAATCAATCTTGAATTCTTCACAATTTTGGTGAAGTGGTTTATGACTTAAAATAGCATCTGATGTTCTCTCATAACAGAGAATCTGTATTTCATGTCAAGCTAAAAGTAAAAGGTACTTCTACAGTTAAGACAAATCACCCAAGGCTCAAAAGATACTCTTCTTCCACTGGGTAAAATCAATAGCAGATCAGTAGCACCGGTTTATGTAGTTATGTACTTCGTAAATCAAGGTTGACAGTTACCTTACAAGGGCCTTTCTAACTAATGCTTAAGTTAACAAGCCCAAATGCTCAAATATATCAATAAATCAATAAAGAATTATTTTTATATATCTACCCTGCAACAATAATATTATACAAGAGACGCTGGCATTCAGAAAAGACAACTAAACTGCGAATGAGGACCCTATGTGACTCTTGTGAAACAAAATACTAGCCTACCCAATGTATCAGATACTTGACTCAATCTCAGCATTCAAAAGAATGTCAGTTATAATGAATTACTTCACAAAATGTATCTAGAGATGATACCCATTGTGGTGGCCATGCCCTGCTTTGGGCTGAAGTCTCAGAACTCCATTTGGCAAGCTCATCTCATCATAAACCTGCAACATCAGTTGATATGAAGTCATTTCTGGAAATGGAACAATTACACCCACCAAAATTTCCAACTAACATGTATAGTTAAAAACTTAAAATGGAACACTAAGATAAATAGCAACAGTAAACGCTAACCAGCAGAATGTGACGCAAAGGTACTTGATAATACGCAGCAAGTGGTCCAACCTGGTAAGATGATAGGAAAAATTCTTTACCAAGTTTCTAAACAAAAATTTAAAATAACTCCATACAGAACCACCATTCTGCCCTTCCTCTAAAATCAAACGAACCAACCAAGAAAAAAGAAGCACCATATTGCAGCCACAATAAGATAAAACAAGCAGAGACATATTTAAAAAACGAACCGCTTCTCCACTGAAATTCATGTACGTCTGAGGTTTGACCAATAAAATGGGTACTTCCCCTATAGAACCTGCACTAAATAATGTTCGAATAATACTCCCTCAAAAAATGCTACCATGGACAAAAGGAACATAAATGGAGAATCAAGTAGCAGCTAGCTATTTAAGTACCTATGCCAACCAATGCTTTCGATTGTATGGTGTTCATCACAATGCCTTGTGCTTCAGAAACACGATCGATCATTTCAAACCCGACCTACACAATTACCACAATAAATCACCTAAAAACTACTTAAAACGCAAAATTCACAATACATAAATTACTGAATTAGTATTACATTGTGGCGTGTTCCGTGATACTTGTTGCCTGGATTCCCCAATCCAACAATGAGCCAGGGAGTATACTCAGGCTTGCCATTAGGCTCTGTCAAGGAAGCCGAAACGCGTAGCCTTGCTGTAGGCAAGTGCTTTTGATGGAAATTTGAGGTTTTAATTCCAGGATAAGGCGAAACTGTAGGTGTACATGGTTTAGGGCAAAATACTGCTGCTGCATACAACATTGACCTGTAATTCGAATTTGCAGCTTATATCAGATAAATTTTCCTGCAAATTCTTAAATACCTACCAATTCTTTTGTAATTCAGACAAAAAAAAAAAAGCACCATACACAAAGTAGAAAGGGAAAACGATAGAGCACAGAATAAATGCGAAGAAGTAGTGGAAATATTATCGAACAGACAATAAAGATTAGTTACCTTGTATCGCTCAGAGTGGAAGGGTTTTGGAATCCTGAAGGTTAGCAGAGTCGGAAAATTTTAGCGCCCCTGCAATGGAAATTGAAGTGAGGTTCAGCTGAAAGGTTATCAGAATTTTCTGTGTTCTAATTTCTTCTAAACAAATAAAGATTTTTATTCATTTCCGATAGTTTTTATAACTGTTCTGTATTGTATTAATGGAGGGAACGAACAAATGGGGATGTAGCTCATATGGTAGAGCGCTCGCTTCGCATGCGAGAGGCACGGGGTTCGATTCCCCGCATCTCCACCTTTTTCATTTTCCTTTTTAGTTTTTACTTTTTCTTACTGTTAAAAAGTGATGATTATCCAAGTTTGATGCTGGCGTGGAAAAGTTCAGAAATTCTGCTGGCACTTGTCACCTGATAGGCAAGATCCAAAAGTTCATTTGGCAACATGCAATGTTTATTTATTGTGCGGTCACTTCACGTGGGCAAACCAAATCAACTTGGGCTCATCAAATCTTATTACTGTTTCCCAAATCTAGCCCAACAAAATCTACCCCCCTTCATATGTGGGATTAGTAAAAAAAGAAGCAATAATAACCATTTAGGGGGTAATAAGTAATAATTCTAATTGTGTGTGAATTGAATTGTGATCCTAATGGAAGCTCTAGCATGAATCTTGGAATTTTTCATACACTTATGTGTAATTTAATCTAGGGAAGTACAACTAGGTAAGAATGGTGTTGTAGTTTTATGGGTGTAATTTATTGATCATAGTTGTGGTTAGTATATTATATGTGCTTTATATTTCAATTTACTACGTCCATACTAACTTGCAAATAAACAATAAGAGGTTGAGAGTTCGAATAGAGTGAGTAATTACGTGATTTAGGAATATTTTTTCAGAAAGTATGATAAATAAATAAAGTACTACTCCAGTGTAAATCAAAGCGGTAACAATGGCAAATTTGAGTGAATGATAAGAGCAATAGAGGAAGAAGAAGAGGACAAGTAGTACGTTGAGATCTCCACCACCACCACCAAGCTGAGCTGGTTTTACACTGGTAAGCAAAGCAACATAGTCCTCTTCTATTCAACTTCTTCAGCTTCCTTCTTTCACTGTCATCATCCTTTCTTGTTCTCTAATTATTCCTCAAAAGAAAAAAAAATTAAAAAAAAAAAATCAAATTCCACCTTCGTTTGCGGATCGCCCAAAGTGTTCCGTTTTTCTCTCTATCCATCCACACAACACGTTACAATTCCTTCTCCTCCTCCTCACTCACTCACTCACTAATTAACCAGAGAACCAAAAAAACGACGGCATGTAAGCAAATTGTCTTCACTCTTTCACTTTTTGCTGTGTTCAATTTCATTATTACAGTTCAATAATTCCCTGTGATTCTAATTTCTATGGAAATTTGTACTGAATGCATTGAATTTTCCGCTAGTTGCTGCGTAATTGTTGTTTACTGACGTTTTTTCCACGTTTGGCATTTTGATTTTTTTTCACTTCAAGCTTCCTTGCTGACTTGCTTTTTTCCTTTTCTGTATTCAAGTGTTGTTGACAGGAGGATATATAGATAAATAGCTTCTTCAAAATGCAGGCCACCACATATGCTGTGAAGCCTAAATCGGGGTTTTGCGATCACAGCCACACTACTAGGATCATCAATTTGAGAAAAACTAGTCCGTCATTCACAGGCAGGAATGGTGTTGATCGCCTTCGAATGATGACGAGTAGGGACAGTTGCTTCGGAGGAGTTGCTATGTCGATGGAAGCCACTGGAGAAGTTCGGAGTTTGCTTGGATTATCGGCTAAGGCCAGATCAGTCAAAGCTCAGGCTTATGGTTTGTGTTTCTTACAGAGTTAACTTCGTTATTCGAAATTATTGTATGTGAATGATAGTTATTGGTATGTGTTTTGTATGGGGTATCAGAGGGAGATGTTGAGAATGTTGGACGAGCGAAAACACCGGTGAAGTCGACAGGATCGGTGTTTCCGTACGTTGGAGTGGCTTGTCTTGGAGCTATTCTGTTTGGATATCATCTCGGGTATAGTCTCCTTTTGTGTTTGATGAATGGAAGATGTTCTGTCTGTGTCATTAGATTAGGATCACACGCATTTTAGTTGTTTACTGTGGTCTGTTTGTGTGGTTTTGTTTTACCTTTGAACTTCTCTGCTTCAGGGTGGTAAATGGAGCTTTAGAGTACCTTGCAAAGGATCTCGGGATTGTAGAGAACACTGTGTTGCAAGGTAAGTCATGATTGAAGCCACTCAAACTTCATATACACTGACTCAAATCTAGTGCAGCTGTGTCTCTCTTTTCTTAGATTTTTTTTCGGAAAAAAAAAAAAGTTACAGAGTTGAGATCATTAATCTGGATTTAGGGTGGACTCAGATTAGGAGAACCCTGTATGAGTTTTCCTGTAATCTTAAATATATCTCCTCTAGCAACAGCCACCAATCCTATCTGCCATGCTTTTAATCTTCCGTAAGGTCCTCGGTAGGATTAGAAGTTTCTTCCCACTCACATTCTTCTTTTGCCTGGAGTGAAATAGTGGACTGATCCTTCTGGTTTTCATGCTATTCACATTTTATGACTCAAGAAGTGATAGGTAAAAGTATTTTTATGAGCTTATTACTTCTTTGTGCAACATCTCTCTCACCTTTTCTCCAGAAATTGATGAAGGTAGTTCATAAATATATAATTATTGTTGTCGTGATTAAATTTTTTGTACTGTTTGTCATTGTGGTAGGCTGGATTGTTAGCACTCTTCTTGCTGGTGCCACTGTTGGTTCATTCACTGGAGGTTCATTGGCTGATAAATTTGGGAGAACAAAGACATTTCAGCTTGATGCTATTCCACTAGCGATCGGCGCATATCTTTGGTTGGTCCTCTGATGCGGTTTTATTTTAGTTATATTATGGCAGTGTAATACCAAGTGGTTATTTTGTCTTCTACTTGTTGCAGTGCCACAGCTCAAAGCATACAGGTTATGTTAATTGGTCGACTACTTGCTGGAATTGGGATTGGTATATCATCTGCCATTGTACCACTTTATATTTCTGAGGTACCAGACTTTCACTTGCTCTCTTGCAGTCTTGTTTACTCAATGTTTTCATACATCTGAAATGCTTTCTGTAACCAGATCTCACCTACTGAAATCCGTGGTACACTTGGATCTGTCAACCAGCTTTTCATATGTATTGGCATTCTTGCAGCATTAGTAGCTGGTTTGCCCTTGGCTGGAAATCCCTTGTGGTAACGTTTCCTTAACAATTTCTTGTCAATATCATAAAAAGTTAGCTCATGAGCCAAGTGAGATCATGAGGCTGCTTCAGATATAGTTCCTTAACAATTTTGTTGCTTCACTGTTGGTAACCATTTATTAATGGAACATAACTAAAGCATTATATTATCTGGGAATTTGAGATCTGAGGTAATTTATGATTATTTTTTAGAATCATATAGAAGAAATTATGGAGTTGCGTCGTTCTAGTGTTCTCCGATATCTAAATTCTTTATTAGCTTGGTTAGTATGGCTGTTTAAGCTGTGAAGGTCAATGTTATTGACTCATGTTGTCATGATTATTTGCACACAACTGGACAAATCATGTTGTCATGATTATTTGCACACAACTGGACAAATCATGTTTTCTGTGCTTGTCCAACTTAACTTTCATGTACTTCGTGTGATTTAGGATCAGATATATGGTTCATCATCTAGGGGTTCCTATGGAAGAGCTAAGAGCAAACAGTGGTCGCATGTTAAAGATGAGTGAGAGATGGTGCTATTGCTAGCATCATGAATAATTCTCAAGTAAACAAGTACTCCCACCATTTTTAAGTGAAATTTTAGGCTTTTTGTGTGCGTTCGAAATAAATGAAGTTTAAGGTTATTTAATACTAATATTACACTCTGAACATGTTCCAAGGTGTAATAATTGTGTATAATAATGTAATATTCCATCCTTTTCATTTACCTATGTGTAATATGATGATTTGAGTAAATAATAAGTGAAATCTCTCCTTAATATGTGTGTTGAAACCTTAAACTTTACTTAGAAAAAAGAAGGGAATAATATTATAAGCTCAATGTTTTGTTTATATCACCCACTCTTCTGTTAGACACTTAGACCATGATTATCGGTCTTGTGGCTGGGTATGTGGTGGGCTTGGCCCCACCAATTTGATTAAAAAAAAAAGGAAAAATTAAACATTGGCCGACCTCCAACCTGGAGGTTGGTCAATGTTGGGTGGATATGGAGTATTGGACTTGTAAATTATATTTAGACCAACCTACATATCCACCCAACATTGACCAACCTCCAAGCTGGTTGGAGGTTGGCCAAGGGGCGATCATTATGAATTTATTATCTCCTCTTCGTTTTTTTTTCTTTTCTTTTTTTAAATCAAAGTGGTGGGCCCAAATCCACTACACACCCAACCACAAGACCGATAATCATGGTTTCAGAGCTCATGTTTTACATGTTCAGCCTTATTTCCTAATTGATAGGATTTTTTGCAAAGCAAATTGCAAAAGTGCGCTATACTTTCTAAGTTCTGAGTTGTGGTGACGGGGAGTGAGTCTATGCAAGAGGTCTGGGGTTTGAGATCCCTCCTCCCGTGCACCAAAGAAATAAATAAATCTGTTGGGTGCTCATTATTACATTGGACAAAGAAATCTCACCATTAATTGTCCTCTGATTTTACTTCTCATGACTCATGGCTAGGTCCAATTTTGCTCTTTTGCATATTGCCAAGTAGTCAAGTGAGATTTTCAAACGAATTTGTGTTGAAAGTATTGCGAAACTAGAATGCAACTCGATGTTATTGTTGATAAAGATATCCACTGAGTTGCCAACCCAATTGTTGTTATGGTTTTAACTTTCACATTGGAACTTCTTGCCAGTAGTTACTTCTGCAGAGGTTGATAGCTATTTTGGCTCAGCGTTATGTCAATTAACGTTGCTAGCACATAATATTTTTCAACGTAAGTGCAGTAGGTATCATTTTCATGTTTGCACAGTGACCAGTATATGTGGTTGGTTGTTCTCTGTAATATTCCATCAAGAACATTCTTAGTTTATCCTCGTATTTTTAAATGTGAATTTATCTTGTCCTTATCATTTTCCTCTCTGTTGTACAAGGTGGAGGACAATGTTTGGTATTGCACTTGTTCCTTCTGTACTGTTGGCACTCGGAATGGGATTATCTCCAGAGAGCCCGCGATGGCTTTATCAGGTTCAGTTCCGTACTTGTTTCTTAAATATAAAAAAGGAATTAATTATTTGCATTGAGCACAATCACGGTGGTAAATAATGATAAAGAAAAGGATTTGTATCTCAGCAAGGAAAGATTTCAGAAGCTGAAATCTCTGTTAAAAGGCTATTTGGAAAAGAAAGAGTTGTTGAGATAATGGGTGATTTGGCTGCATCAGGCAAAGGATCCTCTGAACCAGAAGCTGGTTGGTTTGATCTTTTTAGTAGCCGTTACAGGAAAGGTACATGGAGAAGTCAACCAAAATGATTTATTTTGCATTTTATGGTTTTATTCCCCCTAATGACGCTGGCAAGAGGGACGGATCATTAATCGCTCAGTTTTCATTACTAGCTAACTTAAGAAAGAATTAAAGTCAATGTATTCCATCATCGTATCAGCCAATAATTAATATATGTACTACCACATGTTTTACTGCAGTTGTCAGTGTTGGTGCGGCTCTGTTCTTGTTCCAGCAGCTTGCTGGGATAAATGCTGTTGTTTACTATTCAACGGCTGTTTTCCGAGCTGCTGGGATTACATCGGATGTCGCTGCCAGTGCTTTGGTTGGCGCAGCCAACGTTATTGGTTCGTAATTTAGTAGTGGTTGTTGCTTATTTTTGTTTGTTGCTATGTGCTTGGTTCCTCATTCAGAACTATTTTCTTCTAGGTACAACTGTGGCTTCCTCATTGATGGACAAGCAAGGAAGGAAAAGTCTTCTACTCACAAGCTTTGGCGGAATGGTATTATCTAATATAGTTACATCTGGGGTGCAATTTTTCTTATTATGTTCACTTCTGTTGGAAAAACATATTATGGTGATCAGTTAGTTGGGAAAAGATGATTCTCTATTTATTGGATAAGTTTTTGAGCCAATTCCCAAATTACGTGACCCTATCGGGAAATCCAAACCCATGACTGTGTGACTGGGTTGGTCTATATCTGAACCGACCTATTAAAGTACTACTATTAGTCATGTTGAAGCACTGGTAGCAAATTAGGATCACTAATTTTAACAAAATTTATCATCGTTATCTTTCTTTGTTTGCTGTGATACTAATATATATCTGTTTTTCTGATTATAAAGGCTGCTTCCATGTTGCTACTTTCCGTTTCATTCACTTGGAAGGCCCTGGCTCCATATTCAGGCCCACTAGCTGTCCTTGGCACCGTTCTGTAAGTATCATTTGCTTGAACCTCTTGATAAGTAATATTTTTCAATTTCTTGCAACTGGAACTTGGAGTATTATATATGCTCGCTGGATTAACACATCATATTCCTTTTGCAGCTATGTGTTATCCTTTTCTCTTGGTGCTGGGCCTGTGCCTGCCCTTCTACTTCCAGAAATTTTTGCCTCCAGAATCAGAGCAAAAGCAGTGGCCTTGTCTTTGGGCATGCATTGGGTAAGCAAAATTCTGCCATAACATTTTCACCTCACTTTCGCATGTTGTATTTGGGTTGAGTTCATGAAATGAATCCTGCTGTTAATTGCTTATTTCATCTGAACAGATATCCAATTTCATCATTGGATTGTACTTCTTGAGCGTGGTAAACAAGTTTGGAATCAGTACAGTGTACCTGGGTTTTGCGTCTGTTTGTCTGCTTGCAGTGATGTACATAGGTGGTAACGTTGTGGAAACCAAGGGTCGATCATTGGAGGAAATAGAACGTGCCTTGAGTACAGCCGTCTAAGATCATTAGAGACATTAGCAAAAGCGGCTTAGTTCTACAGTCTACCTGAAGTTTTGCTTTCCTTAACGTGAAATTTACTATAATCAGTAGGACGCCATGTCACTGTGTCAAGAGGGTTGTATTCCAGGCAGTTCAATGTAAGAAGTATTAAACTGCAAATGTGACTTGATCTCTTATCTTTAATAAAACTTATTCCGGAATTTATGATCATGCAAAATGAAGTAGCAATTTTTCCTCTAAAACTACGTGCCAGTTTTGCCTGACGGAGCGAGCCTGTTTCATTCCTCCTAAACTACGTGCCAGTTTTGCCGGACGGAGGGAGCCAGTATAATTTTTCTCGTTTATATTGTAAATTTTACTTAAAAAGAGAAGTATATTAGAGATGAGAAGAAGTATAGTAGAGATACATTTTCTTTTTCCTATTTTCTTTTTCCTATCATGTTTTAAGTTTACTTTAATATATTAGGGATTCTGTAAAATGAGAAGAACATATAGAGTCAAATATAATATGAGTGTGTTTTCTTTTTCTTATATTTTAAATTCTTTAAATTTTACTTGAATATTAAAAAAAATTACTTACATATATTATGTTAGAGATATATTTTTTTGCTTTTATATTTTAAATTTTACTTTAATTAGTATAATAATTATGTTGTAAATGGATTATACGCATAAACTTTTAACACAGTAAAGAACCCAAATCTTGACCATATACAAAATACTACTACCATATGTGTACAACTTAATTAATGATATGAATATCTCTTCACATTAAAACAACAGTCTTGCAGATATATTTGGCGATATGAATCAAATAACTGGATCTTTTAACAAATTTAACCAAATCATCACAATCAAGTTCTCGTGAATCTCCAGATCCGATGTCTTTTTAGCAAACAAATCACCAAGGAAAAGCAACGTGGTAAAAACCATAGACAAGCTAAACCACGAGTTAACTTGTGCAATTAAACGGAACTTGCATGCTTTTTTCACAATGCTGTGTCTTATTCACTCTGTTGTACACAATTTGCTTTATACAGCTACAGATTAGATTCTACAACATACAATGATCAAAACACTAACTCTCAATGAACAGAAGTACTGTTTCCTCAAGATGTTTTCGAAATCCCAACCTGTCTCAGCTCGTTTCTTTCATCCAATTCTTTTCGTCATAGGCTTCTCAATCGGGATCGCATGCAGCATTTGCCTCAAACTTAGCTTCTCCTCTCCATTCGCCACCTTTCCTTCACTTTCAACACAAGCATCAATCTTGGTTCCATCTGTGCGGCTACCATCATCTCGGCCTCAACACTTGGTAGCACAACCACCACCGCAACCCATAGTTCAGATAGTAACCACTGTATCAAATGAAAGATCAGTTCACACAAAGAATAAGACACCATCTCTAAGGCACAATATGAGTGATGAAGAACTGTTTGTGAAAGTACTTACAGAAGTTGATTATGGTTCCGAAAATGTTATCCCAAAAGTGGCCTTCATGTTCTTGACGCCAGGTCCATTGCCCCATGCTCCTCTGTGGAACAAGTTCTTCAAAGATTACGACAATTTGTATTCGATCTACGTTCATTCCCATCCCTCCTACAACACATCTATGCCTGCAGATTCTCCCTTCCATGGCAGTAGTATTCCCAGCCAGGTCAGTTGTTTCACTTGGAAATCGCCAGTTTGAAATTTTGTTAAGAACAGAAGTTGATTCGCACGAGTCTATAGATATTGTGACAGATTTATACCACGCTGCAATTGATTATTTCTCCATTAAAACAACAAATCATCCAGGATTTAATCCTCTTTGTAATTCACCTCATCATTTTTCAGTAAAATTTGTCCCAGATTTACGCTCTTGGGTGCGTACTCATTTTTCTGGAGTGTATTTTCATGAAAGTGTTTGTCCTAAAGTGCATGTCATAGAACAGCATTATAAAATATAATGTTAGTCAAACAAGTGTTTTTCCTGAAAGCATAGGCATGGAGCACTTTGCTTAGTTTACACCTCAATACTGCTAGTAGTCAAATTACAAAGATATTGTAATTATAGCAATCTCAACAAAGATTCAACTAATGCAAACCCAAAAAGTACTTCCAAAGTTTTGATCTTTACTTTTATTAGCCTTATAAATCTAGTAACTATCAACACTAGAGTTTAGAATAACAGTTCTCTACACATTACAATGATTCTTGTTGTCTCCAAAACCCATACTCTTTATAATCGTTTATTGCATCTATTTTTTCTGCTAACCATAGGTGTATCAATTGGTATAGTATTGACCAGTTTATATCCTAAACTTCATTTCTTCCCCATTTCATCCCTCCCGCTCCTCTTTCCCTTATCAATGTCAAAATCACCACTCTTACACCATGAACCAAACTATGTGGAGCTGCAAGAACCATTAAAACCTCCCTCACCACCACCTTGGCCTCTAGAAAATGCTACTTATTTGCAGAACAGGAGATACTCTCTCATAGACAATATGAGTGATGCTGAATTGTTCTTGAGAGTACTTACACAAGTTAAGTTTTCTCAACAAAAGACATTAGTCCCAAAAGTGGCGTTGATGTTCTTGACGCCAGGGCCATTGCCACTTGCACCTTTGTGGGAGAGGTTTTTCAGGGGGCATGAGGGGTTGTATTCCATCTACGTTCATACTCATCCCTCATACAATGAGTCAATGCCACTAGATTCTCCTTTTCATGGTAGAAGAATTTCTAGTCAGGTTGATTTTAAACTTAGTTTCAGGGCAATGCTAAAACTATTAGGCCATATATTGGGTCAATTAGAATTTGGGGTTGAACATGATTCCAAACTCCAAACACATTAATTTGTTTCAAATTTGACGCTTAATACATGTGTTCTGCATTCATACTAAGAATACTTAAATATGGTTCCATCACACTTATTCTTTGATTCTTTGCAGCCTGTACATTGGGGTACAATATCGATGATAGATGCTGAAAGAAGGCTTCTTGCTAATGCCCTTATGGACTCATCCAACCAAAGATTTGTTCTACTTTCAGATTCATGCATTCCTGTATTCAACTTCACCACCATCTACAATTACCTAATGGGCACAAACTACAGCTTCTTGGGGTCATTTGATGATCCCCGGATAATGGGCCGAGGCCGATACAATCAGAAAATGTGGCCCATGATCACCATTGAGCAGTGGCGGAAAGGGTCCCAATGGTTCGAGATCCACCGTGATCTCGCCATTGCTATTGTTTCCGACCGTAAATACTACCGGCTATTTCAAGAATATTGCCACAAGCCTTGTTACAGTGACGAACACTATTTACCAACCTTAGTGAATATTCTTTTTCCAGAGATGAACTCTAACAGGAGTATTACATGGGTTCATTGGCCAAAAGACGGACCTCATCCTAGCAAATTTGGGTGGAGTGATGTGAACGTTAAGTTGTTGAATCAAATCCGGTACGGGTCAAAGTGCACATACAATGGAGATGTAAGCAATGTATGTCACCTTTTTGGTAGGAAATTCCTGCCTAGTTCTACAAAGGTACTGTTAACGTTAGCTTCTTCAGTTCTAGGTTTTGAGTAATGCTTTTTTCATTTAAACCCTGTACCTTCGGATTCATTATGTCGTCACAAACACTGAAATTACACCTCTTTTCTGGAAGTTTATATACTTTGGCATCGAGAAGTTAAAACACCGGACTATATTAGCACAGTAGCCATTAGCCAATATAAGATAAATACCATGGATAAGTTAGAATAGAGAATGATGCATTGCATTGTGCAGCTGGCATGAACAAAGGTAACTAGTAGGCAAGTAGATATATTCCTACGAAAGATGGAACATACTTAACAAGTCATGCTCTAATATAGAAGGGCTGCAAAAGAGATTCCATACATCAAAATGACAGAAATAAGCAGCAGGGCGGCTATGATTCACATGGGTAAAGCTGACTCAATAGACATGTGGCGATTTTCAGTAACAAATATATGCGTCTAAGCTCCCGCACCTGTGATCATATGCCCATTTAGCAGCCAAATCCAATTCGTAATAATTGCTCGGTCTTGGCTCCATATTGGCACCCTCTTTACATATTGGACTTCCGTTCCCACCGTTCTTTTACGTCAAGCCTACAAGTTCAGTGAAAAGTACGTATATCAATACTCCTGTTAATCTCACATAGATATCTGATAACAAAACAGAAACATATCCAAAATAGTACCCCCAGTGCAATTTCCTGCGCTGTTTTATGGCCGAATTCCCATCTACTTCGTGTTTAGTCCTAGAAGTGATCGCCGGTGCTCCATTTAACGCGCTTGGATCAGTCAACGAATCCCCAACGGGTCGACTAGGCTCTCCATCATTGCATTCATTAGTTTCAATGGTTTTCCTATGAGTTTTGCTTTTCCCATCAGCAAAACCTTTGGGTTTCTTATTTACTTTAGACTTGGCTTTGATTTGTAACCGCCTCTTGTGCAATTCCTAAATCAACAACGAACAAATTAACAACAATAACACCTGAATTGCCATGATTACCAGAAAGCACAAATATGAAATATGTACTAAAACAAAACAGATTAAAGGAGATAAGAAAACCGAAACTATTTGATTAATGATGATGAATTATACTATCAATTAGACGATCATAGCGTGAAAAATAACTAGGGTTCTAAGGTGTACATTCATCCAGGATCAAATCGGGAAGCAAATTGCAATTGCAGTGGAGAAGCTAACCTGGAACTTGGAGAGCTGAGACTCGGAGAGACCAGGCTTGGGTTTGAAATTAGGGCGAAGAGCAGGTGAGGAAGCTATGGCAGCTTCTCTCCGATTGTCATCGTCGTCTTCTTTGTGACCTCTTTCCATTCCTTTGGTTATTTTTCTCCTGACTGTGACTGATACTAATGGTGATATTCGATTCAATTCGATTCGACCCGGTGGGTGCACCTTTTTTCAATTAGCCTGGCCTGGTTCAATATAGGCTACCTTGATGATTGGTAACCGGTACAAGACCCAGGAGCGGGGAGTCGGATTGGCTGGCACAGTCACACTAGAAACCTATCAAGTATGGAGACTTTAAATGATCCCGGTGTGATTCACGTCTCACTTGAGTTTATTTTTAGACTCGATTGCCTTGGGCTCGACTGGATAAGACTCAGATAAACCACACATTCCTTCATACCCTTCTAGACTCGATAGGGCTCGCAATATTTTTCCTTTTCTTTTCATGAATTAGGTTCTAGCTCGAATACAAAAAAAAAACAAAAATAAAAAAAAAATAAAAAAAAAATTACTTGAGCTCGAGCCTAAAATTTTACTCGTACTCCTAACAAGTCGAACTCGGTCTACTATGCTCGACTAACTAGCCACATGACAGGTCAAGTTCAATACATCACGTCCACGAGTTAATTTCCTATTTGATTTGTCTGAAAAAGTTAATTGTTTGATTTAATTGAAAATTTAAAGTATTTGATTCAGATCAAGTGCATTTTTACTTAATTATTACAAATCAATTTAATTGAAAATTTAGTTGTTTGATTTATTACAAATCCATAGGGGTATTATTTTTCTATATTATTAAAAATATAAATTCAATTTTCAAGTAGAGTCTAACAATATTATTATTATTGCAATTAATATTAATTAATTTAATTAGAAAATAACGGTGTGGCCAATTAAAAAACCTTAACTAGTGTAAAATTATTTATTGAACACGCTAGAATCTCTGAGGCTCTGATCAATAAAAAACCCTCAACAACTAGTGTGGAATTATTTATCGAATACTCTAGTGCTATATCTGAATAATTTATTATACTCAAACGATTCAACACAAAATAGTTCAGGGGTGGCAATTGGTCTCAAATACCTAAGTTCCACTATCTAAATTGAAGCATTGCAAAGTGTTCTTCTCGCGTGAGATACCAAGAAGGTACCTTTAATTTCATTTTTTTTTTTTCTTTTCCAAACATTTGAACTGCGTTTTTAGCATACACCAATAGTATATGCATGTTTGATTTCTTTTTACCTAATGATGGACAAATCATACTTAAACAACTCTGATTTATGACTAGGAGTGTTAATTGAGTTGAAAGTGTATTTTATCGATCACTTTATCATCTCATTAAAGTCAAGTCGATCTCGAACACGCTCTTTGTCGAACTTTAAAATTATATATATACTCATTACTTACATATGTTCACGAGTAATCAATTTTTTTCCAAAGTATTCGTGACTTGATCGAAACCAAGTTAAGTTTCATGACGAAGCCCGTGTTAACCTAGCTCAAGCTCGAATCAAATTTTGACCGAAATTTCTTTTGCGTTGTTCACCATGACGTACTCATAGTTATGACCTTATGTGTGATTATCTCTCATTTCAAAATACGACTGTAAAATGTGTAATAAACAATACACATGTCAACGTGCCTTTTGTAACTTGCTATAAAATGATTCTCGTGAACACGATACTAATTTTCTAACTTGCGATTCAATAATTCTGGAAAAGTCTGGCTGCTAATCCGATAGTACAATACAATACGACTAATTTTAAGTTTGAACCGAATCTTGTATTCTCAGTGTTAATTGATTAGGTTGAAATATAATATAATCAATCATGCACCCAGTAAGTAAGAAAGAGGCATGTTCTACATAGAATCCCATAGCTGGCGGCTCTTCTTCATTGCATTTGTTCTTAATTCTTATTCAAGGTCTCTTTGGTCAATTTCACTCCTTTCTTGTCCATATAACTAACCAATCAAATTAATCAATCAACCTTTGTTTTCTATTACTTGTATGATCAAACCAACTAATGACTGGTAGTTAGTAGTTACATAATAATGCCAAAATAAAAAAGAAAGTGGTCTAGGTGAAATTTCTTATTCCCGGTCTAAGATTTGCTTGTCCATTGTGTATGTAGCAACACAACGTTTTAAAATTCATGATTGTTTGATTGTTTGTTATAGATAAGGATGACCGACAATAATAATTTCTCGTATGAATTTTGTTAAATTCTTTTTTGTTATGCACTATACTTTTCATCTAAAAATAACTGAATATAATTGAAATAAATGTTTTTTCAAACGAAGAGAGTTTTTATAAAATGAAGATAATAGAGTCTTACCTGAAAATTATGGGGTCTTTAAGAGTTTGGGAGTTATATATAAGGTGGTGAAGTTATAACGACACGGATTGTATATATATAGAGTTAGAGTCCAACTGATGTGAACTCGAATTGAAACACTAAAAACTTCAAACCCTTGTACGCATTGTTTGACATCATGCATTATGCATCCATGAACAAATAGTCCGGGGGTCAGGCTCAGGCCATCAGGGGTGGGTAATGTGGGGTCCCCTAAAAAAATGTTTAAAATGATTTTTTAGGTAATATTATTGATTTTTAAAAATTTGCCTCCCCGAATAGCCGAACGCCAAATAGTGGATCGTCCCTGCTGCTAATAGTAACAAGAGTTTGGTTTGAAACGTTCAAAAAAGCACCCTTGAGTTCTTCTATATATAACAGCTACTTGTTCTGCACTTCAAAAACATACCAACAACAACAGATATACATATACCATCTTGAGTTTTTAACAACATACTTATTGATCATATATATCTCTAATATATATAATGGCTGTCACTGCAATTTCCCTGCTAGCTGTTAAATCCCTTAAACCAATCCTCCTTATTACCTCCCTTCTCTATTTCATAAATGATCAACTTTTAACAGAAAATCCAGTACCTACCCCTCAGGAGGGCGAGTACTCCTACGTGCCTGGAACCCCGAACGGACCCGAGAACTGGGGCAACCTCAACCAGAATTGGACTCTTTGCGGAACAGGGCGAAGCCAATCTCCAATTGATATTCAGAGTAGCCAGGCCATTATATATCCTAGCCTGTGGAGCTTGAGAACGTTCTATCAGCCTGCCCAGGCTACATTGGTGAACGAGGGGCACGCTGTCCAGGTACAAACATATATGTGTTGCATGTTGTGTTTGGTGCATCAATTAATTTAATTTAATGCGTTGTACATTGGACTATATTGTGTACTTATAAGGTTGCATTTTATTAGTTGCAATGGACGGGCGGAGCTGTAGGAGAAATTCTAATAGATAGTGAAGAATACACTTTGCAACAATGTCACTGGCATACTCCTTCTGAGCACACTGTCAGTGGTGAAAGGTATATGAATCCCCTTAATTTACGATTGATTTTCTATTGATCAATACTTTCTGCAACATTGCATGATATATTGATATCAGCAAATTTATCCATGACAATCCATGCTATAATATACTAACAGTTTCGATTGTTTTTTAAAGCTATGAAATGGAGCTACATCTTGTTCATAACAACACCCGAGGGGAAATTGCTGTCATTGGAATTCTATACGAACTCGGTACTGCTGATCCTTTTCTTGCTCAGGTAACTAGTATTATTACAATTTGGCACGTTCAGTAACTTTGCTTCTTAATTACTTGAAACAGAACACGGGTCTAACTTGATGCAACTAATGTACTATTGTTCTTCAGTTTGTTCCATACTTGCAATCAGTTGGTACACCTCATCAAGAAGCTGATGTCGGTTATGTCAACCCGGATGATACTTCTTTTAACACGAATAGCTATTACAGATATAACGGTTCCTTGACAACTCCCCCGTGTTACGAAAGTGTTACTTGGACAGTTATCAGAACAGTAAGTACAACCAAGATTCACTTCAAACTATCTTTCTATACATGTTAATTAGAGCTTCAATTTTATGTAGCTTAAATATCAGTCACAAGTTATGGCATGGATATCAACTAATGAAGTTGATCAATTCGGTTTGCAGGTTAAGACAGTTTCACAAGCGCAAATAACAGCACTCAAGAGCGTTGTTTATGCAGTAAGTTCTATAACATATCCAATTCCAAACTACCTTTTCCCTCTCCTTTTTTTTTTTTTACTTTTTTGTTTTTTTTGTTGTTTTTGTTTTTTTTAATCTCTTGTTTGTTGGCTTAAGTAACTATCTGCCAGAGACTCATCGGTAGTTATGAATTTGTGACAATTTCAGAATGCAGTGGAAAACGCGAGGCCAGTTCAGGCTTTGAATGGAAGAACAGTATATTGGTATTGGCAGCTTTTACAGCCGTCGGATGGTTCAGAAGGCTGTCATTCTGCTTCTATGTAAGTAATTATTAGTTCTGGAATGTAACAAAAATCGATCCCGTAGACATGATAGTAGCTTGTGGCGTGTTCATCTTAATTAATTTCAGTCATGTGGTAGATATAGACTAAGCTAAATAAGCTAATTATAACCATCAGACAAGGTTATCATCTTTTGTACCCAATCAGATCCATGTATTGAAACAATATTTTGAGAAATTTACATTTGTTTCCAAGACTAGTCTTGTTCCTTTTCTTCCCTAGTTATCTAGCTCTAATGTAATATCTTACAAATGTGATTGTTCCATGCAGACCATAACTGTTAGCGAAAATTCGTACACATAGTTCCCCTGGATTTTTTATTATTATTATTATTATTATTATTATTATTATTATTATTATTATTATTATTATTATTATTATTATTATTATTTTTTAAACGGATAGTTCCCCTGGATAATGTGGAACCTGCATATATGTAACGTTTCCCTAATACTTCTCCTAGCTAGATCAAGCAAAATGTAAGAATTAAGTTCATGAACAGAATATATTAATTCATAGATCAACTAATGGTAGGTAAAATGTTGTTTTCTGGCAAGAACCATCATATCTTAGGTCTATTTGGGAAGTATAATATATTATCCCCATGGAAAATTTAAACTATTAAACTGTTTGTTAATTGTTGGTCATCTGATTCTTTAAGAAATTTTCAACGGTAACCACTTCAGATGATAGATGTCTAATAACTAACAGTGGCGGTCCAAAGCCTGTGCAGTCAGCCCAACTGCACAGGGCCACATTTTGGGCTGGGGCCTCTAGGCCCAGTAGGCTTCTACAAAATTAAAAAAGTACTAGAAGGCTACTACAAAATTAAAAAAGGGCCAACAGCCTTATACAAAATTCAGAAAAATATATTTGAGCCATATTTTTAGAAAACACGCCTATTTTCTCCTTCTCCCCATCTCCATTACAACCAGTCCTAACCCTCTTTCTTCTCTCATCCCTCTTGTATTTTTCTAATTCTGAATTTTTTAGGGTTCTTGTATGTTTCAGAATATTAATTTTTGAATCTCTTGCTAAATGTGTTGTGGGCTGCGTAATTTATTTTTTTTAAGAAAATTTGTACTCAATATTAGTACTTCGGGCCTCGTTTAAATGTTCGCACAGGACCACCAAAACTCAGAGTCGCCCCTGATAACTAAAAGACCAATCTAGATTATTATTGCATTTTCAATGGTTATGTATGTAAAGGTGTTATGTGAGGATAAATATCACCTAAATCAGCACGTAACCCTAATCTCTTGACTACTTTTACATAATCAATACAATCATTGTGCAAGGATTATAAAGGACTTTTGATAAGGAAACATAGATGTAGAATATATAATAATTGTTTGCAAACTAACAACAAAATCAGAGTGGCGCAGCGGAAGCGTGGTGGGCCCATAACCCACAGGTCCCAAGATCGAAACTTGGCTCTGATAAATTTGACATTTTTTTTTTTCATTTCATTTGTGCCTACTCTCCTCCTTATTTGTTTTCTAGTTTTTACTCCTTTTTACCCTTATCATTCCCTTCCCTTCTTCTTCTTATATGTTCTTTTATATATGGTTTTGCTTCTTTACCTTTCACAAGACTCTGGCTCCACATGCTTTCTCTTCACATGGGCTTGAACTCAGATCGAGTTTTACCACTTGGACTCGAACGAGTTTTACCACTTGAACTCGCGTTCGAACTCGACATGAATTTAATTTTTCCTATTCGAACTTGGCATGCGAGCTTCAAATTTTCTAAAAATGAGTGATTGAAATTCAAAAGGCTCGAATTTAACTCGGCTCCTGAGCTCGAAGGTATCGAGCTACAGTACATGCTCAAATTTCAACTGAACCTCGATTATACAAGTATTTAAGCTTTCTTTTCACATGGGCTCGAACTCGACCGAGTTTTACCACTTGGACTCGAACTCGACCGAGTTTTACCACTTGGACTCGCGTTCGAACTCGACATGGATTTTTCCCTATTCGAACTCGGATTGCGAGCTTTAAATTTTCTAAAATTGGGTGATTGAAATTAAAAAAAACTCGAATTTAGCTCGGCTCCTGAGCTCGAATGTATCGAGCTATAATACATGCTCAAATTTCAACTCAACCTCGATTATCCAAGTATCGAGTCGAGCTACTCGAAAAAAGATTGACTCGTTCAGAGGCTTCTACATAATGTATATCCATTTATTTTTTATTTTTTTGCCTTCCCTCCGATCTTATTTTTTTTTTTTGTATTCTTTACCCTTTTTCTATTTTTCTTCCCTTCCCTTCTTGTTCTTATATATGGTTTTGATTCTTTACCTGTTTCATATGTTGTTTTAATTAATGTGAAGAGATATTCATATTTCATATATCATCACACTAAACCCCTGACTTTGGTTAAATTTGTTAAAGATCCGGTTATTTTGATTAATCACATCCCCAAATAGGAGTATATCTGCAACAGAGTATATATAATCAAAATAACTGGAGCTTAACAAATTGAAGTAACCAAATCATCGCAATCAAGTTCTCTTGAATCTACCAGATCCGATGTCTTTCTAGCATACCACCAAGGAAAAGCCACACTTGCATGCTTTTTTAACAATGCTTTCAATCTTCACTTTGAAATGAGACATGAAAAATGTAAACAAAATAATAGTGCCTGTATGCTTTTGTAACTTGCCATTTAATAGTTCTGGAAAGGTCTGCAGGTTGCTAATCCGATAATACAATACTAATTTTTTTTGTTGAACCGAATCTCTTGCATTCTCAGTACTATTGGTCAGGTTGAAATAGAAATACAATAATATAATCATGACACATTGACACCCAGAGAGAAAGAGCCCTCTTCTACTTGCAATTAATCCTTATCTGGCGGCTAGCTCTTCTTATTGAAGGACTCTAAGGTCTTTGGTCAACATCGATCACACCTTTCTTGTTGTCCATGTAACCAACCAATCAACTCAACTTTCGTTTCCTATAGTGGTATATCGAACCAAGTAATGACGAGTAGTTAGTAGTTACAGAAAAATGCCAAAATTGAAAACAAAGTGCTCTAGCTGAAATTTCTTATTCAACTCTACAGTGTCTATAAGATTTAATTGTCCATTTGTATGTAACATCGGGAGAGCTAAGTTGGTATATGTGTGGAGGTATAAAGTGGTTTAGCGTTTTAAAAGTTCAAAAGTTATACGGAAGGTGGGTGATGTTACGTACAAGGAATCTGATACTATATCGTAAAGTCCAATTAACTGATGACACGGGGTTATAAAGTGGTGAAGTTTACATGGAGTAGGATTCTAAAGTCGAATTACATGATGATACGAGAGTTATAAGGTGGAAAGGGCGTGAAGTTATAAAGAGTCGGATTGTATAGTCCAACTTGATACAAATTAGAAACAGTAAAAAGTTGAAATCCTTGTTCTGGTTGTTGTCACCATGCACTATGCATCCATGACCTGCCCACCCTAGCTAATACTCCCTTCATCTATTATTAATGTGCTCATTTTGATTTTTGACTGATCAACCGTGTTCGACTTTGACTACAAATTATTTTTAAACTGTTATGGTAAAATGTATAATAAAATTATATTATGAAAATTTAAGGTCTATATTTTCATCATATAATTTCGTTAATTTTTTTATCATTATATTTTACGAGTAATTTGTAGTCAAAGTTGAACATAGTTGACCAGTCAAAATGTGAGCACATTACTCATGAATTGAGGGAGTAGTAGCAAGAAATTGGTTTGAAACATTCAAAACACACTCTTGATTACTTTCTATATATAACAGCTTCTGAGCTTCATGTTCTACACTTCAAAAACATACCAACAACAACAGATATTATATCTTAAACAACATATACTTGATCATATATCTCTAACATGGTTGTCACTGCAATTTCCCTGCTAGCTGTTAAATCCCTTAAGCCAATCCTCCTTGTTGTCTCCCTTCTCTATTTCATAAATGATCAACTTTTAACAGACAATCCAGTCCCTACCCCTCACGAGGGCGAATACTCCTACGTGCCTGGAACCCCGAACGGACCCGAGAACTGGGGCAACCTCAACCAGAGTTGGACTCTGTGTGGAACAGGGCGAAGCCAGTCTCCAATTGATATTCAGAGTAGCCAAGCCATTATATATCCTAGCCTTTGGAGCTTGAGTACGTTCTATCAGCCTGCCCAAGCTACATTGGTGAACGCCGGGCATGCTGTACAGGTATACGTACAAACATATACGTGTTACATGTTGTATTTGGTGTCATGATCAGTTGTTGTACATTTGTTGCCTATATATTGTACTTATATAATTAAGGGTGCATTTTATTAGGTGCAATGGACCGGCGGAGCTGCAGGAGGAATTTTCATAGATAGTGAGGAATACACTTTGCAACAATGTCATTGGCATACTCCTTCCGAGCACACTGTCAATGGTGCAAGGTATATGAATCCCCTTAATTTACGATCAATTTTTTGATTGATCAATACTTTCTGCAACATTGCATGATATATTGATCATCAGCAAATTGATTCATGATAATCTATGCTATGATATACTAACACTTTCGATTTTGTTTTTAAAGCTATGAAATGGAGCTACATCTTGTTCATAACAACACCAGAGGAGAAATTGCTGTCATTGGTATTCTATACGAACTTGGTAATGCTGATCCTTTTCTTGCACAGGTAACTAGTCTTAGTATTCAATAACTTTGCTTAATTACTTGAAACAGAACACAGGACTAACTTGTTGCAACTTCTTGTTCTTCAGTTTGTTCCATACCTGCAATCAGTTGGTACATCTCATCAACACACTGATGTCGGTTATGTCAACCCAGCTGACACTTCCTTTAACACAAATAGCTATTACAGATATAATGGTTCCTTGACAACTCCCCCATGTTCCGAAAATGTTACTTGGACGGTTATCAGGACAGTAAGTACAACCAACATTCACTTCAAACTATCTCTCTCTCTATATATAGTGTTAGAGCTTCACTAATTAAATTGGTTAATTCGGTTTGCAGGTTAACACAGTTTCTCAAGCTCAAATTACAGCACTCAAGAGCATTGTCGATGCAGTAAGTATAAAGTTTAAACAAATATCCAAATTCCAAACTACCTTTAAAAAATAAAAAATCATTTATATATCCCTCTTGTTTGTTGGCCTAGCTAATTAAGCAGGAGTAATTATCTGCCAGAAACTTATCGGTAGTTATGAATCTGTGACAATTTCAGAATGCAATGGAAAACGCGAGGCCAGTTCAGGCTTTGAATGGAAGAACTGTGTATTGGTATTGGCAGCTTTTACAACCGTCGGATGGTTCAGAAGGTGGAAGTTCTGCTTCTATGTAAATTAGTTCTGTTCTGGAATTAATGTAACAATATCGATCCCCTGAACATGATAGTAGCTTGAGGTGTGTTTATCTTATCTATCGAATGTGGTAGATATATATAGGGCCGGGCTAGCTAATTATAACCATCAGCTATATAGACAAGGTTATATTTTGCACTCAAACATATCTATGCATTGAAATAACATTTTTGAGAAATTTGCATTTGTTTTCCCTACAAGACTAGTCTTGTTCCTTTGCTTCCCTTGATGTAATTTCTTACAAATGTGATTGTTCTGTACGTATGAACAATAACTGATAGCGAAAAATTACACGGAGTCCCCCTGAATAATGTCGAAGCTGCGTTAATTTCCCAATACTTCTCCTGGAGGAACAGGTAGAAGAAGTTCATGAAATGAAAATCAACTGACTATTCAGAGATCAACTAATTATGGTAGGTAAAATGTTATTTTCTAGCATGAACAATGGTTTTCTTAATTAGAAGGTCTATTTGAGTAGTATAATATATTATCACCAGGGAAATCTTTGAAATATGTATTAACTGTTTGTTAACTGCTGGTCATCTGATTCTTTAAGAAATGTTCAAGAGTCAAGTACTTAATTCAGATGATGGTGATGTCTAAAAGACCAATATATCCGCGCGGATGCAGAACATACCTTCTTAATTATTATTGCATTTCCAATGGTGTATGGTAAATTGGTTGTAAGGTGTTGCATTTCCACCTAATATTTTCTCACAAAATTTTATGAATTATAAAGCGGTTTATATATATTTAATCAAAATATAAAAGATGTTATGTTCTTATAAAAAAATATAGATGTTATTAAGTAAAAAAACGTTGTGTATTGTTAATAAAGTGTATTTTTATTTATGAAAAACACTTAAATTGTTAATTAATTAAATATATTCTCATTAATTAATAACCTCAATATTTGATTCCATGACTTCAATAGTTTAATGCGGTAATTGGATGACGAAAGTCTACTCATATAGAATCCGAAAGTGATCGCGTAGAGCTGGGCCTCGGTAGATAAGGAATTTACCGCGCCAAAAAACCTAAAGTTTTCGTTTTTGTATGAAAACCTATTGTATATGACAATTTTCCTCAACAACGAATGTACGCAGTAGGAAACTATATGAAATGAATATCAAATAATTAATATTCAAATGAATATCAAATAATTAATATACCAACCCTTTGTTGGCTCAAGTGGTAAGAAACTTGAGTTAACTTAAATAAGATTTCAAGTTCGAATCATGTGGATGTAAAATACACCGCTGATCAACCTTCTAAAAAGGGGCCCTCTAGTCTCGACTGAATTAATTAGGATACAATATAAATCAATATAAATCAATTGAAAAAAAATCAAATATTATCGAGAGTTGGTTATGCACTTTATCGTCTTGAGTCTTGAGATGCAAGGATTATAATGGTCATCGTCTTGACTCTTGAGATATGCAAGGACTATAATGGTCCTTTTCTTAAGGAAGCATATATATATAATATCATATATATGTTTGCAAAACTATCAACAATATCAGAGTGGCGCAGCGGAAGCGTGGTGGGCCCATAACCCACAGGTCCCAAGATCGAAACTTGGCTCTGATAAATGTTTTCTCCTATTTTTCATTTTTTTCCCTCCCTTCTTATTTGGATTTGGACGTTTTGATTCTTCACCCTTTTCTTTCCTTTCCTAAAAAGTAAGTTCATAAAGTAAAGATGTCAAAAGAACATAGTTATACTATGAAATTCGGTATTATGATCAACGGATTTTACTTCTTAAATTTAACTTTATTATATTGGTAATTTGTGATTATTACCATAGATTTTGATTAAATTAATCTCCCCTAATGAATATCGTTATAAGTTTTTTAATGAGTGGTATTACTCTTACCTTAACCTGGACCCTTACAAGATGCTAAATTTTAGACACAGATCAAGGCTCCTGTACGATCCATTTGAAAATAGAAGTGGTGTCCAGACCCAGACCCGATTGGACCCTATCAGACCCATTACTTTTAATGGGTCCTCCCGTGGGTCCAAATTTGAACCCGTGTCAGACGTGTTTAAGACATGTACGTATTGGACCGGGACCCATATTTGGATAGTGTCTGGGTCCGAGTTTTGGGGGTGGGTGTTTGCAAGAGCTCTAACTCATGTTAAGTAGATTAATTAATTTATGGAAGAAGTGGGTAAAGTTGGTTTGTTAGAGAATTTGATGGGTGTTTACAAAAATGTATTTGAAAGTTAAAGAAGTTGTAAAATTAACTTTTACCAAAAAAAAATTAGACAGAAGCAACTAAAAAATGCTACTTAATTAATCAGACAAAGGCAGTAGACTTATTTACAATATTTACTGGACAAAACGAGTCTTGAAACTGCCCACATCACGGACAAAAGACACTCTACAACACTAAAGCCTCTCTCCTTAAGACATCTCTGGAAAGTTCTTGTAGACCGAGTTTCTAATGGGAAGTACAAAAAGATCTATCAAAAGGGTTTCATAGGGATCCCACCTTGATGTCAGGATTTCTCTTGGCCACCAGGAATTTTTTGAGTCTGACTGAGAACAAGTTTGCTATCAAATCAAAATAGATAAGTCTTGGGCTGGTCCCTTATTCGTTATAGCCTATAGGTTAAACAATATAGAAGTAAGACCGAAGCAACTTACTTAAAAAAAGATATATTCACTTATAATAACTTGTAAGCTTCTTCGCCATTTTTTTAATAAATTAAATTATAGACTTAATAAGTAAAAAAAACAAAGTTAAATTATTAGAAACACTCACTTAGAAGGGTGTATGACTAGGGATTGCAATTTTGGTCGGGCAGCCTGAGCCCAGCCCGATTTCATCGGGCCAGGCCCTGCTCTTTTACCTTGGTGGGCTGGGCTTGGCTTGTTATATAGGCCCATGGCCGGACATGGACCTAAAGTTCTAGGCCGGCCCAAGTATACATCATGTTTTTTTTTCTTCATATTTTTATATACAATATATGTAAATATGACTATTTAATTTGTTAATACATTAGTAGTATTAAATTAAGTTGTATTCCCTACGTTCCAAACCAATCTTCATAAGCTTGGTGTGAAACAGAGAGAGTAATTTATTCATTTTTCATACTTTTCAATATATTTATAAAATTTTCTATTAAGTTATATATGTTAATATACACTACAATCAATAATTTATAACTTTTTGAAGTATTTTTTATTTTTTAATTTCTTAAATCTTTTAATTTCTATTGTTTAAAGAAATTTCTAATTTTTAAATGTTTGATTTTGAACTTTTTGAAAAAAAATTAAAAAAATGAGCCGGCCCATGACGGATTGGGTTTAGGCCCGTCCTCATGCTTGGGCCGAGCCTTGGCCAAAATTTTCGGGCCAGGATTAGGCCTCTGGATGCCCGGCCCAGACCGGCCCATTTCCATCCTGATGACTGTATCATGAGTACGGACTACAGAGTCTATATACTCACTAAAAAAAAAGGGACTATGATCGGTTAGAATATTTTTGACCACCAACTGTTTACTTGTGTCATGCACATGTGAGAGTCATGTCTTGTTGTCTTGGCATTTTGGGTGGTTAAAAACTTAAAAAGTACTGTATGAAGAAAACAAAGAACGCTTATCCGATAAACTGACCAAAACCAGTAAAATGAGGAAAAAAGAAAGCCAGCCAGGTAGGTGAAATATTGTGAGAAACCGACTATATAAAAAGACATTGCCATCTCTATCTCTAGGCTTCTTCTCTAATCTGTCTATCTCAACAGTAGTAAATATTACTGACAACAACGATGGAAGAAGAACTTCTACTGCCGCCACCTGTTAGTTCATGGACCACACGTCGGCGAGTGCTTTCGGAGGAGATGAAGAAGTTGAGTTACATAGCTGCACCAATGGCGGTGGTTACTGTCTCTCAAACCCTGTCTCGTCTTGTGTCCATGATGATGGTCGGTCACCTCGGCCAACTTGCACTCTCTGGTGCTGCCGTCGCCACCTCCTTTTCAAATGTCACCGGCCAAAGCCTCCTGGTATATTAACTAATTATGATATTGATATTAACTTTCTGAGGAAATTTGTTTCTTGATTTGTTGTTACTGTTCATCACGTGTTTTGATACTAACTCTATGCCTGTTAAGTGTTTGATGAATTGATCAACATAAATAAATATCTCATGTTAGTCATAATTAATGCTCTGTTTTGCCTTTTGGACTCAACTATTTAATCATGTACAAGTAGTTAGTAGATTAAATAAGCAGATTCAACAATTTATATTGTGATGTTAAGTATGACTTGTGCTACACTGCTTGATCACACATGCATATTCATGATTAAAAATCTCTAACTAATAAACTAAAAGCTATTATAACATTTACATACTTCCATGTTTGCAAACAGTTTGGGTTGGCTGGTGCGCTTGAGACCTTGTGTGGTCAGGCGTTTGGAGCGAAGCAATACGACAAGCTTGGAATGTATACCTATGCATCCATTATATCTCTTCTTCTAGTTTGTCTCCCAATATCTTTGCTATGGATATTCATGGACAGGATACTAATACTCATGGGCCAAGATCCTTTGGTTTCTGCTGAAGCTGGCAGATATTCCGTTTGGCTTATTCCAGCATTGTTCCCATATGCAATCCTTCAGTCCCTTACTCGTTTTTTGCAGACACAGAGCTTAATTTTTCCAATGCTTTGGAGTTCTTTAGCTGCTTTATTATTCCATATACCTGTTTGCTGGGCTTTAGTCTTCAAGGTGAAATTAGGAAGTGCTGGAGCAGCATTGTCACTTGGTATTTCTTACACGTTTAATGTTGTTTTGCTTATTACCTATATAAATTACTCCGAGGCTTGCAAGAAAACGGCTCAAGCTCCAACTGTAAGTCTTATACTGCCAAGTATGAAGAAGTTTTTCTGTGTGGCTGTCCCTTCTGCTATGATGGCTTGGTAATTAATCCGTTCACGTTTCTGAGTTTTACTGAATTATCCTTCCTAGAAGTTGAAGAATTTGTTGGATGTTAACAAACTTTAGAACAACTTAAATGCAGTCTGGAATGGTGGTCCTTCGAAGTTGTGGTACTGCTTGCTGGACTTCTCCCAAATCCACAACTGGAGACGTCAGTGCTTTCAGTGTGGTTAGTTAGGCTTACATCTTCTCACTATTATGACCGTAATTTCATCACCATTACAAATTATTGTGTTTTGTCGTTTCAGCCTCTTGGTTTGTGCACTGCACTACTACATACCATATTCAATTGGTGCTGCTGCAAGGTACGTAGATCCGTGCACTATGTCATAGTATTATCTTCATGGTCATGAACCTGAAATGTTTCTCTTGACATTTAGTGCAATAATTTTGTAGCACAAGAGTCTCAAATGAACTTGGGGCAGGATCTCCGGAGAACGCTCGAGTGTCTGCTTGGGCAGCGACTGTTCTCTCTATTACTGAGGCCATTGTTGCTTGCTCGATCCTCTTATCCTGCCGTTCTTTTCTTGGATATGCATTCAGTAATGAAGAAGAAGTTGTCAGATACTTCAGACGGATGACCCCGTTTCTCTGTCTCTTGCTAGCCACAGATTGCACTCAAGCCGTGTTTTCAGGTTTAGTCCAGAACCTGTTCTTACTGTTGCATCTTCAAAATGCAATTTAGCCCTTATTTTCCAAAGATGCTAGAATGCTGGAAACATCTCATTTGGTTCTTGGTTTCAGGAGTGGCAAGGGGAAGTGGGTGGCAATATCTTGGGGCATACATAAATCTGGGGGCCTATTATCTTGTCGGATTGCCTTTGGCAGCTGTTCTAGGTTTCGTACTTCATTTACGTGGAAAGGGTCTGTGGATTGGACTAAACATGGGATCAGTAGTACAATCGATACTGTTGTGCCTTATAACATGTTTCATTAATTGGAGAAAACAGGTTCGTTCTGCATCTGTTTTTACATACATATACGATTCCTAACCAATTCCAGGCATTCTGTCCTTAGTCATGCTATTTTCTGAAACTACAGGCATCAATTGCTCGACAACAGTTACTAGAAGGCAGAACCGTAGATGATGATGATAATGATGAAAAAGCATGATATAAAAGCTTTACACTTGAAATGTTCTGTTAGTGTCGTAAACAGAGTAAGCATCAAGTATGTGCATTCCATTTCGTTTTTGTACCTGCAATTTTGATACTTGAACAGAGTTGAGCTAAAATATTTTTACGAGTACTAGTTAGTAAAAGCATGAATCCTAAATCGGACCCTTATCAGACCTGTTCAGGTGCCATCTTGGACCCATGAAATTCACATTTGGGTAGTTTCGGGTCTTAGAAGGGTAGAGTATGGTTTATCTCCATTAATAATTATAAAAGGGTATGAATATGGTCAGATCTAGATCCACCAAAGTCACTAATTGTTAGGTGTGTCATGTGTGAGTCATTTTGGAGATCTATGACTTGTGAGAGATTAACCTGTTTTCGTCCCATTTTGGGTGGTTAAAAATGGGAAGAAAACAAAGAACGCTAATCAGATAAACTGACAAAAACAGAAAAATGAAGAAAAAGAAAACGAGGTGAAAAATGTGAGACTGAGAGTACAACAAGGCTCTGCCTCTTCTTCTCTCATCCAATCCCTTTAGTGGTAAAACGAAAACTCGAACATTCTTATGAACTGTAATTAATACAGACAACGATGGAAGAAGTAGAACCTCTATTACCGCCACCTGTTAATGGTGGCTCAGCTGTTAATTCATGGACCACACGTCAGCAAGTGTTTTGGGAGGAGATGAAGAAGTTGAGTTACATAGCTGCACCAATGGCGGTGGTTAGTCTCTCAAACCCTGTCTTGTCTTGTGTCCATGATGATGGTCGGTCACCTCGGCCAACTTGCCCTCTCTGGTGCTGCCGTTGCCACCACCTTTTCAAATGTCACCGGCCAAAGCCTTCTGGTAAATTAACTGTTGTGATATCAACTTTTGATTTATTGTTACTGTTCAGTAAGTGTTCTCTGTCTGTTAAATGTGTGGTGAATTGATCAACTCAATGTCTGATAAAATCTCATGCTAGTGATAATGCTCTGTTTTCTCCTTTGGCCTCAACTATTTGATTATGTAGTGGTAGATTAAATAAGAAGATTGAACAATTTATGCTTACATTCATAGATCTCTACTAGTTAGGAGAATTAATTTTGTAAACTAATTATTGATTATTTGTAGTAAAAGCACAAAATTTCTGTTTATATTGAGCTCAAAAAGGGACTAAAAAAATTGAAGAAAGCTAATTTAGTTGACTCATCTCCAAAGATGATTCTCAGAGCCACACTCACATGATGTGTGAATATTGAGCATTTCTGGGCTTTTCTCTGTTTCCTTATGAGAGCATTGCACCAATCTAAATTGTGATGTTAAGTATAACTTGTGCTGCACTATTGGTCACACATGCATATTCATGACCCAAAATATCTATCTAAAAGCTTTAAAACTTACATACTTCCATAACGGTTTGGATCAGCTGGTGCGCTTGAGACCTTGTGCGGTCGGGCATTTGGAGCGAAGCAATACGAAAAGCTTGGAATGTACACCTATGCATCCATTATATCTCTTCTTGTAGTTTGTCTCCCAATATCTTTTCTATGGATATTCATGGACAGGATACTAATATTTATGGGCCAAGATCCTTTGGTTTCTGCTGAAGCTGGGTAAAACTTTATTTAAAAGACTGAATGGTACTTCTATAACAAAAAAAAAAAAAAACCATCTTTCTTCAAACAAAACATTGAAACAAAAAAAATCACTTATTATAATATCATAAATTGAATTGGGATAGAATAAAGAAGAAAATCTCTTTGAAAAAGCTTTTTTCATCGTTGAATGAACAAAGCTCTGCTTTAATACTACCAGATATGATGATGATAACATTTACAAATTGTTATTCTCGTCGGAGCAAATTGAATTGAACAAAACTAAATGAAACTTAACTGAATTTATTTTGTAATATAAAATACAACTAAGTAAATTTGAGTATAACTAAATCGAATATTTTTGAATATAATTGAACGAAACTGAACAAAATTTAAATTAATGAATTTGAGTACGATAACAACCTTTGAAGGAAGGTGAAGATTGTCATTTTAGTTAAGCCATAATTCCTGTCTGGATTTGGGATTATGTCATTTGATGAAAAGAAATTAAAGTCGCCCCAATTTGAATCAAATACCCAAGATGGGCCCACTACGTTTTTTGAAAAAAGGATTAAAAAAAAAAAGACACAAAGGCATGAAAGACATTTTCCAACCACTGAAATACAGTTCAATTCATTCACATTCACTTTCACTAGCCGTTGCCTGAGTCTCAAACTCAAACATAAAAATCGCACAAAACCTTAAATATTTCTTACAACAAACAAACACTCACTAAATAAATCCTCATTTCCATCCCAATCCACTCAGATCAGAACTCTTCTTCCATCAATTCGATCCAGGAATCTAGTCAAACACGAGGATGTCAGTGACACCCGATTTTCGAAAAACGGGAGCCGGTATGGCTTCGTCTCCATCCCCATTCTACACACCGCGGCCAGAGAGGCGGAGACCCGATTCTAGAGCATCCGATTGGAATTCTAGCCGCCAAGACCAGGACAAAGAGGTTAACGTCCAGGTTTTGCTCAGATGCAGGTTAGTATTCCTTTTCCATTTTTGAATTTTTAAATTTAGCTCTTGTTGTTGATTTGATCTAGTCTTCTGAGATTCAGAATTGTATAATAATGTTCGAGTTTTATTTGATGTTGATGTTAGGCCATTGACTGATGATGAACAAAAATCGAACGTGCCGAGGGTGTTAAAGTGTAATGAGAGCAAAAGAGAAGTCACTGTTATGCAAAATGGTGCTAGCAAGCAATTAGATAGGGTTTTCACTTTCGATAAGGTACGGGAGTTTCTTAGGATGGTTTTGTTTGTGTTGTAGACTTGTAGTATTAGTATAAGTTGTTTAACCGTTGTTGTTTGGAATTGGCTTAGGTTTTTGGGCCAACAGCACATCAAAGGTCTATATATGATCAAGCTGTTTCTCCGATTGTTAGCCAAGTACTAGATGGGTTCAATTGCACTGTCTTTGCTTATGGGCAGACTGGAACTGGCAAAACTTATACAATGGAAGGGGGAATGAGAACTAAGGTATAGATCATAATATGTATGAGTTGGTTGGTTTTTAGCTAGGTCCTTTTGTTATGGATTTAAATTTTATGTCGAATGAATCGTTGTTGTAGGCTGGTGAGTTAGCTGCTGAGGCAGGTGTTATTCCCCGGGCAGTTCGCCAAATCTTTGACACGCTTGAAGCACAAAATGCGGATTATAGTATGAAGGTGACCTTTCTGGAACTCTACAACGAAGAGTTAACCGATTTATTGGCCAATGAGGATCAGCAGAGACCTTCAGAAGAGAGGCAAAAGAAGAGTATTTGTTTGATGGAGGATGGGAAGGGGTCAGTCGTTGTAAGAGGCCTTGAAGAGGAGACCGTGTATAGTGCTAATGAAATTTACAGCCTTTTGGAACGAGGTGCTGCTAGAAGGCGCACGGCAGATACATTGCTAAATAAGCATAGCAGGTGTGGATTGTTTTCCTAGAATAGGTCTTAGATATGCGTATTAATTTAGTTTAGACTTTAGATGATTAACATTTTTGCTCTTTATATGTCGCAGTCGGTCTCATTCGATATTCACCATAATGATCCACATAAAGGAAGGGACTATTGGAGACGAGGAGCTCATAAAATGCGGCAAGCTCAATCTTGTTGATTTAGCAGGATCAGAGAATATTTCTCGTTCTGGTGCTAGAGAGGTATAATGCAAACTTTTTGGTTTGATTAAGTCACTAGATTAATTGAATCTTTGTTTAAGATTAATAAGATTACATAGAATCACGAGGTCATTTGTGCTTATGCTGGTCATGTACCTGGTCCTTGATCTTAGAATAGGCATGCTTAAACTTACAATTGTCTGCGGCGTGTGTTTCTGTACTTCATATATAGTCTTAAAGAGTCGAAACTTGCCTTCATTCTATATCATGCGACTGCTAAATTACCCCTTCTTCATTGCAACGAACAATACAGGCTCGTGCAAGGGAAGCGGGAGAAATAAATAAGAGCTTACTGACATTGGGCCGGGTCATTAATTCACTGGTTGAGCACTCTATCCACATACCTTACAGGTGTGCTCAAGTTTGAAGTCATTTTAAGTGAGGTAGACTGAAACGGTTTCTGATCTGATATTGTTTTTATTCAAATACAGGGACAGCAAGCTTACAAGGCTTTTGAGGGACTCACTGGGAGGAAAAACAAAGACTTGCATTATTGCTACAGTCTCACCCTCTGCACTTTGTTTGGAAGAAACGATGAGCACGCTAGAGTATGCACATCGGGCTAAAAGCATTAAAAATAAACCAGAGGTTGATGATATACCTGATTTAATAATTTCCTCAATGAGTTAAACATTGAAAATGTTGAAATATATGCTAAACCAGTTTTCCTTTATTGAAGGCAAACCAAAAAGTTACCAAGGCTGTGCTGCTTAAGGATATATATTTGGAGATAGAGAGGATGAAACAAGGTAATTTATTTTTTATTTTTTAAATTTCTTTTTTGTTGTTGTTGAAGTAATAAAAGTTAAGAGCACTTCAAATTTTGCTTAAATGTAGAGATTCGAGCAGCAAGGGAAAAAAATGGTGTCTACATTCCACATGAAAGGTTCCTGCAAGATGAAGCTGAAAAGAAGGTCTGTTTTCCTTGTAACCTGCTTTATTTGTTATGCACCGAATATCTGGGTCACAAATAAAGTTTTTAGGGATTAATTTTTAGCTGTTACGTCTCAATTCCAACTTTTGTAGTTTTATTTTGAGGCTTTAGGTTAGATGCCCAAGTTTTCTTATATTCCGGATGAACAATGATACACTTTAGTTTGAATGAGTGTAAGATTGGAGTATAACATTAAGAACTAAGAACAAATAATCTGTGTCTGAGGTACATTTGTTTTATCTGTTTTTATATGTGATCTGTGATTTTACAGGAAAAAACTGAGAGGATAGAGCAACTGGAATCTGATCTTAAAGAGAACGAGAAGGCAAGATTATCTTCGTTTCTTTATCTACTTATTATATCTCCACTACACTCTCTTTGTCAGATTACTGAAATTCTAGCTGCTTTACAGGAACTTGATAGATTCCGTGACCTTTATTACAATGAGCAAGAAAAAAAACTTGATGTGGAGAGTGATCTTCGAGAATGCAAGGTATTGGAGAAGATCCATAGAAAGATACCAAAAGTCAATTCCAATAAAATCGAACTATTCACATACTTTTATATCTTTTCCAGAAAACGCTGCAAGATACATGTAACAAATTGCGAGATGTAGAAGAAAATTATAAACTGGCTCTTTTAGTCCTGAAGGAAAAGGAGTCAATGATCTCCAAGCTACAGCATTCTGGTAAGAACAGTTTTAATTAGCAAAAGTCCTGTATTTTACCACACATCTCAAATATTTAAGCAAGTCTGTTTCCATGATACAGAGAGTAATCTGATTGATTGTGCCAAGAAGTTGCGGGTCAACTTACAAGAAGCATCTCAGGATATTTCATCTCTCTTTGGAAAAATAGGTATATACGATCACCTGCAAGTTGTTTTAAGGCTCTACATTTTCATCTGTTGTTCTACTTTAGGGTCTGTCAATAGGGATACATATTTATGCAATGTTCTTATCCTGGCATTAGAAATGTACATGTGCTTAAACTAGCATTTCACTTGAAATGGTCTGCAGATCGCAAAAACAAAATGGAAAGAGAAAACCAAGATATTCTTCACGCATTTGGTGCACATCTTGATCAAGGCTTGAAAGACCTGAACGGGAGCATTTTGAGCTCTATATCTCAGCAAGAACTACAACTAAAATTCATTGAAGAACGCATGGGCACATTTATTGCTAGCAAAAATGATGTAAGTTGTCTTACACAGCCCACGATGGCAGGCAATACTTAAAATGATCAAACTTGTCAACACTGATTTGTTGTTTCTTCTGCTTATATATCAGTCCAACGAGGCTATGGAATCAAAAGTAAAGAAACTGTCAGAGATGTGTACTTCAGGTATCATTGACCTGAAGAAACTCACTGACACACTGCAGACAAAAGCATCTCTGGATATGGAGGAAATGACATCTCTGGTGTCAGTCCAGGCAACTTCACTGGAAAATGTATGAAGTTTTGAGCTGAAACTAAAGTCTCATTACGTTTGGAAAACTTTCGAACTTTCTAATGAATGAGTTGTGTATGTTTGCCTTCAGTTCTTAAAAAATGCATCATTGGAGGCCATGGAAGTTATTAATGACCTACAGAGTGCTCTACTTGAACAACAAAAATTGGTGGCTTTTTCTGCTGAACAACAAGCAGAGGTATGTTGCTGATGATATATATAAAACTATCTAAAGATTTTGTAGGATGATTCAAACTTATATATTTATTATGTATATATGCGCATATAGGGATTAAGTCGGAGTCTGGTCTCAGCACAATCAATAACAAGTGCAGCTATAAAGTTTTCAAATGGCCTTCACCAACAAGCTTCTGAATTCATGAAGCAAGTAGAGGAGAGCCAAATTGAAAAATGCAGGCAACTTCAAAATTTTGAAATGACATTCAAGGTCGGTCACAAAATATACTTTGACATGGATTTGAAATGTGAAGTTTGCTCACCATTTTGTTTTTGTTCTGTTTTTTACAGGATGAGGCATTGAGAGAAGAAAAAATAGCAATGGAAAATATAGCTGCAATATTATCATCCCTGACGGTTAAGAAGTCTTCTATGGTACGCAAAAGCCTCTTATTGCCAACTAAGATCTCTTATTTCATCAGGTCATTCACGTTTACAATGATCGCAACATCATATGCTTGGACAACTCATGTATTCAGGTATCCAAAGCCTCAAAAAGCTTTCAAGACGCTAGCATACAAGAAAGCAAGAACTTGTTGCTCGGCCTTTCTGGCATGCAGCAAGTTTTAAATACAGAGATGAACGAGATGAGTGAATATGTAGAGAAGGTCAAAGATCATTACATGAACGAGACATTCTCATCAGCTGAAAGTAGAGCTACCATAGAAAGCTGCTTGCAAGAATGGTAAATCTTTTTAGCTTCTATCAGTTTCTTCATTTGGGTTTGTATTGTTGGCTCCACAAACTAAAGAGGGTTGTGAAAAAGCAATACTTAATAGTGATAGTCCAAGTGCATGTGACTCGTGATAGTGAAAAAATGGAGAAGGCAGCTGATATACATCTTGAACAAGTTTTGTATGCATATCATGTTTCAGTTGATTCAGTCTTTAGTTGGCAAGTGATTGATGTTTTCCTGAATGGCAGTGCTCAAAAGGTTGAATGCTCAAGTCGACAATGGCAAAGTGCACGATTAGGGACAAGTCAACTTACTAAAGATGGTCTTGGTAACATAGAATCTGCTGCAAAGTAAGTTTGCTAAATTTGTTTAGTTTACTCTTTTGTCAGACACACCTTCTAGTTTTCTCAGTTCTAATTATGTGCTCTTCCTTCTTCTTGGCAGGAAAATAGTACTTGAAACTCACTCAATTCATGACACCATTACTTCCACCTCCTCTTCCATGGCAGCAGAACTGGATACAAACATCAATGGCTTAATGATGTCTATCAATGGTAATTGGTTCAATGAAAATAGCAGCTGTATTCCTCTCAGTTCCAAGAAGATGAGGATATTTAATTGGAAAAGCTTCATTTTTGCAGATTCTTTAGCAGTGGACAAAGAAAATAAGAATGCAATAGACCTGACAACGGCAACCAGCTTGGATCAGCTCAAGTCGATCAAAACTAACCATAACGAGCGCATATCACTCATCTGCGACAAATCAGAACAATGCATCCACAGAGATTATCTGGTATGTGCTAATATGTGCATGCTTCATTTTCCAGCACTTGTGGTTTCACTTTTTCTAAACTGGTACAGCAATAAAATCTGCTCCATGCGTTTAACTATCATAAGAAGTTGAAAATCGGAAAGTAATTGATTGACATAATATCTGTTATTCAAACAGGTTGAGGAGGTTACAAATATGACTCCTAAGAAACGAGAAATCCCAATTCCCAGCATGGAGTCAATTGAGCAGATGAAAGTGCATGTGAACCATTGTGAGTCCATGGACGTATCCAGATCAAAAGGCACAGATATTGTTTCAAAGAACCTCGACAGAACTCCATTTCAGGATGTTAATGGAGTTGTAGTATGATTTTCTGTAATAACTTCTTGTATGTTGAAAACATATCATCCTTATAGTTTTCAGTTGCACTCATCATCTGATGAGTTTAGTCGAGTTTGAACTTTGAACACATTATCTGCTGACTGCTGTACTATTTTACTGAGTAGTTTGTACCATGCTATGACATGAGTTTTAAGGAATATAATGTTTCCTGTAAGATATCATCATCATCAGAGCATTGCTAGAAATCATTTAAGATTTGCATTGCATCAGTGAATTAAAAATTAATCTCACGAAGAGAACGCGAACTGAATATATTATCTGATGATGCAATGCGTGGTCCATAAGTCCCCTACTTGCAGGCTGCAGCATATTTCAGATGACCAAGGCACTTACTAACTATGATCAAGTCTGATGCAATTAAATTAGCAGTAAGGTTGAAATCAGTACCTACCATAACTGTAAACTTGATCAATTAACGGCAACTAAAATAGGAAGTTTATGAAGATAATAGCAGTAGAAGTTTTCATTTCTAGTAGTACAAGACTGTTTAACATGCTACATACTGTTGAAATACATACTGTACATCTCTATCAAAGAGAGAGATAGTGCGATAGTGACTGCTTTATTAGATAGTGCGAAAGAAACAGATGCAGAGGAAACAACACGTAGCACCATCTTTAATTAGTAAGGCGGTGGTGGATAATTAGGCCTCACAAAAGGCGGTGGTGGGCCGACTCGTTCATCGTAACTTGGCGGTCCTGGATGAGGCACAAAGAAAGGCGGCGGTGGTCCGACTAGAGCATCGTAGTTTGGCGGTGGGCCAGGCTGATTGATGGTGTACACGAGTGGTGGGGGACCGTGTTGTCCAGGAAGTATGTAATATGGAGGTGGTCCAGTCGCCAAAGGGACTGGAGTTGGAGGTGGAGGCGGTGGCGGTGATGGTGCCTGGTAGAAAATCGGTGTTGGAGGTGGAGGCGGAGGCGGTGGCGGTGATTCGTAGAAGCTGGAAGGCGGTGGCGGAGGTGGTGGAGGATCAAACATAGGTGGAGGTGGTGCAGAAGGTGAAGATGAGTGTTGTTTTCTGTATGCCATGTGTTTGAGTTGTACTATGATGACTAGCTAGCAAACGAACAATAAAGGAAATTGAAAGAAAAGTCCAGGTTATCACGAAACTGGATATATATGTACTAGCAACTGTATTTGCATAAATATCCTTCAATGTTTCTGAATTTATCTTCTCTCTCAACAAACTTTCATAAGACCTCCTTTAAAGTTAAAAATAGACCGTTTCCCACAAGTTTTTGCCATAGTTAATGACAAATTGTAGATAATTGGTATAAACGGGCTTTTTAGATGTTAGGGGCCTAACCACTACTACACTCAGAAGAAGTGTACTAGGGTTTAATTTTTTATTTTAATTTCTTTTGGAATTAATCTAATTGAGTAAAAAAGGAAAAAGGTTTTTTATTATTGTTTTCTTCCTACTTTCCTGCCACGATCCATCTCTTTTACTCGCGCCATAAACGGGTTCCTCACATCGCTCTGCAGCCGGAGAAACTTCAACCGCAACCTCAAGCTTCCGCCAATAATTCTTATTGCAGATATTTTTCGTTCTTGAGTTGGTCCCGTACTAATTCAGTGTTGGATACAAATACCATGATCGAATGATTATTGTTAAATTATTAAAGATTGAATTGTTCAATGTTAAAGGCCCTATTACGGAAATATTTCATTCAAATAAATCTAGAAACATGAACTGCAGTACTTTAATTTTGGCCTTGGTTGTATTGTACAGATTGACACTTGGTGTTGTACCTAGTTTCGATCGGTTTGCTTGTATTGTTGAGCATTGCCACCAGGTCCGCATCTATGAAATGGCTTTAATTTCAATACTGTAAAAGATTAATATTAAAGTATAATTATTAACCATGGTCGGGAAATAAAAGGACTGAATTATAACAGAGAAGCTTTGGTTTTCCGGCTAAGAATTGGTCAATGGAGGAAGAGGAAGAAAGAAGATCGTGCCAAGAAAGTAAAAGAAAATAGTAATAATAATAATAATAAACCTTTTCTTAAACTCAATTAGATAAATCCTAAAATAAATTAAAATTAAAAATTAAAACCTAGTACACTTGTCACAATTTAAAGTGAGTGTACTAGTGATTAGGCCTCTAGCATCTAATAAACCGTATAAACGGACTAATTCCACAGTTATGCCGATTTCACCTAATAAAACCTTACGCTCATACTAAGATTCTCACCATCAACGAGTGTGACAATTGGTTTGGTTGGATTGGTTCACCACTGAATCGGATATGTGGTAGATCCATTTCATGTTAGGGTCAAATCGGGTCTAGGTTGATACTGAAAATTATAAAATTATATGGATTTTGGTGCCGGGTTTCATTGAGTTTGTATTGGATTGAAACCCAACCAAGTAAAATATTTTGAATCGGATCGGGGCCGAAGTCCATGGAACGATCCAAAATTTTCAAGCCTACAAGTTCAAACTCTTTGTTTGATTCGAACTCTCTCAGAAGAAATGTAGTGATTCTCAGAACTTGAGATTCTTCAAAGTTCTCCTAGTAGTATATTATTAAGAAATGTAATCTTGTAGGTTTTATACATGTGACAAAATGAACATGAGAATCTTCGAACTTGAGAACAATTAAATTTGAAGTTAGATGAAGCAGTGATAAGAGTGAACAATTTAAGAATCTAGCCTAAAGAAAGCATAAGGATATGGTAAGTACGCCATGAACAGTGAACCTGATTCTTCCAAGAATATGATACTAATCAAAGTAGTAATCACTAATGATGCTTTTCACACAGTATATATATTTCTATCTACAAATACCTCTAACCAATCTCATCAAACACACCAAGCATTGCAAGCTACTTCATCTTTCAGACTGTGAGTACTTATAGAACTATTGTTGGTTTTATAGCACAGTTTCTCTGTAGTGATGCGGAGAAATGCGAAAAGCAGTTTGCAATACGTTTCTGCTTACATTATTTCTTGCTTTGAATACTATTGCTGATTTCTGTTCAGGTTGAGGACTAATGGCTTCCACAAAGGATAATCGCTTGTTTGGTTATGGTTACGGAGGTGATACCACTGCCAAAGCGTATCCTCAGCTTGGACGTTATCGTTCTCAAACTAAGGCTGGACTTAAAAATCCTCGTGTAGCTTATGGTACCACAGGTTTTGATTATCAGAGTTCATCTGAAGATTCAGGTATGTCATCAGTTTTTTGGTTCATAACTGATCCTGAACAGATTGAAAGAGTTCCATCTCATCTACAAGTTCAAACTTGTAACTGCAGAAACCTTCCTGATTGTCTTCTTGATCTATTTTATAACTTTTCACAGATAGTGAAGACGAAGAAGAGTTGTATTCCTCAACAGGACCTAAGAAATTGGGAAACATCAGCGAGAGTTGGAAATCCTATGAAACAGGTCGAAGCCAGTCTCCGATCAATATCCAAAGCAACGATGCCGTTTTATGTTCTAGTATATGGAGCTTAAAAACATACTACCGGTCAGCTCAGGCCACACTGACCAACATGGGGCACGGTGTTCAGGTACAAATATACACATCTACATGTACTCAACTCAACAGTAGTAGGATAGCAGATATTGCGTAGAATCTTAGTATAAGTGTAAGTTTTTATTAGGTGAAATGGGCGGATGGAAATGCAGGGAGTATTATGATAAACTGTGATGCTTATACTTTACAACAAGGTCACTGGCATACTCCTTCTGAGCACACGCTGGATAACAAAAAGTACGTATATGTATCCTTAGAGTAAGTCCTGCGAATGGCCTATTTTTCTTGAACATTAACGTGTTCTACTTGTTTTGAAGATATGATCTGGAGTTTCATCTAGTTCATACAAACACCAAAGGAGATATTGCTGTCATTGGTATCCTGTACAAACTCGGTGCTGCTGATCCTCTACTTGCTAAGGTAACTAGTTTTAATTCAACACTTAATCGTCTTACTTTCGTTTTATTTGTCATCATGTAGTTTGCTGAAGGACTCGGAACAGAACACTGGTTTAACTTGTTGCAACTAATGTGCTATCATTACTGTTCAGCTTGTTCCATACCTTGGATCAGTTAGTTTACCCCAGCAGCAAGTTAATGTTGGATATGTCAACCCAGATGATGCTTGTCTTGACACGACGAGTTATTACAGATACAATGGTTCCTTGACAACTCCACCTTACACAGAAAATGTTATTTGGACAGTGATCAAGAAGGTATATATATATATCCAGCTGATATTCAAGCTTCAATATTATGAAGAACTTTTGTTAACTAAAGTTGATCGATTTGGTTGGCAGGTGAAGACAGTTTCACAAGCTCAAATAACAGCTCTCCAGAAGGTTGCTGAAAGAGTAAGCAATATAGTACTTTCTCTAACAATTTTGCAAAAAGTTGAATGAATCCATGACAAAGCGCCTTATATACTAAATCAGATCAGTCAACAGAAAGGCCGATCATCTCTAATTAGTACGTACTGTGTGTGTTGATTACAGCATGAGAAGGAGAACGCGAGACCAGTTCAGAAACTGAATGGAAGAACTGTAGTCTTGTATCGACAGTAGACGATGAAGATTATTAATCGATCTGCTTATACTACTACTACTACTACTACTTAATTTGTTGAAACAGTTTGCTGTGTTTACATTTGTTCACCAATAAATAATCAAGAGTTGCTCTCTCTCCCTTGAGGCGCGGAAGCAGACTCAAATTGACAGGAAAATAACATGGTGCAAGCACAATTATGTTCCCATATCGTGATAGGCTACCGCTCTAGCACGAATTGTATAATTTGACTTGGTCTGGTCTATAGAATACTCAAATAATTTGTCAGGTGTATTTTGTGTAAAATTTTCAGATTGTTATATGGGTTAACATTGTATACTGTACATGAGATTTTCAGATTGTATATCGGACTTCTCATGTGTCGCCTAAGCGTTGCACTACTGCTTGGGCCTCGAGCACCCCACCCAATTCATTTCAAATGTTTGGTACATGGTTGTTGTACTTTGTATTTTAATTGGCCAACTTGGTTGTTGTAGCCGCTGCAGCTTCTACATCAAGATTCCCCCTCGATTTCTTCCTTTCGTCTCCATGCCAAAATAAGCCCGATATAGTCACGTGCCACAGCTACTACAACTCCCATTTCACTGCCCTTTGAAATTGTGGCATCGAAGTTCATCTTAATCCAGCCTTCCGTGGGAGGGGGGAGGGGAATCCTGGTCCGTGCACCATCTCCTGTTGCGCTCATTAATATTCCCAGCTGATTGATCCACAATAGACCTCATCAAACCAGTATAATTCTGCACAAATTGGACCGTTTCCATCGGTGTAAAACTCTTCTGCCAGTAAACCAATTTGTTCCTAATATGCCACAAACTCCAACAGGTCACAACAAACAATTCAGAGGTCCTTAACCCTTTATTTCATACTAGACTTAGTCTATTACACCATCAAAACACTTGATAGTGGACCCCACAAATATAGGACCCATATGTATGTGTAATAGACTAGTCTAGCATCTCATAAACCAATCGAACCCCTTAAACCAATCCTGATTCTGACCCCTCTGACGTCTGACCCAATCCCTCCCATAAATTCTGGGCACCAAAATATATGGATGCAATAAGTATATTTAGTAAGGCCCTAAACAACCCAACATATGACAGTCATGAAAAACATGAGGTGTGTCTCACAAAATCATTACAAACAACCCACACACTTATCATTGGAACTGATATGTCTACGATGAAGCTTAGCTTGTGATGGAATCGAATTATGCAACACACACCAGCAAAAATGCTTGACCTTAGAGCACTCCTTATGGGGCTTATTTGAAGTTTTAATCCCAAAAGAAGCCCAAAAAAACCTCCAATGAGGGCTTCTTATGGGCTATTAAATAGTAGCCCATGGCAAATGGAAACTAATTAGTAGACCCAAAATAAGCCACAAATATGAGACCCACAAGGAAAATTCCAAGTAATATGTACTACTCTCTCTCATTTTTACTCTACATGTAGCATATGGGACCCACAATAAAGCCTCGAATAAGCTCCAAACCATTGGAGACTTCATTTGTGAGGGACTTTTTTGAGGTTTCTAATGTTTAAAAGTCTCTATTTAAGCCCCAACCATAAGAAATGCTCTTACCAGGGATCTTAAGATTCCATAAGAAATTCCAAACTTGTTGCCAACCAACATAGTTAAAATGACCAGATGGAAGCCTTAGCTCAAACTTACTGGGATAAGCAACGTGACATCGAATACAATATTTCTAATGATGTAACCCCTTGGCACAAAGATTTTCCAGGTCTAAAAAATTCAATAGAAATCACATCTAAACTAAGGATAAGTCACGAGGAGTATCGCTATTACAATTGCACACCAGTAATACAGTATTAGAGAAAAAATTTCCGCTTGTATGAATGTACGTAACTAAGTATCCCACATTCCTTTAGTGTGTTAGGCGGAGGACTTTGATGATATATAAGGCAGGTGAAGCAACCAAGTTACTTACTTACCTGGACGGGTTCAATGGGTGATCATGAAGGCCCATGGACTAGGTTGATGACCTCCATTGCACTTTGGAGGGGTGTCTGCCTAAGGTCGGCCCAAGAGGTCGAGCCTACGTCATAATTTGTTGCTTTGGGGGCCTGCGTTCGCGCGGCCCCTGCCCATTTTGAGTCCAATTGTTTTAATTTCTTTTTCCTAGCTACAATCTGAATTAATTTGTAGGTAGTTGAGTTTAATAAATTTCTGTAAAGCTAAAAGCCTAAGCTGTATGCGAAAAGGTGCTCTTGAGAAACTTCAAGAAGTAATATCAATATTTTGAATATCTGCTCGGCACTTACTATGCTTCTGCTATCATTCTATGAAAAGCACCCTTGTGTTTTAAGCACAACTGGATGGTCGTTGTAGATGATTTCACAAGCACACTAGCACAGTACTCAACGTTATGGCGTTACCCGAAGTAGGTTGAAATGAAGTACTACTACTAGGATGGCCTAGAGAAAAGGTTGGGCCAGTTGTATATACGCTGGCTGGTATTTTTCAAACTCTAGACCCTGTTCTTGTTGCAAGAAAACACATTCAGGTTGATCAATAATCCAGGGAATTGATGCAGTACCTAAATTTTAGGCTTTTGAGCCTGCTTTAATTGCTGCTATCATTGAAGTATTGAAAAGTCTTCTATGTTCTCTGTGTTCCAAGTTTAAACATGAAAAGATTAAGTGGTATTCTATTCATATAAACACATCCCTGAATATATATTTCTCCATTATTTTCAAGTGTTACTTACATCTCTTACAAATTCCAGTATAGCACAACTGAGTTATAAGAATAAGAATGGTGCCAGTGAGCAAGATAACAATGGTTTTGGGTGGTGAAAACATCTCTTCTTGTGGTTATATGACCAGAGCAGTCATCCTATGTTCTTTAGTGATTCTTTCATTTTCAGAATTTTGATTTTTTGTTTTGCAAGTACAGATGAAACCAGCTACACTCTGTGCAGCGATTATCTGATTTCAACAACATAAATAAGTTGTTGGATGCTCATATAAGGTAAGGTGAAGTTGATGATGTATCCTGTAGTAGCAGTGATTTTGTCCCAGATAGGTTAAGATTGAGAAGAACTTGGGATAAGTTGTACAAAGTAAAGCTATCAAACTCGTAGTTAAGCACGCAGCCGTGCGATAAGCACATAGCGAACTATTCTTTCTCCTTTTACTAAAGAATACCGTGTGCTTGTCGTTTTTAAGTGGCTTTTAAGTGGCATACGCTAATTTTTTGAGGGTTGTTTACTCTGTAAGCACCCCATAATTTAGCACTAGTAAGCATTGCATTGACTTTAATTTATTCTGTAAACACCCAACAATTCAGTAGAAGAAATATTTAATTTGTTCGTATAACACCTTATTTTGTTCCTCATAATGGCTTTGTTGTCCTAAATTGTGATATCTTGTTGTAAGAAAGGTCATTAAACAAGTACGGCTTAAATGAAGTGCTTCCCTCATGATACGTACTGCATCTGGACTAAGTTTAAACCAGCTTACTGCACCCGATGGAACTCAAGACTAAGTTCTTATACCGTCTCAAATTCATTTTGGCACACATAATTTCTTTAATTAGTCAAGGCAAGAGAAGGAAGACCTCATGTACAGAGCCAACAGCGAGCAAGAGTCTGGCATAGAGCATGAACTAAAACATGAGATAAAGGTTTGCACTGAGGCTACTATCTCCTTTCTCAGTAGTTCACCTCATGCCACGATAAACCTGATCAAATACTTAATAAGAGACTTGTTTAAAAAATTTATTAAATCACTTGCTAGGATTATACCGTTTATAAGTTATGTGCTCGATTCCATAATGTATGCTAGTGAAATTTCGTATCTGAAATGTGTAGACCTCATATGTAATCACTATGATGGGAATTGAGGTCCACGAGTTGCTTTATATGCAGTACAATCATAGAAAATTTAACAGATCTCATTGTCAAGTTCGCATTCAATAAGCTTGGTGAAGAGGGTGAAGAGTAAAACAAGTTTATGGTTGTAACAACTTTGCATTGACAGAGGAGGGGTGCTATTTATCCCACATTTCCAGAATAGACGAGATGTGGCCAGGACATCGTATAATACTAGCCTCGGGCTCATTCTAAAACTCATACCTTTCTCGGCCTTTTGGCTAAGATCAAGTGTAGTATCTGTTCTTATCAGTTTAATATCTGATATGTAGCCCATTGGGTTACAATGATATTAATCTAATTTTTTTAGGGGGAGAGTCCAGTGTAGCTTGCTGCATGGGCTCTTCACGTGTCGTCCATGCGTTGCACTATTGCATGGGTCTGGCACACCCTGCCAAGTCAGTTTATAAACGTGGCCCCATGACTTCTTTTCTGGCTTTTGAAATTAACTGTTTTGTTGGTCTGGGTGATCAAATTTTGCGGGGAATTTTTTACAAGAAAAATTGGTAAATCTGGTTCTGTTGAAAGTATAGAACTAATGAAGTGAATATTACAGTGGTAAAATCACACCTACTGTTTTCATTAGAGACTTATGGTTTAATGTTCATATTTTCTTTTTCGTATTGAAGATGATTAAAGTGAAAACAATACAATGTCTTGTTTATTAGAGATTTTCTTACTGAAGAGCGACAAAATCTCAAAGTTGCGAAAAAGACAAAAATATATGTACTTCCAGTGAGAGGTTTTATCTGGTCTATAGTTTGACCGTGGCACACAAAAAAGTGAGCAGTATCGGGATGATATATATTTTCTCTCAATAAATATATGAGACATAAATTTAACATGAATAAAAATGTACTCTATCAAATCCATAAACACTGGTCCTAAGTCCTAACTAACATGGGGATAGGCAATCCATAGGTGTCATTTTTTGAACATTACCACTGGCTAGTGTAATGAAATATTAAGGACGAGACTTTTTCGATTGGAACAAAACGATGTAAACAATTTCATCCTAATAAAGTACTTATCTCTCCTATTACAGTTAATACATTTAGCCATTTTGGACGTTTGGTTGAAGTTGATATATCAGAGCGGCTGGCGCATGAGTCTCCACTCCCAAGTACAAGGCTCTTGGGGTAGGAATTCTCAAAAAAATAACCCGTAATTACAAGAAGAGACACGAATCTTTACCAAAATATCAAGTTATCAACGTAACTATATATTTCGATTACGTATCAACAAAACAAAGTTACGCCTCCTCCATTCTTGTCAATCCTTAGGGCTAGCGTTGTTATGAGTTACGAATAACTACTATTTTTAGAACGATACATACTTCTCCCGCCTAAGTTAAAGTTAAAGCAAGTTCTTAAGAAAAGGAAACATGAGTAGAAAAGAAATACTCCAATGGAGTGGACAGATTAATTGGAATCTAGCATAAGTTAAAAGAGTGTCTCGATATAGTGAAAATATATGTTGAATCTGACAAAAAGATACGTATTAGAATTAGAAAATGCAAAGTACTAGTGTATTGTTTTGAAACATTCAAAACGCAAGATGAATTTTTGCATGGGACAAATTAAACAAAGGAACGCATAATATAAACGTTTACACATTTAAATTAAGTATAGATATATATATCTAATTCCTGCATCAACTCCCATGACAGAGTCTCTATATAATGTACCTAACTCCTCAATACTTTTCACAAACATTCCAAGAACAAGATAATCTAAAAAATGGCTTTGAGTGCACTTTCCCTGCTAACCCTTAAATCCCTTAAACCAATCTTCCTCATTGTCTCTCTTCTCTACTTCATAAATGATCATCTCTTAACAGAAAATGAACACGGAGAGTTGCATTACTCATACGTACCGGGAACCCCAACCGGACCTGAGAACTGGGGTGACCTCCACGAAACTTGGAGGCTTTGTAGTACAGGGCAAAGCCAGTCCCCAATTAATGCCCTGAGTCACCAAGCCGTGCTATATCCAACTCGGGAAAGCTTAAGAACATACTACCTGCCTGCTAAGGCTACACTGATCAACTCGGGACATGATGTTCAGGTATATATACGAATATATACGTGTTGGATCATGAATTTTGTAGTTCTTTTAATTTAACACTATATGTGCACGTGGAATTTATTTGAGTTTTATGTTTTTATTAGGTCGAATGGGCTGATGGAAATGCAGGAGGTATCATGATAAACAATGATGTATATATCTTACAACAAGGTCACTGGCATACTCCTTCTGAGCACACTGTAAATTTTAAACGGTATGTCCAACATCAACCATTGTTGTTACTTAGCATTTACATGAAATTTCTTTGAATCAAATTGCTTCCGAGGACACTGTAAATTTAAACGGTATGACTAACGCGCGTCAACCATTGTTAATTACTAAAACTGTAAAAAAATTCTCTGAAGATATGAAATGGAGTTGCATCTAGTTCATACCAACTACAGAGGAGACATTGCTGTGATTGGCATCCTATACAAACTCGGATCTTCTGATCCTTTTCTTGCTCAGGTAATAATTTCTAAAGTTTAATTGAACATCTGTTGTTCAGCTGCTGAAGTTTTATTCTGTTTTACATTTCACTACTTTGTATGTTTCCCAAAAACTAATCTAATCTTGTTAATTACAACAAATGCACTATTGTTCTTCAGCTTCTTCCACACCTTGAATCAGCTGGTACAACCCAACAAGAAGTTGATGTCGGTTATGTCAACCCAGATGATACTTGTTTCGACAAAACAAGCTATTACAGATACAATGGTTCCTTGACAACTCCCCCATGCTCGGAAAATGTTAAATGGACAGTGATCAAGAAGGTATACCCTATATTAATCTATCATATGCTTCACACTTTAATTTTCGGTTAACTAAGACGGAATGATAAAAACTTAAGTGTGATCAATTTGGTTTGCAGGTGAACACAGTTTCACAAGCTCAAATACTGTCACTTAAGAATGCCGTTGATGCAGTAAGTACCATTTTAATTCATTTTTTTTAAGATTTAGCAAAAAGAAGAAGAATGATCAAGAAACCTATTCTGTTGGCCTAACATGGAGTATATATCTACCAGAAGCTGCTCAAGTCTTAGTTCACAACTTGACATTGTGTATTTCAGGATGCGGTGGAAAATGCGAGGCCAGTTCAGAAGGTGAACAGAAGAACTGTAGTCAAGTATCAACAGTTTTTCAAAGATCAGGCATCATCAGCTAATGAAGGTCATTCTGCTGCTATGTAATGATCATCGATGCTGGAAATGAAACGATAATCTATCAGATGATGTGTGGTGTTCTTTTTCCGGTTAAGTACTGCATGATGCTAGATTACTAATATATATAGTTGGAAGACAAGCATCACGAAGTGTACTAGTAGCCTAGTTCATGGAAAAGCTAACTTGATGTATTTGCCTTAATTTCTTTAATTTTCAATAAGATGAGCTTCTTTCTTTCTCCATTGAGGATCTGGCGTAATTTCTGAGTTAAAGACAAGTTCTATGAAAAGTAATGTACGTGTGGGTGTTTTTGAGTTTCTTGTTAGCGTCAATATATATGAGAAAAAGAAACTCTAATTATGAATGATGAGTAGTACACCTTTGGAACCTCCATTGTCCTACATGTACTCCTACTATGTCCCTTGTCAAAGTGTTCGACTAAATCTATCTCTTGGCAAAGTGTCCTACTAAGTTTCTTGGCATGGAACATGAAAGGATGAGGGAGTTAGAACTATGAGGTTGGTAATTTGCCTTGGCCAAATCAGCAGGCAGACTTTACTTGTTAAGATTTGTAGGCTTAATAGTCAAGCTTTTCAAGTATATGTAGAGAGGATCTGTAGAATGAAGATTACCCTACCATGGAGATGAGTGTCATATTTATTATTGAAAATGTTATTCGGATGAACACCATTTGTCTGCTACAAATCGCGCCACATCAGTCCGATATGATCATGGGCTTTTAATGGGTTTAATCCAATAACATAATGGGTTGGCTCATTGATTCATGATCTGGGCCCTAGTATACGAGACTAAGTTTATAATTTTTCGCGATTTCATTGTGTGCGCTACCGGTTGCCGCACGTTGTTGTTACTTTTATTTCATTAAATTGAAAAATCATTAAAATTGAACAATATATATACTACTTCCAAAATATTAGACATAATCGCTTTCAAGTACCTAAATTAAATATGACGCACTTTAACATATCTAAAATGAATTATACGCGGTTTGGGACGGCCGGAAATTCCTAAAGTGGATCGGTAAGTATAAGAAGAGACGGCACTCTTTACCAGAGTATCGACTAAATTTCGATTCCGTATACACAGAACGAAGTTGCACTTCCTCTATTCTTGGCAACCCTTAGGACCACTGCCGTTACGAATTACTACTTCTCCATAAGTTAACGTTAGTTCGTACGGAAAGGAAACAAGATAGAAACGAAATACTTCAATGGAATGGAGAAATAAATTGGAACCTACCATACCATGAATCTGATTAAAATTTAAAAGAGACGTATAAGAATAGAAAATTCAAATTACTACTACTAACACTTAAATAGCAAAAGTCGTTTTGAAGCATTCACAAAATGCAATGTTTCTGCACGGGATAAATTAATTAAACTAAGAAAAGCATAATATATATATATACAAATTCCGATTAAGTAATCCTAACCATTTTAATTGATACATTTTAAATTTTTACAATAAATAATCTTCAATTTTAATCGTTAGTTATTTTTAAACTGTAATCATAAAATATTTAATAAAATTATATTATGATATTTTACATTCTAAATTGTTATAATATAAGTTTGTTAAATATTTTATTATTATAGAATAATATAAGTTTGTTAAATATTTTACTATTATAGAGTAAGACTAATTAATGATAAAATTAAAAACAGTCAAACGTGAAAAGTTAAAATGTCTTATCGGTAATGATACGTACAGATGGGAGGTGGATTATCTCATTCCACCAAAAACTCCCATGGCAGAGTGTCTATATAATGTAGCTAATTCCTCAATACATTTCAGTTTTCACAAACAATATTCCAAGAACAAGAAATATCATAACTACTTGTTCATCATCATATATCTCAAAAATGGCTTTGGGTGCACTTTCCCAGCTAACCCTTAAACCAATCTTCCTTATTGTCTCCCTTCTCTACTTGATAAATGGTCATCCCTTAATAGAAAATGAACACGAAGAGTTGGATTTCTCATACGTACCAGGAACCCCAACCGGACCTGAGAACTGGGGTAACCTGGACGAAAGTTGGAGACTTTGTGGAACAGGGCGAAGCCAGTCCCCAATTAATATCATTAGTAGCCAAGCCGTGTTAGATCCAACTCTGGGGAGCTTAAGAACATTCTACCTACTTGCTGAGGCTACACTAATCAACTTGGGACACGTTGTTCAGGTACGAATATATATATACGTGTTGGATCACGAAGTTCATAGCATGGAATTTATTTAAGTTTATGTTTTTATTAGGTGGAATGGGCAGATGGAAATGCAGGAGGTATTATAATACAAAATGATGTATATATTTTACGACAAGGTCATTGGCATACTCCTTCCGAGCACACTATAGATTGTACACGGTACGTCCAACATCAACCACTGTTACTAGAAAAAGAAAAGGTAAAATGTGAAAATAAAAATTCATACGGACTAGCTAATATCAAACTCCAGAGTAAAGTTTCCTCATTTTCCTCCATTCTATTTTTGTTTCCGACTTTTCTTTGGGCTTTAACACAAAAAAAAAAAAAAAGCATAAAAATTATGGAGTAATTTGCAAAGAAGGCCAAATTTAAGGAGGCAAATTTTTTTATTGGTCTAATTAGCAGGAGCATATAGGGGAACTTGCATGAACTTGCATACTTTGAAATTTGAATCACATGATTACATGAATTAAGGGATAAATACTGAAAATGTAAAAATATTCTCTGAAGATATGCAATGGAGTTGCATCTAGTTCATACCAACTGCAGAGGAGACATTGCTGTGATTGGCGTCCTATACGAACTAGGACCTGCCGATCCTTTTCTTGGTAAGGTAATACTAATTTCTAAAGTTTAACGTAACTGATCTTCTGTTGTTCAACAGCTGATGTTTCTGTTTTGCTTAAATTCTACTGCTATTTTTGGTTTAACTCGCGCAAAACAGAACAACATTGGTCTAATCTAACCTTGTTGCAACAAATGTACTATATTGTTCTTCAGCTTGTTCCATACTTTGAATCAATTGGTACGCCCCAACAAGAAGTTGATGTCGGTCATGTCAACCCAGACGATACTGGTTTCGACAAAACAAGCTATTACAGATACAATGGTTCCTTGACAACTCCCCCATGCTCGGAAAATGTTAACTGGACAGTCATCAAGAAGGTGTGTACGTATATACTATATATTAATCCAACAAGGTTGGCTTTTTCGTTTAACTAAGACGGTGTGATGAAAACTAAAGTTTGATCAATTTGGTTTGCAGGTGAACACAGTTTCACAAGACCAAATACAGGCACTTAAGAATGTTGTTGATGCAGTGAGTACTATTTTACGTGCTAATTTATTTTATGTCGGATTTCAGAAAATAAAGAAGAATAATGATCAAGAAACCTATTTTGTTGGCCTGCCGCCTAACATATACTCTATCCAGAAGCTGCTCATGATATCTTAGTTCACAACTTGACATTGTGTACATGCATGTATTTAGGATGCGGTGGAAAATGCGAGGCCAGTTCAGGAGTTGAACGGAAGAACTGTAGTCAAGTATCAACAGACGTAATTCTTCCAAGATCAGGCATCAACTGACGATTGATGAAGGTCATTCTGCCACTGTGTAATAAATATGATCGATGCTGGAATGAAACGATAATAAATCAGACTACGTGATATTTTTAGTCGTGTGTGCCTGTGTGGTGTTAATTTGTTTTTCGGTTAAGTACTACTGTAAGATGCAATATTGCCAAATACATAAATTTGGAATTGAAGACAAGCTAAGCATCATGTAGTACACTTACTTGTACCCAAGTTCATGGAAACGCTAGTTTGATGTAATTAATTGCTGCGAATGAACGAGCTGGAGATCGATGCTTCCGATCCTATTCAAATAAATAAACGTGCTTTGCTGGGTGACGATTGACGAAGTCAATTAAGAAACTAGGAAAACTTCCTAAACATTGACTGAGCTTCACAATTGATTTCACCGAGAGCAAATTAGTCAACTAAGAAACTAGGATGTTCAACCCGTTTGGGTCTCGGTTAGACTTTGGTATTTTGTTAAAATTAACAAAAGTCAGAATAGTGACTGATTTAAGGGGTTTGTTGAGGGGAGTGGGGTAGGATTTTATAAATATAATGATGATATGTGTAAGGGAATTAATGTTTGTTTGATTTGTTTAATAATGTGTTGGCATATATTAGGGAATTGTGTGGTATATATTGTGTGGGGTTGTTTTAATAGTTGGATGATTGATTGAAGATGAGTATAAAATATGGAATTTTTTAAAAAAGGTTTTAAAATAATTGAAGTCATTTTCGAACAAAAACAAAATTGAAAAAAACGAATTTTTTTTTAAATTACGAAATTTACGAAATTAATTTCTGGGAGAAAAAAACGCTACTCCTTACGATAAAAAAACGTATATCTAGGAGGAGAAAAAAAAACGTGCAAAAACGTTTTAATGTTTTCCTGACGATTATTGTTAATTTATAATTTCTAAAGTTCAACTGATCTTCGGTTGTTCAATAGCTGATGTTTCTGTTTTGTCTTAAATTCTACTGCTATTTGTTTTAGTTTAACTCGCGTGAAACAGAACACTGGTCTAATGTAATTACCTTGTTGCATCAAATGAACTATTGTTCTTCAGCTTGTTCCATACCTTAAATCAGTTGGTACACCCCAACAGGAAGTTGATGTTGGTTATGTCAACCCAGACAATACTTTTCGACATAACAAGCTATTATATACAGATACAATGGTTCCTTGACAACTCCCCCATGCTCGGAAAATGTTAAATGGACAGTCATCAAGAAGGTATATCTATTTAAATTAATCCAACAAGCTTCGCCTTTTTACTGTGTGATCGATTAACTAAAGTTTGATCAATTTGGTTCGCAGGTGAAAACAGTTTCACGAGCTCAGATACTGGCACTTAAGAGTGTTGCAGATGCAGTAAGTATACAATTTTAATTCATCATGTTTCGCAAAAAGAAGATAAATCATCAAGAAACCTATTTTGCTGGCCTAACATATATCAACCAGAAGCTGTTCATGTCCTTAATTAGTTCACATTCACAACTTGACATTGTGTTATTTGTGTGTATTTCAGGATGCGGTGGAAAATGTGAGGCCAGTTCAGAAGGTGAACAGAAGAACTGTAGTCAAGTATTAACAGTTTTTCAAAGATCAGGCATCATCAGCTGATGAAGGTCATTCTGCTGCTATGTAATTAATAACGACAATCAATCAGACGAAATGATATAGTATGTATATATAGTCGTGTGTGACTGTGTGTGGTGTTCTTTTTCTGATCTGGTAAGTACTATAAGATGCAAGAGTACTTGTAGCATGGTTATTTTGCACCCTAGTTCATGGTTATTTACCTCTTTTTCAATAAGATGAGCTTCTTCCTTTTCCATTGAGCATTTTTTGTGTTTGAACGAGCCGGAGATGCTTCTCTTTTTTTTTTCCTCAGAATTATAGACAATTTTGTGAAAGAGACAAATGTACAAACTTTAGGTAACTAGGCCATACTGGAGGAAGCCATTACAGCCAGGGCAATAAGCCAATAATTAATGGTAGAGACCACGCTTAATTAGTGAGGAAAATCGGTAAGTAAAAACGTGGTTTCGTGGGTGACCCAGAACAAAGTCAAAACTATATAGGAATAATAATTCCTAGACATTGACTGAGCTTTACAATTGACCAAGAGCAAATTAGTCAACGGAGAAACTAGGATGAATTCAAATAACTTGTCTTCCAAATTACTCGTGCATTAAATTAGCTAAGGAATATGCATGTACATCGTAAGCGGGAAAGAATATATGACAAGATTGAATGTTACTGAATGATGTTTGATGAACAAGGAAAGCCTTCGTATGAACTTAAATTTGAATCCAGCTAGTTGAGTGCAATGCTATATACTACTTGTACTAGTCGACTCGCTAGTCAGTCTAGTCTACTAACCAAAGACTTTCCTCATATTGCCTATGACAGCGATTATTCAACATATTGCCTAGATTGTTGCTACAAATGAGACAAATTGAATTGAATTTAGGACAAACGCAACCAAAACACATGCAAATAGCACATTGTACGTTCCAACTTGTCTTAATTTTACTCTCTTCTCTGCTCTATAAATCATCATCATGAATGATAGTTCCATCAACGAGTACTACTACGACTTCTATAATCTTACACAATGGCTCTCCTAATTTTTTCCAAATCCCACTCTCTTTACGATCGTTTGTTCCATTTGTTCCTCTTAATCATTGGTATATCAATTGGTTTAGTGTTCACTTTAAATTTCAAATCGGGGGATGTATCTTCCCAATTAATCTCCGTTTCCTCTTCAATTTCAAAATTGCCGTTCCCATTTCATCAACCAATCATGCAATCGTCTCCTCCTCCACCGCCACCACCACCGACATTAATAATACTAGTTGAAAATACTACCCGTCCATTACTTGAGACGATTGCATCAAATGTAACGTCTAATGAGATTACTGATGTTCCATTGTTAAGCAATTCAACGGATTTTATAGTTGATGTTCCACTGTTGAGCAATTCAACGGATTCTTTGATTGATATTCCACCGTTGAGCAATTCGACGGATTCCGTAGTTGATGTTCCACAACTGAGCAATTCAACGGATTTCGTAGTTGATGTTCCACAGTTGAGCAATTCGACGAATTCCACCGTTGATGTTACGCCATTGAGCAATTCGACAGATTCGATGCTTGATGTTCAGCCGTTGAGCAATTCGACGTATTTTGTGCTTGATGTTCCACCGTTGATCAATTCAACGGATTTTGTGCTTAATGTTCCGTTGTTGAGCAATTCGACGAATTTTGCAGTTGATGTTCCACCATTGAGCAATTCGACTAACTCTGTACTTGATGTTCCGTGTTTGAGCAATTCCACAAGTCTTGTACTTGATTTTCCATTGTTAAATAATTCGACAAATTTTGTCATGCACAATATGAGTGATGAGGAATTGTTCGCAAGAGCGTCTAGCGTGTACGTGAAAGATGATGACGTGGATGTTCCGAAAGTGGCGTTTATGTTCTTGACGCCAGGCCCACTGGCTCTTGCTCCATTATGGGATAGGTTCTTCAAAGGTCATGAGGGGATGTTTTCAGTTTACGTTCATACTCATCCCTCTTACAATGAGTCAGTTCCAGAAGATTCGGCATTTTTTGATAGAAGAATTCCTAGCCAGGTTCGTCACGTTTTAGTCATTTTTATCATAGTAGCAAATAGCATGTTGGAGTATAATTAAGAATTTATATACAATACACCCTTTTAACATTCGCGTCATCGCGTGCATACAGCATATTTGATGTGGCATATCGAGTTATTAAAAAAAGTAGTAATAATAGTTAAATTTGTTTTCTTCATAAGGGATGTGTAAATGTAACTATTATCTGAAGAGGTTTGTGTAACTAAAAAACCATTTCCTTACAATTAGTACTAGCATTGACCAAAAATATTAGGGAGTGGATTCATTTTTCAAGTTTTTTCTAATTAATTAGTCTACCAAAGACTAAGCATTTAAACAACATTTGTCCCATGAGCTAATCTTCTTTTTAATTGTGATGATGCAGCCTGTATATTGGGGCACAATATCAATGATAGACGCCGAAAGAAGACTCTTAGCAAACGCCCTATTAGACCCATCTAACCAAAGATTTGTCCTCCTTTCTGACAAATGCATACCACTCTTCAATTTCACCACAATCTACACTCACCTACTCAACTCAACCCACAGCTTGCTAAGCTCCTACGACGACCCGCGTAAAGTCGGAAGGGGTCGCTACAACCACAAAATGTGGCCTGACATCACCATTGAACAATGGCGAAAATCGTCCCAATGGTTCGAAATCCACCGTGACCTGGCCTTTCTAGTTGTATCCGACCAGAAGTACTATAAACTATTTGAGGAATATTGCTCTCCGCCATGTTATAGTGATGAGCATTATTTGCCGACATTGGTGAACATTTTGGCCCCGGAGGGGAATTCGAATACAAGTGTTACGTGGGTGGACTGGTCGAGGGGCGGACCCCATCCCAGGAGGTATGGGTGGATCGATGTTAAGGCGGATTTGATAAATTGGATAAAGTATGGACAAGAATGTGAGTATAACGGGGAGAAGACAACTCTTTGTTATCTTTTCGCTAGGAAGTTTATTCCTAATACTTTGAAGCCCTTGATGAAGTATGCTCCTTGGCTTTTAGGCTTTGATTGATGATTCTTTGGAATTATAGTGCAATCAAATTGTTCTCATGGAAACTACCGAGTGTAATTATAATTCAATTCTACTGTAATAATGTCACAAAGAAACTTGTATTCTAATTTAATATTATTATTATTTATTAAATCTTAAAGATGAGGAATGGGGTAGAGTTTGTTGTTTTCCTCTATGTTGTTAAAAGGTAATGTTAAAATAGTATATCGTATGTTCGAACATATTTTACCTTAACAAAATTCATCAATAGAGTCCTGAGTCACTATTGTTTGGAACTCTATTTTTCATAACTTTGATCAAACCACCTTTCAAGATCAATGAAGCTATGTGTCAGCCTGTCAGGTGGAACTAATATCATCTCATTTGTGCACTTACTACACGTACAAGATATATGTCGATTGTAGTAGTTTTTCGAGAAATTAGGTACAAAAATGGGATATGCCATTCCATCGTATTACATATGCAAATAACTCATTTCTTAGGGGTGCTTGTGCAAATCTAATCCACAAAAACAGAGAAAATCAGTTATCCTGCACTGTGAAACAACACCACTCCACAAATAGCCCACCGTGAGTCCGTCGTAGCGCCACCCTCTCGCCGCCAAAATTCAAATTCACCAATTCCTTCTCTGAGCATCCCATTTTCTCCCTTTTCCCATCAGTTAACCTTCCATGTCCGCTTCTCCATTCCTTTCTCACCACCATACAAGCCTCACTCCCTCACTAGCATTTCTCAATCCCACCAAAATTCCATTTTTCTCCTGTAACCGCTCCAAACCATGCGTCATCATCACTCGTTACAATCCAATTAACTCCGATTCTGAAATCAAACCGGAATTTCCAGAACCCGTTTCAGCAGCTCCCACAGCTCCATGGATGAATGAGCCCCTTCTCATGAAACCCAACGAAATCTTGAAATTCAAGAGGCGGAAGGCTAAAAAAGATTCCACCTTTGGCAGAAATGTTGAACACCCAGATGTTGATTTGACTAGGAAAGTAGGTGGTGGAAGAGGGAGACTAGCTATGAATAAAATCTTTAAAAGCATTGACAAACTTAAGGAAGAAGCAGCCCCTAAGTTGGAAGAAGAAAGTCGAAAAGATTTTGAAAATAGGAAGTTCAGGTTTGGGCCTGGTGAACTTTGGGAGATGGTGAGGTTCGGAATTATGCCCCGGAGGCTTATGAGGAGGTGAAGGGGTTTGATATCCCTTTAAAGGAGATTGAGAATGAGGGGAGAGTGAAAAGAACGCGAATGCCGTGGGAGCGAAATGAGAGAGTTGTTGTTGGTGGTGGTTGGGTGAAGGAGGAAAGTGTGAGTGGGGTTGGGTTGAGCATTGATGGTGAGTTGTTGGAGAGGTTGAGGGCGGAAGCTGCGGTGATGAGGAAATGGGTGAAGGTTAAGAAAGCTGGAGTGACTGAAGCAGCTGTGGATGAGGTTCGGGCTGGTTGGAGGACTAATGAGCTTGTGTTGATCAAGTTTGATATTCCCTTGTGTAGAAATATGGACAGGGCTAGAGAAATCGTTGAGGTAAGGAAGTGAACTGGTGAATTTCTTCTGACGCATAGTTTTGTTGTTGAGTTTATTAGTATTTGTTTGTTGTGCTCCAGAGGGCATTCAAAGAATAACAATGCTGTACAATTATTATACATTTACACTTTGTGCTAGTTGTTAAGTCATAGAAGTTTTAAACACTGGTATATAGCCATGAAATTGCAAACTCCTGTTTACGTATAAAATCTTAAACACTGCTATATTGCCATGGAAATTGCAAATTCTGCTAGCTGAGAGCTTCAGCAACAAATTTTGAAGTTAGTATGAGCTTGCGTAGGTCTTAACTGTTTCACTATTATGAACCTCAAAATGTCACTGGTGTTTTCATTGTATGCAGTATCAGTTTGTTCGTGTCCTCTCGTTATTTTATTATTCTGAAATCAAACATTGCACTTCAGAAATCAATTCAAGTATATGCTTCTCTCATTTATATCAAATTCCCTTGCTTTTTTAGTTGCCTCATCTTTCCTTGACATAACTTTAGCTATATCGTAATCAGAGAGAGTTCTTTCTGAATATGATCTCTGTGCCTGCAAATTTTCCTTATCCCTCTTATTTTGTTGTATATGTTTACAAAATTTTTGCTATCTCATTACTGCTACAAATTCCTTCATTTGCTGATGGAATACTATATTTGAGCAGACTAAGACTGGAGGGGTTGTTGTGTGGCGCAACAAAGATTTTCTTGCTGTTTACCGAGGGTCTAGAGATCTACCAAGCTCAAAAGATGATTGGAAGAAGCATGGCATTTCTAATAATGATCAGGATAGTTCTTCCACCAAAATGAATCACCGAAATGCCACAGCTGTTGCCAGCTTAAGCTCTGATGAAATAAGTCTGGATGAATCGGTTCATGGAAGAGATGGTGCATGGGAAAGCTTACATATGTCATCATTATATGAAAGAGAATCTGATAGGTTACTAGATGGGCTAGGGCCACGTTTTGTAGATTGGTGGATGCAAAAGCCTCTGCCTGTGGATGCAGATCTGCTTCCTGAGATTATTCCTGGATTAAAGACACCTGTTAGGCTTAGTCTGTCTAATACTAGACCACAGCTGACAGATGCTGAACTTACATACTTGAGGAAGCTTGCTCGCCCTTTACCAACTCATTTTGTCCTTGGTATTGATCTGTTTGTTCATTTACATTCTTAAATTCAAACTAGATTACGTCTGGAATAGAGTTACAGCATATCAATATTTAAAATTTCCTGGAGTGTGTGTGTGTGTGTGTGTGTGTGTGTGTTTGTTTCCTGGCGTAAGTTGTTTTTTGAATTTTCCATTCTTAGCCTGACATCTGTTGATTGGTCACTTGTGGATGTGCTTATTGTCAAATATTGTGATGGGATTAATTTTCTGATTGGAGTGTTTTTTCGAAATTCTTGAAGGCAGAAACAGAAAACTGCAAGGCTTAGCTGCAGCAATTCTGAAGTTGTGGGAAAAATGTCATATAGCAAAGATTGCTGTTAAGTGGGGGGTACAAAACACAGACAACGAGCAAATGGCAGAAGAGCTCAAGGCAAGTATGACCCAGACCTGCTTGGTTTTTTACATTAAGTCGACTTCTGATGTTCAAATTGTGGTTCTTACTGGCTCAGTATAGCATATTATTACACATGAAGGTTCGTTTATACTGAAAAATGCATGTATGATTTGCCTGCAGCTGAGCCAACTATGCAATATTACTGATTCTTTTCTATTAATACCTATTAATATTGTTTTTGTAGCATGCCTGCATGAAAAGTGGGATATTATCATGTTACTCTTTCATTTATATTAGTCCTATTACATTGTTACTCAAATGGAAGTGGGGCTTTAGACGCTATTGTTTCCTTGCAGAGTCTCACTGGAGGAGTCCTTTTATTGCGTAATAAGTATTTCATCATTCTCTATCGGGGCAAGGACTTTGTTCCCTCTGATGTTGCAAATCTAGTGGCTGAAAGGGAAACAGAGTTAACAAGGTTTCAGTTTGAAGAAGAGGCTGCTAGGATTAAAGCAAGTGAAACTTTTTCTACAAGCTACGAACATTTGCCCGACTCTGGTATCATTGGGACCTTATCTGAGTTTCATAGTATTCAATCAGAAACAAGTAAGCTGCGGGAGATGAAAACTGAGGATGATGTTCAAGTGGAAATAGAAAGGGAGAGGCTGACAAAGGAACTCAAAGATCAACAGCAGAAGCTTTTCGTAGTAAGATTTAATTTCCGTTATTTGCTTTGTCATACTCATAATTTATTTGAAAATGCTGTGTCTATTTACTGTTACTTTGCAGCTTAGGAAGAAGATAGATAAATCGGCTAGAGCATTGCAGAAACTAAACCGTGCAAATGAATTTTCGGAGCAAGATGTAGATCCAGAAATCATCTCTGAGGAAGAAAGACAATGCCTACGGGAGATGGCGCTCAAAAGTGACAGCACTTTAGTTCTCGGTAAGTTAAGAAAAGGGCTTCATTCATAACACTTATTTTTCTTTCAACTTCAAATCCACCGGTACTCTAGCCTTTAAGTTTTGTTCGTCTAATGTTCTTCTGATGCTTCCACATCCTGCTACACCCTACATTCATGAATTGTATTCTTTAAGATTTGCTCTCACATGTGCACACTTCGGATGTGGCTTTAGGAAGACGTGGGGTATATGATGGAGTCATTGAAGGAATGCATCAACACTGGAAACACAGGGAGATTATTAAAGTGATTACAATGCAGAAAAAGGACTCGCAAATCAACTATACAGCAAAGCGTCTAGAGTCAGAAAGTGGTGGAACCTTGGTCTCCATAGTTAAACTCAAAGAAGGACATGCTATTATAATTTATCGCGGAAAAAACTATAAACGCCCAAAGATGGCGCCTCATAATTTGCTGAATAAAAGAGAGGCATTATTTCGGTCACTTGAACTTCAGAGAATTGGAGTAAGTAAACATTAGCTCATCTCCTTTTCAAGAATTTTATGTTCTTTAATTGTTTTAAATGCAGTTATTTCTATGCCCAACCTATTTAATCTCTCTCATCTTGTTTGCTAGTCACTGAAGTTCTTCGCCAAGCAAAGAGAGCAAACAATCCGTGATCTCAAATGCAAGCTGGTAAGTAAATTATTGTTATCTTTCTAATGGATGTTTGAAAGTGTCATGGGGGATTGTTTTTGACTGATAGGATTGTATGATAGTGGATGTTTTAAAAACCTATGGTTCATTTAATAATTTATATAAGTTATTTTTTCTTTTGCAGGCGGAGTTGCTAGAAAAGAAGTCTAAAAGTTCATAGTTGTTAAGTACCAGCGGCAGTACTTAACATCTATAACAACGAAGTTATGAATGCCATATGGTCTCTTCCAGTAGAGAGATATTGCCATGCCAGAGAAAGAAAAGACGACCAAATTATACCAGAGGAAACCGGGTATGTCTGACGTGGTGAACTAAATTTACGTGTTAATATATGTGGGAGCATTGGTCTTATGCATCTTTCTTTATTATCCATCTTGAAATGCAGAGCAAGTCTTATCAAAGGCTGAAGTGAACCAGAAACCTAGTACACATCTGGCAAGTCGAGTTAGTGTTGTTCGTTGATGTCTTTTTTGTCTGGTGCTGTGCATGTAAAATGGTAGCATGCACAATAGTACTGCCTGGAGCTCTTTCATATTAAATAGTGGATGAGAACAGAGAACATAGATTTTATGAAAGGATACTTATACTCGTTGATGGCAAGTGCAATGCGACAAGAAATTTGACTCTCTTTATCCTCGAGTCAACTACGAGATAGCTCTCTCATGATGTTTACTTTGACACCAATCTTACAGCTGATGATGTTAGAAGGTGAACGGTAGCTCTGGAAGAAATGTGGCAAAATATGCTGCCAAACTTGCTCTATCATTTATTTATACATGGAAACCTCCATAGCTTGTCAAGATGAGAATGAGTGACATTGATAAACTCTGGCAGCATATTCTGCCATGATTTTCACTGAAAGTCACTCGTGCGCCTAATGTCATTAGGTGTAGGGCTCGTGGTCAAAGAATACATCATAGAAAAGTTTCTCATACTTGACAGCGGAAATGCAAGGAGGTAAAATTTCTGGTCTCCCATTGTGATGCTGTTCAAATTTCTAGTCTCCCATTGTGATGCTGTTCTGTTAGTGTTCTGTTAGTACTGAGTTACTCCTTTTATAAATCTTGGTGAGTCTGTTCTCCATGTATCTTCCCATTTGTATTTTTAGTTACAGATTGATAGCATGTTTGGCAATTTTACTAGGTCTTGTTTTAGTTTTGATTGGAAAATTTGAAACAATAACTTGACTGTTATTATGAGTAACAGAGTTTCAGCAATGTCAACTTGTGTGCTTCTATTACACTTCTAAAGATGATGGGACAATTTCTTCTATGAGCGAAGGTATATGAATAAGTTGTAAACCGCTCAAATGATCAACATCACTTGGTCTGTTAACTTACATGGTCTATAGTAGAATTTTCCGGATAGTGCTGTTGATGTTAGCAAGTGATGTCTAATGATTTTCCGCGTGTGAGTTGATAAAAATGCATGGATCATTTACTTGGCTTGTACTGCTTCAAACAAGAAAATGATCCATGCATATTTTCAATCCACACGCGGAAAATCCTGTTTTTTTCCCCCAAATTAAAGCAAAGTTCAAAATGCGTTACCGCACACAGATGGTGAAGAATACATGAGGCGAAACATACAGTCGAGTATTATCCGTCCACCCTTTTACATCAGAAACGTGGTGAGAAGGAGAAAAGGTATTTTGAATATACAGGTCTGTGTGGATCAAAGAGTTACCTATAACTACAAGCTGTTAACATTAAAATTGACACATAAAATTTTACAGGATGAAACCCAGTTCTCACTAATTATTTTTCCATATATGTATCAGCTCACCCTTCATGATACATGTAGATGGATACGCGCTGTTACTGAGGTACACTGCTGTATAACCACATTATCAGTCAACAGTGGTTGTGTATAAGTTACTGCACATTCCATCAGTAGTCACCAGATTTTTCTTATTCTGAACCTGTCCACACGGTCTGTACTCATTCTGGACTTTTCAGGCTTACTCGCTGCCTTCTTAGACTTGTCGAGTCGGCTATCCAAACTGTTTCTAGAAATTTCAATATCTGGTTGCAGTTCCAAAGATTCTGAAGCGCTGTTTTCAGAGGATTTGGCATTCTTGCTGTCTGAATCTGATGGCGGTGTTGCAGCTGGCTTTGGTTTCCCAAGAGCCAGAACGAATTTCTTCAGATGTTTGATGAATTCAGGGTACAGTTCAAGATTGCAGTGTCCGCCCCCATTTACCCACAAAGGCTCGTACTTTACCTTGCACAGTTCTGCAAGCTGCTTCCCATGTGAGCAATCTACAACATCATCTGCAGTTCCCTGTACATCGAACGTAAAATTGACAATCATCTTAACTGCAAAATTTATCATCGCTAATGAACTGGAATATTTCCTTGTATTATAAACTTGATGAAAATGAGCTCCACTTTCACATACTTTACAAGAAAATTAGGACAACTTCTATTCCTCGACCCTGTAGTATACCACAAACAAAGTATGCAGGATAAAGTGCAATTCTCATTTGGATTTAAATGTTATACGATTATTTCCATTGGCTTTCATGGTTGCAAAAATACAAAAAAAAAAGTATCATTACACTATCCTGTTGAGCTTCAAATTCAATATCGCTCCAGCCATTGATTGAGATTTATGGAATATATCAACGATATATAATTAATGGCATTAGGAGATTAAAGAGAACACCAGAAATAATGGTCAACTTTGAAAAACTCCAAACAAAAGCAAACAGTGGAACTTGATTCAGGTCTGAAGATATATTGGAGCAGGACAAGAAGTGAAAACGAAGGATATGATAGAAAAAGGAAAAAAAATGGTTGAAGAGGGTGAAAATTAGAAATAGGAGGAGGCTCAGATTATTTTTAGGTGGAGGGAGAGCTGTCGCTTCATATCAGTTTGAAATAGTAAAGGGGCTATATGCAGGTGGCAGGAAAGCTGTTGTCAACTGCAGCCAATCCAGCCAAAGAGAATGGCCACCTTCATGTGTAATTTTTCCCCAACTATTTGAAAGATATTGATAATAACACAACAGCAGTAGGTTTCATGCATCTTTACATAATCAACAGAACAAGAAAAGCGGCAGCACTGACATTAAGAAAGATATAACCAGAAGTAAGATAACTTACGTGAATAACAAGAACTGGACAGTTGACGGCACCTATCTTGTCAATATTCTGTCATTACAAAGAAATATGTCAGTGCTAAGAACCAAAATGTCAATTAGTAAGTAGATAAAAAGAAAATCCAGATTTAGAATTGTGCTTTCGTTATTACCTTATAAATATCAAACCAATATGTCCGTCTGACAGGGTACAACACCCTTAATCCGGATAATATTGGGCTGTGTAAAACAACACCCCTAAGGTTTGGTACACGTGCTGCGAGATCGACAGTGGGACCACTACCAACAGACTGGCCATACAGTATTAGTTGCTCATCTTTAACCCCATACTGCTCCCTCAGGCATTTGTAGACAGCGTCAATGTCTGCGTATGTATTATATTCAGTCGGCTGTTTCAAAGAACAAGGCATGGCTGTGTCATGGCAGGGCTTAAATAATGTGAGCACTTGGCGGGGATGATCAAATATTATTATAACTCCCACACTCCAAAAAGAAAAAAGGAAAATCTTGTAAAACTGGCATTTAGAAACTGCAGATATGAAATGGAAAATAAGGATATACACAAGTTAAAAAATTTACTTATGTTGTATTGAAGTAGCAGGAGGAAGAAAGAATTCACTAGCAAAAGGTTATAATAGTCTCATTATGGAAAGTGCTGGGCCATAATTAAGTTATATTCAGATTACATGATTGATAGTCATCTGACCTTCCCAGTGGATTGTCCATAGCCTGAATAATCATACCTGCAGTCATTAAAGAAAGGATCGAGCATGTAAGATAAGGGTACTTGTAACATTTAGCAATAGGCACTTTTACTAACTGAAAGATTTCAAAAACTGAAGAGGGTTATTATGGTGTGTAGTCTTTTCCTCAAGAGGGACCAAGAAGGACACATGTGACCCCAAAGTGTTATAGTGATTTTTAACAACTGATGCAGAATCATGAAAAGACTAGCTAAGTAGAAAGAGTAAACATGTAAGTTACAAAGATATGACCAAGTTTGAATGATAAATCCAAACTAACTAAATAGTAAATACTTCCCTCCTCAAGATAGTATCCCATAACCACCTAAAGAAAAACCGTTTCCAACTGACAGTAAACAGTTCCTTCAGTAAAATTTATTGCAATAGTTCAAGTACTCCAACACATGGTAGACTTCATCAACTACTGCTCAACAGTTCTTTCTACAGATTTGAGAGCGATAAATTGACCCGATAAAAGGCAGCTATCACGAACATCACATCTTGATGGGAGCAGCAGTATTACTCATAATATTCTTTTTGTAGTTGTATTACATCTGTGTAAAGTCTATTCCTTGCAATGTCGAGCTACTCAGAAGCATAAGTGTCAAGTGAACCAGAATCACCACATCCAAGAAACTGATAGCTCAACGCATGTTTCGGCGGTCTGATTAATCGATGTAACTTTTTCAAGTCCAACATTCGAAAGTAGCAGGATCATGAAACATAGTTGCATAACTTCAGCCAATATCCGTAATTGGAGAATTACTATCCTGAATATGCTTAGTTACCAGTAAGTGACATGTACACAATACCTAGATTGCTCCCTCTTAACCAATTAATATACACTTCGAATCGAACTATAACCGAACTTCCACTGTTACCAAATCCTATTCATAAGCCATCTGAACCTAACTAGAACTACTATGCTTCTTCAACAGCCAGTTTAATTACACAAAAACTAATAATAATAATAATTATAATAAATAAAAGGTGAAGTAATTAATTACCCCATGAGATTGACTCGAAGACGGAGGCTAATCTCGACAAAAAGCTCATACATCTGCCCCAAATCCGCGGCGTTACCGTGCGAGTACAGGATAGTAGCTGTAGCCTTAGGGTGAGCCACGTGCACCGCCACGACGTCGTTCCCACGCCTAGTCCTGAGCTTGAGAACATCGACGCCATCTCTAGGAGGCACCTCCGGCATCGACAGAGCACCTACGGAGTCGTTAGCGACGACGGTGTAGGAAGGAGGAGTAGGCGGGAAGAAAGCGAACTTAGCTGCGATCGATGACGTCACACCGCCCATCGCTCACGTCAGCAGAAGAAGAAGAAGTTGATTGAAGAATGATTATGATTTCGTTTGCTATGGCAGCCAGGTAAGGTAATGGTGGATGAGGAGATAAGTTCATAAAGTAAAAGAGCTGCTGCTTTTGTAGCTTTTAAAAATAATACTAATAAGAAAGAAAAAAAAAAGAGAAGCTTTATTAGTCTCCTTTTTGGTTTGTGTATGTAGTAGATCTGAGATTCTGAGATGGGGAGAATTGGTGCGGTGGCGCGTGTATTGAACGCGGTGGTGAGTGAGAAAGTTGAAGTTTCAGAGGAATCTAATTTTTCTCTGGGTGAGAGTGATGATCTGATCGATGATTGTTGATGTTTTTTACTTTTTTCTTTTTTTTTTAATTTCTTTTATGGATGTGAATGAATGACAGATAGATAGATACTGCAGTGGTTAGTTACTTGACTAGACTAGACTTCGGATTCATACATTCGCTTGTACGACGACGCACTGCCAAAAAACACTCCTACTGTCTAACTTCTAATTCCAATATTTTCTTCGTCTCAGACTCAACATCTCTTTTGATAAAATTATTTTTAAAAAAAATGTTAATATATCCGTCGAACATCTAAATTAAATTATTGTTGAATATATCCGCATTTATCATAGTAGTATAAAGTAATATACTAAGCCTGTTGATTCAATCAATTGATTGACCTACCAATCAATTTTAAACCGTTGATCTTGCTTATTCAGTTTCAATCTGGTGCGTACATGTGTCATTAAGTATTTTTTCCTTTTGAAATTCCTATTTTGATATTTGATATAAAAAATATTATTGAGATATTTAATTTTATTCCAACTCTTATGTAATGGATAAAAAGAAGATATTTTATCACAAGTGTACAATAAAGACCTACATAATATATACATTAATTCCTAATAAATTACTACTATATAGTGAAAGTCTCTTGGAGCTCACGCGGCAGGTTAGCTGATTTTTCTCCAATTTTGCTATTTTGTCGCTTTTTTTTTTTTTTATTTAATTTTTTTAAAACCTTTTCTTCTTCACTTCTTCTTCCCTCATCACACAACATCTCTCTCCCGACATCTCTCTCTTCTTCTTCTTCTCCAAATCGGAACTGAAGAAATCACGGTCCATTAATCAATGGTGATTTAATGGTCATCAAATAACGGATTGCAATCATAAGGAGGATGAGAAACAGGGAAATCGAAAGATCCGGTGGCGGTAATTCCGGAATGCTTCCAACAAAATTCCAAAACATGTTTGCTATCTCACCATCGGCTCAACAAATCAGAGATAAAATACTTCTACTATGTTTTTAATCTTGCTTCCAGCTTCAATATATAAATTTTATTAGATTCTGATGGGGCGGTGGGTGAGTGGCGGGTGGGGCGGTTGGTACGGTGGAAGCGTGATTTGGTGGTGTTGGTACCGGTCTTGGCTACCGTGACGTGGCTGTTGGCTATGGAGATGAAGTGCCTTTTGCTCAGCTTATTAATGTCAGTCCCTCATCTTTTTTTATTACTCAGTTGAGTCCATTGATAGTTTCATATTCTCAAGTTTAGTGTAATAGCTTTATTTAGTTGATTTAATTTGATATTCTTGTTTTTGCCATTTATTGGGTAATGATGTGTTCTTGCTATGAATTCCTGTATTCTACATTTAAGTGAAATCACAATGTGCAATGAATTCTTGCTATGTATGTTAAATTTTTGTAATCGTAGTAGTAGTATGATGATTGTTTGGTGTGTATGTGTATTGGGTTCGATTTTCGTATTCTTGGAGACTGAAATCACAAAGTTGTGTTTTTTAGTGTGATTTTGCGAATGTAGGTGCATTATACTGCAAAGTTTGCTAATGGGATAGTGTTTGATAGTACATATAAACGTGCTAGACCTCTTACGTTGCGACTTGGCAGGGGAAAGGTAATCTGCTCTTGGACTTGAGTTATAAATTAGTGTTCAGAAACACAATATAATACTGTAGAGAGTATATCAATGCTTGTTAATTTGTTCAAGTATGTCACTTTGTAATGCTTTCGGTAAATTTTCTTCTACGTACAACAAGAGCTTCCTATTTGATTCTTCACCATTCATGGTATAAGAATTGGAGACGTGCACCATTTGAGAGCTGATGAGACGTGAAAGTAAAATATTGATGAACAAAACCACCATGAGGCATAGGCAACCAAACAATTGGTTGTCCTTCTCATGTTCAGATCAGTTTTCTCCAAGTATATTTTGAACCAATGATTTGTTTTAGCTATAGTAAGTAAGCATACTTTGATTTAGTGAACTATACTATGCAACAATTTCATTCAGATTTCTAGATAAGAGTTTTCATTAATTTTGTGACTTTGATAAAACTAAAATATGACCTTTATTTTTTCCCATTCAATTATGCTATCCAGGTATCTTCAGTTTCAGTTTGTACGGTGTAATTATAGACCAGTTGAACTGATGCATATAGAAAATGAGACAGTACAAGGTCCATGGACGCCGACACCCACGGGCTGGATAAAACTGAACTTGCTTTTCCTAATGATAATATTGTTGGTGGGATTGGAGTAGTACTCTGGGACTATATGGATTTCATCTTAGCCTGGAGTTGGTACGTAAACTACTTATGCTTGATTTCTAATTGAGAATATGTTGATCAATTAATTATTCTCTATTGTAGTTAGTGTTGAATCATATAGTGTATTCATTACCTTTTCATTTGTGAGTTTTAACTTTTAAGTGTATCCTCCCTAATTTTGATGCCGATTTTCGGTTTCTGATTTTACCTATAAATTTAGAATGCTGTTGATGTCTGTTGAAGAAAATATGACACTTGTTCATCACTAGCATTTTCGGAGTTCATCGTGTATCGTAAACCTTAATCCTGAGTGAATGGTTCTGACGTAAAAGAGAATATTGGCTTGGGAGTTTGGACAGTATTTTGATTATCTTGTTTGAGATAATTGATTAATTGGTGATAGAATTTATCATCGGAAGTAGTAATGCAGGGTGTCTTTACTTCGCTCGTCTATAACTTCTTCCTGCTTAAGTTGTGCAGCGATCAATCCAGTTTTTCTGCGATATGGACATAGACACACCTTCCTCACTCAATAGTCAATCCACACAATGCCATTAGTTACAGAACTATGTATGACCATTCTATTCCTTGTTTCAGTATGCGTACAGGTCGTGTGTCCCCTGTGCCCTTAGTGGTGAAGCATGTTTTTTCTGTGTGTGCTTATACTTCTCTGTTGTGTATTTCCTTAATAGCAAATTGATTAACTAGAGTAAGTTAGCGAATTTTATCCGAGTAGGGTTGATTGGATGCTAGGCCCCTAGAAGTTAGCTGAGAATTAGGAAACCTTGCAGTTTTTATATATAAAAAACTATGCATCTCATATGTTATTCTACCACAACTTGATCTAAATTTTGTAAAAGCAAAAGAATCAGATCGACTGTTGTGATATTTTACACTTGTGCTCTCACATAGTTTGCGTTGCTCATTGTTGAGTCGCATGTTTATCTGGAAGAGTGAAATGACATGGCCCTATAATAATCTCATTCTGGTATGCAGGTAGTTGGAATCAGAGTGGTTGTCCATTTTGTCAGCTATGATCTCAGTGTTAAGTGGTAACCTTCCTTCTTTTCACTTATGATAAAAGTTAGCATAAGAGGCCATGGAATTTGATAGAATGTTGTTTGCACCCTGCTCTTTACATTTTCAATTAGATATGTAATCGTGTATTGGCAGATCGTTCCCTTTTAAGATGCTGACAGAATAGGGAAATCAAGGAAAATCATTACGGTCATTGAAGTCTTTACTGATATTTAACAAAAAGTATTCTGAAATTCTTTGTCCTGAATTAGATGAGCTAATTTATGCTAATGGTAATCTAACTCAAGTGATCCAGTTGGATTGCAAGGGGTTGTGATTGAGCATCAGAAGATTATTCTTAATCAGAAAGTAAAAGGAATTGAAAGATGCTATATTACAGGAATAAAAGTTTGATGGACTATTGAATTGCTTGAAAGGTTGTCTTATAACTGAAGTAGTTGTATGTAATGTTTTTATTTTGATAAAATCCTAAATAATCTGTGTTCGGTGTTCCAGTTTCCTTCCATCGCTGGAGTAATGATTTCAGTTTTTGATCTGGTTAAGTACTACTAATATGTAATGGTTTTTAGCCAGATCAAATCCTATACCCTGAGCACCGCTGGAGCCGTTTGGTCAGAAGACAAGAGCCATGGAAGCTGTAGGTTTCACATATTTCTGTGGTAAGTTTATGCTTTTAATAGCCAGTGTAACTTTTGATCTTGTATTTGGCACTCTAGCTTAGGTTTGTTTGAGCTTTCTCCGACTTATGTTCCTCCCCTTATGCTTAATGTACGGTACCTTGTTCTATTATAGAATTTATTAAAGTTGTTTTGATGAAAAGCTAGGGATTCCCTTGGGTAGAGTTGTTATGAAAGACGTATTGCAATTTCTCTATTAGATTCAGATTTTTAATTAGTACATGAATGGCATGAGAAAAGTTCGTGCATAGACTAATCTAATCAATCTTAAGGGTAATTTCTTTTATTTTTGCATTATTTAGTTTTAGAAAGCACTATGATTGACTCATGTTCACTTGAAGTTATGGATATATGTAAACATTTAATTACTAAATCAAAGATGGTAATGAACAAAGCTGTTCATGTTTTGGGATTTGGATTGGATGTGTGTAAATTGGATTTCAGTGGCTACCCAGTGCATTTGTAATGTTGGACTGAACGATTGATCTCTTAAGTTGATTAACCTTGAGCTTTCTTCAACATGTGTGGCTTCTTTGTCTCAAGCTAGCTCTGCAGATTCTATCTGACATTTTATATGTTCTTTGTCCATTAGATGATGAACAAGGAATGGAGGACTGGGATCAAGAGAAATTGGAGCATTTTGTTCAGTCCAAGAGTCAGGAGTACAATCATAACTAGCCCACATATATAGTAAGCTTTCATATGCTTGTTCATATCCTTTCAAATGCATGCATCACATTAGTATTTCTTATATTCCATTAATCTCCTTTGAGTTTGTAGAGGTGTCATCCAGTGTTAAGTTCTAAATCTCCGATAACTGACTATTGATATGCTAACTACTTGAAGCTATAGGATGCTGCATTGACAGACTTAAAAATAATACTTGGAGGCTGATGATATATGAAATTAGCAACTTTACTCATGCAGTAATTACATCAGCTTAGATGTGGAAAAAATAGTTGAGTTTATTATCCATCAATTTAAGTTAGTACTGAGGATCAAATAAGATCTCCACCAGACAGAATTGGGTAGATTACTAGATTGATTGGGAATATCTTTACTTGTTATAACTTATAACTTATATATTGTGAAAGTTTCGGAATCTTATTGTGTAGGATGAAAAAAAAAAACTACATAAGTTTGATTGGGAATATATGTGATGTTATTTTTTACAACCCTGTAAGAATTACATTAGAGAAATAGGGCTTTTTATCAATAGGGCTTTTTATTATCTGTGAGAAATAAGACTATTGAAAATTTATTTGGAGTTAATTAATTGTTATGGAGAACAGTAGGCCTTGAGCTGGCCGTAATGTCATTCGATTGATGTATTTGAATGAATGCATGCCACCATATTTTTTGTGTTTGTTTTGAGGTTTCAGCTGTAACTGTGTTTTAGAGTACCTGCTCTTTTGTGGTTTGTTAGGTATCAGTCTCATAAATGGACACTTTATGTCTGAGGAACAACAAATGAGGACTTGGGAGTGGTGATAAAGAGTGGATTCAAGTTTTAACGATCCAAGAGGACCATGGATTCTCCGCAGTTTGAGTTTTCATTTATTTCTGCATGTTGCATGCTAGAATTAGCTAAATGTTAAGCTGCGGAAAGTGTTCTGTATGGATTGAGTTATGCATTTTGATGTCCAGTTTGAAGGAGAATAATGTTTGAATGTTTAAAATATTAAGTTGCGAAAAGTGTGTTTGAATGTTTTAAATATTAAGTTGCGAAAAGTGTGTTTGAATGTTTTAAATATTAAGTTGCGAAAAGTGTTATATGTATGGGTTAAGTTCTGTATTTTACTTTGATCTTGATTAATACTATGATATGATTGAGTATTTTCTTCTAGAAAAATACTTAGAACAACATGGTTATCCTATTTATGCAGGCAAACTAGAATTTCATAGTTGGCTCCAAATTATTATCACTAGAAAAAATGGCACGCGGTGCGCGCATCCAAAATAATTAGTATTTCCAATAAATATCATTCAAATTTATTTCTATTTATATTTAAGTTAAATTATATTCATAATATGAAAGTTAGTATCTATTATAATTGAAAATTTTCCTACTATTTCCCTACTAATTAAGTTAATAATGCATCATTAAAAAAAAAGAAAAAGATAAATAATATAACTACCGTAATGTGGGAATTAACTTCCGATTGATCCGACAACTAACTTGACCATGTTATCTTTATATAATAGTATAGATAATAACTAACACAAAATATGCATGCATATAAAGAGGCAAATCAGTTACTAACACCCTTGAAATTCTCATGTTATGTTATGGTACATAAATTACTTAAACGTGTGTCTAGCAAGTTTTCTATGAATGTGTCTATTGATTTTGCTATGCTGTCCTCTCTATTTGTTTTATGCATAAATAGCAGCCTAGAATATGCATGTATACAACATCTGCATCTGATTAGTATAAAAGTCGATATACATTACAAGAACAAGAAGACGCTTCACACGCGTAGCGTGTGACGCGTTTTCTAGTTAATAAATTGTTCAATGGACCTGTCAAACACAGTTATGGACTTATAGTATTATATTATTGTAGAATAGAATTGTCGAGCATTTGTAGTGTTCTTAATTAATTAGTGTTGAATAGACCGGTCAAGCACATGTAGTATTCTAAACTATTGTGAAATATACCCGTTGAGCACAATTACGGAGCGTTATGCTCTCTTTTAGAGCTTCTTTTTTAATATGGGTGAGGAGGTGAATAGAAAAAATTTTTAGAGTTAGGCTCTGTTCTTTTCATCTGAAAATTGATGAAAATAAATTCTTTCAAATCAGTTCAGATTTGGCTAATAATATTTTGTACTACAAATAAGTTCAGTTCAGATCCGTTCAGTTCAGTTCAGTTCAGATCAGTTCAGTTCAGACTTTTTCAGACGAAGAGAACAGAGCCTTAGAGAAAAAATAGTGTGTGAGATTATTTTGGATATTTAGTAGAGTAAGAAAAAGTAAAATGATGATGCGTAAAAAGAATTTATAGGGAAAGAAAGGGAAAGTCTAAAAACTAAAAAATGTGAATAGTGTCGTGGGTGGCTCAAAAAGAGAGTCAAACGTTCCGTTAGTGTTCTAAAATACTGCGGGATAGACCTATTGATCGTCACTATTGTTTACATTTATTGCGAAATAGACAACTCGATTTCCTGGAGTGTTCTAAAAGTATTGCGGAATAGACGCGTTGACCACAGTTAGTATTTCAAATTCTTGCGGAATAGACTCGTTTGATGCAATTAATTAGTGTTCCAAAGTATTGTGTAATAGTCTCATTGAATACATTGAGTCTATCGACTTGTGGGGATCCTGAGCTTGACTCAAGATCACAGTTGAGCAGTTCGTTGTAATCTGCACGTTCATGGTTGAACAAAATAAGAGAGAAAAGTGATGTTACTAAAATATGTCCGGAACGCGCTCGGACAAAAGGAGACGAATTAAGGCCATCGGAAAGACGCGACGGAGAGGGAAAGTACTAATTCCAGGAACAAATCTTACTAAAGAAAGCCGGAACCCATGTTTATGCTCCGGAAGGATCCCCCGAAGGCAACGGACTATCCGGAAGGTTAAACTTGAGTAGATAAGATTTTTGAATTTGAAACTTATCTACTAAGGAAAACCTCGTACGACAGAGAAGACGTGTCTGGATACAACCACCAAGACGTGTTAGCAGACGACTGATGTAACGTGTTCGAATTCCAGTGAAGCAGTACTATTTGGGGAGATGTGGTTCAATCTGGAAACAGAGAGATCCACTCCTCAACGCCAGAGTTTATATAAGAAAGGAGGACAACAAACTTTGAGACCAAGCCTCACAAGATCCAGAAAACTACACAGAAGAGTCAGGTTTATTCAAAGGAATTCACTCTTTTACAAGGTTTGCCTTCAAGTAAAGTCTTCCACCACGCGCCGGCTTGACCATCAGGCAATCTGGTAAAAAAGGTCCTAACCCCCCCCCCCCCTATCTCCCTTCTCATCTAGTCTTATTATAGGTTCCAAGGAGGCAGATGGACGACAAGAGAGGAGTTACCTAGCCAGGCCCAAAGTCCTCACTACATAGATCTGGTCGATTGTTCTGTCAATCTGTAGGTAGTTTATAACCCGAGGGAAAATCACGTCCCATCAAGAACACAAGAGAATTTGGGAAGTAACGTTCTATATCAAAATACATGAAAAAAGTAAAATATTGACATGTTTATATACTAGTAATTCAGACGCAGTCTTGTGTTATTAGAGTTGTAAGTGAAAAAGAAATATGAAGTTAAAACATAATCTACTAGCATTAATCTCTACGAATAAGGTTCCTTGTTCTAATTGATATCTGATTAGTGTGAATAATAAATCGTATCCATAAATACTGACAAACCTAATAAAATAAAACACATAATTACTCCCCGCTATTGGATTCTTCATGGGCAACGAACTAGCCATGTCCCGTGCGTGTAGGAATCGCTGGAATTCCCACACGACCTTGATTAACTAGTGGCATTTGGAGTAAACGAACTCTCCAATGTAATGAAAATAATTATAGCAGATTGCCACACCCGCATAAATGCTTTAACTGTTATGTAAGTATATAGAAGATATTTTTTTCAAGAATGTACACTTCTTTTAATGTCGCGTTAAAGACATTTGCCAAAACTTTTGGAGTTCCAATTTCATCTAGATTTAAAATTTATGGACATTACTAATTTTAATAATTTGTAAAATAAACGTAATATGTATTTGCCAAATATAATTATATAATCAACCCGTAATATTGTAGCATATCCTCCAAGTAAAAGTTAATATTTTTATTTATTGTAATCGTCTCAAATATTTATTTAGGATGCTCTACATCTATATATATAGTGAGTGGTTTCTTTATTATTATTCATATAAGAAACTTAGATTGTCTATAGTTTATACTCGCCTGCTTAGTAAGTTTGCTTTCCTTGCAATTTCACATAAACAAAATTATGATTCATAGAGAAAATTATTGTCTTTACTAATAGATTTTTGTATATTGGTTTTCAGGTGAGTTTCAGGAGTCATGGTGCAGGTATGTATGTTTATATATACATTTTTTTTTTCCTATACTAGTGGTATGGTTTAATTTGATGGTACAATGTCTGCAACATAATTTAGGACGTGCACGTACGTACATTTTTACTGTGTATGCTTTTTTGTTTTAAGAGACAACCAATGCTTCATACTTTTTCGGTTTCATACATCAAATGCGCATGATTTGGTTGGCCATGTATCTTGTAGAAATTTGATTTATGTGCTTTCAATGATGTGGTATATGTTTCATTATTATATGTACGTAGCAAAAATGTATATGATAGAACATAAGTTTGAATTTAGAGTACTGTTGATTTCTTTTATATATGATATTGCGATATGCTAAACAATTAAGATATTACTCAATGCATTGTAGGACAAGATGATCGCAGAAGAAACCAAGATCAGCTTAAGTAGATCTGTTGGTGATGAAACACCAATAATGGGAGAGGCAAGCCACAACTTGAAGAGGAAAAGGGATACATCCGACATTGATACCGTTGCAAGGGTACCGAAGATGACACGTTTTCATAGGCATACTCCTGAACAAATTAAAGAAATGGAAAGGTCAGTCTTATTTCCTTTGAAATTATATATACGCACATACACACACACACAGATTTTGCACATAGGTCAATATATTGCACATTGTATGTCATTTTTATACTCAATTTTACATTTTCCTGTGTGTGTGTGTATGTGAGCTATTCCATAAATCAGGTTTATACATGAATGAATGTGTAATTAGACTCAATAGGATTTTATTTGTACATTACTTTGTTATGAGATATATATTTATGGAGCTATGAAGTTATTTGATTAGAGTTATCATTATAATGGGTATGAATATTGCACTAAGTATGCTCGCTTTGGAATGTTTCATATATGTGCATGCTAAATCTTTTACTTCCTCTATTCCTTAACAAGTGAACAAAAAAAGTGGGTAACTTGTTCATGAACTAAGAAAGCATAATTTAGTTATGACATTATTGCTCACAAATTAACACCAATTCATAAAATTTCATATGAATTTATGACTAATCTAGGCTATTCAAAGAGTTCCCACACCCGTCAAACAAGCAAAGACGGGAGCTAGCGACCATTCTTGGGATGGAGCCATCACAAGTCAAGTTCTGGTTCCAAAACAAGCGGAACCAACTGAAGGTGAGAAATAAACGACATACACATGATTTATATGCTACTCATATTCATTTAAAATTGTAATTATTGTTTTATAGCCTAACCATATACTTAGGTTATGTATAGTACTCTAGTCTTTGACTATATATCCTCATATATAAAATTTAATGATGAGTCACCCCTGACTTTATATTCATATTATTTTGGCTTTATTGTAGGCTCAACGTGAACATGCGGAGAATGTTAGACTCCGTCTTGAGAATGAACAGCTCAGGAAGATTAATATGAGATACAAAGAAGCTATGTCCAATGCTACATGTGCTACCTGTGGTCACTCTATCCATGTTGGTGAAATGTCAAGTGAGGAGTTCCGTCTCAAGATGGAAAATGCTGCGCTAAAAAAAGAGGTACTTAAAATACTTAATTGTATGTAGTTTTCTTTACTCTTAAGAATATAGCTAACCGATTTGCAGCACTGATATATATTTGTGTTCTCATTTTACGTGCAGATTGAGCGCATCTCCAAAAGGGCTACAGCTCCAACCAACATGGGGAGGCCACCTATATCTCCACCATGAATATATGGTCATTAATATTGCTTATGAATAATTCAAATCAATTTTGATTTGATAAAACATATACTTTTATCTTGGAGTTTTTTTATTAGACAATTTTCATATATTACTCTATAACAATTTAGACAATGTTTTGTTTGTTTACGGTTTGATTATACAATCGTTGGCTTTTGGATATCTTATCTTTTGTGATTTTGAGAGTCAAGGTTACTACATTTTTGTGATACATCTTGATTAATTAGTGTCTACATATCTCATGTTTCTATACGTTCTATACAATACCAAAAATGCTATGTGAATGAAGCTTTTAATTTGGTCAATTCTCCATGAGAATGCTAGCAGTGATGTGAATGAAGCTTAATTTGGGGTCTTGCCTAGTGGCCTTGTCCTCTAGATCAACAATTCATTCCGTTGACTTCTATGAGCTTTGCCCCAAAAATTCCCAAGTGAAGTAGTACTTCATTTATGATCATTCGTTTCTGAATAGCTTCTTGATTTACCTATCCGTGTCATTTCATTATCATTTCCAGAATCCAAGAAGTATCTGTTGATAGTTTTACAATTTTAATACAATAATGTGTTTTATGTACTCACCATTCACCATTCCATGTACCTATAGTTTCTCAGCCTGTGAACTTAAGAGCCCATAAAAGTTTTAGTAATAGAAATTGTTCTAGAGCTTATGTGAAACTAAATGTTCTAACTCCCATATTCGGTGTTTTGTCCTAACTTCATATCTTTCTTGTATTTGGTTCGGAGTATGGTTACTTTGAGTGCACCACTTATGCACTTGAGCTCCCCTTCGTAATTGTTGTTTTGAGTTGTTAATAATATTTTGCCGTTTCAAAAAAAAAATATATATATTTCTAACTCCCATGAAGGACCATTATGAACCACAAATGAAGTCAAGGTCTCAAGGAAGAAGCTCCTAGTTTCAATTGTTACATGTACGTACATGTTACGAAGAATCTAGACAAGGTTCAATGAATCGCAATTCGCAAGAGTCTGGATCTGGTTTTCAAATTGGAAAATTTTCCAAGATGTGACATATCAAAACAAAGCTGCGTTCTCTCGAGGAAAGTAGATTACACTGGAAACGAATGAGAAAATAAAGTAAAGGGTAATTTGCATCCACCCCCTTGTTAGTTTGGTTAATAACAGATCTTGCCCTCTTAGTTGAACAATTACATGTAGCCCAATGTTAGACAAAAACAATTACAGATAGACCCACGAACTTGACTTTTTTCGAATTAAGAGCTGGAAGTTACAAATTTAACCCTGCCGGAATTTCAGATTTTGACCTGAGACAAACACCTTAAATTTTCATTATTTACACATTTACCTCTAAACTATTTTATTTTACAAAATTAACTTAAATTTATTTCAAATTAACCATAAAAATTATATAAACTTTAAAATGAACAAATAATAATTATAAAATAACCCCAGATTAAGGTTTTCTTTCAAAACAACCCCAAAACATATTTTTCAAAAAAAAACATAAAAAAAAAAAAGCTCTCATCATCGGAGCTTTTACAGCTCCGGACAGGAGCTGTTTTGCAGCTCCCGTCGGAGCTGGATCCAGCTCCTGCCGGAGCTGTTAAAAAGCTCCGATCAGAGCTGTTCCGGCCGGAAAAGAAAAGGGTCAGCCAGAGGAGTAGGGAAGAAGAAGAAGATGGTGGAATAAAAAAGAAAAGATAAAAAAATAAGAAAAGAGAAAAGATTTAAAAAAGAAGAAAAGGAAAAATAACTTTTAAATACCTAAGGCCTTGTTTGGCCGGAGAAAACCTAAAAGTGAATAACGGCGAAGTCAACTTTTTTCCGATCTCTGGGGCTACATGTAATTGTTAAACTAGAGAGGGAGGATCTGTAATTAGGGTCTCCAACAAGGGGGGTGGATGTAATTTTCCCTAAAGTAAACGGAAGCGGGCCGAGGAAAGTGGCCGCCCGCATATCTATTTCAATAATTTATGGGCTCACCATAGATAGGCCCAACAGACTTACAATACATGCGACCCCCACATTTTCCCGTCCAAATGTAAATTTCAGCAAAATTAGAACAAGAATCACATCAGATCTTTAAGCAAAATTTAGAGTATTGTATACGACAAGAATGTTGTTGAGATAGCAATGATAAACCCCATTCTAGAATTGAAATCTACAATAAAGATGACATGTGACAGAAATAATTGCTCGACCACATATACAAAGACAAACTAAAGCTTACTACTAATACTATATGTTTATTTTTGTATAATTTATCTAATAGACCACTTTTAAAATTTTTACAACTAGTTGTGGTCATGGCCTATAAAGCCAGGTCCACCACCCATAAGAAAAGTAATTTCTTCATCTTCTTTTCTTGCCTTGTGGGTCAAAGAAAGGTTATATTGGCTGTAACGTGGCATGAGACATTCATCAAAATCCGGCACTGGTTTTTGTTTCAAGTTGAGTGTAATGGTAGATAATTGGTGATCCTCCATCACTGTTAGACTATTAGACTATTAGAATAATTATAAGTAGAGTTGCTTGAGGAATTAATTTATACAGTAGTGTGATGATGATGAGCAGTGCTCAAGAAACTGATTACTATACATGCTATTGCTTCTGTTTGCAGCAACTATTGAACCTGTCTAGATGATTTGGCATATCCCTACCTATAGCAGCATTCTAGCTAAAGGTAAAAGGGATGCCATTTTTACCAGTCAAACAAATCTGGTTGGAGAATTCTGTAAAGCATGACCATGTGGTCAAAAGTTTATGGAAATTATGTAGATTCTCTCTATGTAGAAATTACAGAAAATGTTGAAAAACTCTGTATAAAACTGAACCTGGTTTTTCTTTGTTGTTGATTATATATAATGGGAATGTAACTCTAACTCTTCATATACTTAAACCGCATAAACCTGGACGATTTCCATTCTTTGGGGCGTAGATGGGCTGAACATAACCGGAATTAGACTTGCTTAAAAATCAACTCCACCATCAGCTCAATAATGGATGACCAATTCTCAAGACAAACCTAACATCAGGGAGGCTATTTGTGACTTCATCCAGTAACCACAAAATCTTTCAGATATTCCAGTGTGGTCCTTGTTTACTCCTGGGGGAACAATATCTTTCAACAACTACTAGGAACTAGGAAGCCATCCAAATAGAACTGCCATGGAGAATGTGTGCCTTAGATCCAGGTAATAATAATTCAAAAGCTAGATCAGGAACAAAAACACTGCATTTCCACCCAATATAACTAGGCCCTGCTTGGCCACCAGGTTTCAATACGCCACAATGCGGCCCTCCAGATAGAATTCGAGTAAAACAAACGTAACATTTCCTTAAACATAACCAGGCACAACTCACAACGAGTTGAATGCTTTCAGATTATCGTACCGATCGCAGCTCCATAAGTGTGAATCATCCTTTATTCACAAGGCCACAACTAACAAGCTAACTAACATGAGTACTAATTAGAAACCTGGCTGCAAATGTAGATAAAATCTTTTGTCACAATATTATTGTAGAATACCATACAGCATATACAGTAGTCTATTGAAGATAGCTCAAAGTTTGAAGGGACAAAACAGAAACTTATTGGCCTTATTCATTTAAAACAGAGCACAAAATTTTGGATGAGATTCTCAACTACCAACACATAGTGACAAGAAACTGATTGTAGTAGAGCCTGTAGGTAAGAAATTTCGAGCCACATAACAAACAAGAATCACAAGACAAACTGTAACACTAAACTAGTAGTATTATCATTTGAAATTTGTTAACGTTCAGATTAGAGGATCCCAATGCCAAATGACATATTATTATGGACAAGCACTAGTGATCAACAACAAGAAGTACTATGTTATAATACCAAGAAAAGAAAATAAAATCCATGTGTAAAAGTAACAGTAACACTTGGTAACATCAATATCACTCATAAATAACAATAATCCGTACATTTAAAAAAAAAGGAAAAAAGACTAACATTATTTTTTTGTTTTTATTTTAGTTTACTCAGGTATGGCAACAAGTACAGGTCGCCAAACTCTCCTCAACAGCCTCTGCCGTAAAGTCGACGACAACGGCCGTACAAACCTCCCACCACCACCGCCGCCGCCACCGATCCTCCTCCCTACACCTCCACCACCCGCCGGCATGAGCAGCCCTTCCCTCTCCGTCCCCCTATCCCCAAACGCCGGTGGCGAAGAAACAAACAAATCCCTCAGCTTATTGCTCACGCTTCTCTCCGGCACTTCCTGCTTCCGATCCGTCGAAACGTCATCGTGTCGTGGTGTCACTGTCATCCTCCTTCCGCCACCGCCTCCGCTGCCGCCACGGCCGAGGAGCATACGGAGTGTCTTACGGCGGCGGAGGTGGACTACTGGGCTGGTGGTTGGGCTTCTGGTTGGGCTGCTGGCGATTGCACATTGGGTCGCTAGCAGCTTGAATTTCTGCATTTTGGGGCTAATTTGGTTCTAGTTCAAATTCAGTGGTTTAATTTTGTCATGAATTGATTATTAAATGGGGAGAAGAGGAAATAGAGATCTGATGAGAAGAGGGATAGACATGGAATGGAGAATGGAGATTAATTTTTATTCTTTTGGTTTTGTGAATTTTTCATTTTATTTATAGTGGTAATGAGGATTGAATGTGAGGAGTCTGTTTCAGCTGTTTTGGGAGTGAGTGAAAATTTTGCAGAGAATAGAGAGAGAGAGAAAAAGGAAAGCTGAAGAGGTGGGTAATAAGTACACTACAGAATACGGAGTGTGTAAGCTTTAATACGATGCCATTTTGTTTTTTCTCTTTTCAATTTCTCTGTTTTTTTTTTGATGATTTTGTTTTTTTATTACATTTGGTTTTCTTTAGCTTTTCTTACACGTGGCGAGTGTTCGAGCGTAGAACTGGTGCAGGGATAGAGAAGGGGCCGCCCGATATTTTGTTATTTTAATTGTTTTACTTATTTTTTTTCTAGTAATCTCCCGTTGTTTTAGAAATAAAGATTTTGGTTTATTGAGTGTTTTATTTTTTTATATATTATAATAATGTTACACTACAATAATTACTTTTTAAGGTGTCATTATTGTATTTAATTACTCTTTTACACTAAATTTTATGTATAACAATGATAAATTTTATGTATAATCTGTAAAATTGGTTAAAGTTTAAAGAGAGGGTCTTTGTCGGGTCACATGTTTAAATATGATTTTTGATTATATCTTCGTGAGCAAGAATCTGTCATAATTTTACTCAATTTTACTTTGTATATGTGGTTTGCAGTCTGCCTTCTCCAGCAACGTATGAGCTGCTGGAGATGAGGGAGCTCATCCCCTCTCACACGCTGCTGGGTGTGTGAGAGGGGATGAGGGGATCATCCCGGGATGAGCTTATTTTATTTTTGTTTTCTATTTTATTTTCTTACTTTTACCTTTTCAATTGACTTGTTTTTATATTTATTTAATAAAATAAATGAAAAAAGGTGGGATGAGAGGGGATGCCTGTTGGAGTAAATTTTTGTGTTTGGGGATGAGCAAGTGAGACGCTGACGTGGCAGGGATGAGAGAGGATGACTGTTCCAGATGGCCTGCATGAGTTCGTGTGGTTTACTAATGCGTATCTAATGGAGTATTATACAGTAAGAAGTACTCCCTCCGTTTTTTTATATAAGATGGTTTAGCCAAATACACACATATTAAGGAAATGATCGATTTACAGTGTTTTTTCTTCATCCAACAATTTTATTGTCATGAAAAATCTCAACCTTAACTAATCTAGACCCTGCATAGTTGGCTATTTACTATGTTTAAGATCTCGTCGGGTCAACCCGGGTTGATCCTGTTTAACCGGAAATCGGTGCCCTTCGCGGGACGAAACCATAAAATCTCGGAAAAAATCCGAGACCCGGAATTTTTTTGAGATTTTGGTCGTTAATCCGGGTTGACCCGGGTTTTTTATTTTTTTTAAAAGAGGGATAGACTTGCAATGGCACCTAAATTTCCATTATTTTTATTTCTTTCCTTAAATAAATTTACAAATTGCAATCACCTCCCCACTTATTCCAACATTATTTTCAGAAGATTATATAAATTGAAAATATGAAGTATAAATCAAGATTATAAAGTAGGGCTGCTCAAATGATCCAGATCCGTTTATCCGCATGTATGGATCGGATCAATCCGATCCGTTGGCTAACGAATCGAATAACGGATTGCATTTTTTATGATCCGCGAATAACGGATCGGATTGATCCGATCCACGGATATCCGTGGATCATCCGTTATTATTATTCTTTCTTTCTTTTTTTTTTTATATATATATAAGACTATATATAGCAAAGAAAAGGGAGTTAAAGTAAAACTCATATTTTTTAGTTATGTTTGTATTCCGTATATATTAGTTGACTCATAAATAACTTGTTAGATGCATATTTTGCATATCTGAAGATTTTGAGGTTGTTAGAAATATGTATCTTCTTGTCTCCATCCCATGTATTTGTCGATCTTGGTGATTCGGTACTTAGAATTCCGTCTACAATGGAGCAAGTACATATTGAGTATATGTTTGTGTCCTTTTTACGGACATTTTAAGTTCACATTTAACATATTATTTTCGGATATTTGAACTCAAACTTCTGTAGCTATCGTTTTATAATTTTACACCATAATTTATTTTACAAAAAACATTGAAAAATAAAAAGAGCGGATAACGGATCGGACTTGGATTTATCCGTATCCGTACGGATCGATCCGCAATCCGATCCGTCCAGAACGGATCGGATCACGAATTGAATTTTTTATGATCTGTTTGACCGGATATCCGGTCAAACGGATTGGATCGATCCGTATCCGGTCGGTGCGCAACCCTATTATAAAGTATTATTCTGGATTTTAAAGTATTATTATTAATTATCAATAATTACATATTTATTTATGACGTCATCCGAGTCAACTCTCCGAGATGATCCGGGTTGACCCTTCTCAGGAGGTCGTCCGAGATGGTCTCCAAGACGATATCTTAAACATAGGCTATTTAGGAATAAAGATATTAAAAAATTATTGCAATTTAATACAAATTTGTAAATAAAGAGAAAACTACATTGGAATTATAATAAACAAAGTTAGAACATATATATTTGTGAAATATTTGTGAAAGATAATGCTAAAACATATTAAGAGACGGAGGGAGCAGTATTTAAGTTGTTGGTTGATTCGAAAAACTCTATTTGATTTAATTACTAGGCGTGTGTTTACATCCATCATTAGAGTTAAATTTGATTTTAGTCGGTTTTTGGCCGTTGCTTATTAACGTATTCACACAATTGGAATTTGGAATCCTGTTTAATACTAGTAATTCTCATAAGACGTGATGTATCAAGTTTCAGGTTCATTCTTTATTCATGTTGGAAATTTTTTGCTGATTCCTTACCAACTATAGAAGGAGACTTTAGCTATCTATATTTAGGCTCGCAAATTGGTCCAATTTGGTACAGGTCGTGGACTGGTCCACCGTAGAACAGATCCATGAAGAATTGAATTGGATCCAAGTCCCGTCTGAAAAAATAAGATGGAGAATCACTAAAAAAATACTTTGGGAGAATTGGAGTTCATTATGCAGATGGCGCGGATGCACACAATAAACATTTTTAATTTAATAATCTAGTGATCCGTTGATGGGAGATCAGTACATGCTATAGTAGCTTTAAGATGATGATAATGATAACTGTTTGTGATGTGTTTTGCAATGATAACAGTAAATTTAAAATGGCTATGATTTTGTTTTTATGATCGAACCTAACTAACCTATACAATTTGGACAACTAAACCGAAATATTTAATTATAAGCATGTTCACAAATCTTAACATGAATATGATTACTGTTGTGCATTGTTTAAATCTTATCAATCATCAAAGTTTCAGAACGTCTCTGTTGGTAAAGTTTGTGTTACATACTTCTTGAATGATGATGATTGCTGGGCTTGCAATCATATTGGCTTTTCTTCTTGAAATTTGAAACTCGACTCAGTATTTAGTATGATCATCGATCTTTTTAGGCCACACTGAATTGAATTCACGCCAGAAATACTACTAATACTAATACTTTGAGCACAACAAGTGGATAAGTATATTATTATGCACCCTCTTCTAAGGACAATGCAACAAAGGTGGTACCATGAGATATACACCAAACATATATCGTTAAGTCCTTTTCAGAAAAACAAGTCATCTTCATTCAATTGGAACTTATAACCGTAACATTGTAAATGCAATGCAACCAAAGGCGTAAAACAACTAATCTGTGCTTAAGAACCAAAGGCGTGTTTACATTTCTACGAGTATTCCTAAATATATCAGTTTAGCAAGCTGATCTTATTTTGTTCTTGGGTAATTATTGTTATTATTTTTTCTTTTTCAAACTGAACTGAGCAAATATGTGCTGAAGCTAAAATCCTCTTACTAAAAACAAAATATATATTGCAAAACAGAATGAGGTGAAGCTGTATACTCCATGAGGAAAAAAGAAAGAAAGAAATATACATTGCAAAAACGAATAACAGTATTAGCAGATCTTGCTAAGCAAACTGACTAGCTACAATGAAAATTCCAGTAACTTAATTATATAGATCATCTTCTTCTTTATCTCCAGCATCAGAAGCGGCTGCAAATGCATCGGAACCTGATCGTTCAGGAAAGCGGAATTCAGATCCAATCCCGCGAGACTGACTTAAGGTCTGAGCAAACGCTTGGTACTTGCGTATATCAGCGTTACTAACACTTCTCCTCGCATATTTCATCGACTCCTCAAAATGTACAGCTTTGATTTCCGAAACTTCATCAACCTCATACTCATCAACAGAATCAGGACTATCCTTTCTCCTTCTCTCCCTCTCAATGTCCTTCTCAATGTTCTCTCTTATGGCGTATTTGCAAGCACGCTGACATATTTCCGTGATATCTGCTCCACTGAATCCTTCTGTATACTTTGCAAGAGCTCCAAGATGAACGTCTTTGGAAACTGGTGATTTACGAAGGCAAGATTTAAAGATCTGAAGACGTGATTCCTCGTCTGGAAGAGGTATGTAGATTAACTGATCAAGACGACCTGGACGTAACAGGGCTGAATCAATTATATCTGGTCTGTTGGTAGCTCCTATTATAAAAACAGTCTTCTTGGCGTTCATGCCATCCATTTCAGTAAGAAGTTGGTTTAAAACTCGATCAGCAGAACCACCACCATCTCCAGAACTGCTTCCTCTCTGAGTAGCAATAGAATCGAGCTCATCAAAGAAGAGTACGCAGGGAGCAGACTGCCTAGCTTTGTCAAATATTTCGCGGACATTAGCTTCACTTTCTCCGAACCACATTGTGAGTAGCTCTGGTCCTTTAATACTGATGAAGTTGGCTTGGCATTCGTTTGCAATCGCCTTGGCAAGTAGAGTTTTACCACATCCCGGAGGACCGTAGAAAAGAACGCCCTTTGAAGGAGACATACCGAATTTCTCAAACTTCTCTGGATGTTCAACGGGATATTGCACTGTTTCTTGAAGCTCTCTCTTGACATTTTCAAGCCCTCCAACATCCTCCCAGCTGACGTTAGGCACTTCCACGACTGTCTCACGTAAAGCGGAAGGATTGCTGATTGCAAGAGCAGTGTGGAAGTGCTCATTCCTAACTGCCATGGAGTTAAGTATCTCAGCATCAATCGAATCATCTTCAAGATCAATGACATCCATCTTTTCTCTAATACACTGAAGCGCTGCTTCTGTGCAGAGAGCCGCAAGATCTGCCCCAACATAACCGTGAGTGTTCTTTGCTGTTGTTTCCAAGTCAACATCATCAGATAGCTTCATATTCTTTGTATGAATTCGCATGACTTCAAGTCGTCCTACTTCATCAGGAACGCCAATATCTATTTCCTTGTCGAACCTACCAAACCTTCGAAGAGCAGGATCAATGCTGTTTGGCCTATTAGTAGCACCCATAACTATAACATGTGCACGGGACTTCAACCCGTCCATAAGCGTCAACAGTTGTGAAACAATCCTCCTTTCGACTTCACCATTAGTCTTTTCTCTCTTAGGTGCAATCGAATCAATCTCATCAATAAAGATAATAGACGGAGCATTCTTCTCCGCTTCCTCAAAAGCCTTTCTGAGATTGCTCTCACTCTCCCCAGCCAACTTGGACATAATCTCAGGCCCATTAATCAAGAAGAAGAAGGCACCAGTTTCATTCGCGACCGCCCTAGCAATCAATGTCTTTCCAGTACCAGGTGGTCCGTACAACAAAATCCCTTTAGGCGGTTTAACACCGATGGACTTGAAAAGCTGGGGATGCCTCAGGGGCAACTCAACAAGCTCCCGAATCTGAGCCATCTGCTTCCTAACACCACCAACATCATCATACCCGACCTCATCAAGCCGTTCCTCATCCTCTCTTTTGACAGGCTCACCATCACAAAAGATCTCCGTATCAGGAGCAACAACACAATATTCGGCTGGATCAGTCTCGACTACCTTAAATTCAACGCTTCGCATCCCTCCCCTGACAAGAAAGTGATCACCTGTCCTCACTGGGCGATAAGCCTCCGAAAAGTACGGGCTCAGATACGTGTCAAATAGATCTCCGGTGAGTCCTTCGATGGTGTCATCCAGTGGTAGTATTTGAACGCGTTTACCAGTCTTGATATCAGAGCATACATGAACAGAAACAACATCGCCTAGTCGAACACGAAGGTTAGTACGTACGACCTTGTTCATTCGAATCTTGGGCTCATCACAGGTATCATCAGAAAGGACAATGCAAACAGTGTCCTTTCGTTTCTTGCCCTTGATAAGAACAGTGTCACCATGGAACATCTGGAGCTTCTCCATGGCGGAAGGGTGAAGGGTGACTTTGGAATTGTCGTCGTCCAAGGCATCGTCAACGAGCAGACGGTTGGGAGATTTCTTCTTCTGCAGAATTGCTGTGGAGAAATCTTTCTTACCTGCTGCAACTTGAACCATTCTTGCGATGATTTTGTATTCTGTAAACGAAGAAGACAGAGCAAATTAAGAACTAATAAGTAGAAGAAGAAGAAGATTTTTATGTTTCTCTGTTTCCAAGCGAACGAGTACTTATATAGCAATCAATTTAACAGAATTCGGAAATATTAAGCCGAACAGGATTCGGAAACATTAACCTAACAGGATTATGAAAGTATTATTTAAGCCGAACACGGAATCAATTCCTAATTCAATAGTACCACCAATTTTAGCAAATTTCCAAAATTAATACTTCCTCGGTTACTATCTTTATTCTACATTTTTCAGTTGACTTTTTCAAACAATTTTGGTTGCAATATTATTTTTATACTACAATGTTTATATATATTATTATAATTTAATTTAAAAACAAAATTCATAGTCAAAGTTTGATCGGTGAAGTCAATTCTCAAAATAGGACACGTACGTACGAATTTAACCTTCAAACTTTAGGACATTATATTTTTGCCCCTAAGTATGGCCATTTTGTGGGAAAACTCATTTTGTAACTATAAAACTCTCTGTTTCAAATCAGTGAAAAGTGAAGAACCTATTGAGGTTTAAACTCTGAAGTTAAAATAGTAGGAGTATATATAGTATTAATGTAATTATATAAAAATACTATTGCACATACTGTATTTTCCAATCATCGATCCAAATCATCCAAATGTAAGGAGGTCAACTGAATTTTGACTTGATAAATCATAAATCCAATCTATTTAGTTGAGGTTTCATTGTGAACTTACCGGATTTGAAAATATATCTCAATAGTCAAAACGCAAGATTTGAAATGGAAATTAGATCTAACAGTTTAATTGATTCTAGGGTTACTTTTACATATACCATATAGTTTTACTTGTGATAATAGTCGTTAAAGTATATATATACCTTACCTGTAGAATATAGGGTCGTTTTGCTCTAAGCATACGCAGCGGAATTTCGAACTTTGTTACGACCTATCTTGATAACGATTATTTAACATGTGATACGTAGAGGAGAAAATCTTACAGATTAAGCAATTCCTTCTCCTCGTCAGTTTGTTCAGCAAAATCCAATTGTTGCTCCTCGATCTCCTCTTCTGCGAACTCACGATCGTAGTCTTCAGTGAGCTCCAAATCTTCAAGCTCCTCGCCTAGCAAGTCCCAATCCGTATTCTCCAGCTTGAAATCCTTGACCTCGGTATCCACAGAGTTTCGTCTACCGTAGAGTGCTAGGAAACTCTTTCAAAAGAATCAAGATGATATTTATGATAAAACAAGTGTGTACTTATTTTTGTTTCTTTCTGAAAGAAGACAAAAATTAGATGAGGTGTGTTCTGTCTTCTTGTGGAGAGGAAGTAGTAATATTACGTATGTCTATTAACTCAACCCTTATATTTGCATTTAAAGCATAAAAGGCTAGAAGACAAAACTACCTCATTCTATTTAGTGGGTCCCAGATTGAGAAAGTCTAAGGAGAGAGAGGAAAAAGGTGGGGACCAAGTCCCCACCCTTTTAAAACTGTCGGGCGCGTGCACAACACGCGCCCGAAATAGTTCAGCCGGGCGCGTGCGCTGCACGCGCCCGAGAACCAACAGCTGGGCCTAAGAGGCCCAGCTTTTATCCTCTCCTCTCTTACCCAATTTTCGGCCCAATTTCATTTGATGTCCAATTCAAATTTGGTCCAACCTTTCCACTTGCTTTTAATTGTTCCAAATTCAATTTGACTCAATTAAAATTATCCACACTTAATAATAAATAATATTAATCTGATTAATATCTATTTATTATCAATCCCGATTTGGTAGAGTACTAATCATGTAGTGTGACCCGTAGGGCCTCATATATTAACCACTAATCTAATTAGGTTCTCGGTGAAACACCTAGACGATTTACCGGACAACATTAATATATAAGGACGTTTGTAAGGATATACAAATCACCTTTAGTGTAAGGCTAATATAGTCCCTTCATTCTCGAATACTCGAATAAGTCTAGAACTTGATATCGTGTCCGTTCCAATAACTTATTCATTTCTTTCTCATTCTTGTTAGTTGATCTTCGATCATATCCAAAAACCATTTTGAATATATCGTAACGCATTGGCCAATGACTAACGATCAACCTAACTATGAGATGTAAAGTATTCTCTCCAATGTCTATTGCGAGGAATGGATTCTATCTTGGTTCAACTAGCGCTTCATAATATATCCAACGCATGCCGTATCTACCCCAAGTGGAGTGCAAGCGTTGGTCATGGTCTAGATATATTATTCCACACATGTAGTCAGTATTGACCTCAAGTCAAAGGACTGTTAGTTACCTTACACACCGATACTTCCGTAGACACATTAATAGAATTAATCAAACGGTTTATCGGTGGGTCAGTCAACACCCTCTAAGGTGTACCATGCATCCATCATGAATTACCAAGTCATTCGTAGTTGTGAGAGTCACTACATATTCCTCTAAGAATATGATGCAGATCGCATGCCAATCTTTAACGTGCGTCATTGATATCCCAAATCTCAATGATCTCGATTGGGACTATTTTAGGACTTATGTTCTGTCATCCAAGTTCTCACACATTTGGTAATAACATATAGTCCATGGGAACATCTTATAGAATTATCTTAAAACAACCAAATAAATAATCCAAAGATGTAGAGCCAATTAATATGCAATATAAATAATAATAAACTGATTATGATCTAAGTACATATCATCTTGCAAATGGTTGTCTCTATAATATACATACTTTCATTACCTACATATGTGAAATTAACTTTTTTTTATCAACTCACACGACTGGCTCTTAATCCGAAAATAAAAAAGGAAAATTAAACAGATGTTTCAAGTCAAAGTTTATCAGATTTGGCATTTATGAAACATGATTGGTTAAGTAGTGTTGCACCCGTAAGCCGTAACGGTTAATCGGTCACTCATTTTTCATTTACTTGTGTAATTGTCATTTGGGTTGTGGTTTTTCTTTCTTTTTTTGAGTGCATCTCTTATGCACGGTTGGTACTCTCTTAGTCTCTTGTAAGTTTGTTGATTCTTTCCGTGAGTAATGATATTTTGCCGTTTCCAAAATAAAATAAAATAATAATAATAACAATTTGTATTTTCTTAGTTATAAAAATGTCACAAGTCTATTCAATGTCATAACATCATCTGCTTCTTCAATTGGTCTCACTCTCTCATCTTTCTTTTTCTTCTTTTTTTTTCTTTTTCTCAGAAAGAGCCTAAGCTCTAATTTTATTGGTCACTCTCATCTTATATGTAGGAAAACCAGAGCCATTCTGTAATTGTTTATGGCCTCTTTTCTTCTGGTATGTCTGTATTGCTATAGGACAAGATTATTTTCCCTTTCATTTGTAAAACTCAAGAACACAACAGCACATCTTTATGTTTGTGAACAGACATATAAGATTAATAACCATCTTAATTGAATTCTGTATTTGTTTTGCAGGTTAACTTTGCGAATCATGAGTACATTTTGCTTACATCTAAGGAGGCTAAGGAGTTGCTCATGGCTTATGTCTCATTATAAAAAAGACATAGATAAATGGGATTACAGTGTCTCCTCTATTGCAATAAGAAACCGTCCCGAATCCCTTGGTATGAATCCAATTGGTTTTCTAGATAGATAATCCAGTGAATTGTTTTTATCCCTTTGTGCTGCTGCTGCTGCTATTGTTTTCTGTTTTATGCATAGATGAATGCTTCTCTGTTTCATATCATACACAATTTTAGATATAACGGTCTACAACGATAAAAAATTAGTAGAAACACGAATGCAGAAGACTCTGAAATGTGAACACTATGCTTCATATATATATGGCCTTTATATGAGAAAGTTGAGTGATTTTGTTTCAATAAACTAATATTTTTGGGATATACGTGACAGTGCCAATTTCAGCTCCGATTATAACAAGAGAAGCATTGTTTATCGGTATGATCTTATCACTATATATGCGCTCTTTACTTCAACTATCAGCTAACACATTATTAGTTTCTGAACAATTCCCTCATCTGTCCTCAATATCAGGTCTTCCAATAGCTGGTATACTTGTTGTTATTGTACTTGTTGGATGCATAATTTATTACACGAGGCAGCTGATAAAACGATGTCCTGTGAGACCTACACAAGATGTTGGTGTGGGAATAGATTTTTATCCTTCAGGCGAATGCCCCTCGAATTCTCATGTGGTTGCTTTTACGAGAAGCATTCCATCTCCAACATTTGATTATGGGAAAGACTTTGCTGCTTACGTTGGGTTGAAGCTCTTTCACCACAGTGAACTTGAAGAAGCTACCGATAACTTCAATGATTCAAGGGAACTTGGAGATGGTGGATTTGGTACCGTATACTATGGTAAGGATGCTCAATTCAAATGATTTTCATTAGGCCTTTATTTATGTATTTATTTATTTTTTCAAATTAAGTTAACACAATTTCTGTGAGTCATTTTTATCTGCCTGTGCTTAATGTTTGTATTCCATAATGAGAATAGTCTTTCGTAGACGAATGCATCAGTTATAAGTCAGTGACATTTGTACTATTCGAACAGGGGAGCTACATGATGGTCGTAGAGTTGCAGTTAAGCGCTTATACGAGCACAATGTAAACCGCCTGGAGCAGTTCATGAATGAAGTAGAGATCCTGGCCCGTTTGAGACACCAACATCTCGTGACACTCTATGGCTGCACACCGAAGAGATGCAAAGAACTGTTACTCGTTTATGAATACATACCAAATGGAACAGTTGCAGACCATCTTCATGGGAAACATGCTAACTCTGGCTTGCTAACATGGCCCATTCGGCTGAATATCGCTGTTGAAACAGCCGAAGCATTGTGGTATCTCCACAAATCAGATATCATACACCGAGACGTGAAAACCACCAACATTCTGCTAGACGAGGATTTTCATGTCAAGGTTGCCGATTTTGGTCTTTCCAGATTATTTGCAGCTAATGTCACTCATGTATCAACTGCTCCACAAGGAACGCCTGGCTATGTCGACCCAGAGTACCACCAGTACTACCACCTAACTGAGAAAAGTGATGTCTATAGCTTTGGGGTCATGCTGATAGAGCTTATATCGTCACTGCAAGCTGTGGATATCAGTAGGGACCGTAAAGATATCAATTTATCGAATATGGCTATTACCAAGATTCAGAATCAACAGGTTCATGAGTTGGTTGACTTGAGTCTCGGGTATGAAACAAATACTAGTGTGAGAAGAATGATTACGTTGGTCGCAGAATTGGCTTTTCGGTGTTTGCAGCAGGTGGGAGATATGAGACCTTCGATGGACAAAGTGCTGGAGGTTTTGAAGATTATACAGATGGAAAACTTCAACGATAACGTGGTTGAAAAAGGCATATCAGGCAGCAATGAGATACAGCAGCAGCCGGACGGTTCCATTGCTCTTCCATGGCCAGATTCAGTCATCACTATCGATAAATCGACAAGTGGCTCGACTAATCCCTCCAGCGGGTGATCAGCTATCTTTGATCCTGATCAACTGGAACTCGAAGAGGGCACCTTGTGTCACAACAATGAATCAGTTTCAAGTGCTTCAGTGATTCTATTTTTTGTTTTCTTGGGATAATTATTTTGATTACTGGTGTGTATTTTTATTCATAAGTTACATTGTTTATCGTCGCTCAGGGAATGTGCATGGTGATGGAGGCTACCGAAATATTCGATATTTTTGTTCAGTATTAAGAAAATGCCAATGCATAGCTTTTGAAGTGAATCAAGAATATTTCATAATTTGATAAATTTGACTGGACCATATATGAAGATATATATGTCCCAGATTGCTGAATAGGTGCATGCTTTCTTAGTTCTTTGTACTTGTAGAGGGACGGGACTGCTCAGCTAATTCTGTTGAAATGCATGTACAAGTAACTATTTATGCATCTTCTACATAAATGAATATATAATTGAAGATGACATAAGGTGCAATTTTATATGCGTAAGGTGCAAGCTGAATCCCTAATTGATGTATTACTCCCTTTGTTTAAATTGATTTTAGGGCCGACTATGTGCTATTGATTTGTCATGCTTCTAATAGAGAACGGATAAAAATAGATAAACACCAAACTATATAGGGTCCTTTTGGCCAGAAGCACATAAGGGAGTAACATGAATGCTTGTATATGATGAGTAATCATACATTCTCACAAGTCATACGGCATGATACCTCCAAACTTCTAAGTTCTAACTCTTCTTAATCCATGTCACATGCAAATACGACATAATTTGTTACTTCATGTAGACTTTGATTGATAACTTTTTTTTTCCAAGAATTTCATTTATGGGCCAAATTCGTTTCTGGTTCATCTGAGATCCAACCCCTCACTACTTTACTTTGGTATCACCCAAAACTTCTAATACTGAATATATGACTCTTTATATACCTTACCCTAATCACTTTTAATCAAGATCTGATGCGAGATATCAAAATTGGATTTCCACAAAACATGCATATACTACCATGTCACAATATTATTTTTAGATTTAAAGCTACCTTACGGATATACCGTCTAAATTACTTATGCTTAAAAGATGTGGCATGGGGTTATTACGTCAAAATCGTAGGAAACGAAAGAATATTCTTCATTAGGCAAGACATTACAATAGTTATATAAATATATTAAATTAATTTACTTACATAGAGACATAAGACAGTTTGGCCGAGTGGTCTAAGGCGCCAGATTTAGGCTCTGGTCCGAAAGGGCGTGGGTTCAAATCCCACAGCTGTCATTTTGAGTTTTAATAATCTTCTTAAATTGTAGAGCAATTCATGAGTAATCGTTTGTCAATTGAACCCACAAATGCCATAGTACTGTAATTTTATTTTATTTTTATCTTCGCAACTGAATCTTGACGATCAACATATAAGTGGGAGAGCATTCATATGTAACTGCACAACCCAATGGGTCATCTCGCACAATTATTAAGGACTGGGCTAGTAGGAATCAAAATATAAATCGAAGAGCAGAGAGAAAGGGCATTAGAAGGACATTCTCTTTCTTACATAAGTAAGACTTCACAACTAAACAAGTAGTTCATGAGTAACCGGTCAATTAAGACTCAACCACATGAGACGATCAACATATAAATTGGAGAGCATTCATAGGTGATGGCACAACCCAACGGGTCACAGTTATTAATGACTAGGCTAGTATATAAGCCGGAGAGCATGAATAACTTATGGTGTTGATTATCAATAATTGTGCCAGTCTGGTCAACATATAAACCGAAGATCAATCCATGGTCCCTAGTTAGAGGATCGTGCATCGGTCATTTTCTCGATATAGAGTCAACCATTTGGACCAGTGTGGTTATTAATGGAATTGCAAGTATGATTAAAATGAAAACATTAGAGAAATCCATATGACAGTTTGGCCGAGTGGTCTAAGGCGCCAGATTTAGGCTCGGGTCCGAAAGGGCGTGGGTTCAAATCCCACAGCTGTCATAATTTATTTTTTATTTTTTATTTATTAATGAGTGGACCATATAAACCGGAGAACAATTCAAGAGTAACCACGTTCTCCAATCAGTCATGCGTCGATCACAAAAGAATTCTACGGGTGAGACTCAAAACATAAGTGAATAAAGTGATGGTTTGTGATTATCAATAATTGAGCCAATCTCATCAACATATAAATCGTTTATTTTTTATTTTTTATTTATTAATGAGTGGACCATATAAACCGGAGAACAATTCAAGAGTAACCACGTTCTCCAATCAGTCATGCGTCGATCACAAAAGAATTCTACGGGTGAGACTCAAAACATAAGTGAATAAAGTGATGGTTTGTGATTATCAATAATTGAGCCAATCTCATCAACATATAAATCGTTTATTTTTTATTTTTTATTTATTAATGAGTGGACCATATAAACCGGAGAACAATTCAAGAGTAACCACGTTCTCCAATCAGTCATGCGTCGATCACAAAAGAATTCTACGGGTGAGACTCAAAACATAAGTGAATAAAGTGATGGTTTGTGATTATCAATAATTGAGCCAATCTCATCAACATATAAATCGGATATCCATGAGTAACGCTAGTCAAAGGATTGTTCCTCAACTATTTTCTCGATCGAGACTGAACTATCTGGACAAATGTGGTTATTAATGATTGTGCCAATACGATTAACATATAACCCTGGGAGCGCTCCATAGAATAAAGGTGCCAAATTTAGGTTCTAATATGAATGAGTGTGGGTTCTTATCCCACACCTGTCATAATATTTTTTTTGTTAAATTTTATCAATGAGAGACTCAACCATATGAGCTGACCAACATATATATCGAAGAACATTCATAGGTAATCGCACAACCCAATGGGTTGTGCCTCAACCACAAGAGCAAGATTTAACAATCCGGGCTAGTAGGATCAACATATAAATCGGAAAGCAGCCTATGAGTAACCAGGGTCGTGCCTCGATCACAAAATCACAAGGTAATTTTCTTGATGAGACTCATCAATCTGTGCTAGCTGGTGCGATTGTCAAACATTTGTGCATTTCTGTCAACATATAAATTAGAGATCAAATTATAAGGGTGGCCAAGCAGTAAGGGTGCTGGAGTAGTAAAAACAGGTTTTTGGGGTTCGTAGCCTGACGGAGACATAAGGTGGTTTAGTATATTTGGAGTTATAAGGTGGTTTAGGAGTAGGAGTAGAGTATGTTAGATTAACTGTTTAAAAAAAGGAAAATAAAATAAAATAAAAGCCCCCAAACTATTACTCTTTCGATACTATGCCCCCCAAACTAATAAGTTTGACTAATAATTTTGGTGATTAACCCCCTCAACCATCATACTTTTGAGACAATGTCCTCCAAGTTAATAAATATAATTAATAAATATAATAATAAACTCTTAATAAATCAACCAAATATGTAAATTTATTAGATGTTGTGGTACAAAATTCACTTTTGTCGATTATCATGGTGTTTAAGAGTCGTTCAAACTTTATTTTATATATGCATTGAAATAATTTACAATTAGTTCATCCTCCATTATTTTTATTAATTTTTTTAATTAAATTTTTGAAAATATTTTGACAACGATTTGCTTTTAATTTATACCGTAAATAGATATATAAAAATGTTGTGAAACTATAGTTAAAAGTACTTTGATGATGAATATAATATTATTTATACATTTTTCAATGTAATTTAAAGTAATTTGTGGTAAAAATAACTCAAAAAGGCCAACTATAAAGTAAATACGGAGAAATATATTTTTTATTTTTTGGTATGTCATGTGAAATATAAATTCGTAGTCAGGAAATATGAATAAATATTTTTACATGTTGAATATATGAAATTTAAACACTTACAAATGTTTTTGTTTTATCTATTTATTTAACTAAAAATGTCACTTCTGGGGGCGTCGTCTCAAAAGTATGATAGTTGAGAGGGTTAATCACCAAACTTATTAGTTTTGGGGGGCATAATCTCTAAAAAGTAAGTAGTAATAGTTTGGGGGGTTTTATCTATTTTTTCCTTAAAAAAAAATAAAATTGTAAACATCTAAACTACCAATATAAATTCATGTGAAGATTTTATTTTCCTTTATTTTATTTATTAGAATTTTTTTTTTCAATTTAGAACGTTTTACTTCTCAAGTAGTACCCTTCCATAGTATTTAATTGATTTACTTTTAATATTTCTCTTTTCAACAATTTTTCTTGTAAAAAAGTAAATTCCGAAATATATACACTACCAATAAAATTTCTTGTAATTAAGATTTTCTATTTTATTTTACACTATTTCTCATATGGGCCACTACAGTTTACGAGCTAATTAAAAAAAAAAAAAACTGAATTTTTTATAAATTGAAACTACTAACGGTAGTTTCGTCTTTGGAAAGTTTGTCTATTAGGTGAACCCACATAACTAGGGAGTGAGTTTGCACATGTCGAAGACTCGAAGTAATTCTTGTACCTCTGTAAACAGATTCAGTTATTGCAACAGCTCTATAATATAATTAGGGATTGAGCTTGTACATCGCCCAGACATAGTTGTACCTCTGTATCATAATAATCAGTTTAGCAGTAGAGTAGCAAGTAGCAACTGTCCTCAATTCTCTTTCAAACTCATCACTCCATTTTAGATTTACTGAAATTTAAATACAGAGAACTATGAAATCACCCATTCAAGTGATTCAAATATTCAATTCAAATTCAACAATCTGGCCCATATCTTCAAGGATCAAGTCAAATTATCAAGTTATGCATTCCATTTTCGAATCACTGAACAAAATTCTTGAAAAGTTTCCGAACACAATAGAAAATTCTGGAGAATTTTGGGTAGCCTGAGAAAAACTTCAGTCCACATGCAGGTTATAAAACCGTCTCCGTCGCAGCAACAAAATCTTACATAAAAATTATTAAAGACATGGATGGCTCCATTAGTATGTACATCCCCTAAGTTTTGATGTCAACACATGTACAATATAACTTATAAATAAGAAGTTATCAAATTCAGTAAGGAATTTGAAACTTAATTCATTGCTGCAGTAACCTGATTTGCTCGCCAAGAACAAGAGTATCGATTTACATTATGAAAGATAACCCACCCGCTGGAAGGAGTAGTCAAGCCATTTGTCCGTTTATCAGGTAGCAACAGAAACTGGCGATGGAAGATCAATGGAGCAGTCGAGCTGATCAACATCCTCATCACCTGTTATGTCTATTTCTACCATGTGCTCATTTGGATCGTCATTCTGTATCCTCCTCAAACCCTCCAGCACTTCTTCCATTGTAGGTCTCATATCTCTATCCTGTTGCAAACACCGAAAAGCCAACTCTGCAACCAATGTAATCATCCTTCTCACACAACTATTTGTTTCATACCCAAGACTCGAGTCAACCAACTCGTGCAACTGACGGCTCTGGATCTTGTTAATTGCCATATTCGATAAATTGATATCATGGCGGTGCCTATTGGTGTCTACAGCTTGTAGCGATGATATAAGCTCTATCATCATGACACCGAAACTATAAACATCACTTTTCTCAGTCAGGTGGTAGCACTGGTAGTACTCTGGGTCAACATAGCCCGGTGTGCCTTGTGGTGCAGTTGACACATGAGTGACATTAGTAGGGAATAATCTGGAAAGACCAAAATCAGCAACTTTGACATGAAAATCATTGTCTAGCAGAACGTTAGTGGTTTTCACGTCTCTGTGTATGATATCTGATCTGTGGAGATATGTTAAAGCCTCAGCTGTTTCAATAGCAATATTCAGCCGAATAGGCCAACATAACAAGCCAGATTTTGCACGGTTTCCATGGAGATGATCTGCCACTGTTCCATTTGGTACGTATTCGTAAACGAGTAACAGTTCTCTGCTTCTCTTTGGTGTGCAGCCATAGAGTGTCACGAGGTGTTCATGTCTCAAACGTGCTAGGATCTCTACTTCATTCATGAACTGCTCCACACGCTTGAAATTGTTCTCATACAAGCGCTTTACTGCAATTTTACGACCATCCTGTAGCTTCCCTGCTCGACCAGTGCAAAAATTAAGCCCAAGTAAACAAAAATGACTAGAGTGAAACTCTATTAGCTAGCTAAAAAGAAAAAAAAAAAACTTAAGAAAACAAGTGATTACAAAAGTGCCTATTGTCAAAATCAGTTTCTGCATGTGAATGTCACAGGAAGCAAGATTTTATATTCAGCTTTTCAAACACTATCCTGCCTTTTTCTTTAGGAAAAAGGAAAAAACGAAAAGCTTGTATCCTTACCATAGTATACGGTACCAAATCCACCATCTCCAAGCTCCCTTGAAGCATTAAAATTATCTGTAGCTTCTTCAAGTTCAGTGTAGTCGAAGACCTGTACCCCAAAGTAACTAACGTCTCTGCCAAACTCAGAAGATCTTTCAGATGGAAATGATGGGATGCTTCTGGTAAAAGTAGCTGAAGTAGAACTCAATAGTTGTTTGCTCGAAGGAGAAGGCTTGAACTCAATAATAGTTTGGGAAGATTTTGGAGCAACACGTTGTTTCCTGACCTGCCTGACGTAGAAAATAAACCATCCGACAATAACACCAGCAAGAACTGCGGCAGCTATAGGAAGACCTGATAAGGACAGATAAGGGAATTGTTTAGAAGCAAATGTGTTAGCAGCTGATAGAAGAAATATCTACCGCACATATATATTGAGAAGGTCATACCAATTTCCATTCCTCGTCGTCTTGAATCATTGCCTGAAATTTCCATTACATTCCAAAATGTTAGTCTGATAAAAACAATTTATTTATATTTATATTTTTCCCATTCGAGAATCTAGATTAACTATGAGCAGACAAAACAGCCTTCTCCGAAATAAAGCTTGTCTAACACTTGGAATGAATATTGTGGTTTATACAAGTAGTAACAGAGAAAATTCCAATTCTTGTTAGGTATGCTGCCATTACCCAACTTAAACAAACTAAACTTCGGAATCATCAAGAGTAAAGAGTCTGAGTCACCAAAACTGCCCCACTGTTGCAACTTAAACAACAATGATGAACAAGAATCTAAGCCATAACAATCTCGTTAGAAGTTTTACCCCGTAGCATACTAGATTTAATCAAGTTTTTGATAGACAACAACATCACAAACTAAACTGGAATCATCGAATAATGTAATTCCCAGTTGCAGCTAACCACTACTATACACTACTAACATTTGGACAATGACAACAACTTCACTCATCTAAGAAACACAAATTAAAGAACCTAAACCTACCACTATCAAATCGGCATAACACATAACAAACCAAATCACAGCTACACGACAACATGACGGACTAAACTTTCGTGGAATGATCCGCGAAAGTTCAGAAGTCCATGAGACCATGACCAATCACTATGGCAACTTTTCAAACCAAAAACATTAGGCATCATCACATCAACTTAACATATTTCAGACTAATTACAGAATAGCTAAATCACCTTACAAGCAGCAAAAAGTAAACACAAAATTACCTTCAGAACTGCCGAAATTGGAATGAGGTGGATCAGCAACGACAAGAAAAGGGCAAACACTACCACCACACAAACAAATAAACTGGGCTAAACTCGAATCAAACCCGCATTCTCCACCCATCCTATTACAAACCCTACACTCTCTCTCAAACGGAGCACTATACTCCACACTAAACCCCTGCATCAACACCTCTCCAACACTCAACCACAATTCATCGATCGACCTCTGAACCGGCACAGTAATCGACTCCTGACACGAAATGACCCCCAAGACCGGGTCCCTTGGAACTGGCCCCATAAAATGGTACGAGTCCGAGAAGTTAAGCCTGGTGGAGTTACAAGTGAAGAAATTAGCTGGGTCCTGAACACGAACGCTAGTCGTGTTACACCCGTAGAAGAGGCTGAGTACGTCATTTTCGGGGAGGTTGGAGTTGAAAAGAGAGGTGTTCAGGGTGGTGTTAAGGAACCGAGAAGGGCAGGTGGTGTTAATAAGGTCTTGGCGTGCGAGGCGAATGGAGTGGAGGGATTGGTCGAGGCTGAGGAGGTTGTAAATGAGGCTGTTGTGGGTGAATTGAGGTGTTGGAGTGGTGCAGGTGAGGTGGAAATCCGGGTGGCCACAGTGAGCTGGCCGGTCATCGGTGTTGAACGGGTATGTTAGGGAGGTTAAGGAGCCGCAGGTGAAGGAGTGGTTGCAGGTGGAGTATAGTTGTTGGGAGGAAACCGCCGTGAGAAGGGTGGCGAAAAGGAGGGGGAGCAGCATGGTGATGTGGGAACAGGGGAATGATGGTGCTTTCTAGCTCTGGGACTGGGAGGGAAGGTGGAAAGTTTAATTTAATGGGATATGGATGGGAGGGAATGGATCAATCATCAAAGGAATAGTTAATTTAATAATAATTACAAACACACCCAACTAGATGCTGGCTTCTCGATTAGGAGCCCCGGTGTAAGAAGAATTACAACAAGGTCCAAATGTCAACAAAATTCAATTAAAGTTGGGTTTAATTGTTTTATCCCTAATCTTTCTGTTTTCTCTCAAGTTTATGTAAATCGTAATTCATTTTGAACTGAATGGTTTTATGTTTTGTAGATGTTGGATTTTTCCAAAAGTTTGGAATTAAGAAGAGTCGACACATATTTGGGTTTCATTGTATTAGTTTATACTTGAGGGTGTCTATTGTAATTAGAGAAACTCCTGGGGGTGTGAGTGTAATTCATCGTCAACTATAAAGCGGCTTTGAATTTGAAAGGTGGCTTTTATAGATTTTCTTGTTTGGTATGGCCAGTTTTGGTTGACTAATGAGGAAAAAGATTTGGTACAGGCACGGTTTTAATTCATTTAATGAGTTTTATGAATATTTGATGAAGTGTTTTTTTTTTATGGTTGTTTGGGAAAATGTTAAAATTGTTCTTAAAATCTTCTGATTTTTTTTTTGCCATTTTGGGGTATTTTGTGAAACATATAATATAGGAAATGATTAATGGTTGGTGCTCTGGTAATTACATAAATGCTGGAATTAGTTCCTGTAATTGGGTTTAGGATTGACTGAATATCTTAAATGTACAATGTTTATTTTAATGGAAAGTAAGGCATTGTTTAAAATTTTAATAATGTAATAAGGTGAAAAATTAGTAGTAGCACTATGATTTAGGAGTAAAACTTTAATTAATGTCCAGGTTTAAATGCCGGTGGGTTGTGGTTGTAACGGCGACGTTTCAACGAAATTGTCTAGCTGATTAATGACCACTAGGTCCACCACACTACCATTAGTCACTCCATTGACAATCCATTAGTAAGGCAGGTGTGTAAATCAGAATGGCTTGCATATGTTGATGAAGTAGTACTAGTACCAATTTGCAGTATTATTCCCAAGTGATGACATATACGAGGATGTGGGGCTCCGAAAATCACTGAAAGAGCACTTCACTTCAGGAGTTATTGTGACCGACCAAATGGTCGATAATTAGTTATTGGGGGTTCTTAATTACATTTAGACTCATGTTACTGTACGTGGATTAGTATTAGTTCAAGTATTACATTTCCCTCACTAGATTAGATGGACTCTTCTAGGGTCAGGCAGGGAAGCCCTGCCTGACATCAGACAAACTGATCTTGGCCATTAAATTTTTGATCTAATGGTTCACAACGATTCGCCAAAATAATTTTGGCGATCGCCTTTCGCCTTGTCCTCCGCCTTGTCGCCTTATTAATATTTCAATTAATAAATTATAATAAAATATTAATATTTTATAAAATGTCATTCTTACCCTCCAAAAAATGAAAATAATTTTAATAAATATTTTTTATAATTTCGATTTTTTTTTACGAATTTGTTTATTATATTAAATTATTTATTAATAAATTCGAAAATATGTCAACGGGTTCGGCCCGCTGACCCGGCCCGTTAAAAAACCGGGCCTGTAAAATAATATAAAAGAATAAAAATATTTTTTAATTTATTTTATTTTTTAAAAATATTTTTATATTTGTAATTATTATTTTAATTCAAGGTTATTTAAGTTAGTTCATATTTAATGTATAAAAATAAATTGAAAAAATTGTTTCGCCTTATTGGCGAAGGAGAATGAGGTGTCACATTTTAATTGGGTGACTGTTGTCAGGCAGGGCGAAAGCCTACCTGACCGTAGAAAAACCCAGATTAGATTGATATAATTTGTGGATTAGTATTAGTTCAAGTATTACATTTCCTCACTTGTTAGATTAGATTGATATAATTACATCTAAACCCACAAAAATTTGACTTTTCGCGAATTAATGTCTGAAAAGTACTATTGTTTTGCCCCTGACAAACATTTGATTTTGGCAAAACAAGATTATTTTTCATTTATTACACAATTTATCTCAAATGTTTTCAAGTTTACAAAATCGGAGATATAGAGCTCCGACTTGGAGTTCCATCGGATCTCTACAGGAAAATAGGAAAATCAATACTTTATTAGTATAGATAAGAATATTATGGCAACACTTGAATAGAATAGGTATTGGTTTTCTTCATGTTCAAGAAAATTTTGATTACGAGAATTTCACTTAGAATATGGTGCTTGGTGTGTTTTTATAATGATGCTTGAGAGTGTATTAAGATGTTTGTGTTAGTGATGTTGCTTGGTAATTTTTAGTAATGGTGTTGAATAAAGTATATATTGACAATGATACTTGTGTTAGCATTGATGTTTGTATTTTTCGTAATGTTGATTGAGAGAATGATGAGGAATATCGACTAATGAATCGTAAAAATTGCAAAATTGAATAATTTCGTTAAAGATAGAATAGTTAATGAGTGATGATTGATATTGCATGCCATCAATCTCAATTTTGGTTGGGTTTGATCAGACTTTCAATACCTAAAGGTCGATTTACTCTAGAAGTTAGAAGATCCATCTAGTTAGCTAGAACTCAATTTCCTATAAGCTATTAAAACTTAACCTTCATTTCAATTTATTGGTCTATTAGATGGGAGCACCCCCTCACTATGCATGTGGATCCCATATGCTACAGCGAGGGTGAGGCGCACACATGGCCTCCCCTAGTATTAAAGAAAAAATAAATCAATTTCTTCACCTTGATAGGGGGACGACGGATAAACCCTTTTGTACGAAGGGCAATTAAGTAATTTTGACAAATGAATGGTTATGTTTGCACGGCTCAGAAAATCGCACACCTAACTACTTAATCCAAGGGGTACTACAGGATGCTGGTCAATGCCATGTTATTTATAATTGTGCCCAGTGAACTTTATAGGGTTGATATTGCACTACTTTTTCACTTTCCGGCTAATTGCCGGTATATAAAGATTAAAGAGTACTACTATGAGTTTCTTTTTTTTTCTTCTTTTTTTTATAATTTGAAGGAGTACTAAAGTGTGTTCTACTGATAAAATTCGTTTTGTTGTAGGCGTATTATTGATGGAAATTCATTAGTCAACTATCGTTTAGTTATTTATTTGGTCAATGGGTTTGTAAATTAGTGGCAACATAGTCAAAGAATTGTGTTGTGCCTATCACGCCTGTGCAAGTTTGGATTACCTAACCTAACCCACTTCAACTTCTTACTAAAGCATCCATCATCTATCACGTCTATTATATACCACGATCGATCTTTTTTCAGAATTCCTGTATTCTAGTCCAAATATAATATTCAGTCATCTTAGACTTGAAATTTAAGATTTTAAAACTTATCCATGAATCACGTACAATCATTAGAAGAAGAACCACACTAAGCTTTTAATTTCCATGGAACATGGGTAATTTCAGAACCGACTAAGAGAGAGATGATCAAGACATGAAATATATTCAGGCAAATCTCCTGCATCTGTACTTATTACAGTACTTACCTAACTTGTTTTAACTAATCTTTTAACTTCCGGATGCTATGTCCTGTATGGTTTATGAGATGTTAGACTAAGTCTAGTGTACCAACAAGACACATACATATCTATGAACTGCAAGTGATGTTTGATCTCTCTGCCTACCTACTCTCGACTACATTATATAGAATACAGGACCACGAGTGTCTTATCGTATATATACCGCATGTTCACATCGTTTGGAATTTTTAGTAGGTATGTTTTCTATATATGATTTGTAATAATCAACACATCTCCTCTTGCAACGCATGTTAAGTGTTAACGTTAGGAACGAGGCATCAGGCATTGACATTCGATTCTCTATATCTTTATTTATTTCATTTAAAAAGGAAGCAAGAAATTACTACTACTATACATACCCGGTGATGGTACTGTGTCTGGCCGTGAGAGGTTCTGATCATCCACAGGGCAGGAGTAATTAGAAACCGGTGGAGAATTAGGACACAAGCAAGTTGTCTGATTTTTTCCGTAATCATATCCGCATCGTCCATTCGAATCTCTACAATCTCTGCAAGGACCGCTATCCATAGTCCACGTGACCTCGAAACCTGACCAAAGAACTTGATCAATTCTTGCCTCAGCTCCACTTAAAGAAACCGGAACTATGACACTATAATCGCAGTCTTCATGAGGTCCCTGATTTCCCTGCACCACATGCACGCTCCCATCATTCGGACAAGTACTTGTTGCTGAGAGATCATCTGAATCTCGACACCCGTACAAGAACGTGTAGTTGGTGCAGCTACTTGCATAATTGAAAATGGAGAAATCTAGAGTGGTGTTAGCCATTTCGTGTGGACAACTCCCGAGTATCATGTCATCTCTCACAAGTGCCATTGTTTGGGAAGTTTGGTCGATTGCCAGGACCAGGAACCTAGCGTTTATAACTTGGATGAAGGTGTAGTTGTTTTGCGTATTACATTCCAGAACGAAACCAGGGTGACCGCAGAAAGCAGGATCCGTAGAGCCACGAAATGGGTAGCCTATACCGGTGATCAGTCCGCTGCCACAGGAGTAAGTTACGTTGCACGAATCATAGAAATCCTGGGGACGGATTGGTCCATTCGCGGCTTCGATCAGGATCAAGGACTTTAAGATGTAGATGAGATTGAAGATGCAAAGACATGAAGAGAGCTTAGGATTCATGTGATGATGAGAAGTTGAGAAGTGTGAAGTATGATAGTTGGTGAGAAACTCAAAATGAGTGAATGATTTTATTTAGGTATAGAGTTTGGTGAGGGCAGAGTTGAACAAGCTAACTAGGACTTGTTTTAAAAAAGAAAAGAAATAAAAATACTAAAAGAGCCCTACTTTTCCTTTAAGTGTTTAACCAAGAAGAGTCTTGATTCATTTGATGATCATTGTGACATAGATTTTTTTTATCTACATAATTTGTTTAAGTTAGGAAAGGATTGAAGTTGGTGACTAATAGTTCAATGAAAGTGATGGAAAACCAAAGATTTGGACAGCTATTTTAAACAAACCATTCATCATACAGCATACCTGTGGACTAAGTAAAATGGAAAGCTAAGCATATATCTGACTTGTTACTAGGACTTTCTGAAGAGAAAAGGGAAACAAGAAAAAGAAAGATTGTTTCCTAGCTAATTGTTCCAACAGTAAAAATGGACTAGAGCTGAAAAAGAAGTCACCAAACAACTAAAAGTGAATAACGATTCGATACAATTTGCTAAACGTTGCATATATTCGGTGGTATGGGAAGGCCTCCCCACGGTAGCTAGGGTCACATAGGGGGACCCACCATGAACCGTGAGTATGTACGAAAAAGTTTAATTTGTTTTTTCTTTAACTCTTCGTAATTTAATTTCGGGCATAGTTTTTGGGTCTAGTGTTTATTTTAAAATGTGCAGTTGGATCAGAATGATGAAATATATACATCACTAGCTAGAGGGGAAATGTTTGGCAGCTTATAGATAACAACTGTGACATTCCAACCATATATACCAAATTATCAAGACCATACATAGACATGATTTCATGTTGTACTGGAGACCACACCTTGGGGAATCTGGACTAATTTGGAGTTTGAACTAGGCTTAATAATTTATTGTTGCAAGTATATTGCGTGATAGATTAAATTACCAAGAAATTCTTCTTAATATGCTGACAAATTGGTAACCCAGGCCCAGGCGTAGAAAATGGAAATCAAGTCAACTCTGGAAATTTAATTGCAAATTATAAGGCCATGACATGCCTTATCTGTTTTGGGTATCTAAGTTTTCATCATCTATAGCCAGAGCCAGAGGTCCAATATTTTTTGTAACAACCGGGAAATGTGTATATGATTAGGATTCTGGCAGTTGTTGTACCCATCTGATTCAAACTTGTAGCTCATTGTAATCTCGGACTTGTGTTTGAGTACTGCAAATGACAGATGACAATATGAATGCTAGCTAGGTTAGCAGAACCAGTTGATCAAAGGAATCTTGTCTTGCATTCACTGATGAATGATGATTAACATATATACCATGCTTACCAATCATGGGCGGAACGAGTAGAAACGATTTTACATACTTAAGAAGTAAGGTACTTGAGTACCTCAAGAAACTCTGCACTAGTCTCAAGTTCAGACACTTATTTAGGAAGAGTTCATCCCATGATCTATTTCATAATTAAATATTTCTAGCTTAAGTTTTTTTATCTTCTTCTCCATCTCAACCTCAAGTTTTAGAGGCTTCGGTGTACTCTTTATGCAGTTTATCTTCTTCTGATATGCAATGACAGCCTTTGCGAACTCCTGCAACAATCACAGAAACAGAACACTAAACATTCACAGTAGCACTTAAAAAAAATTTCAAACTGATAGGCAAGAAGTAAAGAATATGCACCTTATAAGCAAAAGGGCAACCAGGGTAATCGAACTCATTGGATTCAGGATGCCTCATCATCTCCGGATGCAACTGAAGCCCCATTATGAACTTACCCTCCTCTGGATTAAAAGCATCCGGATCATAGAATCCTTCAACCAAACCATCAGGAGCGAACGCCATAGGCACAAATCTCTGAGCCAGTTTCTTGACACCTTGGTGATGATAACTATTCACCAATAGTTCCATTTTCTCACCATCCAAGGAGCCTTTATACCGTAAAGGAGTGTTCTCTACTATACGAATGAGATGCCTATGACCATCGTAGTTATCGTAATCCATATGAACTATTCTCTGATTTTTCAGGCATATTTTTTGTCAACTCTTTCTCAATATCTTGGTAAAGGGTACCACCACAAGCGACGTTCAGGAGCTGTGATCCCCTGCAGATTCCTAAATACGGTATGTTTCGCTCTGGCAGAGTTTAGCCAGCCTGAATTCGATACTGTCCTTCTCTCTGTCTATGGCAGTGTCACTTGAATGCAACCGGCTCCAATTCTTCACAGGACAGTGTCGAGATTCCTGTATTGTCTTCATAGTGGGATGGATCAATGTCTTCTCCCTCGCAGAGAGATTGGCTCGAAGGTGTCGAGCAACATATCCACTCAGGCTACTCGTGGAACGATAACCGGGACGGCACCGTAATTTACTATGAGATCAAGATGATGGAACCTCGGGAAGTAGGGCTAGTGTTTGGGCCGAAGAGGGGTCGGATGCGTGACTCGGGCCGCAAGGCAAGGGACGGCGCTGGCTTGGGAAAGGGTCGGCTAGTTAATTGTTTTCCTTCTATTATTTAGTTACCTAGTTAGAGCCAGTCAACTTGTTAGTTAAGAAAATGTTTGGACAAAGATTCTAGATTCTAGGATTGATTAGATTACCTAAATCTTACTTGATTCTGCCTTACTGGGTATGAGCAGAACTTGACCAACAAGTCGTATCTTTACTATTTAATATTTAAGCATTGTATTATTTCATTCTTTTTCATAGTTGAATATTGATTGAGTCGAAAGCTCTGGTGTTTGTTTGCACAACTCTCCGTTGAGATTCTTCGAGGTTAGTAATTCGTTAGTTATTACTACGTAGGTTCGTTAGTAATTTACTTGTCTAGTACGTGATCGTGCTAGAGATTTATTGTTTTTCTGCAATATCTTCTCTCTTTCTACATCTATCTGTTTGGGGATCCATCACAAGAATGATATTCCCCTGGTAATTCAAATGAAACCAAACTTATGAAAGCACAACACAGGATATAAAGATGAAACCATGCATTATTAAAATGTGGCAGAAAATTTCAACTATATGTTATAAACGATAGAAATGTTTCATTTTATGTCCATGAGATGATGAAGAACGTACCAAGAAAATCAACAAACTTGTTCTTGCGAACGGTTCTTCTCGACACAATAAGAACACGAGGTAACACCGTCGAAACCTCGGTAGTCATGTTCTTGATTACAAAGATACTACAAGTGATCACAAATACTAGTACCAATTGAGAGTTGAGATTATATTTATAAGCGGCATATTTTGGGTAATATGTAGTAGTTTGGAATATTTTTAAACTGGCAAATCCAACACTACCCTACTCCTATTCCTAAGTTATTTATCTATCAACTTATAACTCCAAATACACTTATACCAATCTTATGGCTCCGTCGGAGTTCGAAGCCCCGAGTTTCCATTGCTACTCCAGCACCTTTAGAACCATACCAACTTAGGACTCCCAAATATCCACAGGCAATGTAATGGATTGCAATTTCATACATTGCTATTTACGTGTTAGACCTCTCAAATTATCTACGTATACGTTTGGACCTCTGATCACATTATCTACATATACGTATACGTTTGAACTTTTCAAATGATCTCAACTAACACGTGCAAAGATGTCCTTTCGGTGCCAAAACAGCACTAGAAGTAAGAAAGTTCATTGAATTGCTTGGAAAGCTGCAAGTTCTTGACAAAACTTAGTACAAAGTGGTCATAGGACGTACTATGCGGAAAAGGACTTAAAATTAAGAGACAAATAACCATCATACATCACCATTCTAGCTACGTTTTTCTTGTGATGGCCCTCACCAGGGCATACAAACATGAAAAAGGAAACATAAATTACAAAAACAGGAAAAACATGATACAACAAAACTTGGCTTCATTAAACTAAGCTGTGTTAGTTTTTTCTCCAAAACTTGTGCACAAATATTACCCATCATTTTGTAGAAAGGCATGGGATCTGATTGATGTTTGGCCGACATCTTCCCCATCACATTCTGGGCCAATCTCTCCCGTTCTTCGTTAGATTTTAACCTATCTCGCGGTAAGATGAAGCATTCCACACAGTGGCTCCCATCTGCTTCAACCTGTCGTTTGTTGCAGACTGAGAGCTTTAGTATTCGACTGCAAACAGGGGCCAGGAAAATATTACGGATTTTGAAAGGTTAAGAAGATTGTATAATTAGAAGAATAGGCTAGATTACAGATTAAAGATTAGATTCGGGGAAAATGAGAACGTAAACGATTCCATGTTACTTCAAAACATAGGAACTCTTTATGTATTTTACCTAACATGTTTGCTAAATCTTCCAGTTTTTGTTAGAATGCCAGTTCAGTTTACATATAACAAGAATCAAATCAAACTGAGGTTCTTTAAGGTTTTAGTACTGAAAGTAATTACTATACCTCAAGGAACTCTGCTCCGCGGCCTCAAGTACAGACACTATAGATATGTTCATCCCATGACCGCCTTCGTACATTTTTCTTCTCCTCTACATCTCCCCATCAAGTTTTAGATATTTTGGAACGCTAGCTTGTTGTGCAGTTAAGCTTCTTCTGATAAGCAACCACGGCCTCTTCATTTAGTCCATAAAACCAATATAGAAATATGAGCTCTGCTCCGTCCAATAGGATGGAGCAGAGAGCTCCAGATCGGACGGAGCTTTATATCGGAGCTTATCGGATGTTCTCAGGGATGTTCATGAGGTTGATTTTCCTGATATAAGTGACTTCTAAAAGTATACTGGTCCATGCACGATTGAGAACAAAGTGCGCTGTATTTTGTTTATGCAGAGTAGAGAGGTAACTGGTAACACAATTCTTTGATTTACATAGTACTTCACAAGCCTACAAGGTATTTATGTCACACTACGTCTTTTTGTTTTTCTTTTTTTCTTTTTGAGCTGTATGTCATACTAAGTCATACGACTCATAAAAGATGAACAAACATAGTTCTATTCCAACCTGCCAAAGCTTATACAGTGCATTTATGTCATACTAACTTTATTCATTTAATAAATTTTTGCTGTTTCAGAAAAAAAAAGTAATAAGACTATTAAAAGATGAACAAACATAGTTTCTATTCCAACCTGCAACACAATCATTCATATCTCTTGGTTATGTATAATACTATCATTTCACACAATGCATGGTACAAAAACATGGAATCCAAGGACAACATGAGATCAAGGGGATGGTTCATTAACTATGCTATGGAGTTTCCTTTCCAACAATTCTGAAGATATTTTTTCCATCATTTGGTAGAATGACAAGAGATCAGACAACTTTTCTACTGACATTTTCTCCATTACATTCCTGGCTAATTTCTCCCTCTCTTCACTTGATTTCAACTTGTCGAAATATGAAGAGGCATTAGTTTTGGAAGTTGTACTCATCTGATTCAAACTTGTAGCTCGTTGTAATATCGGATTTGTGTTTGACTGCATATCACAGAAGATAATATGAATGCTAGCAAGGACAGCATGCAGAACCAGTTGATCAAAGGAATCTTGCAATTAACGATAATCAACGGTATATACCATGCTTACCAATCATGGGTGGAACGAGTAGATAAATTAAAGATTATAGATTGAATTAACATATATAAGGTGTACTATAGTTGAGTACCTCAAGAAACGCTGCACCAGCCTCAAGTTTAGACACTTTGGAAGAATTCATCCCATCACATTTTCATAAATATTTCTAGCAAGTGTAAAGCTCCTCATTAAGTTTGTTATCTTCTTCTCCATTTCGCCCTCAAGTTTTAGAGGCTTCGGTATACTTTTGATGTAGTTTATCTTCTTCTGATATGCAATGACAGCCTTTGCAAACTCCTGCAACAATCACAGAAACAGAACACTAAATATTCATGTAGTACTTAAAAATTGTCAAACTCTGATAGGCAAGAAGTAAAGAAAATGCACCTTATAAGCGAAAGGGCAACCAGGGTGATCAAACACATCAGATTCAGGATGCCTCATTCTCTCTGGATGAAACTGAAGACCCATTATGAATTCACCCTCCTCTGGATTAAAAGCATTGGGATCATAAAATCCTTCGACCAAACCATCAGGAGCGAAGGCCATAGGCACAAACCTCTGAGCAAGTTGCTTAACACCTTGGTGATGATAACTATTCACCAAAAGTTCCATTTTCTCACCATCCAAGGAGTCTTTATACCATTTATGTAAAGGAGTATTCTCTCCTATACGAATGAGATGCCTATGACCGTCATAATTATCATAATCCATATGCACTACTCTCTGATTTTCAGGCACATGTTTCGTTAGTTCTTCCCCGATATCTTGGTAAAGGGTACCACCACATGCAACGTTCAGGAGCTGTGATCCCCTGCAGATTCCTAAATATGGTATTTTTCGCTCTAGGCAGAGTTTAGCCAGCCTGAATTCGATACTGTCCTTCTCTTTGTCTATGGCAGTGTCACTTGAATGCAACCGACGAATCGCTTCCAATTCTTTACAGGACAGTTTTGAGATTCCTGCTTGGTCTTCATAGTGGGATGGATCAATGTCTTCTCCCTCACAGAGAAGAACGCCGTGGATTGGGTCGAAGCTGTCAAGCAACATGTCCACTCCGGCTACTCGTGGAACGATAACCGGCACGGCACCGTAATTTACTATGAGATCAAGATGATATTCCCCTGGTAATTCAAATTAAACCAGACTTAAGAAAGCAGTACTTAGCCAAGATATATACCATTAATTTCTAGTACTATTTTTATAGCAAAAGGACAAACTTGCAGTACTTAATATTTATAAAGATGAAACATGCATTGTATCACAATGTGCAAAACTGAAATAAGAATGAATCCATGAGATGATGAAGAACGTACCAACAAAATCAACAAACTTGTTTTTGCGAACGGTTCTTCGTGACACAATAAGAACACGAGGTAGCACCATCGAAAGCTCAGTAGTCATGTTCTTGATTACAATGATACAAGCGATCACAAAGTTTGCAATGGGTTTTGCATGCTTGAGACTATAATGTCTGCTTATATATATAGTTTGGAATATTTGATACAAAAACAGAAAGATCAATATTTAATTAATTAATTAATTAATCCACGTTTAGGGCGGTCATTACTTTTACTGTGTCTGTCACCTCAATAATATGCACCTTAGACTCGTGGGTATTTTTTTCTACATTGCACGTACACCTGTGCTAAACGTGTATGTACAAATGTACAATTGACATAATGTAATTACAAGGAATATTTAATTAATGTATCTTTTAAAAAAGTTTATACTAATCCCTTTTCTTATATGTATTTTTTATATTGATTTTATATTGTTTTTAAAAAATATATAAAATGATATGATATTGTTTGTTTTGACATTACCATGCACGGTTTTTATTTTTGATATCACCCAAAAAGCATGATACCATGGAGTGTGGTGGTCCACATATATAACCTTAATCTCGTTCAGTATTTTAAGTGATGAGATATAGGGTACTACAGTTAACCCATAACATCTAAAATATACGCGTCTAGCTAGTTTAGTGGCATGATTCATAATAATGTGCAAAATGAAGGAAATGTAAATAATTTAAAAGAAAAAATTTGACAGAAAATAAATACGTAAACAATATGAAAAAAGTAGATGAGTACTCCCTCCATTCTGAAATATAAGACATTTTAGGTGTTTACACACATATTAAGGCAATAGAATAAATATGGATAAACACGAAAAAATATGACTAAATCCTTGAAATAAACTTAAAATGTCAAAATAATGTGTAATAAAAAGGAGACACATAGGAAAAACACGAAATAATATGGCTAAAATAGCTAAAACTTTAATTGTTTATCCTTGAAAATATAATTTTCTATTGATTAAAGTCTAGAATGACTTATAATATTTATAATATTTAAGAACAAGATAAAAAACCTAGAATGACTTATATTTCAAAATGTAGAGAGTAATAAATTAGTGTAATTTAAATATATTCCTACATTTTAGTGAAAATTTTACTAACGATTCTCATATTTTAGTAAAGTTATTATAAATGCAACAGTAAAATCTCTCTAAGTGTCGACATATTAAACACATTTCAAAACCATTAGGGAATACATGCATATTCATGCATCATTTTCTACCTAAAATTATGAACTTTGAAGTTCATCAATTCATAGGCTTCATTACAAATATGTTACTTTAGGCTAAATTAATAATATAATTATGCATGTGATGAAAGTTAGATACATGTCATTACGTGGCTAGAATTTTATTAATACAATAATTACATGTAAATCTTGGACAAAGTTAAATCTCTTAAACAAAACCCCTGCGTGTGTGGCGTGGAAGTCTAACTCAAAAACCCATATATATTTACATAACACTCGTAACTTAATTATTAAAAACCGTGCAAACAGATAATGTAATCGTTATATCATCTAGACGAGAAAATTATTAAAGCATAGTTACATTTTAAGCATTTACAAACACACTATTTAATTACCCATTGACTTCTACTTAGCTAATTGCAAATTATTCAACCTTTCTAGCTAATTCCTGCCTCTTCCAACTCGCCACGTTTATATATAAAAAAGGAAAAATTAAAATTAGTGCCATCCATCAAGATCAAGTAATTAAGTAAACGGTGTGTTTCACGGTGCACCCTACTTGATTACAACAAGTGATGTGAATTCCATATAGTTATAACCGGTAAGTGTACGAAAATCACTGTGACATGAAATAAACCCAAGTGAAACTAGCTAGCTAGGTAGGGGTTGTTGAAGTATTAAATCCCGATTGCAGTACTATGGAGACTTTTAAGTACATGATGGACAATTCTAATACGGTATGGCCTTAGCTGAGGTGTTAGATTACCACCCTTTCATAGTTTTTATACATGTCTCAAACTCAAAGTATAGTCACGTTGAAGACTTGTAAAAAGTATCTACAGTCAATGTACATGCACTCAAATTACATACGTACACGTTTTGAACCTCTCAAATTATCTCAAGTAACACATGAAAAGAAAACAGCACCAGAAACAGGGAAGTTCATTGAATTGATTGCAAATCTGCAAATTTCTTGACAAAGCTTAGTACAAAGTGGTCATAGGACGTAGTGACGTACTATGGGCTAAAATTAAGAGACAGAACAGATAACCAATTTTCTTGTGATACATAGACATGCATAACATACCCCCAACACCAGGGCACTCAAACATGACAAAGGAAACAGATATCACTTACAATCACAGGAAAAACATGGTATACATCAAAAGTTGGCTTCATTAACTAAGCTGTTGAGTTTTCTCTCCAAAACTTCTGAACAGATATTACCCATCATGTTGTAGAAAGACATGAGATCTGATAGTTGTTCCGCCGACATCTTCCCCATCACATTCCGGGCCAACCTCTCCCGTTCTTCTTGAGATTTCAATCTATCGCGGTAAGACGAAGCATTTCGTACAGTGGCTCCCATCTGCTTCAGCCTCGTCGTTTGTTGCAGACTGAGAGCTGTATTCGACTGCAAACAGGGGCCAACAAAATATTATATGTGGCTTTTGAATTGTTAAGCAGATTGTACAAGGATATGCTACATCATATATTAGCTTAAATCCAGGCTTTCTACAAATGAGAACGTAACTATATCTTACGAATTTTTTTTCCAAAACGCGGAATTCCAGTTCCAGTCACTCATAAACAGTGAGCAGATAACAAGAATCAAATCAAACTGAGGTTTTGTAAGGTTTTAGTACTGAAAGTAATTATACCTCAAGGAACTCTGCTCCGGCCTCAAGTTCAGACACCCTAGATATGTTCATTCCATGACCGCCTTCGTACATATTTCTAGCAACCGAAAAGCTCTTCACTATAATTTTTCTCCTCCTCTCCATCTCTCCATCAAGTTTTAGAGATTTTGGAACGCTTGTTGTGCAGTTAAGCTTCTTTTGATAAGCAACCACAGCCTTTGCAAATTCCTGCAACAATCCCAGAACACAAGGCTTTTAGTCCATAAAGTGATAAAACCAATATCAATCGATTCCAACGACATTTCATCCATGCCAAAGCATAATGGAATATGATGAACAAAAAAAGCACCTTGTAAGCAGCAGGGCATCCAGGGTAATCAAACTCTTCAGAATCCGGCCGCCTCATCCTCTCTGGATGAAACTGCAGCCCCATGATAAACTTCCCCTCCTCGGGATTATAAGCATCTGGATCATAAAACCCTTCAACCAAACCATCAGGAGCGAACGCCATAGGCACAAACCTCTGAGCCAATCTCTTAACACCCTGATGGTGATAACTATTAACCCGAATCTCCATTTTCCATCTTCCAAAGACTCCCCAAACCACTGATGCAAAGGAGTATTCTCAACTACGTTCACCGGATGCCTATGCCCATCGTAATTATCATAATCCATATGCACCACTCTACGACTCTCAGGCAAATTTCGACTCAGCTCTTTCCCAACATCCTGGTAAAGACTACCCCCACAAGCCACATTTAGAACCTGTGAACCCCTGCATATCCCCAAGTACGGTATGTTCCGCTCCAGACAAAGTTTCGCAAGCCTCAACTCAATAGTGTCCTTCTCTTTGTCTATAGCAGTGTCACTCGAATGCAACCTGCGAATTTCGTCCAATTCCTCAGGTGAAAGCTCCGAGCTCTCGGCTTCGTACAGAGCCGGGTCAATGTCCTCTCCTTCGCAGAGAAGAACCCCGTGAATCGGCTCAAAACTGTCCAGCAAGAGGTGCACCCCCGTTACTCGCGGAACGATAACCGGAACGGCCCCATAACTCACTATGAGATCAAGATGGTATTCTCCTGTATCAGTGTTATAGCATATATAAACATTGTTCAGTATTCTCACATAAGTATCAAAAAAATTCATGCATTTTATTTTATATTTGTTATGATCAATGAGTACAATTCACAAACAGGGAAATTGAATATTGATACTATGGCTAGGTTAAAGTTTACACGTAGGATTAATCTATATCAAATCATTGAGTCGAAAATGCAAAGATGATTAAACAGCTAGCCCCAAAATATAAAATTGATTACAGGGAAGAAGGAGAGAGGGACGAACCGACAAAATCGACGAACTTGTTCTTGCGAACGGTTCTTCTGGAAACGATGAGAACACGAGGCAAAATTACGGAAAGTTCAGTTGCCATTCAAATTCTGAATGGTACAAATCAATCAATCGATGGATCGATCAATAAAAAAGAAAAGGGAGGATTGAAAATTAATCTGAAACAAATTCTCTGCTTTTTTTTTTCTCTTTTTTTGTGAGATGAGAATCAGTCGAGTCGCCGCCTGCACCTATTTATAACGGAAGAGGAATATGCAAAAGATTAATCTTTCGATTTAGTTAGGGTTAGTTTAATTTAATTATGATTTAATTAGTGGTAATAGTATTTGAGAAGGATTATCTGGACCGGATAGAACGTGATTAATGATAAGGTGCTGTTAACACGTGAATGGTTTATTTATTACGACGCCACAATTGGGTCAGAGCTGACCAGCTATTAGCACCCGAATTCTTATCCGACTTGTTTGAATGGGTAATTATACGGATCATGATATTTACAATGCACGTATATTTATAATTTTATCACATAATCAACTACTCCAATAAATTCTTTATTATAATTAACACTTCACTCACTCACAATATTGTTATTACTGTTTATTCAGACAATACTTCACTTACAATGTTTTGAATGGTCTGTGTTTATTTCCTGGTCAAAATTTGAAGAAGAACATGTTGGTTGCTGCCAGGGTCTATTTTGCTGATGGCCGATTTTGTGGGTTCATTGGTACTGTCTGATGTTTTTGTTTTTTGTGTGGGTATATAAATTGGACATGTATCACTCTAGAGTACCAAAAATGAATTTTACCCGTGTGGCGCATGTTCTGCTTCATATATATATTTTGACTTTTCTTTATGCGGCTGCTACTCTTTTTTCTGATTACCCCAGGTTTTGATGTATGTTCTTTCAAGTTGAGTTCTCTTCCTAGGCTTAGTTGGGAATATCATGTGGCAACTTGTCCTTGTCATTGTGTCGTACTCCAATGGAGTGCATAAACTTTCGTTTTCATGCTAAGTTCCCTAAACTTGCAACGAAAGATATTCCACTCCATTTGGACCTTACTAGAGTTGGCCTTTTCAATTCGTCACCCTCATACTCTTGCCATCTTGCTAATAAGATGACATACTACACGATAGGGGTGGTTAGGTTTTAGTACGGTCATAACGGAGTTGAGGTCCATGCTTTTATTCTCTTCTAAGTTTTGGGCTGTGATCTCTTCTTTTTTGTGGTGCATCCCTTATGCACGGTGGTTGTACTTTGTAATTGTGGTTATTTAATAAAATTATTTTTGCCGGTTCAAAAGAAAAAAAAGAAAAACCTTACAATGTTTTTCATATTTTAATCAAATAATATCATATTTACATCCATTTTATTTAAATGTCGTGTCAATATAAGAAATGAAAAATAAGCAAGTCAGGGCAGGCTTCTCAGGCCCCTTTCCGTCTCTTTTTTCACTTTGTAAATTGTTTCGAGCATTTCTTATGCTCTTTTTATTGTTAAATTTGGCCGATTCTAAAATCAATTATAAGAATTGAAAAGCTTATCATAAAATGGAGATTAATTATCATCATATCATACAACTTAGTACTTGTAGAGTAGTTTATTTGACACTCATGGAAAAAAATTCATTTTATAATTTTATAATTGGCCATGTGATTTTGCCTAGCAATGATAAGTGTTTAATTTGAAGATAATGCTAGCTTATCGGTTATAATTTTATTCAACCACAGTGTCACTTTCTTGTAAGAAAAATCTTGCTTTTAATATGTGAAATCTCAAATGTTAATTGAGTAACAATGATTAATCGTAAGTTTTCAACTTTATAACAAAAAGAAAAAAGAAAGAATTTGTTTTATTTTTTCTATGGGAGGCTTATTTTTCAAAAACTGTTCTTGTAATATGGGAAACTTTTAGGACACTTTGGGAGGAAGAGACGTGATTATGATTACGAAAGGGGGGTGTTTGTTTCATCTTCAGAATTAGTAATAGTACTAATGTTAAGTAGTCAAATTAATATGATGAGATGGAATGTGACAGTAGTGAGTGAATAATTCTCGGGTAGATCCGGATATACGTGGAAAATTCCATTGGAACGGTAGCTAGCTTACATGTTGGATTAATCATTTCGACATGATTAATAATAATAATTGGGTGGAGGCCTTATCTCCTTATTATACATCAGCTAATATACACTCGCATTTCTTTAAATGACATGCATTACACTTGGACACTTGAGTCTAGCTAGATTCCTTTTAGTACTTTTATACTCCCGCTGTCCCATTTATATTTATGCACCCGTTAAAATATAAAATTTAAGGAATTCTTACTTTTATATTATAATATTGGATGTGGATCTAATATTAGAAAACAAGTGAAGTAGAGAAAGTGTTTTTTATTGTTTAAGGTGATTAATTGGAGTTGTTAGTACAATAAAATACTAATAAAAGTTTTCATTTTTGGATTGGATAATTTCTAATCGGTCGTCCTGCATAGCAAAGTGAGTAATTTAGAGTGGGAGATAGTACTTTATAGCTATTTTAGATGTACTACTCAAATGTTATAAAGAAATACATCCGATCCATATCTATGCAATTATAAGTATTGGATTAATATGAATGATTTGATTTTACACCCCCGGTTTATTAATATTCGAGTTGCTCGATGCGGTTAAATTATTTTATTTTATATACTCACTCTGTTTTAAAATAAACTTTCTAAGGTTGAATTCTTTTGAACTTTGACCGCAAATTACTCATATATTACACATGATTAGTATATAATAGAGTTATATTAAAACAATATACTTGATTTTCTTTCATAATATAATTTTATTATATTTTTTATTGTGTAATGTAGGAGTAATTTATGGTCAAAGTTCGAAAAAAAGTCAACCTTAGGAATCTTAGTTTGGAACAGGGGCGTATAAGATAATAATAAGAACATTGGTAAAGTCAGGTTTATGGATCGAATTTCAATACACATTTCTACCCACATTTTCTCCACTAATTTGCTAGAGAATATTGAAGAATTAGTATATATAATTAGAGCACTCCTTAGGCTTATTGGCTTAATTGGGGCTTTTAACATATAAGCCCATCCCAAATTAAAGTCTCCAATAGTTTAGAGTTTAATTGTGGCTTCTATGTGGAGCTCTATGTTCCAAATATTACTTCATTACTCCATTCCCACCAAAAAATATATTAAACAATTATTTTTCTATATTATTTGGGGCTTAATTGATTTTCCATGGGATACTAACCAAATAAGATCCTATTGGAGGTACTTTTTAGCTTAATTGAGGTTTTAAGTCCCAATTAAGCTCCAAAAAAGCCTCCTTAAGGAGTGCTCTTATATTCCACACCTCCCATATTAGAACTTCCAGATTTCTATTGTTTGAGTGCGCGGAATAGATTTAATACTTCTAAATTATGATTAGATCATAATCATAAAAGTGGTGTTGTGATAAGGATTTGAAATTGTATGCGGGAGGTGAAGAGTTCAAGCCCTAACCGCGACAATGTACTTATAAGGGTGGTTGATGAGGAAGTCAGAAAATAACGGTAATAAAGTATTGTTAACTCTGAATTTGAATATGGAGCCATTATAAATGTTTTTCTATATAAAAATGATATGTAAATAAGAATCATGTAATATTGTAATTAGCTAATGATGTCATAAAGAATAGATAAGGTCACTATACCGGGTGCAAGCATACAAATTTAATAAACTTTCCAAAAATAGAATGTGACCCACTGAACTCGCCCCTCTTTATTTCTACTCTCTAAAGTATAATTTGAAGAGAAAATTATATAAAACAACCACTAGAGCAAAAAACAATCACTTTTAAAAATCTCTAATAAAAAATGTCATTCCATTTTTTGGTGTCCTAAAATCTAATCAAGTACTCTCCAAAATCTCACTAAATTGGATATGGACTCCATTTTTCTCGCTAAACTGGATTTTGAAGGTGTTTTTGACATCCATTAGTGTTAATTAATTACTAACTAATTATATTTAATTATTTTTTTCTAGTAACAAATTAATATTTATATACAGAAACTAATGAAACTAGCATTTGTGTTGCTGACAACTAATGAAACTAGCATCTGTGTTTTTGAATCTAATGAAAATAGCATTTTTGTGCTCACTTGTGATGTTGAAACAAATGAAATTAGCATTCGTGTTTGTCGAAACTAATGAAACTAGCAATTTTGTGGTTTAAACTAGCGCTTATGATTCTTAAACTAATGAAAACAACATTTAGACGTTGAAACTAGCATCTAGTTGTTTGAAACTAGCATTTGTGTTGTTAAAACTGATGAAACTAGCAATTGTGTTGCTGAAACTAACATTTTTGTTGCTGAAACTAGCACTAATGATACTGAAACTAATGAAAATAGCATTTTTGTTGTTGAAACTAATGAAAATAACACTTTATGATGCTGAAACTAGCATTAATAGTTAGTTTCAACTAGTTTCAGTCAGTTTATGAAACTAGTTTTTGTTTGAAACTAGCTTTTGAAACTCGTTTTTTGTCTAATACTAGCTTCTGAAACTAGCTTTTATGTGTTGAAACTAATTTGAAACTATTTTTTCATTTAAAATAATGATTTATATTTTTATAATTATAGTTTCCATATTTTTTAATTTTTTTAGTTTAGCATAAATAAGTTTAGAGTTAATTTAATCATTTTATAAAATTTAAAACTAATTTTAAAGGTTTATTTCAGGAAAAATATAAAATTAACAGTTAGTTTCACCTTTTTTCAGTCATTTTTAGCTAGTTTCAACTAGTTTCAGTCATTTTTTCTAGTTTTAGCTAGTTTCGGGGGCTGAAACTAGCTTCCGGATTTTAAAATATTTATTAAATCTACTGTAGCGAGTTTTTGAAATCCGCATCTACTGTTGCGAATCACTGTAGCGAACGTCTTGTAATTGTTTTTTAAGGTGACTGTTTTTGTAATTAATGTTGTATAGTGGTTTATATATGTATTTTTCCCTAATTTGAATTCACTAAGGTATACAGCACACACCGACCGACCTAATCTAATAATGAGATTGAGATATACTCCAATGTTACTTAAATTTTATACATTTATAAGTTATAGTAGATGGCTTGAATGTCGGAGCATATATATCGGTTAATTACTACGCAGCACACACTTGGAAGTGTACCCAGAAGAAATGAATAGAATGCAGAGTTTAAAGCTAATTTGGGGAGGCTCTATTCTATTTATTGAACTAGGTTGAATTGAATTCATGTCATGCATTAAATTAAATAACGTAGGCGCACGCATGCATGCATGCCAGCAAACGACTTGGTAGTAATTGTTGGACAAGTCACCTTTTGCCTTCTCGATGGATGATATCCGTGCACCTTCTAGCTAGTTCTACCTACCCTAGTACAGTATCTAATTTAAGTGAAATTACTGCAGTTCGGCAGTACAAATTAGGGAAATTACTGTATTTCAATTCAATCGATTACCAATACACATTCATTCATAAGACGGCTAATTAAACATGTTATTGGCTTATTGCTCGCGCTCGTCATAGGCTCATAAGTCATAGCAAACATTCTACCGTGAAACCTTTGATGCAGTTAACATATCTGTTTGGAATGGAAGGTTTACATTTCATTGAAGGACGAATCCATAATTTAAAGATTAAGAGAAAGGGATATGGTATCCGCATGAATCCAAGGGGCTACTGACAAGTAGACAATTCTTTGGACGTCATTGCCCGCGCATCGTCCCGTCTCCGCTTATATCTATTCATCATTCATATAGTAAGTACTACTTACTCCGGAAACTTAATAGTTTTACACTTTGTTTTTGTTGACTTTTTTATGTTCGGTTTGACCTCAAATTAATCATAATTGATTATGAAAAAATTAATTTTAAATGTTATATTATACAAATATAAGAAGTATACTTTCATAATATAACTTTTTAAACTATCTTTTCGTAACGAGTTATTATTAATTTGAGGTCAAATCGGGCATCGAAAAGTCAACAAAAATAAAGTGTAAAACTATTAAGTTTCCAGAGGAGAGGAAGTATAATATATTGCCCTACTATTGCCCCTTGCTTAAACGGAAAAGCCACTAATTAGTGTAATTACAATTTACAACATCAAATAAATTAGAGATTGAAGACTTAATTTGGCCATTGCATGAGGGTTTTATTACAGTTGGGCTTTTGAATCCAATAATCAATTTTGAGGTTCATGCTACTGTTTAATTGGGCCACAGTTAGTTCGCAACTCTATTTATGTCTGTGGATCTGATGTGCCAGGTGTTATTCCATCCTGGAAAAGAGAGAAAATTTCAAGCCGGTGCCATACTTGGCAAAAATCTCGCTTTCACACCCTTCCACTTTCATGCCCAATGTTGACTTTCTGGGGTAGGTGAAATGTCCAAAAAGCCCCTTCTTAATTAACAGAAAAGAGTTCATTATACTAGCTAAACATGGCTTGATTACTTTCGTATAGTAATCACACGTGCTCCTTCTTTCCAGCTTTCTGTCAGATAAACTGTACAGATTCCTTCGTTCAATGACAATGACGAAATTTCAGACTCAAAAACACATTCAAACTAAACACTCAACCAAACCAAAAAGATTTCATATCCCTTCAGAAACCCTAGAATTCTTATTCTCTCTCTGTGAAATCTTTCCTAAAATAAACAAGAATTTAGATTTTTACAGTTGATTCGACTGATTGTTGGTGAATCGATGACTCCTTCACCAAACTTTCCACGGATTCGGACTCGGCAAGCTCGTGCCGCAGGTTTGTTAAATTATATTTTGCTCTTCCATTCAGCAAGATTATGTCTGCATTGCCTCATTTCTTCGACTCCCACCGTTTTTTAGCTATGCTTCGTGTAATGCTGAGTCGGAAACGTACTAGATCGAATTCCGATGATAGATATGAACGGATGCTAGCAAATGTGGCTGGGAATTCCTCTGTACCGGACAATTTGGTGTCGGGCGTAGGTGGGTCCCCACAAACCGGTATGGAAAAAAATATTCTTCACACCTAGTATGATATATTTAGAGTATTTAAGAAAATTCATTATTTTTTTGGGACCAGTAGATGTCAAAACAAAAGTTAAGGAATTTGTGTGGATCTTGGATTTTGTATTTAATGGTTAAGTAATTTACTCACACGTTCTATTTGTGTACATTGCAACCAAATTGTAGATTTAATGTGTTTTCAGTACACTGCACTCAACTATACATAATTATAAGATATATTTTCAATAGTGGCTGAACTTTAGCCCCCTTTTTTTTGGATATACTTTAAATAATTTTCCCGGTTGTCATTGTCAAATTATTTGTTACAGTCTCATGGCCTGCAGGGTCTGGGTCTAACACAGGCTCTACAAGAAAGAGGAGGATACAAAGACATCGGAGTGGGCGTAGCCCATCGAAAGAAGGTCTATTTTGTGATTCGTTCATTCATGCTAATTATTCTTGAGCATCCAGTAACCTAATAATCTGTTTATTCAGGCAAGAATAAGACTTTGAGATCATCGTGAAAATGCACTAGACTGAGGATGTGTCTGGATGTCAAAGATCGTCCCTGGGTTAGTGAGTTGTGCAGCCTTGCCATACCACTTAAGCTCATTGAAGGATTCTCTATAAGCTCCAAAAATCTGGTCACGTGCTGACTGTAATGATCTCCATGCCTTCATATATTTAATATTAATCCCATAGCTGGCAGACAATATGTCTTTCACTGCCACACCCCTCGTTGTGGGCTGTTGTTTCACAGTCTCTATAATAGTCGATGACAACATCTTTGGTGTGAGGCGACTACTATCATCCTTCATCAACAAATTCGTACAACCATGGACTAAATTCCCACTGTTTATTACAAACACTCCCTTTACTCCATTGATTTCCTTTTCTGTACCACTAACCTTCCATTTACATCCCATCACATCGCGTTTCTTGCAATAGACACTAACCCCCTGCTTGTTGTTCTTCGAGAACGCGAATCCAAATCCTGCATACGCAGCATATTTGACTATCTCGGACCTAAATTCAACAGAGCCACCAAAGAATTTCTGACCAATGGAGCGAATATTACTAGACCATGCCTTACTAAGTACAGGTTCCGCAACTTCCCTCGGGTTTACATCAAAACGGGGGTAAATCTCTTCTTCAACTTCAACACCATAGTCTGATGTCCTATTCCCACCATTCTCTGGGCAGCACTTAAGATTTACATCTACACCGGTAAACGTGCTGCGCCAACATCCAGACCCTGTTGGGATATCAATCTCGCCCCTCCCACAAAAATTTTCAACAGGAGAATCATACAACATCACCACATTAACTCGTCTTGGATTAAAATCAGCTATGTTATACAACAACACAGAGAAATCCGACTGAGAATTCAAATCAACCATGGGGTAAGGCCCGATCGCACATGAAAAGTTCATTAGAGAAAAACTCAATTTCGACCATTTCATCCTAACTAAACCCCTAAAATAGTCGTACGTAGAATCAATGAACATTGGGATGCCGAGCTGTACCTTGCCGCAATGAATCATCAGTACACACGTCGCCTTCTTCACCTCACGCCGATCGGCGGGATCCATCCACCTTGAATGCTGAGGTTTGATAATGGGATTTTCAGATATGAATTTGATGTGGAGAGAGTATAAAACAGAGCTTGTTTGAATTATTCAAATTTCAAAACACAAGAGACTGAGTATGAAACAGAGCTTGTTTCTCTCTCTGTCAGAAACAATATTAAATAAATGGAGTGAGATGATGAATATGAATGAGCAATTAAGAGGTTAATTAATTACACTTCAAACCAGATTAGCGTGCGCGTGAAAGGCACGAAAGCAAGCCGAAGTTGAAGGGTGTTTTCTCGATTTATACGCGTTGACCAATCCGTTAAAACGAAATTCGTGCCAAAAGTGGGTGTTGGCACGAATTTTCCCTGGAAAAGACTCTATATAATATAATTATTACAAATAATTTAGAATAAAAAATTTGGCCAGGCCCGCATAAAAGCTGGCCCCCTCTTCCACAAATTATGATGTTGGATCGACCACTTGGGCCGACCATAGATTGGCACCCATCCAATGTGGGATGGAAGTCGCCAAGACGCCAACCCTAGCTCATGACCCTTCATGATCACCCATTGAGCCCATCCAGGTAAGTAATTAAAAGATGTTCATCTGTGACATGACATTATGGAATTGTTCACACAATGTTACTCTTTTGTTATTCCAATATGGGATCATTAATTTCTCCGAGACATATTTTCCTACACTGAATAAAGCTCTTCAATGCTTGCGTTGTCTAGTAATATACTAGCAGCTATGCTTCTTCCAAAATAGCAGTGCATTCTATATACTAAGAGTAAAGTAAACATATATAGATACTACTCCAAAAGAGGGCCTGGAACTGCTCTGCACAAGATTAGTACTGCAAAATATATCTTGTCATTTTCCTGAACCTGTGAACGAGTTCCATCTTCATGTTTTGAAATGAACTCTGAGAGTTTATATAAGAGGACAAACAGATATGCAAACTTGATCTGCATGAACTGAATGGTTGGTCGAGAGCGAGGGAGAGCTTGTAAACTTAATCTCTTGCAGTTGATAATTCACACACTCGTTCCCTGTGCAATACAGTAGGTGAAGCTCAGGGAAGCACGTAAATTTGAGTACTGTTTTGTTCGTAGAAGTTTCAAAACTTGAATTCTTAACAACAACAGACTGAGTACTGATGATTGATGAAGGCACCAGCAAAACGTTTATGACAAATCCTTCAAGTTTAAAATGCAACTTAAGTAATTTCTTAACATATCAAAGTTGAGTTTAATAGTGCAAAACACAGGGAACACGCAAGAATGCATGCAACAAACTAGACTTGGGGATGGTAGGTGCTAAAAGCGAAGGTGTAGCATGAAACAAACAGGGCTGCATATCAAGTAGTATTAAACTGATAAGAAAACATACTAGTCTTGATCTTAGCTGAAAGACTGAGAAAGGTTTTAGTTCAACATTCAGCAGGATCGGAGGCCTACTCTGTGTGGTTTCATGAGAAAATTCATTTGTATGGAATGGAAGAGTCACAGATGGAACATTAAACCATTTGACAGAAAGATAACCCTTTCAATTATAAGATGCATGGAAAATTAATCAGACAGACCATAATATAAAAATAAACAAATAAATAATCTATACAAAGAGAGTTAAACTAAACAGTACTATGAAAATAAGAGCAGAAAAACTAATTAAGCACTATGATCATGAATATTCACAAGTCTCTACCGGTTCAGACTGACATAACTAAGGAACGGTTTCTCTGGAACTGGAATGCACTTCACCACCAAACCAATTGGCCAGGATAGAATTCCAATTCCGATGCAAACTCCCCATTGTCCCCCATTCAACCTCTCTGTATCTGCAAACTTCTTCAGAAACTCTACCATCACCACTTGAAGAACTACTGTTATCCCAATTATTCCCATAAACAGTCTATTTTTTAGTACACCCTCGAAAACATTCATCTTCTCAAGTCGCCTCGCATTGAACTCATTAAACACCTGACACATGACGAACGTGTTGAATATCATAGTGTTATTTACTCTCCTGCTGGTGTTAAAGAATGATGCCCCTCTGAACTGTAGAAACAAAAGGACAGCAATTTGGTAGAATGCTTGAATCAGTAGGTTTCTCCACATGACATTGGTGATGAGAGGCTCAGTTCGACCAATAGGCCTCTTCTCCATTAGTTCTCTGGTCGGTCTGTCTGTGGCCAGGGCTAGTGCACCCAATGTGTCCATTATCAGATTCACCCACAACAATTGGACTGCTGTTAACGGTACCTCACCAGCTGAAACTGCTGCTACAAAGTTAATCACAAGAGCAGCAACATTCACTGTGAGCTGAAATTGTATGAACTTCTGAATGTTGTTGTAAACACATCTACCCCATCTCAAGACAGTCGCAACAGAAGAGAAGTTATCATCCAAGATGACGATATCTGAGCTCTCTTTCGCCACTTCAGTTCCTTGTATCCCCATAGAAAGGCCTATATCAGCTTCTTTCAGAGCAGGAGCGTCATTCGTACCATCACCGGTGACTGCCACTACATGACCTTTCTTTCTCAGGCACTGCACCATCAGAAGCTTGTCAAGAGGAGAGGATCTCGCCATTACACGAATATTGTCCACTTTCTCCATTCGTTCCACTTCTGTGTAGTTGCGGAACTCAAAACCTTCCACAACAGACCCATCACTCGAATCTTGATGAGATTGAAGAATCCCGCATTCTGTTGCTATAGCTTTCGCTGTGAAAATATTGTCACCAGTGATCATTTTAACATTCACTCCTGCATATTGACAGTCCTCCACTGCTTTCTTTACTCCCCGACGACATGGATCCTTCAACCCCACAAGTCCCAAAAGAATCAACCCACTCTCAGGGATTTCATCATTGTTCACCTCCTCTGAAACACTCTTGTGTGCGAAAGCGATACATCTTAGACTACCAGCAGCCATTCCTTGAATGATCATATCAAACTCCATCTTTTCACCATCATCCAACGGTTTAATATTCCCCTGAGAATCGTAATAGTGAGAGCACAATGCTAGTATCATTTCAGCAGCACCTTTCCAATGTACTTCAGTCTTACCATCTTCAACTTTTCTGATGAGAACTCCACTCCTCTTCTTTTCAGAATTGAATGCTTCTACCTTCAAAATATTGAAATCTTTCTTCACTACATCCATATCCATGTTCAGTTCCATGACAACCCATGACAGAATTGCCTTTTCAGTTGGACTACCAGAGAATTCAAGCTGCTCATTGCTTTCTGATCTATAAACGCTACCTGTCGTGTTGAGACCGACAGCCTGGTAAAATAACTCAGTGATGTTCCTCGAGATTGAAGTGTGGTTGCTCCCTAATTCAACACATTCTTTGCCTTGCCAAAACTTGGTTACCTTCATCTGGTTCAATGTAAGAGTACCTGTAGCCCACAAAGATTATAAACAAACAAGCCAAATATAAACAAGGAACCAGTTCATATCTATCATGTAGTACCACTAAAAACACAAACAACAGTAAATAATATCTCCAAAAAAAAAAAAAAAGTTTATGTATGAAAAAATAAAGAGATAGAGTACCTGTTTTATCAGTGCAGATGGTTGTTGCTGATCCCATGGTCTCACAAGCAGAAAGTTTACGCACAAGAGCGTTATCTGACATCATTCTTTTCATGGAGTATGCAAGAGTAAGCGTAACTGCCAAAGGCAATCCTTCTGGAATCGCCACGACTACAATTGTAACAGCAGCAGCTATAATTCCCACAACCGCGTTGATAACATTATCAGTAGGAGTCCTCCTCCTACCATTATATTCCCTAATCCCATTGGCATCTTGTGTGTTCCCTGTAAAATACCTAACCAGAAGCACTACAAGCACCAAAAATGCCACTGCTAATCCAACCTTGCCAATAGCTGAGGTCAGCTTATTCAATCTGGCTTGTAAAGGAGTCTCCTCATCCGAAGAATCACGGCTTATTTCACTCATCATCTCCCCCCAAGCTGTATTCATCCCAACAGAAGTAACTACCATTGTACCATAACCATATGCCACTTTAGTCCCTGAAATCAAGAATGGATTATTCTCTGAATTGATCCTCACATAGTCATTTTCACCTGTCATGCTAGATTCATCGATTTCCAACGAATGCCCTTCCATGAACAATCCATCAGCAGGTACCTGATCCCCGATTTTCAAACAAATTATATCGCCAACGACTATCTCAAAGATAGATATCTCCTGCCTTCTTCCACTCCTAACGACCTCGATCGAAATATTGCTGCTGACCTTGGAAAGCTTATCAAACTGCCTGCTTTGCCTGAAATTACTAATAGCAGACACAGCAATGACAAGAAAAACAGCGACGAATATGCTTCCAAGTTCCACCGTCATACCATCCTTCCTGAGGGCCATGTTCTTTAATCCCAAACCCAAGAGATAGAGAAGCATAAACCATCAGAATGAGTATAGTTGGATCCTTAAAAGCTTCCAAAAGGAATTCTAAAAAGCTCTTAGACTTTGGCTTCTGATAAGTATTCGTCCCGAATGCCAGTTTCCTGGCAGCAACATCCTGGTCATCATGATCACTGATTCCACCCTGCTGATCTGTTCTGAGTGCAGAGCAAATCCTGTCGATTCCATCGAGTTTCATCAAGTGATCAACGTTCTTGTCCTTAACAAGACTGTTAAGGCCAGCATTACTGATTTTGGAGAAACGAGTAGCGTGTTGTTGGTGTTCATCAACAATGTCAAGAACGACGACTTCGTTTTGGAGGTGGTGTTGTTGGAATTGGATGGTGAGAGGGGAAACTTTGGATTGAGAATTGATGATGAGCAAACGGAAGGCCCTGGAGCAGTAAATAGCAGTAAAAGCCAAATGCCATCTCTTTTTATTCTTCCCTAACTCAAGAATGCAGTACTTTGAACCACTAGCATTAAGAATTGCAGACATGGTATATATAAACATCAACTAAACTAAAAAAAAACTGGTAATTTGTGAAGATGAAGAGAATTGAGGTGAATTAAGAGATTCAATTGAACAGTGGTGCAGATTGAGTTCATTCAATACTGTTGCATTAGTTATATAGTTAGATAGATTGAGCCAACTAGCCAAGCGTGTAGGGATTGCTGCTGCTTCCTGGAAATTTCGTGTGTTTAAAAGTGGTTAGATTCATACGTTTTTTCAGGCTTGACTCCATCTCAGTTAAAGGAAACTTACTCCAGTCCTCTACTTTTGGTAAATGTGGATGCATTATATATGGGGTAATGGGGAAATATTGAAATCAAATCAAGGATTTTGCAGTAGTAGTAGTTTCCTGGCAATTTCCTATAAAAATGTCCTAAACGGTTTTTTTTTTAATAACGTTGAAAAACCTACCTTTGGGTGCAACATGGTAAATCTCACGCGACATGGTAAATCTCACGGTCTCAATCAATAGCTAGCTAGTAACCACATGAACTGAATTAAGCCTCACTTTGAGTGTGCGCTAGACACACAAATTAATATAGACTACAAATCACGTGAACCAAATTAAACTACACAAGTGGAACATGATCTTACCTAGGAGCATAATCACAAATTCGTATCATTGGATTTATGAAACCCATGATCAAAAGGAACGTACTTATTTTTTTTCACCAACTGAATCAATCCTTGGGGACTGATTTAATTAACAAGATTTTTTAATTTATTTTCTAGTGTTTAGTCCATGCTCCACTTAAATAGTATCTCACTAGGTATTTCCTATTTCATAATTTAGTAGATAGGAAAACTAATTAACTTTAATTCTTAGTCGTAGTAGTATAGTAAGCCGATTATTTAACATCTAACATGAATTTTGGTGTATTTAAGGGGAAAAAAAACCATCTAACATGAAGGGTACTTTGTTTGTTTGGTTCGTGTCATTTCAGTTACGCGTACTTCAAAAGGTATACGCGAATATTGACGAAAATTAGCTAGGGGATGATATATCGCTCACTTCACGTGGAAGCGAAGATATTAATTCTATGTGCGGGTACGTACGTAATGGGGTGAACGCGTTCGGTTATCTATAGCTAAGGATGGTTCATTATCATTATATACCTACAATAAAAACAATACATATGTGATGTGTGCACATATATGGCATGGCAGCCCGTAATTGTACGTGTGCCATGCTACTAAGGAATCAGATGCGATTCATACTTGATACTTCACCTTCGCTTCTTTTAGTTATAGCATTTTATATTCTTGTATCAAGTATGAATCGCATATAGGATGACATATAAAACGCTATATTCTTGCTGATCTTTCTTCTTTTCTTCTTTCAGCTGCTAGATTTTGAGCTAACATGTATACCACATGATTTATTTGCTTCACAAGATATATATAAGCACAGATGTTTCATATGCGCGGGTGATCAATAATGAAATTGTACTTATAATTGTTAATGTTAAAATATGTCCAATTCGATGTACGAATTAAAAGACGACTTAACACTACTAAGGCCCGACATGAAGGGCACAAGGATCTGATACATGTGCCTTAGTCCAACCAAGAATGGTACCCTAGGAACAAGACTTGTCGGGATCGTGGTCCGATATACAACCCTGAGTTGTATATCTCTACGGACCACGAAGCAATATTCTTGTTACAAGAAGTTAAAATGTCTGACACACAGTATATCGGACAGTTGGGAAAAAATGTTTCAAGTCATACTTTGTGGTCCCTGTAACTATTTGTACTCGGACTCTTATGTCGGACCCTAACTCGGACTATATGTCGGGATTAGGAGATTAGACTAAGGGTCCTAGAACGTTCCAAAGAGCAAAGTTACTATCTTAGCCTTGTGTAAATCCTAATTTGGGACATGGGTCAGGCCCATTAGGCCACAATGGGCTTTAATACCTTGAGATTCAATCGTAGTCTTACACTTGGCGCGATCTCATGAGTTCTATCATACTTTGGGAAACATTATAAATAGGAGACACTATTCACTTCTAAAGGTAATCAATCTTACACCTACTTTCATACTACATACACGTAGAGAGATATTCAACCCTCTAACCGTAAAGTCGACCATCCAGTTTGATCACTAGACAAACCGCCCCCCCCCCCCCCCCGCTTTATTTCAGGTCCTAGTTGTTGGAGAATTAATATAAATGACTAGATTCCGTTCCTCCCCAACAACTTAAGCTTTTGGGAGAGTTGGAATTCTATCATGGTATCAGAGCCATCTGGCTCACGCCCACCTGGGTCCGAATCTCCCCGGAGACAAACTCCGCCCCATATTAAATTTCCACTCGAATGGCCTCCCAAAGAGGTTGAAATCGGCCACGAGTGCGGGGGAGTGTTGGAGAATTAATATAAATGACTAGATTCCGTTCCTCCCCAACAGCTTAAGCTTTTGGGAGAGTTGGAATTCTATCACTAGTAACTTATGGAATGAGGCAAGGAGCTCGAAGTCAAGAGGACAGAGCGGATTAGTGCGAGTTAGAAGGAACTAGTAATTTACCCATCAACAATAATAACCACAGTATATGACAAATTTCATCGCTTCTTTTTTTGACAATCAAGAATGTAACCACAAATCATTGAAAAACCTTCCATCATGTTATTCTATTTCACAAGGAAATTAAGACCAACCGGCCATGATAATTAATTTTGTTCTTCATCCTATATAGCGTTTTATTCTTCTTCCATTAATTAGTAATGGAATATATATATATATATATATATATATATATATATATATATATATATATATATATATATATATATATATATATATATATATATATATATATATATATATATATATATAACCCTTGCACAGTACTCGATCATAAGGTTATGATCAATAGTTGATCTAGCAGGTAGGAACTGGGACACCACATTTGTTTGCGACATTCTTGGCATTAGGGCTGTCGAGGTAGGGCCTGACACGAGGGTCCTGAAGGTACCCGCAGAGGCAAGTCTGTTGCTCCTTGAGATTGCTGCAGCACTCTTGTGTTGGAACCCCTCCATCACTTATGGCTGGGATGCACGGCATCAGCTTCACCGGGTTGCAATCTACTGCAGCGGATGAGTCCTGTGCCTCCACCATCAGCACCACAAACAACATGCACAACACCAAGAAACCACACTTATTCATCTTTTCAGATTGATTTTGTTTTTCAACTATTGAGATTATTGGTTTAAGTAATTAGTGAGGTGAAGTGAAATGCTAGCTGTGTGTTTGTAATTGATGAACGCTCTAGTGTATTTATAGGTGCGTATATGTTGATGATCAATGTAATTAGTTGTTAACTAGTAGTTGTAGTATTTTGCAATGAATATAATCGGTTCAATTTGTAATTACGTGAGTATCGGGACAACATACTAGATCATTATTTTGGACTAATAATAGAGTGTTTAGTAGTCATGTATCTCACAATCTCACAATTTGTTGTAATTAGCTTTACCTTAATTAGTGGGTGGTTAGTAGTCATGTATTATCTCTGATGTTGTCTGAATCCTAAGGAAAGAGTAAAGTTGTCTTTCTAATTTCCATTTGTTTCACCATCTCAAATACAGATATATGATATGATTCATTTCTTCCGCAAACGTGTTATCAAGTTTTTCATATGCCAGTATTCATCTGTTTTTTTTTTTTTTTCTATTTTTTTTATTGTTTACGTTTTTAGTCCGTGTTTTAAATTGTTTAACTTTTTCTTTTGACCAATTTATTGTTTTCATCATATTTTTAAATTTTATCTCAAATTCATGATAGAAACTCATTTTACAATTTCTACACACTATTGCAATGTTTTATGTTTGTACATTTGTACTCAATAGCCCCCCATACTCATAAACTTGGGATTGGCTAAACTTAGTACTAGTTGCATTGTACTATTTTTAATACACCATTTAAAGTGTGACACTTGTCATTATTTTAGATTAAATAATGATTAATAAATACAACAAATTATAAACCAAAATAGACAAAAAACATTTTAATAATTATTACTTTCTAAATATTAAATATTAAAATATTTAATTTCAGTCATCACTACCAACCAAGCACCACCACCAACCACCACCAGTTCTCCACCACCACCACCTCCACCACCTCCACACCGCCGCCGGATTCACTCACCACCACCACCACCTCCGCCGCTGGATTCACTCACCACCACAACCACCACCTCCGCCGCCGGATTCAATCACTACCACCAACCACCAGCCTTCACCACCACCACCTCCCCCGCCGCCATCACCACCCACCACCGTAGCCGCCGCCTAAGTCCTCCCAATCTAAATTAAATTATATAACAATATAACTAGATTTACTGAACATACTCTACGGTTTCATACGCCATGGAAAGAGTACGCCATGGAAAGAGTATCGGGTTTTAGGTCGAAGAAATTTTGGAAAATAAGCAATGCTGCATCAACGCATTAATGTTGATACAACATCAATTACAGCGATGCAAATCAACACTTAGCATCAGTGCTGCATCGATGTTAACACATTGCAGTAGCATTACACTAAACATCAATGCTGCATCAATGTAAACACATTGAAATAGCATTATAAGTTATGATGTAAACTTCCTTTTAGAATCAGTGTTGGGTCGTTATGATAATGTTGATGTTGCATTTTATAATGTTTAAAAACCCTAAATCCTAAACCCTAAACCCTATACCCTATACCCTATACCCTAAACCCTATACCCTATACCCTAAACCCTATACCCTACCATGAAATAATAATAATAATAATAATAATAATAATAATAATAATAATAATAATAATAATAATAATAATAATAATAATAATAATAATAATAATAACAATAGTAATAATAATAATCCCCTCGTTCTAATAGAAGATTCGTAGTTTGACTTTTTTCGGTCAATGACTTTCAACTTTAACTATCGATTACTCTTAAACTATAATGGTAAAATATGTAACAAAATTATATTATGAAAATTTAGATTCAAAATTATATTTTCATAATATAATTTCGTTAAATACTTTATTATTATAGTTTACGAGTAATTGGAAGTCAAAGTTGAAGTTGTTGACCGAAAAAAAGTCAAGCTACGAAGCTTCTGATGGAACGGGGGGATAATAATAATGATAATGATAATAATAATAATAATAATAATAATAATAATAATAATAATAATAATAATAATAATAATAATAATAATAATAATAATAATAATAATAATAATAATAATAATAACTACTCTATCCATCACAGTGAGACATTTTCAAAGTCATGAACGTGTATCCTTGAAAGATATGTACTATCCAGAATACGCACTGGAAGAACAAGTGATTAATGGCTTAAACGCTAATGCATAAGTAGTTAGAGGCCGTATGTAAACACACGACATTGTGCCAGTATATATAGTTGGTTATTACATTTGGTTGAATACTTATAACAGTATTAGTCATAACCTAACCTGGATTAAACTTAATGTTGATGTTGCGCTTTGTAATATTCTAAATAAACCCTAAACCCTATACATGTTGGTGATTTTAGTGTCATCAATTCATTTTAGTAGTAATGTGATTTGCTAGAGACTGATGCGATCTCTCGTTGAGCTCGGAACAAGTTCGGGTAGAGTGCACGCTTGTTGAGCCAACGAGTTATCGACCACGAATACGAAGCGGGGGTCAAGGGGGCTGCGGCCCCCTTGCGGGGTCGAGGGGCAGCGCTAATGAGAGAAGATCATCAGTAAAATGGAGAAAAATGGATGGAATGTGCAGTGGAATGTGAAGAGTTGCATGAAAGAATAAATTTAACCTATAAACATGTTATTAATGATATGTTGGCATTGGTTAATGCCAACATTTAATATAAAACACAAGTTAAAGCAACATTAAACATAAAAGAGACAGTGGGTTGTTGGCATTTATATCAAAAAAAATTCTGTCTCATATGATTTATACGATAAACTAAACTGGAAAAATGGTTTTCATTCGAACGATGCATCATTGTATATACATTGATGCTTCGAACTTCACTGTATCTCGACGCTGCAGCATTGAAAATACATTACTGCTGCAAACGGAATTGTAGTGTAAATCTACAAGAATCTCATTTTCATATAAACGCCGCATCATTGAATATACATTGCTGTTGCGAACTTCTTGGCGAACTTCACTGTATATCGACACTACAACATTGAAAATACATTGCTGCTGTAAACTTAAATGTAGTGTAAATCTGCAAAAATCTCATTTTTCACAATTAACCTCGATGCTGCTGCAACAATATACATCGCTGCATCAATATGTCTTAATATTCACTGTATTAGTATATATGCAATGAAGCAGCGTAATTATTATGTTCGCTGCATCATTGCATACGTTTTTTTAGGTTTTACAGAAATCTTGCAGATTCCGTAGTTTGTTGCCGGATTCCGGTGGTGGTCGCCGGATTCCGGTGGTGGCTGGATTCCGGTGATTCCAGTAATTCCGGTGGTGGTCGGATTCCGGTGGTGGCTGCCGGATTCCGGTGGCGGCTGCCGGATTCCGGTGGTGGTGATGGTGTTAAAAATTAAATTTTTATATTTTTATGATATCAATATTAATTATTATTTTTATAGTTTAATTTATATTAAATATTAATTTTTGGTATTATGCAACCAATGCAACCCTATTATGCAACCAATGCAAGGTCATGTTGCATTGATAAATTATCAACCGTTGAGATGGAATCTTAGATCGATCTAACGGTTAATAAGGTGTACTAATATTAGTACAAATGCAACGGTACTAAGTATAGACATTCCCCATAAACTTTACTACTAGTATAAAGACTTGACTAGCCGAAATTGTACATCAACATTCGTACTATAAGTTTATCTCATCCATAGCATATATTTTTCACTGTGATCTTAAATTCGCCCCTACTAGTTTGGACAAACATTTAAAAGTTTTCCCCCATGGCCAAAACACTGGGCTTCGCTGCGTAAAAAAATCGAATAATTTCCACTAATGCCTCCCTAATAAGGGTCCAACAGTGAGTGAGTGATTGGCCGAATTAATCGACGTAGCAGTGTAAGAAAAAGAAAAAGTTTTCAAGAACAGAGTCGTTTCAAAATGAAAAAGAACCGGAAGCTGTATTGTATCCAAGGGGTTTGTTTTACAAATTGAGATGCTCATTGTTTCTGAAACTTTAAAAGTTTCAAGCTTTTGAAAATTGAAACTCTATCCAAACTTACAATGTTAACACGCCCCCCCCCCCCCCCTTTTTTTTGGTCCAAGACCACCTCATGATAAACTTTTAAATTTTAATATAATGTGGTTTAATCAACGACACAATATAATTAATTCATTATGTAAACTCCTAGCACAAATATATTAGTAATATTCATCTAATTTTATGAGAAATTGCAAACCAAAATAAAGGCTTTTAATTTCATTCAAATTATTCTATTTCACACAACAGAATGCATTGTGCATCAAGTATAACATTTTGGTTCAACCATACTACAAATTTCTTTGGTTTATATACTATCAGCAGCTAGGAATCTTCACACCACACTTGGCTACGACCTTCTTGGCGTTAGGGTTGTTCAGGTACGCCTTGTATCGGGGGTCTTTCTGGTATCCGCAGAGGCAGGGCTGCTGTTGGTTTAGCTTATCACAACACTCTTTGGTGGGATTCCCTCCGCCTGAAATGGCTGGGAGACATGGACTTAGGGCCACCGGGTTACAGTCCACTGATGTTGAGTCTTGATCAGCCTCCACCACCACCAGCATGAAAACGATGGACAACAAGGCAATGCTGAATGTAACAGACTTATCCATCTTTAAAATTTGTGTGTTTATATTTGATGGATGGCAATATTGGCATGGTATTTATAAACAAGGCGGCCGAAGTAGGAATGTCGTTTTGGATTGGCTAAGTTAAGGTCATGTATTTCATGTTGTCTTGATGAAATCATAAGAGTAGAGAATCTGCTTATTTGATGAGGAAAGAGTATAGTTGTCATCCGCTCCGCTTGTTTTAATGTTTTAATTAAGTTCGGTTCTGTATTGGCCAAAATGCGTACTTTACATTACCCGTGAAATTAGCCCAATTCGTTTTCTATGCCATGCTCGGATCCGATAAGTCCAACTAGAAAATGAGATTGACACATTACAAGGCAATTAGACTTAATAGTGTAGCTCTCACTAATTAAACAGCTAGATGATCAGCTAATGATACATACTAGTATTAGTCTAGCTAGCTGTTCGTATATCAGATCCGTTAACCCAACCAACTGAATGAGAATTTGTTACCATCCGTTGGGGTTGGGCCAAGTGGCCATCCGATTACTCGATCTAACTAACTAGTCTGCTGGTCTAATTAGTCGCAACTCGATAAATCAAAGTCAATCAGTTATTGCAACTAGTGTTCGTATATGCTAGCCAAGTTATTAATTTATGTATAATGCTACTGAGAACAGTAATGGTGGTGATAGGTTGCCGTTTGCAAACCGAGATGTATTTGATCCTTGATTCATCAATATAAGTATGGTTTTTCTAGAAAAAAAAAAAAAAAAAAAAAAAACTTATTAATTTATGTATCGGATGGAGCCTGTATGAAATGAATTCTAGAAAAATTATTATTTCATAATTTTAGCCATGTTATTAAGTTAGCACGTTGATCCCAAGTCGGGACCTGAGAAAATTATTATCTTATCTAAGTTATTAATTTATTCATGAGTAATTTATGGAGGTTATACTCTAACGTCATTTCATCAATTACCATACATATTGACTTTTCCAGATTTTAGAAGTTCTAAACTTTTGAAACTTTATAGAATCTTTCAGTGTTAATTCCCCTGTTTCTCACATATTGCAAACCTTAGCCAAATGGTCAGGTCAAGCTTAAATACTATTTATGTAAAATACTGTAATTGATATTATAATGTAAACACGAAGAAGAATTATATATATTAAAATTGATTGGTTATACGAGATTGAAATTGCAAACCAAAACAAATTAAGGCCTTTTTTCTTTTTTTGATACTATTACAATTACAATCTAATCTAATGCCTTTAATTTCATCATAATATTAATAAACAATAACAAGAAAATGACATTATGTTTTATGCATCATAACAAAGTTCTACACTTATTCCATAAGTAAAACAGAGTATTCTTCTTAATATATAGTACTCCGACATTCTTTGGGCTTATTATCGACAAGCAGCACATACGGCTATGACATTCTTGGCTTTTGGGTCTTTGAGGTACGGCTTGATACTAGGGTCGTTGAGGTGTTGGCAGACGCAGGGCTTGAGATAGGAGCAACACTCGGTGGAAGGATTCCCACCACTTTTGAAGGCTGGGATACATGTATCGATCGCCTTTATGGTACACTCCACTGCCACGGAGTACTGTACATTCACCGCCAGAGTGACAAAGATGCACATGACAATGCTGAAGAAACCAAATTTGTTCATCTTTAAGATTTTGTATGTGTATGCAGTAGTTTGCTTAAGTGAAATATTATTTGTGTGTTTTATGTTTGATGGAAGAAATATTGGCATGGTATTTATAGGCATGTGGGCTATGTTATGGCAAAATTCCATATATGACTTTGAAGCATCATATTAACTTTGTTAAAAATATATGTTGAAGGAAGAAAAACAATGGTACAACTTAAATATATATTCGAAGAATCTAACTGTAAATGTTATTAAAAAAACACTTTCATAATGTAGAAAAATGGAACAAATTTGAATTTGAATAGATATATAGAAGAGAGAGATGAAAATAACAAGAATTTTAAAAGAACTATAAAAGAAAGTTTAGAATAACAAGAATTCTAAAAGATATGGAATAAAAATATACTATGATTTATTTATTATTATTATTATTTTATTTTATTTTATTTTTGGGGAGGGCCAGAGGAGAATGTATATATAATTGAAGTTTATGTATAAAGGATGTAAGTTAAGAGTAGTTTTTCAAAAGTGAAAAATGCAACACAAATTTTGAAAGAAATATAATGGAAAGTTGAGATAACGAGAATTTTAAAAGAAATAAGAAGTAAAGTTGACAATTTTAAAAGAAATGAAAAGGAATTAAAGTAGAATATAACAAGGAATTTGAAAAAAAAATTGAAATGAAAGGCGAAAGTTATATTTAGCAAAATTAACTGATAAATTTGTTAGAACTGATAGCTGTACTTTTCCATTTCAAAATAAGTGAATCCATATTAAATACATAAAGAAAAAATAGATCAAACCCCCCAAACTATTACACTTTTGTGATTATGCCAACTAAACTAATAAATTTGGTGATTAACCCTCGAAACTATTATCCTTTTGATACATTGCCCCCTAAAGTAGATTGTTCAGTTAAATAAATAGATAAAATAACAGTTATACATGTTTTAAATTTAACATATTCAACACATAAAAATATTTATTTATTTAGTGTAGCTAGTTGTTCGTAAATCAGATCAGTTAACCCAGCCAACTGAATGAGAAGCTTTGTTAACATCCGTTGGGGTTGGGCCAAGTGGCCATCCGATTACTCGATCTAACTAACTAGTCAACTGGTCTAATTAAACGCAACTCGATATATCAAACCCAATCAGTTATTGCAACTAGTGTTGGTATATGCTAGCCAAGTTATTAATTTATGTATCAGATGGGGTCTATGAACTTTAGAAAATATTATTATTTTATAATTTTAGCCATGTTATTAATTTAGCACGTTAATGCCAAGTCAGGACCGAAGAAAATTATTATTTTATCTAAGTTATTAAGTTATTCAGGAGTAATTTTTGGAGATTATATTCTAAGACCATCTCCAACCATGAGTCTTATGAGGGTCTTATGCATAAGACCCTCATAAGACTCATGGTTGGAGATGGTAAAAAGTGGGTCTTATCATCTTATGCAAAAGACGAGTCTTCCCACATAAGATGAGTCTTATGCAATATTTTATTATTATCTTATTCTTTTTGCCTTTTTCTTTTTCTTTCCACTTATATCTTCCCTCATGGTTGAATAATGTTAATGAAAAAATAAAGAATAAAAAATGTATAGTTGAGTCTTATGGTTGGAGATGGAGGGGAGTTTGAGTCTTATGGTATTATGAAGGAAAGAATAAAAAATTGAGTTTTGAGTCTTATGGTTGGAGATGGTCTAACGTCATTCATTTGCTCAATTACCATGCATATTGACTTTTCCAGATTTTAGAAGTTCCAAACTTTTGAAATTGTATAGAATCTTTTAGTGTTAATTCCCCTGATTCTGACATATTGCAAACCTTAGCCAAATGGTCAGGTCAAGTTTAAATACTCCCCTCTCTCCCACAGTAAAAATTATCCAGTTTGATTTTTTTCAATCAACAGTTGTCAACTTTAACTCCCGTGTACTCTTATACTATAATGATAAAATATTTAATAAAACTATATTATGAATATTTAGGTTCTATATTTTCATAATATCATTTCATCAAATACTTTATCATTATAGTTTAAGAGTAATCGAGAGTCAAAGTTGAAAATCGTTGACCGAAAAAAGTCAAAATGAGTAATTTACAGTGAGACGGAGGGAGTACTATTTATGTAAAATAGTTGATAAGGGTCCATAACTTTTTAAACCACGTTATCGACTCTAATAACATAATGAACCACGTTATACCATCAATTACAAAAAGAACCACGAACTTGACCATTTCACGCTCTAGGCACTGTTCCTTATTCAATTTTTTGGGCAACCAAACAGCCTTAGTTAAAAAAATAAAAAAAAATAAAATAACATAATTAAAAATAATAAAATAAAATAAAAATAATTTAAAAAACCGATCTTCTTCTTCTCTAGCTCCGGTACCGCAAAAAAATTTCCGGTACCGTAGATCCGGCAAGCTCTAGCCGGAGCTCTGCAAGCTCCGGCCAGAGCTTGCAAATCTCCGATCGGAGCTTTGTAGGCTCCGATCTTGAGCTTAAAAATAAGCTCCAGATCGGAGCCTGCAAAGCTCCGATCTGGAGCTCTTAGCTCCGGCCTGGAGATTTTAGCTCTAGATCGGAGCTTACAAAGCTACGAGCTTTTAGCTCTAGCTCGGAGCCTACAAAGCTCCGATCTGGAGCTTGCACAACTCCGGTACCGGAATATTTATTCCGGTACCGGAATTAGAGAAGAAGAAGAAGTTTAGAAAAAAAATAAAAGAAAAAAGAATTTGAAGGAATAAAAAATTTAGAAGAAAAAATAATTAGATAAAGAAATAAATAGTTAGGTCATGTTTGGTTTGCACTTTTTGTGCGTATGACATTTCTGTAAATAATGCATGGTCAACTCTGAAAATGTGATTTTTAGTCTTAAATGTAATTGTGGACATGCATATTGAGGTTATTTTTTAGAAGCCTTTTCTTAACGTGGTCTTTTAATCAATTTTATCTAGTTGATAATATAACGAAGAAGAATTATATATATTAAAATTGATTTGGTTATACGAGATTGAAATCGGAAACCAACACAAATTAAGGCCTTTAATTTCATCATAATATTAATAAATACTAAACAAGGAAATGACATTATGTTTTATGCATCATAACAAAGTTCTACACTTATTCCATAAGTAAAACAGAGTATTCTTCTTAATATATAATATATAGTACTCCGACATTCTTTGGACTTATTAATGACAAGCAGCACATACGGCTATGACCACCTTGGCTTTTGGGTCTTTGAGGTACGGCTTAATATGAGGGTCGTCGAGGTGCTGACAGAAACAGGGCTTGAGATAGGCACAACACTCGGTGGAAGGATTCCCACCACTTTTTAAGGCTGGGATACATGAATCCATCGCCTCCATGGTACACTCCACTGCCGCGGAGTACTGTACATCCACCACCAGAGAGACAAAGATGCACATGATGGCAAGGCAGAAGAAACTAGATTTGTTCATCTTTAAGATTTTTTATGTAAATGCAGTAGTGTGCTTAAGTGAAATATTTTGTGTATTTTATTGATGGAAGAAATATTGGCATGGTACTTATAGGCATGTGGGCTATGTCATGGCAAAATTCCATATAGGACTTTGAAGCATCATATTAACTTTAAAAAAAAAAATGTTGAACGACGAAAAAACATGGTACAACTTAAAAAGTTTTTTGCTGCTTCAAAAAATAAAATGGTACAACTTAAATGTATATACGAAGAATCTAACTATAAATGTTATTAATAAAACACTTTCATAACATAGAAAAATGAAATACAAATTTGAATTTGAATAGAAATATAGAAGATAGAGATGAAAATAACAAGAATTTTAAAAGAACAATAAATGAAAGTTGGGATTTTCTATTATCAGCTCGGGTTCGTACCGACCTGAACTTAGGTCTTCATTGGATGATTGCCATGTGGCGCATGATTCAATCCAATCCATTCTTTTAGGTTCAAAGCCATTTTTAGTCTAGTTTTTAGTACGACTGATTATAATTTTATTTTTTAATAATTAAATTATTTTAGTTGACCGTAATGCCCATCTAATAGAATTATTTTTTGTTAAATAGATAATCTGAATTCATATAATATTACAGATATATAACCGTTTAATAATTATCTATTAATCACAAAACAAAGAATGTCGATCGACATTTATCTGGACCTTACATTACAAATCCATAACATAAATGTAGATCGACTTTTAAACCTTACAAGTGATTTTCTTCCATTTTATCTTACGATTGTGAGAGCCTTTCATTACAAATTCATTTGATCTAATTAATTACAAATGCTTTTGTTTCATTCTATTTTTGTAAACGGAGTCAAAAGCTTTAACAAATTATATAAAGATAAACTCCTTTATAATTATAAGCTTCAGAACAAATCCTGCGGTAGAAACCAATTGTCATGAAGAACCCTAACCCTAATTTAATTTAATGGACAATTTCTCCAGCAACATTCGCAGCTTCAAGTTCAAATAAACTGAAGTTAATCCTTTTTTTTTCGATTTGAAGATGAAATTCATACGATTTAAAGTTTATTGTAATACTAGACGTTCTCGAATGTGTGATTCGGTTTCGCCGACTTGCCAAACATTAGAAAAGGGTTAAGTAAGAGATGATGACGACAAACTGAATAACATTTGATGAAGACAAATTAAGCAAGAGAGATGTTGAAGAAATTGTGATATCGATGAAAGGAGGAGGAGGTCTAGAATTAGACTTAACTCTGTGTTTTAATTTATGTATTTGGAGACGGATGATGATATTAATTAGTTTGTTTGATTTCATTTGGGGAGAAAGCAGGTTTTTGGTAAACAATATAAATAATATAATAATGACATGATATCTTTAATTTAGCAATGGGTTAGAATCGTACATTGTTATTTATAATTAATAATAATTTAAATAATAATATATAATTTTAAAAATTTAAAGATCATAGTGGTGACACATGTCAATCATTTAGTGGAGACCTATGTTTAGGTCTGTTCCAAGCCGATCTGAAAATAGAAAAGTCCAAAATAGTTGATTTCATGTCTAAAATGTTAGTTTCAGAGATAACAAGTTGATTTCACAACCTTAGTGATAGTATCACGGATCTGTTTTCCCAAAATAAGCGTATTAGGTACCAACACCACCGCCGGAAACCTCCAACAACACCACCATAACCTCCATCAAGCACTACCACTACCACAATCTCCAAAACCAACAAACTAAATGACCAAAAAAAAAATCCCTATCGAAAAGCAATGCCCGACAAACTTATAAGGAATCGAAAAACATCCAAGACCAAAAGCTTACGGCTACAATTTAGAACCTTCAACATCGCCTAAGCAACAACAGGAGCCGACAAGGGAACCATCACCAAACAAAACGTGGCCACCAACCCAACCGAAACGTTCCAAGTCAACAAAATGGAACTGTAATATCCAAAACTTAGTAGGATACGTAGAATAGAAAGCATGTCTTCTACATTCAATTTGGCACAACTGGTTCAGTACATAAATACACAAATTGACGTCAAAATCTATTGGTCGATCCAAGTCCCACGCTTACCGGCAAGCTATTCTGGTACGGTTGCTTCGCAATTGCGACGGAGATGGTGACTTGGTCTCTGCAGCTTTTACAATCAATCGATTACAATCGATTCAATCTAAGGTAAAAAGAGCAAAGGGGGTGGAGTTAAAGAAGATACGTATAGTACTGTGTGATTTGGGGATTGAAGAAAAGGAGATCAACATTATATTAGAAAAATAGAATGGGTGTAATGATGTTAGAAAGTGAGACTTAGTTGATGTATGGTTAGAGAGTTGTCCTTAATTGTTATGTTTTATTGTTTTTAACACCTATATGTAATTTTTCTAAAGTGAAAAATGTAACACGAATTTAGAAAGAAATATAATGGAAAGTTGAGATAACGAGAATGAGAATATTAAAAGAAATAAGAAGTAAAGTTGAGAATTTTAAAAGAAATAAGAAGGAATTAAAGTAGAATATAACAAGGATTGTGAAAAAAGAAATTGAAATGGAAGGCAAAAGCTATATTAAGCAAAATTAACTGATAAATTTGTTAGAACAGATATGGTTGATAAGTTAACTCGTACTTTTCCATTTCAAAATAAGTGTATTAAACATATAAATGTAATAATTAGTAATGAAGTGGGAGTAAGGAATGACCAATAAACATATGGATACAAATATTGATACGGTTAATTAGGAGAAAGATCGGTGAATACGTAGAGTAAAAAAAAGGATGTAGATAAATTAGAGAGTTTAATTTCGTAGTACAATGGATGTTGAGTACCTTTTTAATATAACCAAAAAAAAAAAAAACACTACAGAGTTGCTAACGGATGGACAACTCACTAAAGATCATGGAACATGCATGGCAACTAACGTTGAAGAAGAAACTAGTGTTGTATTGAAAACTATTACTCGAAAAGCAAACAAAAAAAAAAGTACATGCGACAATGACATCAAATAATGTTCTATTACAATACGATACCTCTACGTATGAACTTTTAGGTGCACTCATAAAACTTACAAATCATATCCAATGAATCATAAATTTAAAAAAGAAACAATTATCTTGAGAATCATTTCTCATGAAACTCATTGTAATTGAGTTACATATATTTTTTTTTAATGAAAGAAGTAGTAAGTTATTAATTTATATATCGGATGTAACCTATACAAAATTCTTATAATTTTTTATACAGGTTATTAATTTAGCACGTTTGTCACTCCGGATTTTCTACGATTGAAAATCCTATCCAAGTAGGAATAGTAGAAATTTATTATGTTATCCAAGTTATTAATTTATCTAGAATTAATTAATAGAGTTTCTACGTGTACTTCATTCATTTGCTCAATTACTTTTGAAACTTTATAGAATCTTTCGGTGTTAGTTCCCATGTTTATGACATATAGCAAACTTAGTCAATGGGTAAGGTCAAGTTTTAAATATTACTTCCTCCTCCGAACACCTTATAGTTTCACACTTTATTTTTGTTGATTTTTTTATGTTCAGTTTGACCTCAAATTAATCATAATTGATAAAGGAAAATGTAATTAAACTTAAAAGTTATATTATACAAATATAATAAGTATACTTTCTGTTAAACTTCATCCCACATCGCTTGAGAATAGAACTTGAAATCAACATATAAGATTGAATAACATTCTCCCTTCACAAGGCCTTTTCAGAGAAGATGACCCAATTCAGGGGCGAACGCAGAAAATGTAGTTAGGGGAACACAATTTTTTTAAATTAAATTACACTTTAGAAACAAAGATGCCATATATTAAATTTAATTGCAAAATAAGTTTAAACTTTTTTTAAAGTGAATTTTCAATAACTAGAGTTTATTGTAAATTAACTTAATTTATAAAATATCAATAATGCTATCAATAAAAAGTCATAATGTTAAAGATTTTTTCATCCGGTAAATAAAAATTTTAGTTTAGTTATCACGTTACCATAGGCCACACATACCATAGTATGATCAAATATACTTTATTAATATTTCTCACATGCATATACAAAATCATACATAAACAAAAAAAGTTAACTAAAAGTTCAATCCAAAATTAAATAAAAAATGAAATCTTGAAAGAATGAAAAAAATATACATGTTTTATAAATAAAAATGTGCTCCTAAAACCCAAAAAGAGAAAAAGTAAAAGAAAAAGAACAATTTTTTTGCATAACACTGAGTCTGAGTGCTCCCCCAAACCCAAAAAAAGTGAAAAGAAATAAAAATTAAAAGATTCAATAATAAGTGATATGCTTGGTTCGATAATATAGTTTTATTATTGAATCTTTTTATAATTTTAATATAATTCAGAATATTTTTCTGAACACTTTCATAATATAATTTTTTAAATTATTTTTTTCGCAACGAGTTATTATCAATTTGAAATCAAACCAGGCACCGAAAAGACAACAAAAATAAAGTGAAAAACTATAAACTGTACGGAAGATGTATATATTTATGTAAACTAATTGATAATATAATGTAAACACGAAGAAGAATTATATTAAAATTGATCGGGTTATAAGAGATTGATATTGCAAACCAAAACAAATTAAGACCTTTAATGTCATCATAATATTAATCAAAACACAAACAAGAAAAGGACATTATGTTTTATGCATCACAATTCATAACAAATGTTCTTCACTTCTTCCATAAGTAAAACAGTTTATTCTTCATAATATATAGTACTCCAAATTTCTTTGGGCTTATTATCGACAGGCAGCACATACGGCTAGGATCTTCTTAGCTTTTGGGCCTTTGAGGTGCGGCTTGATACGAGGGTCGTTTAGTTGCTTGCATAAGCAGGGCTTGAGATAGGCGCAACACTCGTTGGAAGGATGCCCACCACTTCTTAAGACTGGGATACATGAATTTATCGCCTTCAGGGTACACTCCACTGCCGCGGAGTACTGTACCTCCACCACTAGAGTGACAAAGATGCACAGGATGGCAAGGCTAAAGAAACCAGATTTGTTCATCTTTAAGATTTTGTATATATATGGAGCAATGTGCTTAAGTGAAATATTTGTGTGTTTTATATATTTGATGGAAGAAATATTGGCATGGTATATATAGGCAGACATGTGGGCTATGTCATGGCTAAATTCCATATAGGGCTTTGAGGCATTAATTAACTTTAATAAAAATATATTTTGAAGGAAGAAAAAAAGGGTACAACTTAAAATGTATATATATGAAGAATCTAACTATGTGAGTCATAAGGTGGTGTGGTGGTAAGGAGTTGGAGCAGTGAAAGAAGAAGTGCATGGTTCAATCCATGACGGTGTAGGAGTAGTTGAAATATTTGTCGTTTAAAAAAAAAAAGAATCTAACTATAAATGTAAAAAATAAAAAATAAAAAAACCTTCAGAATGTAGAAAAAGGGAATAAAAATTTGAATTTGAATAGAAATATAGAAGAGGCAGATGATAATAACAAGAATTTTAAAAGATCCATAAAAGAAAGTTTAGAATAACAAGAATTCTAAAAGAAATGAAATAAAAATATACAATGATTTATTTATTTTTTAGGAGAGGGGGAATGTATAGTTAAATTGTAAAGTATGTAAGTTAAAAAGTAGTTTCTCAACGGTGGAAAATGTAACAAAAATTTAGAAAGAAATATAATGGAAAGTTGAGATAAGAGCATTCACAACAGTTTTCCTATAAAAATTTTCCTAAATTCGTTTTAAACTCGTTCCCTATAATATTTTAAGTACGGATTTAACAATTCACTAAAATCAGATTCCCTTTTAGTGATTTAATATAAATATAAATAATAATTTTAATAACTACACATTCTAAATATACTATATGAATTAACTATTAATGCACTAAAAACGTTTTAGGCATGCACAAGTTTAGGCATGTGAAGAGTGTTCCCTATTTATTTAGGTGATCCGCACAAGTTTTAGGGAATCTGATTTGTTAAGATTTTAACACATATTTTAATTTTTTGTCAATATTTAAACAAAAAGACAATTTAGGGAAGCTGTTGTGAATGCTCTAACGAGAATTTTGAAAGAAATAAGAAGGAATGTTGAATATAAAGGATTGTGAAAAAAAAAATGAAATGGAAGGCAAAAGTTATGTTTGGGAAAAATTAACCGTTAAATTTGTTAGAACGGATAGCTAATAAGAGCACTCCTTATGGAGGTTTCTTTGGAGCTTATTTGAGGCTTTTTAATCCCAATAGAAGTCCTAAAATATCTTAAACGGGGACTTCTTAGGGGCTACTACTATTAGTAGTAGCCCATGACAAAGAGCTACTAATTAGTAGCCCCAAAAGAAACCTCAAATATGGGACCCACGAGGAAACCTCCAAACAATATGTACTACTCTCTCCCATTTTTACTCTATATGTAGAATATGGGACCCACAATAAAGCCTCAAATAAACTCCAAACCATTGGAGACTTCATTTGTGAGGAGCTTTTTTTAAGCTTTTAATGATTAAAAGTCTCCAATATTTAAGCCCCAACCATAAGGAATGCTCTAAGTTTTTCTTTGAAACAGCCGAACTAACCTATTTTATTCTTACTCTAACACCACTCCTTAACCACTCTAAATATACTAAACCCCCATATGCCTCCGTCGGGGTTCTAACCCCAACCTCTCCTTGCTACTCCAATATTCTTACCACTCATCCACGTTTATAACTTCTTGATAGCTAATAAGTGAAGTTTTAAGCTTTATCTATGATAGTGTTTTGTTGCATGTACTTTCTTATTGTCATTAGTTTTATTATTATTATTATTATAAAAAACAAACAATGAAAGTTTACACGAAATTAGAGGGCAGCCGAGAAACAAGCTGTGCCCCCACTCCCTTAGCAATATCAAAACTAATCCTAGGAAAAATATGATGAGCAGCACGCGCTCCAGTATCTTGAGCCAAAGCGAAACCCCGGACTCTGACAAGCAACTCAACAACATCAACACCCAACTCCCCAAGTGTCGAGAAAGAGAAAGGAAGGAATCCATACCCCTTAGATGCACACAATAAGTCCCGATACTTCCCACACTTGCGTTTGGCAGCATCAACAATCGCATGTCCGGGCACAAAGTCGACCATCCCAGACCGAGTCAAAGGGGAAGACCCGGTCAGATCCACACATACATCCTGCTCCCTATCCCAAGCATAAAGGAGCATGTCTGCAGGACGGAGGGACCTGTCACTCCCGTCGCTCAAACCAATATCCACTTCCTTACCAGCAGAGATGCCAGATCGAAAACAGACATCCAAGAGAGTGTCACGAACGAGGTTATGTCGGTGCTTGATACCCACCACCCCAGCACACGACACCGCATGATCACCAAACATATCCCCATCAAAAACCTGAGAGCAAGCAGAGCAGGGCGTGGACATCAGGAACAAAGCAACACCAAGCCGATAACCCGGAACACACCTGTAGGTGGCTTGCATGGGCAAAGTCAGATATTTATGTTGACACGTGCTTAATTTAACCAATTAAGCCTGAGAAAAATTCTACGCCGTTTTTTTTTGATATAATACATGCATAATGCAGATTATATTGAATAATAATAATAATTATAAACATTCCTCGGTCTCTGAAAGACTCTTTCATTTTTAATCGACTAGTTTAGGGTCTATTATTTAACATCATAAATTATCTTGGAAACATAATTTTAAAATTATCATAAAAGTACAACGATCCTATATACTTGCATAGTGGTTTTCTAGTTTTCATGATAAGTTAGTAGTTAATCGGTGATCAAATGTACCGCAGAAAATTTTAATAAAAGTGAAATATACAAATGATTCAGAGGAATAATATGAAGGCTCAACAATCTTTGCAAGTTAATGGGCATTGATTGAATTCAAAACTCCAACCTATGCCATATGAAATAATACGATGAATAGTCGCGTCGTAGTACTTATTTCTTCTACACACACACATCCTTTTATACATCAGATTCGTCCCAGTCTTCTGGTCTTATGTAATCGCAACTCGCTAAGTCAGAATCAATCAGCTCCAAGCTTGGGAGATTTGAACCTGGCGAAGTTGGGATGACCTGGCCCTGACAGCTTCAAGAGGCATCAACCATCATACCAATCGATCAGGGTCCCTGCCATAGTATTAACCGGTTCACCCTCTTAAAATGTATAGCTAGGTATATCTCTTGTTTGTCCCTGGGAATCCTAAACCCGTCAATTGCCATATGTTATGTCATTGACAAAATCACACCCAAAAGCCAGCTAATCTGTCCAGAAACAGAGACGTACGAAATGCCTTCATTTCCAGAAACATATTGGGCCATTCATTGAAAAGTAAAAAGTTAATGTGAATTTGTTTTCTGGAATGTAATAATTGAAAAAGTTGATATTAATATGTTTGTCATGTTGCTAAATTTTGGGAAGAATAAAACTTATCGCCAGATTGAGTCTTAACTTAAGACTCTCCTAAATTAAATTTTGCTACCATTTTCAAGGTATGGGACACTTCAAAATGTGGCAAAGAGATTCTCACGGCTTACAAGCATCATCATAGAAGTTCAATATTTTTGTTTTTATTATATTTTTCAAAGAGATGTTCCGTTGCTGAAAGCGAAATTAAACCATCGGAGTTTGTTAGCTAGACAGTTCGAGTAAAAAATGATAACGTTTTGATTATGACAAACTAACAAATACTCGCATATGCATACTAGAGTCAAACGGTGATCTTGAGTATGCCCGTTTCATTACTTTTCTGGGTAATTTTCATTTGCTTTAGTTTCATCGTTTGTAATGGTTTGGGTGTGGAGCTTTGAAATTTTATGATTGTGCAAATCTTGTGCACACATTGCTCTTGTAATTTGTTTTGATATTGGAATAAAATCTTTACCGTTTCCAAAACAAATACTCGCAGATATAACCAAAAAGGATAAAGGTATAGGAACACTTATGCACTCTCGTATAACAGTTTTTTGTGATGAAAATTTTCTGGAGGCAAGTTTTCTGCATGTAAAATGATTGATAACATAATGTAATTAAAGTTAAACACAAAGAAGAATTATATTAATATTGCTCTGATTATACGAGATCGAAATTTCAAACTAAGACAAATCAAGCCTTTAGTTTCATCATAATATCAACGAATAAACAAGAAAAGACATTTTGTTTGATGCATCATAACAATTAACAAAATGTTCTTCACTTATTCCATAAGTAGAATCGTTTATTCTTCACAATATATATAGTACTCCAAATTTCTTTCCGTTTATTATGTTCAACAGCTTGGAATAGTGACACCACATTTCTTTATGACGTTCTGGACTTTTGGGTCGTTGAGGTACGCCTTGAAACGGGGATCGTTGAGGTACTGGCAGAAGCAGGGCTCCTGTTCCTTGAGATGGGCACAACACTCGCTGGAAGGATCCCCACCACTTGTAAAGGCAGGGAAACATGAACTCAGCGCCATTACATTACAGTCCACTGCCGTGGTGTATTGTACCTCCACCACCAGAGTGACAAAGATGGACAACATGGCAATGCTTAAAAAACTCGATTTGTTCATCTTTAAGATTTTGTATGTATATGCAGTAGTGTGCTAGTGTGCTTAAGTGAAATGTTTTTGTGTTTATGTTTGATGGAACGCATATTGGCCTGGTATTTATAGGCAGGGCGGAAGTGAGGGGGGAAAATTTATTGCCGGTGGGCTAAGATAAGGGCAAATTCTTTATGAAACTTTGAAGCATCAACTTTAACGAAAAAAGAAAAGAAAAAAAAAAAGAAGAAGTTTAATGGTAGGGAAAAAGACAAAAGGATGAATCAACAACTCACAATTAACCAATTCATTGGAGGAAATGGACATAACCAACTCAGATAAAGGACTAAATAATTTTGAATTTTGATATTAGATACTCGCCTATTCCATCTAAATCTTGTCATATACTTCGTATATCGCAAGATTGAGTTTGAGTCATAACTTAAGACTCTCTTAAATTAAAATATACTGCCATTTCAGCGTATGGGACACTTAAAATGTGGCACAGAAGAGATTCTCGCTGCTTACAAGCATTATCATAGAATTTCAATGTAAAATGATTGTAATTGATCTGATCGATCATACGAGATCGAAATTTCAAACCAAAACAAATTAAGCCTTTAATTTCATCATAATATCAATAAAAAAACAAGAAAAGACATGTTTGATATGCATCATAACAATTAACAAAATGTTCTGCATTTCTTCCATAAGTATAATCGTTTATTCTTCATAATATATAATACACCAAATTTCTTTCGGTTTATTATGATCAACAGCTAGGAATTGCGATGCCACATTTCTTTAGGATGTTCTTGACTTTTGGGTCGTTGATGTACGGCTTGAAACGGGGGTCGTTGATGTACTGGCAGAAACAGGGCTCTTGTTCCTTCAGATGGGTGCAACACTCGCTGGAAGGATCTCCACCACTTGTAAAGGCTGGGAGACATGAACTTAGCGTCGTCGGGTTACAGTCCACTGCCGTGGAGTAATGTACCTCCACCACCAGAGTGACAAAGATGCACAACATGGCAATGCTGCAAAAACTAGATTTGTTCATCTTTTAAGATTTGGTATGTATATGCAGTAGTGTGCTTAAGTGAAATGTTTGTGTGTTTATATTTGATGGAAGGCATATTGGCATGTCATTTATAAGCAACGCTGAAACGAGAGGGGAAACTTTATTTCGGGTGAGCCAACATACGGCTAAATTCTTTAAAGGACTTTGAAGCATTAACTTTAACACAAAAGATATTATTTTTTCTTAATAAGATAGGAAAATGGAATACAAATTTGAATAGAAATAAAGAGGAGGGATGAAAATAACAAGAATTTTAAAAGAAATATCAAAGAAAGTTTAGATAACAAAAATTCTTACAAAAAGAGAGAATAAAAATATACTATGATTGATTTAATTAGGGCTGAATTGGGGGTGGTGGTGTTGAAATTGTATAGTTAAAGTGTAAAATATAAATGATGTAATTATGAATCTAAAAGTATTTAAAAAAAGTGGAAAATAACATAAAAATAAAGGAAAGTTGAATATAAAAAGAATATGGAATTTTTACATGTCAATCTATATATTTTCTATAATATATAAAAGTAGAGTAGACATTCTAAAAATATCAATCAATCGAAATGTTTTATTAAAATTTGTGCTTATTTGTTAATTTCTCATTTAATTAATTGGAATAAATTAAAAACATTCCCTTGAAAAACATTGATTAAAAGTGGGTAGAATACAGTTAAAATTCAATTAAGCATATAAATCAAATTCAAAATATAATATTCGATGCGTATGCCTGAAAATAAACATGTACAAAACTGAAATTGACCTATAAGAACTATAATGTCTTTAATTTTGTGAGCCCATATCCATCAGTTAAAACGTAATAAAACCAAAAATACTCTCTCTCTCTCTCTCTCCCCCCTACCACATCAGTTTTCTACTCAACGGAACCCAAACACCACAAACCCTCTTCAACAGTTGAAACCCAACAGAATCCATTATTTAAGTTCTTTTCTCATTTCTTTTTTAAACTCATTCTTTATTTCATTTTATCACCATTAATTAATAATAATAACATCACATTAATTTTAAAAACTAAAATACATAAATAAAAATTACAAAAAGATTAAAAATTTAAAAACATACTAGTAGAAACTAAAACTACCACGATAACATAAAAATATTTCGTATTATATAAAGTATTATATAAAAGTACTACTTTTTGTTAATGCCTAAAAGTTCACGTGTTTCATTGTACTCGATCGTCTCAACTTCACTAACCAGTGCTCCTTCATCCACCACAATAGTTTTGTGATTTTGGAAGCCTAGGGGACATGGTATTTATGGTAATTATTATTATACAAAATTTAGAAGTAAAAAAAAAAGTTTATGCCGTGCAATTTGCGCGTCCAAAAGGTAGGCTCATGTTTCCTTGACAAAATTTACTCTTATTCCAGTATATTTCAATATGGTGGGCAGCTTATTTCATGCATCAAAACGTGAAAACACAACAACGGAATGGGACCAGTCACAATTTAAGCGTTCAGCGCTGGCCTGTCGTGACAGTACTGTCTTGATGTATTGGCAAAAGCAGGGTACCACCTCTGCTCTCAGCCGGTCGTGACACTGTCTTGAAGCCGGTGCTAAGCCTTGCATGGATGGATGAGAGGCAGGGGCTCAGCGTCATCACATTGCAATTCACCGACACGGTCAGCTGTACCTCAGCCACCAGCATAATAGCCAAGCAGAACAGGGCGATGCTTGCTACACTGGATGCTTTAGCCATTTTTATAATACAGTAATTGAGTTGATTTAAGGTTTTAAAGTTTGTGAAATGTGAAGATGGCTGTGTATTAAACTATCATGAATTGGTGTGGGTATTTATTACCTAAACAAATGAAGTGAAATGGCCCTGATCCACCGAAACAAAATTAAGATAAGAATACCAACAGATTAAACTTCTTCAAGACGACTTCACTAAATTTAGCACAGGAGACCTTTTTGTTTGTCTTTAACTAGAGATACTGTGTATCTGTTGCACTTGATAACTACTGAATGTACTATTCATCAATTTAATTCGGTTGGTTAACTACTTTTTAAGCATTAACTTAATTAAAAAAATATAACTTAAATGTATGCAATAATATAGTTTTTTTTTTTTTAAACAGCATATATATACAACTACTCCTACACCAAAACCCGCCTTATGTTGTCTTCGTTAGGGATCGAACCCTACACAGCTTTCACCAACCCAAAGTCATTTCCACTCGACCACCTTATAACTCTGTAGATGTATAATTTATTGATACAAACACAAATGAAGTAATTAACCTTGAATTTATTTTCATCAGAAAATCTCGAGAAAATTAACAAAACAACAAACGACCATTACAAATTTTTAAGCCTCCATAACACTTTAAGCTCAAAGTCAGTCGATCATTAACAAGAAGCGGCGGGCGGCATGACAGGGATCCCACAGGTGGTAGCGACTTTGTTGGCATTAGGAGAGCCGATGAGCGGACTGAGAACGGGATTTTTGAGGTACTCACAAAAGCAGGGAACTTGCGACTTCAGCTTGTCGCAACACTCTTTCGACGGATCTGCCCCGTCTTGAATTGCTCCTAGGCAAGGGCTTAGCTCCATGGGGTTACACTCTGCTGCCACCACATTTTGTACCTCCGTCACTAGCAACGCAAACAAGCACAACATAGCTATAGTAATGCATGCCAAACTGAACTTCATCTTCTTGATCGGAATATTGTTCATGTATATTTGAACAAAAAAAAAGTGGTTTGTCAGTTTGTAATAAGTTAAAGAACCAAAAGAGTTTTGTGATTTTGGAGGACTAGGGGACATGGTATTTATAGTGAATAAATTATACAAAATGTAGAAGTACAAAAAAAAATTGTTGGAAAAATTACAAATTAAAAAATGTTGGAAAAATTACAAAAAGTCGAAGTAAAAAAAAAATGATTATGCCGTGCAATTTGCGTGTCCAAGGTAGGTTCATGTTTATCCTTGACAAAAGTTTACTCTTTTTTCCGACATATCGCACAATATGGTGGACAGCTTATTTTATCAAAACGTGAAAACACACAACGGAATGCATCGGACTGGGACCAGTCACAATTTAAGCGTTGGCCTTGATTTTCAGGATCATTACTAACTTATGATTTAATCCGATTTTTTTACCATCCTATTCCATTAACATCGTTCTACAAGATCAAAACTCTTGTGTGTTTCTATCCCATATCGATGTTGTTAGAAATGCAACTAAATTCCCAACTCGCTACATAACAAAATATGAATGGATACGTGAGACGAGGACTTTCGCAAGTAACACAATAATGTCGAAATTACAATAACTTTTTTTTTAATGGCGAAATTACAAACAACAGTGAAACTGTACAAGTTCTTCTTTTTTTTCTTTAGTTCTTATTTAAAATAGGAAATCACAAGATATTCAATATATAACATTTTATTTTATTACAACAGAGCTAAATTCTTCTTCTATTCTTCATCAGCAAAGTCTAAACACTCGGTGGATTTTAGCACTTAGGCCTAGGGAGAGCGCACGTGGCAGCGACCCTCCTTGCGTTGGCTGTGTCGATGTAAGGCCTGAGGAGGGGGTTATTGATGTATTGGCAAAAGCAGGGCACCTGTGCTCTCAGCCGGTCGCAACACTGTCTTGAAGCCGTTACTAAGCCTTGCATGGATGGGAGGCAGGGGCTCAGCGCCATCACATTGCAATTCTGCGACGCGGTCAGCTGCACCTCAGCCACCAACATAATAGCCAAGCAGAACAGGGCGATGTTTGCTACACTGGATACTTTAGCCATTTTTATAATACAGTAATTGAGTTGATTTAAGGTTTTTAAAGTTTGTGAAATGTGAAGATGGTTGTGTATCAAACTATCATGAATTGTGTGGGTATTTATTGACTAACAAATGAAGTGAAATGGCCCTGATCCACCGAAACTAAATTAAGATAAGAATACCAACAGATTAAACTTCTTCAAGACACCTTCACTAAATTTAGCACAGGAGACCTTTTTGTTTGTCTTTAACTAGAAATACTACTTATTTGTTGCCCTTGATAACTACTGACTGTACTATTCATCAATTTAACTCGGTTTTTTAAATGTTAACCATATGAACACAATTACGTCCTCTAATAAGAAATGTAAGATGCATGATAATGTTAAAATATGTCCAGTCGGTTAGATCCAGTACGCTTTAAGATGAACTATGTCGATCTTGGACATAACATTATGAAGTTCGAATAGTCTTCGAACCTACTACATGTCAAAACCTTGTGATCAACATCATGACAGATCAAAGCTCAACATCGAAGAATACCCCACAAATATACTAAATGTACACTCTGACATTGTTACACCAAACGTACAATCAAGAATCAGATTTCCTAAAACAGAAAGTTGGCAAGTCTGTTAAGCTGTGAAACAGAGGAAAAAGTACGGCGCTGTGAATTCTCCGTCTCCGGTCATCTGTTGCATCAATTGAATGAGGGGAAGTAACGTTCCTGCATCATCTGTATAAAGCCCTTTATCAATTCCGTTCGATTGATATTGTTGTATCAGATTGACAACTCAAATCCCTAGTTTCAGTTTCTTTTCTCCAAAACCTAATTCGTTCTTTCTAATTTGTTTCTGTAAAATTGTTCTTGATTTGTTAACAGAAAATCTCAGTTTCTCCATTCAAATGAACTGCAAAACTTACAGAGAATGACAATGATGTCTCCAAGATTCGAATTTCCACAACAGGGACTTATAGACTAGAGTTATATGCCCCTGGTAAAGACAACTCCACTTGGAATGCAACTATATATATTTTGCTCAACATAAGAAATCATTTTCTGTACAACTCCACTTCAGATTTTTACACAAACATCCCCCGAGTAATTAATGGTCAATTACACAAATATTAGTGGTTGGCGCTGGGCTTATCCCCTTCTCGAGGCCCTGGTGGTTGGCGCTGCTGCTTGTCTCCTTCTTTGGGCCCTCGTGGTTGGAGTCGTGGCTTGTCTCCCTCTCGAGGCCCTGGTGGTTGGCGCCGCAACTTGTTTCACTCTCGGAGCCCTGGTAGTTGGCGTTGCGGCTTGTCTCACTCTCGGGGCCCTGGTGGTTGGCGCTGCGGCTTGTCCCCTTCTCGAGGCCCTAGTGGTTGGCGCTGTTGTTTGTCCCCTTCTCGAGGCTCTGGTGGTTGGCGCTGCATCTTGTCCCCTTCTCGAGGTCCTGGTGGTTAGCGATGTTGTTTGTCCCCTTCTCGCGGCCCTGGTGGTTGGCGTTGCTGCATATCCCCTTCTTGCGGCCCTGGTGGTTGGCGTTATGGCTTGTCTTCTTCTTGAGGCCCTAGTGGTTGGCGCACTAGCAGGCGCGTTGATTCCCACATTAGTTGGAGCAGGGGCTGGGGCTACTTTCCTCTTTTCAGGAGCCTTGATGGTTGGCGGCGACGCACTAGCAGGTGCGTTGATTCCCACATTAGTTGGAGCTGGAGCTGGGGCTAGTTTCCTCTTTTCAGGAGCCTTGATGGTTGGTGCACTAACAGGCGTGTTGATGCCCACATTGCCTGGTGCGGGTTCCAGGCCCCTTGACCTTATCTTTGTGCTCTTGGCTGCTGCCAAATGAGCGGTGCAAAGAGAAAGAATTACAAATAAGGCCAGTATCACAGGGGTTCTGGCGGATGCCATATATGAGAAAAGAAAAAGATAGTTGTTTTTCTTTTAATTTCGTATTTAGGACTGAGTGTGCATTTGAGTAGGTGGATTTGGATGGGTAGTTATACATGTTTCTATGGATGGGTTGAAAGCACATACATAATTGTCGTAAATTGGATCAGTTTACTTGGCTCTCCCAAGTCCCATTAATTGATCCCTTCTCCTACGACATTCTGGGATGGATGGGCCACAGCAGTTTGGTTTCTTTAGTCTAATTAACTCATATGGTAAGTTTCCGTGGATGTTGACCATCTTAATTTAGTAAAACACTAAATATACTTAATCATTACTCCCTATGTTCCATAATAATCTTACTAACTTTCTTTTTTTGGCGTTACATTAAAATCTTCCTAACCCAAAAATAAAATGGAAAGTTTTTAATCCCACTAACCAATAATTTATTGTTTCTCTTTCCTACTTTATCATCAATTTATACCTTCTATTTCATACTTTATCAAATATTTACAACTTTATCAATATAATACACCACACAATCTAATATTATATTATTATTATTCCTTAAATGAAGAGAAAGTGTTCCCTTAGGAAGCTTCAAATGAACCAGATGGAGTAATAATACTAATGTTTGACTGCGATTTCAAAAGCATACTAAGACCATCTCCAATCCACAAACTCTAGTTTATACCACGTCAGCATTCCACTCACATCTAACTCTATCATATTCTTCATCTCCGACCCTCATACTCTATCTTACCCATATTTTCCTTTTCTTTAAACTACTTTATTATTTTTTCATTTCTTTTAAAACATTATACTTCATATTATTTAAATGTTATTAATTCATTAAAATAATATAAAAATAAAATAACGTAAAACTTCATACTTCATATTCTTTGAATGTCATTAATTAATTAAATTAACATAAACTTAAAATAACATAAAACTTCATACTTTATATTATTTAAATGTCATTTTCTATTGATTTAAAATATTTTATAAATTTAATAATTGATATTTCAATATAATTTATCAATAATGAAATACATAAATAATAAATAATAAATAAATAAAAAGAAAACGGAAATTAAAATATAAGACAATTAAAAGAAAAATACATAAGAATAAAATAACAAAAAATAAAAAGGAAAAAGTAAAAAGAAAAAAAATAATAAAAGAACACAACTAACGCGTTTGGATGGATGGAGGGACATGTATGGCCAGCAAACCGTTTTTACAAACTCTTAAAAACCTGGATGGAGTAGGTCGAATAATCATTAGTTTGGGTAATCATAGAAACAAACCACGGCTGGTTCGATAAAGGAGTCTTTCCTCTTCTTTTGCCTCCCTGAACTTGCGAAATAATCCTGTATTTAATTTGGCCCCCGAACTGTAATACTTGGGTTCGCCCCTATTTGTTGGGTAAGATACCACCAACAATACGAAATAATGGACACAACTGACAAATACGCAGAAAACGGAACACGGTTGAAAGAACAGGAATAAACGAGACATGCGATTTACGTAATCTCGCAGTAGTACAGAAATGACAGTATTCCACTTTAGAGTTTCACTCTGTTGCAACTGTCTTTCCTCTTCTTTTCCTCCGCTTAGTGTAGCTCACTAATAGTCTAATACTATTTGTTTTATACCAACATAAGATTAGGTCAAGAATGCTTCATTTTATATAATAGACCTGTCGTGGAGCATTAGAAAATGTAAGAAAATGGAATCCAACTTTGGAAATCTTAGTTCCAATCTTTTTAAACCAAACCAAGTGCAGTAATTTTCAGCGCCTGCTTGTATTTTCCACATGGTGATGGCGTGGTGGGAGCTTTTTCATCATAGAGACAATACTAAATTACTATTCACATGATTAATTCTGAAACTCACATTAAAAAAATAAAATTAACCAGCATAATCAACTGAATCTTTGGGCTATGGATTCACTTTCTTAGAGTGTCTAATTCTGCTTAGGGGTTAGCAGTACTGCAGGACAGAACTAAAATGGGGGGGGCGGGGGGGTGGAGGGAGTTGTCAAAATTATATATACACAACTATATATGTCAGTGTGAGCTAGCTTCAGCTAGATAGGCCGGTATTCGAATATCTAAAGTTTTCAGGAATAACAACAACTAAATTTAATTATGCTTGCCATTCGCGCCCATACGTTTGGGAAGTTGATATTTTGCCTTGTTAAGGCCTAAGGGTTACATACTTACACAGGATGGTCGGCAAGTTTCTTGGAGGACACCACTTCCAAGCCAACCGAAACCACATATCTGATCAATAGATATAGAGGCTAAGTTGATCAGTAGTACTACTGTCTAGTGAAACTAAACATGCAGATTTTCAAATACTCTAATTATTAGTGTTTCGTTCTAACATGGATGGCTTGTTCAATGATTCAGGTTCTGCTTTTGATGCTGTTGTTTTGTAAAAACCTACATACGGAACAGGAGTCTGGAATCCTATCCAAGTCCAGGCCTATCCAAAAGTTCAGGCTTGGATGGAAATCCAAGTTCTGATATACTTGGAAGTTGGAACAAATAAAGCAGATTAAGATACAATACGGCATTATCTAAGTACTACTAATAATCCTTATTTTTCTCTCCTCTATCTAATAAACCTAATCCAGTTACCGTAATAAATGACGAAAATACAAAGGAAACCTCAAGAATTCAGAGTTCTAACACAAAAAGTTATCTTGTTAATTACAAATCTACAGATAAAATTGCAATTTTGGTCCCCTAACTCGACATCCTCCGCAAATACGGTCCCTAGTCGATTCGCAAATTTGCAGAAAACGTCCTAAATCGAGTTAAGGGACCAAAAAATCCGCGAATTTGGTCCCAATTGCCACGAAAGCGTCTGACTAGACTTACAACTCGGATTCGCGCGAATTCAATTCGCAATTTTGGTCCCTTTCTCATCCTCGTTATGTTGCGTGGCAAGTGTTAAATTACTCAGATTTCACACCCCAAATCGATCCCAATAATTCATTAGAACCCTAATTCCCAAATTTTCACTTGCACCAAATTCACTGAAATTGAAGGTGGAGATGAAAGATAAGAAGATCAAGAAACTCAGTCTTGACCTCCAGTCAGGCGAATATGGTGGAGATGGAAGATCAAGAAACAAAGCAAAGGAAGATCAAGAAACAGAGCAAAGGAAGAAACAGAGAAAGGAGAGAATTACCTGGCGTAAACCGTCACGATCGACTGAGGAATTGGGGAAAAGAAAGTCCTTGAGCAGCAAGTTGTTCAATCGACTCTTCTGAAACCCAAACTCCACAAAACTCAAACATAGTAAACAAATCAAACAAAGAAGCAATCAACCTGAGGTTCCATTTTCGGAAATAGAGCAGCAAGTTGTTCAATCGGACTCTGCTGAAACGGCGTCGAGTGATGATGACGGCAACCTTACCAATTGTGAAGGTTAGAGAAAAAGATATCAAAATAATGAAGAATTGGTTTATTGCAAAAAAGAAAAAGAAAGATATATAGATGTAGATGATCGATTATTTAGATTAGGAATTGAATTTGGGGTGCATAACCATTTTGCCTGGTGAAGGTAAGGAATTATGAAATTAATCTTCATCTCGTCCTCGCCGGATCAGCGTCACTCACCGAGAAAGAGTGGAGAATTGATTGATTTCCATGGACTCATCTTTTGCAGGGAATATGGATGGAGAAGACAGGGTTAAAACAAACAAAATAAAATTGCCACATCAGCTTATCCCTAAGCCACCAAGCAGCCAACTAAGCAAAACCGTATAAATACGGGATCGTATTTGCAAATGGGATTTTTTTTGCATTTTGTGAATCCACTCGGGACCAAACTCGCGGAGTACGTCGAGTTAGGGGACCAAAATTGCAATTTTCCCCTTCAGATAGATTTGAAGATTTTTATCTGTTTCGGATAATTACAAACCTGATCCAATTCACTCTATTTTCCCAACTATAAATACTCACCTCATTTTACTCCTTCACTCTCATCTTATTTCATCATCATATTCTCTCTACTAACAAACCATGACGAAACTCGTTTTGTCCCTTCTAGTCCTTCTCTCCTTTGCAGCTCTGTCCCACGCCCTTCCCCTCTCCACAAACTCAAGATGGATAGTCGACGACAAGACCGGCGAACGCGTCAAGCTCAAGTGCATCAACTGGGCTGCCCATCTCGAGCCTATGTTGGCAGAAGGCCTTGACAAACGTCCTGTCAACGAGATCGCCCAGCATATTTCCGACATGGGATTCAACTGCGTTAGGCTCACATGGGTTGTTCACATGTATACCCGCTATGCTAACCAGACCGTGGCTCAAACCTTGCTCCAATATGGCCTTGATGACGCTATTGTTGGCGTCGCAAAGTACAATCCTGAGTTCTTTGAGATGACAGTTATCGATGCTCAAAAGGCGGTCATCGATGCCCTTGCCAAGAACAATGTCATGACGTTGCTCGATTGCCAAGTCAGCAAGCCCACATGGTGTTGCGATAACAATGACGGGAATGGATTCTTTGGCGACGTTTACTTTGATCCCAACGAGTGGCTAGATGGTCTTTCCATGGTTGCTGCGCGATACAAGGATAATCCAATGGTACGTATTATTGTTATTTGTTTCGATTCGTAACGTGTTTATGATGAATTTATATTAATAATTAGAACTTGATCGATGCCAGGTTATTGCTATGAGTCTACGCAATGAGCTACGTGGTCCCCGCCAAAACGCAACCACTTGGAGCCAGTGGATGCCGAGAGGAGCAAGAACAATCCATGCAGCCAACCCCAACGTCTTGATCCTTGTCTCTGGTTTTAGCTATGACCTCGATTTTACTTTCCTGAAAACAAATCCTGTTAGATTCGATGCAGATGGCAAAATAGTTTATGAAGCCCATAGGTACTCATGGTCTAACGGCACCCAGGACTGTGAGACTATGATTAAAGAAATCGAAAACCAGACGGGGTTTTTGAGAGAGAACTACCCGGTGTGGTATACTGAATTCGGAACTAATACACATGATAACGCCAACAAAAAGGTTGAAGACGAATTCATTGGATGCTTCATGGGGTATCTAGCTGAACAAGATTTTGATTGGAGTTACTGGGCAGTGCAAGGAACTTACTACATTTGGAATTGGGCAAGTGCGCCTAAAGGATCATTGGTCGACGTCTTTGGTTATCTCAATCCTAACTGGACTGCAATTTCCAAACCAAGCTACCATGAAAGACTTCAGCTCATGCAGCATAAACTTCAAGGTATATAACTTTTTTTTTTCTTTTTTGAAATTTATATTTAATGTCTTACCAACAGAACTGACACAGTATTTGGTGGTTACTTTCTTTCAGAACCTTCCTCAAAAGGACCAAGCTACGACGTATTGCACCATGCGTGGACTAGCAAGTGCATCAAGGCTCAAGGGTCGGATCTTCTTGCTGGAGATTGCTTGAGTTTGAATAAGTGGAACTACACTGGAGGAGCGATCAAGTTGATGGACACTGACTTTTGCATATCAGCAGTTGGAGATGGGCTTCCTGTGACACTTAGTGCCGACTGTACTTCTGACAAGAGTCAGTGGGAGTTTGTCACACCCTCAAAGATGGGGCTGAGGAACAAAGAGGGACTGTGCTTGGACATGGATCTGGATTATTCTCCCAAGGTTATGGCCAAGAAGTGTTTGTGCTCGACTGATGCTGATTCAGCCACTACTACTTGTACAGATGGTTCGCACAATCAGTGGTTTAAGCTCATTTCAGCCAATGTTCAGTAGATACAGTTTTAAGTTGCCTTTTTATCCCATAGTTTTAGGGAGTACAGCAGATAGTTTTTCTTCTTTTTTTTCCCCTTTTATTTTGTTATTTTACTATTGATTGATTATTATCAATTTTTATTGGTTCATATGTCTTGAGGATCTCAACTTTACATTGTTTGATCAGTCATAATTAAGATACATAACCTGGTAAAAATAATTGGTTTAAGTCAGGTTCAATTCTACGATTCTAGGCCTCATGATTAATCAGATGTGAGTACTGTAAGAACTGTTTATTAATATCACTGCCTGCATATTCAAATTTAAGCCACTGATAGAAGAGAACAATAAATGCAATCAGTTCTTACCATGATGAAGTATTGTTCCTCTCATAATAAAAATCTTAAATCTATACGAAAAGCAAAGCTAGCTACCATTTTGTGAATACTTAATTAAAAAGATAGTTTGCACTTTAATTTGCATACATTTGTGGTCATACCTGGAGCTGTGTAACTTATCGTTCCAAGAGTATGATCTGGACAAATTCTTGATCAAACTGTCGCATAATGTTCCAAACATAGCACCTGTAGAAAGCAATTCAACCAAATATCTCAAATTGATCAAAACTTAAATTCTTCTTCAACATTGACTGGAGTAACTTCGTGGACATCCTTATTTCTTTTTGTTCCAGGAGAAAAATGAAACTATATTTTGGATATCCACTTTAAAGAGAATAACTAATGTACGAAGCAAAGAATAATTCACACTGTGGTTTCTATTTCCTATACACAACAAACTCTTCTCTACACTACAACACAAACATTTCCCAGAAAAAGAACAACCAAATCATTGGCTGGGCGCAGTATCTTCACTGGTCTTAGCCTTGCCACCACCTCGTAGCATGTCAGTAAAACCACCTCTCATAATCCGCCTAAATCTCGTGTCTTCCACTGGTGGTTGTGGGGTCGGTGGTTTGACAGGCTCAATTGTTTCCAGTTGAGGAGTCCCTGTATCAGCTGTTTCTTTTTTGCCGAGCAGTCCACCGTCACCAAAGAAACTAGTAACAGATGAAGCCAGCCCCAGATGACTACCCATCACTTTACTAATAGTATCAAATGTTCCACCTGATCTTTCCTTCAATATAATTTCAACAGCCTCCTTGTGTGCTGGATCAAGTGCATCAGTATCTTTCAACAGATTCTGAATAGCAGGGAGAAGGGAATCCCTGACACTAGAAGCTGGAAGATCTGCAGAAAACGACGTAATCAATTCAGTGAAACAGGTTTGATAGGATAGGTTAACTTATTGAATAGTACTAGTAATCTTTACGCATGATAACCAAAAGGTGGATTGGGATTGTTAATCAATTCCAGCACCACATTACACCGCACATAATAATAAGCTTGTGTGATGCGACACATAAACGATTAAGTGTACATGCTAATGCAGATTCTATGATCATTATAGTACTATTATACTCATTTGGCGCATAAGATATGATAAACAAGTTGAAAGAAAGGGGTGAGCTTATGTATATACTATAACACTGCACAATATTCAGAGTTGTAAAGTTATCGCTCTTTCTTGTTAACGATACCAAAGAAGTTGTTCTATGATACTCTGCACTATAGTCGTTGGAAGTCTTGAGATAGAATTAGGCATTAATTGTGGTTCATAGTTTTGACAGCTTACATAGTAAGCACCCAAGTTTATTGGAAGACTTGAGAGTTATAATAATTACCCAAGTTTATCTAAAGATGTTTGTAAGCACCTTGAAGAGATGGAAGTACAGAAATCTCACTCATCAGACGAATTTCCCAAAAAGCAAAAGAAACCAAATTCCTAACTGTTAAATAATGAACCCTACGACTGTCTTAAGTCTTAATCATAATCAAATTATTCTAGGTCTGTAACAGCCAATGACCACACGAACAATAATTATTAAGTGAAACCATGCACATTTACATGGACTCAAATATAAATCAATCACCCAGTTTGATATGTCCGATAAACTTAGCATAATTGTATAGAGCATCTTTGTGTGAGCATTAATTTCATGTACAGCAGCTCAAGTTAGAAAATCAACAGAGGAATATCATGGCGCTAACCTGTGGCATCAAGAGCACGAATTGATTCACAGAAAGCATCAGCTCTCTCCCGCCTACGTACTATGTCGCTTGAAGGGGGTGGAGATGCTGTGAAGTGAAAAATCTTGGACAGAAGATGTGCTCACAGTTAAGGAAAGATCAAAGATGCATCAAGATATGCAACATATTCACCATTCTTGAAAATACAATGCAGAAAGAATTTCTATGCCAAATAATGTAAAGGATATAATCTCGAAGCCGGTCAGTTGTATGTGGTACAGCCACCAATAATGCACGTACCACAGCAATGGTAGCTTCATGTGATCCATCGTCGAGAAAAGCATCCATTTGAACACGTATCTTGTCAACAATCTGGAAAGTAACTGAGTGAGATAACTATGTCAATTAGCTTAATCATGCTTTAAAGTATGATTGTATACCACATCATCCTTGAAATGTTGTGCTACGGCTCCAAAAGCATCAATGCTTGCATATTTTACATTAAGGTTTTGGTCCGAACCAAGAGTCACAAGAGCAGGTACAACATGAGTGGAGGCAACCTTTGTTTCAATGTAGGGAACCTGCAAGAAAATGTGTATTTAAGAGATTTATACCACAAAAAATAAGCAGAACAGACATCTTTCAGAAGTTAGAGTTCTCACTATGACTTTTAGAAGATGAGCAGCACTGATTTGCAGATTTACATCAGAACTGACAACCATTTCCCACAGAATGTTGAATATCATGCTATGGTGTTCTTCGAAGGTACTGCAGAATAAAATAAAGACATCAATAGATGAACCAGACATGGTGATAGGGTCATCAAATTAGAAAATCCTCTATAGAAATACACACCAGATAAAGCGAACAGAATTGATGATCTCATAACTTGCTGGCTGACCATCCTGTTGAGAATTTTGAATCAGCAGATTCCTCAAGTACTCTGTCAAATATTCCCGCTTGCTTGGATGGCCTATTACACCTGCCAGAAGAAGGGGTAGGACACACAACGCAGCAAGTCTCTGAGCCAGAGCAGACTGAGGCTTTAAACCTGTAAAAGAACACATGATATGTTTATACAACAATTGAAAGTTGAAACTACTTGCAACAGAAGCAGAAATGATAAACCATTACCATGAAGTTTTGTCTCAACTGCCAATGGGAACATTTTAAAACTGGCGCTCTCCCCTACAGCTACTTGGAAAACAGGTAACATGATGTGTGTCAAATAAGATTCACCGAAATGTTCGGTCACCGCCAACAAAATCTGTGAAAAATCCCCCAATAATTTCAAACATTAAAATACAACAACAACAATAATAAAGGGGATTAATAAGTTAAGAAATGAAACTGTGAAAGCAGAAACAACTAAAATTTTCAATAGGCAAGCAGACGACCTTCGTTACACGATTTCTGAGACTGTCTTCCTTCTGAGGCAATAGAGAGGCCAATTGAATCAAACTGGGAAAACAATCAATATGCAGCCACTCAAACATAGGCCACTCAACATGTCCCCTGAACAAACAATGTGAATTATTAAGAACAAGGTCCGTAATGTAAATTTTGTAAGCTATGACAGTCCCGTGGTGGAATAGGACGTGACAGAAAACTAAGCAACAAGCTCACCCTGCATATAGTTCAAGCAAAGGCAGAGTAAATGATACTCCAGTAGAATCTGAATCTGAATGAAATGGACAGCTCTCGACGGCTGTCTGGTGCACAAGTGGAAGCAGTTCAGAAAGAAGACGCAATAGAACATCAAGATTCCAACGTTCTCTCTCCCCTAAAACACGAAGATGCGACTCTACAGAACTTTCAACCCCTGAAAGAGGAGGGCAGCGCTGGAGGATATGATGTATCAGGTAAGTGTAACAACTATAAACTTGTCAAAGATTATGTAAGAAGTACTAATTATACCTGAGCAGAGCCCAACATATGAGACAGCAGCATGTGTAAAACATGATCCAACTTTTTCGCCCAATTTATTAGAGCAGGAACTAATTCACTGATCGTAGTTTCAACAACCACACCAGATGGATCACAGAGCAATGTAAACATCATCTCCTCAACCTGCCAACACAAAATAGAGAGTATTGGAGAAAGAAAATCTATTTTCTTATATACTTTTAATTTATTTTCTGTTTTGCTTGTAAGATTGTCATGTTATGATTAGGGGAAATGCTCCAGTCCCTAGATCACGGAGCTTACATTGTAGGCAATTCTGTCAAGTCAGATATCTTCCCCATGATTGCCTCGAAGCATATTTAGTGAGGCTGACCTTGAAATATTTGTCCGTATTTGGAAAGAGCGGCAGCAACAAAGCCAGGTTATGAGCCGCAGCCTCCCTGACGACTATGGCAGCATCCTCAATAAGCTGTTGCACAATGGATAAGATGAGGGAATCACGGATCTCTGGCCGCACAAATTGTGCAAGCTCACCACAGGATTGAGCAACAAGAAGCCTCCGCTCCTCATACATGTGATTAATCTACATGCAACAAAGACGGCAGTAAGGATAATAACCCAGGAAGAAAAAGGAGGGGATTAAATTAAAAAATAAAGAAATAGAAAAAGAAAAGGTAATGAAAAACTTAAATTCTTACTTGTTCCCAGCACTGTGGTAGCAATTCAGTTTCTGTTCTCAGCTCTCCTACATTCTTGGCCAGATCAACACAAGCCTGAAATGTAAAAATTCTCAGAAGACCAGCAATGAATAATAAAGCTGCAATTTCTTAAATATTCAGAATCGTACATCCATTATAATTCGCCTCTGCTGCTCATCTGGGCGTTTTATTAGATTAAACAAAGTATGGGTCAAGGAGTCTCTAGTGGTACTATCTGGATGACGCTCAATAGCACACATAATCAGAGGGAGAAGTTCCTGCAGGTTATGAATTTGTATGAATATCAACATCAAATTAGATTCTTGAGGCTCATTTGCTAACAAGAAATTTTAGCACCACTAACCAAAATACTTATATAGCATATAGCAAACAGAGTCACAAACCTCGCGGTGGTTGATTAGAACATAAGGTACAATTTTAGGTAATGCATCTGAAACAATCTGTATGGTCCCCAAACCCTGAAACATCAAACAGAATTAGAATTATGATTGTTAGCTTAATGCAAAATCCTATTCTCATATCATCAGAAATTGAAAACTACAATTAAAAATTAAAATGAGGAACGAGAAGTTGTCACCTTCTCCATATTTGATTCTGTATCAGTTTTGTCTGGCTTCAAGATGAGGCTGTCAGTTTCTACGGAAGTTTTTCCATTGCTGTAAAAAGGATCTTCACTGTTACCAACAAGCCTATCTTCACTGGATTTCTGAGTTACAATGGTTGAGTCATCAGAACCCTGTTTCTCTACCAATTGATTGTCCATTGTCACTAAATCTGCTATAGAATCACCCGCATGTGATGCACAATCATTCGCTAGTGGGTCTTCAACATCAATAACTTCCCGTTCATTCCCTTTTTCGTGATTCACTGAATCAATAGATTCTGCATTTGCAAAATTTTCTGCGTCCAAAATATATGTTTCATTTTGAGGATGTTTTAATTCTTCACCAGGGATCTCTTGAGATGGTGATGGCATGTTCACAGAGTCAGATGTCATAAGAGTTCTTCCAGAGAAAGCTCCTTCAATATTAGTTTTCAGTGAAGTTATCTCTGTTCTACACCCATTTAGTTCTTTTCTTTGGCCATCTATAGTTTTCTTCAATTTTTGGATCTGTTAGAAATTTCACAGTAAGTTTCAATAAACATCACCACATACAAGATAATAGTATAATTCATCAAAGCTTACTAGAATTTCTTTATCCTTGATATCTTTCTGCAGCGCCTCCATTGATTTTGTCAATACCATTACTTGTGCGTCAGACTTTTCCTTATTTCTTAGCAAGGATTCTTTTTCAAGTTTCAAGTTTTCATTTTCTTTCAGCAATGACTCATTTTCTCGAAGCATAGCTATTTTCTCCTGTAGGATAAAGGAGCCCAAGAAAATTATTGGAAGTAAAAAATAAATCATAAGATGGACTGATCCTTGTAAATGACGAAATTGACCAGTTAGCAAACCTCAACATATCAACCACTTCAAGAATTTTGAAACTAACATCAAATAAATTAAGTGACACCATGCACCAAGTTGTTTAGATGATCAAAACTAAGCATATTAGCTCTCACGCAAAATGCAGTTATGCATAATCACAGATTAGTATGCCCAGGTCAAACAGATCTTTAATATAAGGCGAATGATATCTAGCAATTCATTCAGATATACAAGTCTAAAGTGGGTCAAGGAAGTGAGTTTCTGGGATAGCATCAACTTGTTTTCATAGTTTTATTGTCCTAAATTTGCAACTTGGGAGTAAGCAACAAAGGTTGATGGTAAACTCCACCATGATAGTAAGCACAAACCAAACTATACAAGTTAATATTTAAGTGATGATTAGGCGTGTCAGTTTGGGATTTTGGGTCAGATACGGTTTTTATGTGGTAGGTTTACACCCATTTATGGAATTAACTATTTACAATCCATTTAAAGTTACAAGGTGGAAAAATGAAATATTATCTATTTAAACTAAAAAAAATTGTAATTATTTCTACATATGTGAACGATGAGGAGTACCAGAAGAGCAGAGCCTGTCTTGGTGCCCTTGCAGCAAACGCACTGTTTTTCTGATTTAATTGTGTTTTTCTTTTTCTTCTCAGCATTGTTGTTTTTCGAATAAACTATTAGTTACGTATTTAACTTATAGTAGAACTATTGATAGGTTAGACCCATTTGGGTCCATTTATGAGCAGGTAGGTATAAATAGTTTTCATATAGGTGGGTATGGATTAAATGGGTTTTTCCATCCATATTAGTTGATGATGCAAGAAGAGGCATGTCCAGCATGTTTGTATCTCCACCAAAATTGTCAAAATAAAAAAAATAAAAAATAAGTTACCTCCGCAGCCGCAGTAGTAGAACAAAGAAACTGGTAATAATAATGTCGCAGCGCATCTGGAACACATGCAGAGGAGTTTTCCCATACATCCAGGTTTTGATCAGTGACCTGCGTACGGGCAAATAAAGTTTTCAAAATATGTGCAAACCAAGTTTATATATGCCCTGCATCAATGCGGGAGCGATACATCTTAAGCGAAAATTTAGAAGGAAGATTATTCACCAAACTTCCCAAAAATGACATCACTGTCTAAAAAATCAAGTAAAACAGGCAATATTTGTTTGCTAGATTATTGCATGAGTTCAACAGAAATGACATTTGACTAAAAAAACATTTCCCACAAAATCAACCACAATTAGTTGTACATAAATATGTTACCCAAATCTCATACCTTATCAACCAAAAGGCATCCATGAAAATAAGTATGTGACCACTATGACAAACTTCGATACTCTCAATTATAGCACACTCACACCTACCCTTGAACCATCATAGCTATTTTGCATGTAATAAAATATATATTACTTCTTAGACAGACTACTGCTGTAACTCAGAGTCTCAGACTGTTATCCATACTTTATTTGGTAATGCGCAGTTTGTGCATACGGTAAATACCTTCAAGAGATATCTTTCAGTTTTCTAATCTACGTTCATGGTGGCACATAAACAGAAAGATGCTAATATGAAAACAAATTGGTTCTTGGAAATAACTGAGTTTCAGGCTTCCGCTTGAAGTTATTGCGGATCTTAAGGTTATCGATGATATACCTCCTCATAAAATGTCATTGCAGTCAAACGGTATCCTGCTAATAAAAGATACTCTTTCACTGCACAATTGATATCCAGTCGTTCATTGTTTTTTAAGGGACCCAAATCAGATAAAGATACTTCCTTTTTCGTTGGTTGTACTGTTGATCCATTATTTACAGACACATCCATGCTCTCCCCTGAAAATGCATTAAACAGCTAAGTTAACAATCCTGCATTTGATAAACCAACATGGATATATCGCTTAGATACTTTCTTCTTTCTTTTTTTTTCCTGGTTTGTTTTATACTTCAAAATTCAAATAACTCCAGACACAGTAACACCTTTAGAATTTGCATTCTGTAAAAAATATGTATGAATATTGGGAAAGGAAGGATGCAGTGGATGAATTGGGATTGATAAATATGCAACTATTTATGCATAATAACCTTAAACCTCATATACTGCGATACAATATGCACACATGTAAAACAAAAGGATAGAAAATTTCAGTAATTACTGCTGGATTCATCCAAGTTGGAATTTCTGTGGAGCAAATCCGACTTGAGCTTATCTTTGTCTTCTTGGGCCAAACGAAGCTCATATTCAGTGAGTGCCAACTTTTCTACGAGTGACTCCTTCTCTTCAAGTAGACTTTGGGGGTCCGCAACTAATCACATAAAAAGTTAAAATTAAATGTATTCAATTGTCAATCTAAGTCAAAATTATGAAACCCAAGCTATTCTTAAAATTACTAACAGAATACTCTGCAACAGCGGACAGAGTCAGCACCGTGCTTGAATCATCAATGCAGTAGTAATGTGTAGGTATCTTTGTTGCAACAATATTATGTAGCACAAATCTATTCTTATTCTCCTCTACATTATGCTCTTTACTCTTACAAGTAAATAACTAAAGTTCCAGTAAATCTCAAAGCCAACTTAATATCACCTTATATCTTCTAACTCATCAGTGATATCTTATTCTCTTATTTATTACAAAGTCAAAGATCCTAACAGGGCTCCTAAGAACTTCTTGGCCATGTTACTTCTCCACTCTAGGTTCCATTATTTCAGGAAACTAGTGGTGCTAGTTGATTTGTTTGGTTTGTCTACTTCTCTTTATGTCTCGACTGGAACAGCTATTATTCATGAAAGTCAGATGATGCTAGTCAGTTTCAAGATCTTAATGAATAAATAAATAAAAACAACACCCATGCAACCTGGAGAGTGATGTAGCAGCTTATAGTTAACTATAACAGAACAGTTATAAGATATCTATATGTGACTACTCACAGCAGTCAAAACACATTGACAAAAAACATACTGTATTCAATATCTCAGATCAGATTCCCAGCTAACCTCCATAAGTAAATTGACCATATAACTCATTACTTGGAAAGCTCGGGTGGAAGAAACGAAGATGACTTGAGGAACAATAGTTCCACTATGTCCCATATTACCATCATATTCCCATAGGATTTGTGATAAGCACGATTGTGGAAGTCCACAAGGGATTTCTAAAACAAATACACACACACACGTGTGTTTGTGTATGGATGCATACTTACTACATACAAATACATGCAAGTGTAGGTTAGCAACAGGACTGCTTTTAAAGCTGAATTCTAAGATGAATACTGAAATATCAAATCAATATCAATTCACTGAAAGCATGGCAACTGCTTCTAAGCTTTTTCTACATGAAAAAGTCACACAAGTCGAGGGACGGTCGGGTCGAAATTCGGGGACGGGGTCGAAATTCGGTATAGGTTGCGAACCCGGTACGGAGGGGGGTATACTCATTCATGGGACGGTCCGGGTCGAAATCGATTAGGTGTATAATTTTTTATTTTTTTTATCTCCATATTTTGATGTGCTGTATGTTCTAATGAGTTGAATGGATTAATCATTAATTAATTGGGTGAGATGAATATTTACTGTAAGACTAAGAGTCAGCAACCCAGCATCACCATCATTTACTTCTCTGCTTCCAAAATCCACGGGCTTCACATAATCACATATCTGATTATGAATCTCTGCTTCCGAAATCCATTGCCACCCAAATCAATCATGCCGTTCGTTGATACAAGGTTAGTATTTTTTTTTCGAATTGGGGTTTCTGGGTGACCGAATTGGGTCGCCGTCCCCTCGCCGAATCCGACCGAATCGAATGGCGATTTGGGTCGATCGACCCAGTTCGAGGGTCGAAGGGGCATGGACCGAATGCTGTGACTATGTCAGAGGATGCTGCTAATGAACGGCAGCCCAGATGATGAAAAAGCATATTCAACATTTTCTTTTTCTCAAAGGAAATTACAGTAAACATGATATAAATGAGGACTGTAAAGGTTCCATAATTTTATAGATTATCACCTAGACGTAACATCGTGAACGAAGAAATGGTGAAGTATTTCAAAATCTCAGCACAATATACATTATAATTTTGAATTGAATTCTAGATTTATCACAATTAACTACATTCCAAAAAAAAGCCGATTCAGATAGCTAAGTATGGGAAGAAAGGATCTCACGTTAGAAACCGTGCAGTATGCACAAAACATTAAAGTTTTAGCCAAACTCAGCGCAGCTGAAATATATAACGTGGGGCAATCTGTTACCAACCCCCTATTTCTCCTTTAACTAACCCGAATAATATTGTATCTGCTACGTGCATGTTTACGTATTCCTGCAGTTTCTGACCTAAGTCTATGATAACATAGGAATACTGGTAATCAAATGTCAAAACATATGTTATTAACTCGCGTGTACGAACGAAGTTCCTCTTTAGATCTAATATTTGCAGTCTCCATGTTCTACAACAAACTAGAAATTAGCTTAGCTGGTTCTACATTAGCTCCTCGAGCCATCAAATGATCAAATCATCCCCTTATTTGTCAGCATTGTATTTACTGCCTATAATTTTGACAGACACAAACCAGGAATTCAGCCTCTTCGGAATTTACTAAACCTCTACTCACTACTCACTCACACATTTCGTTGACATTACAAAACCGAGCAAGTCATTTTCCAAGCTGCTGAGTCACTCTATGAATACCAATTTTCACAATAGTGCACCATATTTTTACAACAGAACCTCGATATCATCGAAATGCAATCCACTAAATATCAAATTAACCACAAGCATCCAGTAAAAACATAATGACATGATGACAGACAATTAGAGTAGTTGATTATTGGCAATAGAGGCAAACCTCGAAGAGAGTTCAAGCGGGAGATCAGATCGGGCGGAAACTGAGAGGGATCAGCGAAGAACTCCTTGAGGCGAATGGCTTGATCGTCGCGGCCATCATCGAGGAGCTCGTGGAGAAGCTCAAACGCCGAAAGCAGATAATTCTCCTCCAGTAAGAAATTGACCACCCAATTGCACAGAGAAGATCTCTCCACGTCCATTTGCGATCGATCTCACTTCAAACGAGCTTCAATTCTCTGCATTACGAAGTTTCTCCAGCTTGAGATCTCAAATTCTCCTTGTCTGATAGAGCGTGGAATTTCTCCAATTGCTCTTATTTGTTGCGGAGGAGCTGAAGTAGTTTAATTTCGGTATTATTAAAATTATCATTTGTACATAACAGGAGCGATCAAGTGTTACGCGGATGGTTGAGATTAGGTGAGATTCAATGACGTGGATAATATAAAGTGGCGTGGCTGCAAATGAGTGGCTCCGTTAACGCAAATAGTCGATGGTTATATGGTTTTGGAGTAAGTTCGGGAAGCAGCGAAGTAGAGAACGGCATCCCGACGGCAGATCATGCCAAAGCCCAAAAGGTGTCTTCATTTTAGATTTTGTTGGAAAAAAACTTTTATGATTAGGTAATTTTCCCGATTATGTTACTATTTTATCATGTAAGAAAATGTGTGTTCTTTTTTAACGACAATGTAAAATAAATTTGTGTTTTTATAATAAGCTATATATTTGAATAATAATAACCTTTATGTCTATGTTTGCCTGCTGATTTTACTCCCTCAATGAAATTTTTTACATTTATTTTGTCGATTTTTTCTTTGACTTTGTTTGACACCTAATAAATCTTAATTTTTACTGAAAATATAATTAATGAAATTACACAACAATAAAAGTAAAGACACTATATTTTCATAATTAAATTTTTAGTTATAGTTTAGAAGTAAACGAATGTTAAATGGAACACAAAACGATCAACAAAAATAAAGGTAAACAAATAATTAAAAATAATGAGTATCTTATAGAAATAGTGGCTTCCAGGAGACTCGCACTAATATGTTATGTGTCACGATTTTGGTATACTTTATTGGTGTAAAGAAAATTTGTTATCTCGTGGGTTATTACATTGCTAGGCCTCGGCACATCACTCTACAATATCGAAACTCACTGCATTGACGCACACAAAGAGTATCGTAATGTTTGCATGTGTCTCATTTTAATGGACTATTCAGAACACACCAACCAACTCGAACTAACAGTATTATTTTAATACGGTGACTTAACTTGTTCAAACAGTTGGGGCTTTCTATTCTTAGGTCGGCTCTGTACCGACCTAAACTCAGGTCTTCATTCAATAGTTGCCATGTGGCGCTTAATTTAATCTCATCCATTCATTTCGGTTCAAAGTCATTTTTGGTACGATGGATTATAATTAATTTTCTTTAACATTAAAAATCACCAAAAAAATACAAATTAACTATAATGCCCTTAATTTCAATTTATATGATTACATATACACGTAAACCTTATTAATTAATCTTAATCACAAACCAAAGTTAATTGATCACAATTAATTTATCCATTTTAATGATACATAAACTATCGAACACTTCTAAATAATATGCTTCGTAGCTAAAAAAATAAATCTTTGTTATTGTCCTCTACAAATGTTGATAGCTAGTGCAATTAGATTATGGAAAACGAATATCTAGTGAAGTGTTGTTGAAATTAATTTGATATATATTGATTAATTTTAATTTTAGTTAAAGTAAAATTTTATTTTTAATGTAATACTTATAAAATAGTAAGAACTTATTTAAATTATTTAAATGAATTTTTTGAAAGTAGGGGTATAACTGCACATTTATATATTTTTATCAAAATTTAATAATTAGAATGAAATATATAATAAAGACCTACGTTTAGTCGGTACGAAGCCGACCTGAGAATAGAAAGCTCTTAAACAGTTTTACAATTTTTAACTTAATTTATATATTTTGTATGATCTTAGGGGCATAATTACAGTTATACCCTTTAAGAGAGTGTTGGGTTCATATCTGAATGTATAATTTTTATTAGAAAGTGCCACATTAATTATCTTTGTATATCAAGGTCGAATCGAGCCCATTGGGCTGGGCTTGATGACACAATTAATGTTCCATGTTCAACTCAAGTACTCAACCCTTGGGACATCTTGGGGCCGAAGTCATCGAGCCCACGTGATAATCTATATATACACACTAATCAAATGTTTAGAAATAATTATTAATCTCAAAAACTACTTTCTTCCCCCAAAAGAACAAATTTTATGAAACTTTCTCAAAAGGATAAACGTATATGAACAAATTATAAATATTTTAATTTACTACTCCCAATATATAAAATTGATTTAATACATTTATTTTATTATTATTGGACGAAAAATTACGTGAATTAATTTTATGAAAACTATTTTACATATTGACTTTTTATATTCGATTAAACTTTTATCACGTGAATATTCGATTAAATTTTATCACTCGGGTACTGCGTATCATTTTACTAGTGCTTGACTATGACAATTTATCACAAAGGTTTTTTTTTAATAATCAACATTATCAAGAATTCAAGACATTAAAATATCTAACACTTGCCGAATGGTTCGGTGGTCCTTGTGGATGTACAAGTATAGAACGTGTCCAAGCATGAACTACTACTACCTAATTACGACCTTGAGGCATGGGCATGGCACTCGTGGTGTTAGTGGCTTAGTGTTGCCCACTACGTCGCTACTTAATAACCCTATGTGTATTCTGGTCGGATACATCTAATGGTACCAAACATCAATATGAATATGGATATAATATGAATGAATATGGATATAATATGAATATGTCGATAGGTTAAAATTTATACTAAAAAAAGTAAATACAGATATGTGACCGATATATTTTATTATTTTAATATCTCTACTATATAGTAATTAAATGTTGAGAATAGTTATTATTCCAAAAAGTACTTTATACCCCCTACTTATTAATTTCTAATTTAAATATTTAATTGAAAATTATAAAAAATAACAATTACTTATAAAACAACATACAGTAAAGTAAAAATCACAAATAAATTAATAAAAATTCAATTCACCAAACTTCATGTGAACTAATTTATAATCGATCGACTTTTAAAATTCGATACAATGTATATATCACGCGGTACACTAAAAAAATACTAGTGTACACTAAAAAATTTGAACTCCTAAATCTTCTAATCGATAAAAACAACCAAATAGATTAATAAATATTATTTAATCCAATAAAACACATAAAAGATGGAGAGTAAGAAAAAAAATCAAATCCATCAAACATATAAAGATGTACTTAAGGTGTGGTGAATTTCCTCCGTATTTTCATTATGTTGAGTCTCACAAGGTTTAATAATAACAATAAATAGAATACGATAGATAAGGAACACATGTTTACGTGGTCTGCGGTTATCTGTATTTTCATCGTTCTATCTTCAAAGACGGTTTGGTGAATGGTGATCGTAATTTGACTTGCGTAACACGTGATAGTGTTATAACTTAGAAGAGTCTACCACTCTAAGTTCGTTATTTTTCTCTTCCCCATTCACATTAATTTCATAAAACATTCTGTACATGTTAGCATCCTGATTCACAAGGTAAACGGTGATTTATGGCTACCTATCAGTGCCACATATAATTACAACCTTCCTCGATTGTTTAAGGAATCATTTGCCACCAACAAAATAGAATGATAGAAAGCTCAGTCTCACCGTAAAATTGATGCTTAAATTGCAATCAAACACGAGTAAAGCTAAAAATAGCCTGTATATTACTAAGACGTTAGGTTTTAACTTTTAAACAGCATGCAGTAAGATCCAACATTTCAACAAACCACGCCTTTCATTAGCTAGTAGGTGAAGACGAAGCAATTTATTGCCGGGCCTGCCGAGTACAACAGCATCAACTTGTTCTCGTGGTCCACCGTCCACGATAAATCCAATAAGCTGGTGATGGAACCAACCAAATCCAATCACAACCACACCCCTTATCTCTACTTCTATTTTTCCACCAATGCTCTATTTTTCCTTAAAATTTCCCAAACACACTACTACGTACTATCAGTTCAAGTACTATCCAAATTCTTTCTCCAGCTACTCCGATCCATGCATATGTTGCAGAAAGGGATTTACTAATCATTGCGCAGATTGATTCGAGAATCTGAGATTCATGGCTGACGGAAAAATCGGGTCGGTTAAGGCTGTCATTAGTTCTTATGAAGCCAGTCCTGCAAAGAAAAAGGCCCAACCAAATTTTCCGGAGGTAATTATTATAAAATCTTCATCAGTGTTTCTCAAACATTTTATTGTCATCTTTAAGACTTTAACGATGATGATTTATAACTGAATGTTTACTGTACATTAGAAGTCATACACCAAGACAGGGGAGCTTCACCAGGCGAAGAGAGACACTAGTCAGTTCTATGAGAGTAGAAAACTTGCGGAATCAGTAACAGAAGAAGCAGAAGCAAAGCTAGCTGCTGCTAAGAGGACGGTGAAAGATTTAACATCAAAGATTGAAGAATCAGACTCTAGAGTGAAAGCACAAATGATGGACTTGGAGAAGGTGAAGATGGCGAAAAGACAGGAGGATGAAGGGAACACTGGGGATTACGAGTTCGCCAAGGTGTTGAGAGAATTGGAAACAATAAAACGGGATTTGAGTAAGCTCAAGTTGGATATGGCTTCCATAATGGAAGAAAGGAGAAAGGCAGAAATAGAAACAGAGTCGTCCATGTTGAAAACAGAGTCTGCTTCAAGTTTGATTTCAACACTAACCAAGAAGGTTGAGGAAGTGGACGAAGAGCATGTGTTAGTTGAGTTGGCCAGAATTGAGGCTTTTAAGGAATACAAGGAGATTGAAGCTCAGAAGAAGGGAGATGAGGATAAAAATTTGGCATTGATGGAGGAAACAAAGAGGAAAAAACAGAGCATGATTCAAGAAATTGAACAAACGAAAAAGCTGGAAAAGAAACTGGCCATTACGATGTCAGACATAAACATGTTAGAAGACGAACTAAAGCAAGTGAAGGAAATTAGTTCAGATTTCATGGTTGGGACAAAATCAGAATCTGCTTCTTTGGTGATGAGAGAGCTGGAAGATGCTAAGAAAGAATTGCAAGCGGTTAAAGATGAAGGATTTCAGTTTATGGCTTCCATGGATGTTGTGAGAAATGAGCTCAGGCATATCATGGAGGAAACATCCCGGCTTAAAAAGAAGGAAGAGAAAGCAGAGATTGTTGTAAAGAATATGAGTTCAAAACTTCTGAGAGCCAAATCGAAACTTGAAGCAACAACTGCTGCTGAAGACAGGGCTAAGTTACTTGCATTGAACCTATCTAGCACTCTTGAACATATCAAGTCAGAAATTGAGATAGCTAAGGCAGAGCGTGCATTAATCAATGAAGAAACTGCAACAATAGACGCAGAAATTCAGAAAACCGACACCGAGATAGAATTAGCAGAAGAAAGATTACGAGCTGCCGTGCAGGATCTTAAAGCAGTCAAAGCATCAGAAGCAATGGCACTTGACAATCTTAAAGAAATTATCGAGAACACCATAAGAAACAGAGCTTCAGCTTCTCAACGCAGTCCCACCATTACTATTTCCAAGTTTGAGTATGAGTACCTTAAAGGGCATGCTCGTGAGGCAAAAGAAATTGCAGATAAGAAGGTTGCAGCAGCTCAGGCATGGGTCGATGCTCTGAAGGCAAGTGAGAGAGAGATTCTAATTAAAACTGAGCAATTGAGAAGAGAAAGCAGAGAGCTCAAAGTGGAAAAACAGGATATTCACAAAACTGAATCACCGGCAGAAGTAGAAAATGACACCGTATCCCGACCACAAATGCAGCTCGATAGTACACCGCTCGGCAAAGCCACCAACAAAAGCTTCAAAATCACACCTGCAAGAAGACTAAAGTCCAGAAAATCTTCATCTCCAATAATTCGTGTTACTCCAACAAGATCAACATCCACTACAACTAGAAGGAGAAAAAAGGTTATATCAAACCTGTCCCAGATCTTTAGCGGAAAGGGTAAGAACCAATAAGTTGTACAAGAAGTTTCAGTATTTATAAGTTTATTCATCATTTGATACTTCATTGTAATATTTGTTTTTTCCTTTTGAATTGGTTCATCGGATTTGGCATTGTTGTCCCTTCAACACTGAAGAGTTTGGCACTACCAAAAAGCCCACCCCTCTAAAATAGTGCATGATTATGTAGATAGTGCTTCTACTTCTTCTTTTGGTTAGGGTAAGGGTGGGGGGTTGTCTACCGGACAGGGGAAGCAAGCAAATCTCAGTTTAATGACATAGTCATTCTCAAGTTCAGATTCTAACCAGATATCATTATTTATCAGAATGATTGTCGAAAATATCAACTAGCTTTCAATGTTCCTTTTTCACACCAATCATCTAACAAATAAAAAATTGAATCTAATTACCTCAAGTGCAATCAGTTTATGCTTTTTCAGAGTATCACTAGACAAGATAGACTTGGGCCATAAAAATCCGTGCACAAACTATTTTTATTTGATTTTGCGCTCGGTAAAAAAAATGGATTTATTTTAAGTAGAAGGAGATAGTTGTCTCGCCATACATATTACCCAAGCAACATAATGCAAGTAATACAACTAGAGCAAGATGATAAAGGCAAAAGCAGTACTACCAAGTGCAAGTAGAGTCTCAACCATTTTAACAAGTCAACAACCTGTGCTTTCCACTTGTTTAACAAACATTTTGGTGTATTATGTCAACAAAGTACATAAACATGTAACACTGAGAAACAAGTATAGATAAGAAAAAGACAAGACAATGAACAATGACAATAAAAGAATAAGCTGATTTCTACAACTACAGATTATGTATACCATCCATATAAAGACTCCATCTTCAGCGGAAAGCTCCAACTCCACTTCACGATCGAACTCAAAATCTTGAATACTCCACACTTTAAGAACCAGTCAAACTACCCATTTCAAAGTACTCCAACTGCACATAACGACAACTTCACCACACTCGAACACGAACAAACCAAACAGAGAGAGAGGAGGAGAGAAAACATCTGCAACTCTAATTTCTTGCCGAATAATATCATGATAGAGAATGTACAGCTTGCTCTTTGGCATGGTTTGCCTGCATATGGACCGGGGATTCCAGCCCACTTGTGACTGCCGGGAACTGAGAGGGCAATACAGGTGCTGCAGGCTGGCTTTTGTATATTTGGCTGTAAGCAACTTCATCATCAAATTCATTGATTTTATTCCTAGAAGCCACATAATCAGGTGTAGCAGGTTTAGAGTTAAGGGGCTCTGACACCAGTTGAGCCTGATTTGAAGACACACTGACCAGTGATGTGCCAGAAAGAATATTCCGGCAAACATTTGAGGCTGGTTCAGTTACTGGTTGAGCATTGAAGATCTCTTTATTGATAATGTGGTGACCAACTGCTGTTGTATGTGGATGTAAAGGAGGTCGACATATAGAGCCAGAACTGTTTATATCGACAAAGTTGCATTGCATAGGCAAGTTATGATACTGATTTGGTGTGACCTGTACCAAGTATACTGGATATGGCTGATTCGGCTGACAATGAATAGGCTGTTGGTGCATTGGCATTTGATAAACATGATAGTAAGGTGAGATTGGCATTTGAGTAGTGGAATATTGAGGCAGATAATGCAGGCCTCCTTGAATCAGTTGTGTTTCATGTTGTGGTTGCTGCTTTCCATCTGCTGGCAGTGTTAATGGATACCCGAGGACATGAAATGCTTGAGTTGGAATTGAAAGATCAGAAAGCGTACTTTCATAGTTGGTGTGGATGGAAGAACCCTCTGGAGAAAGATGAAGCTGCGGATTTCCATCTGGTTGTGGAGTTGATGGGTATCCATCTTGTTGCTGAGTCAATGGATAACCAAGTACTGGAACGGTGTTTTGAGTTGGAATACCCATTGAATGGCGAGGAGAAGAAATTCCAGGTTTGCTGATGATCGAAAGAGCTCCTGGAGAAAATTGAGGCTGCTGCTTTCCATCTTGTTGCAGAATCATTGGAACAGTACTTGGAGGTGGAATACATATTGAAAGGCCAGCAGAAAACTTTTCAGGTTTGTTAGAAACCTGAGGCTGCTGCATTCCATCTTGTTGCTGAGTTAATTGATACCCAGGTAATGGAGCTTTGTTTTGACTTGGAATATTCATTGAATGGCCAGGAGAATTTTCAGACTTGTTGTAAATACCTGGAGCCTCTTGAGAAACCTGAAGCTGTTGCTTTCCATCTGCTTGGTGAGTTGATGGACACCCAAGTGCATCAACCTCGCTTTGAGTTTGAATACCAATTGAAGGATCATGGGAACCTTCAGATTTGGTGTTCAACGGTGGCACCACTGGGGAAACTTGAATAAGAGGCTCTTGAAACGTCCCACTTCTGGGTGAAAAAGGTGCACCTCCCGCACCATTATCACTGTACAAAACAAAAATCAACATGTCAACAACAATGCAGGAAACTTAACCAATTTCGGTAACAAACCAACTACAAATAATCCTAAAAAAAAAAAAGAATGTAAGCAAGTCACAAGCCATTCGAGAGAAACACATCATATTCATATATACTTCAGAAACACAGAGGTAGTAAAAGTGACACTACTACACTCCAAAACAAAGCAAATCCACAGCAACTTCAGAAAACACAGGTACCGTAATAAGTACTATTGCTACTAGTTTTCAGCCAAATCGATGCAACACCATTGCACAATATCTTCCACTAACATATATGGCAGGGTTAACAAGTTCTAGGTTCATCACAATACATGTGCATCAACTAACAGAACTTGAAGAAATCATTGAGCTGTACTGTTCAACATTCAAACTAGGCATCATTCTTTTATCATAAAAATAGTATAAATACTCCAGCTAATCACCAAAATAATTCCATAGCTAAAGCATGTAAACTCCAGCATGAAAAACATCTACACTGCAATTAACCTACCTACAATGCAAATTACTATGAGATACGAATCCAATACCTTTCTAGAGAAGCAGACGAAGGCACTCTCATCCTCCTATCCAACAAGCTCAATCCGCCACCACTACCATGCTCAGAAGCAGCCACAACCCCTACCACCGGAGGAGAATTCAGCATTGAAAGCGACGAGCCAGTCGAACCGAACGAAGAGCTCGTCTCCAGCACAAACGACTCCGCACGACTACCACCACCGAGCTTATTATGCCCCTCCAAATCCGGCGGCCTAATCCCCATCATCACCCTACCATTATCCGCCGATTGCATAATCCTTGCCCCTTTCAACGCGTCAGAGAACCACGAGTCCGATTTCGGATCGAGGAGAGTGGGCCCAAGCGACTCCGCCTTGACAGGGAAGAGAAACAACCTAATCCGATTGGGCGGAGTGAGCCTGTCGTGCTCGTCGATCATGTTTGCGAGATCCTCATCGGAGACGACGGAGATTAATGCGTCTAGGTCGTCGTTAGGGAGGTGGTAGCGGAGGTGGAAAGGGCGGTTGTTGAAGAGAGAGCGGGAGAGGTGAGAGGAGAATGAGGAGAAGGAAGAGGCGGTTGTGCGGCGGTCAAGAGCGATGATGCGTGATTCCCCGCCGACGTAGGAGAGGGATTTGGAGTTTGGGCGAGGGATGATGTGGCCGCCGTAGCTGCACATCAACCGGAGCTTCATCTCCATTGGAGGGAAGGAGCGCCTGCCTCACAGAGAGAGATCTGTTTGGTGGTTTTGGGTTTTGTTTTGTTGGCTTGTTTATTTTTTTACTATTATTATTTACGGTTGATGATGAGTTGTATCCATGATTTTTATGCCTATTATCGGGGTGCTTTATTGTTAAAAGGTTGTTTTACTAAATTCGGTTGGGTTACCCTGTTCCTAAATACACTAAATATAAATATGTGTCCCTTGCTTTTTTAAGGTGTGGTTCAATTCTTCCATAGCAATTCATCATCATAAATATATTCACGTGATTTATTTAAAAATAAAATGTAAAAATTCATGTGTACACAAATCGCGATGTTACTCAATTAAAAAGTTAATCCACCTAACTCTCGAAAAATACCGATGGTCAGTTATCGACCATCCAGACATGACATAATATAATTTTGACCATAACAACACCGGTCGTATCGACCATTAAAAAAAAATCGAAAAAGTGAGTAATTTTAGGTGCGTTTTTTCTCAAGATTTATGTAGAGTCAAAAGCTATGCGCTCACCGATCCATAATTTTCCATATTAGTACCGTGTAAAGAACAAAAAATCCACCTAAGTTATTAAAAGGTGGCACAAAACCCCCCATGTTATCACATTTGCATAAAATCCTCTGAGTTTCACAAAAATGTTGCATAAAATCCCCTAACGTTAAAAATAACGGAGAGTGCACCTCACTCGTGCACCTCACTCTCCGTTAGTGCGACTATGCATGGAATTTTAGGGAATTCTATGCAACTTATATAGTGTTTTTTTATAATTATTTATTTAAATGAATAAACTTAATATTAATTTTCATATGAATTGATATAACTAACTAACCACTAAATAACAATTAATTGTACTAAAAAACATCTATATGTATATACACCATATGTTTAGAAGTAGTTATTAATATAAAAAAATTAGTTTCTTCTTAGTTCTTATTATTTTCTAATGCAGTATTTAATTAAAAGCTATATAAAAATGAGAAAAAAAATTACTTACAAAATAATATATATACCAAAATAGCGATTACAAACAAATTAATAAGATTTCACTTTATTCATCCTATCAATACATGAAATTAATCTAATAAATTTATTTTATCGACTTTTAAAACTTGACTACACTTCACCACGCGGGTAATTACGTGTGAATATACTAGTACTATAATAAACAAATTAAGTCTATTCTTATGGAGACGGTTTACACTTAAAAAAGAAAAAACAAAGAAAGACGGATCAATAACATTACAATCATAACTTAACTTAGAATATTGACGTTTTTATTTAAAACTAATAGTAAAAATTGTACTATAAGTATGTGCTAAATAAAAAATTACATGCCGATTAAATATAAAAAAAATTATTTATGTTTATGTTAAAAATTACCCTCTCCCACAAATTTTTCCATAATAATATTAAAACAATTGCATTAACAAATAATTTTATTAATTTATACTATATTTTTTACTAAAAATACAAAAAGTTGTATAAAACTCCCTCAATTATTATAAAGTTGCACGAAATCCCCTAAAACTAACCCATGCGAGTGAAGAAATCTTTTGCAAACTTTTCATGTAATTTAGAATGTTTGGTGTAATTTTAATAACCGATGGGTTTTATGCTAGTATGAAATAATTCAACCGGTTACTATTAAACCCATAAACGGAGCAACAAATAGCGAGAAACGTAAAGCGATGAACCAACTACACGTAGCTTAACCGTATCATCAGCAAAACGAGTTGGCTGAAAACGTGTCAATTCATGCTCATGACCACCTCGACCCAATAAATACAACAACAGTCCAGCATACTTGTTACTCTGTCATCGTCGTTTCAATTCAAACTCCTTAATTAACTCGCTAAATTCACAAATTCCGCTCAACCAAAAACCCTCCGACCAAAATTAAGGTACACAAATTCATTCCCTTTCGCTTTCAGGAACAATAAACATTGCATTAATCTATTTCAAAAGTAATTACGCTTTTTTTCTTTCTCGGTATATACTTACTTCACTATGCTTATATTATATGGGTTTGGTTTGCCTTTAATTTATTTAGTTCGAATTTGTTCTTTCTTTTCTGTTGAGTTGAGTGAATCATCATATGACTATAGAGTATAGACCCACCGATTGTTTTATGAATTTAAGATTTATTATTTCCATTTATTATATACCGTTAATTGCCCATTTGCCATCAATTGGCTTCAATGTGATATATTATTGCCTACTGTTATGAACTCTTTCGGTTACTGTCATTTGGGTTTTAAGCTGGATTAAGGAGAATAAGTGTGTTTTTATGTAGTGTTGTTTATGACTTATCATACACCCAAGTGTTATTACTCGGGCACTGTTATTTTCGTCTGGAAAAGCAAATATTCCATTCACGGTTAAGAATAAAATGGTTGGTAGGTGGGTGGGTGGGTGTTTTGGGGGTGTATGTTAATCCCTTTCTTCTCTAACAAAGAGTTTTTCCTTTACATGGCGTTGCTTTAAGCTTCATGTAGAAAAAGTTGGTTGTTACAAGTCATGGTATTTTATATGGGAATTTTGTTGTCATGCAAGAGAAAAGTTCCTTGTTACCTTTGGTGTGTGTGTTGTTCATATTCAAGAAGAAAAATAAAAGCAGGTCATCCCCTTAATGTTGATTCATCGAATATTTTCCTTGAATAGGGAATGAAATGGTGCTGGTGTACTGTCCAGATGAAGTTATTAAGGACCTTTGCTCATAAACATATGAGTTAATGAGTGGATACATATTCATGCATGGATACCATCTGTCAACCTTATTACTTCATACTGATGCATATAGGAAATTCCTTTACAAGTATTACGTAGGTGTCTAGTGCTCAGCTTATCTTTAATAAATTCTATGAACAGGTATAGTTGCAACAAAACCTGCAAAATAAGCAGTTCATATTCTAGAAGCAGATGCTCATATTCCGGATAGTTCTTTACGTTTGACCATTAGTTGTTGTAATTCCTTAAACTAGGAGTTTTGATCCAAGTATTGGTACTTTTCATTTCCATCTTTTCAAGTGAAACTTAATTTATTGTTGTTTTTCTTATCTGTGTTACAATCTTTTTTATTGTTTTTGGATTATGATGTAATGTGGCTGGAAATTTGTGTAGGTACTGGGGATTGGTTTCTCCAATTTCTTTCCATGGAAGTAATTAACCACCAGGTAACATAAGTCTCAGAGATATTATAGAAGCATGTTTTTATCCAGCTCCACTTCCTTTGCTCTTTTGCCAAAGAAACATACTCGCAGATACACAAATCCCGCAATATGGTTTAAGCTAATAGAAGCATATATGTTCATTTATCCATTTCCATTTCCTTTGCTCTTTTTCTGAAGAATAGCTAATACGAAGTATTTCATAACCAGATATATAAAAATTTGGTTGACCGTGTTGATATTCCCAAGCTGCTCATAATATCTGTTCTTTGGCAAAGTAACAAACAACGGCATTATGAAAGAGCAACTGCTACAGCCTTACAGTGGATGTTTTTCTTTATGAGTAATGGAATGTTCAAGGCGGATATGATGGGAAGAATAGGGAGGAGTGTCTTTTTAATCTTGAATTTTCTTTTTGCCCTATTTCGTGAGAGTAGAGATGCTTCATGCTTATATATTCTTATTAATCCTTCATATATCCCCTAGATGGATGCAGACGACCTACAAATCATTTCTCGTCTTAAGTTTATGTTTATCACGTAGGCAAAGTTCACTGCAAAGATTAAGCTCCACGGTACAACTATGTGATATAGCACTAGTACTTTTGTGTTGCGTAGTGATGCTTTGAGCAGAATGTCTTTTCGGGTGGTCACAAGTTGCGTGGACAAAATGAAGTAACAAATTGAATCTATGAACATAGAAGCTCCTTTCTGACAAACTAATGGCCATTTTCGAAAGATAGTATAGGCTCTTCTAACTATGCCACTTTGAGCAGATAATGCAGAGTGAAATACGGGAAATCGAGGGGGGGCCTCATACTGTGAGGTCCCATGGATTTTCATTGGCGAGGACACACATGCATGACTGGCTAATACTTTTACTGCTTGGGGCAATTATACTTGGCTTGAACGTTATCCATCCATTCCACCGCTTTGTTGGGAGAGATATGATGTCTGATTTCAGGTTTCCTTACAAGAACAATACAATTCCTAGCTGGTCTGTGCCTGTAAGTCAATGATACGCCAAGCAACCTCCTTGCTTCTTAATTATGAATTTGGTGCCATATTTCTGACTCTTTTACGTATCATAGATATATTCAGCTCTATTACCAATACTGGTATTCGTGATCTTGTATTTTCGCAGAAGAGATGTATATGATCTTCATCATGCCGTTTTAGGTATATGAAATGACCACCAGAACCTGTGTTTGCTGCTGTTGTTAAAGTCATATGATCTTACAAGTAACACAGAGTTGTTTTGTATGACAGGGGTTCTGTTTTCTGTCCTCATAACAGGAGTTTTAACTGACGCAATAAAAAATGCAGTTGGCCGCCCTCGGCCTGACTTCTTCTGGAGGTGCTTTCCAGATGGGATGGATGTACGTGTATTGATGCCTTTTCGATAAGGAGCATATCTTTCCTGATCTGTTTTCAGTGTATGCACTCTCATCTTCTTTAATAACAGTCATGAGCTTTCAGGTATATGATCACTGGGGAGATGTCGTTTGTCATGGGGATGAGAAATTGATAAAGGCTGGTTATAAGAGTTTCCCTAGTGGACACACCTCATGTAAGCCAGATAGATATCTATTGTTTAGATTCTGTTACCTGAAAGATTAACCAGTCAATTAGTCTATAGACTAGGCTAAAGGAACCAAAAGGTCTAAAACATCTTCGCTTGCCAAAAAATGAAAAGCGGAAATGTAAACTTATAAATCAAACTGTCACCATGAACATTCTGAAATGAACAGTGTAGTGTCACTTTATTTGTGACATTCTTTTAAATCTCATCTCATGAGTTGTGAATCTAACATTATAAATGATCTGGGTACTGATATTTCAGGGACATTTGCTGGCCTGGGCTTCTTATCGTTGTATCTAGCTGGGAAGATAAAAGCATTTGATCGTAGAGGTCATGTAGCTAAACTTTGTGTTGTTTTGTTTCCTCTACTCGCTGCATGTCTCATTGGAATATCTCGTGTGGATGATTACCGGCACCATTGGGAAGATGTGTTTGCAGGGGCTGTACTAGGTTCGATAACTTCGATTATTGCAACCCTTGTTTATAGTTAGTACCTGAAACTGCACCGCAGTAGAGTTTTACGTACAGAGGTTCTCTGTTTCAGGTCAAGTGGTAGCCACAGTTTGCTATTTGCAATTCTTCCCACCTCCATATCATGTTGAAGGTATATTCTTCCTCTTCGAACTAGCGAAGTACATGATCCATTACTCACAATGTCATATTTCTAATCTCAATGGTTACTTGTAGGATGGAGGACACACACGTATCTTCGAGTCTTGGAAGAGATGCGCCCAAACACTGTGAATGCACAGTCCTCTGGCAGTGAGACTGGAATACAGAGGAATCGAGGAAACAGTACCATACCAGTTAACCCGCCCCTGCAAGCTAACTACTGCGTGGCAGATATAGAAACAGGAACAAGATAGTTGAAACTTAAGAGTACGTATGTTGTAGACTTGTAGCATAAGCTTGAGATCACACTAACATATCTTGCCTGCAGCTAATTATATGCATATAATTTTCATGTCATTTATGTCTTCTTTATACATATTTTACATACAGAAAACTGAGTTATTATTCTTTAGAATATTAAATTGTTGGTTCACTACTTCACTCCATGATTCTACTTCAGGACATTCATTATATTGTTGTACCATGACCATGTGATTTGGAACTTAAATATTACTTCCAAAATATGTTTTTTTGAAGTACTTGTCAAAAAACATGATTTTACTTGTCGTTTGAAGGGTGGTTGATTGACTAGTTGTGAGTCTTGTGACTTTAATTTGGATCTAGACAGTCTAAAAAGAGTCTATTCTCAAATTATTCCGATAAATGTTTAATTTGTACTAGTATTTTTTATCACTAAATCAAGCTCTACTTTTCCTGGGAATTAATTGCTTGATTTTTAACCCAACGCTCATAATTGAGACAGCCTTCCGCTGCAATGTTAGAGTGTGGGGTATATGTTTTGAAGTCAAATTTTGAGAGGATTTTTCCACGGTCATCTGGGCTCTGGCCTCTGTGGGCTAACTATGATATGATTTTACTATGCAATTAACGTAGAATTGACTTGCTGCAAGTTTAGAATGAGTCGCATGCACCATGTTGCTGAGTTTATCTCTCCTATCTTTTAGATTCTACAAAAGTAATTTCCGTTTGATTATCCAATGAGGTGATCCTGTCAATGTAAACTCAGCTCTCCGTGTCGATATTTTAATGAGGATTCAGATCTGCTACTGCATAAGGTTGAGAGAGGATTCCAAGTCCAAGCACGCTATTCTTATTTTAATAACTTGAGTGTGCAAAAAGAGTTTTGACCCAATAAAAATTCATTCCAACTTTTTTAACACCCTAAATTAAATATCATCACTGACAGCATAGTATATGAATATGATGATCTCCACTGTCAAACAAATCACATTCGAGTTCAGACTAAGAGTACTAATAAATTACTAATTAACCCAATGTCATGAGACGTGACCAATTTAATCATTGTCAAATTTACATCTCAGTTTCTTGCTAACTTGATTGATATAAAAGCAAATTGGTACCCACGTACAAACGTTACCTGGATACCATCGTTTTTCCAACAAACAAAATTCAGGTATCAATATTAAATTATCGACAACTTCAATTCCTTCCAGAAGAGAATGTGCTTCGGCTGTATAATTCTTGACTTATAATTCTCGACTTGCTACCTTTAATATTTTCTTCTAGAAGACCATGTGAATGAAGACATTTTGTTTATTAACGTTATCAGCTAGTAGTATTAATTAATTGACCCAGCCACTATTTATTTATTTCGTGATTCCGACCATTCATGTCGTGCTCATGTTACCGAATTCACCCTTATTGTAAGTTTTTACGGTGCTGTAATTCAACCATATTCTCTACACTTTTTTTATTGTATTAACTAACCATAAAATGTAATTTCGGATGGATTGTATTATATTTCTACTCACTACTCAGTATCCCGATCGAATCGAGTATACAAAAGAGCCAACTTGGATAGCCTAGCTATGCGATGGGATGTTGCCCCGGACTCATCATATTGGTTTCTAATTGATACATGTCATAGCGAACTCTATCTTATTTGAGGTGGCTATATGCCTACATTGGGATCCTTCACACATCACAATAGTAGATTTGAACATATTGGCTTTATTTGGCGACATATATCCATCCATATTATGAGTATACGAGTAAGAATGCATTTATTACCACCCATCTACATAAGTTTTTTTTTGAAGGAAACATATTATTACTAAAGATAGGTTACAAAGTGCCCAGATCTTTCTGACGAATAGACCGATATGTAACATTGTTTAGATCTGATATGAGCAGATCCTTAAGCCAACTTGGGCAAACATTCTGATCATAAATATCCGGAGAAAGCATAGAAAGAAAATCTGAATTATTACAAATATTGAGATCAACTATCGAACTTTGAAAATTAGTTGAACTCCGACTTGTTCTTCTTTTTTGGCTTCCATTTTTTGCTAACGTATCTGCTACGTTGTTTCCTTCCCGAAAGGTAAAATTTGCTTCCACTGTTCTTCCTTCCATCAATTCTTCAATGTCCCTTATTAAAGGTAAAATTTGCTTCCACCCATCTACATAAGTTGAGACTTGAGAGGTGCAACCCAAATTGAATACCCTCCATAATATACCTCACAGTTTGCCTAATAAAAATTGTGTATGTATAATTTGTATCTCAGTTTTTTACATGTAACACACTACCTATTGTTTTGGCGGTCACACAATTGCATGAGATAAACATAAACTCAAGCTAATGATGAAAAATTCTCTTGCCTCTCTCTGTAACTTTGTCGTCGTTGTCTCTGTTTACTACAAAAATATGTACAAAATAAAATAATATATAGTTAAAATAACAATTTAATTTTCAAAACTAAACATAATAGGATTTAACTCTCTACTTTCTACCGTTTTGGTTTATTTGGCATTCAACAGATCCACGTGATCTATTGAATCTACATTGAAAATGACTGACAATTACTTTTTTCCATGCACCTGACAATTACTTTGAAGGACAAAATAAACCAGGCCACCCGGTTTTCGGAGTTACTCATCAAGCAACATATTATGCAAAGATAAGTCATACCTATCACAAAAAGTATATATACCTGAAGGCTTCTGATCCTTTTTCGCTTAACTCTTTTAGATCATTGAGCGAGAGAGTTGAAGATTAATGCCTAGATATTTTTACAGTTTCACTTTTTATCAAGCAACCTATTATGCAAAAACCTATCACAAAAAGTATATATATACCTGAAGACCTTATGATCCTCATTCGGGTATTAATCGCTCAACTCTTAAGAGTAATGCCAAGATGTTTTTACTTTTTCAAGTTTTACAATGCATTTATGTTATTATGTTGATGTTACATTGTACCACCGGACTACTGTCGCCCCTCCCACATATAACTATATATTATTCCATATATTAGCGATATGGGATATTGATTGTATTTTTTACAACAAAATTTTGCATTTAAAATTGAGATAACATCATATGTGAATTTGTCGTCGTTATTATCAGTTTACTATTAAAATATGTAATAATGAAAATATATAGTAAATAAAATAACTTAACGTTCGAAAATAATATTTTATAAATTATTCAGAGTATCTAAAATAACTTTTTATTTTACCATCTCTATCTAATGAGTGCCTATCTAATAGTGTTGCAAACTATGCAATTAAAAACAATTAATCAATTCAATTTAAATTTAATTCGTTTATCTTATTAATTCAATTTCAATCTGCAGATCCGTATATGTCACTCTTTAAATATAGGTGTGGGGTTCAATACTATTAGCGTGAATTTTTTCTCTCTTTTTTCTCATTCTTTAAGTAGAAGGTCCTGGATACAAATCTTGTTGGTATCTATCTATCTATCTATCTATCTATCTATCTATCTATCTATCTATATATATATATATATATATATATATATATATATATATACTGTCTCTGTCTCTGAGAGTAGATGGTCGAATCTTGTTCACGTAATTTTTTTTCAATTTTAATAATTTTTGTTTTTGCATTCAATCATGAAATCAATTCAATTTAATCCGTTCATCTTATCTAACTAATTGATTTTCATAATATACTTTCATAAATTAATTTCTCGGTATAGTTTAGGCGTAAACGGATCACAAAAAGTCAATAAAAACAAACGTAAAGAAATGACTAGGACCGATGAGTAGTACACTACTCCCCACGTCTAATAAAACATTGCCTACTAGATTTAACGTACCGTTTAAGAAGCAATAGGATAATAAAAATAATAAAATTAGAGGAGTATATTATCTTTTTAATTGAAATGTAATTGTTAAATGGAAGTTTGATCCTACCAAAATTGTAATATTATTGTGAAATATAATATTTTAATATATATAATAACTTATTTATATTAAAAAATACTTCAGGAGATAAGTTATTGGTACATCAATACATCATATACATATCTTGAAAATGGCTGGCTGATGATGACACACACAAGACAGAATTTTTTCCCATTAAAAAAATACAAACTCCATTTGCGATCCATACTTTTCATTAATTAATCAACTACGTATAATCTCTAGTTTGTCATTTATTTTCAAAGCCGACTTTTCTTGACTTACGAACCCCCCTACGAAATAGCAGCCACACCACCCCTAAAACCAGCCACCATAAATCCCCCCTTCATATCTCATCATCATAATCCTCATTCCAAACCATTATTCATTCACAAACACCAAAACAAAATGGAAATCATCCCGTTTAAAGGAGCTCTCAAGCGGCAATTGACTAGAAGAAGAGGGTACAACCGTCTTTACACGAACCGTAAAAGTGTGAACGTAGTCAAGTTCGGAACCGTGAAAGCAAAGCGTTCATGGAAGCTAAGGATTGCACCGAAGCTCCGCCTGGCGGTGAGAATGGCGTCTCCCATAAAACTATGGCACATGTTCAAGAACGCGTACATGGACATGATGCTTGGGTTGGCCAACAGTGCAGGAACGTTAGGGGGTGCAAAAACGTTCGGTAATAAGAGAATTCCACAAGGGCGTGATGTGGTTCCTAAGGGTACTTCTGAAGCTGAGTTTGAGAACAGGTTGGTTTTTGAGATTTACAAGTCTATGATGGCCTCATATGAGCTTGGTTACACCCCACCGGCCAAAGTTGTGAGCACATGAGCTTGTTAATGTGCTAGCCAAATTTCTCTTCCTAGTCAAATGTCAACTTTCTTTTTTCTTTTTTAATTTCAATTTTCATTTTATGTGAATTAATTTACCATGTGTACTATGAGAGATCGAGGTCCTTTAATTTTGTTTAGAGCAAGAATCCAATATGTAAATAATCATCTGCACAATTAAGTCAAGTGATGGTACGTAGTAATATATAATAAAGTTTCATGAGCTGATTTCAATTTCAATTGAATTTCGGTTTTGATCTAAGCTTCATAGTACTATAGTTATGGTCTTATGGATCTTGCAATTATTTTTTATGCGATGTATAGTACAAGTACCTTTGAGTTAATTAAAAACTTTGAAGACAAAAAGGAAAAAACAAAAGTGCCCCTTGAAATTGCAATAGTTTGAGTTTCAAGAAAGGAATTGGAATAGCCCGATCGGGTAATGTCAATTTTCCAAGTTCACGGCTTTCCAAAGGTTTGGTCTTTGTGATCCAAATTGAAAAAAAGAAGGAAAAAGACAAAAAAAATTACAGAAAATTACATAAAACAACCACCGTAGAGCACCTAATTGCTAAAACAACCACTTTAAAAAACTTCTTATAAAAAAGGTCATTCTATTTTTTTGTGCCCTAAAATCTAATCAAGTACTCTCCAAAATCTCTCTAAATTGGATATGGACTCCATTTTTCTCGCTAAAATGGATTTTGAAGGTGTATTTTGCATCCATTAGTGTTAATTAATTACTAACTAATTATATTTAACTATTTTTTTCTAACAAATTAATATTTATATACAGAAACTAATGAAACTAGCATTTGTGTTGCTGAAAACTAATGAAACTATCATATGTGTTGTTGAATCTAATGAAAATAGCATTTTTGTGTTCACTTGTGATGCCGAAACAAATGTAATTAGCATTCGTGTTTGCCGAAACTAATGAAACTAGCACTTATGATGCTTAAACTAATGAAAACAACATTTAGCCGTTGAAACTAGCATTTAGTTGTTTGAAACTAGCATTTATGTTGCTGAAATTGATAAAACTAGCATTTGTGTTGCTGAAACTAGCATTTTTTGTTGCTGAAACTAGCACTTATGATATTGAAACTAATGAAATAGCATTTTTGTTGTTGAAACTAATGAAAATAACATTATATGATGTTGAAACTAGCATTAATAGTTAGTTTCAACTCGTTTCAGCCAGTTTATGAACCTAACTTTGTTTGAAACTAACTTTTTGTCTAATACTAGCTTCTGAAACTAGCTTTTATGTGTTAAAACAAACCTGAAACTAATTTTTTTCAGTTAAAATAATGATTTATATTTTTATAATTATAGTTTTCATATTTTTTAATTTTTTTAGTTTAGCATAAATAAGTTTTAGAGTTAATTTAATCATTTTATAAAATTAAAAACTAATTTTAAAGGTCAATTTCAGGAAAAATATAAAATTAACCGTTAGTTTTAACTTTTTCGAGTCATTTTTAGCTAGTTTCAGCTAGTTTCGGTGGCTGAAACTAGCTTCCGGATTTCAAAATATTTATTAAATCTATTGTAGCGAGTTTTTGAAATCCGAATCTACTGTAGCGAATCAGTGTAACGAACTTTTTGTAATTGTTTTTTGAAGGTGGTTGTTTTTGCAATTAATGTTGTATATTGGTTTATATATGTATTTTTCCCAAAAAAATATCGGTACAGTACCCAAAATGAAAACGGGAAATTGTCCTCCATATATTCACGCTTAAATTCACAACAAAATGCAATTAAAGGACCATTAGAAAATGAGGGGGAAAAAATAAAACTTTACTGCCAAATGAAATAAACGAAGAATGAGCAACACGCATAAAAAGTGTACTTCTTGGTTATTTCACGGCACCCGCCGTAGAATAGGTGATCGGATTTATCACACTGTTGGAATTCAGGAATTGTAACTTATTTGGAATTTTTCCCAATTATAAATGATGATGATATGATAAATTGATAATATATTGATATTATTAAAAGGTACTTCAAGTAAGACTGAAGACCAACGCGTTACTTGCTTAGGTAGGAAAAATGAGTTTTAAGACCCAAATTCTCAAGTATTTAGATGTCAATATATTGGTCAATGGGAAAATTAAGCATAAGTTTAACACTTGAAAATAAGATTCTTATATTAGGGCTCGACTACAAATCCCGCAACAAATTTTCAAATATGAAGCTACTAGAATCTAGATGTGATCCTATTAGACCTACTTGAGGGTCGGTCCAAGACTCCAAGGTTTCTCCTCGAGAGATGATGACCCATGATCCAAACCTTGGTCAATTGAGGGCTAGGCGCACTCGAGGAATTTGGCCACAAGAGATTCATTCAAGACAGATCTTAGCATTATCAAATTAAGATAATGTACTGGATATGTCTATGGACTTTTAACTTTTAAGGATTTCTAGAGTTTATGATCGATCGGGTATTAGGGATGATACATTCACTAATTGGGGGTGATCACTGATCACCTATCGATTTAAGATTCCCTAAAACTCAATAAAATTTTAAAATTTAAATATATAGACTAAACGAAAATTAATCACCGTATAATTGAAATGGAAAAGGCGATTTGGTTAAAACTAATCAAGAAATAATTAAAGGCATTAAACACATCATGTGTTACACATGTCATTTAGTGGAAATGAAGTACTAAAAACATGTGCTGTATATATAGTACTCGTATTTGAAGCAACTTCCTGAAAGTTTTAAGAAATCATATATATATGAGTACTATCCTAAATAGCTCCAATAACAATCTAGTCATCAGTATCACAAACATAGATTCTTTTCATTGACACCTACTAGCATTATAAAATACTGAATCCATAATTTTCGATCATTACTCATTGATTAATAAGTTAATTCATTATATAATCCCTTACTTTCTTGACCAGCTTACTCCACGTACCCTTTTCCCGGAAAAAGGCATAGCCCCTCTTCAAGTTCAAACTACTAGGCTACTAGCTACCATATAAAATGTCCATAACGCATCAAATCTTCATTATAATCTCTCATCAACAAACCATTTCATTTCACTCACAAAATCTTGAAACATAAGGAACAAAAGCAAACTAAACACGAAAAGTCAATCGAAAAACAATGGAAATCATCCCATTTAGAGGAAGCTTGAGGAAGTACTGGAGCAGAAGAAGAGGCTACAACCGTATTTACACAAACCGCAAGACCATGAAAGTGGCGAAATTCGGGACCGTGAAAAACAAGCGTTCGTGGAAGCTGAGGCTTGCACCGAAGCTACGGTTGGCCATGAGAATGGCGTCTCCCATAAAACTGTGGCATATGATCAAGAACGCATACATTGACATGATGTTGGGGCTTGCCAATAGTGCAGGCACCATAGGGGGTGCGCAAACGTTTGGTGCAAAGAGAATTCCACAAGGCCGCCGCCATGAACTTGTTCCGAAGGGTTGTTCAGGAGCCGAGTTCGAAAACCGGTTGGTTTTCGAGATTTACAAGTCGATGATGGCCTCATCTGAACTTGGCAATACACCAAGTATGATCATCAGTGCTTCTTAGATATAATATACTGTATATACGTATGAAGCTAGCTCTTTTGTTGTTCTTCAAGCTGTGTAATAACTAGGTACACTCCTGTAGTATCAATTTTTTTTTTTTTTTTAATGATGTTAGTAACTTGCAATCGTTACCATTATATATGTGTGCGCTGGATAATTCCCGGGCTTACGTCATTATAGGCTATCAAATTATACTGGGCCAATCTGCACGACGTCTTTTTTTTTTTGGGTTCGTTGACTTCTACTCCAGTTCAGGCAATTCTTCTTTTTAACTGCAGTACAGAGTATATAGTACTTATTACTTGGTTATAAAATTAAAATAAAGAGGGGAGCCATGTTACAAAATTAGTATATAGTAAGGATTGATTAATGGAGCAAATTCTGATGTTAATCTGCGTATCCCTAAATTCAGGGAGTAATCTGCATTTGATGGAAAATTATAAGAAGTCATCTGCGAAACAGCCCGCCTTCTGAAAGAAATTCGGTCTTGGTGTTTGAAAAGCCTAATAGTCTCTTCTCTAGTAATAATGTCGCAAACACATGTCATGAGTCTCAAGGAGGCCCAATTCGCATATCAATTGGATTGGTCCGCTACCTGAACGAATACAACGCGAAGTCGCAAACAAGATTATAAACAAAAATTGACCGTGAGATTTCACTCAATTGGTTAAACAGAAAAATATTAGCCTCTTGGTCATGAGCCCGAATTTCTGGGGAGTAGAATTTGTAATTATGCCATTTTGGGTCAGAGCATGTCTCATTTTTGCGGTTTAACTCAATTCATGTGCTTTGCAGTTTATTGTGTGAGCACATAGGATTTGCCCACTCCGCTACCAAAAAAAGAAAAGCCTGGTGCCAAGAGAATGACCGTCAAACATTTGATTCGTCTGAAAATTTTGATAACTTTGACAAAATTTTCAATAGACGACTTTCTGATCTACATCATCAGTGCACTTAGTTGTATCATTTATGAGTTAATGCAATATTGATTAAGTTTGATGGCCTTCACAATTAACTACAAAATGTGATTTATGATGAGAATGGGTTGAGACTTGGAGAGGCAGAAAATGATGACATATAATGCTTCAAGTGTAATTATCTTGGATATATATATGTACCAAAAGAGAAAAACAAGATAAAAACTGAAAAGGACATGAGAATGTCTGGTTGTAGTTGGTCATGGTATCCTTTTACATACCAGAAATTAGTGCTGTAGATATAGTTGGGTTGGGATATAAAATAGGAGGAATGTTGGTAGTATGATCGATCCACTAAAGATTGGTTAGTTAGAGATGTGGCCAACAAGCAACTCTCTTGCATTTTACATCATTGGATTCATCACTTATATATTATGGAGAAGATGAAGAAGAAGAAAAATAAACAAATTAATGAAAGGCTTGCTTAAAATTAACTAGTTAACAAACCATTTTCTAGCTTGTCAATTTTAATCATCATCTTAACTAAACAACTTTCTGTCAGATAGCATCTCCTTCACCTTACCATACTTCCATACCACGTTAATTACTTTTTATTCTTGCCCACAAGAGCTTGCATGCCTACAATTGCCATGCTCTACTAAATATAATCCATTCGGTAGTGTGGTTAAAAATTCTAAGGTTAGAAGTGTTTGACAACGATTTAAAGAGAATGAAATACCTGTATCGTGATTCGAAAGAATATTAATACTACTAGAAAGATATCATGATAGGTTTAAAACATATATTAATGGAATATCTTATTGTTTTTGAAAATTGTGTTAATAAATTTAATGAGAATAAAAAAGACAATATATTTCACAAGTTCACACTATATTACTGAACATGATATATCATAGTATATGTAATCTCCCACTCAACTGATGAATTACAGTATGCCGCTAATCGGGTTGGAGTAATTTAATCACTCAGACCCTGAATATAGCAAGCCATATAGAATGAATGGAGTGTGTATTCGTCTCAACCTAAGTTTAAAAAATCAAGTTAGATGGCAAGTCATATCAAATCTGAACAAAAAGTATGTAAAATAATTAGGCAAATCATAGTTAGCAAGATAAATTTGATACAAAATTAATAGCAAGATACATTTGATAAAGTTAAAGTTATGTATAAGAATGACGTAATTTGTAAAATGCAAAACCGGAAGTAATTTAAGTACGAACGTGAAACTGAAAAAGGTAAAAAAATCGAGAAACCCCAATAATTTTGTAATGACAACACCAATCATGCCAAATGACTTTAATAAACCGCATATTAGCGAACTGCAGGCAGGTCACTGTCCCCACTTTCTGTTAGCCTTCTGCCCGCCAAAATTCAAATGCTTCAAATGCACGCAACTTTTCTCAAAATAAAAACACAAAAATAAAATCTAAAAACAAGATCAACGGTTCAAATTGCTCTGAACTCCACCGCATTCCATACACCGCGATACATCCAATACTGTCCCTCTAGCTATATAATCTCAGTCGTACACCTGGCCAAATCTAAATTCATTTTCCCTCTCAACTTTCACTCTCTCACCACTCAAAAAAATCAAAATCAGAGAAAACGAAATGCAGAAGGAAAATGTTTCCTACGATGAATTCACCACCACCTCCTCCGCCGAGAAATCCTCCTCCACCGCCGTAACCGCTTCTTCTCCTCCGTACTTCTCTCACAACAATTTGTTCCTCTCCCCTACATCTCCGTCATATGCCAATTCCAACTCCTCGATCTACTCCTCTCTGTTCCAGAACTACTCGCCGGTGAGCTCTCCGGTGAACAACTCTCCATCGGAATACGTCTACTTCGAGGGAGGAGATAATGATCGCCGCTCACCCGAGTCCAGCTCGATCCTCGAGTACCAGCAGCTCTACAATCGCTACACGCTCTGTGTCGCTCATCTCCATGACGCGATTGATGAGGCTGACTTGCTCCGCCGTGAGAATGAGTCTCTCCGCCTCTCAAACTCGGATCTAGCCCATCGTATTTCATTGTTGCTCTCTCGAGATCGTCTCATCTCTGAATTCAATCGCCTCAGTGTTGTTCCTTCTCCTTCCACTGTCCCGGTGGTAAATTGCGGAGGTCATCCTAATGCTGCTGTTCAACCTCTGGCTGAGCGGAATCATGTGGATCGTAGGAGTGGTAATGAGCGAGCAGTGACTATTCCTAAGAGTATCTCAGTGCGGTCCAGTGGTTATTTGAAGATGAATCGACCTGCTGGACGCGAGCTTACTCGCCGAGCTGCTGCTGTGAGTCAGCCGATTCCTGTCTCGGTGAGTCAACACGATCTCTAATTGATAATTTTTCAAGTATATTTTATTTTAGTTGTGTTAGTGTACGTAATTATTTCTGCTGCTTCTGAATTTTGAGAGCATTAAGTTTACCTTGTGCATCTCCTAGTGGAGAATGATGATACTATTATCACTTGGTCACAGTAATACGGATTTGTTGAGGTTTTGTAGTATAATAAATTAGATATATGATTTAGCATCAGTAGATCTGTGATTTGTCAGGAATGAGATAGTTGAAATGCAATTTAATTGAGAAGTTGAAAATGTTTAGTACTACAAAACAGTGAAATCCTGATAATTGTAGTATATATTTCTAGGAGCATAATGTATGATGATGCTTCAGTCTATTTATGGTTTAAGGAGTATTAATTAATTGAACTTGAAATATGAAGCAGCAAAGAGTTTGTGTGCCAACTTCTGGCCCTGAAAAGGAAAATGCTGCGCTCGAATTTGATGTATACAACCAAGGAATGTTCAAAACTGAGTTGTGCAACAAGTGGCAGGAAACAGGAGCATGTCCTTATGGGGATAATTGTCAGTTCGCGCATGGGATCAAGGAGCTTCGGCCTGTGATCAGACACCCACGCTACAAAACTGAGGTCTGTAGGATGGTTCTCTCGGGAGGCATGTGTCCCTATGGCCACCGCTGCCACTTTCGCCATTCTCTTACCGAGCAGGAGCGACTCATGATGGGGCCACCTGCACCACCTTGTTGATTGATGTGTGGATTTCTTCAGCATTACTATTGGATATATTAGGATCATAAACTTGTGGCGGAAGTCGTTTTGGGTCGTGGGACTTGTACCTGTCAATAAATGTTGCTTGAAGGCTATTCGCATAGTTCTCGGATATTATAGCACCTGCTTGGTGTATTCTGCATTTGCGCCACACATTCATGATACTTGTGTTTGGCATTCACACTCTCAACTTAGATGTGGGCATTTGGCTAGGTAATTTGGGAGTTTCAGAACTTTCATAAGATAGCAGTGCATTCTGACCATGATTTGAAGGTGCAGTATGTGTTGCATTTACTTTTTGAGAGTTCATAGAGCCAGGCCAAGTTTATAGATGCTTGTGTGCTGTAATATGTTACTCATTTTATATACTCTATAGAATAGAGAAAATATTACAGCAAGGAAAGTTCTGTAGCTAAGCTGCTAACTACACGTTAGTGGTTATAGATATTTGTTGTATCCAACTGTTGATAAAACATTTATATCAGATCAATAAATTCATTACCAGTCATTCTGCAGTAATACCTATTCATAATCTTCCTGGTTTTGTGGTAGTGCTCTAGGCAATTCATCGATTGTAGTTGACACTTGACAGTATATTATACATACATGAACTACGTTGCAATTTGGAAGTTTCATATTTTGCTAACGTTAGCATAGCTTACATTTGCTGCCAACTGAGTTCTGCTAAAAAGCATCTTCTCACTTTGTTTCCGAGTTTGTAGTACAAAATAGAAACTACACAGCCTTCAATCTTGGATATACTGATGCTTGCTCTCCCACAAATGCTAACAAAACATTATGTCAGATCTTTACTTTCATGTCATGTTTTTCTCATCATCATTATCATCAACTGTCATGCCTTCTTGTAATCGTTCTTGAGCAAGTGATGCCTGTTGTATCAAAATAGCAAGTTATGTCACGTTAGAATGCCTGGAACAGATTATGAATCATATATGTATGTAGAAGGAATGCACAACAAACCTGTTTTTTCCAATTTATTGAACATGTCGCTGCCCAGAGCAGTGCTGATTGTACTATGGATCCCATGTTTAGTCCAATAAATAGACCCTTTCCGTGTAAATGAACCACAAAACCTAGAACCACTGCCACTGGCAATCCGACGAGATAGTAAGCTACCAGATTTGCATACGCCCCAATATGCTGCCATCCACTTCCTCTTGCAACTCCTGACACGGGGAACATAATGATGTAATACACTGTTTTATTAGGCCAGAAGAGCATTTTGAAGATGTAAGGACAGATTTGAGACTAAACCTGAAACCACAGCTTGAATGCAGTCCATCGCTATCATGATGCAGATAAATGGGGTCATGCGCTCCAAGTATTTAACAATTTCTTTATCAGTAGTGAATGCATATCCAAGAAAGGAACGGCAGGAGAAGATAACCGAGCAAGCAATAACAGCCTCAGTAATAGAAAGAAAAATTGCTGCCCAAGCAGACACTCGAGCTTTGTCTGCAGATCCTGCCCCAAGTTCATTTGAGATTCTTGTACTACAAATAATTGGTAAATGTCAGTCAGACAACTTTTATAGGTGATTATGATGATAAATATGAAGCATACAGTTGTCTGGAATCTGGATTTACATGCACACCTTGCAGCAGCACCATAAGAGTATGGTATGTAGTAGTGCAGTCCAGCAATCAAGAGGCTAAAACAACAATGTACATAATGATTAGTACACATCAAACAAATTATTCATAGGTTTTGATTACAGCAGTGAGAATTGATGTAAGCCAAACTAACCATATTGAAAGCACTGATGTCTCCAGTTGCGGATGAGGGAGAAGTCCTGCTAGCAATACTATCATTTCAAGGGACCACCATTCGGGACTGCATTTAAACAGTTGTGTTAATTCATTAATTGATATCCAGAAAGAATGTGGCATGTAAATCAGCGATAATTGTATAAAACTCAGAAATGAGTAGTAATAAGCAAGTTACCAAGCCATAATAGCAGAAGGGACTGCCAGGCGGAAAAATGTTCTAATAGTAGGCGGTATGAGTTTTAGAGTTGGAGCTTGAGCTGTTTTCTTGCAAGCAGTGGAGTAACTTATGTATATGAGAAGCAAGATGGCATTAAACCCGTAAGATAGAGCAAGTGCTAATGCTCCTCCTGCAATTCCTAGTTTCACCTTGAAGACTAAAATCCAGCAAATTGGTACATGAAAGATTAGTGCTGTGACAGAACTAACAAGCATTGGAAGAACTAAACTCTGCGTCTGCAAGTACCGAGTGAGCGTCTGAAGAATTGTGTATAGAAAGAGTGCAGGAATAAGCCAGATTGCATATCTGCCAGCTTCAGCAGAAACTAAGGGATCTTGGCCAATAAGTATTAGTATCTTCTCCATGAATATCCATAGCAAAGACACTGGGACACAGACTAGAAATAGACATATAACGGATGAATAGGCGTAGATTCCGAGCTTTTCATACTGCTCTGCACCAAATGCTTGTCCGCACAAGGTTTCCAGTGCACCAGCCATTCCAAACTGCTTGCAAAGATGATAAACTAGATCATTAATCTACAGCATAGTACATGCATAACTGTAAAAGTTACATATGTCCCTGAACCTTGACCGTTTATATAAAATATCCCTTAAATTCTTATGTGTGCAGTATGACCCCCAAGTTTGTTACTTTTTTTGTGATTAACCCCTAAAGCCCTATAAGTAATTATGAATTTTGCCCTGGGAATTTTATAAAATTTGAAAATCACTAAAATTATGAAAAGTTGGACATGTTCTCTGACTTGACTTAAGATTTCCAGAGAGATTGTATTAGGCTCTATTCTCTTCGTTAGAACAAAATTGAACTGATCGAATTTACTTGTAGTATAAATAACAACTAAACAAATGTGAACTGAATTGAATTGAATTGAATGAATCTAAACATAATTGAAATTATTGAGTTTTCAAACGAAGAGAATAAAAATTTAATGGGCTAGTTCTGGCGCGTGCACAAACTTAAAAATGACCTTTGCGATAACTGACAAGTGATATGTATGTCAAATAAGTTTATGACGAAACATATAATCATGTTACGTACAATAACACTGAAACCGGTGACATTGGCGAAGGAGGTGGCAAGGGCAGCACCCGCGAGGGGAAGCTGGCCAAGATGACCGATCATCACCATCGACACGAGCCGAGCTAACATCAGTGATAAGGTAACCACTGCCATTGGTGCACCTATGTAGCTCAACTTCTTCATCTCCCTAACATAAACACACACTGTACTATTGGATTTCATAGCCGAGACTCCCGCTTCCTCCATTGCTATACAATCAACTTGGCTTTATCACGTGATAAATTGGGTGAGGGCAATAGCTCAATTTATACTCCTACACTATGTAAAGTAGACAAAGTTAATTACAAAGTGGGACAAAAAGGATTTCAATTGCAGTATTACCTTTTAACTTTTATAAGTGATCGGTCGTTTTTTAATCTATAGATCCTCAACTTAAACATCTACAAAATAAATACTTAAAACCATTAGAATATAAATTTGTCGGAGAATAAAATGAGTACATTCATATCTTGGTTCTCCACAGTCGGCAGAGATATCTTCTAACGTTGTCAAAACAAATACTGTAGTAGATGATTTTTATGTATCCGTACATCGTTCTCAATGAAAAACAAACTTGGAACTTTAAGCCCCTAATTTTTTCTACATTTTTCATGTAACAAAAGAGTCAATATATCGCTGTTAAAATTCACTTTCAGACCCCTAGCCGTTAAAACTCAACACTGTCAACGTGGCGAAACTGGCATATATAGCGATACGAAAATGGCATCAGGAAGTAAAAAATGTTACTTAGTTACTATAAAGACACGAAAATGACTGCAAGTAGTTCACACTTCACCCCAGTATCTTTTAAGCCATCAAATGAGCACATCACAGGTTGAATTTGGAGCTTTTTTCTCGAATATCCTCCTCCTAGCATCTGCAGCCTGTTCAACCGTATCAAACACAGTACGTTACGAGCAAGTCATTATCGTATATAGTAAAGCTGTTCACAGCCTGTTCTACTACAAATTTTTCCAGGCTCCAGTGTGTTTCATCATCCTGAATGAACAGTATCAGTTAAAGATCGAATATTACCTGTTTCTCCCAATCAGTTCCATATGTTATAATCATAAGCAAGAGTGATTGTACTCCTGATCCAATAATCAGACCAGTCCATAGACCTTGTCCTTTTAAGCCCAGAACGAATCCCAGTAACAATGACATGGGGATATCTCAAGAAATAAAAGAAAAAAGAACGAGAACAGGAGTTAACATAGGAGTTGAGCCGGACAACTCGGGAGTTAACATAGGAGTTGAGCCAGACAACACAGGAGTTAACAAAGGAGTTGAACCAGAGCAGGTTAACTCCTTGGTCAACACCGCCATATTGAGAGAGTCCAGATCTCATCAGGAAACTCCGGAAGAATTTGAGAAGAAGAAAAGAGTTAGTTTAGGGTTGGACACAGGCGTGTACATATAGTTTTATTAGGGTTTTAGTAGTATAAATAGCTAGCTATGTTTTCCTTTGTAAATCACGTCAATACATAAGAATTTTCTTACTTTCAATAAACTAAATTCACTTTATTTGTTCTGCCATGATTCTTAGCGTACTCTGAGAGGATTCCTATAAGATAGTACGAACCAAGATTCACGTATGCCCCTATGTCCTGCCACCCGCAGCCTCTTGCTACTCCGGCAACGAAAAAGATTGATCATTTGGTATTTTGGTTAGAAGATGACAGAAGGCCATAATTTTACATCTTGGATTGTTACGGATTGTGAAACTTTAATTGTCCAGTGTGGCGAAAGATCACCTGACATAACTGCATGTACGCTGTCCATGATGATGGAGGCACATAGAAAAGGTGTGATTTCTTTAACATAATAAACGACGGTCTCCTCGTTGCTAAATAGATATCCCAGTATGTCGCGGCATAGGAAAATGGCAATACTTCCTATAACAAACTCCAGAACTGATAGAACCATCACAGAGGAAACTGCAAACTTAGCTGCCTGTGGTTTCCCAGCTCCAAGTTCGTTGGAAACCCGAGTGCTACAAGATTAGTTCTTTTTTAGTCCCCGAATCCTTATAGATAGTAAATGCACAGAGTTTAGCACAAACACCAATATGTTTTTATACCTTGCAGCAGCAGAAAAGGCATATTGTATGAGATAGTGCAGTGAATCAATTGTCAAGCTGCTCAAAGAATAATGGGAAAAAGAATCAAGATTGGAACAGAAATTGGTATGCTAAATGAACATCAATTAAGCATACCAGATAGATAATACCGATGTCTCCAGCTGCGGATTTGGCAGTAGACCACCGAGTAATATGATTATCTCAAAGCTCCACCACTCCAAACTACAGAGCCATTAACAGAGATGTCTATCAACTGTATTCAATCTCCAAATATATACAGATTCAGATCTTCACTCTCAGATTAATACTTGGAATTGGAAAAATTACATTACAAGATGCTATATATGCATCTTTGTGCACATTAACAGTAGTTATCTGTATCAGTTTTACGTGATTTTGCAAAATATAAGAGGTGAAAGTGCAAAGTTTCTGATGAAATGATACAAATTCTAATTAAAAGATGAAAAGTTACCAAGCCATGACAGCAGATGGAATTGCAAACCGGAAGAACTCCCAAAAAGTTAAGAATACGTCATTTGTAAAGGGAGCACGAGTTTTACTACAAGTTGAAGAATATCTCACATAAAGCCCCAGAACGATCACATTCAACCAATAAGAGAAACAAGTTGCCAGCGCTGCTCCATCATATTCCAACTCAAGGTTGAATATAAGTGCCCAAGAAATAGGCACATTTAGGCACAGAGAAATTAATGCACTCAAAAGTATAGGAAGAGTCATACTCTGAATCTGCAAGTACCGAACCAAAGATTGAAGAATGGCATAGGGAAATAGAGAGGGAATGAGCCATATGCAAAACTTCCCCGCTTCAACTGATATTATGGGGTCTTGGCCTATCAGTATCAACAGCTTGTCTGTATAGAGCCACAACACACATACCGGCAGACACGCTAGCAAGAGCCATATTATGGATCCATACACAAATGTTCCAACTTTTTGATAATGTCCGGCTCCGTAAGCCTGTCCACAAAGAGTCTCCAATGCACAAGCTAATCCCCACTGGTTATAACAGAAACCAGAATCAGAAACCGAGTCATCCCCGGGATAATATACTTGTAGATCAGAAATTAGGCCATATGCACTCGACTCGACTGTAGAGTACTAATAATCTCACAAACAGAATATAAAGTGTATAAGGAAACCAATCAACAAAGTAACAATGTAAATTATGGAAGTGAAATCGGTTGTTAAAGCAAAGTACTTACAACGAGACTGAATCCGCATTGTATCTGTTTGTGGGAGAATTTCCTATCACTTTCTGGTCTGTCCTATTGTTTGCTCTTTCTCCTCCCGTACCTCCTCTTTATCCTTCTTGTCCTCGGCCCGGAATTCTTCGGGGATATCTATGCCGACAATCTTTCTTGCTTTAGGGATTTTCCAAGTAGGAGTCCTAGCCTCTTTAACAGCTCAGGAAGAAAAAATAGGTTCTAAGTCGAAGAAAGGGCAAAGAAAGAAAGGCAATTGTCACTCAAGTCAGGTTGGACGGGCAAGGTAGGAAGAGGCGGGAGAGAACTGGCTTTAAGGAAAGCGCTAGTAGAAAATGGGTATGCATTCGCTTCAACGAACAAAATCTTACCAAGGTTTCATGACACGGCGAAGAGGTCATTATCTTATCTTGAAAGAAAGAGAGAGGTAAACGGGCACACAGGTACAAGGGGTTACGCAAGCTTTTTTTATATAAAATAGTGATAGTGAATTCCATAGAAAGACCCCTTGGTTCTAGCAAACAGATCAGATAGATTAATGATTGCAACAATTCTGGTACAATGGAACCTTCAAAGTAAATCACTCTGTTGAGATAGGTCTTTGACAGGCCTAGTTAAGAGACAAGGCTGCCTTGCGCGGTTACCACTCTTAGGAGAAAGACTTCATTTCCATCCAGAGTTCGAGATCCGCTGCTATGGAAGAGGTAGAATCCTCCAATGTGACCAGTTATGGACTTTTGACGAGCTGTTCTCGTGTCTCAGCCGAATCTATCCCTGGAGTGGATCTCGCACCAGTGACGTTTGTAATGGCGTTAGCAATGGAAGCACTTGATAGAGCAAGCTCACCGAGATGTCCAAGCATCATGATAGGCACAGCCCGCAAGAGGTAATGGGACACAGAGATTACAATCATGGGCATCGCAAAAGATATCAATATGCTCATTTCAGTCATGAACCTGTCCCAGGTTGTGCTAAAACCACTTTCACTTTTTTCATGTTTCTGCATAATGAGGAGCGGTGTCCCTGTTTCCATGGCCTATGCTTTCTTCTGATGAGCACACCAGCCAGTGAGCCTGTTCAGTTGTGTCTTTATGGCTTCTGGGCTAGATTGGAGGTGACTGGTGAAATTTAACTATGAAGGCTAGTAATTAATTGTTGATCTTCATATCATGTGTTGTTCAGTTTTGAGTTGACATTGTCATAAAATAACCACATCTTCTGCAATGCAATGACGCAATATTAATGTAAACCAGGGAAACAATGTTACATGTTAAAAAACAACATTTCACCTTCCATTCCTTGACCCATCCAACATATGCACTAAAACACTCTGAAGTTTCACTTTCTCCAATCTTATATATTGCAGATTGAAACACCAACCATAGCTATTGGTCCATGATACTTACGTATAATCGAAAATAGAATACAATTAGTCATTCTTTTGGACCAATTAAGTGAAGATCATTAATAATTTGCACAAAAGTATCAGAAGATATTCTGTGCTATTCTCAGCAAAGATCATAAGCGCAACTTGATGATGTCAACTATTTAATAGTTTATACACATCGAAAGTGTTCAGTGTAATCATCACTATAAAATCATGAATGGTGTTAGAGAAAGAAGGGACGGGTGGACTTAGTCACACTGGTGCAGACCTAGATCAAATGATCAATAATAGTTGTCACTGAGTTCTCCGTATTCAGCTTCGACTCAATAATTACTTTGTGTTCTTGCTGTTATATATAGGATCAGAAGTGGTTCATACTGCCTTTCAAACTTCTAAATCAATTCATCATGGGACAGAACATTTGCCTCAAATACTCTACATCTGGCGTCTTTTGCCTGTTTGAATCAGCACAAGATAAAAATAAATTATCATCTCATCTCACCATTTTACGTTTCTCTAGACTCTAGAGATACAATACAAGAACAGAGAAACAAGACACCAAACACGATGAAATGTTACCTGTTTCTCCCAGTCAGTTCGATATGTTTTAAGGATAAGCAACATAGACTGCACTGTTGCTCCAGCTACCAAACCACTCCATAGACCCTCACCTCTTAAATTTAAAACAAATCCTAGTATTAGTGACACAGGAATTCCGACAAGATAGTATGCTCCAAGATTCACATAGGCACCTATGTGTTGCCACCCGCTACCTCTTGCAACTCCTGCAAGAAATGAATGAATTTAATTTTTTTAAATAGAGACTTTATATGAACTTTGTATTGGAACTCTAATAAGAGATAACCTGAAAGGACAGCCTGCAAACTATCCATGACTATGGAAGCACAGAGAAAAGGCGTCATTTCTTTAACATAGCCGATAACATCTGCCTCATTACTGAAGAGATATCCCAACACATAACGGCAACAGAAGAAAGCAACACTTGCTATAACAAACTCAGAAACTGACAGTGCCATCACAGTGGTGACTGCAAATTTTGCAGCCTGTGGTCTCCCAGCTCCAAGTTCGTTAGAAACACGAGTACTACATGGTTATTGATGTTTTTAAGTCAGTCACTGCAAATTACAGATAGTACAAGAAGAATTCAGTAGGTTTTTACAAACTTCAGTCATTGTACCTTGCAGCAGCACCGAAAGAATATTGTATGAGATAGTGCATATTTGTAATCAGGAAGCTGTGTGTAAAGGAAAGAGAAGAAAGGGTCAGACATAAAACAAAGAAAGTTTAGCTGTAAAACGAAGATTCAACAAGCAATACCAAATCGATAGCACCGATGTTTCTAATTGTGGATTCGGCAGTAGTCCTCCAAGCAACGTGACAATCTAGAAAGTCCACCACTCTAAACTACATTTAGAAGCAGAGTCATTGAAGTCTCAGATTGTACAAAACACAGAATAATAAACAATTTGAATAAGATAAGATGAGCTAGCAGAATTACCAAATCATCATTGCAGATGGTATTGCAAACTGGAAGAACTCCCGGAAAGTTAGGAACACATCCTTTGTAAAGGAAGCCCGGGTTTCATTACAGGCGGATGAATATTTAATGTAAAGTGCAAGGGCTATTACATTCAACCAGTACGAGAAACAAATTGCAAGCGCTGCTCCATTTTTTCCGAGATTGAACTTGAATATAAGTGCCCAAGAAACAGGCACATGGAGGCATAAACAACTGAATGAAGATACAAGCATAGGAAGTATTATACTCTGAATCTGCAGATAACGAACCAAAGATTCGAGAATGGCATACGGAAATAGTGACGGGATGAGTAAAACCGAATACTTCCCTGCTTCAACTGATATTTCTGGGTCTTGACCTATCAGTATTAACAGTCTGTCTGTGTAGATCCATACAAGACATATTGGCAAGCATGCTAGAAAGAGCCATATTATGGCTCCGTATGTAAAAGTTCCGACTTTTCGATATTGTTCTGCTCCATAAGCCTGCCCACATAGTGTCTCCAATGCACAAGCCATTCCAAACTGATTGGAAAGTGCATATTATCAGATATCAATCCATCTTATAAAATCTTGAAGCATTTTAGTAATAATACAATACAATAAAAGACCCTTCCAAAATTAAAGGTATGCAATTTAAAAAAAACGGATGATCATGATATATCCACAGGCCCACAACTTCACAACTAAAACATTTTCTCTGTCTTGTTTCTCACATAGGCCATAGCCAACTAATAATTTCACAGAAGGCGTATATTGAGTACTTTACATCACAGTTCAGTAACATAGAGATAATTCAATTCAAGGGAAAAAGAAAAAGGGTACTATACATACAATAAGACTGAAGCCAGTGACATTGGAAAATGAGGTAGCAACAGCAGCACTTGAAAGAGCCAACTGACCAAGATGGCCAAGCATCATCATAGGCACAACCTGTAATAGGTTATGAGACAATGATACAACAATCAGAGGTATTGCAATACGGCTCAACTCTTTAATTTCTTGGATAAACCCTTCCCAGCTAGTTCTTGTTTGGGTTTCTTCATATTTGTTTTCCTGTACCAGAAATGGCGTCTCCATAGCCAAAACCCTGGCCAGGACTAGATCTGCAGTAGTATTGTACTCCTTTGGGAATTGGGATTGGTTTATTTTTACTTCTAATAATGTTGCACGGAACACGAAAGGATGTGGCGATTCGACCGTATTAAACCAGACTTTTTGTCCTCCTTTAATCCTGTCTGCAGTCAATAAATTATATCCCCTCACTAAGTAGTGGCTCCACACATACATGTGGAAATTATATGTATGTATACAGTATTTTGTTAGTGAACTAATTAAGTCTAGGGTTATATGGGTTTATAAGATGCTAGACTAATTTATTACACCACCAAGACACATACATGTGGGTTCCATATGTGTGAGGTCCACTATCATGTGTCTTGATCGTGTAGACTAAGTCTAGCATGAAATAAATGGGTTATATGGCACCTTAGGATTTTGAAATTCCATATTTGCTCGAGTTTTGAGTCTTGAAACCAGTCTTGAACATAGACTAGCAGGGGACTGTTTTGACGGATTCATTTTCGACTTTGCAGACACCATATGATCACAACTAAAAGGATTCAATGACTACAGCTTGACTTCTTCCAAAAGAACAAGAAGAAGCAGACTGAAGCACGCTCACTTTGTATTCAATTTAAACCTCTTTTGCAGAATTACTTAGTTTTATTTTCGATCCATGTGCGTGTAGATTTACATTTCAGTAGCATTTCACTGTTATTTAATATTTAGCATCAACAGGAAGCTACTCTCGTTCTCATCTGCTATATAATTAAGCAGCTGCCGGCTTATAACTCAGCTCGTTCACTCATCTGTTTCATAAATAACGTTCCATGGCCCGGAAATGCTTAGTTTCTTGAAAAGCTAAATAAACTTATTAGAAGAAGTTAACTATTTTAACTTTTATAATCTCAAACTTGTTACAAACCGAGGAGGATGACTTAGTCATATGTCCTAGAAGGCTAGAACAATGTTCTTTGTTGCTATTTCCAATTTCAGCTTCGACTAGATTATTGTTTTATGTGTTCTTGCTGCCATAGGATTACAAGTCCATTTTTGTTGCTCTCTCTGCATGTTCATTGTAATGCCATCACCACTGGGGCATTTCAAACTTCTAAATCAATTCATCATGGGACAGAACATTTGCCTCAGATACTCTATATCTGGCTTCTTTTGCCTGTTTGTATCAGCACATGATAAAAAACAATACAAATTATCATCTCGACTCAACTCACCATTTTAAGTTTCTTCACAGACCAGAGTACAAGACAGAAAAACAACCAAGGCAATACATGTTGCCTGCCAAAAACAAGGAACGTTATTAGTTACCTGTTTCTCCCAGTCAGTTCGATATGTTTTAAGGATAAGCAACAGAGACTGCACTGTTCCTCCAGCTACCAAACCACTCCACAGACCCTCACCTTTTAAACTTAATACAAATCCTAGTAGTAGTGAAACAGGAATTCCGATGAAATAGTATGCTCCAAGATTTACATAAGCACCTATGTGCTGCCACCCACTACCTCTTGCAACTCCTGCAGAAAAATGAATGAACGAACGCTTTATTCAAATCAAAAAGACCTTTAGGCCATTTTTCTTATGTAAACATTGTAATGGAACTCTAATGAAAGATAACCAGAAAGGACTGCTTGCAAGCTATCCACGACTATGGTGGCACATAGGAAAGGTGTCATTTCTTTAACATAGCATACGACATCTGCCTCGTTACTGAAGAGATATCCCAACACATAACGGAAACAGAAGAAGGCAATACTTGCTATAACAAACTCCAAAACTGACAATGCCATCACAGTAGACACTGCAAATTTAGCAGCCTGTGGCTTCCCAGCTCCAAGTTCGTTAGAAACACGAGTACTGCATGGTCAGTGATGATGCTTTTAAGTCAGTCAAAAACATAAGATAAGGAAGTAGTAGAGCTCAGTAGGCTTTCTGTGCTGTTTTACCTTGCAGCAGCACCGAAAGAATATTGTATCAGATAGTGCAACTCTGTAATTAGAAAGCTGCAAGTAAAGGCAGGTAAGATGAGAGATGTAAACAAAATTTTGTTGAGCTGTAAAACATAGATTCAAAAAGCAATACCAAATAGATAGCACCGATGTCTCTAGCTGTGGATTCGGCAGTAGTCCTCCAAGCAATGTGACAATCTCAAATGTCCACCACTCTAAACTACATGTAGAAATACAATATCATTGGAGAATCAAAATTACCAAACAACAAATAATAAGCATTTTCAAGAAGATAAGATAACCAGAACTACCAAATCATCATTGCGGATGGGATTGCAAACTGGAAGAACTCCCGGAAAGTGAGGAACACATCATTCGTAAAGGAAGTACGAGTTATACTACAGGCCTGTGAATATTTCACATAAAGTCCAAGGGCGATGACATTCAACCAATACGAGAGACATATTGCAAGTGTTGCTCCAGTTTTTCCAAGATTCAACTTGAATATAAGTGCCCAAGAAATAGGGAAATGGAGGCACAAACAACCGAATGAACTCAGAAGCATAGGAACTATTATACTCTGAGTCTGAAGATAACGAACCATAGATTCAAGAATGGCATAAGGAAATAGTGAAGGGATGAGTAAAATGGAATACTTTCCGGCTTCAACTGATATTTCTGGGTCTTGACCGATCAGTATTAACAGTCTGTCTGTATTGATCCATACAAGACATATTGGCAAACATGCTAGACAGAACCATATTATGGCACCATAGGTAAAAGTTGCAACTTTTTTGTATTGCTTCGCTCCATAAGCCTGTCCACATAGTGTCTCCAATGCACATGCCATTCCAAACTGGTTCGAAGGAGCATATTATCAGAAACCAGTTCATCTAATAACATCACATAGTAATGATTCAATACAATAGGAAGCAAAACATCAAATGGCATATATATTCCACAGGACCACAACTAAACCATTTTCTTTGTCTTTCTTTCTTTCTCACATAGCCAACTGAACATTAATTCACTAAAGGACTATTTGTACTTTAAATCGGATACATATAGCTTGTTCAGTAGACATCTGCATATAGAGTATAACCTTTAATTAGGAGTTAGGACCACAGGGAGAAGAAGGCCATGGTTATCAACTTAATAAATTTCAACAGTTTCTATATCAAAGGTCATGAATTATCATCAGATATATTCCCAGAGAAACAAAAGAGTCCAAAACAAGTAAAAAAGGTTACGTACAATAAGACTGAAGCCAGTGACATTGGAAAATGAGGTAGCCACAGCAGCACTTGAAAGAGCCAACTGACCAAGATGGCCAAGCATCATCATAGGCACAACCTGCAACAGGTTATGAGACAGTGATACAACAATCAGAGGCATTGCAATACGGCTCATCTCTTTACTTTCTGCCATAAACAGTTCCCAACTAGGCCTCCTTTGGTTTTCCTCATGCTTGTTTTCAGTTACCCAAAGTGGTGTCTCAGATTCCATAGCAAGTAGGTATGTGTTCTTGAGTCTTGAGTATCTATCGATATTTTTATCTTGAACATAACAAGAATATATTCTATATTATAATGTATATACATAAATATGAAAAGTTCCGACTTCGTGCCTGAACTCAGCAGAGCCCTGGCTCCACCCCTGGTCCAGTGGTTACAACCTGCTCAGAAAGAAGAACATGTGTGAACAGAACAATTACAAGTTGGAATCTTCCACTTAAATTCGAACTGCAGCTTGTCAGATCGGTTCAAGTATAAGTTCGTTTTTCAAACATCTAGGATATCTTCTCTGTTAGCTGTCTAAGTTCTCATAATTTTTCTAGTTATCCATCTATACAAGATGTAGTATAGTTCGTAAAACTAATTTGAATCATCATGCTGCTTGCATTCTCTCAAGATGACAATAGCAAAGTATAAGAGAAAACAAGTCTAGTACACTTAATTAATTCTCAACGTTCGAAGAACAATTTCAATTCATACCTTTGAAATGGATCAAATCTCCCTCTTCCCTTACCTAGCTGCTAGTCTAGGTGCCTGGATTTGGTTGAATTGATTGAGAAAAAAGTTCTTGGTAATATATACAAGTATAGTGAAAGAGTTTATTCTGAAGTGGTGCTTTGCCCAAGTTATTTTCTAACCTACAAAAATAATGGACCTATATGCAACTAAAAGTAAGAACACTTCCGGGTACGCTTAGCTCACAAATTGGATGGATAGGTCGATAGGATATGTTACAAACAATTAAAAATAAATAAATAAATACGGGATGTTTAAAATGAATAAATATCATGGTTATAATTAAAATTCATTGAGGTTTTAATTTTTAAATTTTCCATTTATCACTGCAGGAAAAAGAAAAATCACAGCACTTCAGTCCAGTCCATTTCTGGTTAATCCTTCAAACATGTCATTTATCATGGACCTCAAGTTTCAACAGAGGAACCATTAGTTAAGAACTGTATGTACTGATCAATGAAATCCTTCTTCCATTCCACAAAAATAACACACCCGATACAGTTATGGTTCATATGCTAACTCGTTAAGAAATACTCCTATATTACCAAGATTTCCCTGATAAAGTAGCATGATACAGGACTTGCTGATTGACATATTGCATTACAAAGAATAACTGGAAGACGAAAGGGAAAGGAAGTAGAAAACTCTTATCCTTAATTTCCCCTGCAAATAAAATTCTTCCAACATCTTGAGCAATTTGTCACCAAAATTGTAAATCTTGAGACTTGTCTTCAAATCAACGGTTCTTGAGCACTTTTCCCCTCAAAAACCCTTTCTCTTGCTTTCTTCGCCTGCAAATACAGTATTGATTAGTTCCTTACTGAGTCACTAAGACTAAGAGATTCTACACATGGCTTCTCAACATGTATAGTTCACTGACAAAATAATCCACAATGATATTCAGAGCTGCAAGTTTCTTTGATCCAAAATCGTATCCAGTTTCAACTTTATCATGCATGACAACAAGACCAAAAATGATGAGACAGACCTGCTTATCCCAGTCTGTAAGACTTGTGACGAGCAAAAGCAAAATAGCTTTTATGGTTGCTGCAACAACCAAGCCAGTCCATAGGCCATTTCCCCTTAACTTGAAGACGAAGCTGAGTAGCAAAGATACAGGAATACCAACTAGATAAAATGAAACAAGATTCACATATACACCTATTTGCTGCCACCCACTACCTCTTGCTATTCCTGAAAATGGCAAATAAGTCAACATAAGAACGCAGTTTACGAGTTCTTGAGATACATGTTGGAAATCAAAGTTTGAAGCTTATGACATTTCTGTTAAAAAAAAGAAGCTGGAAGCATAAACTTAAACACTTTGTTTAGTTATGGAGAAACAGCTAATTTCTAAACTTGTTGCAGTCAAAATGCATCCCAGCTTGCATAAGAACAGTTCTCACAATGTTATGTAATGTTAATACACAACAAACATGTTTCTCATAGATTCCCCTGTTTTCATCGGTATTCTCTCTGCCTTCTCTACGAGTTGTTAACGGGAATATTCACCTAGACCACTGAAAACAATATAGCCTCCCACATTCATGCAATCAAAAGCTGTGGTGAGCATTTATAGCACAGAAAATGCAATTAAACTAAGAGGCGTGATAGATTTCGCCTCTAGCAAAGATTAGTATCTAAGTTGGTAGCAAGAAGTTTTGTCAAGGATTACCCGAAAGTACTGCTTCAAAGCCATCCATGATGACACAAAGGCAGAGAAGAGGAGCGATTTGGTTAACATAATCAACAACTTCCCTCTCGTCACTAAATGCATATCCCAATATGTGACGGGAACCAAAAACAACTGCGCTTGCTGTGATACACTCTGCAACCGAGAGAACCAGGACCGAAAGGAAAGCAGATCGAGCTGCCCTTGGTTTCCCAGCTCCGAGTTCATTTGAAATCCGAGTGCTACAAGATAATTTTTTACATACATACTGTCAATCACTTCCGTTGAGCTTCCTTTAAATAATATGTATCACTAGCATAAAATTAGAGAACGAACCTTGCAGCAGCTCCGAATGCATCAGGTATGTGATACAGCAATGAAATTATCGAAAAACTGAGAAAAAAGTGTATAACAGGTAAGCCTAGATCATCTTATAACATAAACTCATCTGTTTGACTGGCAAGAAATAGTTTAATACCATATGGACAATACAGACGTCTCTAGCTGTGGATTTGGCAGTAAGCCAGAAAGAAGTATCACCAGCTCATACGCCCACCAGGATAAACTACAATAACAGCCATTCAAATGCATTATCGATCAAAATGATGAACAAGTTAAAAGCGATTGACAGTATGTATGTAAAAAATTAGGCTAAATCGTTACCAGATCATGAGGGCAGCAGGAACAGCCAACACAAAGAATTTTCTCATAATTTGGAACACTTCAGTCGAGAAAGGAGCATGTGTCTTCTTACAGGCCGAAGAATATTTCACATAGAGAACAAGGATGATTACATTCAACCAATACGATATACTAACCGAAATTGCTGCTCCAGCATTTCCTAACTTCAAATTAAATACAAAAGTCCAACAAAGAGGTAGGTGGATACATAAAGTCGCAAGCGTGCTTATAAGCATGGGAAGAATCAAGCTCTGAATCTGAAGGTACCGAACTAGAGACTGATATATAGCGTAAGGAAATAAGGAAGGTATTAACCAAATAGCATATTTTCCAGCTTCCACCGATATCAAAGGGTCTTGGCCTATGAACATTAACAACTTATCCATGTATAACCATAGAGCTGATACTGGCAATGATACCAAAAAGAGACAGATAATGGCACTATAAGTAAACGTTCCGACTCTTTGATATTGTTCCGCTCCATAGGCCTGTCCACATAGGGTCTCCAATGCACCAGCCATTCCAAACTGCATAACAGACCCAGTTTCATTATTGACTGAAATACATACTCCAGTTCGTCTAGAAACAACTCTTTCTTTGTTATTTATACGGGCAGCAACAAAAGTTAATATCGTAAAATATTAGAAAGAGTGGTTCTTACAATTATACTGTAACCGGTAACATTTGCTAAAGAGGTAGCTATTGATGCACTGGAAAGAGACAGTTCACCAAGATGTCCCAGCATAAACAGCGGCGAAATCCGCAGAAGGTACTGTGAGACGGTCACAACCATCATCGGCAACGCTAAACTGCTGACCTTCTTTATCTCGGTGGCAGAGCATGCATCCGCGCATATTTTGAAAACACCTTCGTTTTCACTGTCATAGTCCTCAGCTTCCAGCAGAGGCTCTTGAGACTGCTCCATCGCCACTTAAATATTCTTGATTGCCTACCTACAAAGAACTGTTGTTTCTGGCCTTAAAAGTATGATAAACTTTATATATAGCTTACGTCACTCAAGGGAATTAGGCCTGTACATGATAACATTTTCTACAAGTAGATGGGATCATGACTGTCAATGTAGTAAGATAGAAAAGGCATCATACCTTGTTTGTTTCTGTACGTCGTTAAAGACAAAAGGAGCAGTTCTGCGCCGCAGGACGATCCTTTCGAGATTCTGGTGATATTGTTTTAAATCAAACTATTTGTAATTATATCTGGACCTGAATTAAGTGTATAGAAGACATAATATTCAATTCAGAGAGAATAATTGTTGTCTAAAAGTGATTGAATCTGGCAAGTAACAGATTGGAAGCATTCAACTGGTACAATCATACATGATGCAAGTGATGGAATATTTTGGTGGGCACAAAAAAACAGTACACAAGCAGCTAGCAAGTTGACAATCAATGTACAAAGAGCTTTTCAGAAATGGAAGATACTGGTTTAATATGCAAAATTGTATAGTAAAACACATAAAAGTACATGGGGATGAATCTAAAACAGTTCCATTAATGGACTCCGAAGCTGAAGTGAAAACATAAGACAAATTACAAGAGTCCAAGAACAGCAAAATTCTTTAAGAAAAAAAAAACATTGAATGAATTGCTTAAGTAAATGACTAAATGGAAAAGAGGGTTACGAGATTGGTTTGGTTTGATTTGATCTTCAATTCAGAATCTTCATCTGAGATACATGCTTCAAACTGGAACCAATTTTCGATGAACGAAGAGAACGAGGTACAACGATAAACGGAACTGGTAGTGGAAAGTCATTCACGAATAATGGGCCAAACACAAGGTGAATCATCCTAGTAAGCCGGCCCAACTCTTACTAGTCTTGTCCTTAGGCTCATAGCCCACGAATACTGTCAGTTGAACCCATACACCTCCCCGAGAAATTGTAAATTAAAGGAAATTTTTTATTTTGCACTGAAACCTTTTTTATATTTTTCAAAATGCATTTGAACTTTTATTTTATTTCAAATTGCACCAAAACCTTTCACCAAAATTTCAAGTTACACAAACGTTTGACGTTGTTAACTTTTTCATTAGTTAACTTTTTTTTTTTTTTCAAATTACACACAAACCTTTGTAAAAAATTTCAAATTATAAAAAAAAAAGGAATCAATAGTAATAATAAAAATTCAAAATAATCAAATTATTCCATTCAATACCAAAATATATTCCACCACAATCACATATGACATAGACCGAAAGTTGAACAACTTGCAACTCCAAACTAATGTCTAATCTACCATTAACCAGTAACCATTGACACCACAATCATTGGACTCCAGTAGTTCAAGATATGGGGTATCATGCACGAGCCGACATTTGGACTTCTTTCATCCTTCCTGATAGAATTCCAACTCTCCCAAAAGCGGAGGAACGAAATTTAGTCATTTATATTAGTTCTCCAACACTCCCCCGCACTCGTGGCCGATTACAACCTCCCGGAGTTTGTCTCCAGGGAGATTCGAACCCAGGTTGGCGTGAACCTGATGGCTCTGATAGCATAATAGAATTCCAACTCTCCCAAAAGCTTAGAGGAACGGAATTTAGTCATTTATATTAATTCTTAACACTTCCAACAATTTTCTATATACAACTCCGCAAGCATTATGAGATCGGATGTTAAGATCTTTCACTGAACCCAACGATCAGGCCTTAATCCATAACACCTCAAGTGCAGGGCAGCCGTGAACCAATTCATTCATTGAGTTCATAACATCAAATGTAAATGCACTAAGATACAGTTCTTCGAGTTTGGGCAAACGAAAGTTTCCAGTAGGAAGGAGGGAGGGGTATAGGGGATGATCGAAAGAGACAAACTCCGGTGAGAGACAAATCCGGCGAAATACAACATCTAATACGCTGCAATTTGGATGGACTGGTGTTAAACGATTTGGGGGATGCAGTTTGATCTTCAATCTCAGAGGTGAAGTCGATTTGGATGATGTTGAAGAAGGATGGAGTTGTTAGATTTGGGAGGTGAAGAAAAAGTTAAATTACATTTGTCCCCTTAACAGAAAATCTAACGGTGTTTTAAACGTGTGCAAGTTAAAGATTTGGATGAAAGGTTTCAGTGCAATTTGGAATAAAACAAATGTTCAAGTGCATTTTGAAAAATATGAAAAACGTTTTAGTGCAAAATAAAATTTTTCCTAAATTAAATTATGTTACATTTTTTCAATCGTAAATCTAGTAAGAGTTGTGATTTTGGTGAATATGAGAAAAGTGTCTATACCATTTCTTGTCCAGTATGAGCTTTTCCCATTTTTAAGAAAAATCAAGCAATAGTTACTTATTTCAGCATGCAATTTAGTTGTTATTGGAGTAGATCAACGTCTAATCTTTAAGTCCTGAGATCCATAAATTTACCTCAAATTCACATTTGTGGTTAATATATACGTGTTGATTCAAGTTATGAAGGGTCTTTTTTGTCATTGAACTGCAGACATTCAACATCGTTGGAGACACCGTGATGATGTGGATAATCGATCTCATACTCGGAACAATCAGCTCCCCAATTTTCCCAGGGTTCTCAAATCTATACTCTCTCCGTCCCACTGTAAATTATCTAATTTTACTTTTTTCGGTCAACAATTTTCAACGTTAACTTCCGATTACTACTAAACTATAATTATAATGATAAAATATTTAATAAAATTATATTATGAAAATTTAAAACTTAAATTGAGCAGCCTTTGCCTTACCAGCTCTAAGTTCATAAGAAACGCGAGTGCTACATATAAAATTACTAGGAGCGTTGATCAAGTGTACCGCTGAGATGGTTATTAATACTTGCACAAACAACCAAATAACTTCAACCTCTAAACCACCGGTTTTCCACCTCTGTTTGTGAACCATAGAAGTAAAAACCTGGCAACCATCCCATCAACCCATCGGTCTAGATTGTCTCTTACAACGACATATTATACTTGAAAATCAGAAATCATTAAGCACTCCTTTTTAGCTTGGGCCATGTAGTATGTACCACTAAGGAAAGCCTATCAATCAGACAATTCAAGACAGTATTATGCATGCATATAGATGATTCAATCTTTATCCAGTCTCCAGATACAAACACATAATCAAATAATCAAATGAATGCAGCAATCCACAACATCTTACTTAAAACAATAAAGTAAATAGAAATAAATACACATTGGCAGAGAATAAGAAGAAGATAATCAAATATTTCTCCTTAATGGCAAAGGAAGATCGAATAAATATAAACATTGGAAATTTGGAAATCAGCAGCAGTAAATTTGAGCTAAAAGAGGTGAACATGCAATCCCATGAAAGTACCTGATTATGAAGTTTGCTCCTGATGCAACTGGCGATTTTCTTAAGCTTATGAGAGAGGGATTCCATCATCAGTGCAGTACTTTGAGATTCATTGTTGTCAAGGTGAATACATGTCTAAAGGAAGAAGATAGTTTCCCTTCCCAACTTGCAGAAAAACACCTGGCAATTTGGTGGATAGGTAAATGATCAGATTGTAGAACAAATAGGAAACGTAGAAAGTGCAAAATCTATATTTATATACTATTGTCTACCCTTAAATCTGTGTATGAGACAGCAGAGGTGATCCACTTCCCAATGCTAGCTATGTATGGAAGCAATCAGAAAGCTTCATGTGAAAGCCAGAGAAGGAAGAGTTAGATTTACACAAAGCTTGCTGTGTTGTAAAGTGGAGATTCAACAAGACATTACTCATACCAAATCGATATAGCACCGATGTCTCTAGCTGTGGATTCGGCAATAGTCCTCCAAGCAGAATGACTATCTCAAAAGTCCACTCCAAACTACAGATAGGCAATGTAACAGCAAATTAAGGCTATGACATTTGGTGTCTCAAAAACAAATTAGAACGGACTAACAAGTACGCGCGGTTAGTAACTTACCAGACCATCACTGCAGATGGAATAGCATATTTAAAGAACTCCTTGAAAGTTCTGAACACTTCTACTGTGAACGAAGGGCAGGTTTTACTACAGGCTGGTGAAAATTTAATATAAAGTGGCAATGCAATCACATTCAATCAATACGAGAAACTAATCGCAAGTGCTGCTCCAGATTTTCCGAGATTGAACTTGAGTATAAGTGTCCAAGAAATAGGCAAGTGGAGACACAAAGAACCGAACGAACTCAGAAGCATAGGGAGTACAATGCTCTGAGTCTGCAAAAACCGAACAAAAGATTGAAGAATTGCATAGGGAAATAGTGCAGGGATGAGCCAGACTGAGAACTTTCCAGCTTCAACTGCTATTTCAGGATCTTGGCCTATTAATATTAACAGTCTGTCTGTATAGAGCCATAGAACAGATACTGGCAGACAAGCTAGAAAGAGCCACAGTATTGCACCATAAGTAAAAGTTCCAAGCTTTTTATACTGCATTGCCCCGTAAGCCTGTCCGCATAGAGTCTCCAGTGCACATGCTATTCCTGCCTGATTCGCAACAAGTTTGATATTAGATCTATTAGTGATCTGGAGTGTATTTTCGATGTTGAGGAAAGCAGGCTCTCCCAGATGACTTGTTCATCATTAAGAACGTATATCCCAAAAGTATAGTTCAGGAAGTTGAAAGTGGGATGGAGAAGTACTTACAAGGAGACTGAAACCAGTGACATTGGAAAGCGAATTGACAATGGAAGCACTGGAAAGAGCCAAGGGAGAAAGATGCCCCAGCATCATCATAGGCGCAGCCTTTAATATGAAATGAGACAGAGAGACTACAACCATTGGCATTGCTATACGGCTCAACTTGTTCACTTCACCCCTGAAAGTAGTCAGATTGGCGACAACGAGTTCCGTCTCGGTTTCATCATGCTTGGGGTCGACGAGGAGCGGCCTGGTTCCGTTTTCCATACTGTTCGTTCTGTGTTGTTGAGTAACCTAGATTAAATGGTTAATTTGGTTCCATGCAATAGTGTGGAGTGGAGTTGTGGACTATAAATATGAGCTGCCAAAGGTTAAAATTATGTTATGTAGAATAAATCTGAACTGGATGTAAATGTCAGAGGCCAAGTGATTGAGCGTCAATCCAGTGAGATATGTGTCACAAGACTTACAACTCTGAAAGATAAATCGTACTCCCTCTAGTGTGAGATGTGTCACAAGACTTACAAGTGATCGGATCCATTAGTGATTTATTTGACTTAATGAATTTCCCCAAGTTAACTCTTTCGAATCAAATCCAGATTCTTTAAATCTGCAGCAGGTTAATTGATGATAGATTCTTCGCGGATCTATGCACATGTTCGCATGCATGAATCATTTATTGGTATGCGCTCTTTAGGTAGATAACATAACATAGTACTACTGTACTATACTAATTATTCTAGTATAGCAACTAAACTAGAATTGTTGCGCATGCCCTGTGCAACTTCCTTTTTCTACACGGCCGATTGGGTATACAGTATTTTAACTTGAATTTGAATTAAGCTATGTTATCTTCCTCCGAACTGAACTGAACTTAATGCATCTGAACTGAACTTAATGTATCTTAACTTAACTGAATTTATTTGTAGTATAAAAAACTAATAGGTGAATCTGAACTGATACTGAACTTATTGCATCTGAGCTGAACTCTTAATGCATCTGAACTGATACTGAACTGAATGCATCTGAACTGATTTGAACTGAACTTAAAATAATCAATTTTCAGACGAAAATAACATAGCTTTAGTTTTTCTTTTTTAAAAGGCAAAGATTACTTTGAAGTAGTAGTCCAAACTCCAAGACAGTATCTATTGTATTTTGAACCAAGTCCGTATCCATATCTACCCCTCCCCACCCCAGCTTAAAGGTAGTAGTAGATCTTTATTAGTGTAAGCAGATCGAACAAGTACAACAAATTATTAAGACCACTCACTGGGCATAAGTGCATCACTACAGTCTACAGCATTACTATTTGGATATGGACTTATAGTGATACGACACCAATCACACCATATTGTTAATTACACTTGAGTTTGGCTCAACACTCATATGAATATGATGGAACCAAAACTTCAAGCTCAAAACTTTTCTGGATGGGAGAACAAAATTTTCTGCTTTTACCACTTCAATTCCTCACTCTTGAAATTACTTTTTGCTACATTACATTTACATGCAACTGAAGCTTAGAAGAATCTCTTTCTGGAGATTTTACTGTTATAGCAGCAGCTTGTTACCTCCCTGCCCCCAGGCTCTGTCAATCAATAAAATCCCCGGTTACCTTCCGTTTCTCTGTCAATGTTCATCGAATTCCGCCATTACACTCTCAAATCAACTCATCATGGGATGGAACTTTTCCCTCAAATATCCTCTCTCTTGCTTCTGCTGCCTGTTGTTATCAGAACAGAATTAAAAACAAAAATTCATTTGAGTTATTATTAGCTGGAATTACCGGAATTGATAATAATAGTAAAGTACAATTCAGCATGAGAAGAATTACCTGTCTCGCCCAATCAGTTCGAAATGTTATAAACATCAGCAACATAGATTGGACTGTTGCTCCAAGGACCAAACCACTCCATAGACCTTCCCCTTTCAAGTGCAAAACAAATCCTAGCAACACCGACACAGGAATTCCAACAAGATAATACGATCCCAGATTGACATATGCCCCTAGGTGCTGCCATCCGGTACCTCTTGCCACCCCTGCACCAATAAAAAATGAGTATTAGTTCATTATAAGTGGAGACAGTGAACCGCTACTTCAATGTTCCATGCATATTTGTAAGCGCAGCTTACCTGAAAGAACTGCCTGTAAGCTATCCATGACAATCGAGGCACAGAGGAAAAGAGTCATATCTTTAACGTAAGAGATGACCTCTGCCTCGTTACTGAATAAGTATCCCAATACATAACGGCAAAGGAAAAACGCAATTGTTGCAATAACAAATTCCAAAACGCACAGCGCCATCACAGAAGCAGTAACCAGTTTAGCTGCTTCTGCATTCCCAGCTCCAAGTTCATTAGAAACCCGAGTGCTACAAGATTTTTAGTTCTCTTTTAGTTGATTCGTTCAGCTTAAAGATCGTAAAAAAGCATAAGATAGTACATTTTAAGTAGGTTTTCAACCATGTCAAAAGCTTACCTTGCAGCAGCACCAAATGAATACTGTATGAGATAGTGAATCGAAGTGATTGTCAAGCTGCTCGTAGAGGCAAAGTAAATCACCAAGTTAGAGTTTGAGGAAAAACGTTTCAAGTTACGGAATGAACAGTCATCGAATAAGCTTACCAGATGGATAGCACTGACGTCTCCAACTGCGGATTTGGCAATAGTCCTCCAAGCAATATGATTATCTCAAAGGTCCACCATTCCAAACTACATACATGGACAATAAAACAGAAGAGGTTATAATCTAATCAAGTGTACGTAACTATATATAAATTGCACATAAACTTCTAATCAGAGGACTAGTAATTTACCAAATCATCACCACAGATGGGATTGCAAATCGAAAGAACTCCTTGAAAGTTAGGAACACGTCCCTTGTAAAAGAAGCATGAGTTCTACTACACGCTGAAGAATATCTTGCGTAAAGTGCCAGCACGATTACATTAAACCAGTACGTGAAACAAGTCGCAAGTGCTGCTCCAATTTTCCCGAGGTTAAAGTTGAATATAAGTGCCCAAGCCATAGGCACATTGAGCACTACAGAAGCAAGGGAACTCCAAAGCATAGGAAGAATTAAACTCTGCGTCTGCAAATATCGTATCAAAGACTGAAGAATGGCAAAGGGAAACAGTGATGGGATTAGCCAAATGGCATACTTTCCAGCTTCAACTGATATCTTGGGGTCTTGGCCAAGCAATATTAACAACTTGCCTGTATATACCCATAGGAGACACACTGGCAAACATGCTAGAAGGAGCCATATTATAGAACCGTAGGTGAAGATTCCAATTTTTCGATATTGCTCAGCTCCGTAAGCCTGCCCACAAAGAGTCTCTAATGCACAAGACAATCCAAACTGTTCAAGAAGTTCCAATATTTTCCATTAGCATAAGAAATAAGACTATTGCATCAAAAAACAAATCCATAGACTGACTAATCAATTGGAATATACTAACACAATCTCTATAAACCAACACCAAGTCATAAACTGAGTAATCAATTCACAATAAAAATTTAGTGCCGCAGAACGTAAATTTTGCAGAAATATACATATCATATCATATAATGATATATGATAGTAGAAAAATTGACAAACATAAGAAACAAATTGATAAAATAAAAAATTGAATTGCTACATATAGAGACAAGTTGAGGATAAATAAAGAACTCACGATAAGACTGAAACCAGTGACGTTGGTGAGAGAGTTAGCGACAGAAGCGCTTGAAAGAGAGAGCTCGTCGAGATGGCCGAGCATCATCATGGGAACAGCGCGGAGCAGGTAATGGGAGACGGAGACGACAACCATGGGCATAGCTATAGAGCTGAGCTTCTTCATCTCTATCATAAACGTGTCCCATTTTGTTGTTTCCTCCTCCTTGTTTCTGTGTAGAAGAAGAGGCGTTCGTGTTTCTTCTTCCATGGGAGTGAGTGACGGGGTGTTGTTTGTGGAAGACAAGGAAGGTCGATTTTCAGGTTATTCGGGATGATGAAAGAAACCCATAACGAACGACGATATCAATCAATTTATATGGACATGGAACCGTCAATCAATCAATCTTAAAGATTTGTTTATTAGTGTTTGATTTCATCCCAAACATCTAATAAAACGTTAAGCACAATGTGCTATAGGTTAAACATCTAATTTTAATTTTACTCCCTACCACTCTCAATTTATCCCTTTATTTCTTTTTCTAACAGTATTACACATTTTAACTACGAATTAATTTTAAACCATTATAATGAAATATTAAGTTTAATTATATTATGAAAATTTAAATTTTATATTTTTATAATATAATTTTATTAAATATTATATTATTATAGTTTAAAATTAGTTTGGAGTTAAAGTTGAAAGTTATTAATTACCATTTTAAACCTGCAAACAGTATAACACAACTCATCCTAAAGCGTTACATGTTCAAACATGGGGTTTTTACTTGAGATTTAAAACATAAATAAATTTGTGCCTCGCAAATGTTAGCGTTGAAGATCGAGGACGTATCCAATATAGTAATATTAAATATTGTTTGGACATGAGTGTCGTCGCTGAGTTTGCCACTGCTGCCCTATATTGTTGACTGCAACTTTTGTTTGGAGTTTTTTATGTTGAGAATATATCAGAGGAGGGATAAGTCCAAACCCCAAACGTAGTGGCCAAGTATTACACAAGGCGCTAATTCTGAACCAACCATAACAATAATGTACAATAATTTATACCAAAAAATAATTTATACTAAAAAGTTGAAAGTTATTTATAAAAAAAATTAAATAATAATTTATATTTGGCACATAGGGAGAATATATCATTGCCCTTTACATATCGGTTTTGGAGGGAGTGTGGCACGGATGGATCTCAACCTCATCCGATTCGAAGCTGTTCAAACTTAAAAATACCTCAAAATTGTTAGTTTCAAACACAATTTAGCACTAGTAAAGGAAGCACCAGAATCAGAATCCTAAAAGACCATGGTGAATAGATCATCAACCAATAATACTTGGGAACCTAAGGACCTTTACTGTTACCCAAAACACGTCCTTTTTCATCTAAATCAGATTGAAAACTTCACAGTTTCTTCACTAATTCTAAAAGTGTTAATCTAACTGTATAAGTTAAGTTCAACTATTAACTGTGTAACATGGATGATAATGATGTATCCAGATAAGTGACTAATTCCAAGACTGTTAGTCTTGGTATAAAATTTATTACCTCCAAGTGTTGGCTGTACATAGAGTATATCAGCTTGATATGTATCATTGTCCAGAGATAATTTGACATTTAACATTTAAAAACAAAATTAAAAAAAAGAAACGAAACTTCATTGAAAGTGAAGTAAACCAATGTTTCACTGAGAGCAGTGAAATGTGTATTTCAAAATTGACCTCAGTTTATTTATTTAGTTGCTATCCATGGGAGTGACTCGATCAGGGAACTGATGATCGATTATTTAGTTGCTAACTTACAAAAGTTGCAATAGCATGTACAGAATCCTAATGCCAGGATCAACATGAAACAAGTTGTGCAAGGACTTGTTTCAGTCAAAGGAAAAATTTCCAGGAATGCTTGATGAGAACGTTAAGAGTCCAAAAAACAGGTTCATCTATATTTCTAATTATGCTTTGACAGTTGTTTTTTATCTTTTAGAAATCATAATACACTTAGACGTATACCGTGGTTTTCCTGTAGGAGCGTGGAGCTCAACTATCAATGAGTATGAAGAATTAGAGAACTGGTTTCAAGTATACATGTTCTTCACCTTAGAGATATATTGTATATTATATTCATGTTTTGTTGAATGTGTGAAGGTATTTGGTAAAAACTTGTAAAAGCTGAGAGGGTTAACTAAGACTAGGAGCTATACTGCCTATACATGATGATGTTATTCTTGTAAAATCTACATTGTGAGTTGGCAATTTTCTTCTCTTGATAAGGTTTTCTTTAAGAAGATGATGGCTGGTAGAAATAACTAAGATAGACTTACCTTATGGAAAATGTAAGTTTAGCAGATCCAACAAACCCTGATGATCAATCGCTTGATGTAGTTCTTCAAATTATTGATCAATCAGTTCCACTCGAGGAAAAGCTGTAACAGAAATGACTCTAACACAAGAATTGATTATAGACTGTATAGCTTCTCTCCTAACAACTGGGATAGCATGTTCATGTGAAGCTCCCCAATACAAGATCATATGAAACAAGCTCTGCATAGATTTGCTTCTGTGAAGGAAAAATTTCTCAAGAGTAATTAATGGGAAAACTGTAAGTGCAGTACAGATTCAACAGTATTTTTACCAATTTCCATCATATTCTAACACTTAGAAGGTTAAATTCACTGAATTGAATGACACATAAATGAAGTCAGAAGCGCTATCTATTGATGATAATTGCTACTAGTATAAGTTAAAGCATGACAAAATTTACCTCAACTGCTCCATGCACAAAAAATTATTTGACAAAAGTGATGGATGTGATTTGCTGTATCCCAAATTCCCAATCCTCATTTCCTCCTTCGCTTCCTGGAACTGAATGATCGTTAGGTGAAATTTACAGTTAGGTGAACCTGCATACTGTTATACATTTTTAACTTAAAATAGATTATTCAAGTTTGAAACTGTACAAGGTAAGAATAGAGGTGTCTCAAGGCACAATGTTTTAGCAAAATGGTAGTTTATCATGTGTGTTTCATTGAAGTCATTATAAATCAAGAATCTACACATTTGGAACTCAATATCATTTCATGCCGGAATACGCCTCCTAGCCTTCTAGGTTAACTAAATCAGATAGATCATAGATCAATGCATGAGAGCATTTCGAATAATTCTGCTAGTACACATACCACTTGCATCATGTCAATAATTAATGACAGGCCTCAATAGTGAGGGAGATTTTTGCTGGCAGTTCCGTTGCATTTTCCAGACTTACCAGAGTAAATAGATAGTAATATACAGTCTTTTGCAATTCTCATATTCGGAATACTAACATTGGCAGGATTTTCTTTCAAAGCATATATAGGCTCCTGATAAAGGCAGAACCCTGTTCACAAGACTTCAGAGGCCTCACATCACAGTATTGCAGTCTAACTTCCTAGGACACTCAACATGAGATGCAAATGAATTCTCAAGAACCAATGTGGATCCAAGAAGATTTTTTGGTTCACCATGAAAGAAAATATATATATTCAAAAGAATCAAAACTTTGTATCATGACAATGATGCACTTGACTCTGCAAGATATGGAACACAATTGGTTATTTCATTTCCAGGTGGGTAAGCTGTCATACGGATAATATTGATAAATAACACTTACGAAATAAGTCACCATCATGCTCTAAATTTTGAATGAAAGTTAGAACTATTTCTCAAGGAGTGACTAAGAAACCCTCAAGTCTTAGGTAAAAGTTAGACTTTGTCAACCTGCTGATGCTACCAATGTTTCTAAAAGAGATGAACTGGGGATAATAAAAGGCCTACAATAGTAAGCTGATGGAGGAAATTCCTAGCAGTTGGTGTTGTCAAGTCAAAAAGGTTAGTGATTGGACTATTGCTCTTTTATATTGATGATTTGATATCCATGAACACGTACTTCTTCGTAAGGACTAGTTAGTGAGATAAGTTAATATAAATGTGATTGTGATTACTTGCAGCATCTGTATAAACATATCCTCTCTAGTCTTATCCAAAAGACCAAAACCAAAGATCTCATTCAAACATGAAACTTCATCTTCCAAAACTAAACCTCATTTCTTTTCTTCTGCTGAACTTGTTATTCCCTGCCAACACCGCAAATTCTGATGATGACACTCAGAAACTTGCACTTTTGGATTTAAAATCTCACTTCACCAACTACCCTGTTGATGTATTTTCATCCTGGAATGATTCACTTCATTTCTGCCAATGGGCAGGAGTAACATGCAGTGACAACCAGCATAACGTCACCGGGTTAAACCTTACAAGCATGGATTTGTATGGTCATGTATCCCCGTTCATCAGAAACCTTTCCTTCCTAGCATCCATTGATCTCTCACATAACTTTTTAAATGGTTTTGTTCCTGCTGAATTAGGCCGCTTGACGCAGCTCAAGAATTTGAACTTGAGTTTCAACTCCTTGTCCCAAGCCATCCCTGCTACTCTTTCAAGATGTTCTAATCTTATCAATATTTCATTAGAGCACAACTTTCTAGAACACCAGATTCCATCTGAACTAAGCACTCTGTCACTTCTTGAGAGACTTTATCTCCAAAACAATAACTTTACAGGAAATTTCCCTGTTTCATTTGGGAACCTATCATACCTTCAGGAGATTAACTTATCATTCAATGAACTTCTGGGCGAAGTTCCTGACACGATAGGAAATTTGATCAAGTTGACGTATCTACATCTTGGTAGCAACCAATTTTCCGGTATCTTTCCTCCTCTTATTTACAATCTCTCAAAATTAACACTTCTGAGCCTGGCTTTCAACAATTTTAATGGTGAACTAAGGCAGGATATTGCAGATATTTTTCCACATATCCAGTATTTTTGGTTCGCCATAAATAGTTTCACAGGGCATATACCAATGTCTTTGCCCAATGCTTCCAGTCTCATAGAGATTGATCTGTCTGCCAATCAGTTCACTGGAAATGTACCGTTAACTCTAGGGAATCTGCAATATCTTGCATACCTTCATGTGCGCGATAATTCTCTTGGCCAGCATGTTGCTATTCTTAAATTCTTTACCCAATTGTACCAAGCTAGAGAGTTTGGAGTTCGGTATAAACAACTTTGGGGGTACACTTCCAAGTTCGATAGCCAACTTATCGTCCAGTCTGGTGCGGCTATCCCTGTACAGCAACAGCATTAGTGGAAGCATTCCAGAAGAGATAGCACGCCTTACTGGCCTAACCATATTATATCTTGGTGATAACCTCTTCACAGGTAATATTCCAGCTTCCATTGGCACATTACCCAACATGCGAGAATTAGACTTTTACGAAAATAGTCTGACAGGGGAAATTCCACCTTCTCTTGGAAACCTGAGTCATCTACTTGAACTCTATATGTACAAAACCAGTCTGCATGGCACTTTACCTCCTTCTTTTGCCAATTTAACAGTCCTACAAGTTGCCAGATTTAGTCACAACATGTTGAATGGCACCATACCTCCACAATTCATTGGACTTGCTTCTCTCATATTTCTGAACCTTTCGCACAACTCATTCACTGGTCCATTACCTGTTGAAGTAGGGAACTTAGAGTTTTTAACTGCTCTTGATGTTTCCCACAATACCTTGTCAGGTGATATTCCAATGAATTTGGGATTGTGTATCTCCCTGAATAGACTTCGTATGCAAAACAACTCTTTCCAAGGAAACCTTCCTGATTTGAGCCAGCTCAGAGGTCTCGAGTACCTAGATCTTTCCATGAACAACCTCACTGGCCGTATTCCCATGTACTTTGCCAATTTTCTTCTTTGATGAATTTTAACCTGTCACTCAATGACTTTGACGGAGAAGTCCCCCGAGACGGTATTTTCTCGAATGCGAGTGTAATACATGTCAATGGTAATAGAAAACTCTGTGGAGGAATTCAACAACTGAATTTGCATCCTTGTTCCGCAAGGAGACAAAGAAGACAGGCCAACCTTAAGGTTATAATACTGATAACTGTCATCTCTTTCATTTTGCTTCTGTCCCTTTTCATGCTATTCCTGTATAGAAAGAACTTTTCATCAGGAAAAGCCAGTTCAGAATCTTCTTTCAGTTGTTTAAACTCAATGATTACTTTCAAGGAGCTCTATGATTCAACAGATGGATTCTCTTCAAACAATTTGATTGGTTCTGGTAGTTTTGGCACCGTGTACATTGCTATACTCGGAGATGGTGAAGTACCTATGGCTGTGAAGGTCCTTAATCTACAGAAGCGAGGTGCCTCTAGAAGCTTCGCAGCTGAATGTGAAGCCTTGAGAAACATTCGACACCGTAACCTTGTTAGGCTCCTCTCAGTTGTCTCTAGTGTTGATCATCAGGGTAATGATTTCAAAGCTTTGATTTACCCTTTTATGTCAAACGGGAGCTTGGAAAAGTGGTTGCACACTGGCGAGGAGACAATCAGCGCTAAAAGAGAATTAGGCCTTACTCAGAGAATACATATTGCAATAGACATAGCTTCAGCACTGGCATATCTTCATCACGAGTGTCATAACCCGGTTGTTCACTGTGATTTGAAGCCAAGCAATATTCTTCTTGACTATGATCTTACGGCTCGTGTAAGTGATTTTGGGCTGGCAAATATTCTTTCTGAGCTCAACGGGGAAGCTGATCTGAATTCTCAGTTCAGCTCACTGGGCATAGTGGGGACCATTGGATATACTTCTCCAGGTAAATTAACATATCAAATCATTTTCTCCATTAGTAAATGAAGTACTTTATTCTCCTAGTTTGATTAATGTCTACAACGTGAAGCACTAACAATTCTTACCGACTTCTCCAGAATACGGCATGGGGAATCCTGTCTCCACTCAAGGCGACGTCTATAGCTATGGAATTCTCTTGCTCGAACTCTTCACAGGAAGAAGACCAGTTGACCATACATTTGATGATAATCTTAACCTTCATGACTTTGTGAGGGAGGAGTTGCTAGATTTAGTTCTTGAAATTATTCGGCAAACAACTCCACTTGAGGAAAAACTAATATGTGCTTGTCAGAGTGAGTCCAAAATGGATTTGATTATTGATTGTGTGGCAGCTGTTCTAACAACTGGGATAGAATGTTCAGCTGAAAATCCCCAGAACAGGATCAGCATGAAAGAGGTGGTCCATAGACTTGTTTCGGTGAAGGAAAAGTATCTGAGAGTGCTAGATGGAAAATTGTAAGTGATAAATACAGGTTCAGATATGATACTGAATATTAATCATGTTTTAAGTTTTAACCAACATTTCTAGATTATTGGTGGTTTTGATGCAGGACTACAGAGATCAGTGAGCTATCAAAAGATGAATCTAATGGAGCTCAAAACTGATTTCAGGAATATATTATTGGTGCACTTACAACTTTGATATCCTTTTGGTTCGGTTTTGAGACATTGTAGTTTGTTATTGTTCACTTTTACGCTTGTTAGCAGGGCTACGAATAGGAACTGTATTCAAGGATTTTCATATAGAAGAGTAAGAAAGTTAACAAAGCTAATGAAAAATTGAAAACTGAATTATGTTATGGAGTGAAGCCATCAAGATCCTCCTACTGGGTAAAAATCATAGGCCAAGATATTTGTAAAAAGTAAGCGTTTACCAGGACAATAGTCTGTGTGGCGTTTCATCGAATAGTTGTATGGCATGTATTAAATCCCACAGCATATGATTCACCGAGCTGATAACATGGAATTCCTAACTGGTGTAGGCCCTGTCGAGTTAAAATCACAGAATTGAATGGTAGTTTATCATGTGTGCTCGATCAAAGTTATTATAAATCAAGAATCTAATATAGAACTCTATCAGACTATAAATATAATTTCATGTCGAATATGCCTCCTAGATCATCCAAATCAGATAGATCATGTTCAAACTTTTAGAATAAGTCTGCTAGTATACCATGCAAAATGCATCATGAGGCCCTCCAGTGTTGGAGACTTGGAGTAAAGAACATACGTGTGACAGATACGATACAAGAATGATGTCAATAATTAATGAAGCCTTACTAGCGAAGGGATGTTTTCGCTGACTGTGTATTTTTACAAAACTTACTGGAGTAAATAGCTAATAGTATATAATTTGTTGCAGTTCTCGTTTCTGGAATACAAACAGTGTGAGGCTTTTCTTTTCAAAGATATAGATAGGCTCCTGATAAAGACAGAATCCTGTTCGTAAGACTTCTAAGGCCTCATGGTATTGTAGTCTTACAGGACATTCATGATCATGAGATGCAAGTGAAGTTGAGAACTAATGTATTCAAACATTTGCATGATGGCATCATGACCTATCTATATAGAAGATAAGAAAAGTCCTGCACATGGGGCACTTACAACTTTGGCGTTCTTTTTGTTTGATTTTGAGACATCAGACATTGTAATTTATTATCGTTCACTTTTATGCTTGATAGCAGGGCTAAGAATAGGAACTGTATTCGGGGATTTTCATATGGAAGAGTAAGGGAGGTATTTGGGAAATATAAGGGGGCTTATCAGGACAACAGTCTGTGAGGCATTTCATCGAACACTTGTATGGCCTAAATTAAATCCTACAGCATTTATAATTCAACGAGCTGATATCATGGAATTTCTAACTAGTGTAGGATTCAAATCACAGAATTGAATCAGTTATTGAATGGAGTAACAATCGCTATCAGTTAAAACTATAAGGTACAGATTTACCTCATTTCACAGAAGTTCACACTGCAATAAAAACTGGATGTGATTTGCTGTATGCCTGTATCCCAATCCTCATTTCCTCTTTCTCTTCCTGGAAACCAAATGCCCAAATGACCATAGTGAATACAATTTTATAATTTTAACATAAAATTGTTTCTACTAGGAAACTAGTAACATGTTGTGCCTTGAGGCACAACATGTTAGCAAAATGGTAGTTTATCATGAGTGTTTGATTGAACTCATTGTAAATCAAGAATCCAACATTTCGAACTCGATATCATTACGTAATAGGCCTCCTAGATTATCCAAATAAGATAGATCATGCATGTTAATTTTTAGAATAATTCTGCTAGTATACCATGCAACTTGCATCATGACGTATGACAGATAAGAGACATATAACAGATAAGAGAATGATGTCGAAAATTAACAACAGGCCTCATTAGTGAGGCTATTTTCGCAGCAGTGTATCTTGCACTAACTTACTGGAGTAAATATCTAATATACAGTTTATTGCAGTTCTCGTACCTGGAATACGAACAGTTTCAGTTCCTCATAACGGCAGAACCCTGTTGGCAAGACTTCAAAGGCCTCAAGGTGTAGTAGTTTGACTTCCTAGGACAGTCATCATGAGATGCAAGTGAAGTCAAGAACCAATGTGGATCCAAGAAAATTCTTTAATTCTCCTTGAAAGAGATTATATATATTCAACCCTTTCTAACATGATAATCATGCATTGGCAATTACTGTATGGCATGTTGAATTTTCATTCAACCTCAAGAATTGGTATTATATACAAGTATAAAAGTCCTGCAAATAGTGGAGCAGGATGGAGAAAAAAAAAAACAATTCCCTTAGCAGTTTGTGTTGCCATGTCAAAAAGGCAAGTGATCATTAATTGGACTTTTGTTATTTTGCAGTGACATCTATGGAATTATGGAACACATGGACATTCCAATTCGAAAATGTAATGATTAGTTAGTGTGAGATGAGTTAATATAAATGTACATGCTTACTTGCAGCATCTGGATACAAACACGTCCTCCAGCAGACTATTCCAAAGCCAAAGATCTCAATTCTCATCCACAAATGGAGCTCCATCTTCCCAAACTTGTAAACCTTTTTTATTTTCTTCTGCTTAACTTGTTAGTCCATGCCAATGCCACAAATTCAGGCGATGACACTCAAAACTTGCACTTTTGGATATAATGTCTCACTTCACTAGCTATCCTGTCGATACTTTCTCCTCCTGGAATGATTCGCTTCATTTCTGTCGATGGGCAGGAGTAATGTGCAGTAACAACCACCATAATGTCATCAGTCTGAACCTTACAAGCATGGATTTGTACGGTTACTTATCCCCGTTCATTGGAAACCTCTCCTTTCTAGAATCCATTGATCTTTCACATAACTTTTTAACTGGTATTGTTCCTCCTGAATTAGGCCGCTTGACACAGCTCAAGAATTTGAACTTGAGTTTTAACTCCTTGTCCCAAGCCATCCCTGCTAACCTTTCGAGATGTTCCAATCTCATCAACATTTCATTAGAGCACAACTTTCTAGAACAACAGATTCCATCTGAACTAAGCTCTCTGTCACTTCTCGAGAGACTTTATCTCCACAGCAATAACCTTACAGGAAGTTTCCCTGTTTCATTCGGGAATCTCTCATCCCTTGAGGAGATTAATTTGGCATTCAATGGAATTTTGGGTGAAGTTCCTGACACGATAGGAGATTTGATCAAACTGACATATCTACATCTTGGTATCAACCAATTTTCCGGTATCTTTCCTCCCACTATCTATAATCTCTCAAAACTAACATTTCTGGGCCTGACATTGAATGATTTTCATGGTGAACTAAGGCAGGACATTGCTGTCATTTTTCCGCATATTCAGTATTTCTGGTTCTCTGGAAATAAATTCACAGGGCAAATACCAATTTCTTTGCCGAATGCTTCCAATCTCATAGAGATTGATCTGTCCAATAATCGGTTCACTGGAAATGTACCATCAGCTCTAGGAAATCTGTGAAACCTTACTTACCTTCTCTTACATACTAATTCACTTGGAAACCATGCAGATAGAGACTTGCTATTCCTGGACTCATTATCCAATTGTAGCAATCTAGAGAGTTTGGGGTTCAGTAGGAACAACTTTGGGGGTGCACTTCCAAGTTCAATAGCCAACTTATCGTCCAGTCTGGTGCGGCTATCCCTGTACAGCAACAGCATTAGTGGAAGCATTCCAGAAGAAATAGCATGCCTTACTGGCCTGACTATATTGTATCTTGGTGATAACCTCTTCACAGGTAACATCCCAACTTCTATTGGCACATTACCCAACATGCAAGAATTAGACTTCTACGAAAATAGTTTGACAGGGGAAATTCCACCTTCTCTTGGAAACCTGAGTCATCTACTTGAACTCTATATGTACAGAACCAGTCTGCATGGCAGTTTGCCTTCTTCTTTTGCCAATTTAACAGTCCTACAAGTTGCAAGATTTGGCCACAACAACTTGGATGGCACCATACCCCCAGAATTCATAGGACTTGCTTCTCTCATATTTCTGAACCTCTCACACAACTCATTCACCGGTACACTGCCTGTTCAACTAGGGAACTTAGAGTTTTTAACTACTCTTGATGTTTCCCACAATAATTTTTCAGGTGATATTCCAATGAATTTCGGATTGTGCATCTCCTTGAATACACTTCATATGCAAAACAACTCTTTCCAAGGAAATGTTCCGGATTTGAGCCACCTGAGAGGTCTTCAGAACCTAGATCTTTCCATGAATAACCTCACTGGCCTTATTCCCATGTACTTTGCCAACTTTTCTTCTTTGATCAATTTGAACCTATCACTCAACGACTTTGAAGGAGAAATCCCTCAAGATGGTATTTTCTCGAATGCCAGTGCAATACATGTCAATGGTAATAGAAAACTATGTGGCGGAATTCCACAGCTGAATTTTCAACACTGTTCTGCGAGGAGACAAAGGAGACATGTCAATCTTAAGATATTAATACCGATAACGGTTGTCTCTCCCATTATGCTTCTTTCACTTTTCATACTCTTCCTGTATAGAAAAAAATCGTCACCCCGAAAATCCAGTTCAAAATCTTCTTTTGGTTGTTTGAACCCAATGATTACTTTCAAGGAGCTCCATGTTTCAACAGATGGCTTCTCTTCGAACAATTTGATCGGTTCTGGTAGTTTTGGCACTGTTTACATTGCTGTACTCGGAGATGGTGAAGTGCCTATGGCTGTGAAAGTCCTTAATCTACAACAGCGAGGTGCCTCTAGAAGCTTTGTAGCTGAATGTGAAGCCTTGAGAAACATTAGGCACCGTAACCTGGTAAGGCTCCTCTCAGTTTGCTCTGGTTTTGACAATCAGGGTAATGATTTCAAAGCTTTGATTTACCCTTTCATGTCAAATGGGAGCTTGGAAAAGTGGTTGCATGCTAACAAAGAAGAAATAAGTGCTGAAAGAGAATTAGGCCTTACTCAGAGAATACAGATTGCAATAGACATAGCTTCAGCACTGGCATATCTTCATCACCAGTGTCATAACCCAGTAGTTCACTGCGATTTAAAGCCGAGCAACATTCTTCTTGACAATGATCTTACGGCTCGTGTAAGCGACTTTGGCTTGGCAAGTGTTCTTTCCAAGCTCAACGGGGAAACTGATCTGAATCCTCAGTTCAGCTCACTGGGCATAATGGGAACCATTGGATACACTGCTCCAGGTAAATTTACATAGAAAATCCTTCAATTGTCTCCATTTTACGCCTCATGGTTTATTTAGCAAGTACTCTTACCATTTTCTCCAGAGTATGGCATGGGGAGTCCTGTCTCGACTCAAGGTGATGTGTATAGCTACGGAATTCTCTTGCTCGAACTCTTCACAGGAAGAAGACCTGTTGACCAGACATTTAATGATAATCTTAACCTTCATGACTTTGTGAGGAAGGAGCTGCTAGATTTAGTTCTGGAAATTATTCAGCAAACAGCTCCACTCGAGGAAAAACTAACACGTGCTTGTCGGAGTGAGTCGAAAATGGATTTGATCATTGATTGTGTGGCATCTGTTCTAACAACTGGGATAGAATGTTCATCTGAAAATCCCCAGGACAGAATCAGCATGAAAGAGGTGGTCCATAGACTCGTTTCAGTGAAGGAAAAGTATCTGAGAGTGCTTGATGGAAAACTGTAAGTGCAAAATATAGGTTAAGATTAATACTTACGTCTTACTGATCATGCTTTAAGTTCTAACCAACATTTTCTAATTGGTGGTTTTGGTGCAGGAATACAGAGGTCAATGAGCAATCTAAAGGAGTTCAAAACTGAGATTTCCAGTTTGATGTTCTTTTGGTTTGGTTTTAAGAGATGTAATAAAAACTGCTTATTGTTATGGATTACGCCAACAAGATCCTCCAACCAGGTGAAAATCATATGCCAAGATATTTGAGAAAAAAAAGACAGGGGTTTATCAGTAAAATAGTCTGTGAGGCATTTCATCAAACACTTGTATGGCATGAATTAAATCCTACATCATATGATTCAAGGAGCTGATCATGGAAATTTCAGACTGGTGTAGGGTTAAAATCTAAGAATTGAATCACTTATTGACAAATAAATGAAGTAAAATTGCTATCAGTATACTCTGAAGCATGCGAAAATTTACCTCGGCAGCTGCTCCATGGAAATAGCCTATTGACTTAAATAGAGACCCAGTAAGGGAAAGAAGTATAAATCTCACAAATTGTTGTCAACAATTAACAGTGTCACCAGACTTCAATTTTGTGCACTCACGTCGGTATGTCAAATAGTCTGCATGGGCATATAATTGAAGTTAGGCGATAAGTTAGGGGTCAAATTTTTCAAAAGTTGGAAAACTTGAAAAATCATAAGTATTACCAATAAAAATTTTAAAAAATCGTAAATATTATTTTCTTATTTAGATATTCTCGTACCTTTTCTACTATGTTATATATATACATATATTATACTCCAGTTTATAAATTTAAATTTTGATGCTTGACAGTTGACTCCCAAAATTTAAGATGGACTCGTTGGCACGGGATTAAATATTTTTGGTTTTGTTGGCACATGGTTAAATATTTTTTTAAGTGAGAGAGAGAGAGAGAGAGAGTAGAACCTGATAGATCTTTTTTTTTTTTAAACCGTAAAATTTTTATTGATACGTAAGGAGCATAAGGGATGCTCAAAGTGCACCTGAAATCAGGCATCATACAAACTGGACCAATATGAAGCATCAAACTCTAAACCAAAACATCAACTAATGATGTCAAATGCCGAGGACAGAATAGGCCAAGGCAGTGAGTACCGGCCAAAACAATATACGCCTCCCCAGCCAAGATTTGTGGTCCTCTTGTTATTCAAGACATAGTCTCGGATCCAATAGTCAATCCTCGAAATGACTATACGCCTTTAACTTCCTTTTTCCTTTCGACGTTTAATCTTCTCTAAAGCTTGCCAATGGAACCAAACCACATCGTTGAAAATAGCATCATTTCTCGCTCTCCAAACCATCCAAATTGTTCCAAACCAGTGAATCACAATACTTGCCAACTCTTTTTCTCGCCCAACACTTGAATCTTTGAAAAGTTCACCAGAAACTCCTCCACACTAGAACCCAACTCCATCTCTAACAAAAGCCAAGAGAACAACGCCTCCCCTATCTTTAAAGCAAACCGGCATTCTCCAAAAATATGCCAAGAGGTTTCAATTTGACCCATACATCACTTACAATTAGTGTCATCATTAGTGAAGAAAACACCTCTCTTTTTCAAGTTTTCTTTAGAGGGAGTCTTATCTTGAATCAATTTCCAAGCGAAGACAAGTCTGATAGATTATTGATAACAGGTTGAACATGATTGTTATCCAGCTGAGCATGTAAGTATGGAGGCGGGGAGGAATTGCACTTGCACTTGTAGGTGGTGAAAAATATGATAGTGCGAGTGAAGGTATTTTTTGGATTCTTTTCAATTGAGAACAGAACGGGAGTATTCAAGTTTGAGTTCCATCATGAAATGAACAATATTGTTAGTCGATAGTTCTTGTCTTCTTGAGCTTCTTCCATGATTGTTTTTCTTTTTTTTTTAACGGCTAAAAATTTTATTAATACCTCGAGTATAATAAATACTCGTGAAAATACAACTCAATCCTTGGAACAACGGGTGATCAGCCTAACCGCTAGTATATTACAAATAAGAGCCACAGTGAACTAATTAACCACTGCCTCCATCACGAACGATCTAGTACTTGTCACAAGGCAAATAAACAATTCAAACCAGAACATAGCTGAAGACAACTGAGAGCAGTAAGGAATTAATGAGGCCACCCAAGCTAGTAACCTGCTCCTCAACACAGTGAGAACAATATTAATAGGCCTTAAACAGAACACGGCAAAGTCAGAGGTAAGACTACCGGGGCACTTCACCATCAAGGCCGAAACCATCAACTTCTTTAGTTACGAATTACGATCCCTAGCCAACCTACTACACCCTATGTCCTTACGGACAAGTGGCAAGCAATTTAAAGATGTGGACCGGGATAAACTCGAAAGACCCCTAGCCAACCCCCTACACCCTATGTACTTAGGCTTTTCAATGGGTTGGGAACCCAACCCTAACCCGATTAAGACCCGTTCCTCATTTATAAGTGACGGGTACGGGTTGGGTTAAAACCCGAACCCATATTATACCCGTAATTATAAGACCCGAACCCTAACCCAACCCGATAAATTGGCATGAACCCAACCCGACCCATCCCGGACAAAACCTTAGACACCGGTGCACCCGTTTCCCGACCCGGCCCATCCGTCCGGACTATGACCCGACCCGGTCAGAAAAACCGCCCCAACCGGGTTTTTGACATGACCCGCTGCCTGACCCGACCCGTGTGCACATGACCCATTCTTCTTCACCATGGCCAAATTTCAAAATGTCATTACGACTTCATTTCTTAACGAAATTGCATGATTCTAACGGCATTGGATTCGTATTGACGTCTTCTACATGTTCGAACTTACCGTTCGAAGTTTCATCGCCTTTTTGAGAATCCGCCATTGATGACTTGAAACTTTTCGAAAGCTCTATACAACTTCGTTTCTCAACCAAATTCAACGATTCTTTCGTTATTGAGTCCATCTTGACCTCATCTATCACCTTTGGGCAACAAAACATCAATTTAGAACGAAAATTCAAATTCAAGTTAAACTTGAATTTGAATTTTCGTTCTAAATTGATGGTTTGTTGCCCATGGATGATAGAGGAGGACAAGACGGACTCAACGGCGAAAGAATCGTCGAATTTGGTTGAGAGATGGATCCGTACGGAGCTTTCGAAAAGTTTCAAGTCATCAATGGTGAATTCTCGAAAAGGGGATGAAACTTCGAACGCTAAGTTGGAACATGTAGAAGATGTCAATACGAATCCAATGCCGTTAGAATCATGCAATTTCATTAAGAAATGAAGTCGTAATGACATTTTGAAATTTGGCCATTGTGAAGAAGGTGTGAAAAATGAGTCCGGGTTATTAGGGTTTTAGAAATCATAACCCGTACCCAACCCGTACCCGTTGATTATTAACGGGTTGGGTACAGGTCGGATTTTAAACACTTTCGGGTTGGGTTCGGGGTTAAACCCGTTTCTTAAATTTTCGGGTTGGGTTGGGTAACCCAACCCATTCAAAAACATATATGTACTTACGGACAAGTGGCAATTAATTTAAATATATGATCCGAGGTACATGATTGTACTTTACTTTTACTTCTATCGTAAGATTTATAATTGAACAGGTTGCAAAAATGAAATTGCACAGTGTATCAGCTTCATTTCATAACTTCATACAGAATATTGTCTAAAATAAATTACACACTTGGAAACGGCTACAATCACAAGAACTAGTTACAAATTCTTCAGAAAATAGTCTCATGCACCTGGAAAATGATTAGACAGGTCATATATGTAAATAAGTAAATTCCATCTATCATCCTGAATCATGTGAGCAAGTTTTAGATCAGGCTGAATGACACAGTACAATAATCCTTTAACAAATTAGCAATTCATAGCATTTTCCTATAAAAAGTTCACTAAACTCATTTTCTATAATATTTAATTATTTATTTAACAATTCACTAAAATCAAATTAATTTTTAGTAATTTAATATATATTATAAATAATAATTTTAATAATCATATATTTTAAATATAGTATATAAATTAATTATTAATGCACTAACAAAGTTTTAGGCATGCACAAGTAATTTAGGTATGTGACTAGTGTTTTTTTTTTTTTTTTTCCATATAAATTTTAGAAAATCTGATTTGTTAGGCTTTTGACACGTGTTTTGATTTTTAGTCAATATTTAAATAAAAAACAATTTCGGGAGACTACTATGAATGCTATTAGAACCTATCACAAATTGTGATGCCAAAAACTTAATTATGCATGTTCTCCCCATTCCCCAGTCTGCATAGCCAAATTCTGCATGAAAAAGTCTTTGTAACTTAGCAATGGAAAGGTCAACAACACGAAAGGAGAAAGTAAACCCTTAAAACAAAGTCAACACGCACAAAACAGTGCAATCAAAGCTAAAGAATTCCAAAGGATAGGTAATCCGACAGATAATATAAAGCTATAAACACCATAATATCAAATTTGGTTTACTCATATTTGTTTAGCAAGTACTCCCTCCGTCCCAAAACAGTTGCACCGTTTTGACTTTTTGCGGTCAACAGAATTCAAGTTTGACTACAAATTACTCTTAAACTATAATGACAAAATATTTTATAAAATTACATATTGAAAGTTTAGGATGGAAAGTTTCGGAATATAATTTTGATGAATATTTTACTATTATAGTTTAAAAGTAATTCGTAGTCAAACTTCATTTTTGTTGACTGCAAAAAGTCAACGGTGCAACTGTTTTGGAACGGAGGGAGTATGTGAATAATTCATTTATCCTAACAAAACCATCCCGAAAGTAAACCAATGGTGGTGTGCCCTTTCCTCTCCTTGCACGTACCCGACCTAACATGAATTCACGATAATTATTATGCATCTACTGTTACATAAACTTGTAACCACCAAATTTAACTACCACTGTCCATTCCAAACGGTTGTTACATTTTGACTTATTATATCGATTAGTGTCAAGTTAAACTAAGTTAAACTATGAACTATTTATAATCTTTTTTACTTGTTTCATTAGTTGATGAGGCCGATATAGTACTGTGTTTCACTCGTATGCTAAATTTACACTAAAAAAAATGGAACAACAAGAAATGAAAAAGAAAAATAGTACTAATAATCCTAGTTTATTGATAATGAATCATTGCTCCCACATTACCGTACCAGGAAGTTCGATATGATTTGTACCTAAAACAGTACAGCATTCTAAATTATTGGCATGACAGTAGTATTCATCATGCATAATTAACCTATTTGCTTGTCTTGTGTCTTTAAGAGCCAATTGTTGTCTGATTAATAAGAAAAAACACTACTAAAGAATATTAATTGAAAGACGGATAATGTGGAAACATGACATGGTGACGCGGGAACCTGAGCAATAATATGGAACCCTCTCTGCTTTGCAAATTGCCAGAACCAAAAAAATAAGTGGAACTCACACGGTAATGCTTGCAAAATTAATGTTTTATATTATATATTAAATTAAAGTAATATAATAAGCCGGTTGATTTACTCAATTGTACCAATCAATTTTAATCCGTTGATCTTACTTATCAAATTTCAATCTGGTGCGTACATGTGTCATTAGTCAATTAAAAGATGTAGGGTTCGAATCCTGTTGGCGTGATTTTTCTCCATTATTTTTATTGAAGGTGTTTGGTTTGAATCTTGTTGGCGTGATTTTATCTATTATTTGTATCATTATTTTATTTGAAGGCGTTGGGTTCGAATCTTATTGACGTAATTTTTTCTTTTTTATTTATTCTCTTCTTAAATTTTTATTTTTAACATAAAGTTGTATGACGTATTATACTTAATTTTAAAAATAACCATAATATGTTCTTATAAAAAAAAAGACATACTTCATCCGTCCAATAATAAATGTAACACTTGATTTTGTTGACTTTTTCGATGGTCATTTTGACCTTAAATTATTCTTAAATCATACTATAAAAATAACTAAAAACATCATATTATGAAACTAGAATGTTTATATGAAGCAATTGACAATATATTCAACTGATGAAGAATACCAATTAACATGTGAAAAAGATGCGCTGCAGATTTTGAAGTTGAATGTTTCCAAAGTCTAGATATGTATCTGATGGTTCTTAACTCATCGGAAGAATAATTTTATTATGTCTAATATAGTTCAATTCAAAACTATTAATTGCATAACTACAAAAACTATATACATTTATAGCACACCATTTATATTAAGTTTAATTACTCAATTAGTTATTTTTTATTACGTTTGAAGTCATTATGAGAAGATTATATATTCACTCCATTTATTTCAATATATTATTTAATAAAATAATAATGTTTTACAAGATTACACTTTACACGCGTAGCGTGTGACGCGGTTACTATAGTAGTACATATATATATATATATAAAGCAGAAAAATTATTATTGTATCTATCCTTTTTTTATTACTTGTCAAAACTTAAAAGGGCAAATACAAAGGAGACAGACAGATAAGAAAGAAACTAGTGAAGCAAAGTTTACAACATAAGTCGGTTGCAAACTTATTGTAATAATTATTTTGTGTTCTAACAAACGCTACCTAGCTATACGACCCAACCAAACTACCAAAGTGTACTAGTAGTATAACCTAAGGAACGGTAAGTGATTATATACATACAGTATGTGATGTCTATGTACTGTGTACGTATGGGTAATTAACTATATCATCGGACATTTTAACTCATTAAAAAAACTTAAATAGAATAATTTGAACCAAATGAATTTGAACATAAATAAACTAAATCTAAATTAATAAGTTATGAATTTGAACATAAATAAACTAAATCGAAATTAATAAGTTTTTAGACGAAAATAAATAAGCGAGCCGATTGAATATGTTTTGAGATGAGCTGAAAGATAAACTAAATTATAATAGACGTGCATTTTGCCACAGACTAATGATTAATTAACCTAGTAATTAGTATAAAATATTTAATTAAAAAATTGATTTGTCCCGACCGATTAAGTCAAACTGTACAGATAATATATACAAATTCAAGTTGATTAAAACCTAAGTAGCCGATACATTCGATATACTTGGTACAACTTTCCTTTTCCTTGAGATATATACTAACTCATCATAAGTCAAACCATTTTGCATGTTATGGTTTTACTTCTGATCTCCGCCGAACTTATAGTGAAAACAATTAAGCAACTGACTAGTGAGTATTGACATCCCACTTTATGATGGATTACTATAGCGTCCATTGATTTTAACACGGAATTTAAACAATGTTACATACTCTCTCCATTCCGCTAATATTGGAAAAAAAATATAGCAAGTGACTAAGCTAGTGACATCCTGCGTTATGCACTAATGGTAAATGGGTTACTACTGATTAATAATCTTGATTGATTTTAACACGGAATTAAAAAGCATAGTAATTAACCAGGACCAAACGTGTCTAATCGCCAATATGATATACCCTAACTGATTGAACTGAACCTGCGGTTGAAGATGTTTGGTCCATTTCATCATAAGTTACACCAAAGCTGGTCCACGCGCACTACCACCGGACGGACACCCTTATCGTGCCATGCCACACATTTTCACATTGGATAAACACTCTCAAACAAAATGCAACAATTTATATTATATTCTTTTCATTTCACTTGTTTCAATCATTAAAAAATGCAGCAAGAAGTCAAGAAGGATAAGTTTTGAAGTTAGTTTAACAATCACAACAATTCACCGGACTAGTTTTTACCACCACAAAGTGATCTGAAGAACTAACCAAAACCACAACAAGTGATATAAAGTAATAACCAAAACCAATCATCTCACCCTTCCGATGCAACGAAACCAAACATAACGTTCAAAATCATCCCCGTACACCAAAACCCACCTCCACTCAAAAGACCCTAAATTTTATTACATTAATAGACCACCATGGTCTATTTCCTTAGAAAATGGAAATGTGTCTATATAAAGTTGAATTTAGACTTGCTTAGTTACAATTTATATTTTAAATAAGTTTAATTCAAATAAATTAAGTTCACCTTAGACTATACTTCATATTAACTTATTTCAATTCAAATTTACTAAATTTAATTCAATTTAGAAATTTATGACGAATCAAATAGTTTTTCTTTTTTAATAGCAAATCTAACTATCCTACTAATTTTATCACTTTATAACTTTAAATACGCTTATACCAATCTTATAACTCCAATCATGTCTAAACCACCTTATGACTCAATCGGGATTCGAACCTCCAACCTCTCATGTGCTATTTCAACACTCTTACCACTCAACCTCCCTTGTAACTCCCTACCGAATCACATACATACTGTATTGGGTTATGTTATCCCATTGTTAAAATTTACTCAACAATTGAAAGTTTAGTCATATCCTACATATTTATTTTCACTAATGGAGTAATTTGAAATCTTAATCCATTTTAGCCTTGATCTTTACCAAAAATGGAATGAAAAGAAAGGGTAGTGAAAAAACAACAAAGAGATCTAGAAATAAATTCATACACACACTATATTATTAAAAGTGTATATTCACCAAACTATAATTTGTGGCCAACGAAAACCCACCATATTTCCACTTATACAACTTGAACAAAAATGTCTTATATGTGTATTGTATCTTACTTCTATCCACTTTTCTTTAATTTCCTAATGATTCTCCATTGCCACGTTCCATTCCCTTTCTCATTTTTTCCGTTAATATTTCTATTTCACTCCCAATATTTTATTGTCCCTTTCAAGCTTCATACTTCACCCCCTATATATACTCAACCTCCTCAAAACTACATTTTCACACCATTCTCAAACACACTCAACACAACAAACTAAACACACAACTACAAAAAGACAAGAGTACCCTCATCTCACAAGGCCAAGACGAAATGGGAAACTACATCACATGCACCTTATCGACTCCCACAACGAAAAGCTTCACCAAGGGCACAAAGGTCATTTTCCCCTCTGGCGAAGTCCGCCACGTTGACGCCCCGACCGAAGCCGGCGAGCTAATGCTGGAGGCTCCGAACCATTTCTTAGCGAACGCGAAGTCTCTACAACTCGGTCGACGCTTCTCCCCTCTAAACGCGGACGAGCGGCTCGAGATCGGGAGCATTTACGTGTTCTTTCCGATGAGGCGGCGGAACGAGGTGGTGGCCGCGGCGGACATAGCGCCGCTGTTCATTGTGGCGAGGAAGGAAAAGCGGCTGTCACTTGGGTGCGTGAGGATATCGCCGGAGAGCGTGGCGGAAGTGCAGGTGGTGAGGAGGAGTGAGGAAGTGGCGCCGAAGCTGAACTTGGAGGATATTGAGGAGTTTTCGACGCCGGAGTTTAAGCATAGGTTGTCGATCACCAGGTCTAAGAAACCTGAGCTTGACACCATTGTTGAAGAACCTATCATTAGACCAAGATGGTCCTGTTGATGATGATTTAAATTTTTTCAAGTTCTTTTTGTCTATGGGAAAATATTATAATCTTCAAGGCGAATCAAGTTTAGGATTTAAAATCATGCAAGTTCGATCATATTATGTTCAAATTAAAGCATAATATTCGTTTTGCTAAATATAGTTTTAGATGTTTCAAAATATATTAATTGGAGATATCCAGGATTAAAGAAGAAAAGTGAAGGAAAAAAATAGATGTATAGACGTTGTTGCTTTTACTTTTTTACTTTCATACTATATGATTGGATATATTACCGTTCAATGGATTGTATATTTCCGATAAGTTGATGCACTTTTAGTTTTAGTGAAAGTTATTCGTAGATAGATGCTAAAGTCGATTGTACAGTATGTTTTGGTTTAAATTGTTTTCTTGAGACTTGAGAGGAAAATAGAAATTAGAAAATTTATCCAACTATTATAGTTAATGTTTAATGTTTGACTTATCTAATAAAAAAATTAAAACTGACTTGAATGTTTAATTTTTCTCAAACGAATCAAACATTACCTGGGGCAAATTGTCCACGATATGAAGGATTAAGAACAGCTTACCATTGAGAGCTGACAGCCTCCCACTAAACATGGTATTGATGAAATCTATGTTTAGAAAAGTTTTCATCAAATCCATATTTATCTCTCCAATAATCCTTTTTTTCTTTCTTCCCATAACATTTTTTCATTTCTAAATTTAATGCACCCATACTGGATCAAACATAGATATATATCCACCATAAAATTTATCAAATATTAATGCCAGAGCAATTTGTGCAATTTTAGGAATAATTAGTGTTTATAAAAGATATTCTGCCATTAATAATTTTAGCTCGGGCTATATCAGTAACCTATTATTTGAGATCGATCTTGTTTAATAAACGAACCAAATTAGAGCGAGCTCGAGTTTAACGTATACTATATGTTGGTTGGATTTCCAAATATACCCCCGGATGAAGATCCTACGTGGTGACACGCTTGGATGGTAAAGTACAGCTGATTGCGTCGCCCAGTCCTAGTCACACCATTTCCATTTTTTCTCCGTTTTGTTTTGTCTATCAAATCTCAATCCCCTCCAAATTTCCCCAAAACCACCACCTCTGTTAGGGTTTTGATTGTTAATCTCGAAAATGGCTGGGATTAGGTTTCCGCTCGAAGATTCCGATGTCTCACAAACTCCACGTCAGGTTGCTGGCTCCGAGATCTCTGATGACGATCGCTCTATTGCCGCCGATTCATGGTCGATTAAGAGCGACTATGGTAGTACTTTAGATGATGACCAGCGCCATGCTGACGCCGCCGAAGCACTATCGGCTCCTACCAATCGTCCCTCCTCTGATTACAGGTCCTTTTTCTATACACATTCTACTGATATAACGCCTGTTTGATTTAGCTGATAAACTGTAGATGTATGGAAAATGGATTTTGAATAGTGTTACCTATCGAGGTTGAATCGTTGAACTATTTTGCTAATGTTTTTTATTTATGCTTACTTTGATGGAATTTCGGTGGTTAATCGATTGGATTCGGTTCTGATGACAACTAAGAGTATTATGTTTATATAACGTTTTGGAACTTTATTGATAATTTTGTACCGTCCAAGACGCAAGTGAAAAGTTATATTTCAGTTGTGAATTTGTTGTGTTTAACCAGTACATATATAAATAAATAAATAAATGAAGTAAAGCTAAGGCTGCACGGCTAATGGAAGCTAACTATTTAAGAAGAAACATGACCAGCCACAAGTTCAATTACATGGTATGTACACGTTTAAACAACGAGTTTGCATTGCATTGATGCTCAAGTGCAGAATGCACACACACACTAAGATGCATGTTCATCGTGTGAGTTTGGGATTCCTTATGAAATACGTAGAAAGAACTATTGCTTAGTGAGTTGGATTTCATGTATGCTCTCTTGTATTATCTTTTATTTGATATCTCAAGGTTCCAAGTCTGTATTGGGCAGTTCTGACAAGGATGAGCCAGATGCTGTTTCTTCAGAACTGGGTTTCCAGAGCTATTGGGATGCTGCATATGCAGATGAACTGACAAACTTCAGGGAACATGGCCATGTTGGTGAAGTTTGGTAAGCCCATACATGGTTCTTGAATGATTGATTGTTCTGTCTTCGCTAGGGTTCTTTTCTTTGGTTAATTTCTATGATGTCTGTGTGTGGTTAAGGGAAGTGAAAATTCTAAGTCCTACATGGCTGTTAGAGTTTTCGTAATCAAGTCTGTTTGCTTAAGATTGCCGGAAACTCAAATTTTCTGGGAAGTATCATTTTTATTGTACTACCTGCAGGTCACTTTATGCAAACCCAACTGCACAACTTGTCTTGTTAGTCTGAGTTAATAGTCATAAATCAAATTACAATCATTAAGCTAAATGCAAAATAGTTGATAAGGAAATTTTGATCTAGCTGTGAGCTCACTGAACATTTACTATGTGCACATGGAATTCAGCACACTACGTACATGACATAGGTCACACACATTGTAGCTTCTTGTCGTTAGGTCCCTATTTATAAATCATGTTAATTCTGCTTTTGAAACATAACACACTTTTCCTATTATGTCTATGGCAGTTATTGATTCTATTGTTTTTTCATGTTAAACTGTTTGTCCATGCCACTGTATTATTGATGCAGCTGGTTATGGACCATGTAAATCTTGTTTTTCGGTGTATATTTCTTATGCTCTGGATGTACTTTGTATCTTGTTTCAGTATTAAAAAAAATTGTTGTTTCCAAATTTTTGTTTAAAAAAGCCCCAGTATATGTGTACATGCACGTGTGTGGATACTTAAAGATTCATAACTAAAGGTACATTATACCACCGCCATAAGTAAAAAACATTCTCCATTTCATTATCGATGGCTTGCTAGGTTGCATTCACTTTTACTTCAAACTTTCAGGAAAATGTTTTACCATAGGAGTTGGATTTCTAGGTCCACTTGTTATCGGATTCAAAATATTTTAATAATTTATTTGCATTCGCAGCATCAGTGTATGGTGGCGGATAGGGTGTTCATGTATGAATAGATCTGGTGGGTGAGGGAGGCTAGCATTAGGGTTTCCAAAAAATACTACATAGCTAAGCATGCATCTCTTGAAAACTTAACACATGCTCTTTTAGCTAATGCATACTGCATTCAAAGTATTGTGGTGGTCATTAACATGAGTTCCAATTTCCTTAGCAAGCGGGACCAATCTTGTCAACCTTATTTCTCCAGTCTCTATAACTATACATAGTAAGTTACCTAGAATGTCATTTGTATAGATATGCATGTTCAGGACCCTGTTACAAGCACAAGAAACAAACGTAAGATGATACATATGTTTCCACTATCTAGTAAAATCAGGTTACGACTTTCTTTTCTTTCCTTTTTTTTTTTGTAGGTTTGGGGCAGATGTCATGGAAAATGTTGCCACCTGGACCAAAAATGTCTGCTTAGAAGTTTCCCAGCGTCAGTTTCCAAGCCATGCAGATAACACCAACTGTGTGCCTTCAGTGAATCCTGAAAAGGATTTATCTGGATGGAGTGTCCTTGATGTTGGAACTGGTAATGGCTTGCTTCTCCAGGAGTTGTCGAAGCAGGGGTAAGAGGAACTGTAGATATTCTATTCTTTTCACTGCGTCACCTATTATTCTACCATGCTAAAATATCATTACAAAATTTAGATATTGCGTTTATGTTGCAATTTACTCTTTCCATTGTTGTGTTATTTGACTGCATTGTGCAAACTCAAATCTCTTTTATAAAGTTCATTAATGTGAAAAGTTTTTTACTCTTTGATTATTGTTTTATCAAGGCGATTTCTTTTATAACTCATAGACGAATGGTCTAGCACAAATCAGGGTTGAATTCATACATACTCTTACATTTTTTGGTTAATGAGATGTATATATGCTCGTACCTGGTTAATGAGATGTATATATGCTCGAATTCCATTTATCTTGCATGTGGCAAATAAAGGTTTGGGCTATGTGAATATTGACCTTTAAACGTGAAATATGCAAAATGACTAACATGAAACTTTTTTGGTTTAGGTTCGCTGATCTCACTGGAACTGATTACAGTGAAGGAGCAATTAATCTAGCTCGTAACCTTGCTGACCGTGATGGATTCTCTAACATTAAGTTCCTGGTATGTTTTCTGATTTCATGATGAAAATGACTTGCTCTGGTTTTATAACAGCACAAGTGTTAACTGGGTGCTAACATTAGTCAAACCTTCTTTAGTCTCTGGTGTTCTACATTGGCCGTCTTTTCCCTATGGTACTTGAGTTCCTTCATTTCGGCAGAGACTGTTCTTAACATACTTTAGCTTTCTGTTTGCACTGTTAGTTGTAACGAGTTTGAATGTTCTTTGATAGAACCGAAAATTAATCAAGAGAAACTATAAATCTGAACTGAGATCTTTTTGGTGCAACAAGTTGCTTTTTATTAATAAACGCAGAAAGAATAAACAAGTAACAATAAAGAAGTAAACTCCACTCTTAAGAGAGCGACCAATCCTCAGCGGACGAACTTAACTAGACACGTATCGAAAAGATGATTATAAACTATTGACCTATGCTCCTTATATAGGAGTAAACTAATATGAAACCAACTAGGACTTTAATTCTAATGTACTAAGGAACTAAGGATACCAATCCTAATTCCACTAAGACTCTAATTTATTCCTAATTAAGGAATGACTTGTGTCTTCTGGTGTAAACATACACCACAGGAGGCTTGTCCTTTCCCTTTTGAACCTGGGAATCTGTTTCCGTAACATTCTCTTACACAATTTGATCTTTATTCATCTAAACTGGTTTTCCCAGGTTGATGATGTTCTTGAAACAAAATTAGACCAGAAGTTTCAGCTTGTCACTGATAAGGGGACACTTGATGCAATTGGGTTACATCCTGATGGTCCTATTAAAAGGTAATATTTCTACCTCATGCTTTATATTATCAAATCATTTGACCAATTTTCTTTTGCTTTTTTTTCTTTTCCATAGTGCTCTTATCTCATGATTCTCTACCACTAAATTAAGTTTTTACTAGCTCTGATATTAAAAAATGGAATTGAGGCTAGAGCATAGAGATTTAATAATTCAGATACTTTTATGTTCCAGGATCATGTATTGGGACTCTATCGCCGAGCTTGTTGTTCCTGGTGGGTTATTGGTGAGCATCTCTACCATCCACTTGTAACTGTATCTCAGTCAGCCCACCTGAAATCTTGATCTCTATTTTCGTTACGGGTGCCTGTTTCCCCATTAAATAATGATGCATTATTTCATAATATCATTTATAAGCAATACTCTACATATGTTGTCTCATGATTGATCAAGTTGGATGAAACATTATGTTCCTCTCTAACACCTCGTCCTGTTTCAGGTTATCACATCTTGCAATAGCACAAAAGATGAACTGATACAAGAGGTTGAAGCATTCAATCAAAGGAGAATAGCTTCCCAAGAAGCAGAAACCACAGAGGGCAGAGCTCCACCCTTCCAGTACGTTGACCACATTCGCTCATACCCTACCTTTACGTTTGGGGGATCAGTTGGAACTCGTGTTGCAACCGTGGCATTTCTGAGGAACTAAGGTGATGGCGCGCCATGTTTCTTTTCATCCAAGCACTTGGAAGGGATTATAATGCTCAAGGTGGATTTACAATATGTGGGGATATTGAATCGTGTTGATAGGGTAGTTTGGATGACGGTTACAAGTATGTAGGATTTGGTAATATATAACTATAATATTCAGTCTTTTGGGTCCGGTTTTAACTAATTCGACTATGTATGGACCTAACACATGCATTGGTTAGCTTCTCTCTGTGGTGTTGCAGAATTTGACGAACTGTTTTGGTCGGCTATTTTTACATGTTTGGTCTTTCGTCGCTTTTGTAAACGACTGACTGAAATATCGTGGTAACATGCCAGTTGCCATGTTGGTTTGCAAGCTTGCCAAGTTGTAAGTTTATTTTGAAAAGAAGTGTATACTGTATGTAGTTATTCCGTAATGGCAACAGGTGAATCAGTTTTATGAAATCTGAACAGAACAAAAGATTTGATCTGCATAGGATTCTTATTCTCAGGTTTATCCCGTTTTCACTTTTGACCATGGAATTACAGTTACAAAGAACACAAAATGGCAACTCCATCCTGAAACTTCTGAAACGTTTGGATTGAATTGAATTAAACTGAACTTACTCCAAAAAACTGAAGTGTTTCTCAAATGAAAATGGTAAATATAAACTATCAATGCACAGAAAAGTAAAAACACATCGATGTCAACAATATCATTCGTATCAACATTTAAGGCATAAATGAGACCTCACTTGAGAGGCAAAACAATCAGCAAATGTGTTACCAACTAAGCCAGAGTAGCAGAAAGTGTCATTGCATTGATAACTCTAGAGTCTAGTCTATACACGAAAGATGCGTTATTGATATAATAAATATATCATACAGATTGAGACAGATCTTAAACATAAGACAGCAGCATCCTCAAGTAAATGAAGACATATATCGCAAGAGAGAACACTGCGAATATATGTTGCCAAAACAGGAGAGCCGAAGCTTCACTAAGCGCATAACCCCTCAGGCTTGCAATTGCTCCCAACAAGATGGCGCTTGGTGTAGTATACTGCAACAGAAGAACAAACCGATACATTTGGTCTCCTGGGACAAGAAACATAAACTTATCCGCCAAAGCAACAACCCCTATCCCAAACAACGGAAGTACCAAAAGCCTTGCTACCATGATTCCAACTGTTGTTCGAATACCAAGCTTCGACTCGTTAGGACCCTCAGCAAGCATTCCTCCAAGAACAAGCATTACAGATGGTACCATAGCTCCAGCCAAAATTTCTAAGCTATCAGTAATGAATGAAAGAGGTGCATCATCACCGTAGACAACGGACTTGATAGGAGGCACCATACCGACGAAGAAGGCCAGAAGTGTTGCAAGTGTTGGGGGCTGAAGAATGTTTAGGAGCGGTGTTCTCACAGCAACAGTTCTTATCTTTCTAACCACTCGCGGTTCAGCTAAACATCTAATTGACTTCGGACTACCTGGACCAGCACCGCGATCTCCTTCTTCCAACGACTCTGGATCAGGGAAAGAACTTTGCGATAAGCTTGACCCATCCGCAAACACTCTAGCAATCAATGGTGTTTTACAATTCACTGTTTCTCTATCTTCCATTCCAGGCCACTCAGCTTCCACAAGAAGTGGCCTACTGAGATCATTCGTCGAAACATGCTCTTGAATCTCAACACCGTCATCAACCACATCATAATATTCCATCGGAGGTTCCATCATATGGTAAACAAGAGTATAAACCAGCAGCACCGCAACCCATTGAGCAAAAGACACGTAAGCCGTCCCAGTCGAATGACAACCCTTACCGAACGGATTATCCGAACTATGGCACACCGTCTTAACTATCGCAAGCGGCAGGTTCCCCGTGTTCCCAAACGCAGTCATGATAATCGTAAACCTAACAAACTCCGGAGGAGGCTTACATATTTTCGCAACCAAGAACCCCAACACACAACCAATACCAGTACTAACAAGCACATTAACCGGGATAAACCACCACCGTACAAAATTCTCAGCCGTAATCGTCTCCCCGAGATGAATAAAGATCATACAAGGCAAGAACAAGGCGAAAACGAGCTTGCTAAGAAGCTTAAACGTAGCTTTCGGAACGAGCTGCGTTTTCGGGTGTGCAAGAATCAACCCAATAACAGTGAGACATATAAGTTTCAACAATGGCAACACAGCGTCTATAAGATCTTCTTTAGTAGACTGAACAGAGTTTCTAGCTCTCTCCGCCAATAAAGACGCCATTATTACGTTGCAAAGAAGATATCAAACCAAACCAGAAACGAAAACCCACAAACTATCCTGAAAAAGGGTTCCAATTATTCTGATTAATCACTACCAAGAACAAGCTAACAGCAACATAGGGCACCAAAGAACGAATTTTAACGAAGATATAAACAGCACTAAAATCCAACAATACATAACAAATTGGCATGAAAGAATTGAGAACAAGTGCCCATAATCAGATAGAGATACAGAGATACTTACAGTTACCGTGAAAGGTGGCTGGGAGGAAGCAGATTTAACCTGAAATCGCCATTGGCAGGTTCTGGATTCGGTATCTTAATAATCAAGAAAATTTGAAAAGAAAGGGAAAAATATAATTATTGGGGCGATTAAATAATGATATTTTAATGAGTCATCATCAACAAGTACTAGTTTGATGTGTTTTTATAATCAGGGAGACGTATATAGGGAATAGTGGTAGTGATTATTGTTTGTGGGATGATAGACAAGAAGTCGGTTTATTTTCTTTTCTGGTTCTTTATATTTTATTTTATCGGACAGAAGAAGATTGATTGAGTATGGGAGTTTGAGTTTGGTTGGTGTTCAATTATTGCAGCATATGCAACCGCAAGGAAGAAGGCTAAGATGCCAAAGGTTGGTTTGGTTCAGGATATATGAAAAGTGCGTCGCTTTCGTAGAATGTCGGATCAACAGGTGTAATTTGCAAACATACCCTCCATGTTTACAAATTTTATGCATAGGTCCCGGATAGATATTATTCACTCGCTATCAATATACACATATCTTTCCTTTTCCATAAGAACACTCAAGTGTTTATTGATACTCTGTGATAACCGTTTCGAGTTCTCTCTATCAATCATGGTTTTCTGTGACCAATCCAGTGTAGTGTACGATTTACATAATATACTTTTGTGAATAAAAGGAATGTAAATCGATTTTTAACAAATATATAGAGAGGGGTAGAAAAGTAAATTGTTGTTACAGTGACCGTTTCATAATGTAATGTATGTCCACAAAGTTTAGGCTCTTTTTATCTGCAAAAATCTAAACTAAATTGGATGGAATGAAAGCGAACTGAATAAATAACTAAGTAAATTTAGTTTGGATTGAATTTAATGGATTTAAACGGAGCTGGTCTAGATTGAATGAGATGTTCTTTCTAATGCATTTGAACTTAACGAAACTTTACTTACGCAATGAATATGTATATTAAATTCTCAAAAAGAAATATGAGGACGATTCAAAATATTATTCGTATATTATACTTAGAATTGGAGAAATGCAAACACATGTGCTGACCACATGTCTAGACTTGATGATATGGATATACTCTATAGAGAATGGTTTCTTACGAGATGTCCCACCTCACCCAATTGTACCCTTTTTTATGTTTTGATAAAGTCTAAGGACCGATACTATTTCAATACCAAAAAAAAAAAAGTATTTGGTTTCTGTATCGAGGCGGTTCATGAACCATGAGCGGACCATTTTCCTTTTCCTTTAAATCTTCAAGTGAACCGGTTAGACCGGAAATGCCGGTTATGTGGGCCTACTTTTTGAAGAGTTTCTAATGAGGAGATGATTACCATTAATTTGGTGTACGGTGTACCTAGCTATTCGATTAGACCATTTATTAGATGAAGAAAATGGGCCTAGCCTAATGTCCAGTAGAACAAGCCAACAAGGAATATTGATTATTGGATTAACTACTTACCAACGTAATCACTTGTGACTAGTTAAGCATTTAAACTAGATTAGCATAATCACTTGTCTTGTTCGTTTCTTTTCGCTTTCATTTCCGCATGCTTCCGTCATCCAATTCGTCCTCTTTACTTTCTTGTTCAATCTCTTTCCCCACCATTATATATACTATTAAAACCCATGCTTGATGAGTATGAGTAATAATTAACTCTACTATCTCATCTTGTTTTACAATAGTGACCATACGTAAGGTTGTTACATGTACAAAATAATATGCAATTGGAATGCCATGGGATCTTTTAATATACTTTTGTTGCGGAGCACATATATAACCACCACCGCAAGTTTAAACTATAGAATATAAAATACAACATAATTTAAGTTTTCAATTAATTTCAATAGTGTAACATGAATAGAAGACAATACATCGAACAAGAATAATGTGCGATTATGTACATCCTTGTCTAGCTCATTCTATACAATTAAGGGACCCCAATTAATATACTCTCCAAACCCTGCCCTAAACGTTATAAACACAGCCGAATTGCTAATTTTGTACTTGTACTATATTAGTAGTATATAACAAAACAAATGTATTACCTAAAAATCAATGTCTATACACACATGACACCCTGCAAGTAACCCTCTAGCCACCTTCAACAAATTCCCCATAACAACCGAACTCGATAACGGAACGCTCATGGCAAGTAACATTAACGTTCCCAAAGCCAGACTTGGCCTAGTATTCATCAAATATGACTGCAACAGTTCTATACCTTGACAAACATCCTCATGATAGTGAGTAAACATTTTCCTCTCCCAATCCTTCCAGTCTGAAGAAGCTTGTTGAGGCGCTACAACGCCCTCTTTATTGCTGGCCTTATTACGAGCCTCCAACACCTTCATTTTCTTGATTCTCATACGAAGAATGATCATGTTGTCGTCTATGGACTTTCCTTCTCCTTCCCCACCTTTTTTCGCTTGTATGAGAAGACGTTTCTTTGCCTCATGTCCTCTAGTTGAAGATGGACTAATGAGGGAGAGGCTTGGCCTTGATGTTGATGATGATGAGAAACTTGACTTCATTGTTGCTTTTGGAGTTTTGGTGATGTTTTATGTTTGAGCTAGTCTCTAGTGATATTGTTTTCATGCAGAATGAAAGCTTTTTGTGGAATTTGTATGTTATAAATAGGGGTAAATTAGCGTGGAATTTGGACATAAGTGTCTTGTAACCATATTAATGCAAGTTTGCGTGGTGATGTAATTGTCTTGGGCTGAAACTGAACGCGTAAGATTAAGGTTGTACTCCAACAAGAAGTATATGGATTCGGAGAAGTGAAATACAATTATGATGGGCCTACAAATTAATTTCATGTGATGTTGCTTTGAAGGAACTTTTGCATATATGCCAAGGGAAATTAAACTGACTAGATATATAGCCAGATTATATTATGTTCCCTATCTGAAGAAGTGTTGTGCGGCAAGGAATTTGTGTATATAGAACAGCTGTCCAACTGGCAATTATTGGTTCAACGGTTCAATGTTAAAGTCTTAAAGCCATCATCTATAATGATCGGAAAAGTTAGAGACGTCAAGGACCAATATATTTATCCTGGCCGCCCTAACATTATAGATATGAAGTTGTCTATACCCAATTTCACATGAATATGTTGGAATTCCGATTTAGTAGTTTAAAATTTCAACACGCCGGCCGGCCCATTGTGGTTTAAAAACAGCGTAGGGGAGTGGCTCAAATACATAGAAGACTGATTCGTCGAAGATGTCTAGATTTGTAGAGAAGATATTGGAAGACACACTATAAGATACATTCAAACAAAGTACATATATTCTCTATTATTAGACATGTACCTTTATCTGTTATTTATTTGTTGGCTAAGATTAAGATAGTCTCAAACAAGCTCATCTTGTAATCATATTAGAACTCAAACACCACAGGTCCACAACCAACGCATAAACATATTATTATATCAAAACCCAAGCATCACACAATATACTCAATTTTCTTTCGTAATATAATTTCATTAATTTTTTAATGTTGTTGTTGTTTATTTTTTTTATTTTTTATTTTTTGAATCGGTCAAACTTTTGTTATCAACCAAAGAGTAACAACAAGTACAAAACAATGTGCATAAGAAATGCACACCGAAAGAAACAACAACTAATATAAAACGAGCTACAAAAAGAGATCTAAACAAGAGTGTAACCCCAAACCCGTTATGACAGCATCGAAGCTTGACACACCCCCCCCCCCCCCGAAGATTGACAACCAATACAATCTTTTTTATGCCGTAGTTTAAGAATGATTTGTGGTTAAAGTTCGTTTCAATAACTTAGGTAAACTAATAACAACGATTACACATTCACATATGAAGTTTACTCAATTTTATATGTAAATTATGTGAAGTAAAAATACAATCAATGTCCCACATCACTAATATATGAAATACAATATTATTATATATGGAAGTAATGTATATGTGGAAGAGGCGGTCAAATTAGATACAATAATCTGGTGGTATACAATGTATGAATTAGTAGCTAGATCCACATACAATTATCAATGGTACGGATCAATTTAAACACATATCGATAGATGTCAGTGTCGATTCAAGAGATCACTACGAAAAAAATGAAATAGTCGGTTCATTGCGCCGGATTGATATATCGCGATTCAGTTCAGGAGATCGCTTTGAACCTGCTGCTAGCCGATAAAAATACGAAAAAAAATGAAATAATCGGTTTAGCACATTGCGTTGGATTTGCTTCTAGGCGATGAAAAATACGAAGAAAGCGACACTGAATGCTAAATAAACCAAAACTGTAGAAACTAGAGATGTAAATTAAATATGTTTACTTTGAAATTTTAATTGTTATTTTAATTATGTATTTTTATTATTTACATATTTTTATATTTTTATAGTAAATAGACACAACAACGATAAATTTAATTTACATGTGTGTGAGAGATGTCGAGGACAACAACAATTCGAGAGAGACAAAGTAATTTTTCATCATTAGCTTGAGTATGTGTGACCTAAGAGTTGACATTGGTGTTAATACGTGTGTCTGACTCAACTCCTATTACATAATCATTTTTATTGTTTTACCGGCCTCTTTTATTTTCAATTTTAATTATGTATGTATAAATTTATTATTTTACTCATGTGAAAATTTGGTTTGAGCGGGAAATTAACATGGGTGTGTAAAAATATGACAAAATAACAACAACATAACATTGTTATTTATAATCAAATGAATTTAATGAACATGAACTGAATTGATGTGAACTGAATAGAACATAACTGATCTGAATGCATCCAGACCGATATGAACTTAATAGAACTGATCTGAATTGAAAATAATTAATTTTCACACGACAAAAAACATAATCTAACAAGACTAACACCAAAATAAATAACCTTTCATTTTCCACCCAACTCTCTTCCTCCTGCCACTACTGGTCTAATCTAGATCTCTATGGATAATTTTGAATATCTCTATCTTATCCAGTTATTTATTACTTTTTTTAATCGACAAAGTGAGGATCAATAATGGTTTCTCATTTATCCAGTTATCCTTAGATATATTGGGTTATTGGTATAAAATTATAATCAAACTCACACACTTCTACATCAAATTTTGGTTAAAAAAAACTCACACACTTTTAGATCATCGTATACTAAAAGTAGATAGTACATGAAGTAATTGTATCTTACTTATATCATTTTCCATGACCTTAGTTTGTCAAACTGAAGTAACTTTGCAGTGATATGACAACCACCTTGAGTGTTGGGGACCCCCAAGTAGGCCGTATCGATCGATGACGATCACAATTCACACAACTAAAAGTAGTCAAATTTTGTTGATTTTCATTGATCAACCACCTTAACTACCAATAATCCACCCATCTCTGTAATCCCTCTTTTGGGAAGTGATTTAGACATTTAAGCCTTAATAGACTTTCAGCACAAATAAAACCACCTTAACTACCAAATTAAGCTAACAACCTTTCGTTTTTTAATATATATATGTCATATGAAATTCCATTTTTCAGGATATGGAGATAAATTGTCTATTTGCTATTTGATCATCCACAATGAATATGAACATATGTTTTCAGTACTGGGGATAAGAAAAAATTTTAGTTTATGTACCGTAACTTTACCTCACTTTAGTTTTTGTACCATAACTTTTCACTTGTTAATTTATGTACAACATGTTTACATCAACTTTAATTTTAGTACTCCGGTCGTATTTTTCGGTAAAATTAGGGTTTTTGGTCTAATTCATCCCCAATTTAACAAATTAGACCTCAGAACATCTTAATTCATTCATTAAACTTGATTAATTCACCTGAAATGAAAATAAACTCATACGAACAAATATTTTAAATTTTTTAGAAAATAAACAAAGTAAAAATGAACAAGTTGTTTTCTAAAAATAATTTAAAATAAAAAAATCATTACTAATTCTTTCGACAATACATTTTTTATGATTATTATTATTAATTTATCATTTGCCATGATATATTTTTCATAAAAAGAAAAAAATAAATATCTAGTTCCGTAAAAATTATATATTTTTTATTTTCTAAAAAAATAAAAAAAATACTTTTTTTTATTTGCTAGTTACGTATTGTCGAAAGAATTACTTTTTTTTATTTTAAAAAAATTTAAAATATTTGTTCGTATAAGTTTATTTTCATTTCAGGTGAATTAGTCAAGTTCGAATGCGCGAATTAAGGCGCTCTGATGTCTAATTCACTAAATTGAAGATGAATTAGACCAAAAACCCTAATTCTACCGAAAAATACCACCGGAGTACTAAAATTAAAGTTGGGATAAACATGTGGTACATAAATTAACAAGTGAAAAATTATGGTACAAAAACTAAAGTGAGGTAAAGTTACGGTACATAAACTAAAAAATTTCCCTGGAGATAACAATGCATGAATTCATTACCCCTATGAACAGATAAATTATGATTAGTGATTACACAAAAATATACTACTATATAATGCTAACACACGTACTAAAGCAATGCGCAATTCCATTACAATTGCATTCATATAATCACATGACAAACTAGTAAACTAGTAAAATGTCACCGTCATACATTAAAACCGTACGTGGTCCTGAGGTTAATCCAGCTCCAGGGACATTATTAGCAAAGAGGGCATTATGGGGCGTTCCACCCCCACCCCTCCCTTTCCACCCCAAATATTTGAAAAAGGAAATAATAGAGTTAATATTTTCTATTTTTTTCAAGACTTAACTTACCCCAAACTTCATAAAGCATTCTATATATGTATCAGCTCCCGGCACATTTCTTCCAATGCCACTTCAACTTTTCAACCACGCCTTCAATGTTCCAGATGTGCGCCAATAATGAATCCGTACGTTTACGATCTACTTATAATATTTCACCTAAACCTTCTACATGTAGGATTGTGGGTCGTGCCGTCGTGGGCCTTAATAAAACTGAAACTCAATCAATCAAATAGCTATGTATAATTGTAAGTATGTTATAGTAATAATTTATAGTTATTGTAAGTAATCAAATAGCTAAGTCTAAAAATCAATATCTATAGAAACATGACACCCAGCCAACAACCCTCTAGCCACCTTCCAAACATCCCCCAAAACACCCGATTCCGATAACGGACCGCTCATGGCCAGTAACGCCAACATCCCTAGAGCCAGAGCTTTTGGCTTAGCATTCATCAAATGCGACTGCAACGACTCAACCCCCTCGTAAAAATCCTCTTTGTAACTCGTAACCGATTTTGGTTGCGAAACAAGGCTAGCCTCCTGGTTTCCAGGACCCGTAGCAGCTTCTAAGGCCTTCATCTTCTTGATCCTCATACGAAGAACGACCATGTCATCGTCGCCTACCGATTCACCTCCACCCTGACACGCACGCACGGCTAGTAATTTCTTGACATTTAGAGAATTAATTTTCCTATACGAATATGGATTGAATGAAGTTCTGGGTAGTGAGTACTCTGTTCTGGAAGAATATGGTAGCAAACTTGCTTTCATTTTTGCTTTGCGGATTGTATTTTCAAGTGTTCTGTGTTTGATGGAATTGGTGTCTATTTATATTGAATCATTACTAGTAGTCTAGTAGTACAAGTTTCGTGGACAGAAACTATAGGGAAATAAATATAATTAAAAACATTGCGTATTAAATTATAAGGCTTGTTGATACTTTGATAGTGAGATTGAAATTTTCGGTTTGGCCCCAGTATGGAATAGAAGAGTGTAGTACAACAAAACAAATAATGATGGGCATTTTTGTGAAGTTGCTTCCAAGTAAAATATACTTTGTGAAAAATAGATCCTTGTACGAGAGGTAAAGAAACTAGGTAATTAAGGTGGCATGGATTGATTTCGTTTTCGAGCAAGGAATTCATTTGCTTGGAGCATCTGCCAACTTCTCCGATCTAGAACATTCGGGTGGGCGTTACATAGTACTTAGCTGGGAATGCTAATTACTAATTTCTCCATCTCAATAAATAAATAAGTTACATTTGTTTTTCGAATAATTTTTAATGATCGTGTTATATGATTTGTTTGAGTGGGGAATTTATTATATAAATAGTACTTCGTAGTAAGGAACAGTAGGGGAGAATGTGACAAAAAGAATTGAAATAAAAAGAAACTGTATATAAATGAGTGAAAAATAATTAGCGGTAGAAATCCCAAATATAATTATGATTATTTAGAAAAAGTATTATAGTTTGATTATTAAAAGAATTAACCATAGAATATCAGTATTGTGTACTAGGGGTGGGCATAAAATCCGAAACCGAAAATCCAATCCGAAAATCCGACGATCCAAGCCCAAACCGAACCGATCCGAAAATTCGGATCGGATTACGGATCACTACTTTTAGTAATTCGAATTTTCGGATCAGATCGGATTAAAACCCGCGGATTATCGGATTAATCCGATCCGATCAGTAATTCTTTTTCTTTTTAATAGATAAATATATACCTACTATATATACACTAAAGCACAACAACTTAACCCTAAATTCTCTCATTCTCCCCCTTTCTTTCTTCACTCAGATCTGAAATTTCTTTCACTCTCACCGCCAAATGCCAAAATCTTGCATCTCCATTCTTGATGTGCTCCTCTATCTCCAGGTCGTACGTCTTCGTTGCCACCGGCCCACTAGAGCAAAATGGATTCCCAAATCAAGTAAGCTACTGCCGTGAAGATCCTTGGAAGGACTAGATCTCGTGGTCAAGTCTTCAAGCAAGATTTAATTTAATTGATGGGCCTGTTAGAGATATGGTGATGTTCTCACCTTGCTCGAGTCTGAGAGAGAGGCCAGAAGGTTGTGGATTTTAGTCTAGGAATGTTTGAGTCTTTGAGATCATTTTTGTTTTTCAGCTTTTTTCTAGACTATGTTTTGATCTGAACTATCCTAGATGAGTTTTGTTTTGTTGGTACTTGAATGGTGTTGAAGAAACTTTCTGTGAAAAATAAAAAAAATAAAAAATACAAAAGTTCGGATTGAACGGATTAATTCGAATCCGAACCGATTATTTTCGGATCAATCCGAAACCGATCCGAAAATTCGAATCCGATTTCGGATTGCCCAAAATATGCATTTTCGGATCGGATTAATCCGAAGTTCGGATCGGATACCGTGTGCAGCCCTATTGTGTACTACTAGCATGAAAGTGTACGTTCGTTAGGAGAGTAGCGTACTTTATGAAGAAGTTGATGAGTACAAATCTAGGAAGTACGACATTAAATGTTACTATATTAAAGGATTGAGGTTGAGCAGTAACCTGATTCCATCCTACCTACATCATCAGTCTGGTGGTCAGGTGTCTTCATAGTATTGGGCAATTTATTTATGGTTTAATCTAAAAAAAATTAGTGTGAAAAAAGTGGGAACCGGCCCGCTTTTTGCCAATGGTCATTGATGGGCTGGGCAATGGCTACATCTTAAATTTGCGATGGTTGTCGCTCGGGAGTGCATCCACAATCTCCGTGATGGAGTTCGATCGTCTAGTACAAATCACCTCTACAAGCTCTTCTTTACGAAAGTTTTTTTTCCCTTTTTGTTTATCGTTACATTTCATAAATAAAAAAAATATTATTTTAATTGCAAAGATACACGGGCTTCATCATCATTACCACTTAATAAATTTTCTTAAATAAAATTAGGCAAACCATAAAGGAACACGTGGAAAAGATGTGATGTGCCTAGGCTAGACTTCCGATTTCATATTTTTATAAGATATCTATAAATTATAATTCAAATGGCAAGAAACTACAATTCAGTCAAGTAAAATTTCAACTTCAAGTGGCAATAAACCACCCGTTCATCATAATAAAATATTAGAGTTAAAGAGATAACGGGTACGAGTATGTAGTTTGTTGATTTAGTGTCTTGTCTTAAAGTAATTTTTTCCTCGATAAAGTTCTCGTCGATAAAACTAATTAATCAAACTTTGGGCAGTGTTTCGAATAATTTTGTCTTATTCAATGGAGTAAATTGAAATTAAGTTACAAAATCGAATCGACTTGAATTGAAACTGAAACCTTTTAATTATACCCAAATCATTTTGAGCCGCAGACAGAAATTTGTCCTCCGATGACGAGATACTCCTTTATGGCTGGAGACGATGACAGAGGCGATCGATCGAAGAGGCGCCGTACGGTTTCCTCCTCATCGTCCTCGCCATCTCCACCGCCTGGCCTCCGGCTCGGCACCGCTCGATCAACACGCGAACCGGAGAGCTCCCGTCGCAGCGATACGACATTAGGAGTAGATTTAGATTTTAATGAGACAGTAGAAGAAGAAGAGGAGGATGAGGATGAATACGAAGCGGAAGAAGATGAGGAGGAGGAGGAGGAGGAGGAGCAGGAAGAGGAAGAGGTGCAGGCGCAGGCTGAACCCGTCGGTGATAATTTAAGATCCGGTGGCGTGTACTTATCGGACTCCGATGTGCTCGAGTGCCCGATTTGCGTTGAGCCTCTCGTTCCTCCGGTTTATCAGGTCATTCTCTTAGTCTTTCTACTTCCTTCCTTGTTAGTCACTGTCTTTGTAGAAATGAACAATTGTTTTGTTTGCTTGCTGGATTTGGTGATTATATTGATCATATGCATATATATATATATTTGTGTGTGTATGTACTGCTTTTTTAAATGTGATTCAAACATTTTTGGAAAGTGAATTCGCGAATATGTATAGTTTGATTTGAAGGTTGTATTATTTTGATAAAGGAGTAATAAAAATTGGTGTGCAATTCTTACATAGCGCTGGTTCTTTGATACTATCCGAAATGTGATTAGTACATTATTGGAACGTGGTTCGCGAATCAACCTCCGAATCTTCTTCCCATTTTTATGCAGCTCTGGTGATCTGAACTGAACCTGCTTTTTCCTACCAACCTTTCTGTTTTTTTCTCCTCTAATTTTGTTTTCTTCTCCTTTTAGTTTTTTGTTGTTATTTTTTGTAAATTGAGGTTCATCTGTGTCTCTATTAAAAGAATCATTTTTTGAGGTTCATCTTTGATAAAAGAATCATTTTTTTAGTGAACTTTATGTGAATATTGCTTCTCATTTGTTGGAAAAGCTATCTAATGACTACTACTGCTAGTCTGCTACTATGTAATCAAGCATGTACTTGTATTGGCTAAAATGTGGATGTCCTTAAAAATTGCAATGACCCTAAATATTTGATGAGTTACCATCACTTAATAGCCTCCCGGAAGATATTTAAGGTTCTGACACGTTCTTTTCTCTTGCTGTTAATATAGTGCGAGAATGGGCATTTAGCATGTCACATGTGCTGCCGCAAGATTAGGAACAAATGCCCCAGTTGCACTATGCCAATAGGGTACAATCGATGCCGAGGCATGGAAAAAGTTCTCGAAGCTGCCAAAATTCATTGCCCGAACAGTAGTCATGGCTGTAGGGAGCTGATAAGTTTCTGTAAGAAACTCGATCACGAAAGGACCTGCATATATGTCCCCTGCTCATGTCCTCATACTGGCTGTGACTACTCAGGCAGGAGCACGTTGTTGCATATTCACTTTGCTGTCCGCCATTCTCATACTGCCCGAAAGTTCTGTATCGGTGATATCATCCAGATCGAGTTGCGCAGGGAGGATGATCATGTTGTTCTTCTTGAAACACGTGACCAGCTTGTATTTATCATCAATTGGACCATTATACCACTTGGAACTTTAGTCAATGTGATTTGCCTGGCACCAAATTCATGTATAAAGTACGCCTATGAGGTTACAGCAAAAAGAGGAAACAAGCTAATCATGTTGAAGAGCTGTGCGGAGTTTGCACAAAAATTTTCGGCAGCATCTCCAAAAAATAATTGTCTTCTAATTACAAGTGATTTTGCCCGTGAGGGAGTGATCAGTTTGGATGTCAGCATACAGGAGGAGAAACTTTTTGATTAGGCTGCAAGATTAATTCGGGTAAATGTGGCTTTCCTGCAAGTATAATTGAAGTGTTGTTTTTATAAATGATGGTGGTGATCCTGCAACTTTTAATTTATTTTCAACTTTGGATGTTTGAACTTTTTCCAGATCCTGCAAAATTACTGGTTGTAATTTGGAATTCTTTCCGTGTCTAGAGTACTTCGATACCTGAAACATGTTGTGAGAGTACTTTGAAGCTGGTCAAGACTACTTTGATTCTTGAAGCATGTTAATGTGTTTTAACCATATCAGATTAGATTTTGCATGTTGTCAGAGCATTATCTACAGTCTTATATACATAGCGGAGCTCGATTGTTGAAAGAGGTCTTGCATATAAGAATTTTCCAACTATCTGGCTGCAACAGGGTACATGAATGCTCATGTAGTTTTGTTAGAGAATAGGCTCTTCAATCATCTGTACTTTTCGATTCTGGCAGCCTAGAGCGACCCCGGAGATCAGAATAAGCTAAAAATGAAAACCACACTTTTCCATGAGGAATCCAACAATTGGAAGGGGTAATTTAATTTTGTTGTGGAACGAGACTTCAAAATGAGGAGACACATAATTCTGGACCTGAAAGTGATTCGGATGCATGTACCATTTTATGGTGGATGTATCCTTTAGAGGCCGGTAAAAGCTTCCAGGTTCTGTGTTTGGTAGAAGAAGTTAAAGTGTCAGCAGTGACCTTCTCCATTCCCACTACTACTTTTTAACCAAATCTCCTAATTGATATCACCCTTGATTCTCAAGAGAAAAACCTTTTGCTCCTTGCCAATTGGGTTCACTCATAACAGAGCGATTGATCAAAGAATTGTTGAATCTGCTGAAATTTCATGTGGGAGCATGTCTTACTGCTGCAAGGAGAAAGTTTCCAGAAAGCCCGCGACACAAAAAGACCTGCAAATAAGGCTGCCTTTTATACCTTTGGGCGTGGAAGAACCTACGGAGGAAAAAAGTCAAGGTAAATCGGACAATTCCAAGAGGAGAATCGGAAGAACTAGAAAAGACTGAGGCCTTCCAATGGGATCTTAACCCACTGTATTGCTCAATCTGTTCAGAACTTCTCTACCCTCCATCCTATCAGGTTCCTTTCCCTATCCTTCTCCCTTAGTTACAACGATGTGTTATTAACTATTTGATGATAGGGGAACTTGGTCAAATTATGAGTCCTTAACTTTTCCTACTTTGAACAGTTCGCCATGTACTAAGTTCTTACAAATCCACGGTTAATCTCGTCTCGTGTGACTTCTACGTTCAGCAAGAACGGCCATATACATCACATCATCTTAATATATCAAAACCACTAGCATCCTAATTTATTGTTGTATTATTGAAGCTAGTTATAAGGGGACAGTTAAGTTTAGTTTTCGCGTGATGAATGCTCTTTGCATCTGTCCTTGTGGTTATGCTGCTCAGCCGAAACACTTGTATGAACACTATTTACATGATGAATGCTGTTCATATCCTCTCAGTTTCAACCCAGTCATATATGTGGAAATGATGGCATGGGATGGAGGTATAATCTACTGGGCAGCTTGACTCTATAGCATTCGTCGCATAGGGTGTTTTGATTTGTGCTTGATGGTTTGAACCATGTGATCGATATGATCTTTTGTTCACTCCCTGGCTTATGGTCTTCAATATCAAGGGTCACGATTTTGCCTGCTAAGGTTTTCACGAAGACCACTGCATACTTTCTTTCCTGTTGTTGACTTTTAGCCTACAGCTTCAGGCAATGTTTAGCCTTTACTGTGGAATATATATACTCGTAAATAGCATTTGGCTGTGACTTGTGATGTATAAACATCTGAACTCTAAGATCTTTTTGTGTTCATGGAGTCTATATTCGTGTAATTTGTGGCCTCCATTATAGTTTTATAAGAGTCATCTTGAAAAGTAAGATGTGTAAGATGTAGTTTATGACACTTAGGACGGTGTTTAAAAGTCGGAGGATCTCGCAACGACTTCATTAGCATGCTAATATTCCATACAAATCACAAAACGATACGGAGATCATCGGATCTCCTTCCCTCAGTCCTTTCTTTCCAATTGGGCACAATGAGGCATAGAAAAAGTTCTTGAAGCTGCAAAAATTCATTGCCCGAACAGTGGTCATGGCTGTAGCCTGTAGGGAGATGATAAGTTTCTGTAAGAAACTTGATCACGAAAGGACGTGCATATATGTTCCCTGCTCATGTCCTCATACTGGATGTGACTACTCAGGCAGGTCCACGTCATTGTATACTCACTTTGCTGACCGCCATTCAGATACTGCTCAAAAGTTCTGTATTGGTGATATCATCCAGGTAGAGTTGCGCAGGGAGAGTGATCATGTTGTTCTTCTTGAAACACTTGACAAGTTGGTATTTATCATCAATTGGACCATTTATACCACTTGGAACTTTAGTCAATGTGATTTGCCTGGCACCGAATTCACATGAAAAGTACGCCTAGCAAGTAGAGGAACCAAGATAATCATGCTGAAGAGCTGTGCGGAGCTTGCACAAAAATTTACGGCAGCGCCTCCCAAAGATAATTTCCTTCTAGTTACAAGTGATTTTGCCGACCATGGGGGAGTGATCAGTTTGGATGTCAGTATACAGGAGGAGAAATTTACTGCAAGACGACTGTTGTAATTTTTCTTCGGGAAAAAAGAGAAGGTATACTCTTTGTCCTAAACCGTTTCTCTGACCCTCTTGAAAGTTTATTTAATGTCACTTGCATAGTGCCAATTTCATCAGAAATGGAGTTCTCATATGAGCTCACTGCAAGAGCAGGCGAGAGATCAATCAGTTTGAAAACCTTGGTGGATCTCACACCAAAGCTGATTACGCAGCCTCCTAAGAATAATTTTTTTCTCGTTCCAAGTAATTTCTGTGACGGTAGTTTTGCAGCCGTTGAGAAGCAGAAGCAGGAACTTATCATTAGGAAACCGACTTGGTTTAATACAAACAGGCCATGCCATGTCTGAAAGTAGTTGGATGTATGTTGTTTCTGGTAACTTTTGTGATTATAGCTTCGCATTTGATGAGATGCAAAAGATGGAACTCATTGTACGAAGACCACATACCTAGCTGAAGGTTGTTGGATGCCATCGATCTACAGATCCAGCCATCCAGGGGCTTCTCTAAAGGGAAAGTGGAATATTTTGTGTTTGTGTCATTGTGATGAACTTAGCTAGCAAGCTTTTGTGTTTGTTCTCTTAAGTTGTAATGACTTTTCTTTCTTTGTTTGGTCAAAGATGTATTTGGACTTGTTTGACCCGAAATTTATAAAACGTACTTGTGTGGATTGGATAACTTTTAAATGATAATAAAAATGAACTAGGTTTTAAACTATTTTGGACCCGAAATTTTGTAATGTGCACTTGGATTGATCTAGTAATAGACTAATAGTATAACATTCATTACTCCATTTAAGTTATCTCAACTACCTCAAGACAGGGCAGCTGGGGGAGTTAACTGTCCAGTGTTCACTACCTAATTTATCTCTGCTCATTTTCTCCATCCAAAATAGTGTCAAGTGAATTAGAGAAGAGCAGACATTTTGTTTGAGTAGTTATATATGATGAGTACTCCAATTCCTATAGAACAACTTCTGGAGGACTCAGATTCTGACATCGACGAGGAGGAGGAGCTTTACTCGGATTCTGACATCGACAAGGAGGAGGAGCTAAGTCTGCTCGGGACAGTCAAACGGCCGTCAGTTGAAACACAAGCCTCCACTTCTCAGTATTACTACTATCTCTCGCTCCATCCTTATTACTATATGTTTCTTGCTACAGATTTGTTATCTTTTATTTATATATTTATTTTTTAATTCTATGGCACCCAGTCACTCACTAACTATAATGTGTAGGACAATGTTTGTGTTTCTAAATACGGATTTTTTACAAAAAAATTGTGTTAATATCTTGCTTGTGAACCTAGCTCAAAAGTGAAAAGTTTGAAGAATTTTATGTTTCTTGGTACAGATTTAAGTGCCTATTGAGAAATGATTCAGTCTGTAATCTTTTCTGAATTTCGAAACAAAACTCAAGCTAAGCAGCATTGCATTCTAAAATTTATCTAGTTTTTCACCTTTTCATATTCTTGTACTGAAAATACTACTACTAGTACATAAAGTAGTTTTTGATGCCCAACATGAGTGAATATATGCGTAAAGTAAAATAGCAAAATGTGTGCGACTGTTTGCTTGCACTGCAATAACGCTATATGGTATGTTTCGTGAATTTTTAGATTGTAGTCGAACACACTGATTACTTTTTAGCAGAATGGACAAGGAAATTAGTCCTGTTTAGAACAGTTAGTTATAGATTAATTGTACATGCTTTCCTATCAGTACTCATGTTTAAGTGCCCGGGTATATCTTTCTATCCTAGCTCTGATCATGTATTTGAATGTGTTGGAAAATGTTACTTAAGTTGTTTATATTGCCATGATGCAGTTCTCAAGCTAAACAGCATTTGCATTGATCTTCAATTCTTAATATTCTTCTACTGGACTACTTGTAATAATGATCGAAATACTACTGATGTAAGTAGTTTTAAATACCCAATATAAGCGAACGGGTTAAGTAAAATGGCAAAATCATTGGCCGGAAGTCTTACAACCAGCCTGGTGGGAAGTGGGAATCCACGAGAGAGGCCCTCATTTCTTGCTATCTAAGTTGCATAAGAAACACTCTGCATAAACATCATTTGTATGTGCGTGTGTGTGTTTGGTTGCATTGCAATAACAACTTTGCTATCATCTCCTCAGACGCAGAAGAGAATTTGGAAATGCAGAGGTTAAAGTTAAACAAGAAGGTGAAGAGACTTTGGCAACCTTGGATGACCTTGAGGCCCTCGATTGCCCCATCTGCTTTGAACCTCTTCGCCCTCCTGTCTATCAGGTTCATTCCACTTCTCTTATTTATTACTACAATTTTTTGCCGATAGAGATAAGAAGGCGATGAAAAGGTATAATTTGTTTGTTTGTATATTATCTGGAGGTCTAAAAGAATGACTACTTAAAACTAATTAATAACCTGACTATGTTTCTTCTGTGAGGGGCTTAAGACTCTGTTGGAAAGTTTTTCTCCAATCGCAAATGAATTTATAGCAAATTTCCAAAATTTGTACTCTGGATCATGTCACAGTTCGGTTGATTAATGTTGTCTTTTGGTTGATTTGAGACTTCATTGCAATATAAAGGTGATCTGACATTCTTGATTTATTTTATGGAAATGTTAATCTAGTGCAACGAGGGCCATTTAGCATGTGATTCCTGCTGCAAGAAGATTACTAGCTGCCCTAGCTGCACCCAGGTAATTGGTGCTCGCTGCAGAGCGATTGAAAGGATTGTTCAATCTGCCAGAATGTCGTGCGTTAACAAGCAGCATGGCTGCACAGAGAAGGTATGTTATTCCTGGAAACTCAATCATGAACAAAAAGACTGCAAATATGCTCCTGTACCCTGCGTTAACAGGCAGCATGGTTGCCCAGAGAAGCTAAGTCATGCCATGAAACTTGATCATGAACAAAACAAATGCATATATGCTCCTGTATCATGTCCTTGTTGCCAGTATGTTGGCACGTCTAAGCAACTCTATGCACACTTTGCCAAACAACACCCATCTTCTGCTAAACCTATCACTTTGAACTTGTTCGTTCAACTCACTGTCGATAAGGATGTGACACAAATTGTACTGCAAGAAAGTGTCTACGAAACACTTTTTGTCCTGAACCATTTCATAGTTCCACATGGAAGTTTGGTCACGGTAACTTGTGTGGGACTTGTAACGCCGGGTTTGAAGTTCTCATATGAGCTTATGGCAGGGTCTGGAAAAAACCAAATCTGTCTGAAAAATTTGGTGGAGTTCAGTCAAAACGCGAGTGCTCTTCCACCTAAGGAGAATTTTCTTCTAATTACAAAGGATTTTCACAGAAAAATCCCATTTGGAAGGTCTTGTCTAACAGTATCACTCAAAATAAAGAAGCTGAGCTGATGCTAGGAATGTGGTAAGACGTAGTTACTGGACGCTTTGTCCTACAACTTGACATCTATGGTGTTGTGTTATTATGGGTGAACAATGTGAGATGTTAAGTATTTTAATTAGATATGTAGTACTGGTGTGTAATCGTTATTTTGTCCAGTTACATTCTGAATGGTTCTGTAGACTGATCACTAGTTTACGGTGACTTTAAACATATATGATCATATGGGCCATATGGCCATAACAGTTTAGACTTTAGAGCAAAATCTGTAGTGATGCACATGCACTTATATATTTATTAAAGCTTTGATGGGTTTAATATTGAAGAGATACAAAAACAAGTAGCATGATCACCGCATGACGAGTCATCCAAAATTCTTACTCCTGTTGCATTCTATTGATCAGTTGGTGGTGCAAGCACGAGCAATACTGGTTCAGAAAGAATGCAACCACGAGCACTACTATATCTCCGGTCGCGGTATATTGTATTGTGCCTTACGCCGTTGGAATGGATTAAATGGTAATGTAAAACTCTAAATTCGTGTGGATTCCGTCCCATTAATTGTGGAGTGGACAAGATCGTTCAATCAAAATATGTGTGGTTCAGTTCATGAGTAACCAAGCCAACTCAAAAGATCGGACCTCAATATCAATTACTGCTCTAGTTAAAGTATGAGATAGGATGAATAAAAAATAAATAGAGTGTGAGAATAAACAATGATGGGCTAATGAGTTTGAAAAGGTAGCTTATTAAAGGTTATGAAGGCATGACGAGTTGAACCGAGTATTTATTGAACCGAGATACATCGTTAACAAAACAAACATAAATTTAGAATCGAGCTTGACTCGAAAAGTTTATCGAGCAAGCCGAGCTTGAATCTTAACGAGTCAAGCTGAGTACTCGATAAAACTCGACTCCCATAACAACACCTCAGGGTCTGCTTTGCACATACCCGACCTATCTATAATGTATTACTCCCTCAATTCCACCAGAAGTGTCATAGTTTGACTTTTTTCTGTCAACAATTTTTAACTTTGACTATCAATTATGTTAAACTATAATAATGATAAAGTATTTAACGAAATTATATTATGAAAATATAGAGCCTAAATTTTCATAATATAATTTCGATCAATACTTTATCATCATAGTTTAAGTGTAATCGGAAGTCAAAGCTGAAAGTTATTGTCCGAAAAAAGTCAAATTATGACACTTCTAGTGGAATGGATTATGGATGGAGTAGTATAAAATTTTTTTAAAAACAAAGTTGAGATTTACCCAAAATTAATACAATATTCAATTTTTTACAGATAAAAAGAAGTTTAGTTTGGTAGATAATTGTTGATTTAAATTTAAATCGCACGTATGCACCGATGACCTCAAGCAAAAAATAAACAAAGTTGAATACAACACAATCATAAAGTTGACCTCTCATTAAATATATTTCTAAATCACATTTGTGATTTTAAGTTGAGAACAAGAAACACTACTCCCACCCAAGGTTAGCTCAACCCCAAAAACTTGCTTCATTTTCATCATTGTCTCTACTCGAATGAGTACATACATTTGCCACAAAATTGAATTCCATTGCTGCTATTACTTTCAATGGATTCTTGTACAGTTTTATTGGCCTCTTGTTTCTCTCTCTTTCGGTAATTTTGTTTTTCAATTTCCTTTTTCATGTCAGTTTTTCTTCATTGAGCAGGTGGTTGACCCTAATGAGGCAAAAAAGGTTCTTCTGCTAGAGCCATTGAAGACTCTTCTTCTCCAAAAGGTGATGATTTAACAGCTGGTGGTGTTCGCAATATGCTCAACAAGTCTTCCACCACCACCACTGACGACCTGCTTTATCAACAACCACTTGAGGTTTTTATTTAAACCCCTTTTCAACTAGGGTTTTGTCTCTCAAGTTTCCAATTTGTTTTGTTTTGCTCTTGAATTCTATGTTAGACTAATCTGAATTTTGATACTAGTAGCTACTGTAGTATTTTGTAGTATTTTATATACTCACATGGCATTGTGACTCCCCATGTTTTTAAATAATGTGCAAGTACATCCATTGTTATGAGTGTTCTGTTCTGCTACATAATTAAAGAGCATATATAATAAGGACCAATTTATGTGATGTAAATGAATAAACACTTGAGAACTTGTTTGCAACTTGCAACACTCAGCTTTTAATCTTTTACTATATACTTACTCACCGTCTAAGTTTTTCTTCTTCCTCTGTTCAGTTTTCTTGCATTTTTATTTTGGCTATGTGAAGATTATTTACATTTTTTTTTGTACAAACAAAAACTCGAATTCAAACGCAGACCAATACCCTCCTCCCTTGCGGGTAAGGACTGGCAGCCAAGATAAACGTGAAGATCCTCGCGTTCCTGAAGAGTTATCCAGGGAATACAAGAGGCAAAAGCTACATGAGGTTGCTATACCTCCTGCATTCTGCTGCCCTAGTGGTGCTATTCATGATTCTATCTTTAGTCCTCCTACGTCAAGCCCGATGCCATCAGTCCCTATTGTATTAGAGGGGGAAAATGCTAGTGATTTTAGTTATTTTCAGAGTGAAGCTGGAGGTGTGAGTTGGAGAAATGCAGTGTCTATTTTGAGCCAGTCCGACATTGGGGAATTAATGAAGGTTGATCCTCAGTGTTTGATTCAGGATATTATGCATGATACAGTGAAGGTAATTGAACTGATCTTTCCTGTAAACTTCAGTGTCTTGTTTACATGATTGATTAAAAAAAAGTGTTTTGATTGCAGAATTCTCATAGAGCATGTGCTTTACATTTGATGGTCGAGCGTGGTGCACGGAAAATCGATGAATTCAAACTGAAGTACAGCAAGACCCAAGCTTGTTTGCTGGAGGTTGAGTCGTTTCTTTGTAACTCTTTTATGGGGGATGATCTCAAGGCACTGGATTCTTCTCGCAAAGAATCCCAGGTTATGCAGGAGCTGAATGTCCGATATGAAGAGAAGGATCTAGTGACTGAAACATTAAAGAAGAAGATGGCTGAATTTAAGGCCTTGGAGGACTCTTCTCACAAAGACTCAAAGGTAATAGAAGAGCTTAATGTCCGATGTGAAGAGAAGGATCTAGTGATTGAAACATTGAAGATGAAGGTGGCTGAAATGGAGGATTCTTCTCGCAAAGACTCAAAGGTAATAAAAGAGCTTAATGTCCGATGTGAAGAGAAGGATCTAGTGATTGAAACATTGAAGAAGAAGGTGGCTGAATTTAAGGCCTTGGAGGATTCTTCTTGCAAGGACTCAAAGGTACTACATAAACTGGTGAGGGATCTCAATTCCCTTGAGGAGTCCTCCGGTAAAGACTCCGAAGATAGGGATCTGCTGATAAGTAAGTTGGAAAGTACTTATTGGAAACACTGGTCACTGTTTATCTGTGGGAATATGGTTGCCAATTGGCAGGAGATGGTTGCCAATTGGGAGAATATGGTTACCAATTCAAAGAAGCTGCTTGCCTGTTGGAAGGATAGGTTTGCCAATTTGTTTAAGCAGGCTGATTTTGTAAAGATGGAGGAGAAAATTGCCAATTGGGAGAAGCAGGTTGCCGAGTGGAAGGATATTGTTGCCAGTTGGGAGAAGCAGGTTGCTAATTCTGAAAATGCATATGCCAACTGGTTGGAAACTGTTGTGAGTTGGAAGAAGATTTTTGCCAACTGGGAGGAGACCATTCTCGTTTGGGGGAGTATACTTGCCTATTCAGAGTTCTTTCATATCACTGTCGAAAAGTTTGAGTGGGTTGCCAAATAGTTAGGGAGAAGAACAAGAGGCTTATTCCAAGAGGTATGCTCAGGTCATTATGTACCTTGACAAGGAGTTCAGTCTTTTGATTCATCAACTTTGGCCATGGTTGACATAGAGTATGGTTGGTTCTACTTCTATGGTATACTTAATCTTTTGTTGGGTATCACTTTAATTTAGATGGTTGAGTAGAATCTGTAGTCATTAGTTCTGCTTCCTGTCTTAAGTTGCCTGAAATATAATGTCATGACAAGCTTTTGATAAGGATTTCATGTTGGCATCACCTCTTTCCAACAGACTCTGATTATAACTTGTTTATTATCACTCCATTGATCTCGTGATTGATCAGCTCAGTGTTTATTCAGTTGGAACATGTCTGACTTACATTCTTAGCTCTATTGTCTAAAAACCTTTGTAATATGGGACTCCTTCTTGGCAGCATGCCCATAACTGCCGGTGTGACTTCTAGGCTTTAGTATACCAGTGACCTTTTCACTTCGAGAAACAAGAATTAGACAAGAAAATCATACTGTCAATTTGGATTTAATGTTGAAGAGAGATCTTCAGGACAAACGGCTGCTCATGATTTTCAATTTTAAACTCCCAAAATCATATTGTTAGCTTTGGCATTTTGAAAATAAAAGATCGAGTGCTATTTGAATTTTGCAAAAATCTGTACTTAAACTAAAATTAAAATAAAATTTTCATACATCCTTGCACTTCTAGTTCTAGAATATTCTTACATCATCTCTATATTTAGAGCTATGAAAATCAGAAGTTTAATGCCAAATACCAAAGACTTGCTCCATCTTTCATTAAACTTCTCATTTTCATTTATTTGAAATTTTTTTCTCAATTAACCTCATATTAATGTTAATCATACAAAAAACGTAAATTACAGAGTTATATTGTGAAATTATACAGAATTATGTTGTAACAATATAATAATCATATTTTTACAATATAACTCCGTAACTACGTTTTCAGTATGATTTAAAATTAATATGATGTCAAACAAACATAAAAAAGAAGTTAACCGAATATAAAAATGTAAAACTTGATGAAAGGAAGATGGAAGAAATACAATTTTATAAGAATTTAATACAAACCCACAACTTTCACAAAAGATAATTAAATATCATCACCAAAATAAAAATCCAATCATTTACTCGGCCCGGAAAATTTAAGATTAATTCTCGTGATGATCGATGCATGCATGTACTAATATATAATCTACCCGGGTAATATACTAATTCTACCCGGAAAATTCAATAAACACCCAAGATGATGCATGCGCACCGGTTCGAGACCAACGTATTTCGAGGGGGCACGTATGGCGCACAAATACGTGTGCATACGGCAAACATTTGTATTTTGTAACTATTCCTTTTTTTTTTATTTTTATTAGTTTGCTTGCTTTGATTTTAATTAGTTACAACTTTGTTTGGTGTTTAAACTAGTAACAACCAACCAATTAGTGGGCTTGGACACTTTGATATATTATTTTGGGTTATTAAATTAATAAATAAAATTAACTGACCATTAAATATGCAAACAATCGTGATTTTAATATTTTTAGTAAAGTAAATACATAAATAAAAATGTATTTTTTTTAGTATTATTTTTAACATTTTTTTTAGCATTATTTTTAACGTATTTATATTTTGATATTTTTACATTTATTGTTTTTCTTATTCATATCGTATTAATATTTGCATTAGTATAAGTGCTTCATGTACTATTATATATTGCTTGTGGCATGTCGGAGTTAGAAAATAGTTGTAGATTGAATATGTGTCATGTGTGAGTACGTGGGGCTAGTAGACATTTGAACTTTTACATGATTGGAGGCTTTGATAGGTGTATAGTAATTCCACCGTCCCGGCTTCTGATTTGTTTGAGTAACTTGTTTTAATTTTCATTTAATCTTGAATTATACAGAAAGACAATTGTCTTAAACTTAACTAAATAAGACATAGAGATTAATAATGATGTCTGGCTTCGCAGTTCGCACAAGTATAAGAGTAAGAACATGTTTATTGGGTGATACTTGTTTAAATGGTTTGGTATCAATTGATTGATTAGTAAATCGGTCAATAGAGTTGTAAATGGAAAAAGAAGATTGTTATTGTAGCTTGTGTGGAGAGAGTTGCAATAAGTGTTTGATTTGATGCATCCCTCGAGCCACGGGAAAGCCTGTAGTAGTATTCTGATCCCGTGATGTGATGAATTAAGTCAAACAACTGTTGGAGGTTATGATATCATCATTTCTAGTTACAAATTACAATTCTTCTTCTATACTCCTCCACTCCATTAGTAGTACAATATCACTAATTTAGTTACTACTACTCGCACTCGCTTATTACTATAAGTACTGGGTTTGTCAACCACATTTCATTCTCCAAAATCTTGTTTTTTTCAAGACATGGACGAGTCAGTTTTCATCGAGTCAGATTCAGAGAACGTGGTCGAGGTTGTTGCAATTCTACCTGAGGCACCTATACCAAGATCCAGGCTCGCGATGAACAGACGGCCCTCAGTTGATGCCATTTGACAACGTCTGCCCAAAAGGAACACTCCTGGACATGCCTCCACTTCTAGGTATTATTACTCTACCCTCCTTCTGGTTTTACTTGTTTTAGTACTAAGTACTATCAATTAGGCCTAGTGCTATGCTATCTGTGTTTGTTTAATTTGAGTAACAGACTTTGTTACGTAGTATCTTTTCTTGAATTTTATTGCACACAAAACCAAAATGTGCTAGAAATTGTTTTGGTGTCAATCAGGCCTAGTCCAGATTCTTACTACAAGAATTAGCTAGATTTTATCTTAATTTCTCATCTGTGATCCTAGCTTAGAAAATTTACAAATCCTCAAGTGTTTGAAGAATTTTATATATGTTCCTTGGTACAGATTGTAAAATTTAGATACAGGGTTTGGATAAATCTTTCATTCCTCTCTTGAATACATATATAAAGGTTTTAAAATGTGCATATTGGCATGGATTTTGTTCAGTATGTAATGTTCTCTGAATTTTGATCTGAAACATTGATGTCCAGATCCAGTATGTATTTCAGTTCTCAAGCTGAGCAGCATTTGCATTCTAAACTTTCTTTTCTGTTTTTAATCTTCTTGCACTGGACTACTGGTAATAATGAAATAGCACTGTATAATTTTATTAATTTTCGATACCTAACATGAGGGAACGCATGGAGTAAAATGGCAAACTGAATGACTAAGAGGTCTTAAAACCCTGGTTGTGAGCAAGACTCCCATATTTTTCCTCAACCTAATTAAGTTGCATAAACAAACTATGTGCATGCGTAAACACGTTGTGTGTGCGTGTGACTGTTTGATTGCATTGCGATAACACTAGTATTTTTTATCTTTCTCCTCAGAAGCCGAAGAGAATTTGGAACTGCAGAGGCTACACAAGAAGAGGAAGAGCCTGTGGCAACCCTGGAGGACCTTGATGTCCTCGATTGCCCCATCTGTTGTGAACCTCTCACAACTCCAGTCTATCAGGTTTATTCCTGTCCTCTCATTTCTTCACCATTGCTAATTTTTTGATAAAACTTGGTGGTACAATAAACTACTCGGTCTATAATAAGATCGCAGGTGTGGTATATGAATCTAGCAAGTTATCTATCCATATATAGATTCCAGCATGCCTAACTGTGACATTGTGAAAAGAAACCGAATCCCATTTCTGGTGTTCCATGTATGAATAGAGTGGTCAAAGTGGTAGTAAAAGTAATTTAGTCAAATTGATTGGTGGTAAACAAACATCCCTTCATGACACTATATTAGTACTACCATTTTTTGGTTAATTAATAGAGGTATGAAATGCTGTAATTTGTCTGTTGGTATCTTATCCTTGAGAAGATAAGAAACACTTAAAACTGGTTGATTACCTGACTATTTTCCTCTCTGTGGTGCTTAAGACTAATTCTGAATTTTCATTATTATTGTTTTTTCGATGCCTATAATTGATATTTTGCTCTGAATTGGTCTACGGTGTTTTGGTAAATTCGAGCATGCCATTGCTATGTGTTGGTGGAATTGCTTAATCTCAATTGTCGAAGGTTGTACATTTATCTGCTTGTTTATGCATTATTATAAAGTAAATTAGACTTTATTGGGGTATAGAGATGATCTGACATTCTTGAGTTCTTTTCTTGAAATGTTAATCTAGTGTGATGAGGGCCATTTAGCATGTGTTTCCTGCTGCCAGAAGATTTCTAAGTGCCCTAGTTGCGCCAGGCCAACTGGTAAACTTCGCTGCAGAGTGATTGAAAGGGTTGTTCAATCTGCCAAACTGCCATGCATTAACAAGCAGCTTGGCTGCACAGAGAAGCTAAGTAATTTCAAGAAACTCGATCATGAACAAAGAGAATGCAAATATGCTCCTCCTGTATCGTGCCCTTGCTGCCATTATGTTGGCCCGTCTAGGTGCCTCTATGTACACTTCTCCAAACAACATCCATCTTCTGCGAAACGTATCACTCTGAACTCGTTCATGAGTCTCGTTATCCAGGAGGATGCGAGACAAATTGTACTGCAAGAAAGTGTCAATGAAACACTTTTTATCCTTAACCGCTTTATGGGGACACATGGAAGTTTTGTCACGGTAACTTGTATGGCACCTGTGACATCGGATTTGAAGTTCTCATATGAGCTCAAGGCACGGAATGGAAACAACCAAATGTCTGTGAAAAAAATGGTGGTGGAGCTCACACCAAAGGCATGTGCTCTTCCACCTAAGGAGAATTTCCTTCTAATTACAAAGGATTTTCACATAAAAATCCCATCTGGAAGGTCTTGTCTAGCAGTAACACTCAAAATAATGAAGCTGAGCTGATGTCAACCGGTAGCAGTACTGTGGTAGATGTAGTTACTGGACGTTTTGTACTACAACTTGGTGTTCTTATGGATGAACAAGAACAATGTGGCAAGTATTTTGGTTAGATATATACTACTGGTGTGTTATCCTTATTTTGTCCAGATTCATTCTGAATGATTCAGTAGACTCATTAGTTGTTAACTTGTGCTGCCAGTTTTAGTTCTCTTCAATTTTTAAAGCTTTGAAACAAGGATTTCTTGGGTTCGTGTATGTCTGTGTCTGTGGACAAGCTTGATAACAAGTGTTTGTAGCTTATATAATTTGCAGGTTGCATATATTAAGGCGTGGTTTCACTTATGCTAGTTTTTGGCAGTTCTCTTTCTTGAATTCAGTTGTCTCACATGTCCATATACAGTATGCTAGTTTATGTAATCTGGTTGACATATATTATGTTGTTGCTTTAATGATTTAGTTCAATAAATACTGTCTTAATTGTTGCCTGTAGCTAGATCTCTTTCTTCTTCATGCAATGAACTCATGCATGCGTGTGAAAATTTTGGTAGCATGAAATTATCTGATCTGATTATGAACCTGAACCTGTTATTTTGCAACTGGATCACCACTTTTCAATAGTTCTCGGAAACTGTAATTTGTTTTTAATTAACACTAAGAATCTGGTGATCCAGTTTTCCATATATTCATTCAGTTTTTGCAATACAGATTGCTCTAGTTAAAGTATGAGATATGATGAATAAAAAACGGATAAAAGATAAAAATGAAAAAGTAAGCCCCCAAAGACCTATTTCAGTTTTGAAAGGATCATTCTGTGGTTCTCATTACCGGTAATGGGAGCCGACCTTGTTTGTGTTTACAAGGTTGTTCTACTAGTTGTCTACTTTTTCTTTCGAGTTGTAAGGGAACTCGCCGGGCATCACTAAGTATCGGTTCTAGACACAGAACATGTGACTTGTTTTTCTAAAGGAGCTGGGTTGTATGAGAAGGAATGAATAAAGCACAACACATGATAGTTTGCTAAATCATTGATCCTTCAAACTCCAGTACTAAGATGTGATCTGAACATGTCGTAGTGGATCGTAAGCTCTCTTCGTTTCGTGGGCAATGAGACTAGGTCCACGACCCCTCTTCTAGCGCAAATTATTATTGAATCATTATTTGTTGTTCTTATGGCATTAGATAAACAACCCGGACCGCTCTATTTCTAGGACCGGAACAGCCGGACCCGGGAAACTAATAGCACGAGGTTTTTCCTAATTAAAAATAAAATAAATTATAAAATGAATTTCCAATGCGTTCCGAATACGAGACAAAAAGATAAAAGAAGAGCCGAGGGCACATTTATGATTTCCCAATAAACAACAACAGAGAGGAGAGAAACCTCGTAAAAAACCACAAAGCAACGGGAAAAAACCTCCTAAAGTAAAATGGAAAAATGTGTGTAAACCTTTAAATAAAGGAGGTCTTGGCATAAGAAATCTGAACATGTTTAATCAAGCCTTTATGTAATTGAATGTGTTGGAAAATTGCCATGATTCAGTCTATCGTAATGTTTTCGTAATGCTTGAAACGTTGATAGTATATACTTATCCAGTATGTATTTCAGTTCTCGACCTAAACAGCATTTGCAATTTGCATTCTACTGAACTTTCTTCTATTGGAAATAATGAAATACTAGTACATAATTTAAGTAGTTTCTTATGCCAAACATGAGTCAATGCGTAAGTTAAAATAGCAAAATGGATGAGGTCTTAAAACTGGCCTGGTCGTGAGAGGCCCTCATTACATCCTAAACCCAAGTTGCATAATAATTTCTGTGCACAAGTAGTAATAGTGTGTGCGTGTGCGCGTGCATGTGTGTGAGTGATTGTTTGTTTGCAGTGCAATAACACTATATATGTTATCATTCTCCTCAGAGGCTGAAGAAAAGTTGCAAGTGCAGAGGTTACACAAGATGGGAAAGAGACTGTGGCAACCCTGGAGGACCTTGATGCCCTCGATTGCCCCATCTGCTTTGAACCGCTCGCCCCACCAGTCTATGAGGTTCATTCAACTCCTCCCATTTCTTATCCATTGTTAATTTTTGGATAAAATTTTGGCTGTATAGTAAACTACTGGATCTGTAATAAGATTGCAGGTGTGTTGTGAATCTATCTATTTACCCATCAATATATAGTTTCCAGCATGCCTAACTGTGAAATTTTAAAAAAAGACTGAATCCTATTTCCCTGTTACATGTACAGATAGAGTGGTCAAAGAGGTAGTAATAACAAGTCTAATTGATTGGTGGTAAAGTAGTAAACATAAATCTATTGATGGCACTTTCTTACCATTTTTTTTTTGGCTGTCTTATCTGGAGTGAGAGAATGTCTTAAAACTGGTTGATAACCTGACTATGTTCGTCTGTGAGCTGCTTAAGACTGTCAGATTTTCTTTCCGATGGTCAAATTAATAGATAGTCAATTTGCATTCTGGATCATGTCACAATTTGATTGCATGCATCTACAGTCTTATGAAAATTTGAGCATGCTATAATGCAAACTGTTAATGGAATTGATTTATGTCAATTGTCAAAGCTTGTGCATTTATCTGCTTGGTTTATGCATTATTATAAAGTTACTGAAACTTCATTGCAGTATAAAGGTTATCTGACATTTTTGTTTATTTTCTCGAAATGTTAATCTAGTGCGCCGAGGGGCATTTAGCATGTGGTTCGTGCTGCAAGAAGATTACTAAGCGCCCTAGTTGCTCCCAGGCAATTGGTGTATCTCGTTGCAGAGCGATTGAAAGGATTGTCCAATCTGCCAAAATTTCATGCGTTGACAAGCAGCATCGCTGCACAGAGAAAGTATGTTATTCCAGGAATCTCAATCATGAACAAAAAGAATGCAAATATGCGCTTGTACCCTGCGCTAACAAGCAGCATGGTTGCCCAGAGAAGCTAATCCATTCCAAGAAACTCGATCATGAACAGAACAAATGCAGATATGCTCCTGTATCATGTCCCCGTTGCCAGTATGTTGGTGCGTCTAAGTACCTCTATGCACATTTTGCCAAACAACATCCATCTTCTGCGAAACCTATCACTTTGAACCTTTTCTATCAAGTCCCTATTGGTAAGGACGTGACACAAGTTGTACTGCAAGCTAGTGCCTCCGAAACACTTTTTGTCCTTAACCGTTTCATAGAGCCACGTGGAAGTTTGGTCAAGGTAACTTGTATGGCACCTGCAACATCGGATTTGAAGTTCTCATATCAGCTTATCGCAGGGTCTGGAAACAATCAAATGTGTCTGAAAAAATTGGTGGAGCTCACACCAGAGGCGATAGCTCATCTACCTGAGAAGAATTTCCTTCTAATTACAAATGATTTCCACACCACAACCCCATCTGAAAGTTCTTTTCTAGAAGTATTACTCCAAATAATGAAGCTGAGCTAATGTGAAACGATAGCAGTGTGGTAAGATTTAGTTACTGGACGTTTTGTTCGACAAGTTGACTCTTATTATGGATGAACAATGTGAAATGTTTCAAGTATTTTGGTTAGATGAGTACGTGTGTAATCCTTATTTTGTCCAGATACATTTGGAATGATTCAATAGACTCATGATTAGTTGTTAACTTGTGCTGCCAGTTTTAGTTCTCTTTAATATTTGAAGGTTATAAACAAGGTTTCCTTCGGTTGGTTCGTGTATGTCCATGGACAAGCCTGATAACTAGTGTTTGTAGATACCTTTTTAAGCGGGTTGGAGTGAGTGACCAAGGGGAGTATTAGACGATCCCAAAATGCCAAGTTGCAACCAAGTACAATCACAAGAGTATAACTTTTTACCAATAAAGCTCATCTTTATTTTTAAAAATTCATTTACAAGCATTTCATAAGTTTTTTTTTTTTTTTTAACAAGCATTTCATAAGTAATTCTCATTACTTTAGATTAATTTTAGGATGTTTGACAAACTAAGTTTTTTTTTTTTTTTTTGTGATCGTATCAATCGAATTTAATTCAAGAGTAAATGTACATGTCTATCACTTTAAATGGTTCGGTATCATTAATTGATTAGTAAATTGGAGTTATAAGGGTGGTGCAATAGTTGGGTGTTGGGATATCACAATAAATGTCGGGGTTTCGAACCCTGACGGAGATATAAGTTGATATTGATTTAATTGTAGTTATAGTATAAAGTTGTTGAAGTTGTATTTAGAGTTATAAAATGCTAAATGAGTAACTAAAATTAGTACTCTCTCCTGAATTGAATATAATATGTTTTAACATTTTCACACATATTAATAAAATGTGATCTTCATCAATTTTGTTGTTGAAAAGGTTGCAAAAAAACATGTTGGTATCTTATAAAAATAAAATGACCAATGAGAGATGAAAACCTTGCATAGCTTTTGTAGACAAAATATAACAAAATGGGATTGACTGCATAAAAATTTGTAAAAAACATACAATTACATGACACCAATTTCATACCTCTTATATTTTACGAATGGTAAAATAACCAAAACTATCTTACATTCCATTAGGAGGGAGAGTTTAAAAAAAATCGAATCACAAAAACTGAAATGGTATCACCCACATGACCGCATCACATGCAACTCTATTGATTCATGGAAAAAGAAGAATGTACTGTAGCTTGTGTGCAGAGAGTTGCAATAAATGTTTGATTTGATGAATCTCTCGAGCCACGGGAAAGCCTGTAGTAGTATTCTGAACAGTGATGGAAACAAGTGAAACAACTGTTTGGAGGTCAGGATATCATCATTTGTTCTAGTACTACAAATTACAATATTACAGTTATTCCTCTATACTCCACTCCACTAGTTGTACTATATGTCTATATCACTAATCATTTTAATTAATACTCCTACTACTCACTTATTTTACACTGCTGGGTTTGTGCTCATTTCATTCTCCACTAGTAGCTTGGTTTTTTCAAACATGGACGAGTCAGATTCAGAGAACGAGATCCAGCTGGTTATACGTCCAAGTGCCAGGCTCGCGATGAACAGACGACCCTCAGTTGATGCCATTTCACAACGCCTCCCCAAGAGGAACACTCCTGGACATCATGCTTCCACTTCTAGGTATTATTACTCCACCTCGATCCTTCTGGTTTACCTTGTTTTAGTTAGTAGTTCTATCAATTAGGCCTACTGCTATGCTATCTGTGTTTGTTTAATTTGTGCTACACCAGATTTGTTATGTATCTTTTCTTGAATTTTATGGCACACAAAACCAAAATTGTGCTAGACTAGAAATTGTTTTGTTCTCTGTTCTTAGTCTAACTAATGTGCTAGTAGAATTTGTTTTAGTGTCAATTAGGCCTAGTACAGATTTTTTTTTTACTACAAGAATTGAATTTTATGTTAATTTCTCATCTGTGATCCTAGCTTAGAATATTAAGAGTATTTTAAAATTATTAGTATTAAGTTGTGTATATTGGCATGATTTTGTCCAGTCTGTAATGTTCTCTGAATTTTGATCTGAAACATTGATGTCCAGATCCAGTATGTATTTCAGTTCTCAAGCTGAGCAGCATTTGCATTTTGCATTCTTCTTGTGTTTTTAATCTTCTTGCACTGGACTACTGGTAATAATGAAATAGCAAACTGAATGACCCACAGGCCTTAAAACCCCCCTGGTTGCGAGCAAGGCTCCCATATTTTACCTCAACCTAATTAAGATGCATAAAGAAACTATGTGCGTAAACACGGTGTGTGTGTGTGTGTGACTGTTTGATTGCATTGAGATAACACTAGTGTTTTGTATCTTTCTCCTCAGGAGCCGAAGAGAATTGGGAACTGCAGAGGCTACACCAGAAGAGGAAGAGCCTGTGGCAACCCTGGAGGACCTTGATGTCCTCAATTGCCCCATCTGTTGTGAACCTCTCACAACTCCAGTCTATCAGGTTCATTCCTGTCCTCTCATTTCTTCATCATTGCTAATTTTTTTGATAAAATTTTGTGGTATGATAAACTACTTGGTCTATGTATAGTAAAATTGTAGGTGTGGTGTGAATCTAGCAAGTTATCTATCTGTTTATATATTCCAATTGTGACATTGTGAAAAGAGACCCAATCCCATTTCTGCTGTTCCATATTTGAATAGAGTAGTCAAAGAGGTAGTAATAATAATTAGTCTAATTGATTGGTGGTAAACAAACATCCCTTCATGACACTATATTATTAGTACTAGTACCATTTTTTGGCTAATAGAGAGAGATGAAATGCTATAATTTGTCCGTTGGTATCTTATCCGGGAGGGTTTAAGAATGACTTAAAACTGGTTGATTACCTGACTATTTTCCTGTTTGGTGCTTAAGACTATGTCTGAATTTTATTGTTACAATTGTTGATTGGTCTACGGTGTCTTTTGGTTAATTTGAGCATGCTAATGCTAAGTGTTGGCGGAACTGCTTAAACTTAATTGTCGAAGGTTGTACATTTATCTGCTTGTTTGTGCATTATTATAAAGTAAATTAGACTTTATTGGAGTATACAGATGATCTGACATTCTTGAGTTCTTTTCTTGAAATGTTAATGTAGTGCGATGAGGGCCATTTAGCATGTGTTTCCTGCTGCCAGAAGATTTCTAAGTGCCCTAGTTGTGCCAAGCCAACTGGTAAACTTCGCTGCAGAGTGATTGAAAGGGTTGTTCAATCTGCCAAACTTCCATGCGTTAACAAGCAGCTTGGTTGCATAGAGAAGCTAAGTAATATCAAGAAACTCGATCATGAACAAAAAGAATGCAAATATGCTCCTGCTGTATCATGCCCTTACTGCCAGTATGCTGGCCCGTCTAGGTTCCTCTATGTACACTTTGCCGAACAACATCCATCTTCTGGTATACGTATCACTCTGAACTCGTTCACGAATCTCAAAATCTATTATGAGGATGCGAGACACATTGTACTGCAAGAAAGTGTCAATGAAACACTTTTTGTCCTTACCTGTTTCACAAAGCGGTGTGGAACTTTAGTCACTGTAACTTGTATGGCAGATGCAGCATCAGATGCTAAGTTCTCATATGAACTCATGGCAACAACTGGAAACAACAAAGTCTACCTGAAGAACTTGGTGGAGCTCGCACCAAAATTGATTGCTCATCAGCCTGAGAAAAATTGCCTTCTAATCACAAAGGATTTTTACAGCGCAACCCCAGCTGGAAGGCCTATTCTACCTATATCACTCAAAATAATGAAGCTGAGTTGATGTGAACTGATAGCAGGGTGGTAAGGTGTAGTTACTGGACTTACTTTTGTGCAACAACCTGACTCTGTAGTTGTGTTATTATGGATGAACAACGTGAGCTGTTAAGTAAGTATTTTGGTTAGATATATGATATGTACTACTGGTGTGTAATCCTTATTTTGTCCAGATACATTCTGAATGATTCAGTAGACTCACTAGTTAACTTATGCTGCCAGTTTTAGTTCTCTTTAATTTTTAAAGCTTTTAAACAAGAAATCCTTGTAAGGAATATAAGAGATGATCTGACATTCTTGAGTTCTTTTCTGGAAATGTTAATCTAGTGCGATGAGGGTCATTTAGCGTGTGGTTCCTGCTGCCAGAAGATTTCTAAGTGCCCTAGTTGTGCCAAGCCAACTGGTAAACTTCGCTGCATAGTGATTGAAAGGGTTGTTCAATCTGCCAAAGTTCCATGCGTTAACAAGCAGCTTGGCTGCACAGAGAAGTTAAGTAATTTCAATAAACTCGATCATGAACAAAGAAAATGCAAATATGCTCCTCCTGTATTGTGCCCTTGCTGCCGTTATGCTGGCCCGACTAGGTGCCTCTATGTACACTTTGCCGAACAACATCCATCTTCTGCGGGACGTATCACTCTGAACTCGTTCATGAATCTCGTTATCTATGAGGATGCGCGACAAATTGTACTGCAAGAAAGTGTCAATGAAGCACTTTTTATCCTTAACTGCTTCATCGAGCCACGTGGAAGTTTGGTCACGGCAACTTGTATGGCACCTGCAACATCGGGTTTGAAGTTCTCATATGAGGTCAAGTCAGGGAATGGAAGCAACCAAATGTCTGTGAAAAAAATGGTGGAGCTCACACCAAACGCGAGTGCTCTTCCATCGAAGGAGAATTTCCTTTTAATTACAAAGGATTTTCACATAAAAATCCCATCAGCTAGCTGGAAGGTCTTGTCTAGCAGTATCACTCAAAATAATGAAGCTGAGCTGATGCTATCACTGTGGTAAGACGTAGTTACTGGACGTATTGTACTAGTACAACTTTACTCTATCTATGGTGTTGTGTTATTATGGAATATGGATGAACAATGTGAGATGTTAAGTATTTTGGTTAGATATAGAAAAAAAAGTTATGTTGTCCCAAATCTTTTTAAAAAGTTGCACTTTTTTATACATATATCTTTTTAAAATGTTATAGTACCACCAAACGGTCCAAACCTTTGATAAAAAGTGGCGGTTTACCCGATTTTACTAACATCGTTAATATTTCCGTTAAGTATTTTACAAAAGAATCTAATAATACTATAAGTATTTTACAAAGGAATCTACTATAATTCAACATAACGCACATAATTTTTCTAAATTTCAAAATGGTCTCAAATTTCATTGGAAAGTAAATCCCAACAAAATTTATATTTCAAAATAAACTCAAAATAAAAAATAATAGTAATAATAATTCAAAGTAGCTGGATTGGAACTACGAACTAGAATCGGTAAGGCTCTAGATCGGAGCTAACCCGACCTACGGTACCGGAATTTCAGAAGATTAATTTAAAAAAGGGAAATAAAAGATAAAAAAATCACAACACGGCTAAAAAAGTCCACATTTGATTGTTTCTAAATGAACAATGTATTTAAGGTGGTGAACAATTTTTGGGATATTTTTGGCCCATACATAATTATTGGTTTAATCTGAACTTGCGTGCAAATAATATATCTAGTGGGGCAATACGTGAAACCCCCCAAAAATAATGTGTAAAAGTGTAAATTGGAAATGGTACTGGGAGGGAAAGGAGTAGATTTGAATTAATGCGTACAAGTTACGCATTGGCTGAAATAGTGAAGTCACTCGAGCAAATGTCAGTCCGGTCTTTTTTCCATCCACACTAGGTTTAATTTTCTTTGAAGATTGAAGACGATGATTCCGAAACGGCAATTTCTCTAACAAAAGGTACTCTCTTCTTCAAACACTGAATTTCTGATTATCAGTGTACTGCTGTAATTGATCTCCCTCATTCCATTCTTGTTTATTACTGAATGAATGAATCCCTTTTTCTTTCTTCCGCTATTTTTTAAATAATTGTCCTTTTTGAAGTTCATTTTGTTTCAGATTCACAATATACTGGAACACTATGCGAAAACGGCAATTACTTCTGGTAGAGATGTATCCACAAGTCCTGATGAAGATCAACACTACTCTCAAACAGCCTTCCATTTCTGAGTAAGAACAATTAATATCCCCTTTTCTCCATCTACTTACTTACAAGTTTATCTGCTAGAGGATCATACACCATATAGTGTTTTCTATATGAAGATGTTTATACCTATTTACTTAGAAGACCATTTACTTCGCCATTTAGACAAAAATGGAATTGCAATGTTGGGATCTTGGGTACGACAGAGGGGGGGGGGATATTTTAGTAGGTAAATTAACGCCCCAAGTGGTAGAAGAATCTTCAAATGCCCTTGAAGACAGATTTTTACAGGCCATACTTGGCATTCAGGTTTCTACTTCAAAAGAAACTTGTTTAGAACTACCTTTACGTGGTAGGGGTCGGGTTATTGATGTGAGGTGGATCGGAGGTTCCAGTTCTAATTCTTAGTAACAGTTTGCGTTTGCCTGTGTTAGCTATCTTGGTTCACAAATGTGGCAGCATTTAATGGATGATGAATGATCAGTCTGGTTTTCGTGAATTCCAGAGGTTTTAGATGAGAATATAATCATTGCTTCTCTACTTAATTAGTCCTTTAGATCAGCTTTGATTGCCAAGTTGCCATGTTGTTAAATAATAAATATAGATACATAACTTGTTGAGTCCATGTACAGTAAATAAATGTATCGACATGATACAGTCTGTAATAATTTTTGAATCTTGAAATTGATGTACTATTGTTTGTGTTTAGCCTAAACTGTATTTGCATTAGGTATTATGAACTTTCCAATTAAGAAGAACAAGGTGTAAGTGTTCTTCATAGAACTCAGAACAAGAACGGAAGAAAGAACTGAAAGATTTTATACAACGAGTAACCTTATCTTTAACATGCACCTACTTAATTCTTCAGGATTCCTTATCATGTGTTGCTGAACCCGTCCTGATTTTACTTGCATGCAGTAAGCCAGTAACACTGTTTAGTATACTTCTCCTTGCAGCAGAAAACAACTTCAAATAACGGAGGTTTCATTTGAAAAAGAGCAAAAAGGTGAGGGGATTATGTTAACACTGGAGAACACTGATATCCTCGATTGCCCCATCTGCTTTGAACCTCTCTGTCCGCCAGTCTATCAGGTTCCTCCCTTTGCTCTCATTGCTAATCGTTTTGATAGAAACTTAGTCGTGTGATAAACTAGTTGATAGCTCTTCCTTGGTTTATTTGAGCATGCTAGTTGGACTTGCCAGCAGAACTGCTTAATGTCATTGCATTATTAGGATCCGAGTCTGACATTCTCAATTTATTTTTTAAAATTAAAATATCCATCCAGTGCGATGAGGGCCATTTAGCATGTGATTCCTGCTGCAATAAGATTACTGGGTGTCCTACTTGCACCAATCCAATTGGATCTAAACGCTGCAGAGCAATTGAAAATGTTGTTCAATCTGCCAAAATTCCATGTGACAACAAGAAGCATGGCTGCCCAGAGAAGCTATGTTATTCCAAGAAAATCGACCATGAACAGAAAGAATGCAAATATACTCCGGTGTCATGTCCTTGTTGTGAGTATGTTGGTGCCTCTGAGTGCCTCTATGAACACTTTGTCAAAGAACATTCATCTTCTGCTAAACCTATCTCTGTGAACAAGGCTCTCATTGTAGACGCCGATGCAACAAGAATTGTACTGCAGGAAAGAGGCGAGAAAATACTGTTTGTCCTCAACCGTTTCATAGATCCCCGTGGAAGTTTAGTCAATGTAACTTGCATTGCGCCTACATCATCAGAAGTTAAGTTCTCATATTTGATAAGGGCAAAGTCTGGAAACAGTATCATCACTCTGAAAAACTTTGTGGAGCACACACCAAAATTGATAGCTCATCCACCTGAGAAAAATTGCCTACTAATTACAAAGGAGTTTCACCGCATATCAGTCAAAATAATGAAGGTGAGTTGATGTGAAGTTGTGAACATACAGCAGTGTGGTGCGATGTAGAGTACTTTTGTATAACTTGACTGTTGTCTTATTTTGGATGTACGAAAACTGTTAAATTATAATTAGATATATATATGCAGTATCTGATGTGTAATCATTATTCTGTCAAGATCCACTTTCAATGTTTCGATGAAGACGTTATAAGTTGTTTACTTGTGGCAGTTCAGTCCACTTCCTTTCATTAAGTTATCTGATTTTATGTCCATAGACAAGCTTCATAACTTTGTACAGTAGCTTATGTGGTCTGGTTGCATATAGAAAGGTGTGGTTTGTTTAGTAAGTACTGTGGGTTCTTGATGTAATGAAATCAAATCTAATGTCTCATGAAAATTTTATTGGCATAAAACTCTCACTCATTATAAATTTCTGCAACTAGATAACCAGCTTTCAAATAGTTCTGAATCTTTATAACTAGCTAGAAGGATCTCGTGATTCAGCTTATTTATAAAAGCTATTACATAAATAGTTTCATGATTTGAAAGCTCAGTGAAACAGATTGAAAAATCTGGAATCAAACAAAAGAAAAAGAAAATTACAAACTACAGTCCAACAAACAAAAGTCAAAACCAGCTATTGTAAGAAATTATAAGCTAAAGCCAGATAGATACGTAAAACGACATTCACATCAGCACGACAGCATCTCGACAAGATCAAGTCAGTTTCCAAATGGTAAGTTTGAGCTCAAGCAGGTCAAAACTATCATCATAAATGTCCCTCGTAACAATAAGAAATTTTTTCTTAGGAGTCTGCCTAATCAATTCTGGGGTGAACTTCACCAGGGTTGTCACACTAGTTGATTTCTCTCGGACTGTTGCTGTAAGCTCATAAGAGAATTTCATGTCTGATGAACTTGGAGCTATGCAAATGACATTCATTATATGTCCAAGTGGTTCGTAGACAACACGATTAAGGGCAAACAGTATACCTTCGTCATATTCATAGAGGAAAACATGTTCAATCTCAGGGAACATATAGTACGATATGGGAGAGTTGAAACTAATAGCTTCAAAAGTCTCTTCATGCTTATCCAAAGTGTGATCAAGCAGTTCCTTGAGGCAGAGCAACAAAATCACAGCAAGGACATTTGCAAGGTGAATATTTGCAAATATTTTCGTGGTCGTCGATCAGCATGAAGGCAGCCAACTTTCTCCATGCAGCCATACCGCAGGTTCTTACATGCAATTTTGGCAGATTCAATAATCCTTTCTATAGCCCTGTTACGAGTGACGCCAATTGGAAAAGAGCAAGTCGGGCATATATTACGCACCATGCTACAACACGCAGCACAAGCTAAGAAAAGTTTCCCCATGGGTTAATTCAACACACTTTCTTTATAATCAGTTCCAGAACTAACCCACACCCTGTGTCAAAATCATCTGAAACTAGAAGACCATTCTCCTCCGGAGACTGATTGGTCAAATTCGGAGAGAGCTCCATCGGCGTTTCCAGAGTAACAGATTTCTCGGTACTTTGTGATCTTGCGGTAATTTTATAAGAAAACTTCATGTTTGAAGAAGTTGGCAGTAAGCACATGACATTAACAAAAATCCCGTGGATATGATCGACAAGATTAACGATGAAAAGGATTTCCTCTGCTCTTTCTTGGAGTAAAACACGATACTGATCCTTGGCCACACGAAATGAACTGATGGAGTTGAGAGTGATTACTCTGGCTTCTGATGGATGTTCTTGTTCAAAATGACTGTATATGGACATGCCAACGTACTCACAACAAGGACAATAAACCGGAGTATACTTGCATACCCTTTCATGATCGAGTTTGTTGAGGTAACTTACTTTCTCCTCACAGCCATATATATTGCAGGTTCCCACACAAAATTTTCGCAGATTGAACAACCCTTTCGATTACTAAGCAGCGATTGAAACCAATAGGCTTTGAGCAACTGCGACAGATACAACGATCCTTCTTGCAGCACAAATCACATGCTACATGCCCGTTGTCACACTAGGTAAACATTTTGATAAATTATAGAATGTCAGATCTCTCTTAATGCTATTATTCAAGGCACAATAAAGTAACACTATAAGTCATTTGCCATATGAACATAAGTTGATCAATATGCAAGGCTTCATGCAATTTCAGTTAAGTTTTTCTGAAAGGCAACAGTTGTCTCAGCTCAGGTAAAGACGATAAGAAATGTACACAACAATGTCACTGCATGATGAGCTAGCTACATCTCATGGCTCCAATTAATAACATGGTCAACATTAATCAAGCAACGGTGAATACTGAATGGGTACTTGTACTAACAACAACACTCGAGACTATATATCACGGATGCAGATAGCAAGGATTCTAGTTCTTTACGGTGCAATTTATACTAAAGAGTACGGAAGCATAGACGAAAAGTGAAGATACCTGAAAGACTGGAGGGCAGAGAGGACCGAGAGGTTGTAAGCAAATTGGGCAATTCAGCACATCAGTGTCTCCTAGAGTTACCTCAGTCCTAGTTGATTCGTCTCTTCCTTCATCTTCCTCTTGCCTTTCTTCTTCTTCTTCTTCTTCTTCGTGTTCCACCGGTTCTTCTTCTTCCTCCTCCCCTTAGGATTCTACTTCATAATCCTCCTCGTCGTATTCTTCTTCCTCTTCTTCCTCCTCCTCCTCCTCCTCAACGTATTCTTGGGATTCCTCTTCTGTAATTTCCTATGGGAAGTTGACTGATATGTTTTCCGGTTCTCCAGACTCCTCGTCTTGTGAATTTATCCAACCATTAGAAGGCTCCTTAGTCCGGGACTTTTTGAGTGGCTGCTGATTGCTTCTAAGACTTTTCCTACGATCATCAACTTCAGCCACAGAGACCTTCGCCATTGATGAATTCTCTTGGACTGCTCAGATGTAAAATACAGAAAGGTGTAATCTAGCTGGCTCATTTATACATTCAACTACTTAATTTTGAATGTGAACCGCCGCGCGGAAGTCGAGAAACCAAGAGCGCTATGCCGTTTGGGTTGCTTGTGAAAATTACCATAAATTATATATTACCTAGGTAAATGAATGAATGGCCCAATAGATAATCTTTCTGAAGATCTTGTTTTATAAACATGCACTCAATTAGTTAAACAAAATTAAATTGTCTTTCAAAACCAGTTAGTTTTACTCTGGAGCTGAGACTGGACCCTGCCGTAGAGTTCATGCATCAACAACATAAGGGGGATGAAAACCAGTTTATCCAAAAACCAGTTAGTTCCTGCATAAACAAGAATACAATGCACTCTCAGTTATCCAAAAAATTTCAACAGCCACTATCTTTAGTCATCAATGTAAAGCTACCTGGGCTTATTTGATCCAGTGTAAACTCTAATACTGAAGCAGATTCATTATACGAAAGAACACTTGAAACTAACTTAGTTCATTATAAAAAACACAGCAACACTCCAAAGTGCAACAAGATTTTCATCGATGCACAAGACAACTTCTTAATTAGGATACCAACAGACTACGTCTTCTAATATAACTACATGCATCTTCAGAAAGTTATAAAACAGAAATTAGACGAAAGTTCTACATCATCTACGGAAAGATATCCATTTTGATGTAGAAAAGTCTTCAGGTATTCGACCTTCTTTGCGAATTTTCCAACAACTACAAAGGGGTGTGATCCTCCTGAAAGCTTCTTGAGCATGTAGATGAGGTAAAAAACGCTAACTCTTCCGTATCAATCTCATTTTCTGCATGCGACTCTTTGAACGTGTGAACCATTTGATCTTCAAGAGTTGTGTCAACTATTTTATCATCAAGAGGTTGAAGAGATCCGGCGGTTAGTTGTGCTTTTTGATCGCCTGCAGGTCTAGTAGCTGAAGAGGCAGGTTGTGGAGCTCGGAGGACTTTGACACGGGAGGCTGCACAAGAAGCAAAATATATCATTCAGATCATTACCATCATATTTTTCTAGCCTATATTGAAGCACAAAAAGATGAGAAATAAGGTGGGTATATAATTTTAATGCAAGAAGAAGATAAACTATTTTTTAAATTATAACGTGCAGAAAAGACTTTGTAGTTCCCTCCCCGCTGCAGAAACCTCATGCACTGTACGTTGCGGATATCCTTTCTCAAGTGCCATAGCATTGTACAGTGAGCTTATTGAACCAATTTCGTCCCAGAGTTGAGAGTACCAAAACTTGTCAACAGTGGGCTGGATCACATAAGTGGGCATTTTCCTCAGTAACTCCGCCATCAGGTCCAATTCAGGTGGGGAAAAGCCACCCTCGGAAGCCTCATACACAAAAATGGAACTGGTGTTATAGGCATCATTTTTTTTTGGGCATGAAGCAGAGAAGCAACTTGTACCTTTTGAAAGATGACATAAGAGTAACCAAGACACTCTCAAAACATGAAATATTAAACGGTACTTGTACTATTAGAAAGGTGTACATACGCAAAAAAAATCATTACTTGTATCGAAAAAATTAAATTATGTGAGACCAAAGCTTTAGGAGGTTAAACTTCAGAGTTAGATATCATAATGATAAAAAGATGAACCTGATACAAATACAAACGGCTACAATTTGCAAGGAGAAAGTTGTTTATGGCGATTAGTATGAAAAGGGCAAACAGAACAACATCCATCAATGGAAACTGAAAATTCTGATATGTAGACAATAACGCTCATGTTTAACGATAACGCCCCTCTAATTATTGTATCAATATAGACCAATTGTTTCACTATCCATGTAAACAGGATTCTAGCTTATAATTGATTTCCTCATTTCCCCCTGGTTAAGGCTTACTAAACATAAAATAAAAACTGGAACAAGAATCAAGATTACAAGAAACCAATGGAAAATCACCTCCAATGAAACTTCATTTTGCTCCTCTTCCTGGGTTTGCTCCTCCTGTTCCTGTCTTCTAGAGGTCCCAGATAACTGCTTATGCAGCTTATCCCAATACTCCATTCGGGACAGGGTCGTGGTAAAGCCACTTATGTCATAGTCATTCACAAGCTGATACACAAAAAATGGAACTGGTGTGTGAAGATACAAAGGTGAATCATGTGGCTTTGCTACAAGAGAAAAGAGTGCTACACGGTAACAAGGTGAATCATGTGGCTTTGCTACAAGAGAAAAGAGTGCTACACGGTAACAAGAAGAAGAAGAACTTCATGATAAAGATAACTCAAGAAATGTTACAAGAAGAAGAGCAGAATTATCAACTCCTCTGTAGTATAGCTAGACATATTGGTGAAGAGCATGGTTGCTGACGTGTTTAGTTGTGATAGGATAGAGTTAGTATTTTAGGCTCATGTTAGCATGATAAATATCTCCTGTGCACGTTAGCATGTTTGGCTATTTAGATTAGTAATTATGTGGCTGTATAAATAGAACACTTTGTAATCTGTTCATTTTATTCATCATCAATAAACAGTCCATATTAATTTAGCTTGAGCTCTCCTACAATCATGTTAATGGCGTCCATTCTGATATGGTGTTATTGGCATTACGAAACCGACATTCACCATAGCAACATTTTGCTAAGAGTAATGAAGACTCTCTCAACACAAGAAACACCAACCTGTATTAAAAAAATGTCCTAATTCACCATAACAACATTTTTTGCAAAAGGTAAACCCTAGTACGGTAGTACCTAATAACATGCTAAAATTAAATTACTCTACGTTTCTACAAAGATAAAATTAAACCAAAGGAAAGCAATGAAATGAAAGAGAATTGATATTACTTACTTTCAAAAGTTCATCATATCGTTTCCTTTTGGGGCCAGTGAGAGGCCATGCTTCAAAAACAGAGAACGCTGTTAACAAGGATGAAAACACTAAGAAGTTAGCATTCGGCGTGAAATCATCTGGCATTGTCGTGTGCTCCTCTCCGGTGCCGTCCGATGTCGTCGTGTCCTGGTGTTGCGACGGAATTCGATTCGAACTTGTTCTTCTTTTTCCTGTCATTTTCTGGTCACCTGTGCTGTGAACTGTGAAGGAGAGTGAAGAAGAAGAAGAAGATAAATGAAGCTTGCTAGGGAAGCTTTGAAAGCTGTTCCTTCGGATCCGGGTTGGAACCGGGTCAGTTCGCCCCTGACTTAATCATCAACCCACCCGGTTTGTCTTCCGCTGTCTATCCAAGTCACCAGAGAATTTGAGAAAATAGGACTTCTATTTCTTGCTTCTTTTCTGTTTCACTTTTTGCAAACTAAACTATCTTTTCGCAGCTTGAAAGATTCTAAATCGCATATGTACCTCACGTATAAGGGTCAAGTCCACACTTTATACTCATGTGGACAAGGAGTAACACGCAAATTATGCTTGTCCATCAATGAGCGGTGACTTGAAGATGTATACAGAATTTTCGTTCGTCCACACAGGAGAACTTATTTGTACTCAGTTTGTGAGTTCAAACATGTTGACTGTCCTGTTGTTGTTGATTGTCCTTCCGGTGTTGTGGAAGCAATTGAGAAATCCCTTTTACAGTTGACCCATACTATAGTGGAGTTTGCCCCCAAGTTTGTGTACCAGTTGAATGCATTGTCTTTCATCGAGAGACCGAACTACTTGACAAGGTGACCGCCATGACTCTCAGAGTATCATTGCATTAGGAATATTGCTCTGTTTTCATTGATGAATCAGTAAAAATTGGTACAAAAATGTAAAATATATGTACCATAAAACGCCCTTAAAACCTAAGCTAATTCGTTTTTATATCTAGAAAGTTTTTGGAATATTCCTTTTTGTATGAACCCTAGATACACTAAATATGGTAAAGGAACCAAAATTGTCTTGTTCTAATTCTCACGTTCTGTTGTCTTCAATTAACTCGCGCTCCAAGCCGGTCTTCTGCATGTGATTCGCCTGCGTTCTTTTGTTTTCTGCAAAACTAGATTCTTCTTCTTCTTCTTTGAATCTTCATCTTGTTCCATTTTCTTCTGGTTTGTATCTTGATAATGATGTCCATCACTGTTGCAGGTTTCAACAAAATGAGCCACATATTGTCTTGGATAGCCAAAACCAACCCAAATAGTGGAATAAATATCTAATATTAAACTAAAATATCAAACATATCTAAAAAGAAAAACCATTTGCAAACTTTTTTGAAACTATTTGCAAACTCAAAAAAAAAAAAAAAAAACATTTGCAAACTCAAAAACACGAAATATGGTGGGCCGGTCCTGACTCCTGCACATAGGGCTGACACGTTGGGCTAAATAGCCCGGGAGACCTTATAAATAAGCAGTCAGCCTCTCTCTCAGCAAGTGAAATGAGTGAAATGGAAATGGGGAGGGTTTCAGGAGATGAAGAATCAACCAATCATCGCCGCAGCAGCACTCCGACAAACGATGAGCCACTACAGAAGAAGCCTCGACAGGATCCAACCCCGATGAAGACAAACGACGTCGCCTCAACCTCAAAATTCGTCGCCGTGCCACGGCCTGATGATCATCCGTCCGAAGAAGAAGATGAAGAAGAGGAGGAAGAGTACGAAATTGAGGATGTACAGCCCGATGGAGGTGAAAATTCAACACCGGTGGTGACGCTGGGGGATCCGGATTTGCTGAATTGCCCCATCTGCATCGACACTTTGCGATCCCCTATCTATCAGGTTTTACATATTTTTTTTCTCATTTTCATTGCTGATTAAAATCATACTACTGTTGTGTTACCGTATAAGTTATAATAATACTGTATATATCTGATTCACTTCCAACGGCAATTAGGTCATTTTTCTGCATCGGCACTCTGAACTTTACTTTATAAATTACAATCTATATATAGCTACTAGGTCAGTTTTCTAAACAATTTACTTCAATGCTCTGAACTGGTTTATTTACTGCACTTGGAGGTCCTGGACTTCCAGTTTCTCTTAAACCATACAATTAAACCTGCTAAAGCTTGTAAGAATACTGACTGGTTATTCCATTGGAGTGGGGGTTTTGGGTTTTAGGGTGCAAAAAAGCCGTGCAAACATGTAAATGAACTAGACCTATGTCTCCATCATTATTGATTTCATTTGGGATTTTTCTCAGATGTTAATTTTGCTCAGGTTGTTATCTACCTTTCCTCGGTTTATTTGTGCTTTGTCACCGTCATATTTTGTTCTCAAATGCTCACCAATGTGCTGGATGGATGATTTTGTGGAGAATATCTATATCTTCTTTTACCTCCATCTTCAAGTCTACTCCATTTAGTTCCTCTTTTTATTTGGTGTTGATATAGAAATCTAACCTCATTAACGATATGGCCTTCAAATAAGGATTTCTCGTGTGTGAAAACAATCTTTATCAGATTCTTTGATTTTTGTAGAGATGCTTGCGATAAAGAAAATGTTTGTTTTCATGTTGTAATGCGAATGCTTTTATTTGTACTCATATCTTCTCTATTTTTCATTCTAGTGCGATAATGGCCATATCGCATGTGGTGCATGCTGCGAGAAGATTCGTAAGAGATGTCCCAGCTGTACCTGGCCAATTGGTTATAACCGCTGCATTGTTGTGGAAAAGATAGTTGAATCGGCCATAACTTCATGCTGTAACATGCAATATGGCTGTAAGGAGAAAATAAGGTACTTTCAGAAACTTGATCATGAAAAGACCTGCAAATATGCTCCTGTTTTATGTCCCTGTCCTCCGTGGAATAAGGAAGACATAAACTCGAGAAGATGCAAGTATGTTGGAGTTGCCAAGTGCTTGTACATGCACTATGTAAAGGAACATCCAGCCGTGTATAAACAATTCCGCTTGAACACTGTATTGAAGTTGAGTATGGGCAAGAATCAGATGATTAAAATACTTGGAGAAAGAAAAGAGCATCTACTGTTTGCTATTACTCGTGACAAGGAGCGTTTTGGGAATTATTTAAATGTCATTTGTATTGCACAAGCTTCATCAGACATGAAGTTCTCCTATGATCTTACGATAAGAGGAAGAGGGACGACGGACTCAATCAATATAAAAAGCTCTGTGGAGGTCACGCCAGAATGGTTCGCAAAACCTCGTCAGGAGAAGCATCTTCTGCTTCCAATTGAATTTTATTCCAAGAACTGGTGCTTGGTCAATTTAATTGATCTAGAACTCATCATACGGAAAGCTAGTTGATTTAAACAGACCATGAAATGATAACAAGTGTCTTGGGTTCATGGTGTTATGTTACTGTGGAAGAACTTTAGTATTGTCTAGTTCCATTCTTGAGATTAATATCAGTGTGGTGAAGGAATATGAAAATTTATGAATGGTGTCAGGGGCGACCTTTATTTGATTGTAATGTTGCATGACTGATTGTATTTGGGTGCTATCTGTTACTTCTGTTTTTGCTCTAGTAATTGTGTCAATAATGATGTTTGATTTCGTTTACGCTTGGCGGCTTGAGTGCAAGCTCACAGCCTCACACAGCAAATAAAATCATTACATATATCCGCCTGAGCCATATCATTGCACTGGTTGCGAATGAGTCTATAGGTATATTCAAGTGCTACTAAGTTGCATACTAATATAGAATCATTTGGGTGTTTTGCCATATTAGTACTACTGTTTATGTCGACAAGATCATCTGAGATCATTTGTATGACACATGCACTTCCATCACACATGGGGACTTGCGCAAGCTCAACTCATTGTTTATTTTTTTTTTAATTTCTTAATTGTTTTCTTTTTTATTTTTTATATTCCTTTCCCTAGAGCTGTTATATTGCTTGTTTTCATTTCCATTTCTTGTTTACTTTTTTCATGTTTATATTGCTTGTTTTCATTTCCATTTCTTGTTTACTTTTTCATGTTTATATTGCTTGTTTTCATTTCCATTTCTTTATATGCCTGTTCTCATTTTGCACGCGTACAGCTTATATGCAACTGCAGATTGCTGCAATGGTTGTTAGTTCTTAGTTGAATGAATTTGTATGTACTCGATAAATCCTGCATTATGCCTAAAGCCCCAGTTAAGTAGTATTCTCAAAGCTGGTAAAATGCTTAAAGCTTTGATTGCTAGTAACAATTTGCTTACCTGATCAGATGTTGAATTAAAATTTGATATATCTTCTTGCTTTGCTGTCTACACACATGGATTAAAATCTCGGTTTCGAGATTGATCTCGGATTCTTTATTTACTACTGAGACGTATCGAAATGTTTCGGAAAAGTTTCGAAACGTTACGAAATGGTAATAAAAATAATAAAATAAATATATTTAAAAGTTACTTGCAAATAAATTTTATGTTTAAAATAATCAAATCAACATTTCGTCGCTAAACAAGATGTTAAAAATTAAAATGTACAGTGGTCGATGGTGTAATAATAATTTTATTTTATTATTATATATATACTCCTATATACTCGTATATATTTTTTTTTGTACTAATACGACCTGAATAAAGTAACATTTCATCAAAATTTCACTAGAGTACTTATAATGTTTTTTAATAATCCCAATGCCAACTAATGGAGTAAGATGCATCATCATTCATTTCATCTTCTCCACTGTTTTCCACTATATAGTCTGTATTCCATTGTTGTTTCCCTTTTCTTACATTACAGTAAACCTCAAACTGAATTTGATCAGAAAACTCACATCTATATAAAACCATCTGAGAAACTTTAGCACAATTTGGCGTTCTTCACAGATTCTTTTCTCGTTTCTTCTGCTGTGTAGCAGATCTAGTATGAAACCTTAGCTTTAGCTTCAATCATTGAGAATTTGCAGCAACAAGCCAGCAAATCCATTAAATTCTTCATCCCTTCCTTTTCATTTTCATATTTCATAATTTTAAAGAAGAAAGAAATTCCTAATTTTGTTCATGGAAGATCAAAACTCAAAAGCGAAACGAAATCACCTTCTTGTGTTTCGTGCGTCTCAGCCGAAACTATCCGAAAAAGCCGAAAACTTGTCGAAACCAAAGAATATTGAGATTCCAATTAATTATCGTGCCGGTTGTTCTAAATACCGGAAAATTTCGTCCGTCTCGTCCGAAACGGAACGATATTTTGTTCCATGAATACTTGATAATAGAAATGATAATACTTGAAATGGAAAATTAAACTAAATACTACATATTCAAATACTAATTCAAATCTTTTTTGCCTCGTACCATTTTTATATTTGTACGGGATCTTTACCATCCCTAATAATAAAGTGGTGGTTTATATTTATTTTAACTATCATTAACAATTAATAATTAATAGTATAGTAAAGTGAAAGACAAAAGAAATAAATTAATTGAAAAAGAATCAACATGAAGGAAGGAACAACAAATGAAGCAATATAACGTAAAAGGGAAGAAAAAAAATAGTACATAAATAAGTCAAGACAACAAGAGTTAGACTTGCGTGAATCACATGAGAAAAACAATGAAGCAAAAAGAAAGAAGAAAACAAAGTAAATAATAATAATACTATTTTTACTATTATTCAGATGCAGCTGAGAATTATCTGAGATCGACGCCTTATGACGTCTGAGTGAGCCCCAGCAGGAGCTGAAAACTGGGTCTGAAATTTCAGATCCCGTTTTGAGCTCCTGTTGGAGATGGTATAATATCTATCAATGAATGAACACTTCAAGTAATATCTCAAAGTAAACGGGCCCATAAGGTTGCGGAGAAACAAAATGTAGCCATTGGAGAGGTCAATCTAGTCTGGGGAGAAACTAAATCTAATAATTTACCTAGTGTTTAAAATTGGATTTTGATAGTGGATTTTTTATCTTCATATGTAAAATTTACTCTTCACGATAGAAAATCCACCTCCAAAATTCAGTTCCAAACCTAATCACTGAACATACCTAATCACTAAGCCAAATCGCAAAAGATACCTATTTAGGATTTATCAAAGGTAAAATTAGACTAAAAAATGTCAACAAAACAAACGTATAATTTTTTTTTTAAAAAAAGAGTATTATCCAAAACTCATGTCTATTACTCTCTCCGTTCTCTCAGAAGTTTCATGGTTTGAAATTTTTCGGTCAACATCTATCAACTTTGACTCTCGATTACTCTTAAACCATAATGTTAAAGTATGTAACGAAATTATATTATAAAAATATAGAACCTAAATTTTCATAATATAATTTCGTTACATACTTTAACGTTATGGTTTAAGAGTAATCGAAAGTCAAAGTTAAAAGTTGTTGACCGAAAAAAGTCAAACCAGAAAGTTCTGAGAGAACGGGGGAGTATTAAGACCATAAATATCAGCCACCACCCACCACCCACCCCACTATCCAATTTCAAATAAAAAATTAATTTCTCTCTCATACATATACCCCATCCTTCAACCAACCCACCACAACACCAAAAACCACATTTATCCATGACCACCCACCATCCAATCAATTCAATTTATTTGTTTTTTTTTATTTTCTTATTATCATTTAATAATTATAATATAATAACTGTATATTATTATAAAATTACTGTATTAATCTAGAAAAGTTCTTTAATTTTCCGAAATAACAAATTAAGCATTATTATATTAATAAAGTACAACCATTACTGAATTACTAAAGGAAAAAAATTAATATTACAATATTTTTATAAATTGATTACCACGAAAAACATGAAATATGCAGAATTATGAAAAAATGAAATGAAAATACATATTTAGTCCTCCTCATCATTGAAATTCTCCCATATGTGCTCAATCAAGTCGTTCATAAGTTCCTTGTGCGCCTCTCTGTTCCGAAGTTGATCCCTGTTAGTCATATATTGGGCAACACTTGCAATTCGTTCCGTGGAGAAGTTGAAAATGGGATCCACATAGCCTTCTTCAGGCTCTTCTTGGTTGACCTGTCTCGTCCGATCATTCATAAATTCTTTGGGATCGGTATAGTTCAGATAAGTGTCTCTTTCATCCTCCACTATCATATTGTGCATGATGATACACGCATGCATAATTGTCCCCATAGCATGTCGATCCCATAGAAAACATGGATTTTTTATAAATGCGAATCGAGCTTGTAGAACACCAAATGCCCGTTCAACATCTTTCCTAACAGACTCTTGATGTTGAGCAAATAACTTGTGCTTACGGACAATAGGAGACTTGATAGATTTGACAAATGCAGCCCATCTTGGATATATGCCATCAGTGAGGTAATACCCCATATTTCTTTGTCGGCCGTTAATGGTGTAATTGACTTTCGGTGCACGACCTGCTAAAATATCATCGAAAATAGGTGATTTGTTTAGCACATTAATATCATTGTTTGTACCTGGGGATCCAAAAAATGCATGCCAAATCCATAGGTCTTCGGATGCAACAGCTTCCAAAATAATCGTTGGTTTCCCACTTCTTCCTTGATACTGCCCTGCCCAAGCAGTCGGACAATTCTTCCATTCCCAGTGCATGCAATCAATACTTCCCATCATGCCCGGAAATCCACGTTCTTCACCAATGTGTAGTAGTCGCGCCATGTCTTCTTGTGTTGGACGCCTAAGGTATTCATTCCCAAAGTTGGCAACTACGCCTTCTGCAAACTTCATAACTGATTTTCTTATCACTTGTTCGCTCATTCGAAGGCACTCGTCATGCAAATCTGGTGATGTTCCGTAGGCTAAAACTCTTATAGCGCCAGTACATTTTTGGATCAAAGACATACCTAGCCGACCAGTGGCATCACGCTTCTGCTGAAAATATTCATCGGAACTTAGTGCCTCCATTATACGCTCAAAGACGTGCTTTCTCATTCGAAACCTACGACGAAAAATATCTTCATGGTAGATTGGCGTGTCTGAAAAATACATTTTGAACAGTTGTTCATGACCATCCTCACGAATTCGCTCAATATGACGCCTCTTAGCTCTAGTATTGTGGCTTGTGGGTTGTAACATGGTAGGAATTTTCATGACCACATCCTCGAGAATTCGATTAAGTGTTTGGTTTTGTTCTTCCAACTCATCTATTTCGTTGAGACTGGAAGAAGCATAACTTGACATTATTTTTAGTGTGGATACAAGGAAGAGTGAGGGGAAGTAGAAGTGTTGGAAAAGATGTAGGTGTAAGTATGGTAAAGATCACTCTCATATTTAAAGAGAGGAATAGATGAATTTGAGTGGACAATGAGTTGGATCTTAGTCAACAATGAGTTGGATATGAGTCAGCAAATTGGGAGAAGCATGTGAAGTTTAAAGTTTGTCTGACAAAGATGGAATCATCAAAGTTGTAGTGGAAGATGAATTGACTAAAGAGGAAGAAGCATGTGAACTTTCTTGAAAAAAACGAAAGTAGAATAGGCTATAGACTGATAAAAGTTCATAGATTTAAATATAGCAGTACATATCAATAAGAAACAACACACCTTACATTTGAAAATAGCAAATACACCCGATTACAAACATAATTATACATAATGGAGCGAAATCAAACATAACTGAAATAATACGAAGACATAGTAATGCATTACGACAATAAAAAGACATAGCGATAATTAAAGGTACTCCGCCAACAAGCGATTCTTGACCTGTTCTTCTTGCTCAGTTAGATTCGGTTTAGCCAACAAAGCATTCAACAAATTGGCATTTAGCTTCTTTTTCTCAAATTCGACCTTCACCTCAAGTTCTTTCTCACGCGTGATCCTCATTGCACGCAGCTCACTAGTAAATTCATCCGAAATCACAGTAGTTGATGAAGATGCCACACCCTTGCCCTTCCTTCTAGCTTTTGCCGCATTTCGGCCGGTAGGACGGTTTATTGTTGAAGCACCACTCACTGGAGTATCTGGTGTACCATCATCATCATCATCATCGGTTCTTGATTTTTTTGAACTACCATGACCTTCTTGCTCGGATTCCATTGAATCTGGATGAGGCCTTCTTTGTCCTCCACCATAACTCAACTCCCACTTGGGTGCGTGGCGCATAACTGTTTCAAACACAAGTTTATGCGGAAATCCAGCCTTCTTGCCCTTAGTACCCTTACTATATAGCTTGTTAGCTATAGCGTCAACATCTGCATCACTCATTCCGCTCGTTTTCTGGGCATAGGCTTCCTTGCAACAACCGATCCACTCAGTGACATTTTTGTTGAGCCGCTGATAACGAGCTCTCATTGACTCTGCGGAACGTTGATTGATTTTTCCGGGGTTTTCTTTTCGCGCTTGCTCATATAACTTATAAACCTCGCCCCAAAAGGTTTCTTGTTTCTGACCAGTGCCCTTTATCGCATTTTGACTGACGTAAATCCATGCTGACATTAGGGTGCAATCTTCAACGGCATCCCAAGACACCGCCGCTTGATTGTTCGAGTTCGTAACATTTTGAGGGGTCGAGTTCGTAACATTTTGAGGCTCGGGGCTATTTTGAGTGGGATTCGGTGGAAACTGAGTGTATGTTTCATAACTTGGGAAACCTGAAGAGTTTTGGGTACTTTGATAAGTAGAATAAAACTCTGGAAAGAAATCTTCATTTGGATCCATTTGGCTAGGAGAGAATGAGAGAGAGATTGAGAGTAATTTAGGGTTTTTAGAAGTGTGTGAAATATAATGAAGTTAGGTTATATTTATAGATGGAAAAAAATTATGAATTTTAATATATATATATATATATTTTAAATAATAAAAATATCAGATAATATAAAAGATAATAATAAAATCTAAAAAGATAATTATAAAATCTAAAAAGATAATTAAAAGATAAATAAAAAAAAAAAAAAAGGACAAATAGGAGGGGGACAAGTGTCCCCCTCCATATATGCCACCAGCCGTTGGCTGGTGGCATCATGGGCGCACGTAAACGTGCGCCCATGATCTTATTTTTTTTTTAATTGAGGTGGCCACTGTGGGGCCCACTGTACAGTGGCCACCCCACAGTGACACACCTCAATTGATATTTTGGGTCTAAGGATTATGTTTTGAGCAAAGTACTAGCTAGTAGCAGTAGCCAGTAATAATTATATACTGTATGTCCTTAACAATTAACATAGTAACACGAACTTATCATTTAACGAAGATTTTGTAGGTATCCTACAAAACTTTAACAATTAATTTTCTAAAATAGAAGCTACCTTACACAATAAAAATATTATTTTTACACTATATTACAAGTTTGCTACTACTTTATATTTTAAAAACTCCAATTCAATTAAAAAATTAACATAACCTGCTAACTTTATACTACTTTAGTGAGTAATGTTTTGTGGAACGGAAGAGTATTTATTAAAAAGTTAGCTTTTGTTACTAATTTTTAAAAATAAATAAATAAATAAGTATAAGATGGGTTCTACTTAATGAGATCGTAGTAGCTAATTACTCATATCAATAGTACTAAGAGCACTCCTTATGGTTGAGTCTTAATTAGGAGACTTTTGACAAATATAAGAAAAAATAACAAACCCTTCCGGCTCATGTCTCTAATGGTGACATTTTCTTTTGTGGGATCCACATTAATCCTACCAAATATAGTTGTTTTTCCTTGTAGGTTCCATATTTTGACCCTATAATATAGGATGATGATTACATTACTTAATAGTTGTGTAAGTCTTTGTTCTCTTCGTCTAAATAGAATTGAACTGAACTGATCTGAATGGATTTTTTTTTTTTTTTTTTTATTTTTTATTTTTTTTTTAACAAATTGATTTTATGTTTTCTTCTGGAATCAAGACTGCGAATCTCTCATTTCCACCAATCAAAATAGTCTCGTCGATCCGAAGATCCAGACGTAGCCACATTCCGGCCAAATGTTCTCAAAATAACTCATCTAGACACAAATTTACATATCTGCTACTCTGAATGCTAACAATTATAAATTATAGCAGTAAACAGCCAGACTTGCATCCTCCAAACATCTAATACGTATATTCTCTCTAATTTCTTCCTCAATACGCACACAGAAAGGTTGCTGGTTATAAAGTTTAGCATTCCGATTTCTCCATACTGTGTAAATCGTCTCAGCAAAGGCTATTTTAAGTAGCCGTGCCTTCAGCGTTTTGCCCTGTGTAGCTCGCTTCAACCACTCCAATTCCTCTGTGAACTTTTGCGGCATATGACTGATTCGCTGCCATTGTAGTATTTCCAACCATACTAGTCTAGTACTGCCGCATTCAAAAAAGAGATGATCAACACTCTCTTGCTGTCCACATATAACACAACTATCATCATCACTCACTCCCATACGAATGGATCTGAATGTATGATCTGAATGGATTTGAACTGAACTGAACTTATTTGTAGTACAAAATACTATTAGGCAAATCTGAACTGAACAGAATTTAAAATAATCAATTTTCAGACGAAAAGAACAGAACCTAATTGGTTGCCAATTTCCATGAGCTACTAAGTAGTAGATAGATCCCATTAATTTTAACTCCAATTAACTCCCTATAGATTACATAATAAAGAGTACTCTAAATTTAAATTGAAGAGTAATATTTATGATAAGCTGATTTTTGTTGAGGGCGGATCTACACCCGTCATATTAGCATTGATTATACAATCACAAAAATATCCTTAGTACTATTTACGGTTAAACAAACCAGATTCATCCTTCCCCATCTATCTAGCTAGCTAATTCTCATGAACCCTAAATATGAATCTCAAATCTCAGCCCAATCCATCCCAATTTCTTAAGCTTTTGACTTGTGACGACGACATTACGGTGGGTTTTGTTTGATGATTAATCTAAATAAATGAATTTAAGATCTGGACTGTGGATATGAATTTCGTAGTTCTTTCATGTCATAATTCTTCCTTGACCCTTTATCCTTTCCCAACTTCAATTCCGGAATGGGGGAGTTGCAGTCCCTGCGTCCTGACCAAAACCAGCAACTTCGAAACGCTTCCAGACGCAACAATTTATTATTATTCAAGGCGATCGATCATCAACAAGTTGATTGATAATGTTGAAGAGGTCCCCAGTTAATTCCAGATTCATATATAATTACGCAGATCAGTAAAGGCAGGAGAAAAACGATTGGAACAAAAAACTGGGTCGTATGGTATTATGCACTAAACACACCCTGTAGTAGTGGTGTGTACGTGAGTACGTGCATGCATGTAACTAATGAATTGATTGTTGGTTGGTTGTGGGTCTATAGAAATTTCAAGTTAGGTCCCTGTACTCAACTTAATTACAACCAGCCCCTGGACTTGTGTAATTTAATTTCACAACCACTTGCATGGTTACTAATTGTGCTCTTACTTAGTCTATAATATTGTTTGAGTTTAATGGTTAGTGGCTTGTATGAGATATCGTGGTACATACGGTCTTTATTAATACTTATAGGTGTTGATACGGTGATACCGATACTACCGAGTTCGCTTAGCGCGCAATTTACGCCCAAGTACATACGATCAAGGTGAGGTACTTCTTTTTATTCAATTACATTTCAGCAGTATACGTATCCGGCTCTCCGGCTCTGGGAAAATTGATTACTCCCTCTCTCCCGCTATAAATTACTCATTTTGACTTTTTTTGTCAACAGCTTCCAACTTTGACTCCCGATTACTCTTAAACTATAATGATAAATATTTAATAAAATTATATATGAAACTTTAAGATCTGTATTTTCATAATATAATTTTTTTAAAATATTTTACCAATAGTTTAATAGTAATCGGGAGTCAAAGTTAAAAGTTGTTGACCGAAAAGTCAAAGTGGATAATTTATAGCGGGACAGAGGGAGTACTTTATTAGTTCTTAAAGTTAAATTATATGACACATTGATATGCGTATCCAAGGGCGGACCTATGAAGGGACTGGGGGGGCGGACCTATGAAGGGACTGGGGTGGGCTGAAGCCTACCCTGAAATTTTAGTTTTTATTATTTAGTATATATGCACTTTATATAACAAGATGTTGTTTTCGAGTGGTCAGTACTTGGGTGTTTAATCAAATGAAGCAGGGATCCTTGCCATTAGCATGTTTGGTTTCTTTATTTTCCTTATTCTCATGGCTTTTTCTTTAACTTTCACCCCCTATTTCTTCTTTATTTTCCTTTTTCTCAAGATTTTTTTTTGAAGTTTCACCCCCTATTTCTCCATTTTCTCTATATATTTTTTCAAATTTTTTTCCAATAATTTTAATTTTATCTAATACATTTTGTTTTTCCTCTCATTGCATTTATGTTTTTTCCCCATATTTCTCTATTCCTCCACTATTTCGAGTTCATCCGTCCATTCAAATTAGATCGAGAATGTCATCATCTATTAGCTATTAGGTGAGTTCCCCTCTACTTGGCTGCCTGCTCAAAAATAAATTCCTGGATCCGCCCTTGTGCGTATCGTTGTTAATTATTGGTTATCTACTTCCGACTTCGGACCTCAACCCAGCATATTGTTAAGCCCTTGCTTTCTTGATTCATGAATCATGTTCCATTTAATGTTTGAACTGAGCCTTGTGAATCATACGATCGACTCCGTCGAGCTTCATTCGGTTTCTCTTGTTATCATTCCTTTAAAGATATGACATTTTGATGTTTGATTTTTGCAATTGGGCCCCGTGGATGGCTATTGGGCAGATTGGCCGTCGGTTAAGGTCATCTGCCGCAGATCTTTTCAGTCAGACACAAAATGCTCCGGTGGTTGGTGTGTTCCGCGATTTGGTACAACATGAGCCTCGACATGCTATTTTTTACTTTAACGAGGATCGCTCCTCGTGGGAAGTGATAAGGTTGTAGTTATGTTGAGGGAGTCATATGTCGGGTCTTGAAAGTGATACATATATTATATTCGTTTCAGTTTGAAGCTATTGTTTCTAGCAATTGCAATACGTACGTTTCTCGTGTCCTGTTTCATTTCGTCTATTCCTTTTGCCTTATTGTCTCTTTGTCATACAGTAATACTCACTAAAACAATTGTGACTTAACCTCTCTTAATTTCTTGTTTCTCTTTGTTTTCCCTGTTAAAGGAGATAGGTATGTTGGAAGTCTAGGATGTTTATAGATAGATGCAAGGCTCATAGAGGTCACAAGCTATGGTTTACAGTACATGATTGCTTATGAAATGTGTGAATACGTTGGATAATGGATATTATGCCATTATGCTAAGAAGGATAATAACCAAGCATGTATGTCATAATGGAATTTGGCTAAAGTATATTGTTGTCAGACTTCGTCAGCAGTTCCAGACAAGTCTATATGTCATAATGTTTTTAGCACCTTTTATATTACACAGATCGGACATAGTTCATCTAAATTTTTGTTTGACTTGGTCCAAACTCCCCGAGAACAGCCACACAGAATTTGATACTGGTTCTCAATACCATCTGATTTTCTTGAATAATATGTAAACTGTGTACCAGACTATAATTAAACTGAATTACAGTGTTTTGTGATGGGACAAGATATAGCTCACCTGCGATCAAAATATTCTGTTGTCCTAAATTTGATTTAGAAATTCTTATATTCCAACTTTGGTTTCCAGGGGAAGTACTGGCACGTGGTATCTGTGGTCGTCTTACAAGTGCTTTACGGATTGCATCTCGGAGTGGAAGTGTAGCTGATCGATATTCAGTACATTGCACATCAGGTCATTTTTTCATATATTCTTGTATTATATAGTTCTAATTCAATTTTTCTTCTATTAGCGTGAAGTTGATATTCTCTGCTAACTGAGCAGCACTTCTTGTTCTCATTCTAGAGACTAGAGAGTAGAGAGTCACAATATTGGTTGGTGACAAGTATTCAACTGAAGAAGCTAGCGTTGAACTGAATCTGCTTTATAGTTCTTATATGGTAACCATGTTATATGTTGGTGAATAACTGGGGAACAGGGAAGGTGCAATTAAACAGAAAACAGAAAAGCCCTGTCAAATATTTTGCACTTTAAGGATTAGAACAGTTGATGGATGATGTAATAACCAGAAGAAACTGAAACCATGGCTTCTTCCTCGGCTTGCAGGATATCCGTTGTTTCCTATCTGTAGTTGCACATGGGGATATATTATTTATGCACATTCATTTCTAGTTTGTGAAGCAGCTCCTCTCGTTTTCTCTCTTTTTGCAGTCATTAGATACAAATTCACTTCCAGTTGTCGACATGTGCAAACAGTGGTTGGCTCAATACACATGTAGTAGCTTATTTCTCAGAGGAATCAATCACACTATGCTTTGAAAGGTGAGCTCTCCTGAATATACCATCCTATTCCTCCAGCAAGCACGGTTGCTGCACGTTATAACATCCTTATCTGATATTCTGCTGCAAAATTTTCCTGATTGCGCCGTTACTGGAATAGTTGAACTTGGTGGTAGGTGTTGCCAGATTCGGTTCATATAATGGGCGGGGATTGCACAGTCACTGGAATATAATGCGGCTACTGACTTAGCAAAATACGAGAGTCTATTGTGCATGAAGGATTGTTGTGGTGTTATCTTGTTGAAAATGGTTTGAGAAATTATAAGGGATTGCTGGAGTAAAACATATTGGAGACATGGAGTATCGTTAAGAGCTAGAAGAAGTGGTATTTAACCAATCATGAGAACCCTGCATACCAGATCAGTGAAGACTTAAAAGAGAATGTGGGATAAAATGTATATAAGTAGATTACCACTCTTATATGATACGAAGACTTTTAGATGATTTTAAAAGCAAATCCTCATATGTGAGACGTGTGTGGTCCAGTTCATGAGTAACTGCGCCGACATAAGGGTACTTTAAACCCATGCAAACTTCATATTTTGAGTCTACTATCAATAGCTAAGTGGATAACCATTTAGGTTAGGATAATTATATTTTTGTTTCGGAGGGAGTAACAGCATTAAAAGTTTCTCCACCCTCTCGCACAATTTTTTTTTACAGTAATAAATTTTAGTACTCCATCGCAGTAGCTAGATTTGGGGAAGGAAGCGGTAAGTCCGCAAACCAAAACCACCGTCTACCGTATACAAATTCTGTGGCCAACAAATTACACGAACGTCTAACAAAAGAAAACGACAGAAGGAAAAGAAGACACCAACGCCTAACTCCAGATTAACAAAAACATGGAGCAGCAAACTGTGGGAACTTAATCACACTCAGACAGTCACCTTGAAACAAAACCTGCCTTGTGCACAGCAGCAGGAACAGCCAGGTCTCTCGGCATTCTCAGGAATCTCACCCTGAGAATCACGTGGTACAATTCGCAAACCGGTAGATTACTGACCCACATCAGTTTGAAGTGGTATGTGGGAAGAAGAACGCAGCTGAGCATCCCTGAATTGATGCAATATAAACAGAACAGAATCTCCGGCATTGTAATGAACAATCCTGTTGCGATTGTTCCATAAGCACCAACACAGAATTCCAGCTACTCCCTGCTAAGCCTCACACAGAAACCACCCAGGAGCCGAAATCTGTGGACACAATTATAAAATGGCCAATAGGAATATTAGAAACAGCCCACATCAAACAAGCAAAGTCACAGTCCCTAAGAACATGCAATATAGTCTTACAACAATTAAGACAAACAGGGCAAATATTATAAACCCCCAGCCTATCTAGATACCAATTATAATTCAACCTGAACATGTAACAGGATTTGGGTTTCATATGCAAGATGAATGTGGTACCATAGTTCATATACAATCTGGCATCTGCAATGATATAGGCGCAAGTGGCAAATTATAGTACTTGGATCTTCAGTCTTGGAAAAGAAATAGGACCAAAAAGATGTATTTATTCACTTTTCCGACAAATCAGATCCTTGATAAATATAAATGTAGAAAGAGCAACCAAGATAAAGTACTGTAGTAAATGCTTCATGAAGGCAAGACTGATATGCATTCACTACATAATTTTAAACCTACAGAAGCTGCTAGTTTTTTATTCTTTCAATTATAGCGCACAAACAGGGAACAAGTATGAACAACAATTGCTTCACTGCTATACAACCGGCTTCAATGGTTATACTCTTACGCAAAATCAACAAATCACACTGCGGTCAAGGCTTCCGCTCTCTCTGGAGACAATATAATGAACCTATTTTATCTTTTAGGCTACAATATCAGGCAGCCCTGAGTCATTATACTAGAAACATGAAGATAATTTATTTGACAGGATCAATAACAAAAACAGCTTGAGCTCATTCTTACAATCAAAATCATCCAATAAACCATAAACCTCTAACCAGAATTATGTAAATCACACGAAAAATCATAATTCAATTCTAAAGTAGCAAGTCAGAATATGAAATAACGATTCTAAATCAAGTGCGAACAGCTTACTAAAATCATAAACAAGGCTCTGGTAGTGTCAAGATGAACGTACATGGATGTTGTAATGGAAAGGCTTAGCTAGCATAAATTACAGAAACTTATTTAAAAATTGATTGTAAACATGATGGTAGTAAAATACCAGCCAAAAGCTTTCACTTCAATATAGACGCCTTATTGTTGATCGTGCTCTGAAAACTTTCTAATGAGCGGACATACGAGCGTGCTGCCTACGTTCAAATTTATCAAATGTATTTTGAGAATTCATGGTTCCAAAATACTATTCGAAACCCAACTCAACCGAAATGGGAAGGGGGAAGAAAGGGGCGGTGTAGGTATAAGTTTTCCGTTATCAACTGTGAAAGATTAATGAAAATTGGAAAAGAAGAAAGCAAAACCATTGATGAGAGTACGAAGATCATATTGATGGATCATTGGATTGGATGTAATTGTTGAAAACCAACCCTAAAGGATAGAATCATTGGGATGAAGAAGAGGGTTCAATTTTTTATCTGTATAGTACGAATCGCTTCAATATACATCACTACTTTTTTATTTTTAAATTTGAAATACAAAAACACCTGTCTGCTTCTGTAGCAAACATATCACTCCTTTCCTCTCATTATAATTTCCCATTTTAATTTTTTTCTGTCAATATATTTCAATTTTAACTCCATATTATTTTAAAATTACAATGATGACGTATCTAACAAAATTATATTATAAAAATAAAAAATATAAATTTTTATAGTATATATAATTTTTTTTTAAATATATTATCCTCATAGTTTAAATAGTTTAAGAGTAATCGAGAGTCAAATTTGAAAACCGTTAATTGAAAAAAATCAAAGTAATGACCAATAGCTAAACACATATTACTCGCCCCTGCCACTTAATGATTCCCGAGTTCCAACATAAACAACCTTTTTTTTTAATGACCGATATCAACTTTTAGAACAGTTTGAAATTATATTTGCCATTTGGCTTACGTCCATATGGAAGACAAACTTCGCCCCATATTAAAATGGGCACCCTATCATTTAGTCTCATTTGATTCCTTAGTTTACCATTTGAATACTATCATAATTTTTTTTACCATTTGGTCTCATTAGTTTTAGTACCCGGGTATTTCAATTTTAGTACTCCATTTATAGTACCTAAATACTTATAATTAGGTACCCAACACTTTAGTATCCCCTAATTTTGATACCGGTAACTAAATTTTTAGTATCCGACACTTAGTGTCTCATTAGTTTTAGTACCCGGTACTTATATTTTAGTACCCGGGTACTTTTTTTTTACCAATCAATCTAAAAATGAAACCAAATGGTACTTAATAAGACTAAATTGTAAAATATTTTGTGTTGTGATTCAAATGGTAAATAGGTCCAATTTATTTGACCATTTGATAAAAATCTCATATTTAAAATTCCACTCGATTGGCCTTCCCAAAAAGGTTGAAATCGGCCACGAGTGCAGTGGAGTATTGGCGAAATTATTATAAATGATTGCATTTTGTTCCTCCTCAATAGTTTAAATTTTGATAGAGTTGGAATTCTATCAATTTGAAGAAACGTAGAAACGTGAAATAATATGCGTTGGTTTTTGTTTTCACCGAAACTAGATGGGTTTTGTTATAACCCATTTTTGATTAATCGGGTCTTTTGACCCGCGAGACTCAAAATGGTATGATTTGCAAATTCATGCAAATACTTGTTTGATTCGCCTGAAAACCTCTGAACTGAACTTATTTGAACTGAACTTAACTTATCTGAACTGAACTGAACTTAATAAATGTGAACTGAACTGAACTTAATAAATCTGAACTGAACTTATTTGAACTGAACTGAACTTATCTGAACTGAACTGAACTTAATAAATGTGAACTGAACTGAACTTAATAAATCTGAACTGAACTTAAGACTTAATAATAATAATAACACCAATAATAATATTCATCTAGTTTCGGCTAGTTTCAGTGGCTGAAACTAGCTTACGGATGTCAAATTTGCTATTAAATCCAATTGAGCGAGATTTTGAGGTCCATTTCTGTAGGCGGATTTCAAAATCCTCATTAAATCCACTTGAGCGAGATTTTGAAGTCCGAAAGCTTAGTAAGTAGCTAGCACTTTGTAAATGTTATTTAAGGGTGGCTTTTTATGTAATTAGTTGTTATTATTGGTCCATATATGTATTTAACCCTTTATGAAATTAGCCCAACTTGAGGGGCCTCATTGCAATTCTCTTTGTTTTTGTTTCTAATAAATATGTGCTATTCACACTATTAACATACTGTCCAGGGCTCCCCCGGCATACAACGGCCGCGAGAGAGATAGTAAGTCTCTCTACTCTTTCTAATCTATAATTTATTCTAGCTAGCTTTCTATAACTTTTTTTTTTCATTTTCATAAATCACCATTTAGTTGAATTACTTGATACTTTATATTATGATGAATAGATCTGGTATATAGTGTAAATATGATTCTAGATCTGTAGGTATATTATGATGAATTGGTTAGTGGTAAATTGGTTGTTCTTGTTGAATATACCTTTATTTGTTCCCTGTTTACAGTAATCATTAGTTTCAGAGAAAATGCGAACCTATTTATTAAGTACTATATAGTAACTATACGTTTTAATTTGCATACCAAGATAGCTTTTTTACTAGCTAGGTTCAATCTGGCTAGCTATTAATTAGTAGCCATATGACTATAGAGATTTGTATTTATATAGTAGTTTTACACTTATCCTGTAAATATGATTCTAGATGACTAGATCTGTATATACTGTGATCAATTCGTCCAGATAGTTGCAGGTAATTAATTTTTTTTTTTAGAAGCTAAATAAAGGAGCGAATTTATATTGGTCTGGTTGAATGTACCTTCATTTGTTCCCGATTTACAGCTATTATTAGTTTTAGAGAAAATGCTCCAAAGCTATTTATTTATTATATAGTAACCATATGTTTCAATATAGTTTCTTACTAGCTAGGTTCAATCTGGCTAGCGATAAGAAGTCATATGATTTTATATACCGTTTAATGTTGTCTGTTTTCTTTAGGTTCACCATGGCCTCTATCAAAAAAAAAGAGTTGGATTCTTATCTTGATAAGGCAGCAGAGCTGGAGGCTCCGGAGATTAGGCGCAACTCCAAAAAATTGACTGCAAATCAAGAGAAGAACATAATCAAAGAAATTGACTCGCTTGAAGTGTAAGTAGTGTTCATTGACTTGTTTATATATGTAATTAATATGATCTACTTAGTGATTGGTATATATGTAAGCTTTGATGCCCTGTATTTGTTGCGGTTTGTCACGGGATGAAATTTGGATTACCGAAAGAACTTGAACCCGTGCGACACTAGGCTAGTTCGCCTCGAGACTAGTTAGTAAGCCTACCGAACTTGTTGCTAAGTGTGTAAGAAGAGAGCTTTCTAGTGAGAGAAATATTGCAAGGATGCTTGAATGTTTTGTATTGCTTGATGATCAAAAGAAATGGCCAAGGGCCTATATATACAAGTTCACCTCCTCAACGGACGGTGGAGATTGATCTAATCTAACGGTTGTGGAAGACCTTTTAGGTTCTTTCATTATCTAGATCCTTCTACTATGTTCCTTCTCTTACAAGCTTGAAATATTCTACAATATACAAGAACATTCTAGAGAACTTATTTACATGATAGCCTCCCTTGGGACAGATATACCGCGAGATCGATCGTACGTGACATTCTCCCCCACCAAAGTCGTTGTCGTCCTCGGCTCGACCTTGTCTCGGTACTCTTGATCTTGCTCCCGAATTGCCAAAGATGTTCTTCATGTTCCCAACTACTCTCGGCATCGGGAAGCCCCCTCCATCGAATGAAATACTCGGTGTATGGTGGAACACCTCTCCTACGGATCACTCGGTGGGATATGATCTCCTCAACATCCTTGTCAAAGGATGTCACGACCGTTGTGGGTGCTCGACTCGATTGCCCCCTACTTGGATCCTCCTTGTCTTCATGATAGGGCTTTAGTTGGCTCACATGAAACACCGGGTGAATCTTGAGCTTCGGAGGTAACTCCAACCGATAGGAAACATTCCCCACGCGTCTCACAATCTCGAATGGTCCCTCGTATCTCCGCATAAGCCCCTTGTGCACCGGTCGAAGAGATTTGAACTGTTGGGGAAGTAACTTCACCATTACCCCGGTCGCCTACCTTGAACTCGACCGCGCGTCTCTTAATGTCCGCCCATTTCTTCATCTTCTTGGCAGCCTTGTCCAAGGATGCCCGAGCAAGATCCGCCTCCTCCTGTAAGGATTTGGCGAAGGTGTAGGTCGATGGGTTGTTTCCTGAGTAACCCGTCGCCACACTATATGGAGTCATTGGTTGTCGCCCGTTGCTAACTCGAAAGGACTCCGCCCTGTCGATTCACTCTTCTGCAAGTTATACGAAAATTGAGCCGTGTCGAGGAGCTTTGCCCAATCCCTTTGATTGGCATTCGCATAGTGGCGCAAGTACAATTCCAATAGGGCATTGACTCTCTCCGTCTGTCCATCCGTTTGTGGGTGAAACTGGTTGAGAACGCCAAGTTAGAACCCAACAATTTGAACAACTCGGACCAGAATTTCCCAGTGAAGCGTGGATCTCGATCACTCACTATCGTCTTCGGAACTCCCCAATGCTTCACAACATGCTTCAAGAACAATTTGGCCGTGTCTAAGGCCGTCACGTCGGGTGGAGCAGGAATGAATGTGGCATACTTCGAAAACCTGTCCACCACCACGATAATTGATCCATACGCCTCTGACTTGGTCAATGCCGTGATGAAATCCATTGAGATGATCTCGAACAACTTCATTTGTTTTTAATGAGTCTTTCGTCATTATATCTCCTAAAGCTTGTATGGAGAATATGGGTAATGAAGGGACTATGGCAGTGGAAAATACTGGTATCTGCAGTTCTACCTTTCGAGTGTCTCACCTCATGGATTTTGGGAACAGTGTAAGATTCTTTTAGGATCTTATAATGCGAACTATTTATGTATGATCTTGATTTTCACTGTACAAGACAAATCAGGTTTCAGGAATCAATTGTGATGGAGTTTTTGCCACTGTTATTACAAAGAATACCTTTTGCCGGTTAAAGGGCATCATGGAATTCAAGATAACGATGTTTGATCTGCAGAGAGCACGAGATTGATCTGCATATATGCTCATGCTCCTGCACCATATGTCCATATAGAGGGTTTTCAACCCAGGGGCGAAGTTACTCATGCTTCCACCCCGTGCAACACACGGGTTCAAAACCACAAAATAAAATTTAGTATGCTAATTATAGTAATTTTATAAGTCGCGTACATGTTAGTTTAGGTTTAGGTTTAATGTTAGTTAATTACTAGTGCTATTTTTAGTCATTAGAATTAGAAGTAAAAAAATATTAATTTAGTTCTAGGCGTATAATCTAGTGCTATTTTTAGTCTTATACGTATGTGCAATAATTTGGTATCCATCTTTTTGTTGTTTTCAAAATATTATGCTCATAAACATCAAATGATTAAGTTTTGTAAGACTTAGTTAAAAGAGACATACGGGTTCATATATATTTCTGGCTTCGCCCCTGTTTCAACCGAATACCTTGGTATGGTGACTTTAAACATAGATACTACATGTCTACATATAGTTCATAACTAAGTCGCGCCTTAAGTGTTTACATTTCTGTTGGTTAAGTAGCCAGCCTGAGATCGTGGCGCGTGTTAAATCGATCGACGGCTAGTGTGCTTAGCCTTTCTTCAAACAGGTGATTTACATATAAATACTTACATGTAAATGCACACCCTCAATTGGGCGGATTATCTGGTTGGATATGAAATACAGTATCTCTCTAGCATAATTCTTAGTTTCAAAAGACAACACACAAATGGGGAGAGAGAAAAAAAAAAAAAAAGGAAAGAAAAAAAAAGAAGACAAAAATACCGTACAGCAGCAACGAGAAGCATGGGAAAAGAAAGAATAGCATACAGACAGGCCAGAATTTCATACATGGATTGAAAGTTGAAACCAATCACATTGATTACCAGCTTTCAATAATTCTGAAATTACTTTGCATGGATCTCGCAATTCTTCATGATTACATCCTTGCATGATTTAAAAGCTCAGTGAAACCGATTGAAAAACCTTGCATGATTGAACACCCGAAGCGAACAAAATAAAGAAGATCACAACCTCCATTCCAACAAACAGAAATCAAAACCAACTATTGTACGACATTATAAGTTCAAGCCAGGTAGATACATAAAACTACATTCAGATCAGTATCTTGACAAAATCAAGTCAGTGTCCGAATGGTGAGTTCCAGATCAGTGCATTCCGACCTATCATCACAAAGGTCCATCGTAACAAGAAGACAACTTTTTTTAGGAGTCTGCTTCATATTCAATTCTTGGGGCGGCTCCACCAGGGTTGTCACACTGACTGATTTCTCTCCTGCTGTTGCTTTAAGGTCATAAGAGAACTCAATATCTGATGAACTTTTTGGAGGTATGCAAATGACACTGAATAAATTTCCAAGCGGTTCATGGACGACACGATTAACCACAAACAGTATACCTTCGTCGTATTCTTGAAAGATTTGATATCTGGCTTGCTTGAACATTTTGAATGATGTCGGCGAGTTAAAACTGAAAATGATAATATAGTCGTCCTCATCATGTTTAAGATCAAAGTGTTCATGCAAACTCTTAGGCAGACAAACGAAGGCACAGCAAGGACATCTACAAGGTGAATATTTGCAAATCTTGTCATGCTCGCCGTCATCATCAAGGAAGCCAACTTTCTCCATGCAGCCATACTGCAAGTTCTTGCATCGAATTTTGGCAGATTTAATAATCCTTTCGATCGCTTTGTTACGAACAACCCCGGTGGGCAAGGGGCAACTTGGGCATGTTTTCTTCTCTTTCTAATCTATATTCTAGCTAGCTTTCTATAACCTTTTTTTTCCTTTTCATAAATCACCATTTAGTTGAATTACTTGATACTTTATATTATGATGAATAGATCTGGTATATAGTGTAAATATGATTCTAGATCTGTATGTATATTATGATGAATTCGTTCCAGATAGTTGCAGATTTTTTTTTGAAGAAGCTAAATAAAAGAGCTAAGTGGTAAATTGGTTGTTCTTGTTGAATATACCATCATTTGTTCCCTGTTTACAGTAATTATTAGTTTCATGTAATTGGAGCGAATTTATATTGGTCTGGTTGAATGTACCTTCATTTGTTCCCGATTTACAGCTATTATTAGTTTTAGAGAAAATGCTCTAAAGCTATTTATTTATTATATAGTAACCATATGTTTCAATATAGTTTCTTACTAGCTAGGTTCAATCCGGCTAGCGATAAGAAGATTTTATATACTGTTTAATGTTGTCTGTTTTCTTTAGGTTTACCATGGCCTCTATTAAAAGACAGTTGGATTCTTATCTTGCTAAGGAAGCAAAGCTGGAGGCTCTCCAGCTCTGGAGATTAGGCGCAACTCCAAAAAATTGACTGCAAATCAAGAGAAGAACATAACCAAAGAAATTGACTCGCTTGAAGTGTAAGTAGTGTTCATTGACTTGTTTATATATGTAATTAATATGATCTACTTGGTGATTGGTAATGTAAGCTTTGATGCCCTGTATTTGTTGCGGCTGCTCTTTATTATTAATGAAATTTTTATGCAGGGCTGTGACTTTGCTGGCTTGTGAAATCAAACCCTACAAGCTCATTCAAGTTTCAACTAGAAAGGAAATTGATGCTCTGGTTAAACTTATGGCCAGGCGTGCAGTGGACTCACGACGTGTTAGTCGTTGGTATGGTTCCATTCTCATTTGCCTTTGGATTTGCTTTGCTGATCTCCATATTGGACTTTGTTTTGATAAAGTGATTGGTTTTATTGCGGGAGTACATTGCTTTGTGTTTTTTGATTGTTTATCATGTGATTATGGGTGTAGATGAGGTTTGGTACTTTGGTTAGGAAAGGGTTGTGTATGTTGACTTCTTTGTTTTATCATTAGCTTGAGTCCATTACCCTATATGTGATCGGCATTAAAGTCCATAAGGGATCATCATGAATTGTTATTGGTTTAGTCTCTACAACTCGATCCGGTTAATATCCTCCTCTCCTCTTATGGTTTTGGTTAAAATTCAAATGTCAACTCGTATCCTCTATCTATTGGCAATCTTTTAGCGGTAGACATATAAGACTACTATGGGTTGATCAAACTTGAACTTGTTCCTTTGATGCTTAGTAGGATGATTGATTCAATTTCATGGAAAAGTAAGGGAGTTTTTGAATTGTTAATGAGTCTTGTTTTTGAGTTGTAATTTGTTTAGGTGAGGTGGAAGGGAGCGATGTATGGCTTATGCACTCTTTTGTGTATGTCTATTTGTATAGTTTGTTTTTAATGAATTTTGGGCCGTAAAAAAAAAAATAAGTAAAAAAAGTAAAGGAGCATTACTTATAGGATGTATAACGGTATAGGGTGTAGGGTTCTATATTCTGTCTCATACCCACAGTGTAGATGAGCGTTGCTACCAGAGCATTCATGGGCCATGTATGATTTAATTTACATTAAATTACTTACCCCTTTTTTCCTTTTACATTAAATTACTTACCCCTTTTTGTCCTTTTAGTGTAAAGGAGAGGCTGAACTCCTTACTCTTTGAACCATGATGGCGTAGTTTATCGTTTCCTTAGTGATGGACTCTTTTCCTTTCTGGTGTTCCAAGTTTCATGAAGATGATGCGTCTTGGTCTATGATTTGGGGACTACGGTCACTATTTGTAATTTTTAGATGGACCTTTCTCTTTTGGTAGACCTCTGTATTAGCCTATTAGGTTGGTTTAGTTTGTCCGGTTCAGACTACTATCGGTCGTTGGTTTCGGCTCGTGACATGTTGTTTATGCCGTTAAAGAAAAAATAAATTATATTATATATGTACTCTCTTCTTGAAGTATTTAAAGTCATTATTATCATTTTCGATAATCGATCTGTCTTAGATTTAAGACTACCAAAGTGTTGTTGCATGCAAAATGCTCCCTTTTTTTCTTCTTGCAAAATTTTTATTTTGCACTAAAACTTTTTCTATGTTTTTCAAAATGCATTTTGTTAATTAGTTGGCCCATTAGTTGTTGGCCCAATTAACCAAGTCCATTTGCCCAAGCCCAAAAACATTACCCTAACCCTAGTCATCTATATACATGAGTCTTTTTTCATTAGTAAGGAAGCAGCCGTGAAATACTACTACCATCGATCCACACTTACAGAGAAGAAAAGAGATCTTGGAAGCTTTGTGTGTTCTTCCTCCTCCTCCCTCTTTGCTTTGTGCCTTCTCTACTCCATATACTTTGTGTTAGTGTTTTATTGGGCTTGTGTTGGTAGACTATCTTTGTGGTCTTGGTGGTGCACTTGATTGGAATAGGTTAACCGGGCTAAAGGAATTGCTGAGCCGACGAATTATTGATCTTGAATTTACATTACAGTGGCACCAGAGCTTGGTTATTGTTAATTCGTCTTAGTTCGGATTCGTGGCTGATTTGGGTTTGTCCCAAATTCGCTTGGAGTCAGATCGATCGACCCATCGATCTTTGATTGGGTTCGTTGCTGTCCGTTCGCGTCTGGATCCGTCCGTGTTGCTCCTGTGGTGCGTGCTCGATCTGGGAAGTCAGATCTCGATCTGGGAAGTCAGATCGATCAGTTGTTGATTTGGAGCCGCCGAATTGGTCCACTCCTTGCCTTGTTGTTCAGTTCGGGCTCTGTTGCTGTGCTGACTGGTCTGTCCCTGTGGATTGCTGCAAGTTTTCGGTTCAATTTGCTGTTGGACGTTTTGTTGCTGCTGCTGCTGCTAGCATTTGTTGCTATTGAGATTTGGTTTTTTGGAGGCCAGCTACGTGTCTGCCTCTACAATTATCTTATTCTTCTGCTTCCGCTCTTGCGTACTCCAGCTACGCTCGGTAAGTCTAAATTTTCAGTCAGAAAATTTAGCTCAGGTAAATTGGCTTAAAACCCTTAGTGACCGGGTGCCCCGGTATAGGTTGGAGCCGTGCTGTTTATTTTCTGTTAGTCCGGATGCTCCGGCTGGTTATGTGATTGCATTTCTGTGGCATTTTTTATTTTTCTCGTTTTTTATGGCTTCCATTATGTATGGCATAATTCCATTTAACGGTAAAAATAATTTTGATGTTTGGGGACAGAAAGTTAAGTGTGCCCTACAGCAACAGAAATGTTATAAAGCAATTACTGGAAAATATTCTGCTACTGATGATGAGGAGAAACAATCTGATCTGAATGAATTGGCATGCTCTACTATTTATTTGTATCTTTCTGACTCTGTGATTAGGAAGGTTGGAATTCTTGAATCTGCTAAAGAGCTTTGGAATAAACTTGTTGAACTGTACACTGATACCTCTTTGCCTGGAAAGATGCTCTTACTTGAAAGATTCTTTAGGTTTAAACTTGATTTAACTAAGGATATTGATTGGAATCTTGATGTGTTCACTAAGTTGGTACAAGATATTAAGATGTCTGGTGATGAGCATATAGATGAATACACGCCTATTATTTTGTTGAATGCTATTCCTGATTCATACAATGATGTTAAATCTGCTATTAAGTATGGTAGAGATAATATTACTCTTGATATTGTTGTGAATGGCTTGAAAAACAAAGAACTTGATTTGTTACAAAATAAAGGTGGTGCTAGTTCTTCTAGAGATTCTGGTGAGGTTATGCATGTGAGGGGTAGGTCTCAAACTAGGAGTCAACACCAAAAGCATGATAACAATGGTAAGAAACCTTTTGTGCAAGCAAAGAGGAGGTCTAAGTCTAGGAAAAGAAAGTGTTACAATTGTGGTGATCCAAATCACTTTATTAAAGATTGTCCCAAAAAGGTTAATGCGCATGCTAATGTGGCTATTCATGATATGGGTGATGTGTTAATGCTATGTGATCATGGTTATGTGAACTCTGTGACCTCCTTGTCTGAACATGAGTGGTTAATTGATTCTGGTTGTACCTTCCACATGTCTCCTTTTAGAAATTTGTTTTCTAATTATAAAGAGCTTGAAAATTGCTATGTGTCTTTAGCAAATGAGAAAAAGTGCAATGTCTTAGGAACGGGTGATGTATGTCTTAAGTTTTCTTCTGGCTCTGTGTTTACTTTGAAGAATGTGCGCCATGTTCCTGATTTGCGCTATAATTTGCTTTCTTGTGCTGCTCTTGAGGATGATGGTTTGGAGGGAAAGTGGGGGAATGGGACTATGAAAATCTTGAAGGGTTCTCTTGTTTTGTTTAAGGCTGAAAAGAAAAATAACTTGTATGTTTGTCGTGCTGAACCTGTTCTTGGCTATGTGAATGCTGTGAAAGATGATAAATCTGTGTTATGGCATAATAGGTTAGGACATATGAGTAATAAAGGTCTTGACATCATGCATAGGAGTGGTCATTTTGGTGATGATTGTGTGACTTCTGTGCAATTTTGTGAATCATGTGTTTTAGGTAAACAACACAAGATTAAGTTCCCCGTTTCCTCTTACCCCAATGTGACTAAGTGTTCTGATGTGCTTGAATATGTTCATGCGGATGTGTGGGGTCCTGCTAGTGTCTCTACTCATGGAGGGAAACACTATTTCTTGTCTTTGATTGATGACTTTTCCCGAAAAGTTTGGGTCTGTCTGTTAGAAAGAAAATCTGATGTTTTTGATAAGTTTAAAAACTGGAAGGTTCTTGTTGAGATACAATCAGGAAAGAAAATTAAAGTGCTTAGAACTGATAATGGTCTTGAGTTTTGCAATAAGGAACTTGATGGTTTATGTGCTTCTTTTGGTATTAAGCGTCATAGAACTGTTCCTTACACCCCGCAACAAAATGGTGTTGTTGAAAGAATGAATAGAACTCTTCTAGAGAAAGTGAGGTGTATGTTGGCCTCATCTGGGCTCTCTAAGAAGTTTTGGGGTGAAGCTTTATGTGCTGCGACTTATCTCATAAATAGGTCGCCTTCTGTTCCCTAGGAGGGAAATGCCCAGAAGTTGTTTTCACTGGAAAACCACTTGATTTGTCTAATGTGAAAGTATTTGGTTGTGCTGCATATGTTCATCAAAAGGGTGATAAACTTGATCCTAGGTCTAAGAAATGTATTTTCTTGGGTTATCCTGAAGGGGTTAAGGGTTATAGATTGTGGAATAGACATGAACCTGGCTTTAAAGTTGTGATAAGTAGAGATGTGATATTCAATGAGACTGAATTTCCTTGCTTATCTGTGCCTTTGACTGTTTCTGGTTCCAAATCTGATGGTGCTTCCATTAAGGTGGAGCACATGCCTGCTAATTTCCCTGTTAAGCATGATGAAAATTCTCTTGATATGCCTAATGTGTTAGATGAACATAATGTGCCAAATGAGCATGAGGTGTCTAATGAAAATGTGCATGATAATTTGCCAAATGAGCATGATGTGCATGATGAGCATGATGAACATGAATTGCATGACTATGCCCTTACTAGGGATAGAGTAAAGAGAGTTCCTAAGAAAAATCCAAATATTTTCAATAATGACTTTGTGAGCAATATTTCTGATTTTGCCTTCAATGTGTTTGAATCTCTTGCTTGCAATGAACCGAAAACTTATGATGAAGCTTTGAAATCTAAACAATCTGATAAGTGGCGTGTGGCCATGAAAAGTGAGATGGACTCCTTACGTGTCAATGAAACTTGGGTTCTTGTTCCTAAACCTGATAACTGTTCTATTGTGGAATGTAAGTGGTTGTTTAAGGTTAAGGAAGAGTCTGAAAATGTTAGATTTAAAGCTAGGCTTGTTGCTAAGGGATTTACTCAAAAGGAGGGAATAGACTATGCTGAAATCTTTGCTCCTGTTGTTAAATTCACTACTGTTAGAATGATACTTGCTTTAGTTGCTCATTTTGATTGGGAAATGAAACAAATGGATGTGACTACTGCTTTCTTGCATGGTGAACTTGACAAGGTGATTTATATGAAACAACCTGAGGGATTTGTAGATCCCAAGAAGCGTGATTATGTGTGTCTGTTGAAAAAGTCTTTGTATGGTCTTAAACAGTCACCTAGGCAATGGAACATAAGATTTGACAAGTGCATGCAATCTTTGGAATTTGTCAAAAGTCATTCTGATCCTTGCTTGTATTTTAAGAATACTGCTTCTGTGCCTTTGTTTCTATTGATCTATGTGGATGATATGTTGATTATCAGTCCTTGCTTGAAGTCTATTGCGCATGTGCAAAAGTGTCTTTGTGAAAACTTTGCTATGAAAGACTTAGGAGATGCAAAAAGGATTCTTGGCATAAACATTGTTAGGGATAGAAATAAATCTACTCTTGTGTTAAATCAGATTTCATATGTTGAAAAGATTTTGAGTAAATTTAACATGTTGTCTGCTGATCCTACGGATGTGCCTCTTGCTTCCCACTTTGTGTTAAATAAGTATCAGTCTCCCAAGACTGATTCTGAAATTAATAGTATGAAGAAGGTGCCTTATGCAAATGCTATAGGTTCAGTTATGTACCTCATGGTTAGTTCTAGACCTGATCTTGCTTACCCTATGAGTTGTTTAAGCAAATATATGTCTAATCCTGGTATGCCTCATTGGAATGCTTTGAAGTGGCTTCTGAGATATTTGATATCATCTGTGAATTTTGGCTTGACTTTCTCTAAGTGCTCTGAAGGTGTGAAACTTGTTGGCTATGCTGATTCTAATTATGCTAAAGATAGTGATAATGGTAAATCCACCACTTCCTATGTGTTTACCTTCTGTGGTTCGTGCATTAGTTGGAAATCTCAATTACAACCTATTGTTTCTATATCTACTACTGAAGCTGAGTATATTGCTCTTACTGAAGCTTTCAAAGAAGCTATGTGGTTAAAGGGTCTTGTGTCTGAAATTGGTTTTCTTGAACAAGATGTGGTTGTGTTCTCTGATAGTCAATCTGCTATTCACCTTGTAAGAACCCTGTGTTTCATGATAGGACTAAGCATATAAATGTTAGGTTCCATTTCATTCGTGATATAGTTGAAAAGGGTATTATTAAGTTGGCCAAGGTTGCTTCTCAGTTTAATCCTGCTGATATGGGTACTAAGTGTTTGCCTGTTAATAAACTTTTGTCGTGTCAGAGGATGTTAAACTTTGATATTAGATGATTGCTTTGTGTATGTATTATCTCGCATGTCATACTTTGTGTTTGCTATGCTTGATAGTCATCTTTGTGGTTGCATCGCATGTTTTGTGTATGTTATGCTTATATATGTCTTTGTGATTGCTTTGCATGCTTTGTGTGTTGCTTTGCATGGTAATTGCCTACTTGCTTTGTATGCTTTGTGTGTGCGGCCCCGGGTTATTACCCATTGATCTTTGTGATCATAGAGTTTTCTTTGTGGATACTCAAACTTCCACTTGCATTTTCTTTGAGAACTTGTAGGTGGGTCGGCGGTGATGAGTCCTCCGGTTCCTATGTCCTTAGTGCACCATCGTGGGCCAAAGGTGGAGATTGTTAATTAGTTGGCCCATTAGTTGTTGGCCCAATTAACCAAGTCCATTTGCCCAAGCCCAAAAACATTACCCTAACCCTAGTCATCTATATACATGAGTCTTTTTTCATTAGTAAGGAAGCAGCCGTGAAATACTACTACCATCGATCCACACTTACAGAGAAGAAAAGAGATCTTGGAAGCTTTGTGTGTTCTTCCTCCTCCTCCCTCTTTGCTTTGTGCCTTCTCTACTCCATATACTTTGTGTTAGTGTTTTATTGGGCTTGTGTTGGTAGACTATCTTTGTGGTCTTGGTGGTGCACTTGATTGGAATAGGTTAACCGGGCTAAAGGAATTGCTGAGCCGACGAATTATTGATCTTGAATTTACATTACACATTTGAAACTTTATTTTATTTTGAATTGCACACAAACCTATCACCAAAATATTCAATTTACACAAACGTTTGACAGTGTTAACTTTTCCGTTAGTTAACCTTTTATTTGTTCCAATTTACACATAAATATTTCATCAAAATTTTTAAATTACACAAAAAATGAAAAACAAAATTCCTAAAAATGCTAAATAATACAATGTTTGCCCCTAATTCATTCCTCAACAACTTGTACACAGTCAGTCGAGTTTACCAACATTTCTACCAGGAGCAACTTCTAATCCATGAGGTAGATCTAAAGCTTCTGCAACATCAACATCGCAAACAATCAACCCTTTAGTAAATCTCTAGACCCAGCCTCCATTGAATCCCTGCAAATTCCCCCGCCAACACTTTGCCATTCGCGAGGTGCCTCCATTTCACCTAGCTGGCAACCGGTTTATTCCATATCTTCTTCCGATTTTTACCCCCCACCCCCAATGCGTATATCATTCTTATTTTTCCTATTGCATTTGCATTACTTATGATGAATCGTAAGAATCAGAGGTTTAAACTTTGGGGATTATATGGGAATTAGCCAATTGGCTTGATTTGTTCCGAATTAAAGAGATTTCAATGAAGAAGCTAGAAAATTTCTCGGATGGAATCGAAAAAACATAAATATATATGTATTGCAAAATTTTCGACTGAGAACTCAGAGAAGTGAGGAAAGTGTCGATCGAACCGATCCTGCCAAACGGACTGGGTGAAGGAGAGACAGGTTTGGCGAGTGAAACTGATCGCTTATATCGGTCGATCCAGACTTCAGAGAGAGGAAACGGGAGAGAGAGACAAGAATGGTGAGAGGGTTTTTGCAGTTGAGTGTGTGAAAGACAGATGATCGACTAGTTTTAGGCGATCGGATATGAAGAAGATACAACAACGTGTTAAATTACAGTTATGCCGTTGCCGGAAAACTTAACTCCATTAAACCCAGCTTTGTGCAATTTAAAATTTTTGATGAAAGGTTTATGTGCAATTTAGAATAAAATAAAGGTTCAGTTGATAAAAATTTTCCTTTCTTCTTTTTCTTTTCTATGTTGGTTGGCCCATCTTGTCCAATTGTTTGTACATATTACTGCAAGTCTGTAACTTTGTTCTTCTTCTTCTGGTAAACAAAAGTTTAATGACTTGAAATTTTACACTTTTTAAGAAGAGTTTAAGAAGTACTAACATAATAACTTCTTTGTTTGGCCAATCTTTATTTGAATGCATAGCGATGCACATGGAAATTGAAAATGGAAAGAAAAAGACTAACAAGATCATTTTAGGGGTGGTGTATTGTGAAATGGTCGTAGGATTTGATGTGCATGTTCACATGCATAAAACTTGCTTGTATAATTTACATCTGAGGTAGATAAATAATAATAGAGCATATTGATTATCTTGATTTTTTTTACTACACTTCTACCGAATGTGTTTAATGCTGCTTCAGCATGCCGGTAACAATTACGGGCACCGCGCTGGTGCTCCAATTCTAGTCTATAATATAGACGAAAATAAGAAGTTAAGAACATTGAACATATTTAATCCCGACAAAAAGGCAGCATACCCTTCTGAGGTAACAACACGAGTGTTCTCTAGCACACCTGAAACAAACTCCCATCATGTGTTGAAAATCAGGTGTTCATTTGGTCAGGAAGTTCCCATCTTGACAGTACAGACGATCCTTGAATCATGAGCCATAAAACTTGGTCCTCTTTGAAGCGTAATGTTCCACCCTGAGATGTCCTTTCTGCAAACATGGGCAAAGCAGCACGGAATTTTACGCAACCTGCGACACCGCACAGAGACCCAAAATTTTCCCAGCCTGTACGCGACACTGCACAGAGACCCAAAATTGTCTCAGCCTGTATGTGACACTGCACAGAGACCCAGTGATAACTCCCCAAAACACCTGTTCTGATTATCGTCCCAAATCATGACCTTATTGACAGGATATTGCATCGAATCTACGAAAGCAAAGATGTTACACCGAAACAGCATCTCCACAGCGTCAATTGCACATCACTCTCCTTGAAATCTTGGCAGAATAACTGACTGAAGGGGTTGCAATATACAACCTCCTGGTGAAACAAAACCAGTATTCACAGCTGACCAGCTGTTATGCACGCCAGAACTTGCAGCGTAAGCTCAAATAACTGGAAAAACGTGAGAACAAACGGAGGCCAAAACCTCTACCATTTCGTTTTAATGAATAAACCACATTTCAACAAAGTGTTGCACTAAGTGATTCAAAGTGCAAACTTTCTACTTTAGCAAAACACAAGTGTGCTGGCCTGTTCCAACAAGCATAAAGGCCATGTAAAATCCGCCAGTAGTAAGAAACACCTACTTCAATATCTCAATGCTGTCTATGCCGATGCTAGAAAATACATCATTTATCTACAATTGTCAGTAAAACTGAACATGATAACTAATGTCGAAATTCCAGAACCATCTCATTGGCTGGAACAAGAGTAAAGCTGTACTGAGGAGTAGAACATAATATAAAACTTAATTGTATGATTAAGTGTCCCTCAAGTAGATGATAAGTTCCTTATGCAGCTCATATTTGAAGGTGTTTGCAACAGAGTTTTTACATAACAAAATTAAAAGTAGACTCTGATAATATGCTTATGAGAGCTGAAAGTAGAAATTGGTGGTCCTTTTTCACCAATTTTAGCATTTCTAGACACCATATCTTTTAAACATGACATTCTACAAATCCCTGATAAATCACTTTTGTCGGCTCTCTTATGAGGAAACTCCGCCCGCAAACACTTTCTTAAACTTTAACCCTCCACTTTTGCCACTTCTAAACCCACAGAGCAATTGTGCCATTGTATGGAGACCAGGAACATACCAGTACGAAGTAAGGCAAACATTTAAAGAAATATCAGAAGCTATATTCCAGAAAAGACCCACTGCTTTACCTGCACCCAGAACCCAACAATTCAAAGCCTTTTAAATCAAAATGAGTCCAGTTATAATTGCATATATGATCAAACAGAAAACTAACATAGGTAACAATGTTAGTAAGTCTAGAAACGAAATTAAGAACAGAGCTAGAGTTCAAATAAAAAGGATTGAATCCATTAATGCCATTAAAAACCTATAGTTGAAGAAGGATTGAATCCATAAAAAATCAAGCACAAAAATAAATCAAAGATAATGTCATATTAACTACCACAAGTTCAAATAAAATTATATAAGTACCTGGAGGAAGTTCCACATGTCCTGTATGGAATATGAGGGTACTGGCCCTGGAAGTAAATGGAATACGATAAGTTACGACTGAAGTGCATAAAACTAAACATCAATCAGCAATCTGTATCCCATCAGTATCTAATTTTCCAATGATCTTGCGGACAACAACCCAATATAACCAGAACAGGGCGAAGCCCAGCTGAGATGGTTGCTTCAAGCACTGAACACCCACAGACTGAAAAGTCAAGACTTGACACACAAAAGGTCAATGCATTACAGGTTTGCTATCTATAAAGTACAAATCACTATGCTATGATAGCAAACCTGGAAATGGAAATATAAAGGACGTACAAATCATTATGGAATATAAAGTACAAATCACTATGCTATAAAGTACAGGTTTCCAAATCATTACTGCTATCTATCCTTTTTACTTTCTTTCCAGGTTTGCTCTCTCTATGTTAATAGAGTTAACTTACTTTATTTGATACAGCCAGAAACTACAACCCTCCTATGAAACATGTATAGACAACCAACTTAAATAAACATACATATCATATATCCTCCAGGAAAACTCAGAGCAGAAATAATTAAACAACTATTGTTAACGCCTGCATCACTTAATTGGAAATGCTATAGGAACAACATATGTCCACAGGCGGAACCAAGATTTGGAGTTGGGGGGCAAATTGTATACACATGATTTTTCAAAAGTTGGGGGAGGGGGGGTCAAAACATTAAAAATTGCAGAACTAGTCAGTAATAATGTAAGAAAAATGATAACTATTATCGATTCTCGCTTTGCCGGTTAAAAAAAATAATAATATAAGAAAAATTATGCTCTAATGTTATCTCGATGATGATAGCTCTACACACAGTCGTAACTTTTCAGCTTATTTGAAGTCTTTTTTTTTCCCAACAAATAGAAGTTCATGTATAGTAACGATAAAATTTGCATAACATACACAAGCCCCAAAGACGCACAAATTTGCACAATGAAAAGCATATTCCGCTTTCTTTACCATTTATTCTGAATAGTACTATATGAATTAACACTTGACAATAATAGAATTTTCGTATATGAATTAGTAAAGTATATTAATAACCAATGCTCCGGGGATATCGGAAAACATATCAGGATTCAGGCAGGGGTGATATGTAGGACAACTAGGACAACACTCATTTGAACTTTAAAAAAAACACTCAAGAGGTGGATTAGAAAAGATGCAAAAACAAAGAACCTGATTACATCAATTAAGTGTTATTTTCGTATCAAAACTCATTAATTTAGTTTCATTCAGTTCATTTCATTTAAGATTCATCTTCAATTTCAATCAGTTTTATTCAGATTCATTCATTGAGTTCATTTCTGTTCAATTTTGTTCATATTTGATATTTGATTAGTTGCATTTTATACTACAAATAATTCAGTTAAGTTATGTTTAATTCAGCTTCATTCAATTCAGATTATTTCAGTTCAGTTCAGTTCAAAATAGTTATAATACCCTGTACATTTTATTTGTACGACATTTATGGAGATTTATGGAGTCGATCAGGCTTGTTAATATTTTAATTTGAGCTGAAATATTGATCAAGTTGACGGGTTGGATTTGATTAGCACCGAAAAATCGAGGTGATAATTGGTGGTTACTTTCATTGACCGATAAATCGAGACATAACAGGTCTGGTCTGGGATTGGGCCGACCACTGAGTAATTAAGTATATGCACACTAGGTTAACCCCTTAATTCCTTATGTTGCCGGTGAGATTGGATTTGTTCCCCTAAGACATTGACGACCGACCATCTCCAATTAAGGTAATTAAGCTTGTTTCGATGGTTCTTATTGCTTGATGTTAGTATAGTTGGACCATGAATGATACTAGCTGGAGCGGGATGTTAGTATAGTTGGACAAAAGTATTACAAAGCTACTTTGGATATGGAATTGGGAACATCCGATCGAATGGAATTGGTGCATTTGTTGTTAGTTCGATATTACTACGGCTCTAGGTTAATTTATTATGAATTGGTTTGAGAGCATTTGGATCGATTATATTTTGGATTTGAAGTGTTACTAATTCCATATGAAATTTCTAAGTGCAGAATCTGGAGGTATGTATTGGCCGTATTACTGAGGTTTCGTTGATGACTTCTTCATGTTGATGAAATAAGCTAAAGTCGGCGAACTTTGTGAATTGAATATTTGAGGTGTTTTCTGTAAAATGGCAGTTGAGATTTATAGAGTTGGGGTAAGACTTAAGAGGATATTTTGACAATAAAGATTTATTTTCGGTATTATTATTTATTATTATTATTATTAATATATATATATATTAGAATTCATGTCGCGTGTGCTATGATATTTTTTTTTTTTTTTTTTTGGTAATGAAATGCATTCAGTCCTTAGACTTTGTCAAAATTCAAAAAAGGGTACAACGGGTAGGGGTGGTAATTCGCAAAGAACTCCGTCCCCTAGATATTGTCTCTCTAGTCTAGACATTTGATAAGTACACATATTAGCTGATCTTTTTACCCACATAAAGTTCACATCCGCGTGTGCTATGATATCTTTGTAAACCTTTAAGTAATGGATTAATATTAACAGTAAACGAATGGAGTTTTGATAAGGACTTTAGTATAAAATGATTTTAATACTTTTAATAAGTTTTCATTTAACACGCTACGTGTGTGCTTTGATATCTTTGTAAACCTTTAATTAATGGATTAATATTAACAATAAACGAATGGAGGTTTGATAAGGACTTTAGTATAAAATAATTTTAATACTTTTGATAAGTTTTCATTTAACAAATTAATTAATAATTCATGTCATTAATTCCTCTACTTGCAAAATATACTACTCCCTCCATCCCACTATAATTATCTACTTTGACTTTTTCCTGTCTTGACTATCGATTACTGTTAAACTATAGTAATAACGTATTTGACAAATCATATTATGAAACTATAGAATCTAAATTTTCATTATAGAATTTTATTAAATATTTCATCATTATAGTTTAAGAGTAATCGAGTATTAAAGTTAAAATTTGTTTGATCGAAAAAAATCAAACTGAATAATTTCTACTGGGATAAAGAGTATATTTAATTATATACTAGGAACCGCGTCACACGCTACGCGTGTAAAGCGTAATCTTGTAAAATATTATTGTTTTATTAAATAATATTGAAATAAATGGAGTGAATATATAATTTTCACGTAATGACTTCAAACGCAATAAAAAAAATAACTAATTGAGTAAATAAACTTAATATAAATGGTGTGGTATAAATGTATATAGTTTTTGTAGTTATGCAATTAATAGTTTTGAATTGAACTATATTAGACATACGAAAGTATTATTCCGATGAGTTAAGAACCATCATATACATCTCTAGACTTAGGAAACATTCAACTTCAAATCTGCAATGCATCTTTTTCGCATGTTAATTGGTATTCTTTATCAGTTGAATATATTGTCAGTGCTTCATACAAACATTCTAGTTTCATAATATGATGTTTTTAGTTATTTTATCGTATGATTTAAGAATAATTTAAGGTCAAAATGAGCATCGAAAAAGTCAACAAAATCAAGTGTTACATTTATTATTGGACGGAGGAAGTATGTCTTTTTTTATAAGAACATATCATGGTTATTTTTAAATTAAGTATAATACGTCATACAACTTTATATTAAAAATTAAAAACTTAAGAAGAGAATAAATAAAAGAAAAAAATTACGTTAATAAGATTCGAACCCAACACCTTCAAAAAAAATAATGATACAAATAATAGAGATAAATCACGTCAACAACATTCGAACCAAACACCTTCAATAAAAATAATGGAGAAAAATTACGCCAACAAGATTCGAACCCTACATATTTTAATTAACTAATGGCACATATACGCACCAGATTGAAATTGGATAAGCAAGATCAACGGATTAAAATTGATTGGTAAGTCATCAATTTGGTAATCAACCGGCTTATTATATTAATTAATACTAGGAACCGCGTCACACGCTACGCGTGTGAAGCGTAATCTTGTAAAACATTATTATTTTATTAAATAATATATTGAAATAAATGGAGTGAATATATAATCTTCACATAATGACTTCAAACGTAATAAAAAAAATAACTAATGGACTAATTAAACTTAATATAAATGGTGTGTTTAAATGTATATAGTTTTTGTAGTTATGCAATTAATAGTTTTGAATTGAACTATATTATACATACGAAAAATATTCTTCCGATGAGTTAAGAACGATCATATACATCTCTAGACTTTGGAAACATTCAACTTCAAAATCTGCAATGCATCTTTTTCGCATGTTAATTGGTATTATTTATCAGTTGAATATATTGTCAAGTGTTTCATATAAACATTCTACTTTCATAATATGATGTTTTTAGTTATTTTTATCGTATGATTTAAGAATAATTTAAGGTCAAAATGACCATCGAAAAAGTCAACAAAATCAAGTGTTACATTTATTATTGGACGGAGGAAGTATGTCTTTTTTTATAAGAACCTATCATGATTATTTTTAAAATTAATTATAATACGTCATACAGATTTATGTTAAAAAATAAAAAATTAAGAAGAGAATAAATAAAAAAGAAAAAAATTACGTCAATAAGATTCGAACCCAACACCTTCAACTAAATAATGATACAAATAATAGAGAAAAATCACGCCAACAAGATTCGAACCAAACAATTTCAATAAAAATAATAATAAAAATAATGGAGAAAAATCACGCCAACAGGATTCGAACCCTACATCTTTTAATTAACTATGACACATGTACGCACCAGATTGAAATTGAATAAGCAAGATCAAACGAATTAAAATGATTGGTAGGTCAATCAATTGGGTAAATCAACCGACTTATTATATTACTAGGAACCGCCTCACACGCTACGCGCGTGAAGCGTAATCTTGTAAAACATTATTGTTTATTAAATAATATATTGAAATAAATGGAGTGAATATATAATTTTCACATAATGACTTCAAACGTAATAAAAAAATAACTAATTGAGTAATTAAACTTAATATAAATTGTGTGCTATAAATGTATATAATTTTTGTAGTTATGCAATTAATAGTTTTGAATTGAACTATATTACACATACAAAAGTATTCTTCCGAAGAGTTAAGAACCATCGGATACATCTCTAAACTTTGGAAACATTCAACTTCAAAATCTGCAATTCATCTTTTTCGCATGTAAATTAGTATTTTTCATCAGTTGAATATATTGTCAAGTGCTTCATATAAACATTCTAGTTTCATAATATGATGTTTTTAGTTATTTTTATCGTATGATTTAAGAATAATTTAAGGTCAAAATAATCATCAAAAAAGTCAACAAAATCAAGTGTTACATTTATTATTGGACGGAGGAAGTATGTATTTTTTTATAAGAACATATCATGGTTATATTTTAAAATTAAGTATAATACGTCATACAACTTTGTTAAAAAATAAAAATTTAAGAAGAGAATAAATAAAAAAGAAAAAATTACGCCAATAATAAGATTCGAACCCAACACCTTCAACTAAATAATGATACAAATATAATAGGGAAAAATCACGCCAACAAGATTCGAACCAAACACCTTCAATAAAAATAATAATAAAAATAATGAAGAAAAATCACGCCAACAGGATTCGAACCCTACATCTTTTAATTAACTAATGACACATGTACGCACCAGATTAAAATTGGATAACCAAGATCAACGGATTAAAATTGATTGGTAGGTCAATCAATTGATTGAATCAACAGGCTTATTATATTACTTTAATTATTTTAACTATTTACCCAACTCCATATTAACCGATATTGGATGCATGCGGGCAATTCCATTATTATTTATTTTATTTTTTCGATGTTTCACAATACAATAGTATAGTTTTACCTTTTTCTTTCATTTCATGTGATTTTCAAAACAAATGCTACTTATTTCTCCCTACTAAATTAAAGGTTGTAGATAAAGTTCCCATTTCATTTTATTGTTTTTTTAAAGTCCAATTTAACCTCATATTATTTTAAAATCATATCGAAAAGATAATTTACAAGTATAATATTGTTCATTATTTTTATGGCATAATTTAATATTATAAGGTGAAATCAGACCTAAAAAAGTCCACAAAATTAAATTGAAACTTGGGAGAGAGTAATACAGTGCATACTCATATTAAAAGGATCTGAACATTCCACATTCTGTCATACACTGCATTTTGTTTTTCATGGGATGAGGAGAAATCCCATACTCTCTCCGTTCTAAAACAGTTGCACCATTTTATCATTTATTTTGACGCCCCGTTAGAGTTGCACCATTTCACTTTTTTTACCATATTTGGACATGGTTATAATAATTTTATATTCATCCACACATTTTAATGGAAATAAATCTCCAATAAAGTAAAATCACCGCTAACCACATGACTACACATAAAAGGCCTCAACTCATAGCTAATCCCTAGCTAAAGTATTTCTATGCACTATATATACAATCTACAATTTCTTTAACTATGGCAGGCCAGCATCATTCCATGTTTGTTACTGAAAAATTATTCCATTTATTGGCATCCATATACTGTGTATTGTCCACAAAAGCAGCGTTGAGCAAGTTCCTTCGCCAATTTTTGCTTTCAATTTATATATATCTTGACAGATAGCCTGATCAGAGAGTTCATTCAGGTTTCCATTCTGGAAAAATCACCAAAGGACAAATTTAAAATATGGTTGAATCACATTGGAAACATAACACAACATAGCAAACATATAACATGAAGAGATTCACATTCATGGATTTTGGGATTAAAACCAGGAGAGCTACTAATCTTCTTACTCCCAGTAATCTCTTGGTTAAGAAAGTAAAAAAGTTAGCTAACATGACCCAATAATCAGTTTCTTGCTAAAACTATACAAGTTCTAATAATTTAATGTTGTATGGATTAGGCGGACCATGATACTACGTACCAAGGGGTATAAAGAATAGGGGTAAAAATCACATAATATTCCCCATCTCCCGTGTGGTTTTTATCTTCTTTGCGGTACTTAAACATAGACAATACCAAGACTACTTGACCAGTGCAACGTACAAGCAAACAAAATGAAAATGAGACCTACACCATAAAATTCTAAAAGTTGACCTGAAACCAAAAGTTTTGATACAAATATCACAAGAACAGAACAGAGAAATTTCCATCTCAACTGAATTTTCGACACAAACCATCACAATATTCATGACTACATCAAATATATGAATGAAAAAATATATATATCCGTGGACCCTGTCTTCATTTTTACATTACAAACTCAAACTTAGTATGTGCACAATTTTCATCAAAGACAACGAAATCAACATCGTCATTATTTCACCTCCAGATCCAACCACACAGATAATGACCAGAGAGACTCACAAACCAGAGGAAAAATCTATACCGTCAAAATCAAAGTTGTTCTTTATGAAATTGGAGAGATGAGTTAATGATACTCACAACATTTATTTAGTAGTATAATCATGATTACCAACGAAAATAACATATCCAAGTGATAACAATGAAATTCTTCACCATCGTAAATAAAGAGTTACAAATTGAGCAATTGCAAACTACCAAAAACTCTTTGGCCTGTCTACACGTCTAATGTAAAAGAGAAAACAATGAACCTTAATTTGACCACAATATTCTGCAACCTAACAGCATCTTTGAGATATCTAGAAGCTATTAGCATCATCAACATTTGAGAAACGAGCGACCGATTGTTTATTGCAGCCAGAGTCGTAAGATACATCATGCAAGTGTAACAAAATTTTGTTTTCTCATGCACGAGCTTGACTATTGAACCAAATGCAATCTATAAAGAAAGTTAAATGATACCTTAAGTCTTGAGCTACAATTTGGGAAAACACATATAACATTTACGACAGCACACTTGCACTTCACATTTTTGTACACGTCAATATTTCACAAAATTTAAAATTAACGATACGAAACTCCCACATGCCACAACAGTAATCAATTAGGAACACAACGTAAGAATGTTCAGACTACTGCATCATTATTCATTACTACCTGTTCGAGCTCGTATTTTGTAGTTTATACGCTTACATGATCATACTTACAACTGATATAAGATAATGATTGCAGTACACTAACCTTCTTTTCTTTAGGAAAGTCATTGACTTTTAAGTACATAGCAGCAGCGAAAGAAGATGAGAAAATCTAGTCCTGCAAGATTCAGTAGATCAACACGAGAATTACTCCGAATAAATATTCAGAATTTAATCAAAGGTTTGTTAATCAGAAACAAACCTCAGACACAGAAATTCCAAGGGAATGGAACTTATTAGCATCTTGTCTTCTGTACTTAGTCGAGTTATTGGTCACAAATACAGTTTTTTCCCCTACAGGCTACAACTATATATGAGTGAGGACAAAATGCGCGGATTAGAACCCGTGTTGGTCTGTGGGGCCAGCATATCACCCCGGAGAGCGCCCATGAGTAACCTTGCCGCCCGTTGGGCTGGGTCTCGGCCCGTTAGTGGGCCGGGTCGTTACAAATACTTTTTTACCACCTTATATATCACATTATAATAACGTATACAATCACATGTAAGGAATTCGATAACACATAATTTATTTTAATTCACTAATCGAATCAATTTTACAATTTTACGTGAATCAATGTTATATACAATAATGTTACAAAAATGTTACAAAAATGTGCTGACAATAAAATCTATCTTCTATCTATCTATATATTAAAGGAGAAATATTTCAAGCTTTCTCCTTAATTCATGCTCTTATTTTTGACATGTGTCACAATCTTCTATTCCTATTGGTCCATTATTTTATTTTGCCACATGTCTTAAATCTATTCAACTAATTTACAATTCTGCATTTCACCATATATATTCATTATTTTATTTTAATATCATCATTCTCAAATAAATATATACATATTAATTAAAAAATAGATATTATGTTCAAAATGATTTTTAATATATATTATTAATTAATGCTCTTATTTTTACATGTGCCACAATCTTCTATTCTTATTGTCCATTATTTTATTCTTGCCACATGTCTTAAATCTATTAATCTAATTTACAATTCTACATTTCACCATATATATTCATTATTTTTATTTTAATATCATTATTCTCAAATAAATATATACATATTAAAAAATAGATATTATTATGTTCAAAACAATTTTTAGTATATATTATGAATTAAAATTATTTGGCATTATTATGAAACACGGATACTAAAAGTAATTTAGTTTTGCTATTTGTAAAAAATTAATATAAAAAATATAGAAAGATTGAATTAAAGAAATAGTGCAAGTAAATAATTTTTCTATGTTAAAATAAAGATCATGTAGATTGTGGATTGTTTTTTTAAGTCTACTATATCCTCAGAGTGCGGAGTCACAAACTCGGCTATTTGGCATTATTATGAAATATGTATACTAAAAGTAATTTAGTTTTGATATTTGTAAAAACATTTATATAAAAATCTAGAAAGATTGAATTAAAAAAATTATGCAAGTAGATAATTTTTCTATGTTAAAAATAGAGATCACGTAGATTGTGGAATTTGTTTTTGAAGTCTATTATATCCTCAGAATGCTGAGTCACAAACTCGGCAAAATATTCACCCGTCGCAGTTAATTATTCAACTTACCGCCATAGACAGGTCGGCTATAATATTGTATCTTCACATTTATTTATTGTATCTATGCACTTAACATATAATTTTATATATTACAAGTTCAGTTATTTTTCTTCACACATTTTTTTCTCCAAAATATTTTATTTGTATAATTATTTTTCAATAATTTTAGTTTTTTGTATGAATCATTTTAATATTATTTAGTACGAAAAGTATTTAAAATTTATATTAATATATTTGTATATCTATTAAAGGAGAATATTAAACTTCCTCCATAAAAAAATTGTTCTAGGGTAATAGGGTTGGGCTCGGACGGGTAATACGGATTTTGGGTTTAGGATATGATGATTTATTAACAACATCCCAATCTCCCACAAGATAATTTTAACATTTTTTCTAACATTTTCTTCTATATTAAAATTTAAAACATTATTCATCATTATGTAATCGTAACCCAAATATGTATATATTCTACAAAGGAGGAAGTTTTCATAGTTCTTCCTTCAACCACATGGCATTTTCAACTTCACGTTATGTCCATTTTGATTGGTCGAATGTTTTTCACATAGTAAAGTGTCTATTTCACAATAATTCCGAATATTAATTAATTATGTTCGACAGGTCTCTTTTGCAATACTTTATAAGAACACTAAATGCGTTCGACAGGTCTATTCCACAATACATTAGAATACTATTTGCATTTGGTTGGTCTCTTCCTCAATACCTAAGAACACCAACTGTATCCGACGAGTCTATTCACAATACTGTAGAAAACTATTATGTTCAGCGGGTCTATTCGATAATTCTTTGAATCACGAACTGTTTTTGGGTTTATTTCTCAAATTAAACTTCATACCACTAACCGTGATTGACGGGTCTATTCCGCAATATATTATAACACTAATTGCGTTTGACGGGTCTATTTGGCACTACATTATAACACTAACTGCGGCCGGCGGTCCTATTCACAATACTTTAGAACACTAATTGCATTTGACAGATCAATTCCGCAGTACTTTAGAACATTAATTGTGTTCGGTGGGTCTTTTTGATAATGCATTAAACGCAAACTTTAGAACACTAAATTCAGTTGGTGGATCTGTCCGCAATACTTAGAACACTAATTAAATATGATCGACGGGTCTACTTCACAATACTTTGGAACACTAACCGTGGCCGACAGATTTATGACACAATACTTTAGTACACTAATTGTGTTCGATAGGTCTATTGCACAGTACATTAGAACACTAAATTTATTCGCAATACTTTAAAACATTAATTGCGTTTGACGGGTCTATTCGATAATGCTTGAACTACATCTGATGAGTATTCCGCAATACTTTAGACCACTAATTGCGGTTGACGGGGATATTCCACAATAGTTTAAAACACTAATTGCGTTTGACAGGCCTACAATACTTTAAAACATTAATTGTGTTCAACGGATCTATTCACTAATACTTTAAAACACGAACTTTAGAACATTAGATGCGGCCAACAGCTCTATCTCGCAATACTTGAGATACGTTTGACGAGTTTATTCGCCAATACTTTAGAACACTAACTGTGACCGACAGGTCTATTTCACAATATTTTAGAACACTAACTATTTTCTACTGGTCTGTTGCATAATACTTTAGAATACTAATTGCGTTCGACGGGTCTATTCACATTACTTTAGAACATTAACCGCATTTGACATGTCTATTTGGCAATACTTGAACTATATTTGACGGGTATTACGCAATACTTTAAAACACTAATCTCGGTTTACGACGCTATTCTATAATACTATAAAACACTAATTGCGTTGGAAACTCGACGGGTTATTATTATTTGTAAATTTACTATTTCCCGTTATTTACTAGTCCTCTTTTAAAGTTACAAGTTACAATCCCTTGCTGCGGATTGGGAAACATATCATCCTGTATCCCTTACTAATCCTCTCATAGGGTTTCCTAAAAAACATTAATTCACAGATTTCCACCTCCAAGTTAATACCGAGACCGTACTCTTTTACGGATTTCAAACTCCAACCCAGGTTTAATAAGTGACCGCAATCGCTCCGCCTCCGTCCTTATTGCTATTGCTGATTCTTTTGGTTGAAACAGATAATCTGGAGTGCTATTGCTGATTCTTTTGGTTGAAACAGATAATCTGGAGTGACTATTAACTTCTCTAGTAAGACCGCACCCTTGGTTATATACAAAATAAATGCAGTGTCTACCTCACGACCAAAGAAATTTACGGATCTCCAAAACCTTCAACTGCGGATGGCTAAATGCTCTATACTTTCTCGTACTTTTAGTCACCTTCACACTCCTTTCAGAAGTAAACTGCAAAAAACATAGTATAAAGTCAATTTCAACAAATTAATTAGAAGAAACTTTGTATAAAGTTGAGGTGATTTAAATGTCAATTAGCATTAGCCAATATCTACGTTCTAAGCATTATTATTTAATAGTCATCGCATGTATGGGAGGGATGGATAACAATCATCGATAATCATATCATACCCCTACAATTTATACAAGAATTCTGATGGAAGAATGATCAATTGACCCAAAATAAAAAAGAAAAGAAAAGTGTTGTCGGTAGATGATCACCTCAAGTGTAAATTTCTGTAAGAGAGGACAGGCCTTTAATAAGGAGGCAAGACGAAACAATTCTTTATCAAAAAGTGGATTTATAATCATCTCCAGTATCTTGAGCTTTCGGAACACCGGGAATGGTAACCCTCTCGCAGGAATCTGAAAAGGAATTAAGACAACAACACATAGAAATTAATGCATGAGTTATCAAGTGAATCAGTACAGAAAAAGGTTTCAAGGCACGAACCTTATCCCAAGACAAACTTGTGAGTTTGAACACTTCAATTTGAGATAAAATGCCTAAAAGTTCCGAAAAGTCATTCTTGACATGAAAGCCATAATCTCCAGCAATGGATAATTGAACCAGCTTAGGGGTGCTTATCAAGGTCCAACTTATCACCGGTCCATCGTATTCAAATGAGATGAGATTTGGTGCATAAATCTCCAAATGATCCATTTCTTCAATACCCCATAATTTTAAAGACTTTAATTTAAGGGAAGGACCAGCTACTTTCAAGTGTACAAGTGATATTGAGCATGTAACTGAAAGAGATTCAAGATCTTGGGAATCACATAATAACTTCTCGAGAGCTTCTCCAGACACTTCAACACCGCGCAAGTTGAGAGAGATTAAAGTGTTGGAGGGAGATAAGCTGGGTAAAGTATATGGTACGTTTCTATAAGTGCTTTTGAATGCTTGAATGTTCAATTGAAACCTCTTTACTCTCTTCTCCATCGCAAATGTAATCCAATTATCAATATTGTCCTTCCGGTTATCATGTAAGTCATATCGTATCATAAATTCCTCAATGGTATGAGCTTGGTGTGAATTCACTACTTGCTCAACTCAATGGAAATACTTAAGCTCTTCTTCTTCTCGCTCTTTTTGGGTGCTGGAAAATCTAATACCAAAATAAAACTCATCACCACGATCGAAGTTAAGAGAAGGTACGTAGGCCCATACATGTCTCCATCTCTTTGATAGCACACTGGTACTCCCGGCCTCTTTCAGTGTTAAAAATGAGAGTACGTGAATGAGGATGTCATTAGGTAAATCACTAATCCGATCATTCTTTAACAAATCTTCTCCGCTACAAGGCTATTTATATAGAAGCAGTAGTTAATTCAGTATGCACTAAAGTAATTCGAGAAATACGAACATAAAAAGGAAACGATTTTAGTAGGAAAAAACATGATAAAGAAACAACTAGTTTATTGAAAAATCAACTCACATTGAGAATCTCAATATGACGTTGTTCGCCGAAAGATAGGTCTCCAATGGACATTATAATTTTTTTCTCGATGACAAGCCAATTAAAACCTACATATCATAATGAATCAATGATCAGTTGAGAAATAAACTCAAAGGAAAAAGGAGGAACAGAGTTGCACGGGTACAGATGGGTTAGGATAAAACAATCTGGATAACAGGTTACCGCTTGTCTTGTTAAAATGATGAGGGGCCTGTCGGTTTGGCTCTGTAATTACTCCCTGTTTTATGGTTTGGAGTTTAGTTTCGATAATGGTTGTACAATCACGAGTATTGAGTATTTCTTATACGGATACGGAGTGTGGAATAAATTTTTTAGCCGATTCAAATAATAATAATAATAATAATAATAATAATAATAATAATAATAATATAATAATAATAATAATAATAATAATGAAGTTGGACCAATGATATTTAGTAACTCTTTTGGTAGAAAGGGAATAATGGAGTAATTTGTGACACATGAACCCCATAGAAGTCCCAAACTATTGGAGGATTTGATTTGAAAGAGGATTTTTTAGACTTATATGTTCAGAGGCGGAGTCAGGATGAAAATTAAGGTGTGGCTAATTATTAACATAATTTTTATTATGATTCGATTGACAATATTTGATTATATTAAAATGTAAAATACAGACAAAATTTATTCTAAATTAGAAAAATAGGCTTAAAAATGACATTAATTTATATTTTACTATGAAAATAACATTTTTTCCAATCAAAACTTTCATATTTCCATGAAAATATGTTGAATTTATGTGCTAAAGTTCAAATTTAAGTGGTTCTATTTGTAAAAAACTAAAAATATGTAACTACTAATAATTCCTTTTGTAAAAATGGGTGTGACGAGACACATGTAGTACATATACTACCTCCGCCCCTTATATGTTTGAAGTTCTCATTAACCTCAAATTATAAGGATAAGGAGTAATCTAACTAGGAGTCTTATGTAGTGGATAAAAACTAATTCAGATCAACTTAAACAAAACATATTTAGAAGCTCAAAATATAGCATAATTTAATTTTATGAGGGTGATGAGAAATCAGATCAAAGAAAACCAAATAGATTGATAGATATGTGATGTTGAATCAAATCAAACCGCTGCTATCAGGGGCGAAGGCACCCTGGGCTCTACCCATCACACCAAATTAAAAATATAAATAAATTGAACCTATGTGTTTATAAATTCTAGCTTTGCCCCTCACACTGCTTGTGATAGATGAATTTGATGAAATAATCATTGGATTAGATCAAAACGAATACAATAACTTTTAAAAAATTGTAATTAGGAACATGATGATACATTGATACTGAATGAAATCAAATTAGTTCTAAATCAGAATACTTTTGCCTGAAAAAATACTACTTACCGGTCACCGCTTGCCAACAAATCCGATCAAATTCAGCTGATTTCTAACCTTCCGCGGCGCTCTCTCTTTTTTTTTTTTTTCTTCTCTCACCTTCGAGTATATATTTTTTATATCCCAATATAGATACTTCTATGGAATGAAAAAGAAAAGAAAAGGAAACTTTATGCTATTTATTTTTTATACCACATACTCTATATAGACCCATACCACATAATCAACGCGTGAATGGACCCAAACAAAACCTGTCTCTACTATATTTCGGACACCAAGTGAAACTAGTCTGACTGACACAAGTACGAATTGAAGTAGGCACCGTTTCCCTTTTCCATATTTGCGTTTGAACTAGTGCGGAGTACTATTTTATTTTGTTTTTGGAAAAAACAAAATCTTTTTTTATTTTCTTCTTGTTTGTAATTCCTAATTTGTAAAACCTAAAAATTCAATCTTTCTACCTCTTAGAGGTTTCTGTTTTTCTTATTACACTCTGTGCTGGTTCAATTCTGTATTACTAACATCTCCCAGCAACAAAATTGGCTCAATTCTGTTGATACTGTGTTTGGTTGAAGATTGGTTTTTTACTTCTTTTTTTTCCCTCGCTCTCAGCTTTCTCCTTTTAACAATATCTTGTTACAATCCATATTCTTGCTTTTTAGCATTCAAGAATATGGATACAAACCAACTATCATGGCCTATCTTGCTTTTAGCTATTTTAATTTGTTGAATTCCTATTTGTACTTATCATGGCCTATTCTTGTGTTGTATAGTAAGTATTTGGATGAACAAACTGTATCAAGACTACTGATCCTATGAACAATCTGTTTCAATTATATTAGTATTATTACTGAGCATAAACAATTGTACATGCTGGTGATGAAGGTCATGGTGCTGGTCTTACCATGCCAAGCCAGAAGGCTAGCTGCTTCTAAGTCACATGGGAAAATTTTAACAGAGATTAAGCCTTGGGGTTCTTTTAAGAGGGAGTTCGATGGCTCGTTGATACTCCCTGTTGGCGGACATGGCGGTGATATTAGATATTACATTACTGGAGTTTCACAGGCTGAGTCGGTTCAGTGCAAAACACGGAGGAAATGTTGATGCTATGGGTACTTTATCTTCTCCGGTGCATAGTGGACTTTCTGCACCGGCAGTGTGTATTCCAGTGCCTCTAGGTTTGTTAACTATAGTGATCAATATATAATATTGTCATTTTACACAGCTTATTCTATAAGGCGGTGTTGTGAATTGTGATGGAGGATAGATATGCTTTCCTTTGATGTCTATGTGGTTCTTATTTACAGTTCAATTCGATCAAATATTGGAATCCATATTCTAAGTCCATATGGTTCTTTCCGAGTATCTTAGGTACTCTTGTGAAACAGAAAAGAGGAAAGCTTCTTGCTGATTTAGCTCGTCTAGGTGAAGGTGATGAAGTTCTAGTTGCAAGGGGTGGGCAAGGACGGGTAAGGATCAATTTTTTCTGTTTTGTATCCCTTACTAACCCTCTCATAGGGTTTCCTAAAAAACGTTAATTCACAGATTTTCACCTCCAACACAGGTTAATACTGAGACCGTACTCTTTTACGTATTTCAAACTCCAACCCAGGTTTAATAAGTGACAGCAATCGCTCCGCCTCCGTCCTTATTGCTATTGCTGATTCTTTTGGTTGAAACAGACAATCTGGAGGGATCTTATGTTTTGTGCACGTACTATCATGATTAAGTAAAATTCCTGTTTTATAACCCTGTCCTCCGTGGAAGGAAGACATATATAAACTCGAGAAGATGCAAGGTATGTTGGAGAGACATGTGAATTTGGCATGGACGATTTAGATTGTTTTGTAAGGACTGGTGTTCTGAAGCATGAAGAGCACAAGGACTAGTTTGCACACGTAGAAGAATTAAAGGGTGGTCGTGTGTTTTGACTAAAGAACTAAAGTTGCTATTACACTTGTGAAATTGTGTTAAACACACTTTTATTTATAATGTATTAGGCTTCAGTTGTAATGTACATGGTGCATAATATGTAGTCCTTACATGTTTTGCTCTAGTTTATGTTAATGTTTTGCCTAGTTTGTAATCAACTCATTGTAGTGCTAATGTGTATATTACCCTGATTTTGTTCAGTCTGTTGTAATGTTCTCTGAATCCTGAAACATTGATCGATCCAGATCCAGCATGTATTTCAGTTCTCAAGTTGAGCAGCATTTGCATTCTGAACTTTCTTTCCTGTTTTTAATCTTCATGCACTGGACTGCTGGTAATAATGAAATAGTCTTAAATCATTTAATTAGTTTTCGATACCTAACATTACATGAGGGAGGGCGTTGAGTAAAATGGTGAAAGAATGTAGGATCGATATAACTTCATTTAGATACAAATTACTCAGCCAGTCGGTCTAAAATTGACTACGGTGCTCAGTGAACACCTAGGTCATCCTCTACAGGTATTCGACAGTAACCTGCATGCTACAAGAAAACAGTCAAGTAATTCAACAGTGAGCAAAAACAAGGGTCAACATGGACTAGTAACTTCTTAAAGAGCTCCTCTTTCTCATGCATTTCAAGAAATCTCACAAACAGCTTACTTGCAACATAATAATACGTAGACTGACACGAAATGTACACATAACAAGTAAATGACATCACAGACACACAAAATCAAAAATGCTGTAACGGTACGGTAATTTTGAAAATAATATTTAAATCGGAAAATTGAACGGTCTTTTTAAAATAACGGTAAGTAAAGGTTTTGGCTCTCAAACGAGCTTACAATTCAAGAGAAATAAATGCGGAAGCTAAAAGACGATGAAGTTCAATGGAAAATAAAAAGTGAAGACAAAGTTTCTTCTTATTTGAAAACAACCCCAAACCAAAACTCCCCCACACTCTCGAGTCGTCAGACGCCTACTAGAGCTCAATGGAAGTCGAAACTACAAGGAAGTATTTTGAAAAGAGTGGTGAGATAAAGGATCTCATTGGTGCTCATGCAATGTTGGTTTCATGCAATTTTGTAGAAGATCTTTCAGTTTAAAGACATGCAAATTACAGGCGGTAAATTCAGATAACAATCAGTTCAGTAAACAAGCAAATCAATCGGTTAAGATATCAGAAAATAGTAAGTCAGTTGTTTTGAAAACAGTACAGTAACAGTTGGTGCAACCCGCCTTATTGCTCCTACTCCCAATAGCCCTTATCACCCCGTCTAGAAGGAATTCAATTCTAGCCAGTACAGTGTCCTGCGTACGTTCAAGAAAAGTCCTACGACCCAAATAGACCTCAGCTTCTTCTGCCTCGCGTCTTAAGGGATAAGACTAGGTGACTCATAAATAAACCTGATAGTCAACACTACCCAAGCCTACCTACTTATCAACCTAATCGACCGGTCAACAGTTAACATTAAAACAGTGCTCGGAAACCGAGAAAGGTATTAGAAAACAATGGTCAGTTAAGAAGGCAGTAGTCAGTTGAAGAGTCAGTGAGGCAGCAAACAATATCATATAATAGTACAACGCAATAATCAATGCAGGAAGTTCGGTGAATTAAGACAATCATGCATAACATTTCAGACGTGCGATTAAACTTATGAAAGTAACATGCGTGTAGGCATACATATGAAATCGGAACAAACAATAAGTACAGTAATATAGTAGGCAATTAACACATAACTTCCTTGTAGTTTTAGAAAACAGACAGTAACACTCACCTTAAATAGTGCGAGCAAGAACCACGGAAAGAACAACAAATTACGGGATAACGGACGGATCACCTATATAGAAAACGACTAGTTACTAACTAGAAGTTGAAACGGAAGTCTAAACAGTAATAAAAATAACAATCAAACAAAAAGCATCAAAGGTGGGGCTCGAACTCAGAACCTTAAGGTTGAACTAGCTAGCACTAAACCACCTAGGATAGTAAGAAATTCAATTGAAATGCTGTGAAAATAATTTAATAACTGGTTAACTTCTAGAAAATACATTTAAATTTCAGAAGTAATTTTAGAAATTGCAAACAAGTCCTCAGAGTTTCAGAAATCTCAAAACAGCCCTCTCAGTAGTTTTAGAAATTCAAAACGAGTCCCAACAGAATCTAAAATTACAAAAAAAAACCTAGATTACTAATTGCAGTTTAGTCCTTTAAATGACAACATCACACAAAGCAATCCTCTAAGTCAGGGTTTAAGTCAAAACAGTAACTCAGGGGTCGCTATATAATTTTAGAAAAACTAGGTCAACAGTCAACCAGTAACCAAAGTCAAACGGTCATCCAAGTCCAGAAAATACGAAAGGGTAAAACGGTCAATTCGAAAATGTAGTCAACTATCAATCCTAAATTCAATTCAATCTGCAAGGGTATTCATAAATCCATTCAGGGGTAAAATGGTCAATTCCAGAATCTCACAAGGGTAAAACAGTCCTCAATTCAGTTCGATACGGAAGGGCAATAGTCAATAGTCAATCGTTCAAGGGTAAAAAGGTCCAAGCATATCCAGGGGTAAAATCGTAAATTCAATCCAAGGCTAAGGTTCAGTTTCCGGGATAGAGGCGTTCAGGGGCAAAAAGGTCACAAAAAATATAGAAAAAAAGGACAGAGCATTTCGGCATTACCTTGAACAGAATCGGGATGGATCGAACTGCGAATTAACACAAGAACTATAATTAAAACAATATTCAAAAGAGATTCGAATCAAAATACGAAAAGAAGATGAAGAGATGAAGAAGATAGGGGAAGGACGAAGAGAAACAGGGGAAGTTAGAGTCTTACCGGAGCAGATCGGGACAGAGAACACGAACGGATCGGATCAGATCTCGAAACGGAGCCGAAGATGACGAATGAAACAGGGCGCGACCGGAGAGAAATAGAAACGGAACGAAACCGGAGCAGGACGGAGGCTGGCGGCGGCAGAACAGCGGCGACGGAGAGAAGCCCGAGCAGAGATGGCGACGGTGTGGTGGTGGCAGAGGCAGAAAGCTGCGGGGTGGCTCGTGGTGGTGATGACGACGAATCTGGTGGTGGATGGTGGTGACGGGACAGAGAGGTGGTACGGTGGTGGTCGTTTGGTGGAGGAGATGGGTGGTCGAGGTGATGATGATGGTGGCGTGGAGAGGCTGCCAAAAGGAAGAAGGAAAGAAGAAATGAAAATAGGAATGATGTTTGGAGGGTTCATCTAGGTTTAGGGTTTGAAAAGGTGGATCAGGCCTTGAGAGATGGGCCAACCGAGAAGGGCCAAGTAGGGGTTAAATCAGGCTTAACAAGTCCATTAGGTGATTTCGAAATTTCAGTCCAATAACCAATCAAATAGGCTTTCGAACTTGATTTTTCGGACTTTTGGACGTAGAAATTAATCGGATAGTTAAAAGTAATAAACTTAATTATTACTTAGAAAATTAATTAAATAAATAACTAAGAAAAAAACGGGATGTTACAAATGCAGACACACACACATACCACATGCAGACTACAGGTGTTGACTGTGGTGTTAAGTCAACGCCCGGGACAACCCTATTTTTCAGACAGTGCAGAGACCAAGAGACCTCCTAAGACTTAGAAATCTCTCAGTATCTAAAGGCTTTGTGAACAGATCAACAAGTTGGTTGTTTCTATATGTTCAATGTCCAAAGTATGAGTCTCAACAAGTTCTCTCAGAAAATGGTGCCTCATATCTATGTGCTTAGACCTAGCATGATGTATAGGGTTATGAGACAAATGAATAGCACTCAAATTATCACATAAAAGTAACACTGAATCACACTTCAGACCATAATCTTCTAACATAGACTTTAACCACAAAAGTTGAGTAGCCCACTACCAGTTGCAACATATTCTTCTTCAGCCGTTGACAAAGAAACACAGTTTTGCTTTTTGCTAAACTAAGAAACTAAGTTAATTCCTAGATAGAAACATCCTCCACTAATAGACTTCCTATCATCTAAATCACCAGCCCAATCAGAATCAGAAAAACCACAAAGATTTAAAGTAGTATATCTAGTATACCATATACCAAGTTTAATTGTTCCAGAAACATACCTGAGGATTCTCTTGACAGCATTCAAGTGGGTGATTTTGGGATCAGATTGATACCTAGCACACACACATACTGCATACATAATGTCTGGTCTTGAGGTTGAAAGATATAGGAGGCTACCAATCATGGATCTGTAGAGGGTTGGGTCAACACTCTCCTCAACCCGATCTCTACTGGTCTTTGCAGTCGAACTGTTTGGAATTTTCAATAGTTTTGCACTTTCTAAGGGGTGTCCTGCATAAACAACAACACTCTGGAAACAATGGATGTTAGAAAAATCAAATTTAAATATCTTCTCTGGTGTTGAGGTAGGGGTTGTGCAGCATCGCTGGTCAACACCATCACCAAAATCATCAACATCTCCTATGGAGATAAACAGAGCAGTTGCATCCTTTGTTTCTGTTCTTATTTTCTCTTCTTCTGGATCTATACCTTCAATGCTAGATAAGAAACAAAAATTGACTCGCTCCCGCAAGTTGTTAGCATAATCAATAGCATAAGGTTTAGAAAAAATATTCCGAAGATAAAAATTTAGGACAAACTTCTTTTGAAAAATATTTCTTCTTTCCAATAATATAAAATAAACCATCTTGAAGTCTTCCTTATTTGGCGTGATCCATCTTATATACCTAATACAATTACCTATAAATAGATAACCTGCTCCGATACCAATTGAAAGAATGTAAGGGTCGTCGAGCTTGAATTTAGGTACAGATTATCATGCGGGTCGGTCCAAGATTGACTACGGAGTTCAGTGAACACCTAGGTCAACCTCTACACGTATTCGACAATAACCTGCAGATTAGTAATCAAACACATATAATATATCAAAGATAAAAGCACAACGATAAATAAAGAAGAACCTGTGTTTGAAAATATTCAAGCATCTGTTTGATATCTTGCTTGATGCCCAGTCAAGGCAGAAAATAACCACTAAGAAGAATATGTTCGTACAACGCTGTATACTCCCTATTCTACTTAGTTGAAACAACACTAGTCACCTATGAGATGATATAGAATACTCTTCTATCTATTCTACCTTCAATACGTTGTTAGAGAAGTTTAGAATATAAACTAGTGTAAAAGACACAACAATAAATTAAACGTAAATCTATGAACTCTAAGAAACTCGAATGCTCTAGCTCTTGTGTCGTGAGTTTCTCTTCAATGACGATGCTCTGCTTATATAGTGGTAGATAGTCTTGGTCGAATACTATCATGAAACATGTAAGAATGAATCTGGACGTGTAATCATCAGTCTTCACTTAAGAATCAAACTTCTTCTTCAAGAACTCCTTTTCCTATCAAGACTTGATTTCTTTTTTGATTTCTTCTTTGAATAAGTCTCTTCCTTCTTGTAATCTGACAATTTTCACGTTCAAATAAACTTCTGCACAAGTAAACAACTACAGTTGTGGAACAGTTAGTGTTAGAATAGGTAAAACAAAATAAGTCGGCAAAGTGCTCTGTTTCCAGTAACAAGGGCTTGAGTGAACCCATAGGTGAATAACTATGTCAACACCCTTGAAACAGTGACACTTACAAATGGCAAACTGAATTAGTCGTCTTCAAACCGCCCTGGTTAGTGGTTGTGAGCAAGGGTCCCATATTTTTCCTGAACCTAAGTTGCATAAGAAACTCTGTGCGTAAACACAGTGTTTGTGTGTGACTGTTTGATTGCATTGCGATAACACTAGTTTTTTGTATCTTTCTCCTCAGAGACCGAAGATAATTTGGAATTGCAGAGGCTGCACAAGAAGCGGACTGTGGCAACCCTGGAGGACCTTGATGGCCTCAATTGCCCTATCTGTTGTGGACCTCTCACAACTCCAGTCGATCAGGTCCATTAATTCCTGCCCTCTCATTTCTTCATGACCATTGCTAATTTTTTGATAAAACTTGGTGGTATAGTAAACTACTCGGTCTATAGTAAGATCACAGGTGTGGTATGAATCTAGCAAGTTATCTATCTGTATACGGATTCCAGCATGATATGATAAAACTGAAACCATGGACTCACACACATCAACAACTTAATTATATCAACACAAACTATCAAAACTCCACAGCAAACAACAGTCCCACTACATCAACAACAGACCTCCACCATTTCAACAACCAGCAATGCTAGAATTCACATGAAGTGATGAAACTAGAAGCTAGTAAATACAATAATCTATAGATGCAATACTGGTTTACACATGGAGGAGAAAATCAAAACACATCCATAGATTCATGGTGAAATTCGAGCATAAAAACCATGGTAAAAACATCCACTCAATTAATCAAAGTGAAATTCGACCATTAAAACGATGGATCGAAGATTTTTACCTCGAATTCATGGTGGATGATAGGGTATTCACCGTATTCTCCATGGCAGCGTCGGTGGAGAAAGGCGGCGGTGATGGAGGAGAAGCCGAGGTGACGGAGGAGAAGCGGTCTAAGCGGAGGCGAGCTCGAGGAGTTTGGAAGCGGAGCTGCGGAGGAGAAGGTTTACTGGGTTTTATGCGGCTTATGATTTTGAAGAGAAAGGGGAGTCGAGTCAATCTGTGGATCTCCTAAAATAACGATTCAATTTTTTGATCAAAACTAGTTTTAATTTGATTTTATTTTCTAAATGAATCCAATGGATTTTGAGCTGGATCTGATTAAAGTCACAGTTTTATGGTTTTAAAGTGGATCCGATCCATTGGATCTGAGTCGGTTCTGGGTCGAACTTTTGGATCTGAGTCACAACTGCCAGGCCTACCATGGAGTGTTTTTTGTAATGGTGCATTTCATTGGTTGCACGACGCATACAGCATCAGAAGTTAAGTTCATAATCAGTCTGAAAAAACTAGGTGGAACTCACACCAAAATTGTTAGATCATTCGCCAGACGACAATTGCCTAATAATTAAAGAGTTTCGCTGCATATCAGCCAAAATAATGAAGTTGAGTTGATGTGGAGTTGTGAACAGTCAGCCCGATTTAAGTCCGTCTTTCATGATTCAAAAGCTATTACGTACATCCTTGCATGATTCAAAAGCTCGGTGAAACGGATTGAAAAATCTGGAATATTCTAACCGAAAATTAACAGTCTCCTGAGCACCAGAGTCAAAAGCGAACAAAACAAAAGATTACAACCTCCATACCTACACAAGTCGAAAATCGGCTATAGTAAGAGACTTACAAGCTCAAGCCAGATAGATGCATAAAACTACATTTCAGATCAGCACCTAGACAAAATCAAGTCAGTTTCCGAATGGTGAGTTTGAGTTCGAGCAGATCAGCGCATTCAGAACTATCATCTAAAGGTCCCTCGTAACAAGAAGACAATTTTTCATAGGAGTCTGCCTAACCAATTCTGGGGTGAGTTCTACCAGGGTTGTCACCATGGCTGATTTCTCTCCCACTGTTGCTGTGAGTTCATAAGAGAACGCCATGTCGGATGAACTTGGAGCTATGCAAATGACATTCATTAAATGTCCAAGCGGTTCATGGACAACACGATTAAGGACAAATAGTAAACCTTGGTGTAATTCGTCAAGGAAAACATGTTCAATCTGGGGGTGCATATAGCATTTTATGGGCTTGTTGAAACTGATAAGTTCGAAAAGCTCACCATGTTCATCTACACAGTGATCATACAAGCTCCGAGGCAGAGCAACAAAATCACAGCAAGGACATCTGCAAGGTGAATATTTGCAAATCTTTTCATGGTCCTCAGCATCAAGGCAGCCAACTTTCTCCATGCAGCCATACTTGAAATTCTTACATGAAATTTTTGCAGATTCAATAATCCTTTCTACAGCCCTGTTACGAGTGAAGCCAATTGGCAAAGAGCAACTCGGGCACTTATTACGAACCATGCCGCAACACTCACCACAAGCTAAATGCCCGTTGTCACACTAGATCGATTGACATATGCAAAGAATAAATAAGTAATAGTCCAAAAAAAAAGTAATAGTCCAATTTTGTAGTTATATATCTACTCAACTCTGTGATAGTATTAGGTTCAAAATACAATTAATCCAACAGTATTGATTTGTTGATATAAGAGTAATTTGAAAACTTAGGCCTAGTAGCAATTCAGACATAAATTTGAAGAATTTGCACACACAATTAATCAAGCAAGGGTGGATAATTCATCACACAGCAAAGTTTCTACGCATCAGAAGAAGAGACTTAATAACAAAAGGATAGATGATTTTGACATGCATGTATGAGATTCCTATAATTAATGTAAGTAAATGTTCACAAGCAGTCCTACTATATACTAAAACCCTGAAGCAGATACTAAGAGACAAGTAGTGAGTATATAAACCTGATAAACTTCAGACCGAAAAAGTTCAAGACAAACTGGGCAATCGAACAAATCAATGTCCTCCAGGATCATCTCTTTCTTTTCTTCCAATTCACCCTTGAAGTTGTCGGAGTTTTGATTATCCACTAAAGGCTCTTCTTCATCCTTCTCTTCTGGGGTGCAGGTGGTTTTCTTGGGTGGTAGTTCAGTGCGGGTTGAGGTAATCGGAGCCGCATCTTTAGCCACAAAAACCTTCGCCTTTTTAAATTCCCTTTTTCTGCATCACATGCATCACCAAATGGTGTGTAACATCAGTTTTGAGAAACACACACCACACATATATAGATAAAAACAATTATTAATTAAAAGTGATGAATCAAATATACCTGGAAGTTTCAGGCAGATCAGAGGGTTGTTTGCGATTGTAAGTTTTACTAGAGGTAACTTTTGGTTCTGGTGAGATCCCATCTTTCACGATAGGCTGAGTGGGTTGTCGCGGGGGTTTCTTGGTCGGAGCCATTTTTATCCAACTGAATTTTGATGATCAGTAGTAAGTACTCACTCTCTGTTCATTGACTTGTGTAAATATTAAGAAGAAACAATCAGAAGTCTAATAATCTTGGCACTTCTTAATTTGTTTTTTATCTTGGACTTCTCACATGTGTAAAACAGCTGGCTCATTTTTCTGGTCACCAATTCAACTACTCATTTCTCCCGCTAATTTATTTACGTATTCATTTTTGTGCCGTTTCAATCAATTCTTTAGGTTTCTATTTTTGGAAAGTACCTCACATACCATTTATATTACTTTAATCATTGTTCCCATATTCACATTTTAATTTAATACTTTTCCCCACGACTACCATTTAAATATTCACCCACATTCAATTCTATATTAATAAATCACTATCAAACAAAACCTATCATTAAAAACCGTGCAAAAAGCAAACGTAGACTTATCACCGGGACGGAGGGAGTACTTAAATTGAAGGCTTTTCTCGGATTTCGTTTTGGGAAAAAAACATTTAAGAGAGCTATGCCGTTTGGGTTCCAAGCATTGTGTGTTTTTGTGGTGGGTTTGAAGTAAGATTTTTTATTTTGGGTGAAATTTGAATGTTTTTTTCTTTTTTGAAAGTTTACATTTTGGATTAAGTTTAAAAATTTGTATTTGATATTGGATTTTTTATTGTAATAGGTTTTTTAGTATATAGATGAGGAAATGCCTATAGATGATGTAAAGATGAGAGATAAAACTACAGTATATTATTAAATACAATTAGTATATTATTACAATAAAAAAAGTAAAATCGCCATACACTATTTACGGAAATTGTTGAACTACCGTCACTGCTCAAGATACGGTCAAGTAAAGTCCGTTCTTATAAAATGGGTCATCTTTGAGGAAAAATTTGTAGGAGAGTCCGTCCTCGGGACAAAAACTGGATGGAAATCGTCAACCCATGACCCAGTCCTGACAAAGTGTCCTTTTATTTCTAACAGGTTTAGCATACAACAAGTTGCTATGGTCGGATCTTTGGAAATTTCTCGCTCCAGGTCCCCTAAATGATCGCGCTCAATGATAAACGATTTCATTTCCAAGTAAATAGTAGTGTCATCAACATCACTAGAGTCCTAATATATTATAGAAATGTAAATAATCCTTAGAGTAATATTGAACGGCATATGATTTGTGAAGATAAAATAAGACAAAGAATAGGAATAAGAAAAGAATGAAGTGAAATAATGAAGAACTACAGATAGATCAGTAGATAGATATGGAAAGGTTTGTTATATTGCATATTTACTTATTTATTTTGCATAAAAGCATTTTGTTTAAATATATGTGAAGTTAAAAATGTATAAAAGTATTCTAAATATATATCTATATATATAAAAGTGAGGGGTTATGTTTAAAATAATATGGATATGGATGAGATTGGAGTAATTTTTAAAGTTTGGACGTATAAAGAAAAATGTACTGGAATTAATTGAAGTGTAAACTATCCCAAAACACAAAGTTCCAATCAAACACCGCCATAGAATGAAATGAGATCGTGTACTATTCATTCATGAAAAAGAAAAAAGTAAAAGTTGTAGTTTGTGCTGAGAGAGAGTTGCAATTAATGTTTGATTTGATGAGAGTCTCTCGGGCCACGAGAAAGCCTGAATTCTGATATAGATGGAAAGGTTGAAGGGTTTCTGTAGCTTATGAGATGGTTAAACTAGTATATTAGACTACCCGCATCAGTGGTTTAAGGCTAAGGCCAGTTTAAGTCCTTAAACTGGTCTTAGCCGTGTTTAAGCAGTTTTCGTCTGCATCAGTGACTGCTTAAACGCGGCTAAGTCCAGTTTAAGGCCCGCCACGTCATTTTTTTTTATTTATTTTTTTTTTTTTTTTGTTAAGGTAAAGAAAAAGGAAGATTGTTTGTAAAGAATTTCATACGAATTTGAAACACACAATATTACAACAAGTTTTGCTTAATTGAAAACAAACAACTGAAACAATTGAAAATGCAAACAACATTCTAATGGAAACTAAGGCCTCATCTTCCAAATGTGTTCAATCAAGTCATGTTTGAGTGCGTCATGCTGGATGTAACTCTCCATCATCCTCTGATTCTTCCTGTAATCAACAAAATCATTCAGAACAGATGGACGTGTTGTGATTGTCACGTCCCTAAGGATGTCTGCATTGTACTGCAAGTTGCCTTCGGCGCATTCCTTAAGCCAGTCTTCGATTGCTTGGTCGTAGTTTAAGTAATTGTCACGCTCATCCTCGACTATCATGTTGTGAAGTACGATGCAACAATTCATTATCTGTTGGAGTTGTAGCCTGCTATGTGGAAGGGTCGGATGCTTGATAATATGAAACCGAGCTTGTATAACTCCAAAAGCACGTTCCACATCTTTCCGGCAAGATTCTTGGCGCGTGCTGAACTTCTGTAGTTTGTGAGTCGTAGGATTGGGAACGGCAGGTACGAATGTTGCCCAATTTGGGTAGATGCCATCGACTAGGTAGTAAGGCATGTTATACTCACGACCATTGATATGAAAGTGCACGTCAGGTGACACACCGTTGAGGAGATCGTCGAACAAATGTGATCGTTCGAGCACCGTCTTATCATTGAATTTTCCAGAAAGTCCAAAGAATGAATGCCAGATCCAAGTATCTTGGGATGCAACAGCTTCGAGAATGAGAGTGGGCTTTCCGCTCCTGCCTTGAAATTGACCGGCCCACGCCTTTGGACAATTCTTCCACTCCCAGTGCATACAATCGACACTTCCAATCATCCCGGGGAAGCCTCTACTCGCGTTGATTGCAAGAAGCCTTCTCAAATCATTTTCAGTAGGCTTCCGCATGTACTCCGGGCCAAAGCGTTGTACGACTGCGATACAGAATCGATTAAGACATTTAATAGTCGTGCTTTCACCCATTTTGCAATACTCATCAACCCCGTCTGCGCAAAGCCTATCATTTTCATGACTGCGGTAAACTTTTGGTAAGGGGTTAAACTCGGTGTACCAGCCGCATTGACGCTGTTGTGGAAGTAGGTGTCCGTCTCCATCACACCGGCCATCACTCTGTCGAACAATTCCCTCCTCATTCGGAACCTCCGTCTGAATTGGTTTGCGTAGGTAGCTCTTGGAGCAAAGTAGTCATCGTACAATTGCACTCCCCGTTGCACTCTACTCCTATCAATGTACGCACGTTTCTTCTTTTCTTTTTGTGGCTTCTTTGATCGTTCTTCATACTGCATGGATTGTTCTATCATGCTTGGCAAATTTTGGATGAACTGCTTTTCCATTACTTTGTAGTTCGAGGACGAACCACCATCATTGAATTGTTGGTTGAATTGAGGGTAGAATTCCGGGTAGATTTCTGCAGTAAAGTTCTGGAGGAAGTTATCGGTGGATGATGATGATGATGAAGATGATGAAGATGATGAAGACATGATTATCTTTCGAGAGTGGAAGTGGTTGTGGATGCAATTGGATTGTGTTGGTTGGTGTGTCTGATTGTAAGTTCTGAGATGCTATTAAATAGAGAAAGTCAGCTGGCAAATTCAAATTCAAATTAAAGATAAGATTCCCGACAAATTCAAATTCAAATTAAAGATGAGATTCCCGACAAATTCAAATTCAAATTCAAATTAAAGATCAGATTCCCGACAAATTCAAATTCAAATTAAAGATAAGATTCCCGACAAATTCAAATTCAAATTAAAGATAAGATTCCTGACAAATTCATTTCAAATTCAAATTTCAAATTTCAAACAACACACTGATTTTATTACAACGGACATCGATCTCTCACGGAAAGGAAATACAAGCACACCACACTTGGACATAAAATTAAAATACGAACAAATCACACATGCGTTAAAGTAAAATAAAAGCAGACCACCATTTCTGCCTACTCATCGGGAAACAACTCCATCTTAAGACTGTCGAACACTAGCTGCTCATCAGGCATCAAATCACGGACAACCTTTTTTGCTAGATATTTGGTATACATCTTCAACTTCTTGAAACGTAGTTCTTCATCTTGTCTCTTTTGTTGTTTCTCGGATATCTCCTGGAAATAGAGAAACTTCTGTTGGTCAAGCTCAATTGAAGCCGGATAACTCATGGTGAACCGCGACACTTCTTCACTTATCGGACTTGAGCTAGAATTTCCATTTCTAGCCAACCTCTTGGCCACATCACGTCCCATGGGACGTTTCTCCGGGGAGGTCACGACAAATGAACGTTTGCTCCCACCACTACTACCAGCACCCGCAGATGCCATTGGCTCGTCTTCTCCCTCGTCACCACCACCACCGGCCTCTCCCTCCCGAGGCCTGTTCACATAATCATCCCAGCGTAAGTATTCCGCATGCTCCGGATACTTCTTCACGACATTCCATTGCTCCATAAGTGTGAAGGCCTCATTTTTCTTTGCTCTGTAGAGATCCTGGGCGTACGAAATTATTTGTTCATCGGTGTAGTTACCACTACGTTGACCAAGGAACTTGTGTGCTTTTTCATGGCAGATAACCCACACAGATATGTGGTTTTTAAGTAACTGCAATCTCCCCCGGAGTGAGTCCTTGGTGCGCACATTCATATCAGGAATCATCCCATCACTACAGGCGTTTTCGTATCTTTCGGACACCTTTCTGAAGATCGACTTGAGGTCTTGGTTCGTGCCGGTGATTGGGCACTGGCAAACCTCCGCGTAAGCAGTCAGAATGACCCCGTCCTCATGAATGTTGAAGCTGTGTCTCTTAGAACCACCACCACCAACTTTTTTAGCGGCTTTCTCTTTTCCTTTGCCACGACCACATGTTCTTTCCTCGGCCACGGGCGGCTCCGGCTGGGTCTCACGAACAATCTCAGGGTACTGTTGAGAATCATAGAACATGGGTGTTTGTGAGGGTGGACTGTTGAAATAAGGAACATACGGAGTTTCAGATGGGTTTTGGAAAAGAGCTCGGTTAGGTGGGGGGAGGGGGTTGGACGAAACATGTCATTCATGATAGAATCGTATCGTTCAGGATCGCTGTTTTTCAAGTAATTAAGATATTGTTGTTGCTCGGGAGTCATTTTGGTGGATGGGAAAAATGGAAAGGAAAAGAGTTGAGAGAGTGTTTTGAGTTTAATTAAGAAGGGAAAAATGAGTTGGAGAAATTGTGAGCAAACATATCCAAGAGTGGTGTCTATTTATAGATCTCGAAAAGTTCTATCCGTTGGTAATTTTTATTTATTTTTTGCATTTTTATTTTAAAAGTTATGACCGTTTGAAATTTAAATGGAAAAGTAAAAAAAAAGAATTAAAAAAAAAAAAACTAAATGGGTGGAGTCCACCAAAAAGTGGACTCCACACCACATTGCTGCTCAGCGTTTATCATAAACGAAACGCTGAGCAGCAATAAACGCGGCCCAAGCCGCGTTTTCAGTCCCCTTAAGCGCGCTTAAGGGGACTGATGTGGGAGGTATTACAACATCAATACACATATATATATGAATCTCATATCTCATATGTATGGGGTTCACTATCATATGTATCATATGTATATATGTATCATATGTATTGATGGTGTAATATACTGAAATAAATAAAGGGGTTGAAGTGATGAATAGTTGGATACCATTTCTACAATACTTCTTCTATACTCCTCCACTCCACCAGTAGTACTAATTATTGCTCCATTGCACTGGTCGTGTCCTTGTGAGTTGTGACTTGTGAGTCTGCAGTATTTTTTTTCTTTCTTTAAATGAAAGACAATTCGTCCGTCATGTGATAATAATTTAAGTATAACATTTTATTTTATTAATTTTTCGAATTTTAAATTAATTATAAATCATAGTAATTAAAAAAAAAAAAAATTCATAATATAAAATTTTAATTTATTTTTATCGTATCATTTAAAAATAATTTGAGGTCAAATTGACTATCGAAAAAATTAACAAAATAAATTATTAAACTTAAATCGGAACGGACGAATTGAATACTATTCAGATGGAAAAATTTGCAAAATTATCCTTTTCTTAACTTGTAACGTTCATTAATCATATAAAAGTTGCATTAGCGGGAGAATTTTGTCCGACTAATTGCAAAAGTTACCAATTAATTTGGATATTCATTCGAAATGTAAAAGTTACTCATATACTTATGTTGGGTAGTATGTAGTATCAATATGGGAATCTGAAAATAGAAAGAAATAGAACTGCAGAGCCGAGCGTAGCACTCTGTCCTTAAGACCTTATTCGTCCTGCACTTAGTACTTACAGAATCCGACGAATAGTCTCCCAAGATACAACTGCAGGTGAGATCGTATGACAAGTACTGGAATATATGAACTGTGGTGGACTACTACAATATGAGAAGCTTTGCTTTTCTGGGATATAGAGAAAAAGGAGAGAGAAGATCGAATTGTGTGATTCTGCAACACTGGAAGGTTTCATTTATAATAGGCCAAGTGGTGTGACGAACAACATCAAATAGATGAAAGAACGCAAAGGTTCGTTTGAAAAGACACAACGATTTGCTCAGAAGGCTTGGAACGAAAAAACACAATTTTTCGTTCAAGCTTCAGTTTGTTCGCTTCAGAACACTTCGCTCAAGCAGTGCAAACATCTGTAGCGAAATGGACAGGACCGGACCGTCCCGTTGGGCTTCTTCTAATTGGATCCAAATGCAAAATTAGTATTTGGCCCAAAAAGATAATATCAACCACTAGCCTAAGCCCAAGCCAAGGCCCATGACCCGCAAACCCGAGGCCCGGAGCCAGGCGGGTGCGTTTGGTTGAACCGAGGAGCCATCTAGCTCTTCCCCCTTCCAAAATCATGGGTACCCCCGAGGGTTCGTTTGAAAAGACACAACGATTTGCTCAGAAGGCTTGGAATGAAAAAACACAGTTTTTCGTTCAAGCTTCATGTTTGTTCGCTTCAGAACATTTCGCTCAAGCAGTGCAAACATCTGTAGCGAAATGGACCGGACAGGACCGGACCGTTGGACTTCTTCTAATTGGATCCAAATGCAAAATTAGTATTTGGCCCAAAAAGATAATATCAACCACTAGCCTAAGCCCAAGCCAAGGCCCATGACCCGCAAACACGAGGCCCAGAGCCTGGCGGGTGCGTTTGGTTGAACCGAGGAGCCATCTAGCTCTTCCCCCTTCCAAAACCATGGGTACCCCCAAGGGGTCCAACCCCTAGTCTAAACCATGGCTTATTAAATAGTTTGCTCCTTCTCAATTTTATTTATGTGGGACATCTCCCAACACCAACCTTTGGTATTTCATACCATGTATCAACCAACACACTTTGAGTTTCAGTTACTCTTTCACTACAAAAGGAATTTTAGTAATTCTTTCTCAAGTGTCTTCTACTACTATAGTAGATTTATGCACGTTCGAGAAACCTCCGTTTCCAATGTGTGGGGCCCCGATTGAGATTACAAAGTCATGGAAAAACAACACTTGATTTTAGCTAAAATTCCAACAACTTATAATTTTGAATTCTGATTAAAAGAAGAAAAAGAAGACTTGTATCGCGTTGAGAATTGAGATCGTTGAGATCGACACGAAGCATATTCTCTGCCAACACTTCACTCCATCAGCTAAAACCTTGATGTCTTAAATATTGCGAGTCCATCTGCATACATAATTTTGTAAAATGGATTTGCAGTGCCAAATTAATCCCCCAACTCAAATCCCTCCCCCATCTCAAGGAAATTACACTAGGCACTAGTATTTATGATATTTCAATTTTTTTTTAGATAATATTGACGATTTTTCAGCTTTTTCATACAGAATTTCTGAGAGTCATACATATATAATTTGATCCCTGTTAAAAATATGGATGATGGGGTGCACTTGTGGATTTAGATGTATTTCAAGAAATGAGATCGGGGTATTTTACGAGAGCGTTAGCACGGTCACTAAACGTCTCCCGGAATTCCTGCTATCTAGTACATTTGGATATTCTGAATTTGTAGGAACCGAATACAATCTCAATACATCCCACATATTTATAGCAGTAGCTAAGTCGGTTAAGCTAGCTCTTGATCAAAATATCCAGCAGCTATTGTTGACTCTATAAGGCTGCTGGTTAGTATTTCCACCGCCAATGTTGAATTCTCTTACATGCTACTAGAAGTCTCCTGATCTTGTTCTTTCCAGATTTGTCCAGGTCCTTTTAGTTTCTTGCAAATTACTTTTTCCAACAATCCCATCTCCTAATACCGACGATAGAAACACCAAATTCAACATGTTCTGATTTGTAATTTTGACTTTGAATTGTTATCTTGAGGTGTGTTCCATGCATTTCGGTTGTAATTGTTCCTTGGAGCATTTTTTTTTCTCCCGTATTAATAAAAGATTTTTACCGTTTTAAAAAATAATAATTAATCGATTGAATTAACAATCAAGATAGTAAGGAAGAATTCCAAAGCAAGTGTATTCATAAATTCATCAATAATCAAAGTTGTGTTCCAAATGACAAAGAATTAACGTATAAAACATATAAAACATGACTAACAAAACCCTAGTCAAATCCTAGTGAATTTGGACCTTAACTAATTAAAAAACTTCAAAATAAAAGTTCCACGTCAATCGGTAAGAGCATAGATCAAAATGAATGGACATGAGATTAGATCGACTCAGAATTGACGAATGAGCTTCCATCTAATTTTAAAGTTCTTTCCTGTCCAACAAGTATTGCCTCCTCGATATTGAATGATGAACAAAGATTGTTCATTTGACTAATGTTTGATCCAGGAGGACATGAGGCTCATCTATAGCATGTGGTTCGAGATCTTGCATAGGAGCATTGTCTCTTTCATAAATCATAATTATATAACTACAAGTATATTGATTCGAGGAGTAACTACCCAAAAGTAAAATTTAGAATTAGTACTATGGTTTAAGATCTTTTAGCGTAATATAATCCAAAACCCGTCTTGAGGTTTTAACCTAATTCATCGACCCCAACCTATGGCCCGGCAGTTCACTTTATCAAATTTTTTTTTTAATAATCTTTCGACTCCAGATCTTTTAACAGAAAAGAAGCCCAATTTTATTATTAACACGGGCCTGAGTCTTTTAAATGTCAAAACTCTATTCTTCTTTCTTCCCACAAAATCAGAACGAACACGTTCAGTGTCAGAGCAGTTCATGAAACCTAAGAGAAGCTACTATCGTTTTTCATCCATTTTTCTTTGGCGAGTTCTCCTTAAGAAACTCCTGAGTCCTGATGATTAGTTTAAGAAGATTTCAGTGTTATTTAGATAGTTATGAGAATTTATATTTTGATGATTATTATTCTGCGGATGAACATATTACAATTTTCTTCTCCCTATTGTTTCTTGTTTAGTCATTTTTTAGTCCAATAATAGTTTTGTTGCATGTGGAGAACTTGAATAGGTCTGTTAAGTCATGCAAGTGTGTTGAACTCTGTTCTCCATCTGCTTGATTTTTTTGCTTCAAGCTGAATAATTGAAAATTAGAGAGATTTTAAGCGTGTATACTCGTCTGCTTGCAATTGCATTTGAGATAATAAGAGTACTATTCTGATCTTTTGCAGCTGATCAGAGTGAATCTGAATGGCTGAGGACAATGTGGTAGTAACCCTGGAGGACATCGATGTCCTCGATTGCCCCATTTGCTGTGAACCTCTCTGCACTCCAGTCTATCAGGTTCAATACCTATTTCTTTTTCATGCTTAATTATCTATAGCCGACTCCTACTGTAGTGTTCTAGCTAGATTCGGAACCACAGACCCCCTTATGGCCTGATAAAACCTAAGTTGCATTGCATCTGATAACCTAACTATTTTACATTCTGTGATGATTTATACAAGGTCTTATGAATATAGGCTTTTATGCGCTTGTTGCTTCAATTGCTTTTACTAAGGACTTTCAAATGATACTAAGTGCTGTGTACTTTGTAAGTGTAAAGACTATATGACATTCTTCTCATTTCCATTCTCGAAATGTTCGTCTAGTGTGATCAGGGGCATCTAGTATGTCATTCCTGCCGCAAGAAGATTCGTAATAGCTGTCCTAGTTGCAGGAAGCCAATTGGTTCAGTTCGCTGCAGGGCAACTGAAAGGGTTGTTCAATCTGTTGGTAAAGGGAAGCATGGCCTCAAGAAACCCAAACATGTTCACATCCCACAATGGACTTCACGAAGCAGAATAGGGACCATGAATCAAAAAGAACATGAAGAGGAAATAGTAGAAGACAATGTAGCAACCCTGGAGGATGTTGATGTTCTCCATTGCCCCATCTGCCATGAACATCTCTGTCCTCCGGTCTATCAGGTTTCTTTGTTTCCGCTTGTTGCTTCTCCATAGTAAACTGTTGTTTGATAACCTATCAGTCTATATATTAGATGCCTTAATTATGTTGGCTTGTTGGTTCCTAAAAGATGTACTGTGTGGATTCTGTTATAAAATTTCAGCATCAATCTCCTTCTGTCAATTTGAGTATGCTAGTGGAAAGTTGGTGAATCTACCTAATGTTGATGATGCCTGTGCATTCATGAACTTGTTATATAATTATATGCATTTATTATGAAGCTAAAATACTTGATTCTAGCGTAAAGATTATCTGAATTCTGACATTCTTCATTTATTTTCCCAAATATTCGTCTAGTGTGACCAGGGGCATTTAGCATGTGATTCCTGCTGCAAGAGAATTCGTAATAGCTGTCCAAGTTGCACCAAGCCAATTGGACTTATGCGCTGCATAGCAATTGAAAGGGTTGTCGAATCTGCCAAAATTTCATGTGGTGACGCCAAGCATGGCTGCACCAGAGCAGCTACATTATTCCAATAAACTCGAACATGAAGAATACGAATGCAAATATGCCAAAATTTCCAGTGGTAACGCCAAGCATGGCTGCAAGGAGAAGCTACATTATTCCAAGAAATTCATACATGAAGAATACGAATGCAAATATGCAAATGTTCCTATATCCTGTCCTTGCTGTGATTTCGCTGGTGTGTATCAGTCTCTCTATATTCACTTTGCTAAACAGCATCCATATGCTGCCAAAATCTCTCTTAACGCTGTCAGCAAGCTCTATCTGGATAAGAATCAGACACAGCTTATACTTCAAGAAAGGGATGAGAAAATACTATTCGTCATCAATCGTGTTCATGTTCCTCTAGGAAGTTTTCTCAATGTTATCTGTGTAGCACATACTTCGTCAGGCATGAAGTTCTCCTATGGTCTTACAGTAAAATATTGGTCTTACAGAGTTAAGACTGTCAATATGACCCCAATAGAGGTTACACCAAAAAATTTCGGGCAAAATCCCAAGGAAAATGGTCGTCTCTTTATAGAACCTCCCAACTGTCACGACCTCTGTCTGGATCTCACTATTCAGAAAGTTTGTTGATTTATGTCGAACATGCATGATTAGCTATATCTGCACCTGCACGGAACTGCTATGCGGACAAGGTAGCTTTATTGTATCATGGATAAAATTTTGGAAATCTTTATTTATTTTTGAAGTTGTGTTTTTGGTGGTCTTTACCTTATGGTATTGTATTGTATCATGGATAAGACTTTGAAAATCGTAATATTTTTGGAACTATTGTTGTCAACTTTGGTCTTGTTCCCCCTTCTGGTGGTGATAGACAATCTTGTTTGCTAATGTATATATGCAAGTTTTGGTAGCATGAAATGATCTGATGCACATGAAACTTATACTGCTGCAATTGGATTCATGTGTTTGATTCGAACAGGTCATTGTTGATGTGAACAAACAACAGCGTGGTAAGATGTAGTTACTGATGATCGGTGTTGGATTAACCTCGCAGCTTCATTTGTTTTTAATGAGTCTTTCGTCATTATATCTCTTAAAGCTTGTATGGAGAATATGGGTAATGAAGGGACTATGGCAGTGGAAAATACTGGTATCTGCAGTTCTACCTTTCGAGTGTCTCACCTCATGGATTTTGGGAACAGTGTAAGATTCTTTTAGGATCTTATAATGCGAACTATTTATGTATGATCTTGATTTTCACTGTACAAGACAAATCAGGTTTCAGGAATCAATTGTGATGGAGTTTTTGCCACTGTTATTACAAAGAAAACCTTTTGCCGGTTAAAGGGCAGCATGGAATTCAAGATTAAGATGTTTGATCTGCAGAGAGCACGAGATTGATCTGCATATATGCTCATGCTCCTGCATATATGTCCATATAGAGGGTTTTCAACCGAATACCTTGGTATGGTGACTTTAAACATAGATACTACATGTCGTACATATAGTTCATAACTAAGTCGCGCCTTAAGTGTTTACATTTCTGTTGGTTAAGTAGCCAGCCTGAGATCGTGGCGCGTGTTAAATCGATCAACGGCTAGTGTGCTTAGCCTTTCTTCAAACAGGTGATTTACATATAAATACTTACATGTAAATGCACACCCTCAATTGGGCGGATTATCTGGTTGGATATGAAATACAGTATCTCTCTAGCATAATTCTTAGTTTCAAAAGACAAGACAAAAGACAACACACAAAAATGGGGAGAGAGAGAGAGAAAAAAAAAGGAAAGAAAAAAAAAAAGACAAAAATACCGTACAGCAGCAACGAGAAGCAAGGGAAAAGAAAGAATAGCATACGCCAGAATTTCATACATGGATTGAAAGTTGAAACCAATCACATTGATTACCAGCTTTCAATAATTCTGAAATTACTTTGCATGGATCTCGCAATTCTTCATGATTACATCCTTGCATGATTTAAAAGCTCAGTGAAACCGATTGAAAAACCTTGCATGATTGAACACCCGAAGCGAACAAAATAAAAGAAGATCACAACCTCCATTCCAACAAACAGAAATCAAAACCAACTATTGTACGACATTATAAGTTCAAGCCAGGTAGATACATAAAACTACATTCAGATCAGTATCTTGACAAAATCAAGTCAGTGTCCGAATGGTGAGTTCCAGATCAGTGCATTCCGACCTATCATCACAAAGGTCCATCGTAACAAGAAGACAACTTTTTTTAGGAGTCTGCTTCATATTCAATTCTTGGGGCGGCTCCACCAGGGTTGTCACACTGACTGATTTCTCTCCTGCTGTTGCTTTAAGGTCATAAGAGAACTCCATATCTGATGAACTTTTTGGAGGTATGCAAATGACACTGAATAAATTTCCAAGCGGTTCATGGACGACACGATTAACCACAAACAGTATACCTTCGTCGTATTCTTGAAAGATTTGATATCTGGCTTGCTTGAACATTTTGAATGATGTCGGCGAGTTAAAACTGAAAATGATAATATAGTCGTCCTCATCATGTTTAAGATCAAAGTGTTCATGCAAGCTCTTAGGCAGACAAACGAAGGCACAGCAAGGACATCTACAAGGTGAATACTTGCAAATCTTGTCATGCTCGCCGTCATCATCAAGGAAGCCAACTTTCTCCATGCAGCCATACTGCAAGTTCTTACATGGAATTTTGGCAGATTTAATAATCCTTTCAATCGCTTTGTTACGAACAACCCCGATGGGCAAGGGGCAACTTGGGCATGTTTTATGCTCCAAATTGCTGCAGAATTCACATGCTAAATGTCCATCATCACACTGGATCAACATTCAGAAAAAAAAGAAATGATGTTAGATATTATATGCCTATGAGACTACAACTAAAACCAGCAGAACTGAATTTGGATTTTTAGTACTTCCAGTGTGAAAAACCAACATAATCTTCATACTGATATTTAGACACTCAAAAAGATATTACGAGTCTAAGAAACCAACATAATCTTCATACTGATATTTAGACACTCAAAAAGATATTATGAGTCTAAGACACTCCAACTGAAAACCAACAGATTCATGAAATCTAATAATCAGACAACAATCTGAGAAACAAATCATTTTCCATGGATAAAGTAAAGCCATACCTCAATGTGCAATAATAACATTACAAATAATTAACCAAGAAAGAGTGGTAACTTAAAAAATTACTAAAGTTCTAACACATAAGGGGAGCAAGTAAAAGATTATCCCACCATTAGGTTTACTACTAATTCTAGGGAGTAACAATAAGTTAGAAACATCAAATACATCATGAACACAAAGAATAATCTGAATAATTTATGAATGTAACTAAGTAAGAGGTGTTAAAAGAAGGGGGACCTCCTCCTCACCTGAAAGACTGGAAGGGTGAGAGATTTAGTGCAGCTCGGGCAATGAAGCACATCAAGATCCACTAGCGTTACAACCTCTAACCCTTGTTCATCATCATCATATGCTTCTCCTCCTTGTTGTACTAATTGTGACTGTGAGTCCTCATCCTCTCTCAAGATTGTTTTCATTTTAGCTGATTCCTTCTCGGGAATTGTCCAACTAGGCCAGCTATCCCCTGCAGCAGTGTGCATTGCACCTGAAGCACTCCATCCTTCCAGCAAAGTTGTGCTCGTAGCAACCCGACCTGCAATTCCCAATTCCATTGCATGTCTCATATATCACTAAAAATATATACCATAATACTACCAAAAACAAAAAGTATATTAGTTGCATTCTCAAAAAGAAAACAGTAACATTTACAAATGCGCTTAAGCTGTCAATCCATATATATTCTTAAAAGAAAGATGAAATGAAACACAAACTTAAATGAGATTGTGTAGATTCACATTATATTCTTCTAAAAAGATTTTAACAAAAAAAGGATATGTTCTTGCAGCATTAACCATAAAGATGGTAAACTATATATGAACTTCAAATAAAGTGTCACTTTTTTTTCCACTTAGGAGGGAAAAGAATAAAAAAAGTCACTATAGCATTAGCATGCACCAACCTTAATTTTTACAAACTCTTCAGGAGTAAAATTACCTAGTACAAATCCAGTCGCGGGATTTCAACTGGGAGCAGCTACCTCCGACTCCGCCGCCACCACCACCAAACCCAAACCCACGAGCACGCAAAAGGTCACCGTCAAAGCCGCTGCCATCGCCACCAATCTTGTCATTGAGTGCCCCACACTTGAAGCAGCTGGACCGACTAGCGAAATTGTGGGCCCCACAATTGCCAACGGAACTGGGCTCGCATGCATCCAGCCGTGTATGAACTGATCCTCTTAAACTCTGTATTTGGGTACTTGATGTTACTTCTATTTTACTCTAGTAATTGTGTCAATAACTGTTTAATAGTTATTTTCCTTTAAGCTTGACGACAGAGTACCACGACTGTATATAAATGCTCACACAACAAATAGAATCATTTAGAAACAGGAGCACGAGATTGATCTGCATATATACTCCTACACCATATAGAGGGTTTTCAACTGAATACCTTGGTATGGTGACTTTAAACATAGATGATCGATCACATAGCCTGATAGCCATATCAGTTTACATGACATCAGAGAAATATGTTTAGTGCATAGTGATGTACTATATAGTAAAGCTTTGATGGATTTAATATTGAAGAGATCTTCAAGACGAAAACATTCCAACTATCTTGCTGTCACAAGAAACATGAATGCACGAGTCATCCAAAATGGTTTTCCACAAAAGCACCAAAAGTGATAAGACATACCATATCTAACAAAAGTAGCAGAAATTCATCCATGACATACAAATACCATATTGTCAGGTACTCAGGTTGACGCAGCAACACTGCGTTCAGTAACCACATTGGTGTATGTTTAAATCAACTCACCTTGCGTATGACGAGTGTCAGCACGAGCGTTGTAAAAAGAAGACCACTGTTACTTGTGCTGGCAGTAGCATTGTCCTTGTCATGAAAATCATTTGTAACTAGAAGACAATTTTCCACCGGAGCCTGTCTAATCAACTCTGGTGAGAGCTCCACCATGGTTTTCACGCTGATTGATTTCTCTCCTGATATTGCGGTAAGCTCATAGGAAAACTTCATAGCCGATGTTGTTGGCGCCACACAAGTTACGTTTACTAAACTTCCACGAGGGTCAGAAAAACAATTAAGGACAAAAAGTATATCCTCAACGCTTTCTTTAAGATAAAAACGCTCCTGGTCTTTGTCTATAAAGATCAAGTTTGCCTTGCCAAAACTCAATGGTTTGAAAGATTTCGGATGTTCCATGCGGAAGTGAGTATAAAAACACTTGGGCTTACCAGCAAATTCACAGTTATCAAGAGGACACCGAATAGGAGCATACTTGCAGGTCTTTTCATGATCACATTTCTTAAGATACCTGACTTTTTGCTTGCACCCATAAGGCTTGTTCCCACATGAAATCTTGGCAGATTGAATAACCCTTTCAATCGCTCTGTTACGAACAAACCCAATGGGCAAGGAGCAACTTGGGCATCTTTTACGTTTCAAATTGCAGCAGAATTCACATGCTAAATGTCCATCATCACACTGGATCAACATTCAACGAAGAAAAGCAAAAAAAAAAAAAAAAAAGCAAGCGATGTTAGATAATCTTCATACTGATTGATGTTTAGACACTCAAAGAGATATTATGATTTTATGAGTCTATGACACACTGAAAACTAACCGAATTGGATTACCCTTTATGAAGGTGTAAGGCAACACAGAGAACAATCTAATTAAATAAATAATAATTTATGAATGTAAGTAAGTAAGAGGTGTTAAAAAGAAGGGGGGCCTCACCTGAAAGACTGGAGGGGTGAGATATTTAGTGCAGCTTAGGCAATGAAGCACATCAAGATCCGCTAGGGTTACAACCTCTAACCCTTGTTCATCATCATATGCTTCTCCTTGTTGTACTTGTGACTGCGAATCCTCTCTCAAGATTATTTTCTTTTTAGCTGATTCTTTCGGAGGGATCGTCCAACTAGGCCAGCTATCCCCTGCAGCATTCCCCTCATCTACACCACCTAAAACCTCTTTTGACATTGTAAATCTTCCGGTGTGAACATGAGTGGCCTGATGTAGCTGCTGAACCAACAGGAAAGTTAAGCTCCGTTTGTTTCTTCTCTTCAGCTGCCAAGTTACTCTTCAATACTGGGCACACATGATTATTCATATTGGTGGTGCAGACTGCAGTGATACACTTAAACTTTAAACTGCAATGTACACATTGCACATGTGTTGGTTTTCCGTCGACAAAGTCCACCTCTATGAAATTATCCCATGCTTTTGTTTTCTTTTTTCTGTTTATCCTTCTTCTTTTCTTTCTATCAGGTTCAAGCCCAACATCGCCGCCAGCTTCTTCATTAACCTCATCACCCGAACCATCATCTTTTATTCCCTCTTCATCACTACTTGAATGTTCATATCCATCATATACAGGCTGATCACGTTCAACAGTAGCTAGCTCCTCTCCGGTCATTAGTGATTCGGGATCAGGAATTTCAGGACATGTATGTAGCCATTTCAAAACCTAAGGTATACAAAATATATCACAAATAAATTATAATGTTATGAATGCTTTTTACTGTTTTAAGACGTTCGTTCATAGCTAAGTTGCACTTTAAGTATTTACGTTTCTGTTAGTTAAGCAGCCAGCCTGAGATCTTGGCGCGTGTTAAATCGATAAACGGCTAGTGTGCTTAGCCTTTCTTCAAACAGTTGATTTACATATAAATACTAGTACATGCAAATCCTCATTTGGGTGGATTATCTGATTGGATATGAAATACAGTATCTCTCTAGCATATTTCTTAGTCTCTATAGCATTCTCTAGAGCATTCATCATACGTTTGTGACTAAAGACAACACACAAATGGGGAGAGAAACAGAGTTTTAAAAAAAAAGACAAAAATTACCGTACAGCAGCAACGAGAGGCAAGGGAAAAGAAAGAATAGCATATTATCGTACAACAAGAAGAAAGAATAGCATACAGACAGGTCAGAATTTCATACATTGATTGAAACCAATCACAATTAACGAAGAAGCAGGAAGCATATATATATGGAAGAAGAACTTTAATAATGTTACATCACCTAAAGAGGGAACAAAGTTAGTAGAGTTACCCGTTGAAGGATGAAGTAGATGATGCTTGGAATCGGAAGCCGAAGTTCAGCTGGCCGGAATTTCGGAAAGGGCTGACTGAAGTGAAGTGAAGTGAAGTGACAGAGTTTCGTTGGAAGTGGAGGCTCTAAATTGAGATAATTTACTAGAATTAGGGTTTTGCTCCCGATCAATTTTTTACGTTTTCTTTATTAGGCTTTTTTTTTGTCTTTTCTACTCTATGTTCTACTTCAGCTTAATTTTAAATTATTACGAAAAATTATAGTGGATATATCATTATAATAATATCATTTTAGTAGTTATATGTTTTTATGTGATTTGAGATTTCTCGGAGGTCAAATAGGACTAAAATAATTAGATGTCAAGAATTTGCTTTGCTTGGATGAAGGAGTAACAACTTAGCTCGAAACTCGTTCGATAATTACTTGAACACGTTCGTGTTCGGTCAACGCATTAATCGAGTTTTTGCGAGCGACTTTGTTCGGATACACCCCAATCAAAGACCACACTAGATTTAGACCGGGTTGAATTTGAAAATTATAAGTTGGACCAACCAAAAATTGGAATGATTGAGTTCTATTTGAAAATTGTAAGTTGGACCATGTCGATTTTTGATCATAAAAAGACGCCAAGGAATCTCTCAAGTGGAGAATCTCGCTGCGGTGTCAAGGAAAGACGCACGAAAGTACTGTGAATCGCTACCCGAAGAACTACTCTGGCAAGATGTGGTGCACGGATCCCCTAATATAATGCGATTTGAGCGAAATACAATGATCCATAAATAAGTCATCTATGGGCATGATGATCTTCATTTTCCTGCGGCTTATCGCCGGCATTCCCAACTTAACGAGCCCTTCCAGAAGCACTCTTTGGCCCAGCCTTACACTTTGTCCTTTCAAGAAATGGAATAGGATATGATCTCCGCCCGCAGCGCTTGCTGCCTCCTCTCCAAACCCTCTAGTAATCATAGGTCAGCCATACACCATACCACGGGCAATTCGCCTTCTAGCCTAGGTAAAGGAGGAAAAAAAGAGCGACTACGAGTCCTGGGAGAAGTCCATGCAAAGAAAAGCAAGATCCGAACGAGGCAGGCCAGTAGATCTCAAATGGATTTCACAAGGAACAGGGAAGTCCCACAGCTCCGAAAGAGAGAAAAGACGAAATCGATTCATAGCGGTTACGAAGACAGCAACGGATATTTCAAACAGGGAGCACAAGAGCTCTTAGAGTGTTGAATTTCGTTTACAAAACGGAATGAAAAGGCAGATAGAACCGGCGGAAGGGACCCGCCTAGAACTAGTACGTAGTGAGTCTTGTTTTAGAAAAGGCGTACATGCGCTGAGAAGAATGGCCCTGGTCCGGTCGAAGAGAGTAAAAGAGAGATCCCATAAATTCGATCTCCGTGGAGTTTGAACATTTAAAAGGATTTACTAATTCCTATTACTCAACTGAGCACCGTCGCGGATAATTAAGTTAGTTTTTATGGTGCAAAAGAGGAGTTTATCTTAAAATTTCCCATTTGACTAATGTTGACTTTTCTTCCATTTAACCTCATATTAATCCAACTTAAATTATAATGAAAATGTAATGATTATGTTAGTGCCAGAATTTATAAACCTTTCGTGAACTTTTTACCATTACATTTTTCTTTTTACTACTCCTTGCATTTTTATTGTTATTTTATGTGGGTTAACTTTAACAATGGTTTGATAACTTTAACAATGGTTAAAAGAAATCCTTGCATTTTTATTGTTATTTTATTGTTTGATAACTTTAACAATGGCTAAAAGAAATCCTTGCATTTTTATTGTTATTTTATGTGGGTTTTATGTGGGTTATATATGTAAAATAAACAACCTGGTAATTAACCCTTAATTAATTAAAAGGTTCTTCGTTTGTAGTAGGAGGCATTTTGATTGCTTGATTGATAGACTTTGAGAGTATTAATGCGTGCGACTCTTCCACTTCCAATTCCTCAGCTATTGAAGTGAATCATATTTTTAAGAACCATCAGAACATTTCATCTTTCAATTAAGTTTCTTAAATTTACAATTTACGACGAAAGATATTCTTCTCCTTTGAATTTGGCTAGATTGACTTTTTAACTTGTCGCCTCCTAAATTTTTCCTCTCGCTAGGGAGTTGACATACTAGACGAGGGGTTGTTAAGTAATGTTGTGGTCGTAACGGTTACGCGGTGTCTTTTGGAACTATGTACGTTATCTTAGTTTTTGGTTTGACTGATTGGTGCATTTCTTCTTTATTGAAAAAACTATTGAAGTGAATATTTTTCATATGAAGAAAACATGCCTAAATCGCTTCTCAAAAAATTAAAAACATGCCTAAATCGCCCACATCGAAGTACTTAATGTTTTCGTATGAAGAGAAACATGCCTATATCACTTTCAACTCAAATTGCCACATGAGATAGTCTCTTAAAATTTTGGATATATTTTTTTGAGACAAAGTAGTTCGTTTATTCATACACAAAAAGTTTATACAATGCTTGTTGTCGAGGCTTTCCCACTATCCGAGTGGTTCCCTTAGATACATCATGTCTATTACAAGCTAAAAGCCAAAAAGGTTCGATGTCCCAGACTCGAGAATCCACCCTATGTAGATGGTTGTCGAGATGTGGTAGAACTACTTATGTCTTGAAACTATTGCTAGCTAGTTTTGCCAGGGTATCTGCTGCTGTGTTTGCTTCCATGTAGATACCGATAAACTGAAGATCCACAAAAAAATTTGCCAACTGCTGTATGTCCCTAATCAAGTTCCATGACTGAGCCTGAGGTGCCTTCCCCCCAAATCTCAGCTGTATTATTATCACTCAGTCCTAGATATTCTGCTCCTGACTGGATAAAGTGGCCTAACTCATTTCTAAGTATCCATCCTATTCCTGTACTCTTAGTGTTCTGCAGTGTAGAGCCATCAGTATTTAAGGATGCATAACCAGTAGGTGGAGGCTGCCATTTGCAGAGTATATGAGTAGGGGTGGTTTCAGTAAGTGTTGAAGTTGGAATTTTGATTGCTCTAGCTTTGTGTATCATTGACAACTGATCAAGTGGTGTACCCCTGAATACAACATTATTTCTTTCCTTCCATATGGCCCAACAGCCATTTACCAGAGCTAACTGGCCCAAGGAATTTTGGGGGTAAGAAAATAAAAGATGATTTTTTTAAAGTTAAGTTAAATATATGTATTGCCAGAATTTATAATACTAGTATAACGGCAAAAATAAATTCCTTGCATTTATTGTGTGTTTCCTCTTCTCTGCTTAAAAATCTGCACGCGTAATTAATTAAAGGTTGTTCGTTTCTAGGCATCTTGAAATTGATAAAGTTTGAGAGCATATTTATGCGCGTGTGACTCTTCGACTTCCACTTCCCATTCCCATAACATAAATAGCTTGTAGTTATGATGATTGCGAATAGTCCAGTTTAGTTTGTACGTGGTGCATGTGGAGAACTTGAATAGGTCTGTTTCATGCCCCACTTAAAAAAAATTAAAACTCAGAAAAATTATTGTAAGTTAATTATCTTGCATTGCATTTGAGATAATTATAAGAGTACCATTTTGATCTTTTGCAGCCTATCAAAGTGAATCTCTATGGCCGACGGCAACGTTGTAGCAACCCTGAAGGACATTCATGTCCTCGATTGCCCCATTTGCTGCTAACCTCACTGCCCTCCGGTCTATCAGGTTCAATGTCTATACCTAACTCCTGTTTGATAAAATTAAGTTAAGTTGCATTGCATTGATAATCTTCTGATCACTATTAATTTTACTTTGTTGCTTGGATTGCTTTAGCTAAGGACTTTCAAATTATACTAAGTGGCTGTGTAAAAACTTTCTACTGTTATGATGCATTTGATACTTTATAACTTTAAAGACTAGCTATCTGACATTCTTCATTAATTTCCTTTCTTGAAATGTTCGTCTAGTGTGACCAGGGGCATTTAGCATGTGATTTCTGCTGCAAGAACATTCGATATAGCTGTCCGAGTTGCACCAAGCCAATTGGATTTATGCGCTGCAGAGCAATTGAAAGGATTGTTGAATCTGTCAAAGTTTCATGTGGTAACGCCAAGCATGGCTGCAAGGAGAAGCTACTATATTTCAAGAAATTCGAACATGAAGAAAATGAATGCAAATATGGTGATACTGGAGTAATTGCTATACCTGTCCTTGCTGTGATTATGCTGGTGTATCTCTACCTTTGGTATTGTTCCATGTTCTGGTTTGTGATAGATAGACAATCTTGTTTCCTATTTCATTTTTATTGCCCATTTAACCCATTAATCTCCAACTGATCTTGCCTAAACTCTGAAAGAACGAAATACTTTTATTTGGACCGAAGGCAGGAAAAAGTCTTTTCTGGGGAAGCTGCTCTTTCCGTGCTACCGTGAGATGAATGGGGAAAAGGCTTCGGAAGCTTCGGAAAGCCATTAATTTTTGTGCCACAAAAAATAATACTATGGTATGTTTAGAAATCAAGGGAGATAATTAACTCAAATATTTCATATGAGAAGTTGAATATTATGGATCTCAGCTTTGCTCATGATTTACTTCTCTTTGTGCGGGACATATAATAAAATCAATTGAGTTGTTAATGAAATTTTTTCAGACATTCTCTGGTTCTACGGGGCTGGTGATAAACAAGGCAAAGTGTAAATTTTATTGCAGAGGTTTAAATGTTTGAGAGAGAGAGAGTAGATTAACAGTATTACTGGTTTCAATGAAGGACAACTACCTGGGGGTGCCTTTAACAAGTAAAAAACTGTCCATCTCAATGTGTGCTCCTTTGATTGAAAAAATAGTTGCACGAGTCAGGCATTGAAGTTCAAGATTGTTGAGTTTTGCGGGCAAGCTGCAGCTGGTAAGAAGTGTACTGTTTTCTGTAGCTAGCTATTGGACTCAAATTTTTCCTCTACCAAAAAAAGTTCTCTAGCATCTTGAACCAATATATCGGTCATTTCTTTGGAGTGGAGGGCAAGAGGTGACAAGTAAATCACCGGTGTCATGGGATCACATATGTGACCCAAAAAATACAGGTCGTTTAAACATTACATCCTTGGTAGAGTGGAATTTGAGCAATATGATTAAATTGCTATGGTATCTTTGCAACAAGGCTGACAAGTTGTGGGTAAAGTGGATGCATGAATAGTATTGAATACTATGTTAAGGAGAAGGATTTAATGATTATGCAGGCCCCTTCTTCTAGTTCCTGGATTTTCAAAAGCATTCTTAAAGCAAGAAATCTGACTCGGTCACACTTTGTATTTTATTCACGTTGTGTATCCTCTACCGTCTATATTATGTGTGTAGGAAATATAGTGTTTACAATCAAATGGTATTGGTAGCAAAGTATTTGAGAAAGGAAAACCGAATAGAATAACGTCTCGAGGACTTCCCTATATGTTTTTGTGATACGTATCCTTTCACCTTCTTTCCTATCCCATTTTTTGTCTCAATTGTTATTCAACGGACATTTGGAATATTTGTTACGGGCCGGGCTTGGGTTGGGTAACACGTACTCACATAGTCACATTTACTTGGAGTTGGATATTATTTGTGTTTATTTATTTTGAACCTGGGTTTATAAATTTGAATGAAAATTCCATTTTCTTATTAATTCTTAATATTGCTATTATTTAGTAGTTAGTACGAAGTGCTTGCTTATTTTTCTTTAAATTTTATAAATTTTACTTTATATAATAAATATATTTTGAAAAACATATATAAATAAAATGTATCCTATACGTTTTCATATCCTATATTTTAAATTTTAACATTTTCACATATTTATAGTGTATTTATATTCGCATTCGTCCCTATCCCACCCTTCTTAGTGAAAAGGAGTTTGAGTTTATGGGTACAGTTGCAATTGTACAGAAGAATTTGTGAGAAGTTGAAAATACAGTACTCTCTCTATGTTACACTAGAAGCTTTCTACTTTGACTTTTTTCGGTTAACAAACTTTTAACTCCCAAATACTCCCAAACTAGATATCTTATGGTTGAAGGGATGTAGGAGTATAAATAGATTCGAGCCGAGTTGTAATTTTAAAGAAATCTGGGGTCAATTAATTTTAACGTTAATAACACTTTGGTCCTGGTTAAAACGCATATAAAAACCAAGTGCTTAGACTTTTTTATTCATGATTAGCAGATACAGACGTCGATACGGAGCAAACCTTCCGCCTGTCCTCCGCCGCTAGCAGTCACTGGAAAATAGGTGAGTAATCAATCCTACCTACTATTACCCCCATTATTCATCATCAATTCATCTGTGTGGTTCTAAGATGAGAATTTTTCCGATCAATCTCTAATCTAATATGTTTATCAATTATAAATCCCCAATATCATTTAACAGCTTATATGCTATTGGATTGGTCCAAAACTCTTGCTTGATTTTGTATATAGATCGACTAGTTACGGTTGTCTTTGCTCAATTATGCTTCAATTAGTATTCTGATTGCTGGTAAAACACCTGAACCCTAGATCGCTTATAAGTTGCTCATTTGTGATTTATTGATGGATGATGGTCGATACGGCTGTTTATATTGATTAGCCCAATAGTTTGGTTATGCTAAGATTATGCTCACTTGTTGGATGTATTTATGATATGACATGTCATTCGTTGTGTGTGAAAAAACATATGCTTTTGATAACTTTAGCCTTGAAAGAGTTGTTTAATTAACATTCTGTGTATTCAAATTCATGTGAGGATCATGACTTTCTTATTGCTACATATGCTTTCATACTTGAGTCTCGGAAGAAAGTATAAATATCAGCGAATTCATGTGATACGGAAGAGGATCATGACTTGTTGGTATTGCTAGAATACCAACTGTGGGAAACAGATCCGTTGTTACTATTGTGAATCCTTTGTTGTTTGTGGAATTGATTTTAATCACCATCAGTTTGATTATGTTTATTGCTTATTTTCCTACCTAGGTTCCTTTGAGAACATGATCGTAGTTAATAGGCTATGTTCTCTTCCTCCGGAACTTGTAACTAAGATCTTATTGGGGTTGCCGGCGAAATCACTTTTGGTGTGCAAGGCTGTTTGCAAGGAATTGCATGCTGCGATCTCAAGTCCAAGCTTCGTACAAGAGCATTTCAATCTTGACACCAACATTACTCGTTTAGTACTTTATTGTGATGGATGTAATGTTGGAGAGAACGATAGATTAAGCTCCTATTCGTACTTTCCCGATGAAACCATGGAAAGGCGTGAGTTGCCAAATCATTTATTGTTGTTGGGCGACATTATATATCTCCGTGGTCCATGTAATGGAATATTTTGCATCTATGCGGCAGAGAACAAATTTGCTCTTTGGAACCCCACGACAAGAAGGTTGAGGCTAATCCGTTGCAGCCCTTCACATAAATTCGACGAGATGGGTTTCGGGGTGGACCCTGTGACTGGTGACTTCAAGATTGTTTTGATTCATACCCAATCTGGTATCTCTCCTAGCTTTGCTGTCTACACATCAAGTAATGATTCTTGGAAGTATATGGAGCAAGAATCCCTTGGTGATTCTGAAGCTCTTATCATAACATACTCAGCAGGCAACAATTCATTCTTGAATGGATCTTATTGTTGGATCAAACACAGGAAAGGTGCATCTAATTCTATGCTTGCGTTTGACATGCATAATGAAACCTTCCAAGAAATACAGATCCCTGAGATGATCGGTGTTGGATTAACCTCGCAGCTTCATTTGTTTAATGACTCTTTCGCCATTGTATCTTTTGAAGATTGTATGAATATATGGGTGATGGAGGGAGTAGGGCAGTGGAAAATGTTGGTATCTGCAGTTCTACCTTTCAAGTGTCTCGTCTCATATGGATTTTGGGGTGGGAACAAGATTCTTTTGGCATCTTATATGAATAGAGCTATGGTGCTAATGGTGTATGATCTTGATTCTCACCGTGCAAGACAACTCAGGTTTCAGGAAGGAAATGGTTATTTTGTGTCGGAATTTTTGCCAATCTATTACAAAGAAAGCCTTTTACCAGTTAAAGGCGGGGATGGAATTCGAGATTATGATGCTCGGTCTGCAGAGAGCCTTGAATTTCTTGGTTGTGACAGCCACAGGCCTAGTACTCGGATCAACTGCATTCAACTCACATCTGGAAGTGTCGTGAAGGGCCACGAGATGTTTCAGTACGAATATTATGGTTAAGTAGAGTACATTACAGTAGTGTTTTTCATAAAGGTGAACATCTAATTTTGATGATGTTAGGATCTGTTATCTTGGTTCTCATGGTCTCGGAAACGGAAGCGGATCATGTATTCCACTTATTTGTGTCTCATTTCATGTCCCATTTTTATTTAACTGCGAAGATTTTTGATTTAACTATATATACATGAATTAAATTATGGTAATAATATTTATCAACTAACAAGCATAACTCTTTCTCCAAATAATTAGGAAACTATTACTTCATTAATTTTACGTTTAAATTTTACTTCATTATTTTCTAAATATGTAGTTGAGTAATGCGTGTGTATGTAATTGAAGCCTGAAGCAGTTTTGATACAAACCTTAATCCAGTTCCAATAGCTAGTAATTTCTTGCGGGCAAGGTGTATTGGTGTTGTCAAATACAAGCCTTGATCCACAATAATGAAGTACTCGGTAGCATAGCTGTTCTTCACCTTTAAGAACACTACTACTAGTTATTCCTTTTTTTTTTTTTTTTTTTTTATTTTTATTTTTTTAATTCTGGATAGAAAGAGGAAGGATAATTTAGTTGAACGATTTTTACTCTAGTTAACTTATGTGTAGTTAAATACTTCACCATTAATTACTACAAATAAATACAAATAAAATACCAAATGTCACATTTATAAGAGTGGGACATGAAATGAGACACGAAAAAGCGGGATACAAGATCCGCTCCCGTATGTATGTATGTATATTTTTACTTTTACTTTTATTTTGTGTTGTTTTATCCTTTGTTATTTTTCTTTTTAATTGTCTTATATTTTTATTTTTTTATCTTTTAATTTTTTTCTATTATTTATTTTTTATATATTTCACTATTGATAAATTATATTGAAATATAAATTATAAAATTTAAAATATTTGAAATCAATAGAGAATAACATTTAAATAATTTAAAGTCTGAGGTTTTATGTTATTTTAATTAATTAATGACATTTACATAATATGAAGCACATGAAGTTTTATGTTATTTTAATTTTATGTTATTTTAATTAATTAATGTCATTTAAATAGTATAAAGTTCTATATTATTTTAATTTTATGTTATTATAATTAATTAATGACATTTAAATAATAAGATGTATGAAGTTTTAAAAGAAATGAAAAAGAATAAAGTAGTTTAAAAAGAAAGAAAAGAGAAAAGAAAATGAAAATTTGGGTATGATAGCGTTTGATTTGAGTGGAATGCTGACGTGGCGTAAAATAAAGTTTGAGGGTTTGAACTGAATTTATCTGAATTGAAATGAATAAAACTGAACTGAAATGAACTTATTTGTATTATAAAATATTAGTATTAGTATTAGACAAATCTGAACTTAACTGAATGCACGTAAACTGATTTGAATTGAATTTAACTAAATTGATTTGAATTTAAAATAGTAGTTAATTTTTAGAGAGCAAGAGGATTAGTATTTCCGTAGACCTGGTATATTTTGCTAGTATAATATTCCGTCATTTGTGCCAACCCATCTGACCCCGAACCTTCCAATTCCCTCTCTCAAACAATCCTCAAACCTTTAAACTCTGTCACCAAAAATAACCGGCTTAATCTTAATTCTCACCGTCGGTCGGTATCACAGACACTTCATTGAACATTTCTAACTCTCTCACAAAACGGGTGAATCGTTATTCTGTCCCTATCGCCGAGGTCCTGTATCGGCCGGGTTTGGAATTGAATCGGGAATTACCGCGGAATAGTAATGTCGCTGGACACGTGGATTGGAATCTTAATGTTGATTTTGGGGTTTGCAATTGCCGGAATATTAGCGAAGAGAATTGCCGGAATGGTAGTAATGATATTGGGGAAAGGAAAGAAAGAAATTGTTATCAAAGAGACTTATGTAGAAATAATTAGTGATAATCAGCAGCAGCAGCAGGTTATCAAAGAAGATTTAGGTGCGTTTAAGAAACGATTTCAAATCTCGCCGACATCACAAGATACCACGTTCTTCACAATTATAAGGCGGGCTTTAAGCTCTTCGGATACAACTTTGCAGTATGTGATAGGTAAATCTTCTTCTTCTTCTTCCGAATTTTGATGATTTTGTGTATCTCGTAAAACAAAGAGAGAGTAGTATGTTGCTTAGGCCTCCGACATTAGGTTTATTAGATGCTAGAGACCTTACCACCAGTACACCCAATTTAAATTGTGACAAATGTACTAGGGTTTAATATTTAATTTTAATTCTTTTAAACTTTATCTAGTTGAGTTAAAAAAGAATTTTTTTTTTTTTTTCACCATCAAAGCCCCTCTTCCTCCGTTGTCTTCTCGCCGCTCACAGTCGGCAAACTGCAACGTACTAGACATTATTTTAGTCCCGTACTAGTATATTGTTAAATTGTTGAAGATTGAATTGATATTGAAAATTGAAAATTGAAAATTCAATGTCAAAGCTCTCTTGCGGACATTTTCCTTCATAAATGCCAAAACATGAACCTGCTGCCATTTTCTTTCGTCTCCTGAGCTTTGGGCGGTGCTGCTTCTCAGTTTTATTTTCAGTAAACTCAACTTAATCATGGTTATCTATCTAATGCACTTTCTTAAGAAAAAAAACCATGGTTGGAAAATAAAGGGAATAAAAGGGATGATTATGATTGAGAAGCTTTGGAAATTTGGATCGCCAGGTTGCAGAAGCTTCAGGGGTTGCAGTTTCCGGCCGCAGAGTTGAGCGGCGAGAAGAATATGATCGTGGCAGGGAAAAAGATACAAAAAGATAATGATTTGTTTTTCTTTTTTTGTTTAACTAGATAAATTTGTAAAGAAATTAAAATTAAAATCTAAACCTAGTACACTTGTCACAATTTAAAGTGGGTGTACTAGTGGTTAGGCCCCTAGCATCTAAAAAGCCATTTAGAACAGGCCCGGATCTGAAATTTAGACGCCCCATGCGAAATTTTAAATTAGGCCCCAAATTTAGATGAAATTAAAAAAAAGTTTTAATACTAACAAATTACATGAAGTAAGTTTGATAATACACATTTATTTTCCAAGTAAAAACATTAAAATTAGTTTTAAAAATAAAAACGCAACTCTTTTAATAGGGCCAATTATAATATTACGAGACTCTATGGAAATTTCAGTGAAAATATACTAATTTTTTTTAAAACATTCAAATTAAGTTTTAAACTAACTACACTTAATAAAAATGTTCTACAATTTATACAAAAAAGAAGAAAAAAATATGAATAAAGAGAATTATGCAAATGAATAAAAGATAAACACTAAAATGAATTTTTTTTTTAAAAAAAAAGCACAAAAAATGAACTAAAATTTCTCTCAGAAAATGTTACTTAAAAACAAAAGATCAATAAAGAAAAGTGCAAATGAATAGATAAATAAAAAATAAGAACTAAAATGAGAAGAAAAAACTTATTTCACTATGACACTATGAATAAAGATGATATTAAATTAAAAAGGGAAACAACCATACACTAGCAGGTAGAGGTGGGCATAAAATCCGAAACCGAAAGTTCAATCCGAAAATCTGACGGTCCGAGCCCAAACCAATCCGATCCGAATTTTCGGATCACTACTTTTAGTAATCCGAATTTTCGGATCGGATCGGATTAAAGTCCGCGGATTATCGGATTAATTTGATCCGATCAGAATACTTTTTTTTATTTTTTATTTATGTCCAGCAGTATAAATAAGAAAGAAACACTCAAGCCCTGATCATTTTCAGTCCCAATTCCCAAATACGGCTCCTCCCCTTCTCTCTCTGTTCCTTTCACTTCCCAAATCACCTTTTCATCTTTGATCGATCAATTTGCAACTCCCAAGTTCCAATCAGGCTCTCGCGACTTGGAGTTTATCGATCCAGGTTTGGTTTTATCTCTCTCTAACGCAATGTTTGTGTGCGGTGTGCCTCCACTAATCTTTCCTTCTTTCTTAACTGTCTAACTGAGCTAATCTCTTCGTGTTTACAGATCTATGAGTAATCAATTTGAAAGCGTCGAAATGGTTGATTTGGTTCATTTTGGTGAGGGCCAATGGGCCATGAAGCTGTTGTTATGGAGGGCACTAATTGAAAAGATAATAATTGATGAGTTACCTTTTACATTCATGGAGAATGAAGGGTTTCAAATGTTTATGCAAACTGATTGTCCTCTGTTTTTTTATTCCTTCTAGTACCATTGAAGCTAGAGTTCGCTTGGCTCTGTATAATTATAAAAGATTGTAGTCTTGACTCCGTAGATCAAAAATCTTGCCCGTAAAAGTTTGACCATGTCGATGTGAATTGTTTTGACAAAAAAAATAAATAAAATCGGATTATTTGCATTAATCCGAATCCGATCCGATTATTTTTGGATCAATCCGAAACTGGTCCGAAATTTCGGATCGGATTTCGAATTGGCCAAAAACTGCAATTTCGGATCGGATCAATCCAAAATTCGGATCGGATTTGATCCGATCCGATCCATGCCCACCTAGCAGGACTCGAACCCACCACGATAGAGAGCTAATTCAAACTTAATCCTCCTTCACCAACTAGTAGGAGACAGAGTGATTATGAATAATTTTAACACATCTGCTGAATATATGTAATATGTATATATAATTTGGAGGCCCCGAAAAATTTTGGGCCCTATGCGGTTGAACAGGCCGCATGGGCCCAAAACCAGGCCTGATTTAGAACCCAACCGAACCCAAAATACACTCTCCTTTCAACTCAAGAACCCAAACACCACCAATCCTGGAGATGGCCTTAGGGTTTTTTTATTTTTTATTTTTTATTTTTTTAATTACTATTATTATTTTTGTCTAGAGTTTGTATATCTTGTAGTAAAACAAAGAGAAAGAGTTTGTTTGTTGCTTAGGATCGGTCGTGTAAACTTGCATATTAGGCATTTGTCTACAGTATTTGAACTGAGCTTGTGTCTGTAAATCTTAATTGCCAGCTTTGACATACAAGGATATATTACCGGCTTTGGCAATCCAGACTGGGAAAGGACTCATGAGCCTGCTACTCAAACAAGTGCTGTTGTTGCTGCCCTTCTTTTTGAAGGTGCCACGCTGAGTGGCAAAACGGTCATGTCTGATATGGCTTTAAGGTTCGCTTTACTCTTTTTATTTAATAATAATCGTACTATTAGGAGCTGACACTACTGTAGGATATGTCTGAAAAGTAGTCTAGAAGTTCTCTTTTAAGAATTTTAAATTTTAGTCTTATCTTGCAAATGATTAAAAAGTTGGCTAATTGTTTTTCATATTTTTCAATGCTAATTCTTCAGTATTAGTGGAGAAAACTGGCATTATGCTACACCAACTAATCCGGCTGCGCCTCAGCGAATACCAGGAGGAGTCTCAAGTGGTGCTTCTGTAGCTGTTGCAGCAGATCTAGCTGATTTTTCATTGGGTAAGATTCACATACCCACTATATATTGCAGATATACATATACATACATATGCTCGTTCCATAAATAGCTCCATATAGCTTAAGACACATTCATTAGGTCATGTAAGTGATACTTTGACAAAGTGCTGTATTTGTATGAACTGTGAAGCAAACTAATTAAGATTTTTTGTTGACATTATCAAGGTGGTCTCATCTTTTTGCAGTAGCATTGTGATCCTTATCTTTGACAACGATTGAAGATACCGAATTGTTTCATATACTTTTAATGTATAATGATACTGAGTGTATCACTGTTCTTGTAATTCCAGTATTACAAGAACAGTTGATCATTCTAGTGATTGGCTCCTAGCCTGTAACAAATTCACTTGACCTTTGTCTAGTAACAAATTGAACTGAGCATTGGAATCCAAAATATCATCTCTATTCTTAGTTGAACATATGGTCATTCTCCCTGTACATCATCACTTGTATCAATACCTACCTTCAGTGCATACGTTTTTTCTCAGTGTCTTAAGTTTATGGGTTTCGTAATCCTATTTTTACAAAAAGGTATCAGGCATGTGTTGTGTATTTTATGATTGTAATGGGAACTTACTTTGAGTTGCGGATTATCTTGTCAAGTAAATAGTGACACCATCCCTTTTTTTGCTTGAATAAAAAAACACACTTTTTACTTACTTAAACATTTATAAAGCTCCAAGTCATTTGAGATTTAAAAAGACCTGTGAAATTACATAAAAACTACTGAATTTTGTATCGAAACTAGGCCTACGTTTTTTAAGAAGTCTCAGTCTTTTCTCTTTTCATATATGGCATTTGCACCAACGAAAATATAGTTCCTGCTGAATTCTTTGATGGCAACTTGACATATCATGTTAAGGTCTCATTGTCTATCCTCCTTTTCCATTCTGATGTACTTTTGCTACTATAACAGGTATAGATACTGATGGTGGTGTTCGGCTAGCTGCTGGATACTGTGGTGCATACGGATTTCGACCTTCTCATGGAATCGTCTCCCTTTCAGGGGTTATTCCTGTTTCACCAAGCCTTGACACCGTAGGTATGTAATCTATTCAAAATTTTCTCCAGATTATTGACTTTCTTGAACTAGGAATGTTACTATACGGTGGTGATCTTTGCTGTGAATATTTTGTACTTCCCAAATAAGTGTTTTATTTACCCTGCTTACATTATTTATTTATCTCACTTATATTAAGCTTAATTATTCTGTCAGCTCTCTTAATAACTGTGGAGAAAACTTCGAGCTAGTACGTGGAGTCCTTATTCTTATGCTCCTTCTAGCTAACTTGTTCTTATAATTTGAGCCTTTTCTAAAAAAAGAAAGAAATAGAAAAGAAAATCTGTAAGAAACTGTTCTGCTGTTCCACTACAGAGAGAATAGTGTTCAATAAAGAAGCAAAAGATTTCTATTGTTATGTTAAGCAAGTAGGACCCAAGACACTTTATGTTTTCTGTAAGGTTGACAATCGATATTTTTCCGCTCATTTTGCTTTTGTTTTGTTTTTGTTTTAGGAGTTAAACTTATATGGAAATTTATAGGTTGCATTTGTGTGGATTATTGATGATGTGTTCTCAATCTAGGTAAATTGATCAAGGGGTAAAAGTCCTTTTGGTTAGTGTTTTGAAGAGTCATGAGGTTCTGTATTATGTATTACTTATCTGCCCCTTAATTAGTTTAACACTTTGTTTTGTTAACTTTTTTCGATAGTCCATTTGACATTAATAATCACGAGAAAGGTAATTAAAAACATTATATTATGAATCTAGAATATTTATATTTTCATATTATAAGGTTTGTAATTTTTTTAGTAAGATTTGGATTAATTTGAGGTTAAACCGATCCTAAAAAAAGTCAACACAACTGTTTTAGATTTTGGCCATCCTATGTGATGCTAACTAGCAATGTGCGTACTTGATAATTAATGTAGTTTATGGCTTCATTATAGTTTTCGTTATTGCAGGATGGTTTGCAGGGGCGGAACCAGGGCGGGGCAGGCGATTCTATCTTAAAATTTTTTTTTGAAATTCCAAGAAATGATATATATGAAATTTTGCCCCCCTAACATTCCCTAACATTAATTCCTGGTTCCGCCCCTGATGGTTTGCGAGGAATGGCAAAGTACTTAAAGAAGTTGTATGTTCGGTTTTGCCTTCTGTTGACAAACCCATGCTGGGCCAAACTATTTTCATAGCTGATGACTGTTTTAGTTTAGCAAAATTTACTTCAGAGTATTTGTCTCATGTTGTTGTCGTAAAGAATATTGAAAGGACCGAGAGCTTTTGCAGAGGTATGCTCGTTACTCTTATATATATTCCTTTGAATTTATGCCAGTGTAGTTTACATTTGGGCTAGCTATTTCTGAACATTATTCAACTTTAACCGTCAATAAGTTGAGACGAGTAGACCTTGGTCACTTGCGCCGGAAAGTTCCGAGCTTAAAACTAATGCATTTAAAGGAATTCAGTGGACACGGGTTGAGCTCTCAGATTAGCGTTCTAGCAAATGCCATGCAGAAGCTGAAGAGGTTGATTTATTCTTCTTTGCCTTTTTGGTCTTGCAGCTAGAAATTTTATTTTAATAGATGACCCATGTTTTGTCCTGTTCTCTTATCTTATTCATAAATTTCTGATTGAACTTTTCGTCCTCTCCAATATATTCCATGGGTATTGATTAATTGAGGCATTTTCAAACTAAACTTGATGAACTCATCATGTGTTACCATGCATACATTAATTTCAAGTTCTTTATAACCGTGAGAGAATCACGGGTCAGTTGAAAAGTCGAAATTCCCCTGAAGTACTAAAATTAAAAGTTTCCTAATTAGTTATCCATTTGAAAGATTTTCATTTCCTTACTTAGCCCTAACATGCAGGCTCCACTCTTTATTTACTGAAGATGCCACTCAATTGCAAACCCATAATTTCTTGACCATAGTGTTTGTGTGAGATGTTACATTATTCAAACTTGGAGTCTGCTCACACGCCATTGTTTGTTGTACGAATCTGCCGATGAGGGTCAGGTTGATTCTTCGGAAGATACCCACCCAACCCCAACACCACCCGTGTATGGCCCTGAAGAACAAAATAACTTTCGTCTTGACATGGATAATCCTCTCCGATATTAACAATACTAAACATAACCTGATCTTTATGTGTACATGATTATAAGTAGTGAATATTGAGTAACGAATTTGACTGAACTTCTTTTGATTACAGGTACGAGTTCAGGCAGAACCATAGTGAATGGATTGACTCAGTAAAACCTACACTGGATCCAGCTAGTTCGAGAGAGGTCTCAGATCCCATGGGGTTAGCCGACTTTGAGGTTGAAAATTGCCACATAATTAGGAGTGAAATGCGGTCAGCTATATGTAGCCTTTTGAAGGTACTATTGTATGTTCTATTAACTTCTTTCTGTTTTTTGCACACAAGAACTTGTGCGCACGGTTCAAAAAAGAAAAAAGATTGTTACCTTCCCTCCTTTCACATCTAGCTTTATCCAAGGAAATGATGATTAGATGGTTATCTCACTACAAGGTTGAAAAATATAACAAAATTTGGAGTTGACTGCGGTCAGCTATATATGAGCCTTTTGAAGTTACCGATGTATGTGTGGTTTATCTATTACTCATCCATTTTTTTATAGATTGTGTAATTTCCCATAAACCTAGGGGGTGTCTATTATAAATTTCCCTGTCTCGAAGTATGTTCTCCCGTAAGAAGAGAGTCATTCTCTTGTTCTCCGGGCAGCAGAGACATAAAGTGACATTACCTCATGGTGAAAATAATTAGGAAAACTAATTAAAGTATACCAATTAAGGAGCGTAAATCTGATCCTGAAAATTTCTGGAAAATCTTTCAAAGATATTAAATCTGGAAGGAACAAAACAGTTTTGAATTTTAGATTCTGCTAAAGATTATCAAAGAATATTTACCAAGTCTAATTTTAATAGCTTTAAAAAACAAAAAAGAAGACAGGACTTGGATCGATGACCCCTGTAGGCCTGTACGAGTAGTTTCAACTTTCAACTAACTAAACTTTTTTGAAAGGATCATAGAAATGAAGTTTATATACTGCTGCAGATCATATATCTGGTCAATCACCTGTTCCCTGAATGATCTATCTCTTCTACTTGGCTTGTTGAGTTGTTTCCCTGAATGATCGATCTATGTCTGCAGGATGATGGGATACTAGTTATCCCTACCTTTATTAATCCTCCTTCAAAGCTTGGTGCAAAAGAGATATTGTCTGAGGATTACCTGATCAGGATGTCAGCTCTTTCAAGTTTAGCTACTATGTCTGGCTGCTGTGAGGTTAGTGTTTCCCTAGATTCTACCATGTGTATTGACTCGAGGCCAAGGCCACTGCATCTTTCTCTTATTTCTAATGCATAACCGTCCCTTGTAGGTTGTATTACCTGTAGGACTCTATGAAAACAGTCCAGTTTCTGTGTCCCTGCTGGCCAGGCATGGAGGTGACAGATTCCTACTGGATTTTGCAATGGTTTTTGATAAAATCATCTTAAAGCACGAAGTTCAAGAAGTTACTAAATGTGAAGTATCCGTCGAGAGATCACCAGCCATACATAGCTCAAAGGCTGCTAATAAATTTGTATGTGGATATTTCTTATTTTCCCTGTTGGACTTGTATTGAAGTACATTTTATCATCCATGGATGCTAGCAACATGTGCCATACATTTTTTAAAAACCTGTTCCAATCCTTTAGGTGTATATGCTTCTGCAGTGCCGTATTAACATACCTGAATTATTTAAATCAGGGTTGGATTGCATTAAAGGCGAAGGATTGGCAGAAAGCTGTTGAATGTCTTACGGAAGCCATCAAACTCAATGGTAGTAATGCACCATACTATAATGATCGGGCTGAAGTATATTTGGCAAATGGAAGGTGGTTGGTCATCTTTAATAGTCTCATTTCTTGTTTCTTTTGGTTTGGTTTGGGGTTGTTTCTTTCTCTCATAGTTTCAGTTTGCGTGCGCAGTTACCCCCAAGTTGAAGCAGATTGCACTATAGCTATTGAGCTCAGTGAGAAGGTCCATCCTTAACCCGAGCCTTTTCTTCTCCTTTTTCTACTTCATTGACTTCAACTAGCATCAATTGAATAAAGGAAAGTAAATATCATTTTAAGTTATTGCTCCAAAAGATTTCTTACTGTTTATCGGATTCACTCTTTAGCACATGGCATTTTTTTATATTTTTACTTTTTTATTTATTTTTTATTATTATTTTTGAAACGGACCTTATACCTCCGCCGGGATTGGAACCTCCAACCTCTCATGTGTTATTCCAACACCCGTACGACTCGGTCACCCTTATAACTCCAAAGTTAATGGCACATAGCATGTTCTTAATTCTTATACAAGCATACCGCATCAATTGCTTAAAATTCTTTATCATCTGCGCTGTTGTTGGTGCTATCTAGTAGGTCTAGCTGCTGTATGCTTTGGTAGTGTCAGCTTTTACATTTTTTCGTATTTCACTGGCATGCACTCACATATATAACTGTGTGTTTTGCTAATGCTGTTTAATTCATTCTCGAAAACTCTTTTCTGTTGATCGCCCTCAGGGGCAAAAGCAAGTGTACCACCCGTCCCCACCCTTTTAATTAAAAAAAGAATTTAAAAATGAAATATGATCTAACTTGTGTATGTATGTATGTTAAATGATAGTAGTACTTGAGGTCTATGAAGCATGGAAACGTGAAATCACTGTCAGTTTTCGCAAAAAAATGTTTCCGTCGGAAACGTTCAGGAAACAAGAGTAATACGTTTCTGGTCATCGAATTTCTTTTTTATTTTTAATTTTAAACTCAACTAACCTTGAATCAGATCTGCTTGAGCAGAAAGCCAGAAAACGTAAATCCTAAATCGAACAAATTCAACATTCTTCAGAGCCATGCCTGCTTCTCCATCTTCTCTCCTCTTCACCACCACCGCGCCGCCGCATCGTCATCTTCTCGGCTGCTTCACATGTAGCCATATATTGCCTATGTTAATTGTTTCAGATGCCAATTGCTATGTGTATCAGCACATTTGATGAATTATATATTTTAAACTTGAAACTGCTATAACATCGGATGAAGAATGGCAAAGGGATAAGGAAGCGAGAGAAAGAAGATTTTTGCTGTAAAAGTAAAATAAGTGGATGAAGAACAGAGAGAAAATAGAATGTATGGTGTGGACTGTGTGTGGACTGAATGTATAATGGAGGGTAACTAATAGGCCTTTATTTGTTTTGGACCTTTATTACAAGTCCAGATGTCTTCTAAGCCCAAAAATTAATTTCTATATATATTTTAGTTTAATATTCTTAAATTATAGTATTAAATATTAAACGTTTCCTACCACATTTCCGTTTGCTACTTTTTTGGATTTTGGCGTTTCCACGCCCCTGTTTCGTTTCCTTATCCGTGCTTCATAGCTTGAGGTAATTCCAATGTGGTAATTAAGCTATATTGTTAATAACTTGTATTTTTCTTGTTATATTTTCAATTAAATATGTTTTCAGCAAATGGTTTTTTTTTTTTGTGTGTGTGTGTGTGTGTGTGTAAATTGTCTGACTTAACAGAGACATTTTATTTAATAACATCTGTATTTTTTATAAGGATATATTGTCTGGATTAATTTATCGGTCTTTATGTGTTAAAATATTATAAAGAAAAATTTATATTGAATTAAGCATCAGGCACCATAGAATCCTGGCTTCGCCACTCTTGAATTCTTTTTGGTTCAAGTTCATTGTATTTCAACTCTGGATAAACCATGGTGAGGTGATAAACTGTCGGAAAGTGAGGCAGTTTGTTTGTTGTGTGTTTATTTTAGGGGGTTGCTAAAGGCAGTAGGCTATTCTCTAAGAGCCCGTTTGGTTCTGACTAGGAAATGGAAATGTAACATTTCCTAGGAAATCCGGTTAATTAGCATGAGTAGGAAATGTTATACATTTCCGTGATTGGTTTGCTATTTAGAACTAGGAAATGTTCTTTCAATCACATTGCGCGCAGATGCATGCTTCAAATTAAAGTACTCCTGCTGGTTCTGGGGAGCCCTGTCCCCACGAGCCCATTCCTGCAAATGGTACCGGGTATTTCTGTATGGGGCCATGAAACCTGACGCATGACCATAACCAGCATCTACTAAGTAATAGTTACCTGGCAGATATTTGAGAAAAAAAACAGTTACGACATTACACAAATGAGTAAACCAGATTATTCTACACTTTCTTAATCTACACGTGAATATTTAATACATACCATAAGGAATCTGCAATGCTCCCTCCTCCATGTGAATTGCATCAGGGAGAACTTTTCCATCTGCAGCAGAGCCTTCCCAACCAGTCAGAACATATATGAACCGCATTTTGAAATCGCACACACCCAACATGTTTATGGATACGTTCCCCTTCCTGCTCCTATACCAACAAGCATGCTTGCTTGATGTACGTTCCATCAAGAGCACCTAGGCAACCCTGAGCATTCAAGCGAAGTGACAAAGGAAATTAAATATACAAACACAGCGTCTATAATATATGTAAATGTATAACAATTTAAGGGATTAAGTTAAAACATTAAATAACCTTGAAGTGTTTAAGTGGTACGGTTGTGCACTCTGCGGTTATAGGTTACGGCTTAGCAAGGAGGATCTCGTGTAGTTGAAGGACAGCCTTTAACACCTCATGAAAGTAGGTGCTTATGGTGTGACCGAACCTCATGAATGCGAACATATTAAGCCTATTCTTCATGTGATGGCCGATAATGATAAGAAAGCTCGCGACCTTTTCTTCAATCGTAACCCATTGGTTGGATTCCAAACCCGCAAAACCTTCTAGGAGAGCACACAACTGCCGGAATGCCTGTCCATTCGAAGCACGTTCTTACAGTTTATATCATTCTCGTAACAAATCCTCTTGATGTACCTCCACTGTAGAGACTGCTTAGCCTTCAAACTATATCTAACAGGTCCACTTTCCGTACTACCTCCACGTCTTAATTATCCGAGTTATGTAATACCAGAGTAGTACCATCACCACAACGACTCTCTTAACATAAGCCCGCCTAACTGATTCGTCACTCTCATCCATGATAACTAACTTTAAATCCCAGTGTAAGAACACATATCACACATTAAACATGTTTTACTGCTAAAAAAAGATTCTAACACATCCTATCACAGCAAAATTCACCACTATAGGCATATTGGTTTCAACTACCAAACAAAAGGAAAAGCAATCAAATGTAAAAAGAGAGTGAGTTGGATTTTTAATCAATTATATGCATGGTCAATTTCTACTGGTTTCTAACACAAAATTGTAGCAGTAAACAACATTATAATGGTGTGCCTATTCAATAACATGGTCTTTCAGAGTAAGTACATTACCTGAAAGGAGAATTTGCCACGAACAGTTCCCCAATAACGACTCCGAGCTTGCCAATTGTACAATCTGGGCCGCCGCTAAAAACGAAAAGAAACAGAGCAATTAGACGGGGGGGGGGGGGGGAGGGGGGACGATTTGAATATACAAAGTATGTCGCCTGATAGATGAATTCCAAGGAAGGAACTTACCAGTCGCCGTTGCGGTTGCAGATGAACCCTAGATCTGTTTTGTGTGAGATGGAAGCTTATGAATTGGGGCTAAGTTGATTCTTAGTTTTGTCGGAAAAATTACATTGTAATTTGTTGTAAGATAGGGGCTAGTTTGGTGAAATCAAGTCAGATTACAAGGGCAAATATGAAAGACAAAATTTGGCAAACATTTCCTATTCAAATTTTCTACCCCCCCCCCCCCAGAAATAAAACTAGGAAATGTTTCCCCAAATTTCACCTCCGGTTTTGTGAAAAGTGATCCTGGTCTGATCGGATTTCGCGATTTTTCATTTCCATTTCCTGGCGAACCAATCAAGGAAATGTGTCCATTTTCGCAGAAATCATTTCCATTTCCTAGTGAACCAAACGGGCTCTAAATGTTAAGTAGAATTTTATTTGTAATTTGCAAAAGTATCCTCATATTTTAAATATTAAATTTGAATCCCAAACTTAATAAATTTATACAAAAGATGTTATACTTAGCTCATTATATTATTTTATCAAATTAGATTATACTTCCCACGACCAAAATACAGTACTAGAAAGTAATTAACACAAGTGACCAATATTATATTTGTAAAACAACTACATAAGCTAATTAGGAAATGATAAATGAGTCATAACAAAATTAAATGTTAGAAAGATGGCTAATTAAGTTAACTTAAAAGGTAATCAATACTGTACAATACTTTTCAAAACTAAAAAAAATTGGAAGATGAACAACAGCAGGCTAACCTGCTGTCCACCGAGAACAGCAGGCTACAACCCTGCTCTTCATGATTAACAGCAGGCTGCGAGCCTGCTGTTAATATCATTATTATTATTTAGTTCAGCTAAAATTATATAAGTAGAATATAGTATTTCTAATTTTGATACTATTAAACAATCTTTAAGAATTGAGTGGGGCAGAACATAATTAAAATCTGTTCCTCCTATGTAAACATGCTTCAAAAAAGAAAGAAAGAAAAAATCAAAAAAGGAAGGAAAAAAAGAAAAAAAAAAGAAAAACATAGGGTGATGAACAGCCTGAACAGCAGACTGGAAGCCTGTTGTTCTTCTGGGTAGTTTTTTTTTTTTTTTAATTATGAGAGATTAACTGAGCTAATTTTTAATTTTGTTAGTAAGTAATATAGACCATTTATAACTTGGTCCAGATTCGTTAATGGTGAAGGGAATGATAGATGAATGAGAGATTTTGATTGGAGGATAGATGAAGATGGAATGAAGGATTTTAAATTATTCATGTAGGAGTTTTGTGGTGGTTTTAAAACTTTAGGGTTGATTTCTAAATTATGACATTCATAAGGAAATTTTGTAAATTACAAATAAATTCCAACGTTTAGTAAAATCGAGTTCCAGAAGCGTTTAATATTTTCCTTATTTTATTACTTCACTGAGGAAGTTCCCATTCAATGATGATCAAGCTGTTCTGTAATATTTTCTGTAAACTTATTTTTCTTTTAATTATATTTTACTCACATTGCTTCTATCAACTACTTTCAGGGAACATTACTTTTTTCAACAGATAATAGATACTTCCATATTGTAGACCGCTCTGAGGGTATAAGGGCGCACATGCTAAGGGGAACAGCTCGTAAATTGATGCATAATTACGATGGGGCCAAGGAAGATTTCAGGGATGCATTATTTCTGGATCCATTTGATGATAGAGCAGCTCAGGCTGTGGATGCAATAATTGAAGTCCAGTCCTTGTCTCCGACTTATAAGTTATAAGTAACGTAGCTGGTAGTATTCAAGAATGCTTATGTTTTACGAGTATGGTTCTTCTCTGTAATCTGCTCTATCAATCACCAATCTATTAGTGGGCGGGGCCTGACCTCACCTCACCTGACCAGTGCTGAATCAAATAATGCCCGTGTTGTGCTGAGTTAATTAAGTGTTTGATATACGCGTTTTATGCAGTATGCTTTTTTTTCTTTTTTTTTTTTTTCTTTTTTTTTTAATAGGTAGTACTAATATTAATCAAATGGAGGAATTGTACAAAATATCTTGGACAGAAACTACTACAACGTATAGGATCACTAACCTAGAACGCATACTAGTAATATCCGAATTTACAAAAGGTGTTAACCAATTCGGACTAATATCCCGAATACGGAACGTAGAAACCTGATCCATTGACATAGAACAAAACCAAGGATCAGATGTGGTGGCTTGAGTATGGAGGTCAGCCCTTAAAGAGTCTGCCATCACAGTGCTTTTGTATTTTGCGATTGCGTTTGCAGCTTGATTAACTTCATGATAAACAAAAGTCCAAGAATAAATATTTAAGTCCTTGATCTCCTTAAGCAGCTGATGATGAAGTGGATCCTGCGTGCTCCATCTGTTACAACAATGAAGAATATAAGATGAGTCTGTCTGAATCACAAGTCTAGGAATCTGCAATTGATGTGTGCCAACAATAATCCTTGCTTTAATGCTTGTAAATCTGCAGTATTATTAGTTGTAGTACCCAGAAATCCGGCTGCTGCTCTAATGAAATTGCCATGATGATTCCTAAAGATAATACCTACTCCTGCCAGTCCAGGTTTATCTAAAGAGGAACCGTCTATATTCATAGCAACATAATCTGGAGGAGGCTTTTGCCATTTGAGAAAGATTATTTTTTTAGACCTCAACAAGGTAAAATATAACTCTCTACAGCTAAATTCCGTCTTTCTAAAAAGAAAGTTATTTGTGGTCCTCCAGATGATCCAGAAAAGTGTGCAAACTGCAAAGCATGAGTTCTGTATGATTATTAAGTGCAAAATCAGTAAATAGATTCAAGAGGCTGGGGTTAGTTGAATTCTAACATGCAAGGAGGCCAAACCAAATTCTGCAGTTCTTGAAACCGTGGACATTGAAAGAACAAATGTTCTTGTGTTTCCATAGATTACAATGCTCCAAATGAGGTAATTTATGATGCAAACCAAGCCAAAGAAAAAAATTAATTTTAGGAAAAAGCTTAAGCCTCCAAATTCTATACCAAGGCAAGTGCATGTGGTCCTTGGAAAAGTGGTGTAATCAGAGCTGTACAAGGCTATAAGCTGTTTTCACTTTTCACTGAAAATACACCATTAGCAGAGTGCAACCAGATTCGTCTATCAGAAACTTGCTGTGTTTGAAGCTACTAACTAGATCATGAAATAAGTCAGACTTCTTTTTGCCCACAAGAAAGGGTATGCCAAGATATTTATCTTGTCTTTTATTAAGTGTAATAACACCTAGTCTATTCAATATGCTTCTCTGGAAGTGCTGCGGTGTTTTTGGTGAGAACATAATTCTAGATTTTGGCCAACATACAGCTTGCCCTGCTGCCTGTTCATACGTATGCAAATAATTTTTTAGCCTCTTACTATCTTGTTTAGTTGCTGTGGAGAAGATTAAACAATCATCTGCAAAGCTTAAAATGGGAAAAGATAGACCATTTCTAGAGGCTTTGAAAGTCTGAAAATCTTTAACTTGAATGTGATGCATCAGTGACAATATAAACAAATCTTGGCACATAATAAATAAATAGGGAGATAGGGGATCTCCCTGTCTGAGCCCTCTAGCAGGTTGCCAAGTATTGGAACAAAACTGATTAACTTTTACATGATAGGAAACTGATTGAACACAAAACATGATGAGTTTAATGATATGAGTAGGAAAATTAAACTTATTTAAAGCTAAAGAGAGTAAATTCCACTCTATTCTATCATATGCTTTTCTATATCTAACTTGAGTGCAAAACCATGATTGCTTTTCCCTCTCTTTCGACCTAAAGTATGTAGCATTTCATGTGCCAATAATACATATTGTCTGAAATATTTATACCAGCCACAAAACCATTTTGATATGGTGATATAATTTTATCCAGGAGTGGCCTAATTCTATGCACTAGAAGTTTAGCTATGACTTTATACAATACAGTGCAAAGGCTAATGGGCCTGTAATCACTTGGGGTTTTAATTTCCTTTCTTTTAGGAATAACCACTATCTGAGTATGATTTATGCTCAAGGGAAACTGGCCAGAAACAAAAAAAAAAAAAAAAAAAAAAAAAAAAAAAAAAAAAAAAAAAAATTGACAAGAGAACAGATATCTTGTCCAACAATTTCCCATGAGTCCACAAAAAACTTTGAATTAAAACCAGCATACCCAGGTGATTTTCCTGCATTAATGGAAGATAAAGCCTCAAAGGTTTCATCATCTGAAGGTTGAAACAACAAAGAGTAGTGATCTTGCTGGGATAATTGTGGTGTAATTAAATGGTGAAAATGTTGTGTGCTAGTATGTTGTGTCTGTGAATTCCAAGAGAAGAACTCCATAAAAGTTTGACAAATCTGTGAAGGATCAGTAATCCAAACACCATTAGTTTCAGCTCAGTTCAAATTTATTTAGTTGTATTTTTTATATCATAAATAAATTCAGATCAGATCAGTTCAATTCAATTCTGTTAAGTTTTCTTCGGATGCTGATAACATAGCCTTACTATTTTTATTTTGAACCTGGAAGCAAGTACGTTTACGTACCACCACTTTGTTTAAGTTCTGCTTGAATAGTACTACGACTATTAGATGTTTGAATATGTGAGGGTCGGCAAGCCCATGAGACGACTACTACATTAACAATCTTATAGAAAGACATTGTATTTCGAATGATTTCCAGAACAGATTGTATAGGATTTGCAGTACATATATACCTCTTGAACTCTGGTTGCTACTATTGGTTTGTTTATCAAGGACCTGCTTGATTTTATAACCCAGGCGGACTGATAACGTACTCAGCAAAGCTCCACCCAGCTGTTGGCCTCATTGTCATATATATAATGATATATGAACGTACAAAGTTTCTAATGCATCGGCTGACGGAGACGGTGGCGATGACAGATGGACGGAGTATTTCACTTCATTGGCATTGTCGATTTACTTTACAATTTAAGGATTTATTATTTATTTATTTAAACCTTTTTTAAAGTAAAAGTGTTCATAGTTTAAAGGGATAAAACGCTACTCAATATAGGTTTTTTTTTTTTTTTTCTTTTAAATCATCCGGAAAACAGCACTAAAACTTACTGGGAAGTTACTGAGTAGTAAGTATGCTCACAAATGAGGACAATTATCCAAACTTGCAAAATAAATAGATAAAAATACTACTATTTATTATTAAAAGAAAAAAAAGGGAATAAATAGCCGTAGGCCCTCATCATCAGAGCAGTAGCAGCTCAAGAAAAGAGAAATCACAAAATGTCGAATAATGAGTCGGGTGCCTCGGTGAATGGCAATGAAGAAGAAGAAGTCCAAAATCCGGTAGCCAAGAGAATCCGGCTGGGTGAATGCCGCATATCATCCACAAGCGCCAGATTCAGAGAGATGGTTGAGCAACGCAAACAACAAGGCGAAGAAGAAGAAGAAGACGGACATGGAAATTCGAACCCAAAAGCAACTCGGTTCACTCTGACCGACCCATCCTTGCTCGATTGCGTCTTCTGCCACAAACCCCTTCGCACACCTATCTTTCAGGTTTCCCCTCTTTTTTACTCACTACTACTACACTATTTTCCTGTTTAAGTTTCTTGTTTTGGTTTCATTACCTAATTCTTTATTTTGTTTGTTAGTTAAGTTAATTGTACATGATTGAGGCTGATTTTATACTTTGTTTTTGCTCAGATTGATTGTCACTGCTGCTCTAGTGTGATTTCAAACTGTTTTGCTCTACCTATGATGTGTTTCAATTCATAAGATTTCTGATTGCTTAGCTAGTGGCAAATTGAGGCCTCAAACTGCTTTACCTGTTTAATTAATTAAGAAGGTTATAGGGTTAAGGTTGGGTGGCCTTTATGCTCCTGGACTCTCTCTCTCTCTCTCAAGAGAATGGGTCAATGTAGTTTGTCAAGACTTGTATTTTCTGCCCAATCTTGGTTTCCATTCCACTCCAATTCTTTTCTGTTAGTCTAAATTAATAAATTATGGAGTATTGCTTTGATTCTTGGTTTCATTATCACATTCTTGATTTTGTTTAGGGTTAAATTTATCTGTTGATGATTAGATACATTTTACATACTTGATGGTGCTTTACACTTTCAAGTTGCTCAGATTGCTTCCAGAAAACTATGATTGAATACTTGTCACCCATTTCACTTTGTTTGCTTTTTACCTCTATGTTTCAGTCAACTGTAGTATATTTCTACTTACTGGTAGATTTCCATTTGTTAGAGTTTGATTGCTCGGGTCGTGTCAAATTGAGCCCTCAACTGCTTTACTTGCCTAGTTAAGTTTATAGGGTGTAAGGTTGGGTGGTCTTTGTGCTTCTGGACTCTTCTTTGTAGTGAATGAGTTCAGGGCCGTGGAGGTTGTCATGTGGTGTACGTGTAAGTCTAGATTCAAGATTTGTATCTTCTCTTCTCTGATGGTATGGGTTTAGGGTAATAACACATCATCTTGTAGATTGTTGGAAACTTTTAAGCGAGGATGGTATATTTATCGGATTGATCTATCATAGTATCACTTTATAGTCAGTGCAATTTAAACTTTAAGTAGTGCTAGTAGTATAAAGTATAAACATAATCTGACATGTTTGTTTTCTTGGAATATTAATCTAGTGCTAGTGCAAAGCTGGGTCTTTAGCATGTCATTCATGCTGCAAGCTGAATCGGAAGAACTGCCCCAGTTGTTTCAACCCGTTTGATTACTTTCGCTGCTGGCCCATGGAAAATATTGTTGAATCTCTCAAAGTTTCATGTGTTAACATGCAGTATGGCTGCATGATGCAGATGAGTTACCATAAGAAACTAAATCATGAAATGACCTGCGAATATGCTCCTGTTACATGTCCTGGACCTTGGGTTGGTCGACACTACGACAAGAGCAGGTGTAAGTATGTTGGGGATACCAAGTGCTTGTATAAGCACGCTACCGATGAACATCCAGAGTCTTATGATCCGATCATCTTCAACTCTGTAAACAAGCTCGATATGTACCATTATGACAAGTGTCTTATACTTCAAGAAGAGGAGGAGGGTGTACTTTTTGCAGTCAGACGTATCATTAAGCCTTACGGGAATTTCATTGATCTCATTTGTATTGCGGCGCAACCTGCATCAGGCATGAAGTTCTCCTGTGATCTTACAGTCAGAGCTGGAAATAACTGGATCAATCTGAAACAAACTGTGGAGCTCACACCAAAATGGTTTGATGTGCCTTGTAAGGAAAAGCGTCTTCTGATTACCAAAGATTTTTGTCCAGGGGATGAATTGAACCTGGAGGTGATCATACAGAAAGTGTTCTGATGTAAACTACCTGCATGGAGTAGTTATTAATCAGGTGTCATCTCTCTTGAATTTCTCTGTTGTGTACTTGACACTGTGAGTTACTAGTACTTTTGGGAGTTTACATGTACTGTTGTATAATTTTGAAAGTCTGCATTTGCCATTTGGTAGGTGGTTAAAAGACATTTATATCCTTGAAAAACACTTCTATTTGTATCTTTTGATCCGTGGCGGTTATTCATCAATACGGAATATATTCACTTGTTATTCAATCTGATTCTAAATATCTAAATATTTAGTTGATTGTCTTTGCAGGCAAGTTCGTCCAGTTTTGCAGCATCACAGGCTTGTGGAGACAGCTCTTCAGAGGATGAATGTGCAGCAGACTTTCTAGCAAGAATAGGCAGTGGTGTACATAGTGAAGCCAGCCAGTTTATTAGGAATTATCATGCTTTGATGTGTCACCATTCTGTTTTGGTCTATGACGTATGTCCAGAATGGTTTAGTTCTGAACTTTGTAGTGATATTTTTGTGTCTGTAACTAGGTGTCTTAAAGCTTCTGCGGAAGCTTTGGTCTGTACATAACGCTTTTCTGCTTGATCGAGGCTATTTTCAAAAAAAATCAATATGGAATAGAAATTTACGACGTCGTTGTGTTGGACAGACTATGAGTCAGTTTTACCTTCAATCTATTCCACAGTTTTTTTTTTTTTTTTTTTTTTTTTTTTTTTTTTTTTTTTTTTTGTGCAAAATCTATTCCACAGTTGAGTTACGTTCCTTATTTTCTTTGTAATCAGTGTCTTGATTAGAGAAGATGGGGTTGATACTTGTTTTGGGATTCTCCTTAAATCCGCCACTGTTTTCTTGTATCTTGCACTCGAAGCTCGTAATAAATATCTTGCTTGTTTTCTTCGTGGATGTAGCTCACACTGACGGAACCACGTAATCCGTTGTTCATTTTCTATGTGGCTTCGCATCATTTATCATTTGTCCTCGATTTTTAATATTGTTGAATCGTAGTTCCACTACGATTACGTGGAATTGAGCCTCAACGATCTGGATCTGCTCGATTGCCCCATCTGTCTTGCTCCTCTAGCCCCGCCTGTCTTTCAGGTAGCCCTCTTCCCATTTATTTCTACTTTAATCATTATAAATAAATATTATATTATGTCCTCAGCTGATTACAGAGCTTGTTTCTCTTAATACACTTGTTGAATCTTGTAATGCTGTGGCTTGGATTTATGAGTGGATAAAGTTTGTTTGTGCTCTCATTATTTTGATACTTGTTGGCTATAATTCTTGCTTTTTCTCACTAGCCCTATCCCTGTTGTACTGCAAAAAGAGTCATTTGAGTGTTTACAAATTTTGATTTCTGCTATTTTTCAGCCTTTTAAGAGCTGCTTAGCTTTTCAAAACATGAACTCATCGATCAATCTTGGTCAATTAACATTGAGGCAACTTCCAACAAGCGTTTACCGATCAGTCCATTATGTACCATGAGATTACTCTCTAGTCTGAGCATAAACCATCCTTACTCTCTAGTACATTCTTCCATATGAAATGTCCAATTAACCCTTATGTTTATTAATAAAATATTAGATACATATCATATTTGCACTTAAACCCCCCAATTATGATGCCTTTATTGCTTCATTCTTCCTTCTTTTTTCAGCATCACCATTCTTCTTCTCTACTCATTCTCCTTCTTCTTCTTTTTTTTTTCTTTCAACTCATCTTCCACGGAAGCTCCAGTCGGGAGCTTCATTAGCTCCGATCGGAGCAGATCTGAAGCTCCGACTGGAGCTCCATGGAAGCTCCAGTCGGAGCTTCATTAATTTTATTTTTTTTAATTTTTTTTCCTTCTTTCATTAAATTTATTTTTTCCTGTTTTATTCATTTTTTGTTAAACATGATTTTTTTCAAAAAAAAATATTAGACAATGTTTATAACTCAAAAACCATGTTAGAAAATGTTTTTAAGTTATAAACCATGGCTAACACCTTAAAAAATAAGTTTCAGACAATGGTTTTTATGTGTTAGACATGGTTTCTAACTCAAAAGCATTGTCTGACACATAAGAAAACATTGTCTCACAAAAAAAAAAAACATTGTCTGACTTTTACATGGAAGTTTCAAAGCTTAAAAATAATTGGAAAAAGAAAAATAAAAATAAAGAGGAAGTAGAGGTAGAAATAATTAGACTAAAGGTGATGGAATAAATTTATTATTATTACATTTTGGACACAAAGTAAAATGTTTAGGGGTGAATTTGAGAAGTACAGAAAGTTGAGATACAAAGGGTAAATAATTCTTACCCTAAAGTCAAAATGCACTTCATGGTAAGACAAAGTTTTGTGGTGACTAGAGAGCAAATTGAATACCCATATTGCACCTATCGGTAATTAATACCATTTTTATGTAGCAAGTAGCAACACCTTCAAAATCTTATACTGTCTCTCAGAATCAGGGTATGGGTGCTTTCCTAATTCTGCTATATTGTGTGTGATTTCTTTCATTAGTAATTACCGTTTACTAGGGCTGGCAATTAGTCCTGTCCGCCTCGGATCGGATCTGTTTGGGCCGGATTTATGGCTGATCCGCTTGGAGACTGGGTGGTCTGGATCAGGATCGGGTCGGACTGATGATGCGATCCGATAACTTATATAAAAAAAAAAATTTAAAAAATAAAAATGTTGTACTGTCTCTCAGAATCAGGGTATGGATGCTTTCCTAATTTTGCTGTATTGTATGTGATTTCTGTCATTAGTAACTACCGTTTAGGTGTTTACATTTACTGATATGGCTCCGTGTTTATTTGGTTACTTTGCCTGCTAACGTTTGAAAGCGATCTATGGTGGCTTCTTTCTAGGGGTGCAAATAAATTTTTTATTATTAGTACAAGTTGCAGCCTGCTCAATCTCGCGGGCATTATAATGTAGACATGATCACAATGATTACATGGTCCCTATGGAACTCTTGCTCATCTACTATTTCAAATGCATAAGGTTTGAGCTCCATGGGTAAATAGAGAACCATTATTAATTCTCATTTTGCCGGTTAAAAAAAAAGATTTGAGTTCCAGATAAAGTGGATGGGCCTGAGATGTCGGGCTTGGAGAAATCTCACGTTGAGATATCTCAAACTAGGTTTGGGGTGGTCGAGCCTTTGTTTCAACTCAGTTAGGAAAGAAGATGCCCTCTGCCGTCTGCTGCCGCCTTGAGACTATATTAAACATTTTTCAAAAAGAAAAAAAAGATTTCAACATATCCAAATATAAGTGGACCAGTTTTATTCCAAATTACGATACAAAATCAATTTTTTTTTTAAACGACAAATATCATAACTACTCCTACACTAATACTATACAAATTTTCTAAACCACCTTACTTCTCCATATCTAAATCCAACCTTATACCTCCGCCACCGCCGGGAATGGAACCCTGAACCTCTACTTCAATATCTCAACTCCTTACCGCCACACCACCTTATAACTCTCGATACAAGACAATTTTAAAAAGTGTGCAAAGTCATAGTGCATAAACATATAGTACTACTACGTATTCATTTGCAATACCATGTTGCATATTCAAGTTTTGCCATAATCTAGAATTACTCAAAATTTCAGATATGAAACTACGTCATTCGAATGATGTAGCTTACAAACTACGTCATTCGAGCCTTATCCCATTCCTATTTCCTCACATAACCTATCTCAAAAAAAAAAAAAAAAAAAAAAAAAAAAAAAAAAAAAAAAAAAGAGTTGAATTAAATCAGCGCTTAATCGTGTTACTTGGTGAAGAAAATGCTATTATATCATACCTCAACACAATAGATCTAACCCCGATGGATTACATTTTGGTTCAAAACAGGCTTTAAATAAACCAACTAGGAGCTCACTCTGTGGTTTTACGGTTTAGATTGTGAACTAAACCATTTTATTTGAAAACAAGTTTTAATTAAGACTATTATGTTTAGATTGACTGTTATGTGTTTATAAAAATTCAGAGCTAGTTACTCGAGGCTCCAGCTAACATTGAAATTGAAACTAATAAGCAAACAGTGGACCGGATAACCACAAATTTAATGGACTGCAAACCAAACCATGGATTACTATTAAACTGCACCTAAACATGAAAATCAAAATTCATAGCTGAACAAGTAATTAGTTATTTCAATACATTATATATATTGATGAAACTCAAAATAAATAGTGTTACAATACAAACTAAAAGCTAAAAAGCAAAGTATCTATTATACAAAGGCGGATAACACAATGTAGAACCAAATGTAACAAAACTACCTATAGCCACGAATAAGTTTGGGCTGAAACCAAGTAGCATCGGGAAATTCTTTCCTCTCGTAGAGACTCTTGCTGCAGGTAGAAATATCCCCATTCGAATATCTAAATTCCGAAGCATCTAATTTATAGTAGAGATGATGATCCTCAACAAATAATGGGAAGTTGATCGTACTTTGTTTTGATCTCTCGCTAATCTGGAGCGCCAGAGTAGATGTCTGGCAGACGAAAAATGAATAATTCCCCAAGGTCTCGATTCTATTCCATCTTGATGCACCAACATCCCACCTGAATGCTTCCACTAATCTTCCCATACACCCAACAACAACCAAGTATAAACTGTCTTCACAAGAAACCAAATATCCCCGTTTGAACTTCTTGAATGCAACCTCATCCCCGTTGGCCGATTGATTGATAGTTGAAACACTATGCTTCAACACATCTGCCTCCCACCAAAAAGTAGCAAAGTTTCCAATTCGATTCAAGTAGTAAACTTGTGATCATGAAAGACCAGATTACAGCCTGAGGATAGAACATCAGATTCCAATTCCAAGTCAACGATGCTCCATTCACCATCAACTGGCCTTAAATACATTAAGCGGTATTTTGGAAACAAATTTACTATGGAAATGATAACCCAGTCAGACGATGTTGGTGAAGAAGAACATGACATGGCATCAGGATCAAAATCTTCAGGATAATTAGGAAGGTTTATCTTCGTTTTAGTGAAAGGTTCTATGAAAAATACCTCCCGCGTACCTCGAGTAACAAGAAGCCACCCATCCTTAGAGTAGCGGATTTTACAACCTGACAATTCATGGTTGCTTTTGTAATACTTCATGTTGCACATCGGGTCAATGAAAGAGGAGCATGCTTCTTTCTCCTGACAGATAAGCCATGGAAACTCAATGGAACTGGAGCTAGAAAGATCAGGTAACCAACGGATTGGACGAGCAAGTTGACTCCACAGTTTACATACAAGACGAAAATTTGCATAATCCAGTGGACTATGAAGAGATTCTGCAACAAAACCCTTAAGGTCATGTGGAAGTTGATGAAAAACATCTACAAGACCGCAACTTTCATCTATACACGATGGTGTGAGTTCATTGGCTATTTCACTAGGATCCTCAGAGGTTGTAATTTTCTCTAGGCCGTCCTCCACAAAACTCAACCAAGGCATACCCGGATAATTCATACTCGGAAACCAAACAGGAAATCCTGAATGAGGATTATTTTCAAAGATGGTCACTGTTTTATCCGCAAGCGAGTACATATAAAGGTTATCTTTATCCGACCTACCAATAAAGCATATGCAGTTCCCCTGAAGACGTCCAGCTTTCTGTTTGCAGGAATACACAGTTGAGTGATAATCATTCATAAAAATCACCAAGCCGTCCAGGTTGGACACGCTCACCCAACTTTCCTGTGCAAAATCCATCTCCCACACTTGCCATGCACACAGCGGTCTGCGCTCCACGAGAAACAACCGCTTACCACCCTCTTCACTATAATGGATTGCAAAGCTCCGATACATGCACAAAAAAGATGATGTGGGTAATTGTATCCGCAGGTTTTGACCGCAATACAGGCCACGTGACGTTATGCCGAACAAACGGCTGGCAATGTTGCCGTCATCATCACCATCATCAGATATATATGCATCAAGAAAGAAGTCATCCTCATCCTCAGAGTAACGTTCCTCTTGCCAAAAATCCATCTCGTCGGAAGTCCAATCATAACCAGGCGAAAACTCGTGAAAGAAACAGACCTTATAGTGGCAACGAGGTTTGTTGTTCCTGTATAAAGTTAAACCACAGCTAACTACAATGAACTTGGAGAATGTATCAATGGAGTCTTCCAGACAGGGGAGGTATACCTAAAATTTGTCAGAGAGCAAGTTATTATAAGTTTAGTTTTAAACATTAAGCACAAAATTTCAACTACTGTGAGAGTCCAGTAACTACAGCAGCAGCAACAATATAATGATATTCCATCTAAAATCTGACGTCTAACTTAACAACTAGAAATTGAAAAAAGACTCCGCCTTTGGTATTGAGAGTATAAATTAATTAATTAATAAAACTTGGGGTTTGAAAGTGAATATGTTCATTCCACTAAATCAATTCTCCAACACTTAATCTAATCAGGAACAAACCAATAAACCATTAAGAAATTTGATTGAGTAAAAAAAAAAAAAAAAAAGGGCTGAAGCAAATATAGACAAAAGTACGAACCTTGAGTTGAAAACGTTGATTCCAGAGGAAGCAACGGTCGCGGTTGTCGTCGTAGTCGTCTTTGTTGTCGGATTTTGGGTCGAATTTTTGGTCCACGAAAACCGCCCAATCACCATCCTTACTGGTAGCCACACGACGGCGTTTTGGTCTGTTGGGGTCGAAATCTTTGGAAAATCGACAATTAGTGCAGATTTCTGCTGATGATGATGTTGCCATTATACTCGAATCAATTGTTGATTTGTGAACTACTCCATACTTTTATTTATAGGAGGAGGATGATTCCACAAATCCGAATCGGAATGTGACGGCGACCGTTTCCAATCCCACTAATTTGGGTACTCTTTCTTGTTCCGATTTTTCTTTTAATTGAGAATTTGTTGTCAAAATAACACTCTCTACAAAAATAATTGTCAAACTAACACTCTAATAAAAATAATTGTTATTCTAACACTCTCTTGTCAATGTTGGCATGTTGGATGCCACATGGAGCTAGTTATTCTATTTCCTTTTCATTTTCGTTGTGTTTTTTTTTCTTTAATATTTTTCATGTTTGCTAAGCCTTCTCTATTTACTTTATAAATAATTAATTATATACACTATATTCATTACCTATTTAGTATTTACTTATAAATGATTATATTTTCAGTTATGATGGCTACTATATATATAAATTCTCAATTACGTATGATGGCTACTATATATATAAATTCTCAATTACGTTCGTCTCTTCCATCCATCAATGGCGGATGTTAACACGCTTGTCGAGGATTTGATGGAGGCCGCCAACAATCTCCGGGCGAGGAAAAACTATGCTGATGCTCTCAGCGCGTACGAGCGCGTGTTGGAGAAAGATGCACTAAACGTTGAAGCACACATTGGAAAGGGGGTTTGTCTCCATATGCTGGAGTCCGTTGATCTCGCGCGTGACAGCTTCGTGAAAGCCTGGAACCTTGAACCAGAGAAGGCATCGGCGTTGACACATTACGGAATTTCGCTCAAACACGAAGGTCGATTGGCAGAAGCAGCGGAGGTATGTATGGTTTATGAGATTCTACTGTATTTTGCGGTTCGATTTTAACTATTCCTGATGTGAGTGCCTAGTCGATAATTTAGGTTAAGATTAAACTATTACTGTTTTGAACTAGGGTTTGAACCTGATGACGTTGAGTATTCCTTTCAAGATGTTATACTAGATTTGGATCCTGTGTTTTTAGCTAGTACTATGGATGAACTGTATAAGTATCTTCAGTTAGAAGATGATTAGTTAAACAATTAATTAGTAACATAAGTATTTGCCATTCGATTCGATTAGTAGTTTATATGATTAGTTAGTAATATGTATTTTGCCATTCGATTTGAAATTTTCCTGTAGTTTATGAGTGCTTAGTCGATATTTTAGGTTAAGATTAAACTATTACTGTTTTCAACTAGGGTTGAACCTGATGACGTTGAGTATTCCTTTCAAGATGTTGTTATACTGGATTTGGATGCTGTTTTTAGCTAGTACTATTGGTGAACTGTACAAGTATCTTCAGTTAGAAGATGATTAGTTAAACAATTAATGGTTTGAACCTACTGAGATATGGTTTATAATTTCAACTATATTTACATCTGAAGTTGGAATATTTGAAACGTATTCGTTTTAGCTATATGATGAAATCTTAAGGAATTCTTGGTCTGCACTTTGAAGTATGATAGTCTCTTTAATTACAAAATGATGAGTTAACCAATTCTCCTAATGATGAGTTAACCTTGTTCCTCCTAATGATTGGTTGAACCTTGTTGAGAGGTAGGGTTATTGACTAAAGCTTCTTGTAGTATTTGCATTCGAAGGTGACAGATTACTCGAAGTGTTTCCATTTTTAGGTAGGTGGATGTAAGTTAGACAATTGGTTTGAAATAAACAAGTTTGTAAACTTCACAAATGTTTATGTGTGAATGCTTGCTTGTAGCTCAACATACTAAATAGTTGCTTCCAGAAGTAACCTTAGTCTTGTAGACGAAGGTAGTCGTGTCCTGATTATTTGATTGTGATTTGTACTTACTTTATAGGTTCCGTGAAAGAGTTTGTGCTAGGTGGACGCAAATTAGGAGAATGTATATAACACTTAGGTTTTGGATATTATGTTTCTTAATACTTTTTTTGTTGTACTGCAGTTGTATACACGAGCTCTCATGTGTGATCATTCCTACAAGGCTGGTGCAGAGTGCTTGTTCATTGTTTTGATAGACATTGTGAATTGCTTAAAGCTTGCTGGAAACACACAAGATGGACTTCTAGAATATTGTGAAGCTATTAAAGCTGACCTGAGTACTCGTTTGAAGCTTGCTGGCAATGCACAAGGTGGAATGCAGAGCTATTATATACCAATCAGACCTAACATTGGAACTACCTTAAAGCATGCCGGTTACACGGAAGATGCAATCCATAACCTCTATGAAGCTCTTATTGCTCAAGCTGACTATGATGTAACTTACCTGGTCCTGGTGTTCTTTTTTCCCAGAAAATGCACTGAAATTTGAATCTCACATGGGAAATTGCTTTTTGTTTGCAGATTATGAGCTCTTGGAAGGTTGTCCATGACAGTTTGGTGGATCAATTGGTTAAAGCTGCTGATGAGGTATTATTCTTTTTACTTTCAAGTATATTTCTAATCCAAGTTTAAATATTTAAATATTCCAGATGTCTATAGAGTTCTTAGTTGAAATCTGAGTTGATTAACTGATTATTGCTTTGAACTAAGTGATTGCTTGAACCTGTTTAGAGATATGATTAACGACGGAAGTTTCTTATTTGTATCTGAAGGTGAATATTATTTGAAAATGTTTCCATTTTTAGCTAGTTGAAATACTCTTAAGTTAAACAATTCTTGTAATTTTGTTATTGGTGACAAAATTGTGCTGCAGAAAGAATTTCGACTGTTAAACACATAAGATTGAATGCAGGTTAAGCTTGATGCAGAAAGCCCTTCAGTTGTTTCGACAGGCTTTGGGACTAGATCAAATGTTGTTGGCAACACACATGATGGAATCGAGTCTAAGCTTGCTGCAGACAGCTCTTCAATGCTTTCAACAGGCCCTGTGACTAGCTCGGATATTGCTGGCAACATACAAGATGGAATCCAGTTTGAAGACCTTCCGTCGGACTTTGAGGATTGGGAAGATAGAAAAGGTGGAAAACAGAGAACAAAGCCAAGGAGGCCCAATAGAACCAAACGATCTGGTTTTATGCATGATGAGAAGACTAGCCCTTAGTACTCAATTCTGTTGACCTGTGTGCAAATACATTTGGGTAAGTCAAACGATTTTGTCCTGACATTTCTTTAGTTATTGTGTTCTTCCATTTCTGAATAGGTATAATATTATGTCTTTTCTTTTTGTGATTAATATATAGTTTTTTAAATTTTACTTGCAGGTATATGAGGCTTAAAAGATGCTGGGTGCAGAAAATAGTTATGGTTTCTTGGTCTATAAATGAAAATCTCCTGTGAATAGACAAAATAGAAAGTATTCTTCATGTTGACCGCTGTTTAGTCATCGATTTAGCGGCACATGACGTTCAGCTTGAACTAAATTCTGTATGAGCATTTCTAGCCATTTTGTTCAGTGTTACTCGATTGTTCAGATTTTTTACATATTACTAGTTTTTTCGTCCCGTTTAGTACAATTTTTATGTTTAATTTTTGTATGAACTTTTATCTCACTCACACCTCTATTGTAGGTTCTATTACTTAACTCAACTCAACCTCCACACATTGTACAAAAAATACCATACTAATCCGTTTAAAAATCAAACATAAAAAATCTTTATTGTAAGAGTCACGGTGATCTACATTTCAATTACTCCCATCTCCTTCTCACTTCACGCGAGTCATTGGAAAAATTAAACCGGGCCAAGAATACGTTCGTTCAGATCGAAAGAAAGAGATAATATTCTATTTACTTTTTGCTCCACGGAATTTAGATTGATGTCACCTCATTTAAAATTTTATAATTGTAAAACCTGCACTTAACCCGCTCCCGAATCCTTCACATTGCAGGTACCCAGATACCTACCTACATATAATCGGGTTGGGGTCGGATTTAGAAAATACAAATCCACAAAGGTGGGTATCCCCAAACACACCCCAAATACGACCTGCGTCCACCCCTATATTTGTTGTACCTTTAGCGGTACTCAATATGTCGCCGACTAATTTGAAGACGCGGACTAAAATTAAGGGCCTGGAAACTTGAATTTGAAATGAAGGAATTCAAGGGGGGCTTATAGAATAGCACTTCCAGGCAACAATCGATTTTACTACTAAAGTTGGTACTCAGGGCCGAACTAAGACCAAGAGTCATAAGGTACAGTGGTAAGGAGTTGGAGCAGTGAAAGTAGAAGTGCATGGTTCCATCCATGGCGGTGACGAAGTTATAAGGTTGGTATAGGTGTGGAGAAATAAGGTGGTATTTTTTTTTTTATTTTTTTTTTTATGAATGAGTAGTGTAGGAGTAGTTGTAATATTTGTCGTTTAAAAAAAACGGCCGAACCAAGACCCGATGAGAATGGAGGGGTGAAGTTACATACCCTCCGTTCCAACGAATTTGATTACATTTGAGTTTTGCATAATTTTAAGGGCTAATGAGTGTTACATGAAGAAAAAGTGGACAAGAAAAGAAATTACTCCCTCCGTTTTTTCAGAAGCTTCCTGGTTTGACTTTATTCGGTCAACAACTTTCAACTTTGACTCTTGATTACTTTTAAACTATAATGATAAGTATGTAATGAAATTATATTATAAAATTTAGGTTCTATATTTTCATAATATAATTTCGTTAAATATTTTATCATTATAGTTTAAAAGTAATCAGGAGTCAAAATTGAAAGTTGTTGACCGAAAAAAGTCAAACTAAGAGCATTCCTTATGGAGGCTTTTTTGGAGTTTAATTGAGGCTTAAAGTCTCATTTAAGCCTAAAAATACCTCCAATGGGGGGCTATAAAAGGGATGGGCTATTAATTAGTAACCCCAATATAAGCCCCAAATATGAGACCCACAAGGAAAAACTAACTACTCCCTCCTATTATGTTTAATTGACGTTTTGAATTTTTAATTATTTACAAAATAGTTGTCGTTTTAGTACATTAGAAGGATTAATGTGGGTCCTACAAATAAAGAAGCTTAAATTGAGCCCCCAAACCATTGAGGCACAATTGGAAGGGTTGTTTTGGGGCTTATATATTAAAAGACCCCGAATTAAGTTCCAACCATAAAGAATAATTTAAGAAGCTTTTGAGAGGACGGAGGGAGTATAATGAAATTAAAATAAAATAAAATAAAATAAAATGATAATTAGGGGCATATAGATAAAAAATAATCACATGCTAAATTTTAGGCCATGTCCAGCGGGCAAACCGATTGGAGATAGATAGCAAACTATATAGTGAGGAAAACGATTTAGATCCTCTCTTTTTCTTCTTCTTCTTCTTCTTTCTCTAATCTCCACACCAGCCTCGTTGTAGCAATTAACAAATGGCGGCTAGGGTTTCTAGTCCTATAGACGGCGCCAGTAATCCTCTGTCACCGGATCAGTCTGGGAACACGTCTAGCTCCGGCACATATATCGGCTCATCATTTTCTGAGGGCAGTTCCGGCGACGGAGAATCATTTGCTGGCATCTACTCCGGTTCTGATAGCAGTTCCGGCGAAGAAGAAGAAGAAGAATCACCACCACAACCAGGACCAGCCGCTGATGTTCAAATTTCTGGAAATTCCGCTCCAATTAATGCAACCGGTTTGCGTGTTATATCTGATCCGGATATGCTAGATTCCTCTATCTGCGTTTCTCCTCTTTCCTCTCCGGTCTCTCAGGTCTATTCCTCTTTCCTTTCCTTACTCTTAGATTACTTTAATTTTGTCATTAGATATACACCTTCTATGCTGTAGACTTGTAGCCAGATCAGAAACAGGACTATCAACTTGTTTACCAGATTTTTATCTTAATTGTTAGTTAGTGGTTTAACTTGTTGGATTTATTCAAGGCAACATATCTATTTGGTTTCTTTGCCTGCTAATGTCGAAATGTGGTTGAGGTTTATGGTGGCTGTTCATTTAGAGCCTAGCTGACAAGTGACAACTAATACAATCTGCCTGCCATTATACTGCATACTTTACCATAATGAATTCCATGTTCCCCAAACTGTATTTCTGGAGCTTCTGTATATGCGACCAGTCTTTTTTACTCTGTGTCTGCTCTGTACGTATGGCTGTTGGTTTTACCTTATAAGTTATATGGATCTCCTTCTGGAAAGACAATCACATGCTAGATGTTCTTTTATGCTTGGTGATCCAGCCAGAGCTCATTCTATCCTGTCAGAGCAAATCTGACTGATTTTAGTAAACTCTGAATGCTTCCGTATTTATGTTAAATCTTAAGTACTTATAGTTCTTACATCCGAGGCAATGCATGATGCATATAACCCAAAGTTGGTGAAGCTCTCAAATTTTACAATTTTATTTACAAAAAGATTATATCATTTTCGCGCCCTCGCATACACACACTAGCAAATAATGCATCTGGTACCCGCGTGTATATCTCATACATATGTTTTAAATGGTTCGTTAAAATCCTCAAGAAATATAAATTAATAGAATTGAGTACAAATACTAAGCTTTTTTTTTTTTTCCTACAAATAACCAAATTAATTAAGTAAAGATGAAAGTGGAAATAATTAGTTGTGATCATTTTTGGTTATTGGGTTTTATTTTCTTTTTGTTTTAACATAAAAACGTCGAAAATTTAATTCTGATCAGTCTGGGCACACATCTAGCTCTGGCACATATACCGGCTCATCTGGCACCTACTCTTGTTCTTCCTATGAGAGCAGTTCCGGTGAAGAAGAAGAACCACCACGACCAGGACCAGCCGCTGATGTTCAAATTTCTGGAAATTCCGCTCATGCAACCAGTTTGCCTGTTATATATGATCCGGATATGCTAGATTGCCCTATCTGCGTTTCTCCTCTTTCCCCGCCGGTCTTTCAGGTCTATTCCTCTTTCCTTTCCTCATTCTTAGATTACTCAATTTTGCCATACATATCTATATGTTTTTAGTTGCTAAACTTCAATATCTAGCATTAGCTATACTATACACATTCTATGCTGTAGGTTGTAGCCAGATCAGAAACAGGACAATCAACTTGTTTAGCAGATTTTTCTTAATTGGTTAGTAGTTTACCTTGTTGGAGTTATTCAAGGCAACATATCTATTTGGTTTGTATGCCTGCTAATTTCGAAAAGAGGTTGAGGTTTATGGTGGCTGTTCATTTAGAGCCTAGAGGTGCTTTCTCTTGAATACGCAATCTGATAAGTGACAACTAATACAATCTGCCTGCCATTATACTGCATACTTTATCATAATGAATTCCATGTTCCCCTAACTGTATTTCTGGAGCTTCTGTGTATGCGACCCGTCTTTTTTACTCATGTGTCTGTTATGTAAGTATGGCCGTTGGGTTTACCTTATAACTTATATGCGTCTCGTTTTGGAAAGACAATCACGTGCTAGATGTCCTTTTATAAGTGTGTGGTTCTTAAGCTTTTTGAATCGTTTTCTATGCGACCTTTTACTTTGTGTCTGTTCTGTTCTGTACGTATGGCCGTTGGGGTTACCCTATAAGTTATATGGATCTCGTTTTGGAAATACAATCACGTGATAGATGTTCTTTTTTAAGTGGGTGGTTCTTATGTCTTTCCTTGAAAAGCTTTTTGAACCGTTTTCTTACAATTAATAGAACTCACTTGTGAATCATTTTGAGGTATAGTATATGTTTTGTAAAGAACTTATCCTTCAGGATACAATATTGGCTGTTTCTGATATGACCTATTTTTCTCAATTTTACTCTAGTGTGAAAATGGACATGTAGCATGTCAGAGTTGCTGTGGCAGGATGAGTAATAAATGTCCAAGCTGCAAGTGCCCGACCGGACACGTCCGTTGCAGGTGGGCAGAAAGGTTTCTAGAGTCTCTGAAGGTTTCATGCAAATACTGGGAACAAGGATGCATGGAGAAAATGAGTCACAGTGTAAAATGCGATCACGAACGTAGCTGTGCTTATGACCCTTTTCTTTCTTGCCCTCATCATGGTTGTGACTTCATTGGCACATCGGAGTGCTTGTATACTCACTTTGCTGAAAAACATCGCAAGACTTCAAGAAAAATCCGTTTTGGCACCACCATCTCTTTTTGGGTCGGCAAGCACCCGAAGAATGTCTTTCTTCGAAAAAGGAGCGAGAGAACACTTTTTGTCCTTGACCATTCTGTCAGACCTCGTGGAAGATTACTGAAACTTGTCTGTATAGGAAATACTTCATCAAAGAACAAATTCTCATATGAACTTACCGCAACAGCTGGAGATAACACAGTCACTTTTAATGGCATTATTGTGGAGCAGACACCAAAATTCATTCAGCAGCCTCGTGTGGGGACATATCTCATGGTTCCAAAAAGTTTTGTCTCATCTGGGCTCACCAGATTAAAGCTCACCATACGTAGGGGAGTTGTTTAAACTTGAGAGTAGATGTAGCCGAATGCATTCATTGAAATTAAGATGGTGTTTGAAGAACCTTTCCAAACCTGTTTTTAACTTTTAACACTTTACAACTCTTTTCTAGTGTTTTGACATTGTGATCTGAAAGGTGTATGTGCAGCTTGCTATGCTTGTTGCGATACGGTTATATGGTCGAAGTGATTTGTGCTTTATGGACACGCTGTTTTTCAAAGCAGAATAGCTTCAGTAGTTTTCTACACTTTGCCATTTATGATTCTGGTATCTGGATGCAGGATTTTGTATTTGCTGCCAAATCTGGGTTCTTAATCCAAAATTTTCTTTCTATAGTTGGGTGCAAATTAAATACCTGTGCTGTGATGAAATGAGGTTCATTTATTGCAGGGAACGCACTCATTGTTTTATCATGGTACTTGCTAGGTAGAAAGTGCATGTTGGTTTTCATGTGGCTGCAAGAAGATTCAGAAGAATGAGAAGCAATGATGTCATGGGTTAAACCTGTGTGTCAATTCCATTTTTTTTTTCTTTTTTCTTTTTAATTATTATTCATACTCCAATCCCAAAAACTTCTTTTTACAGACTCCATTTTGACATATAAAAATATATATACTCCAAACCTAATTAATTAGGCATGCTGCTCTTTTATAATTATTGGGACCTAATCCCAGATTTGCAATTAGTCTTTCTTTATACGTTCTTTCCTTAGTCGAGCAAGCAATACCAATTCTATCATTCAACTCCGTTTCACATCGAGTCTCCTCCCATTCATGATCCTCTATTCCAATCTATTCATCTTCATTCAGACATTCACCTATTTGATCATCGAGTCTCGGTTCTATTCAGCTTTCATTCCCTTTTGTTCAATTCAGACGAAAAAATCCGTTTCTAATAATTTCATGCTATTACTTTCAACCTATTTAGCAAGAGTCACTTAACAAGAGTGAAGACTAGAAAAAAAAAATCTATCATGCTATTACATTCAACCAACCTACTGTATTTAGCAAGTTAGAGTTTATTGACAATTTCTATCATCACACACACTACGTACAGTCTACTCAGTGAAATATAAATAGCGAATGGTATAGCATTTAGATATCATCATCATTCAATCAATGGACCCACGACTCAGAAGACTAGAAATGGCGGCTAGGGTTTGGGTTGATGATGAAACTGATGATGATGAACGACGATTCATACAAGAAATGGCGGATCTGGATTATGATATCTATGGGCCACTTACTGCACGTAGCAGACCCTTGGACTCTACAGGAGGAGAACAAGAACAAACACCACCTACTACTCATCATCAGGTTTCTGGAAATGGAGGAACAGGAACTCTTCCTATGGAATTGAGCCTCAACGATCTGGATCTGCTCGATTGCCCCATCTGTCTTGCTCCTCTTGCCCCGCCTGTCTTGCTCCTCTTGCCCCGCCTGTCTTTCAGGTATCTATCTCGATCCCTCTTCCCATTGATACATTCTTGAAATTCTAACATTTCGCTTGGATTGTGTTTTGTTAGGTTCTTGCTATAATTCTTGCTGCTGATACTCACTAGCCTTAGCCCTGTTGTACTGCAAATGTGACCTTGTTATTATCAGATTAGTTTCTTTTTCTTTTTTTATTAATCAGCTAGCAGAAAGAGTCATTCGGGTGTTTGCAAATTTAGATTTCGGCTATTTTTCAGCCTTTTAAGATCAGCTTATTTAGCTTTTCAAAACAGGAACTAATTAAATGGTTCCTGGTCGAATGTCAATTAATATTGACCAACTTAATTCCCAGCTACATTTCTATTTAGCAACACCTTCAGAAATAGTATACTGTCTGTCAGAATCAGGGCATGGATGTAATTGTTACCAATTTTCTGCTTTCGTGATTTCTTGTTCATTATTATTCTGCAGACTTGATCATAGTGATCGATTACATGTTCCCTACCCTACTGAACTCTTGCTCATCTACAATTTTTCAAATGCAATGCATGCATTGTCCTCTAGGCTTATTCATATGCAGATGTAGATGTGATACAATTATCTTATATGGATGTCGTTTTGAGAAGACAATTTCTTGCTAGATGATCTTGTGTATAGTAGTTGTGTAAGGGTTTGATTCTAATGTCTTCTGATGGGATTCTTTTTACTGACTATAGTGTTAATTAATAGACTTGTTTATGAAACAACTTGAGCATGTTGTTTTTTCAATGATCATGAAAATATATAATATTGAATCTATCTGATATGATCCATTTTTCTTGGTTTTACTCTAGTGTGAGGATGGCCATGTAGTGTGTTTGCAATGCTGTAGCAGGATGCACAACACATGTCCAAGTTGCTCCTGCCCAATTGGACTTCTCCGTTGCAGGTTGTTAGAAAGGTTGCTAGACTCCTTGATGCTTTCTTGCAAATATGTGGAACATGGGTGCACCGAAAAAATGCCTTACCACATGAAACTTCATCACGAGAATAGCTGCAAGTATGCCCCTTGTCCGTGCCCTCATGATGGTTGTGACTACATTGGTATGTCTGAGTGGTTGTCTTTTCACTTGGCTGAAACACATCAGAACTCTTCGAGAGTAATCCGGTTAGGCACCCCCATGTTTGTTTGGTTGGACAATCACCAGAACCAGAAGAATGTATTTCTTCGAGAAGAGGGCCAGGGAGCACTTTTTGTCCTCAACCATTCTGCTGAACCTCATGGAAGTTTGGTGAAAGTTGTCTGGATAGCACCCACTTCATCAAATAGCAATTTCACGTATGAACTTTCAGCAACACTTGCAGATCAGACCACTGTTGTCAGTTTCAGAAGACGTGTGGAGCCGACACCAAAATTGATCCCGCAGTCTCCTCTGGAGAATTACCTCTTTGTTCCAAAATATTTTGCAGGTCATAGCACCGGGCGCACTGAGTTGAAAATCACCATTCAGATTTGGGAGGGTGTTGATCTGACTCAAGACTAGATACTCCCCGGGCAGCTGAGTGCACTAAATGAGATTAAGATGTTAATTGTTTGCAAGAACATTTTGGGTTTTGGACTGTTCATAATTAAGTCCTTTTGTTGTGCTTTTGTAATTGAGAGATCTGAAAGGCGTGCTCTCTTTTCTCTACTACTTTAATCAGTTTAATGTCTTAAATATTGTTCGGACAAATTTGTTCTCAATTTGGAGTTTTGGACACATAATTTAGCTTTGGCTTTGTTATTTACTCTTTCTTATTTAAAGCTGCATATGAATTATGAACCAATACAAGTGCGAGAGTTTATTTAAAATGGCAAGAGTTTTATTAATAAGATTGAACCGTCTTTTAAAAAAAAAATTAAGAAAAGAAAAAAGAAACTGTATCTTGTGAAAATGTAATTTGTTCATCATTAGTGTTTTTGACATAATTCTTTTTTTTTTTTTATTTTTATTATAGTTATAAAGTTTTTCTTTAAACCAAAACGATAGTTATATTATTTACATCTTATCCGAAGTATATACAAACTTGCGATGAAATATTAGTCGAAACGATGGTGTATTAGTCTACAAAGAATATTAGTCGAAACGATGGTGTATTAATTAGTCTACAAAGATCCTGATCTAACAACAAAATTAAAGAAGCTACGAGGGGTCTGAAATCCATAGAGATTGAATATCAATTATGCCCAGAAAATATGAAGCTGTCCTAACCAATTGTCCTGGAAAATTCCTAATAATAACTCCTACATCAGCTCTACCTGGATTACCTCTAGCTGATCCATCACAAAGTTGTGTAAAAAGAAAATTGTACTGGAAGAATAGACCAGCGTACGTAGAGACAAAATTAAACCTGCTTGCTAACTCATTGCAAGGAAACAAAACTTGCAAATTCATTTTGTTTCTACAAGTAAGCTATAAATAAAGTTAATATATACCATTAGCAAAGTATATTTATTAATCGAAAAAAAAGAAAATTATAAATTTAGCAAGTATACATATATAAATTATTATGCCGAATTTGTACACTTGGGCTTGGGTTCATGGATAATATTCATATCCGATGTTAAATGTGATCCTAAGGACGAACATATAGGTACTAATCATCAAAGATTGCATGTTTGCTTTGTATATATCTGAATTGTAATAAATTATTAAATTTGAATTGGATTGGATTTATTTTTATTATAGAAGTAGTTAATTAGAGTTGTACTAGATTGTAGATCGATTGATGTATATGCGGACAATTTGATCGACCCTGCCCCTGATACCACATTTGCTAGGTTAGATGCTACTACGGTACTAACAATAGGGTTGCCCGCAAAAGGTATCTATTAGCAGTTGATCATTTAGATTCCACATCAATCATGTTTTAAAGTTTAAACACGAATCATTGGTAAGCAACATTATAAAACCACGCAATAAGCAAACTTTACAACGCTATAAAGAACTTTATGACATTACAACTATCCTTGGGTTAGACAAATAGTCCGAAGAAGATAGTTTAACCGGAGCAAGAACGCGTACAACTGAGTGTTTCTTATCACAACTTTTTTTTTCTTTTTTCTTTTTTTTTTTTTTTTTCGACAAGAGTCTTAACTGTGTGTAAGAGTCTTAACTGTGTGTCTCCTGCGTACAACTGAGTGTTCCTTGGGTTACAACACGGCTCCGTCAACAAATCCGTCGCTAAGTTACGACGGACTATAATTCCGTCGTACTTTATTTTCTTTATTTTATTTTTTATTTTCTTATTATATTATCCCTCAACAAATCGTCAATAATTTTCGTCGTAAATTTTTTCGACAGACTTTACGACGTTACAATTCCGTCGAGATATACTACGACGGAATGTATGACGGAAAGAGAGCGAGGTCAACTTTTGTTGGTTTTCCGTCAAAAATTCCATCGTAATTTTTCTTTTTTACTACGGAATAAAATTCCGTCGTAAATTGTTCGTTGTTTTTGGGCTGCTTTCTTTGTAGACATGTCTCCATATCCAATATGTTTGGTCTGCCAGAAACCAAAGGGTTTCACTTGATCCTTTATGGATAATTAGATGGTCTTTCTAAACATGCCTTTTATTCAAAATCGCGGAGCAAGTAATATAAATGAAGCAACCGTGGAGGCTATCAACTATTCAAAACCTTATTTGATTTGTTTGAACGGAGAAACAAAACCTTATTTAATCTGTTTGAAAAATTGTCAACACAGTTCAATTTTAATTAGTATTTTTTTATTAAAAAAATTATAAATATTTAAACAGACGAATAAAATAAAATAAGATAAGATGGGTGGAAAAGTAAGGCTTTCTCTTTGATTTGTTTGAAAAATTCTCAATTCAGTCCAATTCGAATTTTTTTTCTCTTCAAATAAAGATTTTTTCCGGCCCTGTCGAGCGGGAAAACAGATTGGCGATAGGAAAACAATTTTGTTCCTCTTCTTCTTCTTCTTCCTCTAATCTTCACCCCAGCCTTGTAGCAATTAACAAAAATGGAGGCTAGGGTTTCTAGTCCTATTGCTGGAATCAGTAATCCTCAATCACCGAATCAGTCTGGTGGAGTTAGTAATACGAGCTCATATACTGGCTCATCATCACCTTCCAACAGCTACGAGACTTCTTCCGATGAGAGCAGTATTTGGGAATCAGATTTCCCCACTTCCAGCGAAGAAGAGTCACCACGGCCACGGCCAGCACAACAACCCGCCGCTGATGTTCAAATTTCTGGAAAGTCCTCTCCAATTACTGGATCTGGTTTGCCTGTTACCCTATATGATCCTGATATGCTCGATTGCCCTATCTGCGTTTCTCCTCTTTCACCGCCGGTCTTTCAGGTCTATTCCTCATTCTTAGATTACTCAATTTTGCCATTCATATGTATAGTATATCGTGTTTAGTTGCTAAACTTCAATATCTAGCATTAGCTATACACATTCGAAATCTGATGCTGTATGTTGTAGCCAGATCAGAAACAGGACACAATCAATTTGTTTTGTAGTGTTTTTTTTTTGGTTAGTGGTTCAAGGCAACATATCTATTTGGTTTCTTTGCCTGCTAATGTCGAAAAGAGGTTGAGGTTTATGGTGGCTGTTCATTTAGAGCCTAGAGGCGCTTTCTCTTGAATAGGCAAGCTGATAAGCGACAACTAATACAATCTCCCTGCCATTATACTGCATATCATAATGAATTCCATGTTCCTCTTTGCTAAATTTTGCCATTCACATGTATATGTGTTTAGTTGCTAAACTTCAATGTCTAGCATTAGCTATACACCTTCGAAATCTTATGCTGTAGGTTGTAGCTAGATCAAAAACAGGACAATCAATTTGTTTAGCAGATTTTACTTTCTTGGTTAGTGGTTTAACTTGTTGGAGTTATTCAAGGTTTTGCCTGCTAACGTCGAAAAGAGGTCGAGGTTTATGGTGGCTGTTCATTTAGAGCCTAGAGGTGTTATCACTTGAATAAGCAAGCTGATAAGTGACAACTGATTCAATCTGCCTGGCATTATACTGCGTACTTTGTCATAGTGAATTCCATGATGTTCCCCAACTTTTTTCAAGCATGGACACTCTCCGGAACGCCTGCTCAAATTTCATTGTATTTCTGGAGCTTCTGTATGTTACTTTCTCTGTTATGTATGTATGGCCATTGGATTTACCTTATAAGTTACACGGATCTCTTTTTAGAAAGACAATCACGTGCTAGATGTTCTTTTATACTGTTTTCTTACGTTTAATAGAACTTACATGTGAATCATTTTTGAGGTATATATGCTTTGTGAAGAACTTATCCTTTAAAATGCCATACCGCTTGTTTCTGATATTATCTATTCCTCTCAATGTTACTCTAGTGTGAAAATGGACATGTAGCATGTATGAGATGCTGTGGCAGGATAAGTAACAAATGTCCAAGCTGCTCCTGTCCAACTGGACGCCTTCGTTGCAGGTGGGCAGAAAGGTTTCTAGAGTCCCTGAAGGTTTCATGCAAATACTGGGAACAAGGATGCATGGAGAAAATGAGTCACAATGTAAAATGCGATCACGAAAGTAGCTGTAATTATGCCCTTTTTTCTTGCCGTCATGATGGCTGTGACTTCACTGGCATATCGGAGTGCTTGTATACTCACTTTGTTGAAAAACATCACAACTCTTCAAGCGAAATCTGTTTTGGCATCACTACCTTTGTTTTGGTCAGCAAGGACCCAAAGGATCTCTTTCTTCGAGAAGGGAGCCAGAGAACACTTTTTGTCCTCCACCATTCTGTTGAACCTCATGGAAGAATACTGGAACTTGTCTGTATAGGAAATACTTCATCAAAGAACAAATTCACATATGAACTTTCCGCAACAGCTGGAGAGAACACAATTTGTTTTAGAGGCATTGTGGAGCCGAGACCAAAATTGATTCAGCAGGCTCCTTTGGGGAAATATCTCATTGTTCCAAAATATTTTGACTCAACTGGCTGCACCAGCCTGAAGCTCATCATAGGTAGGGGAGTTGTTCGGACTTGAGAGTAGATGTAGTCAGACCTTTAAAGTAGCCGAATGCATTCATTGGGATTAAGATGGTGTTTGAAGAACTTTCTCAAACCTGGTAAGTGTTTGTAACTCTTTTCTAGTGTTTTGAGTCTTGACAATGTGATCTGAAAGGCGTATGTGCTCTGCTTGTTGAGTTACGGTTATATGGTTGGAGCTATTTTGTGCTTCATGGGCGCTTCATTTCAAAGGAGAATAGCTTCAGTTGTTTTCTACACTTCGCCATTTATATGATTCTGGATGCAGGATTTGTATTTGCTGCCAAATCTTGGTTCCTAAATCCATAATTTTCTTTCCAGTTGGGTGCAAATTAAATACCTGTGATGATATGAAGTTCTTTATTTCAAGGAACCTACTCATTTTTTTTTTATCTACTTGATCTGTACTTTTATGGTACTTGCTAGAAAGTGCATGTTGGTTTTCATGTGGTTTCGGATTTGCTGAAATCCTATAAAATCATTTAATCACTCAAAACTAGCTAGACGAACAGCTTGAATCAAGCTTTGGTGAGACGACGAAAGTTGAGAAATTAACCCTAACAATTTGAATCTGGAAATTACATAAAGAAGATAGCAGCGGCAGATATCTGTAATGGCAAATTTATCGCCAATTTCAACCCAAACAAACCCAGACGCTGTCGAATGGCTACCAAGGTGTGGGAAATGTTTGTCATATCTTAAATTAAAATGTTAACATGATGAATCCCCTCTTGTGGTCCTGCTTTGGGGAAATGTTCATTGTTAAATCAGCTTTCTTTGGCAAGGTACTTGTTTCGGATTCCCGTACTTGAATTTAGGAGATATCTGTTGAATGGGTGTTAGTAACCATTAGGTAGTAGGATTTGGAGTCGGTACTTTTTTGTTAAAAGTTAAAACATGAACATGCAATGAGATTTGACCCCGGTGCATGTACTTATTTGGCATTCATGACGCTTAGAAAGGATGGGGAAGGAGAATTCATGTCTTAATGCAACCCCAGTGTTAATTTTGCGACTTGAGGAGACCGAACTTGACTTGGAGCTCGTCAAGAAGGTACAGAAACACGGCAACACACACATAAATCTGGAAAGATGAACTTAGGGAGTGGACTTAGTCATCTTATTTTACTACTATCGGATTAATTACTAATTAAGGGTTTTTCCGAGGATAATGTTCTCTGTGGTAACTGAGTCAGGCTTTTGGTTAATTGTTGATGTTTTTCAGGTAAAAATCTTTCATTACGTACGGCTCGATGAGCTTAATTACAGAACCGTACGTGTAAATGAGCACACACTGCAGCCGCAAAAGCTGGAAAGGATCGATGCTGGTGTAATCGATCTTGTCGAATAATCCCAATCTAAGGATTCCATTGTGACCTTGTGCAGAAAGTGCCCGAGCCAAGAGGGCATTCTTAGCATATGGGACACTGCTGATATTATCAAGGTACCCCAAATAGGCAAATACCTTGGAGATGCTTAGCACTGTTAGGGATCGAGACCTATTTAATACAAAATTATGCTTAGCTAGGTTATGCTTAGTCCTATAGTTTGGATTATCAAAGCTCTTGGCCATCATTTCTGCCAAATCAAGCTCATGAGAGAATTATGGAAAGGGATTGAATCACTTAATTGCTGGTTGTGGTTCCTGTAAACTTCTGTAAGGAGGACAACTTCCCCAAATTAGTGAGCCCGTTCTTAAATTAAATACACATGCTCTTGGTAGTGGTCTTTTAGCGGTCCTCTAGCTATCAAACTAGGATATGAATGATCCTTTTCATCCTCCATTTGATTTTCCTGTGAAGATGGTGACTCCTCTTCCTCTACCCGTGATTCCAATACCTGTTTCCATGACTTTGGATCTGGAGGTTTTAGTGGTGGAGGTCGGGCAGTAGCCTGTTCCTCCGTGCTTTGTCGGTTTGGATGTTGATTCATTTTCATCAAATGTTTCAACAAGGCCATTTTTACGATGATTGATATATATGAAAATGTTACTTTTTATTTTTGGGCACAATATCTTGCCAGAAATCACATGTTAATTTTGGGAGACGAAATCATTCCCGGAAGCAAGTACGAGTCCAGTTAACTGATCCACCAAAGACCAAAGTGCCATCTATCGTATGTTAAGATTTACTTTTTCAGGAGCCATAAGTAACGCGGAATCATGCATACATATATATATATTAGACGATCGATCAAAAACTCCGACCATGTCACAGGAAATGATAAAAATCGTAATACAACACTTTCATATACTCCCCCTCTCCCGGTTATTTCTTTATTGTTTTGTTGACTTTTTAGTAGTCCCATTTTAACTCTAATAAATTCTAAATTTTAATGAAAAAATAATTAATGACATTATTATTATTATTTTGTTTTTTAAATTCTTACTATTATTAAAATAAAATTATATTTTACATAGTTTATATCTATGAATTCTAGTACTAGTAATTGATTTGATTTTGTATATACTTTGATAACACATAACTATTAAATTATATCAAAAACATATAATAAAATTAAATTACATATATTTCATACTCTAATTTTATTATATATTATTAAAGTTTTTTTTTTTATACTTTTATTATTCACACAAAATTGGAAGGGAGTCGGGAGACAAGCTGTGCACCCACCCCTTTCTGTATACAAAAGCTAAGTCTAGAAAAAAGGAAAACACCACTCCTAACATCATTGGAATGGCTAACACACATGCGCTTAAGGCGCGAAAAAGTAGCCAGGGCCTCCGCATCGAGCTCCCCAAAAGTTGAGAAGGCAAACGGGATAAAAGAGTAGCCGTGCTCTGCACACTTAGAAGAATACTTGCTCTTCTTCTTCTGAACAGCAGACTGCAACGCAGCGCCAGGTACCCAAGAATCCAAACCCCCCCTGCAAAGGGAGAGACACCCGTAACATCCAAGCAGGCATCCCGACCTTGGGCCCAATTGTATAATAACAAGTCTGCCGGGCGAAGGTCCCGTCCATCATCGGAGAGGAACCCCATAGGGGCCTCTTTACGCACTACCACTCCAACCCTTGAACAGATGTCAGCCAAGGTATCACGCACAAGGTTGTGCCGAAACTTCACCCCAACCTCACTAGAACAATGGACAGCATGGTCACCCCATTGATCCATCCGTCGCGCACGACAACTCGAGCAAGAGGAACCAGCGGGGAACAAAGGGACTGCAAGACGATAACACAACACAGCCCGAAACTGTCGCGGGTTCATCCGCTGTCCCAACCCATCAATAGGAATGGTGAGTAAGTAATCCTGCGCATGAGGTGCACGAATGCAACTAAGAAGAGCCTTCTGCCGCTGACTCAACCCAACCCGAGAGGGCAACTGTGCATCAATGACTCCAAAATAACTATTTGCCAAAGACTTCATAAACTGGGGGGCAGGAGAGCTAGATGAAACAGAGAGCACATCAACACCACAAAAGGTCGTGAAACTTTCAAGGGCAGTCTGAAAGGTAGGACCAGAAGAAATAACCCCGGACCTCAACAGAATCCGATCCTGCAAGGAGCTGGACTGCAAGCGAGAAGCGAGAAAAGCATACTGACTGACATCCGCCGCACATAAGACCCCCAGACCGCCAAGTCTGATGGGAAGGGTGGCAAGCCGCCACTGCCAATCCCCGAAACCAGGCCCTGAACCTGTAACGATCGTCTCCAAAGAAGTACGCAAGGCAAGATCAAACTGGACTAGAGCATCACCACAAGCCAACGGAGGGCAGGTCCTCAAAGCATAAGATAACTTCGCCACCCCCGCACAATTGCGAAGAAGAAGAAGCTCACACTGGGGATCATCAAGCTTGCGGATAGCCTCCAACAAAGAGATGGTCTTGGAAACCCGGCGTGCAACTAGATCAAGGCAAAACCCAGAATCCGCACTAACAGAGCCCCCAAGGAGCTTGACCCCCCGAAGCGGACGAGAGATAGAAGGCGGGAAAAGGCCAGCCACCCTGCCACGAGGGTCCTCCACTGGCCAAAAAAGCTCAGTCTTATCGACATTCAGATGCAACCCACGAGCTGGTCCCTCAACACGGATAATATCGAGCGCCTTGGCAACCATAAGAGTATCACCAATGATAGTGCCGTCATCAAGATACCAAGCCTGCAGAGAAAGCTCACAAGACTGATGAATGGCGTGGACCAACGGATGCAAAACCAGCGAGAACAATAAAGGACCCAAAGGATCCCCTTGCTGAACCCCCTGACACGACCGAAGAACCGAGTCCCCATAGTAAAGCCGAGCGGGCCGAGAATAACAAAACTCAACCCAAGGCGAGATGGCTGGACACCGCAACCGAGTCTCTCGAAGTAGGGCACTCCTGTCAACCAAGTTAAACGCGTTCTTAAAATCCACCAAAAGCATAGAGAGCCCGACATCGGCTCCTCTAGCTTCCACAAACCTGTTGACAGAATGAAGAACAGCCTCACACCCACCCGAGACCCCAACACCAAACTGAAAATCCTGCAAGTACGACGCCACCAAGTTCCCAACCGAGGAAGAAGCCACCTTAGAAACCAGCCTCCGCCAAACAGTACCCATGGCAATGGGACGAACACCCCCTCCTGGCTTAACAAGAGGAGTCAAAGGGGCACTGGCAATAAATTCCCCAAGCAAACTAGGACACTTACCCGACAGAAAAAGGTTAACAACCCCAGTGATAGATGCCAACAGGCCATCAGAAACAGCAGTAGCAGCACCCCCTAAAATATCCAACAAATGTTGGGCTCTGAGACCATCGCGACCGCAGGAAGTACCTTTGGGGAAACTCCGAATCCTATTCAACACAAGGTCTTTCTGAACTGACAGAGCATCCTCCTCAGGCAACGAAAGAGGTACAACCGGTGGTGGGGCAAATGGGTGCTTAGATTCCAACTCAGCCAAGGTGTTAGCGGTATCAGGGGCAACCCCAGAAGAGGTGAGGACCTTAATAGCAGCCGTAAAGTGCCCGTCACTCAGCTTGCGCATACACTGGGATAAATTAGCCTCCTCAGCATCAAAAGGCTCTGAAAAACCCCGAGGGGGTGAATAAACAGCCGACAAACAGTCCCTCACCAAACCCAACCGGTCCCCAGGGTCTCTCCAGCGTGCAATGGCACTAGAAATGCCCTCAAATTGCCGTCGCACCCTCTCCCCAGAACGACGTTGTGCCCTACTGGACGGCACAAAAACAGCAAGGGTGCACCGAGGCAGAACAAGAAGTTGCACCCAGGCCGATAAGTCCCCAGGGCACGCAAGGACCAGATCAAGAGCACTGAGGAACACCCTGGCAAACCCGAGCCTCAACTTAGGAGGAATGCACTTAACCGTCCGCACAGGTAGCGAAAAGACACGGTCCAGGAGATCAATATCAAAACACAGTGGATCCGAACCTGAGACCCCCCCGACTCCCCAGCAGAGCCTGCAACAGGCCCCACCGGCCCTATATCACCAACAGGAACCGGGATATCAAGGATAGCAGAGTCTGCACGGTCTGGCGCAAGGACCACACTCCCATCGACATGCTTGCAGGTTTTAGTGAAAGTGTGAGTGCTAAAACATTCGCCACACAACCAAATGCCTGCCTGATGGAGTGCGAGATCCAAAGCCGAAAACAGAGAGAGGTCGCTGGCGATACGCGCCTTGTAAGAGGCTTTCAATTCGTCCGACTTAAAATGCTGAGTGCGCAAGTGAGTGATGAAATAGGTCTTAGCGAACGCTCCACCCACTCGTCCACCACAACTGTCATGCCCGCGCAAAAAACAAAGAATCTTTCCCCCATCCATCCGAGACATACGGGACACGCACAAACCCAAACACACACACAAAACCAGAACCCAAGAACAGAGAGGGCCGAACGCAGAACCCAAGAACGGCCAGCAACCAAACAAACAGACCCAACAGCAACCACAGTAACCAAACCGAGTCCAAAACGGCAAGTAATAGCAACCACGGCAATGAAACAACCCCACAGAGACCAAAACGGCAATCAACAGCAAACAACCAGCTGATGACTAAACAGAGAAAACAGAACAGAGAAGCGGCCGCACCGGCTGATGAAACGGCCGATCAAGAGGCCAAACGGCCAACCAAGAGCAACAGAGAAACCGCCGGCACCAAATGGCACAGCACACACAAAACACGACGAGACCCAAACAACCAAAACACGACGAGACCCAAACAACCGACCAAAAAAAACAAACCCAAACGACACGACAGAGAGAAAACGGAATCACTACAATCCCAATCGACAAATAATTTATAGTCAAAGTTCATCCGTACAAGTTCATTTTTTTAAAGTGTATTTGTTTTCTATGGTCGAAATTCGAAACTAAATATAAGGCAACTTAAATAGTTTAAAATGGATAGCATTTAAGTATATATTTTTTTAATGTTGATAAATAAATAATAACCATAATAATAATAATAATAATAATGATAATAATAATAATAACAATAATATTATTATTATTACTATTACTATTACTAAAAAATTCTTCATTTCAGTTCAGTCCAGGTCCGTTAAATTCAGTACAGTTCAGCTTTATTAAGTTAATTCAGTTCAGACGAAGAGAACAGAGCTCAAATACTCGAAGACGAACTTGAGTCTAATCCAATCCAAGATCTCAACATAATGGAAAATCGTTGAGTAATAGTCGGAGTATTGAAAACATTAACACCATATGGGTTATATGGGTCATATCTATGTTTAAGATCTCGTCTCGGATGCCATCTCGGACGGCCTCCTGAGAAGGGTCGACCCGGGTCATCTTGAACATTTGTCTTGGAGTTGTCTCGGAATATATAAAAAATATGTAAAATTACATATATTAAATACTATACATATTTAATTATTTATCAACAAATGACATTGAAAATTTAAACATAAATGTCATATAAATTTATAGAAACCAAAATAAAGTCATAGACTCATAGTAGTACATCATTAGAACATTACAATGTTCCAAACCAAACAAACAAGTTCAAACTTCAAATATTACAATAATCTAAACAAACAAGTTTAAGATAAAAGTTAAGTTTTTTTTTTTTAAATTTAAAAACCCGGGTTGACCGGCTAAAAACTCGGAAAAATCCCGGGTTCCGATATTTTCCCGAGTTTTTGTGGTTTCGTCCCGCGAAGGGCACCGAAACCTGGTTAACCTGGGTTGACCCGGCGAGATCTTAAACATAGGGTCATATAAATAATTTATAATTTTTGCGAATAACTAACATACTCTATTGTTTTTGGATGAATAATAATAGTAATTTAGTACTAATTTTATTTATTTTAATACGATAAAATGACCCGAGGAGAGAAAATGTATAGATTTTGCGAGAAAATGTAATTTTGGTATAAGCGATCAATTTTTTATTTGATTTAAAATCAATTTCGAAACTGAGCACATGATATTTGAGCTCCCAAACACCTATATATATGATGATTACGGGTTGTTTAAGAGCGGATTTTGAGATTAAAATTTTGAAATGTTATTTTGGTATAGCAAACATATTTTCAATCAAAATCTTACAAAAGCTGACATGTTGATTATAGTCGATGAAAATCGAAATTATTCCTAGAAAGTCCACTCCCCAATACCATATTATAAAAAATAAAAGTAAAAAGGACTTTGATGGTAAATTGGTACGAACAAAGCCGGAAGGTACAACCCTAGAATGCACAATTGGAGATCACCAAACGCGCGTAGTGAGTTTTCTTTCCAATTCCAATGCCACAAAGACAATAAAACACTCAGCTGACGGTGGCGGTGATCGCCGTTTCTTCGCCGGAGTCTCCAATCTCTACATCATCATCTATGAATATGGTTCTTTTTCTTCCTTTCTCAACTCTTATTACATTTTATTTTAATTTTCTTTCAAATTCCGCTTCTAATTTTGATTAATTGTTTTCGAATGTGCAATTTATATTCTCGAATTGGGTATTTCGTTTACAGATAGATTTTATTGTGCTTCCCTTTTTGTAAAAAATTTTCTCCTTATTTCGTCAAATATGTGTTACCAACTTTCTGCACCAAGTTTGGTTTGGAGGATGCATTTTCTTAGTTTCTGATAGTATAGGTGTATAATTGGATTAGGCCAGTAAGAATGTTGAAATGGTTTAAGTTTCGAGTCATTCGAAGTTTCAACTGTGGAGATATTAGAGTCAATAATTAAATGTAATATTAAAATGGCTATCGTTTAGGCACTGTAGATGATGATGTTAGGTGCTAAAACTTTGGGGCTTGTTATTGCCGTATTGTATTGTCCGAGTAATGAAACCCATGTCGCGTTTTGCACCGTATAAAAGGGGCAAGCTATAATTCCAGTGTAACGTTATTTCTTGTTTTGAACCCATAAGAGCTTTGGAGGAATCTTTGTGTTGTTCATTTGCTATAAGAAGCTCACTACTGCAGAATATTGTTACCGTGCTGAATGTGAATTCATTAATGCTAGGACGGTTAACATTCTATGCCACCTTAGTTGATTCTTTGAACTATTTTTAAGAGTAAATTGAGGACTGGGAATAGATTAAGTTTAAACAGTGAGCCTAGTAATTGATGCTGCTTTATGTGATACGTTGATTAGTATTACAGTCCTTAAAAACTATATGGTGACAGTATTGCTGTTCTTACCTAAGGTACCTGATGAAGATGAAATGTTGGTTGTCTTGAGAAGTGAACATGAATTCAGCGAGTCAGACGGGAATAGGAAAAGAAAGAAGAAGAAGCAAGAGGGTGCATCCCGTCCAGCATGCTCCTGGGTACATTTTAGGTACTTATGTGCTGTAATTTAAATCTAAATGTATCCTGTAGTTTCTTCTTTTAATTTTAGATAATAGAATTTCTATCACACTAATGAAATAATGAAATCTTTCAGCCGTGAATTTATAAAGGAGTATACCGCCTCCCACCCTGAATCTTCTGGCTTGAAAGTGGTGAGTGCCGCTGCTTTTATCATAATATAGATTAATTTATTTTATTAGTTGGTTAAAAATTTACTGAGTGCTGATTTTATTTTCAGGCTACAAAAGCGGCTTCAGATGCTTGGAAACTGATGGGCCCCGAAGAGAAAGCAAAATACACTAGCCGTGCTCGTGAAGTATGGGATAAGTACTTGAGTGCTACACCTGCCCGGGCTCCTAAGCCAAGAAGACAGGTAATTTTTTGAAATAGTTTCCAGCTTACCACATGCAGCATGTAACTGAGATAATTATTAATCATAACCCTTTATGCTGTAGACCAAACTTGTCACTAGGTGCTCTCCTGGCCGGCTGTTGAATGTGTTGCAACGGCTCAGTCCTGACCAGAAAGCTGCCGTGAAGAGCATGGGGTTTGGTAGTATACTTAATCTCAGATGCCGAACACTGAGGCGCAGTCTATGTCTGTGGCTCTTAGAGAGGTTCAATACAGTCCGACGCAGCCTGGAAATCTGTGGTGAGCGAATTCCCTTAACCCCGAGGGATGTTGAACTCGTGATGGGATTGGCTTCCAGTGGTAAGGATGTCGTGAACTCTGGACCGGATGAGGTAATTGCTGAGTTACGTAAGAAGTACAGTGCCACAAATCGTGGCATTTCTGTGCGTCTTCTAGAGGAACGGTTGGCAGACCCAGAAGCTGGAGAGGATTTCAAGAGATCCTTTCTCCTTTATGTCTTAGGCACTCTTTTGTGCCCCACTGCTAGGCTGGACGTCAGTCCGTCGTTTCTTCACTTCCTCACAAATATGGATCTTATTCACCAGTACAATTGGGGAAAGTTTTTACTTGACCGACTGGTTCGAGAAGTAGCACGGTATCGTCAAGGAAAGCAGCGTGCAGTTGGTGGTTGTCTTTTATTTCTGCAGGTGATAATTAATGATAAAATCACGGATAATAGCATAAAACCCTCTGCTATCTGCAGTATATCCTCCCATCATTTCTTGTGCACAGATCCTCCTTGTGTTTCATAATATTTCAAACCCTTGTTCCAAATTGTGTTAACTCTTTTTTGCACCAAAAATCTTCTAAACATGGAAAAAAGAGGTTTTGTCAGTTGGACCGCTTATAAACACAAGGGGGTTTCTATGCACTAAGATGACATGAGGGGATTTGGCTTGCATACATTTCCTTCATGAAATTATAAATATCTCGTCTTCTTGACATTCTAACCAAGTTCACTTTTGTAATAGCTGTTTTACTACGAGAGTGTTGCTGTTGGGGAACCATCTGAATTATCCCCAGCTAATTTTCCATGCCTGACATCATGGGGCGAGGAAGAAATTTGTGAAAGAGAGAAGCAAGAACGCGAACTTGGTGGTTATGGCACGGGGGAGGTACATCTTTGTGTATGATTAGGTATCCATGTGTATAGACAAATGGACAATCATATATAAGTGTCTGATTCTTATTTTTTTCCCTCTATGAAGGTTGTTTGCAAGGAGAGAGGCCTTGGGGTGGGAATGCTGGGGTTCAGAGCACCTGCAGATAACTTAACACCTGGAATAATGATGCCACCAGAGATTGAGAACTATGATTTATTCGAGCAGGATGACTATCAGGTAGTTCTAGTTAAATTTCTTTATTCCAAACTATCCTAGCCAACATAGAAGTATTTCAGAAAAGCGTATTTTTGAATCAATTATAAAGTTCAGCAAAAGTTTCAATTTCTGTCTTTTCACGAAAAATCATGTACAGTGCAATTATAATCAATCAAATTTTAGCACTTGCTTGCTATCTCTTTTATACTAGTAGTATTGCAGTTTAGCTGATTAACACATAAATTCTTATTTCGACTTGACAGATGGATAGTGAAGATCTAATTAATGGAGGCATGATGACTGCAGAGGTAACTGATGTTTTCTCTATAGAGCATAGAGAACAAATTTATTTTATCTTTCTAATTAGGAAATTAGGGTCACCAAAGGAAAATTGGATTAAACCACACATATCTGTTACAGAGATAGTGAATTTGTGTTTTGAGAAAAGTTAGGAGAAGATTTTGGCATTTTACAATGTGACGGTAGAATAATTATATCTGGTCTAATTAGGATGTCCCTTAATCCTATGACTTCTGTCTTGCATCTATCAATATCATTAATTTGTAATCCATTTAGTGTGGAGTGTATGTGGAAGCTTTGACAATTGCAACCTTGCTGAAGATAAACGCATAATATGTACACCTCCGGCCATCATTGAAATTTAACACAATTTCTAGGAAATACTGAACGTGCATTAGGTTGCCAGAGCACTTGAATTAGTCCAAATGCTGTTATAGCAAAATATATGTCATGTATTAAAATGAAACAATTTAACTTTTTCCTGTGGTGTATGGAAATAGAAAGTTGGTCAAGGAGCAGGGAGTGCTATGTTGATACTTCAAGTGGCATTCTTGCTTTCTAGTACAGATTATTATGTCAAATAAATGTGAAATTGTGAATCATGCAACCACTTGCCTAGAGCTGGTTTGAGATCTTAGAAGAATATATTACTGGACTAAATTGTTAGCATTTCCAAGTTATGGGGTTGAAGAGGTCATATTTATGTTACTACAGGATAATATGCCCATGAACGGGGATGAAGTCAATGCACTCTGCATGAATATCGAGGTCAATGATCCTGTCAAAGCACCTTGCCGTAACGCCCAATATGGTTGTTCCCGAATTGTGGATTACACAAAGAGAAAAGAGCACGAAGAGACATGCATTTCGGCGCCGTGTTCTTGCCCCATTCGTAAGTGCCATTTCATCGGCTCGTCTAAGCAGTTGTCAGAGCATTTTGGCAGTAAGCACTGGGATTCTGGAAGACGTTTCCAGTACGGCACTTGTCTGCCCGTCACTCTAAACAAGAACGAAACATGCCTTGTTTTACAAGCAGAAAATGATGGGGTTGTCTTTCTTCTCAACAAAGGAACTGAAAGTATCGGCCATACAGTCATGATAACTTGCGTAAGCCCGAGTTCATCAGAAGAACAGTATATATATGCTATTGTGTCTGAAAGAGGAAACAGCTGTCTCAGATTGAAGTCATACACTAACAATTTTCCGGGTAGGGTCGAGGGATCACCTCCCGTGGATTTTCTTCTTGTTCCATTCGGGTTCTTAGATCCGAGTGGGAAACTTGATCTAGAGGTATGTATATGGAATTCAACTGATATAGGAGCTGACTGATTCCTGAGTAACCGGAAGAAGCTTGCCTTTTCTACCCGCCTCTTTTGTTGTCTCAAACTGTAAGTATTGGCTTTCCGGGTGAAAATGTTGATGTTCATTGTACATATAGCCAGGTAGAATGGTGCAAGGCTGAATGATGTGAAAGTAACTTAAAGGGATGTCCAGAACTGGATAGTGAAGTGAACTCTCTTTGTTATTTATTTTATTTTTTTGGATTCAAAAACTTTTTGTTACCTGATCTTTTTACATATCTGTGAAATGTGAAGTGAAGGTACTATTTGTCTTGTCTTGTCAGTTGTCACGTTAATCTTGAAGTTATGCTTGTCAAAGAATGAATGTAAAAATCAGAGGCAGTAAAAATATAGACGGAAGCTCCTGTATGCATGTTCTTTATCAATGTTTCACATTGGCTCTATTTTTCCATACGATAGAGAGTCGGGGGTTTGTTAGACACTAAACCATCGGCCACTCCATATTAAACGCTTCTTCGCTATAGTGGGTTATATGTCGTCCCGACAACTACAGTGAAGTAAAGGATTTAGGCTCTGTTCTCCTCGTCCGAATAGAACTGAACTAAATGGATCTGAACTGAACTTATTTGTAGTATAAAATACTAATCTATTAGATAAATCTGAACTGAATTGAATTTAATACATCTAAATTGAATTGAAGTGAACTAATCTGAATTTAAAATAATCAATTTTCAGATAACATAACCTTAATAATAATAATAATTAATAATAATAATCGGGGAACTCTAGTATCTAAGTTTCCGAGAGTCGGTGTCTTTGTGTTGTGAATTTCTTGTTTTGGCAATGGCACTTGGTTGGTAACTTGGTATGGAGAGTAAATCAGAAGCCTCAAGTAGAATATTATATATAGTATTAGGATGTATGTATGCACCAAGGGCAATTAAATTCTTCTAACGAATATATTCCTTTGGATGTCACAATCGGCCAATTTTATATTCATGCACGTACGTCCTCCGTAGTCAACAAAATCTTTCGAAGCTTTTGGACTCCAAAAATATAGTAGTAACTCTTTAATTTTCATTTTGAGTCTAAATTTACTACTGGTGAGCTCATTTCAATCTTTTTGTGTGAGTGGACTTGCCGTTGCGTAATGTATGATACAAATATGAAGATAATATTACATACGCTAATATGAATTCGGTTTTATCTATTCTCTCTAACTGCAAGAATTGTGAGTATTTAAGGATCGAGAGACTATAGATACAAATATGGGCCTAAATAATCACCCCTAATAACTCCAAGCAATGACTAAAAAAAGCACTTTAGAACATTTGTACCGGCCTTTTTTAGCTTTTAATTTGCTTACTTTATCTAAAATTGAATAAATAGATTTATCATACCAGCTGCAGAAAAGCTTGTCTCTAGACTTATACTATACAGCTTGTTCTCACTAAAGAAAGTAGATTTTGCAGATTCTTCCCAACTTAGCTTAGGCCTAACATGCATGATTCACAATGAAAATGAAGTGCCTTCACCTTCAATACTTCCCATGCGCGTATCTCTATTTATATACGCGACACACAAAATGACACACTAATGCGGATCAGAAGGCGTAGATTGACTCCAACGCAAGCTGAGCGCGTGTCAAGAGATGAATGAGCATCCGCTTTTCGAATAGAAGTTGCCCTAAAAGACCTCCACCAATTATTAAGGGATACTAAACAAAGATCCAACAGTATAAATACCAAACTCTTGTTCATCTTTGCTTTTGTTGTGAAGCGAAAAATGGGTGCTCTTGACTATCTTGCATACTTATGTAATGTCACCTCTTCTACTAGAGCCAACAAGAAACCTATGCAGGTACTAATCCCATCTCATGCATACATATTATATACGTACCGCATCAACATCATATGTGTGAGAAAGTTTGTTCATTTCTCAAGTTGTCACGCAGACCGTGGAGATCAAAGTGAAGATGGACTGTGATGGATGCGAAAGAAGAGTCAAGAACTCAGTTAAGCACATGAGAGGTTCCATTTCTATAACCCCTTTTCGCCTCTTGTTCACGAGTTCATTCCTGTCACTGTACACAAAACTGCAGCTAAAAATTCTAAGTACTACATGTTTGCAGTAGCTTTTTAGAACTCATTAGCACAAGTGTAAAAGTGTTTGCAAAAATAATTTCTACTTTAGCCATCTTAAGGGGTATTTTGTGTGAGCTTTTTACAGCTATTTTTGACTTTTCACTGGATTATAAATTACTTTGCGGTGTTTGCAAATATAGCTTTCGACTTTTATCTGGTTCTTTTATACGCAAAAAATCTCCTTAGGTTCTTAGAAATTGTAATGGCACTCTCTTTTAGCATTTTCAATAATCAGAATGACTAGCAAATAGGTACTTAGAACATTACTGGCTAATGACGAACTAGTACTCACCCTTTGGATGCATGTCTCAATGTAGGAGTGAAAACAGTTGAAGTGAACAGAAAGATAAGCCACATGAAAGTGAGCGGATATGTTGATCCGAACAAAGTGTTGAACAGAGTGAAGAATTATACCGGTAAAAGAGCTGAATTTTGGCCGTATGTACCGTACACCATAGTCCAGCAGCCACATGTAGCACAAGTCTACGACAAGAAAGCTCCGGCTGGCTTCGTGAGGAAAACAGCTCAGACCTTTCCCGTGTCGACTCTAACCCCTGAAGAGAAATTCACAACTCTCTTCAGTGAAGACAATCCCAATGCTTGTTCTATCATGTGAAAGAACAGAGAATGGATTATGTCTTGGTTTTGTTGTATTGACGTACTTCTATGAGTGATTTAATTAGTCTTTATTTTGAGGCACCTGATCAGGGTAACTGAAATACATGTAAAATTTTCTGTTCTTGGTGCATTGTTGCATATAGATTAAATATGATCATTTTATGGCTGTAGTTAGTAACCTCTTTTACAATATATATATATTCAAGATTCATACATATGAATCTATGATGTATCTGACCCTGATCAAGCAATATGAATCCATGATAATATAGGGGAGTATATGTTTCACTTTATTTTCATAAGCTAACTTTTGGGTTACTTGCGGTTCGGGGTGTAAATGAGCCGAGCAAAGTAGAGCTAGAGTCTTATCGAGCTGCTAATTTAGAAGTCCAAGTGTCAAACTACCTTACGACATTAGTATTCACGAGCTTATCAAGCTGCTTATTTTCAATTTAAATTTAGAAGTCGAGCCTTTGAGCTGTGCTCGCGAGTAGTCGAGCTTCATTGAAACTTGCTCGCGAGTCGCGAGCAGACTCTGTTGGCCGATATGTTGCCTTAGCAGATCACAGACAGTTTGGTTCATTAACACCCTACTATTTCTAACTAGAATTACTATAATAGTATAATGTCATCTTTTGTCACATTTGGGAGTGATGAACAACATTCAAAATCTTAATTTGCTCGCTGCTGACCTTTTTTTTTTACTTCATCTGTACGTACCCATACAAATAACAAGTTAACAACAAAACTTTACTATAAACATAGTAAAGCACCACACGATCGATTGGTGTAGAAATTTTTCCGGATTAATCAAAGCAAAGAAGTAATCAACTAGTCCAAAAACTGAAGAAACGTTCTTGTGAAGAGTCCATGGAATCAAGATTAGCTCCATGTCTACCTACAAGAGTGAAGAGGTTGACTTATATTCCACTAATAATATGTGCTCAAATCGCCATAATGTGATCATAAAGTGAAAATTCATTATTCTTTCATGAAAAAGCAGAGGCAAAGATAGAGCAATACCCAACCACCTAACTTAAAAGTAGTCTCAAATTTATAACCAAAGATTGGCAAATAATGATCCAAAACTTTAAGAGCTACGCTACTTTCATTTGTGGCTGTAGAATGAGATTCTTGTGTTTACCTGGTATAGATAGATGATTAAAGTAGTACACTTTTAGAAAAAAGAAATCAAAAATTCTTTAGTAGCTTCATGACTTGTTAATGGTATCAACAAGTTTGTTTACATATTAATTCTTCATGAATCCTTCATGACAACTTGGCCCTCCATTTGACCAACCAAAACCAAGTTTGAGAAAGAATCAAAAGTAATTAATCGAGTCAAACACCATTCCTTGAATGAAAGGTGCACCTCATCGCATGATTAGCATGCATTATCAATCGTTTTAACCTTACACTTTAAATCATAACATTAACCGTATCGATCAACCAAGCAACACAATATTATTACTGGTGACTAACTATACCGACACTAAACATTCAATTGGATGGCAGAAAGTCAATTAAAACAACAGTACAACTGTACAAGTAACATTTTTTTGGGGTGGCCATGAAGAAAAGTCCCCACATTTGATTTGTTGGTTGATTATCAAGCATGACTAATTAAAGAAGTTACTATCATTATAACACAAGTACTAGTAACTATTGCCACTGATTTCTAGTACAAGTGGTTGCAACCTTATAGGCTTTGTAGTTTCACATCTTTTCATCACTTTTCGAGCTTTTAAAGTGCACTATTTCTCTCCTACCCTCAATTTGCAATCAGTGAAAAACTTCAAGAAACTTCCTTTTTTATTTTATTTTTTATTATAAATATGGGTTAATAGCAACCAGTTACATATGAAGGGAATCAAATGCTTTGTCAAAGCATACCATTTATGTGGCTGAATGTTTTTAGAGTTTCTGGACCAATAGGTAAACTTACATGTTACTTGCAATTGTTAATTGCTATTACATTATAGCTAACAGCATTAGGTAATGACAGTTCTAAAAGTTCCGAAAGTGTTTTTCTAACCCCTCTAATGATATATACTCCTAATGGGCTCCCATAATGTTCAATAGCTGATAAATCGCTTTCCGCGATTTATTAAGCTTTTGTGGATGGAAACCGCAAGTATAAGATAGCACAACAAGAATGTCATGTGAGTATTAAAAAGCATTAGTAACAACCAACCATAAACATTAAGTCTGATTCAGACTGATTTTAAGGCCCATGTAGTGATAGGTAGGTACTACAGAAATATTCTTCATGCAATATAAATGTCAGTAACATACACTGCTTTTCAAGTAAAACTAGTCAAACTCAAAGTACTGATCAAACAGAACTTTATAACAGAGGGATAGGGAGAACTGAAAAAGGTAGGATATGAAATAGAAAGCTAGTTTGGTTTCCAAAAGTGTTACAAAGTAATAAACAGATTGTTGCACAACATGTTGGAGGAGGACGAGGAAACCTTTGAGTATGTAATGATAAAGGTCAGTAACTGATCTCTTGCTCTAAATTTCTAAGATGAGATGGCTTAATGCACATAACACTGGATGGTGTTTATCTGAATTGCTTTGGTTTTTCTGTTGTTACAGACTCATGTTTTGAAGGTTCACATACATTGTAAAGGCTGCATGCGGAAAGTGAAGAAAATGCTCAGAAAAATTGAAGGTGTGTTTTTGCCTGTCACTCCATTTCTCACATTGTTTTTGCCTGGATGATGTTCAATCAGGTTTAAAAGTTTCAAATCTTGCTATAATGTGGCTCCAAAAAGTGCTCTTAATTGAAATAAAGTAGGATGTTTTTTTAAGATGATGTATTTTTTGGCAAACCAAGATGGCATGCTTTGATGTTTCATCATTTCCGGTTCCTACATTTGTAATTAGGTACAGATATGTGGTTTACTAGCTAGTAATTGGGTTACGTTTATTATGCATACAGGCGTGTATGAAGTGGCAATAGATTCAGAAGAGCACAAGGTCACAGTATCAGGAGATGTAGATTGCACAGAATTAATCAAGAAGTTGACAAAATCTGGTAAACATGCCGAGGTTTGGCCAACAAGTCTCAGTGACCAGCTGGAAGATGAAGCATACCTGAGTGATCTCGATTCCTATGAAAGTGACACCAATCCAACTGAAGAAGAGCATAAGTGGCTCTTGGAAAACTATCCCATTGATCCAAAACCAAAGACACAGGTGAGAAACGAACTTGAAGGTTGGAAAGATGACTTGGCCAATAAACAAAGCTCCATGGAACGAAGCACCATGTCAACTATGAATTTCCCACATTACGGGAACCCCAGCGAACTATCCGGGTTTGGTAATCCCAGAGAGCTAGCCAGGCCAACAAGTATCCACATGGGGCTGCCGGCTTACGGCTATTATGGCCAACCACCTGAAATGATGAGCTATGTGCAAGGACCATGGTTCAATAATCCATATAATGCAGGGTACAATAACATGTCAAATACGCAAATGATGAGTGACATGATGGAGAATGGCCATATGCATCAACCAAGGATAATGATGCATCCATAAGAGGAGAGACATGGACCTGTCACAATTCAGTACTGGGACAACCATACAAGAAGAGGATTCAAATGAGCATACTGTGAAATGTATTGCTTCATACAGAATTCTTGAGATTCAAGGTTTCAGTCAATATGTCTGTTGTAAACCTAATTATTGTAGTTTCTGAACTTATGATCCTATCTAGTTTTAAGTAATATTGAAGCAGTTGCTCAGTTTGCAATTTAACTTTGTTATCACGAACACTTTCGATTACAGAAGAGCGAAACTCTTCATCTAAAATCATACTTCCTATGATAATTGCCACTGTATATGCCCACAAAAATAACCAAAACTGTCTATCATAAAGTTCTTCATGACAAATCAAATAAGAGCCTTAGATAATCAGTTAACAAATCAGAATGCTGGAACAGACAGATCATGCAGTACCATGGTTCCCTATCGCCTCAGTTATAAGTACAAAAAAAAAAAAAAGGGAGTAATTACATGTTTTACCGTCTCTGGGCCTTCCTACGTCTTGCTTGTGTTTTCTGCCACTTATTTTTCCTCACCAACTTGTTCTTCGGTTTTAACTTGATCTCAGGTGACCACTTATAGTTCGGATCTCTCATACGAGCTTGTATGTCCTTAAAAAAATCCATGTCCAATCTCTTTGGCCCACCTTGCCTAAGTTCTTCATATTCAGGTCCAGATATAATGTTCTCAAACGCTCCAATGAGAATATCAGTGTCACTCATCACCTCCCAAACATTCGTATACCTTCCATCCGGACCCTTTTTCAGTTTCTTGAGAGCATTCTGCACCGCTAATTTCCGAGCTTGCTGTCCAGGTGACAACTCTTCCTTCTCCTCCTCATCTTTAAACGCATCTGCAAGCGTTCTATACTTTGGTTTCTCATCAAACTCGAACAATTTGTCAATATGTTGATCACTCCTCTCATTAGGGAGTGGGTCGGTAGGAACATCATCATCTTCGTCCCCTTCATCACCAGTCCAAAGTGTCTTCTCCTCGTCGCTATCCGACCACAAGCCGTGTAGTTCGTCACTGTCATCAGCATCGATATCATCAGAACGCTTCTTAGCCCTGCGCTTCGCCTTTTTAATCTCTTTCTTCAGCTGACTATGGCTATCCCTTTCGGTATCACTCTCGCCTTCACTACCCGTCCACAGATGATCCTCTTCATCCTCCAGTTGCTTAGCCCATTCCCTCCTGAACTCTTTTGGTTCCGGGACTTTACCTCCGAAAAGATCGTAGCTTCGCCTACCGCTAGCATAAAAACGAGAAACTGAAAAGCGCAAAAGAGATTCCAAATGAATGTGTAAGTGACAGGTAACGCAACAATATGAGAAAAGCTGGAGAGTCTTTGGATGAGCCATTTTATCAAACAACTGGTGTGCATGATTTGAAAGGAGATGCAAAGACATCTAACCTTGAAACATTGGTTCAAACGGAACAGGAGGGTGTAAATGTCGCAAAGTGGCTTCTGAGAGACAAAGGAGTCTTGGGTTCTTGAATTGGGTTGCTGCAACTATGAAAAGGCGGGAAGATAACCTCCGAGCCATTTCTGCCACTGTCAAAAGGCACGTTTCTTTTTGTTAGGAGTAGTGCGTATTGTCCCAAATTCGACCCAAATTTTATGCTAGTTTTATTGATGAATTGAGGTCTGAGTTTAAATTTATGCTATTTTTATTAAAGAGTGGAGTTCGGCTAAATAGATATTTGATTCCGCTAGTTAGGTTCGCTAAATTTTCATACTCTTTATATAGTCTACATTTTGAAGTCCATTAGCCCATCTTAAATTATTTATATTTAACTATTGTTACATTTTGATAATTTTATCATTTGTGGTATTGATTTGTAATGTGTAATTTTTTGATTTATTTCATTCTTCACACATTTTTTTTTTCTAAATTTTTTGAGTCTTAGCTCGGGCTTTTTTACCATTTACTACTTCCTCCATTTTATCATTTTTATCATATTTGAAGTTTCAGGAAAAGTACAAATTTTAAGTCCATTACTTTTATGATAATTAATGAGGAGAAAAATTAATAAACAAATCCACATCACCAACTTTATGATTGTTAATGAGAAAAAATCATAAAAGAATGGAGAGTTGCATGAATTTGAGGCAAAACATCAAATATTTTGAAAATAGTATTTTTATTTTTATTTTTTTTTAAAGGCAAAATATTATTAAATAGATAAAAGGAGTAACAAATATATCAAAGCAAAGTGCATAAGGGATGCACACACCCGTCTTAACTAGACACAATTCCTACAATCGCAAGGAGCATAAAAGCATGTTCGTCCCTCGAGTCCGTTATGACCATACCACAATTTAACCACCACGTCGTCTAGTACGTCAATCTTATTAAAATATGGAGGAAGTACTTAACAATCCAGGTTAAATTATACTCCGATGTTATTCGAATTTGATAATACTATTCGGCTCGGATCACACCCGGAAGATAGAAAGAACATATAATTTGATTACAACACGATCTCTGCAATGCATCCTCCATTCTCCAGATCAAATATTAGAATGAACGGCCCAGATTATTTCCTTTTTAAATAAAGTAAAAAATTAATCAAATAAAAAATAAAAATATTATACAATCATCTGGTTCTCTTCTATTTCCACAAACAAACCAAATCACAATTCTTCAGAGCCATCATCATCATCTTGTTAGGCTTTGTTCTCAATAATCGGAAGAAATCTGCAATACTTTTGTCGGTGAGTTTTTGGGTCATATTTCTCTCTGTATATTTCCTTTACGAATGTAATTCGATCTGCTGTTTGATGATAGGTTACTTGTGTTTAGCATCCACAAACAGAACACATCATAATTCTCAGACCTAAATCATCATCTTCTTAGGATTACATATTATTTCTGTGTGTAGGCTTAGTATTTTCTGCATCAATGGCGAACAAGCCTCAGATCCGGACCAATAGCTCAGCTCTCATAGCTATGATAGCTGACGAGGTAATTCCGATTCCCTTTCAATTTGCGCCATTGAGACTGTTGTTCCCAGGATGATTGAAGTTATATTATATTCCGATTATTTAGATTCTGTTTGGCAGTGGGTTAACCGTTAAAGGCTATGTCCAAGTTATGTTGCTAGATGAGGAATCATAGTTTGGTTAGGCTAAGTGTTAAGTATTGAGGTGTTTTGGAGTGGTTAGGGCTTGTGTTAAGGTGTAAGTGATGAAATGAAGAAAGAGTATAGGAGGTCAAAGTGTATCAATACTTTGCGAAATCTTAGCTTAACCGTGGTGGTGTCCGTATGAGACAAAGGTTATGGCCCCAGACATGCTCTTAGGCTTTTATCCATCTCGTTGTTGTTAATCGCCTGTGCACACCATCTCATTATCAGTTTTTTGTGCTTTTAGGTATTTGCGTTATACACATGTGCTTGTGCTACTGATGTATTCAGCAATTCGCTTCACTTAAAAAATTGGTTAGGACTTAGAAGACCTGATCCATGTCAGTGATGTGAGCAGTTTGATTCGGATGTGAGCTTTATGGGTTGCATAATGCATACGGTTAAGATGTAGTGGAGTATCAAACTATGTTTCCTATTGTACATCTAGAAGACTGTTAAACTATAATGATTTAACAGTATTTCAAGAGGTCCATACATTAAAATTACATGCCAAGAAATGGTTTAATATTGCTTATTGTGTGACAAGATTAATTACAATAGTATCATGCAATCATAGTGATTCTATTTAGGAGTGTTCTTCATTTCTCTTTTTTTTTTTTTTTGGTGGTGCTTGAGTAACTTGATAACAAGGTGGCAGTGATTTATCTACATTGTAAATTTGCTCCTATGTTTTTACTCCTTATATTTTGTTGATCTTTCATTCTGTCACATGGTAAAGTTTGCTGATGATGCACTTGTTAATGTAGGATACCATCACGGGGTTTCTGCTGGCTGGAGTTGGTAATGTTGATTTGAGGAGGAAAACAAATTACCTCATCGTTGACTCAAGTATGCTTAGTTCCTCGATCCTTATTTAAAAAATTTATTACAATGATAGATATTGCAATGTGTTGCCTGTTTAATGTTCATTTCGTCCTTGTCATTGTTAAATACAAAATTGTTATGAACATTCCAACTGATATGCAAATCAAGGTATTTAAAATAATAAAAAATTAATTGGTACTGGTAATGGTGCCTGCTTGCTTCCACAACGTGATAACTATCACTTTCATGTTTATGTTTTCGACTCTAGTTCTTATCACACTAGATAAGTGCTTGTGTGCAAGGTGGCTTTTTGATAACTTTCAAGGAGCTGTTGGTGGTTGTTGGCTGGATACTCAACCATACTGCCTTGGGCATATGAATAGCATAATCTATATAACTGGATACTGAAGATGTGATGGTAATTTGCATGCAATTATACTGATTGCCTAATCACTCTTCAATGTTTATAATTCATGCTTATTAGTTGTCTACCACTATAACAACACCTTCTGTGTTGATTGAGTAATAGTTTCATTATATTAAGCCCATATGTCCTACATGTGTGAGCAGTACGGATCTACTTCGAATGACCTCCTTTTAGGCAGATTAGTCTTAAGAATACCATAGCTTACTCTTATCTACCTAATAGGAAAATAGGAAAACTAGATCATTCAGTTGGCTTTGCTCTCATATGCAGACTGGTTAATGGTATTCTTTACTTTCAGCTTCTATATATGATAGACCAATAATGCCACTGTCTGCTTAACCGTTCTTACTTGTATTTTCAGAATAACCTTGTTATGATAAATGCTTTTCCCATCAATTCAATTATTAAATTCATTGACATGCTCACTTTTGGCTAATTAAGTATCTCTTCCTTGGTCTAGAAACAACGGTGAAGCAGATTGAAGATTCATTCAAAGAATTCACATCAAGAGAAGACATTGCAATAGTGTTGATCAGCCAATATGTAAGTCATAGCTTTTCCTTTAATTGCTCATATTTTTATATCCTACTGGCTACTCTAGTAATATACGCTATTCAGTATATGCCTAAATTAAAAGTTGAATACTAATATATGCTTGCACACAGTTTAGATGGGACTTTGATGTCTTACTCTTCAGTTCTGGAATAAGTAGTTAGTGAAGCAAGAACAATGTGTGATTGCATTTGTGAAAATTGTGCCACATAGATTCTTAACAATGTGGAACTATATGAAACAAAGATTCCTTATGACAGAAATATCACTTATGTAACTAAGGATTTAGAATTCAGTTCTGGAACAGTTTGGAGTTTTTCTTTTTTGTTTAGGTTATGCAAATACAGTTCAAGTGGGCAAAATCCAATATCTTTCTTATATTGATTACTTATGTTGTCTGTACAATTCATTTCAGGTTGCAAATATGATAAGGTTTTTGGTTGACAGCTACAACAAACCAATTCCAGCAATCTTGGAGATCCCTTCTAAGGACCACCCATATGATCCTGCTCATGACTCCGTTCTATCTAGAGTCAAGTATCTTTTCTCTTCAGAGTCAGTTGCATCTGGAAGGCGTTAAATTATTGGCACTGACAATTGTCTGGATGCCTTGGCAGCCCCATGCAGCCTTTTCACATGTGTGTATTTCAAAGTTGGCTTCAAATATTGAAATTCTTTAGACTTGTGGCAATTTTCCAGGAAATATCTCAACCTTTGGCTTCATAAGCGTACACAAGAATATGCATCTTCAATAAGTGTTATCACTTGTAATGTTTGGGTTATAGAGAAGTTGGTGTAGTAATAAGGATGCGTTTTGTCTAAATTCTAGTATTTGTGCATGAACTGAAGACACGGGCAAGGCATGCTTTGATTATTGCTGCTGTACTGATACACGTTTAGTATTATGAATCTTCTTTCGTTGCACAGGCTGCCATGTTCTGTTGTCACTTTTCATCACTTACGGTGTCAAATTATTCATCCCCAGTTCTCCCGAACCTACCTTTTTACTTTGTCCTAAACTCAGCCAGACCAGTCACCCACCAAAGGAGCTTTTACTCATCCGGTTTTTTGGATTCTATACGTTTGCTTTTGGATCGGAGTTTTAGGAGACTTATGTAATGAGCGTAGTTTGTTGGTTTAGTGGTAGGACCCACAGTAAAATTGTGAGATAAAGATTTGGAAAAAATAGAAATGTATAGAATCTAAAGAAACGGACAAAAATGGAATACGTATAGAATAAAAAAACAAATGAGTATCATTTTTCACACGATTTCCATCATAAACTGAGTTTCATTCACTGCCTTAGAATATTTCATAATCGTAGCTCTGATTATAAGAGGACGGACCTTAGGATAGGGAGTGGCATCCAAGTTGGAACCGAAGTTATCAATGTCTTTAGCAGAGGAGATCACGCCATAGAGGCATAAACATTGATCAGTGTTCGAGGCTTTACAAACTAGTAGTAACATGTTTTGATCTCTACTTACTCGGAATGTTTGCATTAGTTTTCGCAGGTCTGATTATTCGAGCAAACAACATTGCTGAAGAGTTACCCTGACCTTATATAATCCCCATATTGAAACAGCAGCGGCATTTTATAGTACAACAATGCTTAGAAAACGATTAATCAAATTCTTTTGGATATTTAATATATTGAAGCGTCATTTGCTCACTATCATCCTCTGTACCGTGATACCAAATTTACTATCTCTATAGAATGGATTTTATTTAAAAAAAGAAAAAAGAAAGAAAAAAAAAAAAAGATGCTGACAAAATTAGTTGTATATCTCAGCCTTGTATTTGATTTCAGGATCTCGAATATCATCTTGACTTTGGATCAAACGAATCTCTAAGCTGCTCGACTGGCAATCATGTCCAGCTCTTGTGTAGTCGTCTAATGTCCTTGTCAAAAGTGCCTGTGACAAAGAAACAGTCAACATTCTTGAAACCAGAGTACAACTACAAGGACAAAATTCATATCAGATGTATCTGTATTGCAGTTACATTTAGCCATTACAAGTTTAAATACTTTTTTGCAGATAAACCTACCATGAATGCAAAACTTAGTTACCATGAATGCGATTGTAAAGAATGATGGAATGGATGGTTTCTGAACCTTAATTAAACTGAACTGTCTTCAAACTACCATTATGAGTATTAGTGTTTTTGCATTAAAGGTTATTGTGCTATGTCTGAAGATATTTACTTTGCAGAACTTATGTCTAAGTGTGTTAGCACCAAAACTGTATCCTCCTTTAAAAGTTAACTCAAGAAAATGAATTTCGAGCATGGTGTACTGAAAACACTGAATACGTTGTGGCGACTGCAATCTTTAGTTTTACGTCAAAGACAGAATCATGATTTGGTGCCAACACATTTGACATAAGTTCTGCCACCACAACAATACCACTCTGCATTATGGAATTGAAAGCGGCTGTGGTTATCATGAAAGTGATCCATGCTTCCAGCAACAAACGTTTCACTTCTTTCTGTCTTTCGATCTAACTTTTGAATTTTAAGCATGTATTTGTATATCTCCAAGACTCCAACAGTGTTAAAACCCACGAAAACAATTTATGGTTTATCCATGATACCTGCACGCTTGAAATAGACAATTCTGCTGCTTTGTCAAGATTGTCAGGATATTTCTGCAAAATGAGGAAACATTAGAGCAAGAAATAAAGCATGATTCTATAGCTAAAGAACCAATATTATTAGAACAAGAATTACATTGCTCCATCCAAGAAGCAGCGCAGTCGTAAGATCTCCGGTTCCCTGAAAACACGAAGTACAAAAGCGGCATGTTAATTATGTTTCATGATGAATGCTGAGATTCAGCTTAAGCACTAACAATGTTAGAACCAGGTAAAAAAAAAAAGGGACTCAATGAGAACAGGAACCGCAGGAAAAAGAGACCTCTGAGGGAAAGAAGTGACTCAGGATTTGGATGAACCATGGAAGAAATTGCACAATAGAGGGAGGGGAGGGGTGGTTTGAGGGAATGAAATCACATAATTCAGAATAAAAATTGGCTTATGCCAAGCAATCAACTCAATGACATCATGATTTAGTTCTTGATTTCTTTTCTCAGCTGTCCTATTAAAATAATTATATATTGGCAAAGGTCTGAAAACATTGAAAACAGTAGACATTATCCAATATCTTTCAAAGTCCATGTGAAATGTCAATGTCGGACTGTGGGGTGCATAATGTCAAGGAAGGTGAGCAAGTGAGATATTGACAGTAAGATGCGTACACAATCCTGGTAAAACTAGTCTAGTTATTTCTAGAAAGCAGTTTTAAGTCGTAATAAGCAGTAAATATAAATAATTTAAACATCAGATTTGCGTACCGTGAAATATGCAGGAATTTTGGGAATTAAAATTTTGAATTGCATAGGAGGTTGGCCCTGTCATAACAAACATCAAAATAACAACATAAGAACGTTAGGAAAAGATAATTTATGGGGGGGGGGAGGGGTTTCACACACCCTGCACAAATAGACAAGAGACAGAACAAGGTTCCGGCATTTTGTATTCTAGTACCTTCTCTTTCAGGTGGCTGCCAATCAGAAGAAGGCTTCCATCTATATTTATGCTCGTTATCACAACCTGAAAAACGACCATAGATCTTGAACATCAGAATAAATGAACTAATAACAAATCATGCTCTAAAAGAGTAAAGGTTTAAAGCTTTAACAGCGAATTGCTAAAATTTTGAGTACAAACGAGTGTAGCTTGGTTAATAAGCTTATGCAATCAAATTATATTTGCAGGTTTCTGTAGAAGCATAAAAGCTAACTTCAGGTAGGTGAAGAAACATATATTTAATATTTATAATTGAATATCTTCAAAGAAATAGTTCTGAACCCATTAAAGATTAAACTTTCAAGATTTAAGCAGCACACAGACCTTTGATGGTCCAGCAGCGTGAAGCAAATTGCAGGCTTCTCTTCCATCTTGCTCAGACACAATCCTGACACAATATAACCCACCAGGGAGAAACATCAGGTAAATAATCAGAGGAAAGAAAAGCAAATGAAAACCATTAGCACCTCATTAATCGTATGGTTGTAACATATTGACGTGTCGTGATGTTCATATGTGAATCTTACACATGATAATATTACTGTGAAGTACATTTGTGAAGAACTCAATTCTGGAACAAACATGTGACACTGACCCTTAAAGGCTTAAAGCTTATTTCACACTGATGAATGTCAGGATGGAACGAGAAAATGGCAAGGAAACAAGTCATTTGGTTAGGACATTGTATACCAAACACCTTTAATTAGTTGATATTAAGTAGCTATAAGCAATAGAGATAACCTGGATGGTCAAACTCAAAGAAAGAGGGGACCCTAATTGGAACACTACGGGACAGTAAAGAATATATATCTGTTTATTTAACACAACTGAACCTGCGGGAAATATACTTGCTGTACTATCAGACTGCGACCCAATCACCCAACCTCGAGTCTTTTTGATTTGAAGAATAATTTAAAACAAGAGGGACAACTAACCGTTTTTGTTCCTATTCATCTCACAGCAAACAATGGAAAGATTACAAGACTTCACTTATCATTCCCACCCCAAAACTTACACAACGTCCACAGAATATGGTTATGCCGTTAAATAGAGAGAGAGGCAGAGAGTTCACAAGTAGGTTGACGCCTAGGATGCATAAGTACCTCAAACCTGACAAGAGTTCCGCCTCAAACTGATTTGGAGTCAGCATTGAAGCAACAGGCACAACCTGCTCAGGAAGAGCAATTAACAAACCATCAGAAAAACTGAACATGAAATACCACCTCTTACGTAGTTAGGCAGGTATTCTGCCTTCATTACAATATTTGTGCACTTAATCATCCTACAATTTGAATGTACATTTTGCAAAATGGGAATAAGTAACACACACCGAGTTATTTACTTGGCACGCCATTAGTACTTTATTAGAGACATTCATTAGGCCATTTATTAAGTTATTAAATTCAAAGCCCTGCTGAGCTAGGCTCTGACCAGATTGGCGGATTTTAGTTTTACCAGAAAATGATCAATTAATAAAAAGAAAAAGAGAATACCTTCTCGCGATATACAGAGATTAATTCTTGAGGGACATAGAGCTTTCCTTCATCACCGAGTACTGGATCACAGACTGAAAAGAGGAGACAGGTTCTATTTAAATAAAGGGGGTGGGAGTCCTGCTTGAAAGTACCAAAAATACAGCAGAAGTAGAAATTGACAGGAATCCTGATTATCTTGAATTCTAAACACAGTTCATAATGGATGGAATCTCATTGCCTGATAGATCATTGTAGCCATTCCTGAAAACTAAATACTCCCTCCTTTTAACATTTGTCGTTCAGTGTTTTAAACTTTTTTCTGAAATATTTGTTATTCTGCACATTTCACCCCTTTTATCCTACATTCTGCAGGATTATAGGGGTATCATGTGGAAAACAAAAAAAAAAAGAAAAAAGAAAAACACTACCTAATTTTCTGTAAATATTCCAGAATGACAAATATTAAAAAACAGAGGGAGTAGAAACGAGAGTAATCTGTCTTCCCAGTTATTCATGGAAGCTTGTATCAGTTTAAGGAGCTAAATACCAACATATCAGAGTGGGGTTATTGATATAAACAGACAATATACCAAGTGATGTAAGTGTACTTACCATATGTAAGTCCAGGATTGACGGATCTAAGTTTATCCACAACTCTCAGTATGGTATTTAAGAAGGATACTGAGCCAATATAACCTAATATTGCAGCGTGAAAAAAGTAAAATCAGGACTTCATAAACATTAGCAACGGAAGTGTATTAGTGTAGTAACATAAACATCTAGTGACGCGCCTACGAATTCTTAGCAAATTAATAATTCAGACAAAAAAGGAATAGGATGTCCTATCATGAAATGACAAGGTGAAGTTGGGCTGCTGACAACCTTGACGACGCTTTTTGGGTAATTATTGCACTTTGTCATTTTACTTACCAAAATGGCCATAGCTATAACAAAACCAAATAAAAATTGACTCTAAAGTCTCAAGGTATGTGCTGTAACAAAGCATGTATCATGATTCTATACTAGTATACCTGTAAGTAGATGTGTATAAAACAATAAATTATTGGCTTCAAGTCCACCTATCAAATCCCATAGTTGGTCACCGTTCAGAACCTGGCCCTTGAAAGTTGGATACCCTGCGAAAATCCAAGTTAATAAAAGAAAAGGTATTTGCTTCAGGTCTCAGAATAACTGAATCAAGTAACGAGCATCTTGCCTGTGTGGTTCGAGAACTGTACTGAATTGATTGGGTCAACATCGTAGCCTAGTAATTGCAGTGGAAAGACAGCTGATTTGTTCCCTACGTACCCCTAAATCACAAAATTAAAATTCAATATCTAGCATCTTTTTTGACAAATCAACATAACAAAGACAGAGAACAACACATAAATGTAGATGCTTCTACCAAAGTATTATCAGAGACGAAAGGAATATGCCCATATGGATCACAGTCTGATAATATCCAAGCCTATAAGATTACCAAACTCATGTAGCATCTCAAAAGATACTCTTATAAAGTTATAAAGAACATGTACATATGCAATGCATAGACCTCAGTTGATTAGATGCATCCACAAGGCGTAACCGATATGAACCATATAAGGATTTTTCAACACATGGAGTAAAACAGAATCAACTTTTTATATCATCAAGATATAAAGAACATGTACATATGCAATACATAGACCTCAGTTGATTAAATGCACCCACAAGGCGTAACCGATGACCGATGTGATCCATATACCCATTTTTCTGACACATGGAGAGTAAAACAAAATCAACTTTTTATATCAACTAACTGAGAATACAACAACAGACTAAAACTTTATCCTCCAAAAAAGCAAGCAGGCAGCAAAATGCATTACACAAAATCTTCACTAATCAAAGCATCTAAAAAAAAAAAAAAGACCCATCAAGTAGAGTTACAGTAATTGACAGCACTTAACTGAAAAAGAAAAAGAAAAATAGTGGGATGAGAATGGGAAATAACCTGAACGGTGTGAGACTGAATGCTAAGAACCCGACCAGTTTCCGACGGCAGAGCTAGGGCGAGAATGGGCGGCGGAGCCATTGCCGAGTTCTTGATGCTTCTTCTCTTGGACCTAGAATTTGTGCAAAAGAAATGTAAATTCAACGAACACAACAGTCATCAGCCTATACGCATGATGAAGGAGAGAAAAGGTTAAACAATTAATTACCACTTACCTGGAGGAAAAGGAGAAACTTTGAACGGACACAGATTGAATCCTTGGCGAGTAGTATATAAACTTAAGCATAAAGTAATAGAATCAGGTTGTGATTTGGTCACCTCACGCAATCGATTAGTACTCAATTGTTATTATATTTCTAATTAATAAATATCAATCAAATCTGACAAATGGATTCATTCAAAATCAAAACTAAGGAGATGACGAGAGTATACTGACGCCGTCGTTTTGCTGTGTGATTTATTGAATTAAGGGTTCCACTTTTTGGTTGTAACCAAGCAAATTGGTAAATTCGATTCAAGTAACCGTAGTACACTTGGAGTAGACATGTTAGTCTATTCGGCTTAATTTCAGTTTTAATAATTTCAGTTCAGATTTATTAAGTTAAATTCAATTTAGAATTTCAGTTTTAATAATTTCAATTCAAATTTATTAAGTTAAGTTCAATTTAGAATAATTAAATTCAGTTCAGTTCAGGTTTGCTCAGTTAAAATTTATACTTCAAATAAGTTCAGTTCAGTTCAATTCAATTCAGTTCAGATTTAAGCTCTGTTCTCTTCGTTTGAACCGAACTTAATGAAGCTGAACTTAAAATAATCAATTTTTAGACGAAGAGAACAAATCTTTATTAAGTTCAGTTCAAATTTATTAAATTTAGTTCAGTTCAGAATTTTTCAAGCGAAACAAACAGAGCCTTATTCGAATTTAGGTTCGATTCGTTTAAAATACAAGCAAAGTATAGGTCCGAGCCTTATAATTTGGAGGAAAATAGAATGGTATGAATGTGTCATGTGTCACGAGCCTTATTAAGGCTAAGTATAGGTCCGCTTGTTAGTATGAAGCCCATAAAAAAAACTTGGATTAGTATAAAAAAAATTATGGTGAGTGATATGAGAACCTAGTTAAAAAGCTTTAAAAAATTACTTCTATGTATTGTAAACTTAACTTTATTTAATAAAATTGATATTTTCTAACCGTTTAACATGTTTAATTTTATAATCCAGAGTAAACTAATAAATGAAAGTAAAAAAGAAAAAGTTAAATCGCCACTCTAAATGCTCTTGACTAGCTATTCTCTTCATTGGATGCTCTTTGGTTGGGGGAGGTCATTCATATGTTATCCTTCTTGTCTTTCCAGGTCTATTTAGAAGCAAGGCCCTTCGGGGTCTGATCTAGAAGTCTCGAGTGATTGAAAACAAGGCGGCGAAATAGAAAAAGTCAAATGTATTTCGAATCGAGATAAGTAGTGTATAGTGTATCTCTTTAGTAGGATCGTAGTACTTTGAGAATCTAAATATGAAACAATTACTTACTTGTGAAGTCACATATTCATGAACAAAATAAGAAACTTCTTTCATTTTATAATGATAGTTTTGAGGTAGAAACTTTAAAGATTTATGGTCTCAACTTTCAAGGTCACCCATTATGAAAAGACTTTCCTCTAGATGTGAAAAGTTGCATCTTGCAAAAGAACTTTTTAATGAACTTACTGAAACATGAGTAAAATACTGAAAGACGGAGGACCAAATTGAAAAATTTGCAATGAATGAATATAGCGAAATTAGCCAATCACGGAAAAGACTGCCAAAAAAGATTGTTTCAGACACTGTCCGAACTGATTGGCTCTCTGTTGTACTACTCCTCAAATCCCTTGTTTTTCCCCTCTTTCTATCCATCGATCAATCAAGAAAAATGAAGCGCAAGAAGTGGTCAGAGCTGGAAGAACTAACTCTCCTCTCAAAATACTCAGACCTCCTCAACTCAGGCACCCTCTCCAAGCTCAAAACCCGTGAGAAAAAATTCAAGCCCATCGCCGAGCATGTCAACTCCCTCCACCATCTCCGCGACCCAATCACCTTCCCTTTCAAGTGGTCTTGGCGTGACGTCTCCATCAAGGTCCAGAACATGCGCCACCAGTACCTCGGTGTCAAGCAGAAGATCCGAATTTCGTCTAACCAGTTCAATTGGGATGACGGTGAGATTCACTGGGAGAATTTCTTGAAGTATAAACAAGTGTTTGGTGACATTGAGCTCTCTGATCATGGGTTTAGTAGTAATAATAAGGGTAAGATTGGGGAGGAGGGTATTAATGACTTTTCCGAGGAGGATATTGAGGAGGGTGAGGAAGATGAGACTGATTTGGGGGTTACTGATGAAGATGAGAATAATCAAGAAATGGGTTTTGGGTTTGGTGGGTTTAAGGGGAAGAAGTTGAGGATGATGGGGGCTAGGGTTTTCGAGCTGAGGGATGTTATTACGAGGCGTGAGGACGACAGGAGGGAGAGAGAGTGGGTTAGAGAGGAGAGGTTGGTTGAGAATGGGGTTGAGATGGAGGAGAGGGAGATGAGGAGGGAGAAGCGGTTTAGTGATCGGGAGGAACGGTTGTGTAGGAGGGAAATGGAGGTGGAGGAGATGCAGGTGGTGTGGGCCAGAAGGGAGGTTGAGAAAAGGAGAAGGTTGGAGAGGGAGATTGAGGAGGAGAGGAGGCGGAGGGTTAAGATGGAGGAGAGGTGGGAGGAGGAAGAGATGGAGTGGAAGGAGAGGATGGTTGGGATGCAGATGGAACATGAGAAGGCGATGATGCAAATGCACGCGGAAGCGTGTCAGAATCAGTTGCAGGTTATAGGGGTTGTTGCTAGGCTTGTTTGTCAGTTTTTTGGGACTGCGAATGACGGTTTGGGTGGATCGTTGGGGAATCTGCCTATGCAGAATTTGCAGCATCCGGGAGGGTTGGGTGATGGAGGGAAGCAGGATGAGACATCTCCATCGGAGTTTTTATGAATTGTAACTCCCTTCTAAACCCATTCTTATACATATATGTTCAAGAATGTACGTTTTTGTAACTCCTTTTTACACCAATTCTTATAAATAGATGTTCAAGATATGCAAGTGTTTGTTTGTTCAGGCGTCTAATTAATGCTTTTTGTATGTTGTTAGATAGTTTCGTAATTCTGGCGCAGTTCATCGTTTCGGTAACTAATTCTGTATGCAATCTAAGTAAGGAAATTTGTTGACGTCTAGTTAGGATCTAAGATGTGGTACATAGGATTGTCTGCATAACTTTCAAGAGTACTTGGTTTTCTTATTTCATACTCATAGATATGTTACTTGTTATTTGTTAATCTTCATCAGTATTCAGTAATGGTCAGGAAGTGTAATTGAAGATTTTTGTGGCATTCTTAATAAGCTGTTCTACCCGTTTAGGGCTTTAATTATGGAACATAAATGTGATCCTATAGGATCTTTCATGTTAGGGTCTATGTAGGTCTTTGGCGTTTCCTATTGGGTGACTTGGGTCTTGGCATATGTTAATAATATATTGAATTGGAAACGACTATTGAACAAATTAATTCATACACATGGTTACTAATGTAAATAGTACGTGTTAATACAACAAACTGTAGCAGCATGTAAGATTCTCTGTATAAAGATCTTGAATCCATCTGCAAAATACATGACTGGGCCCTTCAAGGTAGTCTGAAGAGTGATATAACAAGTAATGAACAACGCCTAGGACATATAGTGGTTGAACAAGCAAGTGTAAACTGTGAGTAGTAGCAGTGAGCGTTACCGAGACAGTGACTTCCAAGCACATGGCTCTCAGAAACGTCATCGACATACTATCCTGCAGGAAAGGTTCCCTCAAATTGTTTCATGTTTTATTCTGGGAGTGTACACGTTCGGAGTCTTCAGACCACTACTGTGAGTGCTCTAAGTTCTAACTTCTCAGCAAGGGAAATCCCATGCTGTTTAAATGCCCTTACATTAATGTACAGGGTTAGGTGTAGTCACATTGTGTTTTTTTTTTTTTTGTAAGTCTGAGTTTACATGAGCATTGCCAACTAACATTGTATGCACATTGATGGACAAAATGTCCTTGCATAATGACGTTACTCTATATTTTGTGTCTGTAAGACGTTATCCTTTGAAATCCATAATGGTGAAATTGTTGCAATCTTACCTGTAATATTGTTAATTTTTCAATTTTTGTTAATCCCAGAGTACTTTTAGTTTGCTATATACTGGTTGAGACATATGTCTGGACATGCAGTATGCACTGCTTCCAGAATTTAACGATCAAAGCTTCTGTTTGGACTTTGGAGTATGCTGTTGCATTCATGATTATATTCCAGTCAGCTAAAACAAGTTCAATAGGTAAGCATTTTAATTTCTTTATGATGTATGTTGTATGTATAACTCCATATGCATATTAAACATAATATATTGGGGATAAAGAGTGCTGGTTTAAGCTTATAGGCTAGATTGTCTTTCTTGGAGCACTGGGTGGAACCCTCTATTAACTTCCAACTATAAAACTGGCTGTACTATTGTACTAATGTAGGTAAGGTAACTGCTTTGTTTGTTACCGAGTCCGAATGTTATTTGTATGTTTTCTCCTGAACTGGGATTAACTATTCATCAGAACCTGCATCACGTTCTTGTTGAAAGTCGAAGGATATAAATATGGCTCGTCACGTTCTTGTTGTCCTGTGACATGCTTAAGGTTAAGTGAGGTTCAAGAGCCATACACCTTTATATTACAGGGTGCTCTGCTCGTACTACTAGGCATTCATATCTGGTTTCTAGACTGTCGAGATATTGCTGAACATGATGACATTTTATAATTTATATGTCCTCTTCAGCCTTTGTGGATCTGGATATGACACCTCATTGAATTGGATGAAGATAGTAAAGGTACATTTTTTGGCTGGAAGATTTATGCCCACACTGCACTATTTTGAATGGAAGCCCTGATCATCAGTTGTGACAAAATTTAATTCAGTCCTGCTATTAGTAATAACTTTCCTCTGCTTACCACTCTTGTATTTTCTGTGAGGAACATATGTTGTGATACACTTGGGGATAATAACTTGTGTTATGAAAGCTGCTTATTTTGCTGTAGCTTTAGTTCACTGAGAATACCTTATTTGAGTGTGTTGTGTTCATTTGTTGAGTTGTAAATACCTCCCAGATCATTCGACTATTTTGTTAACTTTTAAGTTTTGTTCACAATAAAGAGCAAAAGTTTCATACTGATCCCAGTGATGCCTTATTTGCCTATAGATCAACCTTTGTACTAGGTTCAAGATAATGTCTACCCTCTTGTGACTATGACTTTGTGATTGTGGGACATTATTAATTTTTGGCATCTTAGTGTTGCTTTCTTCAACAACAAATTGCAGGGCCCCAGAATGTTGTTTCATTTTTGCCTGGTGCACAGACCACCACATCTTCTACAGCTGATAATTGTGCTTCTGTGCCGAGGAATCTGTGATCTCGTATTGGCCTTTACGGTATTTTTGGAAGTCATTTGGTGAGTGCTAGTCTTTATTCCATGTTTGTTAAGTTGTGGTCTTGTGGATAGGCCAGGCAAACAAACTGTGCTGGACTTATCTTTGAACGGGTTAAGTGAGTGTCCCATGTGTTCTGCTGCATGTTCAATGTGAAGAACACCATCTCGTTCACATGCTGTGTCCTCGGAAGTTTGAAATCGAGTCTGATCAGTATGCTTCACGACTTTATTTTGAAACCAAGATGTTTCCGTGACTTCAAAAGAGGTACGTATGGCTCCATCTCTATTTTCTCAGTGATCAATACAACAGCACTACATGGTCCCTGCTGATGTTTTTCTTTTTTGCATTTAATATGACGCGTTGTATGAATGAATACCATTTAATTAACAGATTATTGCCAAAAGTTTTTAGTTGGAACAATTCTGTATTTAAAGTGATTGAACACATTTCATGCTATCTCTTAACCCAAGTAATACTATTTGTCTCTGTTTAGCGTTAGCTTATTTTGTGCTAACCACACTTAAAAAGTAGTCAAAATTTTGTAGCAAATTAAGCAACGTATATACTTTTACAAAATTATAGTAATTGAATGCCCTCTACTTAAACTTGAAAAAGGAAAAAAGCTAGAATTCTTATACCTAACCATTTTGAGTCAATAGTACAATATGGTGGCCATGTAAATGTGTTGATGGACAGTTAACAGTAGCATCAGATGAGAGTGACATGAGACATTGTTTTTGAAATTCTGTTCGTGAGGTGAAACTAAAAGGAGTTGATACATATTGTGGTCCTAGATATGAAACAATCTCATCTTGTCTAAATTAACCACCATTCCAAGTCCATACCAGCAGTGGCACTATGTTACTAGCCAGCCGGTCAGTTCCGGATTTAATGTGTTGGGTGAAAAATAATCGGATAAGGTGACTGATATTCGTTACGAGAATTGATTAATGATCTATGTCGGTAACTAGTCAGTCATCTTATGATTTGAAAAGTGAAAACTCAGGAGTAATTTTTCAAATCCTTCAGTCACCTTATTATTAATTTATTATAATAAAGAAAACCATAGTAATTATTTTGATCAAACGAGATGGATGACTTATGAGATCGTGTGAAGCACAAAGGTCGTATCAAATATCTAAATAAATGCATGTTTTTAGCTTTAACTAGCTAACTAAGCTAGCTAACTGTTTTGAGACAGTACTACTAAATAATATATAGGTAGCATGCTTCCAACCCTATTTTCCAACCAACCTTTCTTTCTTTCTTTCTTCATTTTCTGCTTCAATATTACTGTAACCTAGCTATAAAACCTAGCTAGCTATTCATTCTTTTGTGTTTGCAAGATGAAGAAATCTTGTTACACCAAGAAAGCACAGGTCACCAAAGAAACTAGAGGGGCTTCTTTGTCTCTGAAGCAAGAATATCACAATAAGTTGTCTTGTAGGATGATGATTCATGGTCATCACCATCGACGTTGGAAAAGTTGCGAACTGGCACGGTTTAACAGCCAACCAGTGGTTATACCTGCTGCTGCAGCTGATGATGAACACAAGCAGCTGATTATGAGAGCCAAGTTTGGTGAAGATGAAGAAGATCTTATAATCAGGCTGCATGCTCTTCTTGGGAATAATAGGTATACATATTTCATCATTTATGCAACTTATAGCTAGTTAATGTGTTCTTGTAATTATCACATAGTACACCATGTGCGTATAATCCATGACTCTGATCCGTACGTGTAATTTCATGGATGCTTTTTAATGTATATATAAAATTTAGAATATGCGATTAGAAACAATTCATAAATACTGTCTTCAATTCCAGTACAGAAAAAGAATTAAAGGGATGAGGAAGAAATTAGTAACTATAATCTTCATAAACAATGTGATCCAGAGTGCGTGGTGGACGAACAAGAGAAAACGATAACATAACTAAATGCTTCGTTTCAGCAAATTTGATGAAAACCTCAATTTTTTCATTCATTATTACGATGACATAACTAAGAAAAGCATTTAAATAAGTAGAAATCCTGATGGGTAAAATGTTGAAACAAAGAAAATGCTTGTTGCACATCTAAACACATGATATTGCATTATATCACAGGGTCTCCGATTCAGTTCACTTATATTCAGATTCATAAACTTCAATTCAATTCAGTTAACTTTAAGTTGTTTTTTTTTAATATAAATTTTAATACTACAATAAATGTAGTTATGTTGAGATAAATTAAATTTAATTCATATTTTTTTAGGGACAAAAATAGGACTAAAATTTCTATTATTGGTCGATAAAGACTTGCATGCATATTACAAGATGCACACAATTTATAATGCATATTCTTACTTTATGGCTTTATGCATACAACCCTATAATTCTTAATATCTTATTCATTCTCTTTTTTAATTAATATTGTGCTATACTGTATGGTTATGGTTCTTAGAGGCTGCCCTTAATTAATTAAAATTCTGGAGATTTGGTCCACTAATCTTTTGAGTCTAAATTAGGTGGTCGTTGATTGCTGGCCGGTTGCCTGGGCGGAGAGAGGATGAAGTAAAGAACCACTGGGACGCACATTTAAAGCAAAAGCTTATCAACAATGGCATAGATCCAGATAATCATCGTCTTAATCAAACCATTAATCACCGGACGCAGTCCATTTGCAACAGCTCAACCTCCCAAAACAATCAGCAGCACCATTCTCACAATTGACGCTAGCTGTTGACAAGGAAACCAAGTCTTCAAGCTAATAGTACTATAGTGTAGTACTATATATGCTCCCTCCTCCGTACTGTCTCATTTACTGTCCGGCACGAGAATTAAGAGTAATGAATAAATACGGAATAATGTACGGTAGTGGATGAAAAAATACGAGAGGAAGTGAAAAAGAAAAATGAAAAAAGTGCAAGAACGCAATAAAATGGAATAAAACATTCATACGCTTGCAATTGTATCTGATTTAGAAATTGTATCTGATTTAGATACGGTATTTTACATCTCTAAATTAGTCTGTCAGTTTTGTTGTTGATTTGGATACAAATTGTACAATAAATTAATTGACAAAATAAATACATTATAAATCTCCTCTTTATGGTAGTCAATAGTCATTATTTCATCATTATCTCTAAATCACAAGTCACAACATACTTAGACCTTCTCCAACAAAGTCTTGAATGGACATTTGAGGCTTATAACGCTCTGCTGGAGAGCCTTGTGAGCATCAATACTTGATACTCATTAGTTTATTATTTTTTTTATCTTTTCATTTTTGTTTTTTCATTTCTTTCTTTTTTTTCTTTTTTCTTTTCCACTTCTTTTTCTTTGTTTGCTGGCTCGATCTTTTTTTCTATTCAATTTCTTTATTTTTGTTTTCTTTTTCACTTATTTTGTTGTAAATTTTCATTTATTTTATAATATTTGCAAAAAATAAAATACACTTATTCAATAAATCATTTAGTAATTCATATTACAACTAAAAATAATACCCCTTGCATAATAATAAGATTACAAATCTTACGTAAAAAAAAAAGAAAAAACTCATGAAAATGAAAATAGCTAGGAGACGACATTGTTTAACCTCTAAAATGAAAATTCTTGTTTATTATAGTATTTATTTCAAAGTATTGTTATTTTTAAAATTTATATAATGTAATTGTAATTAATTAATAATAATGAAAATAATATTATTAATGAAGTTTTTAAAAAAAATGAGAAAATGAAAAGTAAAAGAGAGGTTGAAGGGGAGTAATTGTTGGAGTGTTGGGGTTTTAATTGAGTGGAATGTTGATGTGGCAGACTTAAATCTCAAATTGAGTATCTGCTGGAGAAGGCCTTATACACATTGTTTGGTACTGGATTTTAGAATTTAGAGAGTGACTTTCTTATTTTGGGAATTCAAAATCATATTATCAACTTTGGGAAAGGATTTTGATCCAATAATAATAAAAAAAAAGAGAGCGTATTTCTATTGTTAGGACCTGTGTGTTTTTTATTCACGTACGTGCAATATTTATAAGTGTACAATAGACGTTCTACACACAAAATATCATCACCATTTATTATATTGGTAGAATATATAAGAGTTTAACAATGACACAACGGTAAATATAATCTCATATTTGTCCAAAAGATATAAAATTAAAATTTTAATGGGCAATTAAAATTAGAAAGCGGTGATTTCATCTGTTTCGAGAATCATTCACGAATGCCAGAAACTTCAGAAACAATAAAAATCAAATCTTTCATGCTGGTGGTGGATTTACTATATTGTTTCATGATGTCTCAACATCCAGCCTCCGATAATACAATTTTCGCAATGGTTATTTACACCTTGAGAATATGAAAAGCAAAAAACACGTATTAGTATTATAAGTACTATAGTATCCAATAACTAAACATCGCCAAAAGTTTCGAATTCTGCCTTCAAAAATCGAAACTGAATCAAACCAGTACATACTCCACAAGGCACCATCAAAAGGTTTCGAGGGAATGGATATGGATGGCTTTGATGCTAGTGCGAGATAAACAAGGATATGCCTATTGAAGAGATAGATCGTGCTGAATATATGGAGGTATCATTTGGGGATTTAGGGTTCTTCGATTTTGATCGATGATGTTGATGAATTATGAAAAGAATGTTTTTTGATGGATGTGTGTTGTTTTACTTTGATAGATGTTTTTTTTTTTCAATTTAAAATTTTGTATTAATGGACATGGTATAGATTATATTCACAGTTATATGCCACTCTTATATTGTTATATAATTCTACCAATTTAATCAATATCGATAGATATTTTGTGCGTAGAACGCCTATTCTACAATTATAAATATTAGACGTATGTTAATAGAAACACTTGGGTCCACTACTGTACCAAAATCATACTTCCTCTATTTCTTTAGTTACTTACTAAGGGGACTGTTCATCGCGACCTTTGACCACGTATAACTTTTAAATTAAACTGTATCAATATAAATTAAAAGTTGATTATGAAAATATACTTCATTTAATTTCATAATATAATTTTATTATATTTTTCTTTAATGTAATTTAGGACTTATACGTGGTCAAAGGTCGCGGTGAACAGTTCCCTTACGAAGTAACTAAAGAAATTGAGAAAGTATTTTATTGCATTATCACCACTCAAAGTCATAATTTTCATACATTATCCCTACTACTATCTATTTCGTCCCTTACATCATTCTTATATTCAAACTTACTAAAATAAAAAATTATAAAGCAAACCCAATTTGAAAAATCATGATTTTCAATCTCAACTTTCAACTTCAAAACAAAATTTTCACCATAATAAAAAATTTATTCTCAAAACTCTCTCACACACATCAGGATATTTTATCCAAACATTCCGTAACTATCCTTTGTTTTTTTTATTCTTTGTCAACTCTGTCATGAACCATGCAATACAATCTCATCCTCCCCTCATGAACCATGAAATGTTGAAGCAACAGAAACAACAAAAATGCCGGCGTAGGACCAAAGTTAAAAAAGTTACTGCTACTCATCTCGGAGTGGAATTCCATTCCCACTTCATTATCATCAAAATCATCACCATTAGATTTACAACCAATTAAAATAATTATAATTCCACTTGTTCCATGTATGGGAAAACGACAACTTGATCTAATCCACTTATAATCCATTCACTCATTCAACTTCTAAACTAAACATATTCAACACAACATGGGAAACCACATAGGAACCAAAAAGGCCAAGATTATGAAAGTCGACGGCCAAATCTTCAAGATAAAGTTGCCGGCAAGAGCTATGGACGTGCTTAAAGACTACCCGGAAGGACATGTGTTGCTGGACTCCGACTCCGTTAAAAGGTTCGGGATTCGGGCCCCAAGAATAAGGCCTGGAGCAGAGCTGAAGCCCAAGAAGATTTACTTTTTGGTGGACTTACCTAAGTTTCCGGAGGAAAAGCAGCCGAGAATGAGAAGGGTCAAGTCTGAAGGGACTGCTAAGGAACGGTTGGATTCGTTGATGGTGAAACAGAGGTCGGTTTCCGAGTTTGGTTCGTCGTCGAGTAATGGGCCGGTTCGAGTGAAGATGAGGCTGCCGAAAGCGGAGATTGAGAGGTTGGTGGAGGAGAGTAAAGATGAGGCGGAGGTGGGTGATAAGATTCTTGATTTTTGTTTGCAAAATTGTACATATGAACTCGATTTAGATACATGAGGAATTTGATTTCACATGAGCAAATAATATGTCAGGGTTTGGTTATTAAATGTAAACATACTGACGTGAAACAATGTATGAAGTGTGTGTTTTTTTACTTTTGTTTTTCATAAACTGTACATATAAGAACTTTTAAATTAAGAATTGTACATGTAACAAGGATATATTGTTGTCTTGATTAAAAAATGGCTACTTAGTAATTTCTATGTTATCTACTCTATTTTGTTGATTTTGCAATGATCTATCCCTATTCCCTAGGATAGAAGTCTCCTATTTTCGTATGAAGAAATCACATTTTTACTTTACTCCAATTTAGTTTAGATTCACTAATTCAATTTAGTTCACGTGAAAATAACATAATGTTATTGGTTCCAAAACTTCACCTATTCGATAGTTTCCACCTTTCACATCGTATAAATGGCACTAAAAAACTTTCTGTTTCTAGTTATTAACCTGCAGTTACAAATTGACATTTAATTGAATGTCCGGTGTTATGAATTGTGAATTTTTGCGTGCCCTATTAACTATAGTTTCAGTGTTTACCAAGAAATTATCAAAGAGTGTTGTTATACTTGTGTATAGTTTTCTCAAAGGATCTTTGATTCAATTGGCCCATTATACTATTTTGTGACTAACTATAACATTAGGTAAGGCAGTTGAACGGTACGGTACTGGTACAAGATTCCTTGACCATTGATCTCAACTTTTTCAATCGAAACATATGGACCAAACTATCATATTCATATCCAACCAAATCAAAACCTCTCTATTGTGTGAATGGATTAACCAGTGCCTTGTAACATGAACATTACTTGTATTTCGATTGTTTGTTACTGTTAGCAAATTCATACACTCGCAAAAGACAACATAACACTAGCCACCCACAACTTACGGACATAATTTACACATTGAATACCGGCCTTCTCCACATATAATTGTTATCACCCACAACTTTTATCTTGCCACTATGTAACGTTCATCGCCATGGCTAACCAGGTACATAATATCAAAATTTTGAACTAAGCTTCAAAGTTATGACACTGCAGCCTAATATATACTGTGTTTTTTCACCTTAAATACAGTTCGATCATTTGAGTTTAGTTTAAATAAGTTTAGTTCAATTCAGACCGATTTAGTTCAGTTCAGTTCAATTTAGTTTAGTTCAATTCAGAATTTTTCAGGCGAACCAAACATGGTCCTATTAAAGCTCCATCGAATATAAATAAAGACAAATTCTCGGAATAGTAGAACATTGTTAATGGCCTCCAAATCATGATTAACCCTCACAAACTGGAAATCACGGAGTAGAAACAACTAATGATAAAAAAAAACTATATTTAGGTTCAGGAATTTGATCATATGCGAATTAAATTGTAGAGAATATAATTTTGCCGTTTTTTCAGATTTTTAGAATCAAATGCCTTATTTTTTTGCACCAAGTGTCACGTAAATCAGGTGAGGACCATAATGTCGTTTAACCTTAAAAAATTAGTTTGGGTGGGTGTTGGGGGGAGGGGGGTTATATTTTTTATTTATACTCCAAAACGTCATTTTTCACCCACAAAAACAATCACCACGCAAATTCAAATTTGATTTTCCACAGTATAACTTGTAGCTTATGGATTCTAATGGAAAGAATCCTAGTTCATAACCGATATGGCATGGTCGCCCATTATATTTTCACAATCGAGCTTCCCCGACCATCAATACAGTCTACAGGCCCAAAGTCCTTCCCTTTCCTTCCATAAACCTCCTCTTGCAATATTGCTACCCTTTTTATAGTGTCTTCGGTGTGTGAAATATGACATTTCAGGAACGCCTTTGAAATTTTGGATACCGCCTAAAGATGGGTCCATTGAAATACCAATCTGGATATCTGGGTTGCTCATCCAAAAATGGATACACAACTCGCGACGATAATTTGTTGAAGCCATCACCAGATCCAATTGGTGTGATTCTTGGCATGTGCGGAGATAGGGGGTGGCGATAATCCGTTCCAACTTGACATGTTGACTCGACTGTTGACTATTAAGTTGATTTCTTATTTGGACGGGACGATCATATATATGTCATGTTTGACAATGACATGTCACATGAGATGAGATAAGAATGTAATATAATTCCTTGAGACATTAATCGGTGTTTGAAAATGAAGCAATACTAATGCATGCGTCTTTCTTCTTCTTCTTCCCGTCATGAGTGGAGAGAATTTAATGGTCAATTCTGATAACACATTGTATAGCCTATTGGGGGTATCTATGTTCACAAATCTCCTTCTTTACTTTTCTTTTTTCTTTTTTTTTTTACATTTCGGAATGTTATATATTGCGTGTCGGACATTAATATAGCGTGCTTGAACAATCTAACATGATTTTTCATCTTTCTACAACATATATAATAGACAACCAAAATTATTAAAATTTTATTATTCGAAAATAAGTTTCTTAGATGCTAAAGTTGTAACCCGAAGTATACCCTCTAAAAATTTTAATTAGGGTACACCCTCTAATATAATATTTAGGGTCACATACTATGCGGTCGTCCCTCTTTAAATTGAGTCAATGTCGAAACACATGTTAACATTAAGCTATCACACTAAATCATGATTTAACAAATATTAGTGTGTAACAAATAATAATAACTTAACTTTAAAGTTTAAACACATTTAAAAGCCAGGAAATGACATGGATAATCAATTAATCATTTAATCAAAATGAGAAATAAATAGTCATGTACGTACTCCAATTTATTACAATCTTCGTATTTTCCTTTTGTAGCATAACATTATAAATTTACAATCTTCCTAATTTAAAAAATAATTAATTTTTATTCACTAATTAATTCTCTATTACTTTTCTCTTTTTTTTTTATTACTACTATTTTATTACTCCCTCTCTCCTACTTTTTCATTCAACTCGATACAAAATCTCACACAAACTAATTATTTAATACTTTTTAAAAAAACATTGTGTGTTTGTTTACTCTTTAGGAAGATTAAAAAAATGGAGAAAGTATAAATTTATTCATACAAATTAGAAAAAAACAATTAAATTCTTTAACTCAACCTTAACAAGACACTCTCTTGACGAAATTATGACACAACAAAGAGACTTTTCATAGAGGCCACAAATTAGCGACACTTAATGACTAGTTCCCGGGAGAAGATTACCGTCGGCATCGTACAAAATCTGGCCTGAAAAATTCAAAGGCTGACACTTTTCCCCTCTAATAATCGTCTTTTTCCAAATCACGCCATCTTGATCACCATCTTCATCCACATACTCATACACCTCTGTTTCTCCTTCATCGGCAACTTTTCGCCACGAAATCATCTTAGCCATCATAAGTGCCTTGCTGCTCAAGCTACTCTTCATTTTCTTCATCATCGGAGTATTACTCTTTTTACCTCCCAATCTCACCGTTTTCGTCTCGTCTTTACCTTTCAACGCGTTTAAGGCCGCCTTGTGTGCCCCGCAAAGGAAAATCACCACCGAGAAGACGGAGAAGATTGAGGTTAAGATTAAGAGGAAGAAGGTAAAAGGTTGTGGTAAGAAAGTGAGTTTGTGCATGGAGAGACTTGGAAGAGGTCTAGCCATGGCTGTGAAGAAGAGAATGAAATGTTTTGTTGTGATGAAAGTGAAGGAGAATTAAGATGGTGAAAAGAACAGAGTTGTGGAAAATGGCAAGTTAGGAGAGATATATGGACTATGGTTGCTTTGCATCACTTGATAAAGGCCATTTAAAGTCTTCTCTGATTATAACAAGCACTTTGTTGAATTGACTTAACACAATTCCTATTTTTCTAAACTTAATTTAGTGTTTTCTAGAAAGTAATATTACAATTATATTGCGATATGATATAATGATATATTAATATATCGGTACGATTTTGTAGAGAAGAAGTGCCTAAAATAACTCGAGTTGGAATATCAATCCCGTATTAATTAAGAATTTCATTTGGGAAAATTATCATTTAGCAACTATATAATTGGGGATAAAAAAAACCAGTGCTTTTTAATTACTATCACGTAATAGTCTATAAACGATGTGAAAACTAGGAGCAAACTACTAAGAAGGGGAAAGTTACAAACTTACAATGGTTTGATCCACTATAAACCAACCGGCCCATTTTTATTTTATAAATAAGAAAATAGTTTTAACTCTTTTAAATTGATGTTATTGAATTTTGTGAGACGAATCTTTCTTCTTAGACCAATTTGTGCGACTAGAAATTAAGAGTGGCCCCTAAGACAAATTATTAGTTTAATGTCGTGATTGCGAGTATCACATCAAGTTAGCACGTTCGTAAAACTAGAATAAATAAAAAAATCACTATCCACAAAGATGTATCATAATTCATAAGTATGGTTCATTTGGTTTTAAAAAACGTACAATAAATATATTTTTAGTCACATATTTAAACTTCACGTGGAATAAATTTCTATGAATTACACCTTCCGAATCAACAAATTATAATTTAACTTATGTGATTTGTAGTCTCTTACATACCACATGTAACATTACATATGTAAAACTTATCTAATATGCACTATACCCAGCGTCATCTTAGAAAGAATCACTAAAACACCAAATCATTCAGTTATATTAGAGTACTGAATAATGGGTACTTCTGGGTATCAACTTTCTAACTGCACAATTGATTCATTCGATCGGCAGTGGACCTAACATCACCCACTATATAAGTAAAGGATTATCGGTACGTTTGAAGCTCAATTCGGAAACTATGTTTGAGATTTTTAATTGAGTTTTACATTTGGAGCTCAATTCCAAAATAGACATGCTACTATTCATCCTAAAACTCTATTTGGAGTTTTTTCTTTTTTTTTTTTAGATTTTGACTTTCTTTTTCTAAATTATTTTTACTATTATTTTACATCCACAAGTAAAACTTCCACCACATATTCTCCTCAAATTCCGTACCTGGTACAAAACAAAAAAAAATTCCTTCTTACACATAATTATTACCCTACTCTATACATCTATTTTTCTCCCAATTTAACTCCAAACACAATTTTCATCAATTCCTCTAATTGAGATTACTATTTCTCTTTGAAGTAGATTTCCTTAATAGAGTTATAGAATTGAGCTCCAAACGGGCACTATATATTTCCGGTCTAGTTCAACTTTTTGTTTTCTTTTTCTTTAATGTCCCTTTCTGTGTATTTAAGTGTCCATTCATCTTCTCATTTATGTTGTGCGCTTAAAATGACACAATAAAGTAAATTTAGTGACAATTATTAATTTTGTCGAGTCTACTATATTGGCCTTATTGCAGCCAAATCACAATCACGTATACAACATGAGCCATAATGTGGTAAAGGTGTTGGGATAACACAAAAGAGGTTGTGAGTTCAAACTCAAATGGAAACATAAGGTACTATAAGCGTTTTTTAATTTATATAAGGTGGTAAAGTAATAGTGTAGGTTTAGAATTAGTAGTAAGGTAATTAGATTTTCAGTTTAAGTTTAAAAAGGGGAAATCACGTTTAGAACACTGCGTGAGGTGCCATTATGTGTGACAGATTTGCAAGTCAATATACATACTATATTGTGAGTGCACAATACAATTAGACCACATTTTGTGATGCGAGTACTCACCAATGCTGGTTATTCCACGTTTTTATCTTATCTTTTTAGCTAGTAGGTTACTTCATTGAGTATGCATATGCAGGCCCATTTTTATCGTGTCACTCCATTAATTTTTAGTGGTTGAAAATGGGTGATCGAGCACAAGAACAAGAAGTCCAGGAAGCACCAGTATCGTGGGATAAATTTTTGGTAAAGTAAATGGATGGGTGGGCAATTAGGAACAATATTCTACACTTATTACTTCACCTTTTCTAGTGCGTAGACATGGATGGGTTTTTGGGAAAAATTATTCTATTAACATGGTATGGTATCTGAGTAAGTTTGTGGTTTAAAGTCATTCACATTACTTTAAATTTAAATATGGTCAACAATTTATTTATATACTCAAAAATTTCTTTTTATGTTTTATATGAGTTTTATTTATTTATTTTGAAACGACAAATATATTATACTAAAATTACTATACCATTTTTAAACCAATCATACACTATACCAATAACTTTATACCTGATTCATTTTATAATTATACTAGGGTACACTTGATTCCTGAAGCACCTTATAACTTTATCAGGAGTCGACCCATGCACCTAGCTCTCCTTCCCTTCCCTGTCTCACTTCCATTTCATTTTATATGTACTTAACAAGATGGGAAGATAATGGTGCTGAAATAGAAAATAGAATTAAGATGACATGACATGCCTTGACTTGGAGTCAAGTCTAGTTTTTGTTGATGTATATCTAAATGAGAATCGGACACGGGTGTGGGTCATGTACGTAAAAGGAACGGCTATGACTTGATGACTATGAGTAGTAAAATGGTCATCAGAGTCAGCCAGCAACCAAGAATAAGCACACTAAATGGCTACGTGTCTGGTTTAGAAGAAGAAGATGACATTGCAACTGTTCAATAAGGTCTTCGAAGGTAAGGCAAACATAATATCATACAAGTATGTATCGTCGGCAATTAATTAACGGATCAGAGTCCCAATTGCGTTCCAAGCGGCAGAGTCACTCAAAAGACATTGTTTTCCAGAATTAATTCAGATCTTTTTAAAATAACACTCCAAAATTTTAGAAGCTCAATAAAACGTACTTTTATTTTTGGTAATCTGTCTATTGAAATTTCAGGGTTAATCGAGTTTGACTCTCCAAACAACACAATTGTTGGTCTTTGGGGTCAGCATAGGGCCGTCTCGGATATTTTGAAGAACATGTGCCAAATTTGTATATATGCAGTCTTAATAAAATAAAATTGTCTTTATGAATGATATTATTATTACTTTTATTCTTCTAATATGATTTTTCTCCCACAATATTCCATTAATCTGGCCTTTCGCCAGATTATTTTTTACGTTTCCCGTCTTAATATATCACACTCAAATTTATTTATTAGACTAATCGGTAATAAATTAGGGGCCTCAAAATATTAAAGTCCCTATTCGGTGGGGCACTCTGCACACCCTTATAGTCGGTCCTAGATCAACATATCAACTAAAGTAACCATGCTAGCCTAAAGGGCTGGAACTTCGGCTCATTAGCGTTACATGTTGGTTTACTTTTTGTTGAAATGGCCAAACTATATTTATTTCCAGGCAGGGAAGTTTGGCAATATAAATGCAAAATTTTCCAATACATAATACGTGCAGTAGTATCAATGAATGTTAGTACTAGTAATATATAACTGTGATCATTTACTCCACCTAACTAGCTACTGACTACTGTATGAGGATCGGATCGGATCGGATCGGAGGAGACTTTGTGATGAAGCCAAATTGCATGGAAAACCCAATTACTCTTTGTTATTCGAAATGAAAAGATACAGATTATAAAATCGTACGATGAACTAGTAGTCTAGTACTAGTATATACGAAGTATAATATAGCCAAGTCTTCAACAATTATAAATAAACACGTTGGAACTTACGTAACGTGCATGCCTATCCAGCCTAGGAATGATCAATAATAGAGCAACAGATCCAAGGTTGCTACGCTAGCAATATAGTACTCCTACTACCTGGGAATCACTCATACGAATACGAATATGATATGAATATAAAAAACGATAAAATTTCAAATATAAAAATACGAATACATTAAAAATACGTTTGAATTATATATATATATATATATATATATATTTATATATTTGATACATTAATGCTTCTTCTTCTCCAATGCCGGTGAATGAATCTCCTTGGCTGTTTTTTGAAATTATTAGGCATCTATACGAGTTAGATGATCTAATTCAAGGATTGGTGAGATGGATAAGTGAATGAATTTGGAAGTAAATGTAAGTTTTGTCTTGTTTTTAATATTTTATTCTATATCTAATCTAATGGCTTAAAAAGAAGTGATCAAAATAATTAAAAAAAAACACATGAAAGGTGATATAATACGTATGTGTGCCGTATGCACACGTAATTGTGCGCAATACGTGCGCGCTCGAATACTTGGGGCATCGGACGTGCGCGTGCTTCTCACCCTACTACTAATACTCTACTATAGCTACTATATATTTAACCACACATGGCAATATGGCATGCAAATGCAATTTTACATATGCGCGCCTAACTTAACTATACTCATGATGGATGGCACATTTATTTATTACTAATGTTTTGCATAGTACGTGTGTATGAGTTGGCCAATTGAATGCGAGAAAAAGATAGGCCCTAAATTCCCAAAGTCATATCATACTTAAATGTTTTATTGATGGTTCGTATAGTATTACTAGAGAGAGAGGAGACCCCTACCAATTATCGGTATCATATCATTCCTGTGTGTATCAATCTTGATCGGGCTATTGAAATGTAATGTTAGTTTCATTCGAATCTCATTTGTTTCACGTCTTAGGCCCTTCTTCTTAAAAATAGGATGACATACAAACCTACCAATCGAATTGGGGATGTTTAGAACCGTGGTGTAACTGACGTTCTAATCTAGCTTACATTGAGTCGATCACATAATTGAAATATTTGTCTACCAAGCTCTCTCATACGTCCAAGAGCAGACCTGGCCCTTGGGCTGGACTGGGCTACAACCCATGTTGAGAAGAAAAAAAAAAAGTAGTGTAAAATTTCGATTATTTTTTCGGAATTCCAGATTTATAGGTAAAAAACATTTTGTATATTTTTCGGTATATATAGTTTTAATTTAGTCCAAGGTGAATCATTTTTTCTCGATCTGCCCCTACATAGGTAGGTAATTCGTTATACACTTCGATTCAATTTAGGTCTCGCGCATAAGACCCGCGCTGGTCTATGTTTGATTAATTTGTATCCAAAATCAATTACATGTCATGGACCATTGCTAATGTGGGCTAGAATTCGAAGTTCAGTTTCATGGATTAAGAATTGATTATCGGAGGGCCTTCGGTCCAAGACCGATACATGGATTGCTCCCCAATTGGAAAAATATTTACTTGAGCAAGTCCGATTCCGAAATTAACCCAACACTCAGAGCCATATATTTTTCAAAAATTTAAGTTTTATCAGCATTGAACCCGAACCTGGTGCGGTCAGGTCCGGATCCAACCCAAAAATGAAATGAATCCAACAGTGGTGGATCAGTTCGATCCGGACCAATTGTCAGGCTAAGGTCCATGCATATTGCCTCCAAGGCTCCAACAGAGAAGAGAAAATAAATGCTTCCTAAAAAATACTCCATGGATATGTTCCAAATAGATTAATAAGATATATAGACCAAAAGAGACGGAAAAATATAGAGTTCACTATCGATAACATCCAAATTTTACTTCAGAATATAGTTTTTGTTTTGTTAACAACATAGACAATCTCCCATGCACACTAATGTATGTAAAAATATGACGTGTGTATGCGCACTAATGTTTACTACTGCACTAAGAAACTGTACAAGGCAAAAGAGAATTTCCAATCCCACCTGGCTTTGATGTTTGAATAAAGCAAAGAATAGTCTTATAGCCTTTTCCTTCGGTATGTGATTCTCCTTTTCTAGTGTGTGGCACACAAGTTTTCTACTTGTATATTTTTGTTCACAAATTCAATGCTTCTGAACCATCCTTAAAGATTAAAGAATCATGCCAGTTTGAGGGCACAATGCTAATGCTGAATTCACTAAAACTGATTACCATCCTCCTGTCTAACTGAACTTATCGATTTTCTGAACATCTGGCCGTGCGAATCTCACTAGGCCTTAACCTGGAGCGAAAGCAAGCACTAAACTTCAGCGATTCTCCGCTTCTTAACAGAATCCAAACACCTAAATGACCTAATGAAACCCATCAAATGAGTTAAACACCAGTAAACAACAAACGATATACATTTACAGGACAAATGCCATTGTTTTAGCCTCTGGGAAGCAACTTCATGGATACACTCATGCAGAACATATTCTGCCATCACTAGTTAAGAATAGAACATATTCTCAACTTTTGCATTGAGGATGTAATAAAGTTAGAATATGTCCCTACAGTTTACACCATCCACATGCAACTTCTATGTCATGTCACTAACTTATTTAACCCTGGATAGGCAGGTAGATAGATACTCTTACTGATGAAATGGTCTCCATGCATACCAAACTAAAGCAACAACATTACCTAATCAAGAAACTTCTGATGCTAAATAGAAAATTGCTTGCCTCATAAAGCTCAACAAACTCGATATTCAGTACTATGCATGACATCTTCATATAACACTTACACTGCTCATCTATTCTATCTCCTCATTGTTGCATCTCTTCTCATTTCAAGACCAACTTCCTAAGAGCCAAATGTATAACAAATCGTCCCAAGCGTTTCTTACTCTTCTTGTTCTTGTCTTCTACTTTACTATCACTCACTGTGAAACAATTACTACTGGTACTAAGGATGATGTTGAAGGACCTGATCCAAGCATAAAATGTGGGGACTGTCCTTGTGTGAACCCGTGTGGCCAACAGCTGCCACCACTGCCTCCACCACCACCACCGCCATCACCACCACCTCCTTCTCCTTCTCCACCACCTCCGCCACCTCCAGTGATGCCGTCATGCAATCCTCCGCCACCACCACCTCATCCAAGGTTCATATACGTGACTGGAGCTAGCTCACCACCGCCACCAAGGTTCACGTATGTGACTAATCCTACTCAAGACCTGTATCCATATGATATGCACTCCAACGCGCAGCATAATTCTCTTAGAACAGCAATGTTTATTTTGGTATTGTGCTTAATGTTTAACATGTTACTATTTTGGTGACTGCATTAGTCAGAAACAGCACGAGTGGAATTCGTTGTCTGGAAACAGATTTGTTCTTGGGATATTTGGCCATTGCGGAATATCTGTGATTGATCATATGATTCATGATCTCTTTTTCAATTAATTCATGCCTCATTCTCTTGATATTGTAACTCTTGTAATGGATAGTTGATATTAATGAATAATATGCTACAATTTTTATGATCTTGTTCATGAATGAGACTGAGTGCAAGCAAACCACACTCCTGAATCCTGATTCTCACTTTAAAATTTCAATCTGTCCTTAAGAATTCAAGATACAGTCTGATTCCATCAAGATTCCTGCAAAACTTTATGAATTCCACAACTTGTTTTTTTGCTTATGATAACGGTGTTCTGGACTGGAATCAGCGAATACCATCCAGACCGCATCTGAAAGCTGTTGCAGTTCATAATGCACTAGGAACTAGTTAGGAACCAGGTCAATATATGTTTTACAATTTAGCAAACGCAAATCAGCTGTACCCGCCGGTTTGAGAAAATACATTCAACTTATCAATTAAAGCTGGCATGAACTTATCAGACACTAGAGTCTATCAATATATAGTTAGGCAAGGAACTTCCTGACAAGATATTTTCCAAGAAAAACCAGTCGCGTACTAAATGTACGTCATCCTTCTAAGAAGTTAATGTTTGAATGCCACATTTTGAAGCATTCGTGCTGTTTATATATTGTTCGTTTTAATGTATGGTAGCGATTAGACAAGTGATTGTCATTATAACATATATAATGCAGAACAATACTGCACCAGGTAACACCATGAGCAAATTAGACTCCAAAGAGTTCCCAATACCTTCTCTTTTGATGATTTCACCAAATTTCGAAGAGGTATCTTTTCTCCCAAAATTAGAAGGAAACAACATGAGAATTAAAGGAAGATCAGGCAGTTCTACATTCAGTTCAATTATAAATACACTGCATTGGTTTCTGATTTATAAATAGGTTCCACATGCATGCCAAAGATTATTCTCTTTATAAGATAAGAGTATCAAACTCAAATAGTCAAATGATGAGATGGGTAACAAACCTTTTGAATAATTGTCTGCAGAATCTTACATGGAAGCATCTAATACCTCACACTCTCACACTAAACTAATTTCCTACAGATGGTCCTCATGATTGGACTCTCAGCTTAAGCTTGTGACCGGAGGGTGTACAAATTACATCGGTGTGTGCAAATACACTACAGAAAGCAGTGCTTGTCAGACAACTTACAAGCACTGCTCTCTGTACATTGCCTGACAAAAACAGATAAGTTAAAACAAACAAACTCCTGGAGGCCTTTCCTGTTGTATATGTAGCATGTGTGCTCCGTTCTGAGACCTACCCAAGGATAAAGAGGTTAGTTCTAACTGTTAGATCCCAAGATCTAGAACTTAGAGTTTAAGCAGTTTTTCATTTTCTACCGGTGATAGATGGTAATAAAAAGAAAAACAAAGACATGGTGTCGCAATTCAAGCGAGCTGAAATTTCGTACCTGAGGGGAATATTGCCATTTAGGTGTGTGATGTGATTGGATTATTTTTGTTGTTTGATCACAAAGTCTTTCTCATTAGCTCTTTTGTATAAGAACGCGGATGCGTCTACCCAGCTAGGATGCACAACAAATCGTCCATTTGAAAAAGCCCAATTCACCTTTTCAGTCCCTAAAGATGACGCAACTACGTGAGTGACCTGATCATCTATCTGGTTGGTGCACACAGCACCAAAGCGTTCAGCGGTTTGCCACAGTGGATTCTCGTCAGGATTTGCTCCAATTGGAATGATTCTGCTGAAAAGAATGCGGCAACCAGCAAGAATTTTTCGTTGCTCAGAAGCTAAAATGTCTCTAACATCGGCTACATCAAGAGAATCATGAGCAAAGAAGTTTTCATGTATTCTCTCTGTTAGAGAGAAAACAGAAGCCAATGTCCCATCTTCTTGACTCTCATCCCTGTCAATCTCAAGAAGAGATGGACCTGAGAGTTTCAATTGTCGTCTACTTGAGGGAAAATAAATGTATCGCTCTACACGAATCAAGTTAAGATTGTTATGAGGCCAAACATCGACAGTATCATCTATAATGACAACTGATGAATCCATACCCAAAACCCCTTCCATGTCCTTGGTCTTCCGAACATTGTCATCATCTAGTGGTTGGTCGCCATCATCACCTCGTGACATAATACGTCCAGCAAATAGCTCGCCTTTTGGATCAAGCAATTTAGCCATTTCAGTGGCATAACACCTATTTCCCATCGTGTAGATATGCAGCTCGAACAGTTTACTAGCCTTCTCCAAGAACTTCCATATCCCAGGCCGCAATTTCGTCCACATTGCCATACGAGGCAGCTGGAACAGATGCCTCTCCGGTTTTCCACGCTCCTGCTCCTCTTTCTTCCTTAGCAGGTCATGATGCTTCTTGTCAACTTCTTCAAACCTGACTGAATTTAAAAGTGTATGATCTAGATCCAACACAAGACTCAGCTTGCGTTCACCAAATAGTTTCTTCTGTTCTTCGAGCCTCCTAGCCCTTTCTTTCCGGATCTCAGCTTTTTGTTGTTCGCTAAATCTGTCAAGAAAATGTTCAACATCACTCCAGGCATCATCTGCTTTTGGTGGTGGAACAGGGCCTCCTTTTACTTCCTCACAAGCAAAGCTAGTTTTCTTTTCTAAATTGTCAGGCTTTAGATTACCAGTAGTGTTTCTTGAGTTATTATTAGTGAACAATTCATTAGCACTAATAATATCTTGAGGTTCTGTGGTACTCGAGATGCCCAACTTGCTCGACTTTCCAGGACCAATTGATGTATTTACCTTAGGTCGATTCGCAACTGCTTCGCTGCCAACTATAGCCTTGCGAAGATCTCCACGTGGATCACAAACCCCCGAACATACTTTTCCAGATTCATCACTAGTAGACTCATTTCGTTGCCGTTTCAATTCTGGACCATCCAAAACCAGTTCCGGAACTGTCTTGCGCTTTAGAGTCACTTCTTGTGAAGGCGTTGGACCGGGAAGATCACCATTCACCTGTTTCAGAAACTTAATCACATGCTCAAGTGTAACTTCTTGTGAAGGCGTTGGACCGGGAAGATCACTATTCACCGCCTGTTTCGGTAACTTAATTACATGCTCAAGATCAGTACATTCTTGTGAAGGCGTTGGACCGGGAAGATCACCCTTCACCATCTGTATCAGTAATTTAATCATGCGCTCAAGAGTACCTTCTTGCGAAGCCTGCCTCAGTAATTTACTTATAGGCTCAAGAGCAGCTTCTTGTGCAGGTGTTAGATTGAGAACACAGCCATTCTCACCAACATCCATGGGCGTTGGACTGGGAAGATCGCCATTCGCATCATACATCCAACTCCGCCCATAACTCTTTCGATAACTCAAAACATCTCTCACATTTCCACTCCCATATGGATCCACATTCACCCTAGGTGTTGGACTGGGAAGATCACCATGCCCAGCATACATCCAACTACGCCCAAAACTCTGCTGATAACTCGAAACATCTTCCACAGCACCACTAACAAATGAATCCACATTCACCGTAGTAGTAGTAGTAGTATTATCGTTGTTCGTCGTAGGACTAGTAATCACAACCTCCTCCTTCTTCCTGAGCTGGAGAGAACCGAAAAGAGGCCTAAAGGCCGTAGCATGAGTTAACAACCGATGCAAAGCATCTCTATCCTTAGCCTGGACAGTTTTCTTACGAACAGACAAATAAACAGATTTAGCTTTCTCAACAGCATCAAAAAACAATATCAGAAGCGCTTCCTTTTCACCATCATCAACCTCTGGAATCAACCTTGTCAACCTAAACCCCAAATTCATTAAACGCGGACAGAGATCATCAATCGGAAGCCTAAATTTCAAACACATCTGCAGCTGTTTCTTCACCACATGAACACGCTCCAGCTGTTTCTTCACAGCATCGATTCGCTTCTCCGGAGTCTCAGTCAATTCATTAACGTGCATCGTATCGTCGAAATCGAGCTCGCCGTCTTCCAGATCAATCGCAACCCTAGAATCGTTGACGGAATTAGTTATCTGATTATTATTAATATTCACCATCATTGGGGCGGCGAAATTACGATTCATTGGCGGCGGATTAGCATAATAGGGCAAATTATGATTAATTGGGGGCGGATTAGAATAGGGCAAATTATATTGACGGGGCGGAGCCACCCAGGAGGGCAAATCGTAACACTCCCACGGTGGTGGTGAATTAAAGGGACGGGAATAAGGATTCATCAAATTATACGAACCGTAACAATTCATCATCGTTAGTCTCTATTTATTCTTTAAAAAAATTTCTTAAAAAGCACACAGATCTAAATCTAACCTAAGTCTCTCTAGACGTTGAGTTGTAAAATTTTCTTCCTTTTAAGCAATACCTCCGTATTTATATGCCGTGTAGATGATAAGAAAATATATATAACTTTCGTTTTCCGAATGTAATTCGGAATTAGAGTCCTAATTGGATCCAGTTTACATGTGTTTCGTTGTTGTTTTTAAAGAATTTCTCCCCACTCTAAACTCTAAATGTGGTTACTTCACGTGCCTTGGGATTCTTTAAAAAAGTATTTACAAGTTAGATTTACTTACGGTTGGCCAGTATTGACAGATAAGAATATATGTTATCATTATATCATTATGTACGTATTAGAAATAAATAGATTAGTATCGGAAACATATGCATAGAGATAAATGCGAGTAAATTTAGGATTTTCTTTACAAACTCTATTCAATTTAGAACTCTAAAGACTAAGAAACTTTCTAAATTTTCAGTATTTAAAGCTGAGCATGAGTGTACTTTGTTTAAATTCTGGAGTATTATAAGATAAGCATATAAGATATTAAGATGTAATTTTAATTATGATTTTGTTGATGAATAAAAATATTTTCCAAAAAGTTCGGAATCTCTCTCCATGTTGACCATGGTGCTGATCTCCTATGCTCAAGGTGCTCTGTTTTCTTCTGTCGCATTCCGTTCATCCAAAAATACAACCCAACTTACCTTTTCGCGCCAACTTTCATTGGAAAACGCCGAGTTCACATGATCCAAGGCGAACTATGCATCACGATCTTGAAACGTTTTAACAATCTCAACATTTTTATATACCATAGATAATCATCTGAAAAGACGTTCAATTTAATTCAAAATTATTAAATTCAATTCAGGTTCATATTTTCTTAGTTATTTTTATATACTTCGAATCCCAACAGAAGAATAAAGTGATATAGACATAAATTGGAGTTATAAGGTTGTAAAGGAGTAGGGTAGATAGATTTTTCGTTTAAAAAAAATCATTTGACATTCAATTTAGTTCAAATTCATTAAACTAAGTTCAATTCAAGTAACCATGTGAAAACATTAAGTTCGATTCCGTTTAAGTTTGTTTACTTGTTTTTTATATTACGAATCATTTCAGTTTAGTTAGTTTAGATCGAATATTTTATGACGAAAATAAAGTACCATGTGAGGATGTATGTTGATGCTCGATCATGAATTACTCCTAATTTGAATAGGTATTAGAAAAAAAAGGTTAAAAGTATAGAATTATCGTCCTAGTGATTCCTTTACGTTTATTTTGTTAACTTTTGTTTAGCCCCATTTGACGTCCCATAAACTTGAATTGCCATTTCAACTTGAGGATTGCACTTGTTGAATAATTTGAAGCATGAGAATCTTGTGAAGTTGAAGGGCTTCTGCTGCTCAAAGGCTAGAGGTGAATGCTTTTTGGTGTATGACTTTGCTTCTAGAGGGAATTTGTCCCAATATCTGGATGCTGAAGATGGTTGCAGTAGTATTCTTGACTGGACTAGCAGAGTTTCCATCATCACTGGAATTGCAAAAGGTTGGTTCTTTGTAGTTCTACCTTTTTCAACAACTTGCTCTAAACATTTTCTGTCTGTAACTGTTACAAGCACCCCTTTGATCACTCATCTGCTATGTAAAATCTCACATGGATTTTCCTTTGTTCATGTAATCAGGTGTTGAGTATTTACACAGCAACGAACGAACAAGCCCCCGATACCAAAACATCTCAGTAGAAAAAGTTCTTCTAGACCAAACGCTCAATCCATTGATCATGGATTCAGGTCTTCTAAAGCTCCTGGCAGACGACGTAGTTTACTTGGCCCTCAAAGTGAGTGCTGCACTGGGGTACATGGCACCAGAATACGTGACTACAGGCCGTTTCACGGAGAAGAGTGATGTTTATGCATTTGGAGTTGTTATCCTCCAAGTACTATCTGGAAAAACAGTGCTCTCAGGTTCGGTGAGACTAGCTGCTGAAGCTGGCGAATGGGACAAAGTTATTGATGCAAATCTCCAGGGTAAGTTCTCTGAAACTGAGGCAGCTCGACTGGCGAAAATTACTTTGGACTGCACCCATGAGCTTCCAGAAAGTAGGCCAGTCATGGCCTCAGTGGTCCAAGAGTTGAATGAACAAAGTGGTCCGCTGATGATGATATGGTTTCTACATGTCCTCGCCAAGTATCCGCCCGTACTTCAGAAAAAGTCATGCTTGTAACCGGTGAAGCTGTTGCTTGGCGTCAATCTGATGCCCAAAAAAAAACAAAAACTCTGACAGTGAACCGAGGTATCACAAGTTTCCATAGACCCTGTAAGAGCTTATTGGACTCCATACTTGGTCAATACATGGATAGAAATAGAACTGTAGTATGCCGGAAATCTAGTTTCAGAAAGATGAGCATTTTTACTGTCTTACAGTAACTGGCAGAGTAAAATCACGAAGAACAATTAAATCGAATCACTTACATCACAATTCATAGACAAAAACTAACATATGGTGCCATGGTAATTGCAAAGCCTTCTTTTTCCCTCATTTTGCCATCTAAAATATGTAGGACCGTAGGAGTATTTGCATGAATTTTAGAGTTAAAAGCTTCATTGAACAGAAAACCACTGGCCTAGTTCATGGCAGAGGTAATTCCATTAAATAAGACATGCCCTACATGTTATAAGCCAGCTTATACAAACACTAAACACAGACATTAACATCTTTCTGTGAGAAAAGGAAGTCTAACCTATTGAGGGAGTGACTATATTGGAGAAGCAGCACAGAGTTACCATACAAATTATTAGAAAACATACCAAACTTAAAAAGCCAAGAAATATAAGCAGCTCGTTGCCAGGATAGGGAAGAACGTACCTCCAGGCATGCAGATTTTCAGCAAGTTCAGTAATAGTCTGAAAAAAAAAAAACAGCTAACAATTACTAACATGGTAGATGAAAGATCATATCTGAGAAGTAGATGCCATTGGTGCCCTCCGGATTCGCTCCAGCACTAACTTTCATGAACATCATGGTTGGACATCAGAGGCTGAATGTTTAACTTGCAGGCACAATCAGTAACTGGGAATGCCTAATACCGATGTCCTTGTGGACAGTGACTGATCATGCATCATACATCTAGAAGGAGATCCTCTGGGAATAACAATTGCACGAAAGAGGTCACAGCTGGGTCTAAAATCCAAAAGTGCTATTGTTGATGATGATAATAATGAACAGGGAGACCATCACCCAGACATAACGATTAGTCGATTACAGCTATACATGTCAGGAAACTCGTGCAATTATTTTCCATGACACACTACCGAGCTTGTGAACCAAGAGATCAAACAGTCTAATACAGCATACAGATGGAGCCAGTAAAATTGGCTTTCATGTTTTCTGGCAAGTTTACAGTAGGTGGTTTCTACAAAGCAAGTCTAAGTTGGTTTCTACAAAACAAGTCTAAGTTTTCTGCTGTTGGTGATCCATGAACCACTCAACAGGCCACCATTTTGGTCTGATGGCTTCTACATCGATATCTTCTCGACCTTCTATGGTCAGTGTGCCTGTCTGTTTGAAAGCTTCCTCCAATCGCAGAACTCCCATACCACGAGGTCCAATTGCAGTTCTGACTTCTCCAACTTTCTTCTGAGAAGCTTGCTCAATCACTTCGGAACCGGGAGCAACTTCTTGCTCGGCCTCTGAATCAAATCAAAACCAATATTGTAATCCGGGGAAGTGCCATAAAATCACAAACCAAAACAGTGAATAGCAAACTAATCACAATAGAGAGCTCACCTTTGCCATTATCAGTTACAAATCTCATAGGAACTAAACGCTTTCTTATCACGCCACGGTGATGTGTACGGGCAATGAGTTCTTGACCAATATAACATCCTTTGTCAAAGCTTATTGCATTCAAACCAGCAAGGTTGTACTCTAGAGGTATTGCTTCACCTGGAAAAAAGTGGTAACAAGCTTATATTAAAACATTTAAGAAAATTGAAGTATATTTCATAACACAGATGAACAAAACCAAGATATCAGTACAACATAGCTTGGTGCTTTTTGCTTGTCAAAAGGAAGAAGATTCTTGAAACTGGCACTTATTGCAGCAAAAAACTAGGAGGAAAAAAGATAATGAAGCACTACAATAGCTGCATAGAATTGCAGAGCATACTCATTCAGCAAGTGAAAATTGCTTCAAAGTTGAACATTCATAAAACAGGAAAATTCTTAAACAACCAAACGGAACTCAAACTATAAATTTGATATCATGAAACAGAAAATAAACCTTTCGGGTTCTCGTTTGAGCCTTCAGCAACTCCCTGCTCTAACCTCCAAAGAAGGAAATTTCCTTCTTCAGTTTCTCCATCAGCATCGACAAGAGGTGCTGTGATAAATTACATGCATAAGGGATCCAATCAAAACTTAACAATTCAACTGTACAATCCAGTATAGGAAATACTTATGTTCAATAGAAATCAAATGATATATGAAAAATATTCTCAGCACTTCCAGATGAATGTACATAGTTGGATCTTTTACAGCAATGCCAATTGTTGAGCACTTCATTGGCTAATAATACTACCAAGAACAGATGAAGAGTCAAATGTAATGAATAAAGTGAACATACGTGTTGTATTGGACGGAAAGATTCCCCTGTATCCCAGACAAGTCAATCTTGGATCCTTACTCCAATGCAAACCTGTATTATCCCCTTGTGCAGCAGATACACCAGTCTTGTCAACAGTTCCACCCCAGCCAAGAGAAGAGACTTCTGTTTCTTCAGGAGTTGACTCATCTCCAAGTTTCCCACTGAATCGTTGCCAGCAAGAGAAATCTTCTTGCAAGTTCTCAATATCAACCTTGGACTTCAAGCGGTATCTGCTAGCCAGGAGATGTAACAATATGAGTTACAAAGCATCCTCTCAACCCAAAATCTAGTAACTAAGTAGCATCAAATACCAAAACTGACGCAACCAGAGTGGTAGAACATTCTATTAAGATATAGGAAACATGTATCATCCATCCAGCAGCGAGAAATATGCAGGACAATGCTCTTCATCTCCTTAATTACATACTCACTTACGGGTATATATCAATCATTTGTTGTTCAATTCTTCTTCTAAATGGTAACTTCAGCATAATGGCCTATGCACAAATCATTTACACAATGGTTCTTCACATGCCAATGAAACAACATGCACAGCTTAAAATTTCACTTTTTCCAGATTTAAGCTCAATTTTCACTGACATGCCAAACATAAGTATTCAGTAAAAACCAATAATCTAACCTACTGATCAACGATCCCTGCAACTTCCCTACTCAAGAAATGTACACAAGGTACAGAAACAGAAGCATATCTCAGTAACATTACAACAGAAAACTTGCAAAGTCTCTCACAGACTTGCCAACCCCAAAGATGATTCTTTTCAACCTATGCCTCAACATATCCACCGCGAAGAAACATGCACTTGGGGCCTCTTAGTTTATTTTTGCCATATTGGATAACTGGAATTGCCATTCTTGAGCGTTTTCGTTTTCCATAGGCTAAAAACACAGATTTAAAAAAAAAAAAAAAATTGTTTACAACTTTACATAGACTAATTTATCAACAGATTCAACAAAGAGCCTATTTCTTCAATAAGAACAGCTCATCAATTCACCTAAACATAACATTAAAGCTCAAACAATAAAATGCATACTATAAATAAAAAAATAAAAAGAATACAACTTACTTTTTCAAAGTCGTCAATAGCTCATCCAGGACAGACTTATCAACATCAGCAAAGATATCCAGTTCCTCCGAGGCCTGGCCGGGGCCCAAACCAGTCCGGTCGAGCTTCTCTTCTGGCCTAACACCCTTATACAGAAAGAAATCATACAAAAATCTCCCTTGAGGCGTCAACATTGCGGCGTACAACGGCGGCGCCATCTCCACGGGCATGTTCGGAGTTGTGCTATTAATACCCTCTGCTTGCGGGTGCGCCCAACTCCGTACGTCGTTGGTGAGGAGCCCCTGCAGGAACTTGATGGTGTCGGGTCCCTTGAACCGGATTACTGACCGGGATTCGAGACGGCAGGCCAAGGGGCTGGCGGACTGGAGAGGGGTCTGGGTGGAGAAGGACCTGGTGAGGAAGTGGAGAGAAGGCTTTAGGAGGTCATTTTCCGGCGAGGTTGGTTGGTTGCGGTGAGCTGGGGGTTTATTGCATGGAGGTTACACGTCGGACAAATTAAAAACATGTAATATTAAAGAAATAGATGAATTTGGTTAAAATAAAAGGCTCGAAAAGGTTATAAAAAATGTAGTCAAGAATGTAATATTTGTTTCTCTCAACTATTATATATATTTTCCATGATCTACCTATGACTTGAAAACCCAAACTCGTTAATTAATTAGGCTGGTATAAATCTTTTGATTTAGGATTCTTCTTCCTATTTATACTTATGATACTTCTATTTAGTACAGTTTCTATCTTATAATGCATATGGCTAAAAAAAAAAAAAAAAAAAACCGTTTCTAGTGATGGAAGATTGAAAACACTAGAAACCTTTTCCCAATCATAACTATGTATCTTTACTTAAAAAATTGTCAAGTTATGGCTCCCTAATCATAATTCCTAGCTCCGATAACTATGAATAGTACTAACCAACCCTTCATTAAACTAATTATTCTGATTCTGAGCAATCGACTAAAAACTTGTAGTAATAATAAGGTAGGGTAGTAATAGTGTTGTATTTATCAAAACCTCTATCTTTCAGCTCCGCCCAATCAATGTGCACTGCCAAGTGCTTATCTCGGGTGGTCAAAATCCCAACAGCAGCTCGGAAATCTGCCCACCACATGTTCGACGAAATGGGCGACCGAATATCGGTCTCAGAAACAGGCCCCTCTTCACTCTCGATGGACTGATATATTTTCCGGGATTCGGCGAGTCAGCACAAGGGTAGGAATATTGGTATAATTTGTGGTTATCTACTTATCTTGGTAGGGGTTTGGGTTTTTTGGGGAATATGCTTGTTTTCTTGCTCTTTGCTGCAACTGTGCGTGCCAATGGTAAGAAAGATTGTTTCTGCAGTAAGTAGGAGGTTTTTAGGGATTTGGTGATTTTACAGGAAGGGGATGGAGATGAAATGGCGATTAACAAGATGGATGGGAACAGAGTAATAGGAGCAAGTCTGCCATGAACAAGTAGACTGCATATTAATCAAATTGAGGATTGATTTTATTTTTCTTTAACATAAGGTACAATTAATTTATGAGGAACAAAAAGAAAAGAGTTGAAGTTAGTGGCACTTAGGTGCAAATTTCAGCTACCATTTTGCCCCAAAAGATCCAAGTCGTGTGGGTAATATACATACAAACTCTCTTGATTCAGTCAATTTTTTGGAGTTGCGCCTAATCTCCAGAGCCTCCAGCTCTGCTTCCTTAGCAAGATAAGAATCCAACTGTCTTTTAATAGAGGCCATGGTGAACCTAAAGAAAACAGACAACATTAAACAGTATATAAAATCATATGGCTTCTTATCGCTAGCCAGATTGAACCTAGCTAGTAACAAAGGGAACAAATGAAGGTACATTCAACCAGACCAATATAAATTCGCTCCTTTATTTAGCTTCTAAAAAAAAAAATTAATTACCTGCAACTATCTGGACGAATTCATCACAGTATATACAGATCTAGTCATCTAGAATCATATTTACAGGATAAGTGTAAAACTACTATATAAATACAAATCTCTATAGTCATATGGCTACTAATTAATAGCTACCCACATTGAACCTAGCAAGTAAAAAAGCTATCATGGTATGCAAATTAAAACGTATAGTTACTATATATAGTACTTAAAATAGCATTGTAAACAGGGAACAAATGAAGGTATATTCAACAAGAACAACCAATTTACCACTAACGAATTCATCATAATATACATACAGATCTAGAATCATATTTACACTATATACCAGATCTATTCATCATAATATAAAGTATCAAGTAATTCAACTAAATGGTGATTTATGAAAATGAAAAAAAAAAAGTTATAGAAAGCTAGCTAGAATAGATTAGAAAGAGAAGAGAGACTTACTATCTCTCTCGCAGCCGGTTGTATGCCTGGGGAGACCTCGACAGTATGTTAATAGTGTGAATAGCACATATTTATTAGAAACAAAAACAAAGAGAATTGCAATGAGGCCCCTCAAGTTGGGCTAATTTCATAAAGGGTTAAATACATATATGGACCAATAATAACAACTAATTACATAAAAAGTCACCCTTAAATAACATTTACAAAGTGCTAGCTACTTACTAACACGTCGTGAGTCCACTGCACGCCTGGCCATAAGCTTAAGACCGCCTGCATCGGTGGCGGCGTGGGTGCCGGCGTGGGTCCGCGGCGTCCGACGCCGCGGCATCCCGCCGCACCGGTGCAGGGACGCCGGGGCAACAGCCCCGGCGTCGGCACCTGTTTAACACCGCGGTGTTAAACAGATGGGTATTGTTGAGGGGCTGCCACTTGGCAGCCCCTCAATGGTCCTTTTTTTTTTCTTTTTTTGTTTTTTTCATTTAATTTACTTTTATACTCCTACGGACAAAAACGGCTATAACTCGAAAAATAAAAATGCAAAAAATAAATAAAAATCACCAACAGCTCTATTTTTTCGAGATCTATAAATAGAGACCAATCTCGGCTATATTTGGAGCACCCCATCTCCAGCCCCCATTTGATGTAAACTCGTTCTATAATGAGTATGATTCTGTGTTATGTGTTTAAATTTGATGTAAGTTATTTCAAATAAACTATTAAATATATTTTGTTTTAATTTTAGTTCATCTTATCATAATATAATTATAAAAAAAAAAATTAAAAAAAAAAAAAACCACCATGCCGCGGCATCGTGGCCACCAATGCAGAAACAAGCCACGATGCCGCGGCATGGAGCCAAAATAGTGCATGGTGCCATGGCATGGCATGGCACCAATGCTGATGGTCTAACCAGAGCATCAATTTCCTTTCTAGTTGAAACTTGAATGAGCTTGTAGGGTTTGATTTCACAAGCCAGCAAAGTCATAGCCCTGCATAAAAATTTCATTAATAATAAAGACAGCCGCAACAAATACAGGGCATCAAAGCTTACATTACCAATCACTAAGTAGATCATATTAATTACATATATAAACAAGTCAATGAACACTACTTACACTTCAAGCGAGTCAATTTCTTTGGTTATGTTCCTCTCTTGATTTGCAGTCAATTTTTTGGAGTTGCGCCTAATCTCCAAAGCCGGACCTGCTTCCTTAGACCGCCTGCACCGGTGGCGGCGTGGGTGCCGGCGTGGGTCCGCGGCGTCCGACGCCGCGGCATCCCGCCGCACCGGTGCAGGGACGCCGGGGCAACAGCCCCGGCGTCGGCACCTGTTTAACACCGCGTCGTTTCACGACGCGGTGTTAAATTGATGGGTATTGTTGAGGGGATGCCACTTGGCAGCCCCTCAATGGTCCATTTTTTTTTCTTTTTTTGTTTTTTTCATTTAATTTACTTTTATACTCCAACGGACAAAAACGGCTATAACTCGAAAAATAAAAATGCAAAAAATAAATAAAAATCACCAACAACTCTATTTTTTCGAGATCTATAAATAGAGACCAATCTCGGCTATGTTTGGAGCACCCCATCTCCAGCCCCCATTTCTCGTTCTATAATGAGTATGATTCTGTGTTATGTGTTTAAATTTGATGTAAGTTATTTCAAATAAACTATTAAATATATTTTGTTTTAATTTTAGTTCATCTTATCATAATATAATTATAAAAAAAAAATTAAAAAAAAAAAAAACCACCATGCCGCGGCATCGTGGCCACCAATGCAGAAACAAGCCACGATGCCGCAGCATGGAGCCAAAATAGTGCATGGTGCCATGGCATGGCATGGCACCAATGCTGATGGTCTTAGCAAGATAAGAATCCAACTGTCTTTTAATTGAGGCCATGGTGAACCTAAAGAAAACAGACAACATTAAACAGTATATAAAATTATATGGCTTCTTATTAATAGCTACCCAGATTGAACCTAGCTAGTAAAAAAGCTATCTTGGTATGCAAATTAAAACGTATAGTTAATATATATAGTACTTAATAAATAGCTTTGTAAACAGGGAACAAATGAAGGTATATTCAACAAGAACAACCAATTTACCACTAACGAATTCATCATAATATACATACAGATCTAGAATCATATTTACACTATATACCAGATCTATTCATCATAATATAAAGTATCAAGTAATTCAACTAAATGGTGATTTATGAATATGAAAAAAAAAAGTTATAGAAAGCTAGCTAGAATAGATTAGAAAGAGAAGAGAGACTTACTATCTCTCTCGCAGCCGGTTGTATGCCTCGGGAGCCCTCGACATTATGTTAATAGTGTGAATAGCACATATTTATTAGAAACAAAAACAAAGAGAATTGCAATGAGGCCCCTCAAGTTGGGCTAATTTTATAAAGGGTTAAATACATATATGGACCAATAATAACAATTAATTACATAAAAATTCACGTCTCGATGGTATGATATTGTTCGATTTGAACTTGAGCCCTCACGTTTTTTTTTTTTCACAAAGAAGATAAATAATGAAAATATATTATGAAATTAGAGACACTATAGTTTCATAATATAATTTCAAAAATTATTTTTCGTTATGGCTTAGGAGTAATGGGAAGTCAAATCGGACAAAAAAAGTCAACAAAAACAAACGTAAAAAGAAAATTAATTGGGACTGATGTACGATTGTCGCAAATGTTTTGATGGTATGTATGATGGAACTAAAATTCACCATGGACGTACGACGGTACGAAAGAGACGCATTAATTTGACTGTTGGTCCGGACTTAGAGATTTTCCATAACTATTCTTAATCTCAATGTGAATTGGATGGTACGGACTGTTTGACACTCAATTTAGAGAGGATATCTCCCTCTTAAAATAAGCCTTTATATTTGCAATTAATTTAAAATCCAACTTTGTCAAATACCGAAACACCTCTCAAATTAATCGTAATTTCCCGTGTTTTTCAGATTTATAAATAGATATGTTGCACACAGGGGCGAAGCCAGGAGATGTCAATTTCTTAGCTAACATTTACGATTTTTTAAAAAAAATTATAGGTAAATTTTATGATTTTTCAAGTTTTGACACCCCAAACTTAAAAAAATCACGTATATTGAATTTCGCCTCCTAATCTCAATTTCCAGCAAGCCACTTTGCACATGCATGCCAAAGATTTATTCTCTTGATAAGATAAGAGTATCAAACTCAAATGATGAGATGGGTACCAAAAGTTTTGCATTATTGTATGCAGAATCTTGCATGGAAGCATCTAATACCTCACAGATAGACTACACAACATCCCTTAATTTACTACTCCAGAGTATTAAAAGTTTGTCAAAAGACTTTAGTTCAGTTTATTAGTAATCTTTTTGTGTACTGACCGGAAAATTCTTATCTAAACCGGATCTGCTTAACTATTGCTTCGGAGAAGAAGTTTCGAGTGTTCTGTTCAAATCATCAATGAAAAAAACTGTCTAGAATTTTCCAAGGATCATCTCGGGTTTCCACCAAGAATTGTCTTTCTCAAGCGCTTCGCAAGTCCCTTCTTTCTAAAGCTGATCCACGGGCGGGTAAGCATAATCGTCTGCCTAGCTTCCAATTTTCTTCTAATTTCTTAAGGTTTTGCAGAATTTCAATGAGTTCTACTCAGACGATACGAAGAAGGTTTTTTGACCCCTGCCTTGTAAAAAACCAGGCAAGTAAGCAATTAGTTATCTCACATACTTACTATTTATTTATGATCAACATGCAGTTATTCTTCCAGGTTGCAAAGTTAAACTTGTACATCAATCATGTCTTCTGGTGTTATTTTAATGGAGTTGTTAGACCAAAAGTTGATAACTGTCTTCTGCTAAAGATTACAGCTTGACTCTTGCCAATAATCATCCTCCAATTTGCTCAATATAAAACAGAGTTCATGTACTAGCTCCTTTCAAAGTATTCAAAAACACAATTCTTTACTCTAAAGCTAGTAGTACCAAATGCTTCTAGAGTTCTAGTTGTAGCCTTGTAGACAGCTAAGCAAAATGCATGCACCCCCTACTCACTAAGACCCTTATATTAATCTACAAGACATTGACTCTCAACCCTCACCACATTAGTACTTCTACTTCTCAATGGCAAGAACACACTACCATTCACTCCTCTGCACATTGTTGTTCCATCTACTAATTTCAAGATCAAGTGTAAAAGCAGATGACACAATTCCTGATCAAGTAGCATTTGCTCCTCCTCTACAACACTACGAATGTACTTACCCATGTTTTCCGCCTCCTACTGCTGTAACAACAACCAGCTGCCCTCCACCAACACCACGTGCTACACCACAATTGTCACCACCGCCCCCTGTGACTTACCACCCTCCAACTCAATCTGGGGGGTCTTATCCGCCACCAGCAGGGTCAGGGTACATCCCTTTTTATCCTCCACCGGATTATGGAAACTACTATGGAGCACCTCCTCCACCTGACCCGATTTTACCCTACTTCCCTTTCTACTACAAAAACCCCCCTCATTTAATTTCTTCAGCTGCTCAATTGGATCCATGGATAGCGCGTTGCATTTTCGTTTTAGCTCTAGCAGTTGGCTTTTACCTAGCTAAGCTGTAAACTCCCAAGAGACTGCTAAAATGGCAATACTCTGTAGTCCGTACCATCTTTGCGTCTTATTCACTGAATTTGCTTGATATCAGCCTATATCACTTGTGCAGTCAAAATTATGTTTATGATTTAACATAGTAACATTTTACACATTCATGCACAAGATTTGTAATTTTAAATACTAAAGCACCAGTATATAAACTTCCATAAGATGACTGAAAATGTTAATCATAATGCCTCAAGAACTGTTCAATGAGTACCTGTAAACGAAATGGCTATCTCAGTAATCCACATAAAAGAAAAATGGAGAGAAGAGAACCTATTTCGTCTATAATATCTATGTATTCTTTTTGTCTACAAGTAAAATACAAAGTTCCCCCGGTATACTCTTACAGTAATCATGTACAACAACAATTGTAGTACTTGCTAGCTGAACAGGTAAAAAACTCCATCAAGAAAACGGAGCTACATCTCTCATGGGATAGTAGTAAACTACAATCGAATTACATTAACATTCCAAGACTAATCCCACATGTTTGAATCAACTGCTTTTGTAGAGAATAATTGCCATTTTCGGACATGTACACTACTATTGTACAGGAGCATTCTTTTCTTCTGGAAACACCAGAACCATAGTACTTCAATGTAGGGCTCTCAATTGGCCTCCTTCATGCAGTAATAGAATCTAGTGCTTTGATTGTGCTACGGCGCCACATGGCAGTCTCAGGGTCAAATCTGAGTTCCCATGTAGGCCAATAATGTAGATCCTGCTTCAGTGTAAGTACTCGAGGCTTTCCATTCAAGTGGATCGTTCTCACACGAACAAACTCCCCATGTTCTATTTCCTGTAAGATAAATGTCATTGGATAATTAATTAATTATAAAGAGTTCCTGCTTTTCCTTCTAATATTAAAGAAACTGTAATAGTTACCAAAAGAAAGAACACAGAATTTGTCAAAAAGCATGTGTGTACCTTTGTCACAGCAACAAAAGCATCCAAATTTGGGGTAGGCTTTCCATTTACTTCGACTATCCATTGAAGAGCATATAAACCATATCGGTGTACTGGACTACCATGGCACCATCTGAAAATTTGAATCAAGGTAAAATAAGAAAAACATGCAACTCAGAGATTATAAGTAGCAATGGGATGGTTGTTTACTGCTCGAGTTGCAAATCCAAACTGGTTTAAGCGGAAGTTGGCAGATCGATACTGGCTTATGGGCTGCTATTGGCAAAGTTCAACCTGCTTAAGTTGTAAGTAACCTCTCATATAATTATCAAAATGCATTTACATGTCACCAGTTAAAATGGATTCAAACGTTACAGCATCTAATGAATCAGGCACATTAGAGTGATTTATTGTGAGGCTGACGACAAGGGAGGGTGTATGGCAGAATTTATAGCGGATTGTGATATCTAGAATCTTAGTTGTTCAGGGCTTTGATTTAAATTAAGGGTTAATTTTTGTCAAAATCCCAGCCCTAAACCTTGATATGAACAAAATGCAAGTACTGTGCCATCTTTCACATATTAGTACTACGGCATACTGTATCAGGTTATAAACTTTGGAATTGAGATTAGATGTGGATGATTTCTGGAAGAAAAAAAAAGGATTACCTTGCCACATATACGCCATGCCCCTCATCAGGCAGAAACCCAAGAGCACGTACAGCTGGATGAGGATCGTGTACTATACAACCACTCCAATTTATGACACGTGTTGTTCCATTCCCATCTCTCACATCTGTTCCGATCAGTAGATCAATTTCACGACCCTGGGAAAAAAAGTAAATACAGATATATCAGTGAACAGCGAGCAGGTAGATCAATACAGATATATAATAGAATTGAAAGTAAACAGCAATCAAGTGAAGATCAACAAAGTAACTAAGTGAAATTCTCAGAAAGTTCAGTTTTCGTTTTTCCTAGCACTAGTAAAACCATACAAACACCACCCGCAAGTGTTTGGCGTCTTCCCCCAATTTACATTTGTGAGTTGGTTTTCCAAATTAGGTGAAACAAGTTTTTCCTGAGACTTACTCAACAACTAAACAGGAATTAATTATATTTGTTAGAATGCACTTTGCAATAAGAATGAATAAGAAAAATACATAAATAGTACAAACGAATCACTGTCATACATGTATCTAGGTTGAGACGTATGCAATTAATGAATGTTTAATCTATTCAGTAAGGTAAATAGTGAGCAAATCCTGTAAATAGGAGAAGGTTGGGTTCATTTTTTTCATCTTTGTACAAGGCCTACACAAAAAGCAAAGCACCGAGTGAAAACCACCAGTATGCAAAACCCAGCAACATGGTACCAATAAACTACATACTGAAAATTTCCACCTGGGGAACATTTTAGAAATGGGTCACAACCAAAGACTCAAGGGTAGAATACCCCTTCTACCAACGATCTCGTGAATCTACTTAAGCTCGTGAAGTCCAATGTATCAATATCATGTTGAATTCTTAACTTACCGATCGAGTATGCTCAGTAAATTAAAATTAAAAAGAGAGGTTGCTCCAGTGTATACCTGGCGAAAAATTGTCAGTGTAAGTTTCCCATCTTTGTCACTAGATCTGTCTAGTTCCTGGCATGCATCTTCAATGTCACGAAAAGATGTAACTGGTTCTTTATTAATGGCCAAAACCATATCACCCTGCTCTATTAAATTTACAGCTTTTGATCCTGCTAAGCAGCCTTTAACCCTTAATACCTGACGCCGAATAGGATCCTTTTTCACCAGGGCCTGTAATACCAAGGTGCAACGGTAAACATCCAAACACATTTGAATATGTATCCAAGAGAATACTTGATGCATATTGATCTTACATACAGAAAGACCGGGTACTGAACCTTATCTTCTATCAGAACCAAACAGTACACACTACACAGTACATATTCAGGCAGGATGCTAACTGACCGTGGTATCCACTCAAGGTAGGGTATCAGTTATGACATTATAGCTCTACCATGAAGTTCATACAGCTGAGTGATAAAAAAAGACATTGAATATATAACCAAAGTATAAACCATGGAGATGAAACTAATTAGCAGCAACAAAAAACAAGCACTATAAAGACATTCCACTCTTACAGAACAGAACAGACATCTAGATAATCTTTAGTGATGGCGCAAACTACACACACCTATGTGATCAGATATCCAAATACAACTCATGTGATAGGCAAAAAAACTTTCTGCTTGCAAATGAGAAATCCATATGGCTAAAATGTTGGCAGTAATCTATAATCTAGCCAGTCCCTCTCTCCTGGACAAGTGACAGGCAGATCAAAAGATCTAACTGCCCGCCCACCCACCCAAGAAGATGCAATGACAAAGTCAAAGAAAAAAGAAATGTAAAAATGTGAAAAACTAATCATAAAATGTATGAACACCATTGGATAAATCTCAATTTTGAGGTCTAAACTGTTAAAAAGCTTTTATATGAAAATTGAATCTTTTTTTTGTGGGGTAGGGTGGGGTGGGGGGGTGTCTTAAGAAAGCACCTATTATGAGCTGCAAGTCATGACAGTGGATGGTATCCTAACTCTAGCAAAACATAACCAGAGATTGCATAAATATTAACTCACCTTAATCCAAGTATCACTTAGTCCAAAACTGCGAGCTTTTGAGAGCATTGTGGGATAAAGTTCAACCTCTAGTATTCTTACGAGTGGCATAGGCCTAATTACTCCATTTATGAGAAGCCTGGGACCATCAGCACCAGATATGATTTTCTCAAGGATCTGACTTATGGTATATACTGGGATACCTCGAACAAACTGATGGTCTTCAGATGAGCTACAAGAATATTTAAGCTGAAAGATAAAAAGAAATACGGTTATTAACTTATTATTGTATGTCCTAGTGCATGTAGCGCAGACAACAATGAGAAGCAAAATGAAAACAAACGCAGCATATATGGTCAGACAAAATACTAGAAGCAGAATGAGATACAAACCTGCGTTGAGAAACTTCCCCATAAAGCCTGAACTCTTCCAAACTCATCCGTAAGAACACCAGAAAATGAACTGCCAAAATCTAAATGTAGTGCAAGAAAAAACAGGACTAAGGAGCAGAAGACAGGAAATCACAAACCAAATTTAACCTGTAAACAATTCAAACTTACCAGTATCAAGCTCAATGACCTCCATATTGATTGCTCTGTATCTTGGGCAGTCAGCCGAGCCAATATTCAAAGCAGCACATGGATTTGTGACAAACGATTTCCTGGAAGTTGCATGTAGACTCCTACTTAATCCCACAAGACATACAGAATCTCCACGGCGCAGAGCGGGTTCTGATTCAGAACAAAATAATCAGATGTCATAGTCATGTGGTAGACAGCAGAGAATGAGATAGGCAGGACGATGGGAACTGCAGTCAACGGCGATCCGAAATAGACATGCAAATATAAGCTTTTTAAACAATCAGCAAGAGAAAAGGACTTGGAACATGACTATGTCATAGACAGTTGCATCAAACCAAGACCATGTTTGGTTTAGTTTCTCACCGACTTGGCCTCCGGCAAGTGAATTTCAATTGTTTTCCAACTCATTCACTTTTTTAGCTAAAGCACAACCCAATTAGCCTCTAACCAGATTGAAAAGAGGAATTCAACTACAGTAACCCCTGAATGAAACTAGATGACCCTAGAAGTAAGCCTAGATGATGCATGAATCTAAGTTTCAATAGAAAAGTGAATGTAAGAGGAGCACAGTGTTTAATGTCGCAAAACTAAGGGCAGAAACTAGAGAAATCTGAGGACAAAAACATTGAAAAAGCAAAAGCAACAACACAAACGAAACATCAAAAAATAATAATAAAAATAAATAAATAAATAAATAACTGTGAAAGTGTCAAAGTTTGTAACTTACCAGGACGTAGTTCAGCAGCTCGAACTGCCGAGGCTCCGGCTCCAAGTGCAGAAGGGTCATAAGCAACCAGCGCATAATTATGTACAGGATGGAGAAAAACCACCTGTATAAGAAAAGTACTACTATCAACATAGAACAAACAGTAACAAACTTCACTCAAGAAGTTTCAAGATTACCTCTCCAGGAATTTCAATTGGATACACAGCAAACGACAGCATCACATCAGAAACAGACACAGCAACAGTATTCTTATCAACTGCAACCAATCCTAAGGTTTGCGAGTGATATATGATAACCCCAGTTCCGAAGAAATGTTGTGAGTGCACACCGTCCAGCATACAAGATGATGGCACGTGAACCTGCAAAGTTGAAAATATGAAATGCACTCTGGTAAATCAAACACATAAATGTAAACATCAGCCAACTAAGAATCTGCCTCTGATGCATTTATAGTAGTGGCAGCACTGAAATGTAGATTTTTAGAATCGTAATTTTTACCCTCATTTGTTGGCATCTCCAATTAACAGAGGCAACAAAGTAAACAAAAACAACAAAATATCTAACCATAACCACATCTCTAGTCAATATTTGGAAATATAAATGAACTCCAACTCAATGTTTCATCAATGATTTTCTGCAGCAAGTTTAACAGATCACTGTTATACCAAAGACAATTTTCTGAATCCCAGTTGGGAAACTCGATCAATAAAAAGGACTACCAAGCAGTGTACAGTCAGCAAAACAAGAGAAGTTGGGAACATATTATAAACACCCAGAAATTGACTACAAGAACCAGTTAATTAAGTTTAGAGGGAGGTATCACCTCAAACATCACGAGTGTTGGCTCAATCACACGCTCAGCAACTGAAGCATTAGCTGCTCCAGCTGCTGCACCTTGAAAATCTCTCAAAACTGTCTCTGTCTCAACCCCAGACTCCAGTCTTTCTTCCTTGGGCTCATGCAAGGAACAATCAGGTGATATAACACCATCAACGGATACATCCTCCTCAACTCTCCTCTTTTTGGTTCCAGCATCGGATTCCTCCAGAGAATGTGACCCCTCATCAACTTGGTCACAACTAGTTTCCATACTAGTAACACTATCCATTGGTTCTTGACCAGCACATTGATGCATCTGTTCCATCGGGGTAACCCCAGCACCACATGGAAAAACATTGCTTGGAGAATTTTGTTTAGTGAGACCGACTTGTGGTGATAAAAGAGGGCATTCCAGAGGCATAGCTGGTTTCACAGTCCAGAAGCCAGTACTGTCATTACGAGTGTAAATCTGGGGAGGGGCATACCACTCATGGCGATCAACAGTGACCAGGACAGACTGCACACAGGAAAGATTATTAAAATTCCTCAACTTCGCATAATGCTATGGTGTATATAACATCATAAGGTAACGTGAAAAACACGGCTATGTAAAAGACGTTTACAAAATATAGTAACTAGATGAACTCAAAAACATTGATTCAGAAAAAGGTCAATGCTGCATCAAGGAGCATCAACAAATGTGCTGGAATCATCCCATGACAAACACTAGTTTGAGAAAACAAAAGTATAACAAAGCTAGGGAAATGCCCAACACAATAACAGTGATACTTCAAAACACATTGCAAGAGTAAACCCTCATCTCCAGGATGGCACAATTAAGAGAATTGGAATATAAGGTCCAGGGAAGGCAATATTAAAAATTAAAATAATGGCAACCAGAAATGCTTTCTAAAGGAATATCCAACAACTTAACAATGGTGGCTTCAAATAATAAAAAACAAATAAATCACCAAAGTACACAGGCAGAGACACCGACTCAAAAGGTATGCCAAAAAATGTCTGGCATGCATCAGTAGGAAGACATGTCCATACCCCAAAAGCAGTCTGGCAACCAATTACCAGAACCTTTATGCAAACAAAACATACCTGTAGTACCTTCACCAGGCAATCAACAAAAATCTTTAAAATATTTCAAAAGTAGGATGTACTTATGCAGTAAAACTCCTATGTATCTATCTAACAACTGTCGCTGAGCATATTACCCAATGCTTCTTTACACATGCATCAGAAGTACCTTTTTTCGGTGACGGTCTGTATGACTTATGTACTCCAATGGTACTCTTGCACCCCTGGACAGCTTAGACAGCATAGAAATGAAGTCTTCAAGTCTTGATATATCTTCACCTCCAAACTTCTTGATAATAGCATGGCGAGGAACTCCAGCTCTAAAAAGCATGTACCTGAATTTAGCAATTGCATAAAAATTGTCATTAATGGCGCGCCGACTTAACTGGTAGCTCCATGTCTACTCAGAGAAACAAAATATTGCAGTAACTGTCCAATCATGATAATATCATGCTTTAGCACCAAATTTGAAAGGGTGTAATACTAAAGAATATCATACCCTTGCTCAGCAACATATACAAGACCACACGGGAAACGGAAGTTTCTAGCCTGCACAAAAACTATAGGATTAGCGTAGAAAAATATTACAATAACTCTACAACCATGCACGCTCGATGCACAGAATAAATATAGCTGACAGAAAGGCAATTCCACACAAATGGTTTTCATTCAATTAAAAGTGGTCCCCTGAATAAATAGTACAAACAGATGAACTTATTAGCTGCAGATATATAATAACTATATAAGGCTTATAAAGAACATGTTTGCAAACGGATTTTTGTAATCAGTAAAAAACATCCATATCCCAGAGTGGCACAATATTACTTCCTCCATTGTAGTAACATACCTGTTGGTAAGAAAGTGGGTGTATCACAGCACCGCTAATTTCAAGAAAGTAGTCTGGGGTGACAGAGTGCAAATTCTGTACCTGAAACAGTATCATGACAAGAACGGGGAAAGGTTAACTCAATTGCTGAGAGATGAACATTTTTACTATGGCTCTCAATTAATATTTTCGTGAGACTTAACTCCTGGTCCAAAAAGATATTTGATCAAATCACATTCTTTTAACAGGTTGGTGGGCCACATTGGGGGGGGGGAAATCAAGTAAAAACATTCACTATAATACAGGACATGAATCTCACCGTCAATTCCACTGTCAGAGCTTTGCCTCCCCTTTCGACTTGAAGTTCAACTTTATTGTTGACACTGTCATCAAGTAAACTCTCCATCTTAAGAAATTGGGTGGTCACCTGCACCACAGTACTTGAGAGTTGAGATCAACCGATTGAGATGCTAAATAAAAAAGAATATAAAACATACAGTACCTCTCCATTTAGACGAATAAGCACATCGCCTGGTTCCAAATGCTTATGTGCTGGGCCATCTGGCACCTGATCATGAATAAGTATGATAAATGCATAAACAACACACGTACAGCATGAAATTGTAATTTTACAGGCCACGGTTTTAAAAGAAAGAAAGCACAAATAAAATAAGAAATACTAACCACAGAATCCACAACAAGCATTCCCGTTTCACCAGAGGGAGAAGCATGGCGGACTAACTGGATAATTGAAAGAAAACTTGGATAAATGCTTGGCCCAAGTGGACTACAACTATGAATCCAACAAAAAAGGCAAGGACCCTTGTTGTGTGATAAGAATTAATTCAGACCATAAGAAATGAATACCAGTTCAGTTTCAGTCTGCAGGCCAAGACGACGAGTCTCGTCAAATCCTTTGTGAACAAATGTAGCCTATATCAAAATAATGCGAATCCAAGTCAAAACTATAACACCAAGAGGTCCAAACATGGATGAAGAGAAAAGAAACAGTTAAAAAAAGGGGTGGGGTGGGGGGAGGGGGGGAAGGAGGAAGTTTTAAAAGTAAAACAGCAGACCATAAACAGGCTCTTGGTTAAATTTAAGAGTGTTGGGCACAGAGCAACTACAAAAGAAGACATGAAATATAAAAGCCATGACCTTATCCCCTATGTTTTATGATGATATGCAAGTTCATGTCCACTAAACTTGAGCCAGCATATTCTCTCTTTAATTATAAATACAAACTCTCTCTTAGATAATCTCTTCTTATGGTTTTTCTTTTACGTCTTTTTGAAAAATCAATGTGACTTTGGTAGCTAAATCAATAGCTGTTGTTAGAAGAAGATATCATTTTGAAGAAGATTCTCACAGCTACCTGTGAAAGTAATAGGACACAATATAAGCTCTTTAAAAGAAAAGATGGCACATACATTTCTAGATCTAAACAAAGAGTTTCTAATGAACCCCCGACATATAATTCTGAAATAAAAGTACTGGTGGTCCAAGATAGAACTCCATAAGTACAAACAAACCTGAAGCGTACCACGGGGAATGGCGATTGCCCCCCATTTATTTGTCGTCGAATCTCTCCCTTTCTGCAAAAACTTTAACGCCCGGACAACCTGATATCCAAACCAAAGTATAGTGTATTGAAAATTTTGAGGTCACATTAATATGTTAGAAACTGCAAGCAAGGAACGCCTATGTGTAACATTATAGAGATTCAAAAAGAAGTCCATAAAGAGATCAATATCAACATCCATGCTGTGTGTCTGTGTAGCAAGGTTTTACTATAGAGTTCATGAAAGAAAGTGTCATAAAGAAAATCAGAATGATCTGTTACTTATCAAAACAAAAAGATGGGTTGATTTCAAAACGGACATTATGGGGAATGAAGGTAATACTGCAAGCAATATAACCACGGGGTCCACCGATCCCCAGAGAACCATGAAGGGACAGACGGTGTTAGTCTTCTTTAATTTGTTCGTTGAACAATTTTGGTTGGTTCAGAAACAGCCTCTCTGAAAAATGCAAGGTAAACGTAAAACTACAAGCAATATACAACCCCGCCCTTCATCAAACCCCAAAGAACTAGAGAGCGATACACGGCGTTAACCTTTTGCTAATTTGTTAACTGAACTATTAAAACTATTAACTCACACACATTCCCGGGATTAAAGGGTCATTCTGTCCTAAAAGGTCATCATATCTATCAGATATATAAGAGTAGAATCCATCGTTGGAGTGAGTGGCAGAACTTCTCCCAATCCAATCTAGTTTCCTTGGTTAGCCAAACCAAATTGACATAATCACTCTGATTTATCATAAACAGAAAACACAGCCCAGTCGTTACGATTTGAATCATGGTTATTACTCCCTCCGTCCAAGGAATAGCTTCCCATTTTGTGTTTGTTGACTTTATTAATGGTCTGTTTGACCAAAAATTGGACCCAACTCATACAGGAAAATAACTAAAAATTATATTATGCAAGTATGATGATTACGCTTCGATAATATCATTTTTTTTAATTATTTACGATTTAGGGTTTAGGGAAGATATTTCTTGGATGGAATAGGAAGTGATTTCTTAAACGGGAGGGAGTACCAAATACTCCCTCCGTCCCAGTGAGAAGCCTACGTTTGCTTTTTGCACGGTTTTTAATGAGAGATTTTGTTTGATAGTGATTTATTAATATAGAATGGAATGTGGGTCAATATTTAAATGGTAGTGGTGGGTAAAAGGATTAAATTAAAGTGTGAATGTGGGGACAATGATTAAAGTAATATAAATGGTATGTGGGGTAGCTTCCAAAAATAGAAACGTAAAGAATTGATTGGGACGGCCCAAAAAGGAATACGTAAAGAAATGAGCGGGACAGATGAGTAGGTTGATGGCAGACCCAAAGGCAATCACAGAAAGTAAGGCAAGGCAGGTTAGTAGTGCATAAAGGGCAAGTACATAGAAGACACATAAACTAAGAGAAAACTGTGAAGCTTGGAAATTACTGATTAAAAGCAATGCATACTTACTCGTTCCAAAGGTAAGAAAAATGCTGATGCACTAGTTGTCTTGCTTCCAGCATTCAAGGCAACAGCTCTACCTTGCCAGTCAATTACAGGAGAACCACTTGAACCACCTTTGGTTCCAGAAGCTGCCTGTTTCAAAACGGAAAGACAACAATTACCATCCATGAATCATCTGGGCACCAAATGTCAACATGCATCATACATGAGCAAAGAAAAGTACTTGGGGTGAAAAGAAAGGGGGATAGAAGACACTTACTTGCATGTAGAATGTATTGAAGTCATTGTAACCGTCCCTGCAGAAAAAGTAATCATTCGTAAAGATCTTACATTAACAAGGATGAACTTTTGAAGAAAAAGTGGTGTGCTTTCTGATGTGTTTTGGCAATAGAACTCTTCATGACATGCACACCCTCAACAAAGATACTGGGTTTCCTATTTGTTTGACGGCAGAGTGGTCAGTGATTATCCTGAACCACCAGTAAAAGTCCCCTAATTTTATAATGAGATTATAGGTCACGATGCAACTTTAATTTTATGTAGACAGCCTCAGCCATTATAGTTATGACACCTACATCTGTCCGGAAGCTTGTGGCACTTAGCTGAAAACATTAGTCCAAACCCCAGACATGAGCTTAACGGCTTTAAGGGACTAAAGTGAACTTGCACATAGATGGAAAAGTACAAGTTTACATATGAAGGAACTAACGAACATTTACATGCTCCATTAATTAAAATGGAAGCATAACAACTATCAGAGATTACAACCAGGGGGTGCCAGCAGGGGCCGTCCGCCCAACCCCACCCCAAAAAAAAAATCTTAGGTAAAATTTATGATTTTTGCAAAATTTTTATAGATAAATTTTACGATTTTTCAAGTTCCCCCCCCCCCCCCGGTACCCCAATTCCTGGCTCCACCCCTGATTACAACAAAAGGTCACATAATTAAGGCAAGATTGTTCAAGCCCTAAACTGCAATAACGAAGAAACATGACGCCAAAATAAAAACATATTGCACTACTTGCAGTAAAAATGTATGCCAAATATCCCTAGATTCCAAAATCTAATCATATCCACTCAAATTAGACAAGGTAACCCTAAAACTGTTACAAAATTATGAAACTTTCTCATATTTTATAATGAGTTCGCAAGACATTGTCAGATCAGATGTCACGTTAAAATATGGACATACTTCTTATAATGGGGAGCATCCCTATCCAAGCGAGCCAATGTGCCAGCCAAAATAGAGACCTGTGAAATCAAAGAATAGAAGAAATGAACAAATAGCCCCGCAGGGATCCATTATATAAGTTGAATCATGATAAACACTACATACCTTTTCCCCACTATCGTTGCCAACAACCCTGATTTCAAGACCCACGCAAGCAGCCTCAGGGGCAAGAGGGATCTCCTCATAGCTCAAGAATTGAACAGCAGAAGGGTCATACCGGAAAAAACCAAATCATGAACCTAGAGAAACAAAAACAGTGTGAAATATAATTAGAAACCCTATAGAAGTTCAAACTAAAGAGCATTCAGGCTTAATCAAATGTAACTGAACAACATGACAGATACATCCGAATGACCCAATCGAAATAAAGTGATAACTATCAAAGATATATTCTAGAGGTAGCATATTCTGAAGAGAATAAACTATGCAAAAATGATAATGTGCAGCTTTCGTATTATCGGCTAATGTATCGGTGAACAAAACCCATGGCATCACATATTTTTCAATTTGAACCAACGTTAGGCCTCATGATAGCTAGAAACATATTCACCCGCAAACTTATTTCCAGGCATTGATTTAACTCATGATTTAACATGGTAATAATCTTTACTTAATTGACAATATAATGTGGAAAAATAGCAGCTTGCAACAAAGTAAGACAATAAAGGAGGTCAATCAATTGTTTCCAGCTAATCACAAATAATACAAACTATTAACTGCAGGATCAAACTCTGCAGAGCGTTGAGAGAAGATAAATAAACAATCAAGTTAGGATCAGCCCCTATTACCTATACTTGCTAAAGCTTTAGACATAAATTGTTGCCTACCCTATTGGTGAACAGTAGGATTATAAAATGAGACATGAAAAAACTCACAGGGTCTCTGTAAACCGGATATACAGGAATCTCTTCACGGTTCACAAACATAGCTTCAGCCACCACCGGCCCTACAAGAACAGAAAACAAGCTAACAGTGGCTCAACACATTTACTGCTAACTTCCATCACTAACAGTAGTATACAAAATCAGACTCACCAGGCTTGACAACATGGCGATTGGTAAGTATAATTCCCCTGCTCTTATCCACAACAAAACCAGTGGCGTAAGATGCGCCAGCAGACTCGGTGTCAAATGCGCGACACGCCGTTGTCCTAAGCACAACAACGGCAGGAACGACCTTATCTAAAGCCTTCCGCCAATCCTCCGTGGTAGCGAGACTCTCCTTGAACGGAGGATCAATCTCCATGCTAAGCTCCTCCTTCATGCTGCTCTCCATCCCCTCCAACGCTCCTTCCGATCCCAATCGCTCCATTGCAATTCAATTTCAGCCAAGGAAACCCTACTTTACGACTGAACCGGCCGAAATTCAATTCAGTCGGAGATGATGCTTCGAACGAAGCTCGAGGATGATTCCGGAGAGTAATGGAGCTCTGCCGGAGAATTGTGGATGAATCTACACAAACAATTTGATGGAGGAAATGGATTTGATTTTAATTTCTGTAACTCGGAAATAATGTCTGATGAAGATGATGAGCTGAAATGTTTAATGCAGTGTGCTATTGTTGGGAAATGAAATTAGTCTGATTTATTTATTTATTTATTTATTTATTTATTTATTTATTTATTTATTATTTAGGTAAAAAAAAAAAAAAAAAAAAAAAAACTCCGCGGTGTGTTTGTGTACTTTGTAGACTGACTTATAATAAAGGGCATGTTGCCGAAAGTCGAACGTTGTCCGGTTAAAGTAAAATTTTGATTTTTTATTGGGGTAAAACTATCTTCCTCCCACTTATAATACTTATAATATAAGATTTGCAATTTCATAATATAAGTTTAAATATTAATTTTTCGATACAATTTAGGATTAATTCGGAGTCAAACAGATACTAAAAAAAAGTCAACAAAATTATATGGGAAGCTTTAGCATAGACCGACCAAGTACTTTTTATGTAGGGTCATTTGCATATGGTACCCATGTTAGTGTTTTTAATTACATCGAGGCCCTCCTTAGTCCGGAGTTTACATCCATACTCTGACTAGATGAAATTAATTACATTTGGATCCACGAACTTGACTTTTCGCGAACTTATTCATTGAAATTACTTTCTTACCCTTAGTCAATTATTAGATTTTTAAGTTGACCAGACAATTTGAGATTTTGTTTATTACATTTTTAACCCAAATATTTTTATTTTTACAAACTTAACACTATTTATTTAAAAACGAACCCACGTAATTTTATAATATTTCAAAATGGTCTAAAAACTTATTTAAAAACAAACCCTATAAAAAATATATTTCAATATAGTCCTAATTATTAAAAAAAAAGAAAAGCAAAAAAAAAAAAAAAAAAAAAAAACAGTTCCGATCGATCTGGAGCTGTTTAACAGCTCCATATCGGAGTTGTTTAATAGCTCCAAATCGGAGTTGTACAACTCCGGTTTGGAGCTGTTTAACAGCTCCAAATCGGAGCTTTTACAACTCCGATTTTGGGCTATACAGTCCCAAAATCGGAGCTGCTCCGACGCCGGTATCGGAATTATTCCGGTACCGGAATTGATGAAGAAGAAGATGGACAAAGAAAAAATAAAAAATAAAAAAAAGAAGAGTTAAGGGTATTAAAACTTAATTTTTCTTTTTTGGAGCTAAGGCCGCGTTTGGATGAACTGGAATGAACAGTGCCTTTTTTATTTTTGTCAACACAAAATGGGGGAAATGGGGCTATATGTAATGCTGGGACTAACGGGGTGGTAGATGCAAAGAGGTGTCCCAGTAGGGGTACCATATGATATTTACCCTTTTATGTATTAATAGGTCAAGAGTTAAAATTTGTGGAGTTAAATATAATTAAAATTATCTAATGGGGTATTCTTTTGTAATTAAAAATGAGATTATTCCTCATGTGTAATATTGAAATCTAACGGGAGGTCAATGGACCCCCCATAAAATATGCTATCTCCAACAGGTCTATTTACTTCTAACGGGAGGTCAATGAGTTTTTTTCGGGTGCGCGGATTAGAACATGTGTTGGTCTGTGGGGCCAGCATATCACCCCGGAGAGCAACCCAGAAGACACCTATGGGGCAAAGTGCTACACCATATCGACGGTGGGAGACACCTCTTGAGCCCGGAGGGACACCTCTAGAATCCTGCATGGATGGTTAGTCTCGAGACAGGGTGCAACGTCCGTTGCACAATTTAAGAGGGGGTAATGGTAACGCCCCGGATTTCAGAGGGCTTAAAGGGTGAGAAATGAGAACGCTACTCATACCAACAAACACCTTTCTTTCCGGGAATCAATTCATAAAGAGTTAAGCCCATTAATTAGTGGGTCAGGTCGTTACAGTAGTTGCACTGCTTCTTCCAAAATTCTTCCATTCATCCAGTTGGGTCCATAGTCCATACTTAATGATTTAATACGAACGTACCCATCAACAATATTATCATGCTTTATTATTTCAAAATTTGTAACAGCTAAAATGCACCACCATATAACATTCGATCTCCACATCCAAGTAAAGATTATAACTTTGGCTACACAATGTTATTTCTCCTTGCTTTGGAGTATGTTTAATTTGTTGACCGCGTAACACAGTTCAAAATTTAAACTTGTTACTTTAATGTCACTATATCGAAATTCATTCACATAAAGATTCACACAATTGAAATTGTATGTCCATCCTATGATCCTATTAGAATTCATCCACACATCCATTACGCAACACAATAAAATTCCTACAATAAAATATAACTTACTATTATTATTTTTCTTGGCAGTGAAGGTGACCAATGTTCTTCTAATCGTCGGCTCAAGTGGTTAATATTAATTGATTACCCACGAGCACATGAGAAGTCGGGGATTTGAACTCCACCATAGGCACAAGGTTGTGTGTAGAAATATGAGGTTCGAACCCCGACAACGTCATAAGTTAGTATGTGTAGGGTAGGTTAAATTTGCCGTTGAAAAATAAAAGGGTTGGTCGTGTTATGTCATATGTGGACCAAGATTCTGGAAAAAATGGGCTTCCTTGCGAGGTAGACACGACACGACCCAGGAAGCCTGCCCCAACTTTTTAGCCCAACCAAACTGGAGATGAATGGTTTAGTTGGTTTTATCAAACGCTTCTAAACCCTTAAACCTCTCTCCCTCTTTTCTCCTGTTGACCCCAATAATCCCACCAATTCTCAAGCCTCCATCTCCGTCACCTACCCAGTCAGCCGCCGCCTCCGGCAAACTATGGGGATTTTCGAGCCCTTTCGAGCTATTGGCTACATAACAACTCACGTGCCCTTCTCCGTGCAACGCCTTGGCACCGAAACCTTCGTCACTGTCAGCGTCGGAAAATCTTTCCAAATATACAATGTAAGGCTGTTTCTCGCTCTTCTTCCAGCTATATATATATCATCTGCACAATTTCAACAATCTAACTCTTAATTTCATTTCATTTACTGCAGTGTGCTAAGCTCAACTTGGTGCTCGTAGGTAAGCTCTTTTTCTTTTCTTTTTTTTCTCCTTTAAATTCATTTTCTTTCCTCCTTCATAAGCATTTTTAGCTATATGTAGAGCTACAAGTTAGCCCAGGTTTGTTTTTATTGTTTTAGTCTGAATTGCCTTATGATTATGGGTAATGGGTCTGTTCTGTGCACTAGCATTTCACTTAGTGCTAGGCTTTATGCCATCATCAATCCATTGAGTATGTTTCTTTATCTAATTTTGTATTTTGCTAGTGTAATTGAAGTTTTTTAATTCAAGAATGATGATGAGCACAAATCTTATGAACTATGAAGTATGTTATATGATGCAACAAGTGATTGAGAATTACTTGAATAAACGAAAAAGTTTAAAGTTTACATTCTGTTGATGCTGAGGGTTTAGTTTGATATTGGTCCTGTTATGTCAAAATGCAGGTCCTCAACTACCAAAGAAGATAAGGGCCCTGACTTCCTATCGTGATTTCACATTTGCAGCGTATGGAGATAAAATTGCCGTCTTTAAGCGTGCTCACTTGGTATGTTATGTTATAATAGTACATTACCTGAAATTTAGTTACGTAGCTGCTCCCCAGTGTATTAAATTTATTCATTTATGAAACATTGGAGGAAAGTTTCACTGCTCCAAGTGCATTGAAGTATACAACTTTCGATAACTATCAACGCGCACCGACATGCTAGACTATAAAATATATAGAAATTTATCTATTTTGGTTTTCCATGTCTAAAGTAATTCATTGGTAATTTGGTATGGGCTAAGCTCAGCACTATTATGTACATTCATTTATGACTATTAGGACATGCTTATTAAGTACCAGCTTGTGTTGTGTGATAACTAGCTTTGGCATCTCTACAACTCGACCCCTTTCAAGAAAGACTCTTACGTTCATAATTTGACAATACATTGGTAAATGGTTACTGCTGTTAATAATTACAAGATTACAACTTTCAACAGGTGGCGACTTGGGAGAGTCACAGTGCTAAAGTCAGTCACCTGCTTCTTTTTGGTGATCACATTTTAAGCGTGGATGTTGACGGTAACATCTTCATCTGGGCATTTAAAGGAGTAACGGAGAATATGTTGCCAGTTGGTCATATTTTTCTCGGAGACAAGTTCAGCCCAAGTTGCATAATGCATCCCGATACCTACTTGAACAAGGTATTTTATTGCGTTTTCCATTAGAATGAGACACATCTGATATCTGATATTTTAGGATGAATATGTTGTTTCCATTAGCTAGCTGAGCCGTTCTCTAAATACTCTGCTCCCATTAAATATTGCAAACAGGTAATTGTTGGAAGTCAAGAAGGTACTTTGCAACTGTGGAACATCAGCACAAAGAAAAAACTCCATGAGTTTTCTGGATGGGATGCAGCAATTTCTTGTTGTGTTTCATCACCAGCACTAGATGTTGTCGCTGTTGGCTGTTCCGATGGAAAGATTCATGTTCATAACATCCTTTATGATGAAGAGATTGTCACTTTCACTCATTCTACCCGAGGTGCGGTGACTGCTTTATCTTTCAGCTCTGATGGACAGCCTCTTCTAGCTTCTGGTGGTTCTTCCGGTGTTATAAGTATATGGAATCTTGAAAAAAAGAGGCTTCATTGTGTTATTAGAGATGCACACGATTGCTCTATAGTTTCTCTTCATTTCTTCCCTAACGAACCCGTACTCATGAGTTCATCAGCAGATAACTCAATAAAAATGTGGATATTTGATTCAAGCGACGGTGATGCTCGTCTTCTGCGTTTTAGAAGTGGGCACAGCGCTCCTCCTTTGTGTATCAGATTCTATGCCAATGGAAGGCATATCCTTTCGGCTGGTCAAGATCGTGCTTTTCGACTTTTCTCTGTCATCCAAGACCAGCAGAGTAGAGAACTTTCTCAAAAACACGTATCCAAAAGAGCAAAGCGACTCAAGCTGAAAGAAACGGAGATAAAACTCAAACCTGTAATCGCCTTTGATGTTGCTGAAATCAGGGAGCGTGATTGGTGCAATGTGGTTACTTGCCACATGGATACCAATCAAGCATATGTATGGAGGCTTCAAAATTTTGTTATTGGAGAACACATCCTGTCACCACACCCAGAGGAGCCAACACCAGTTAAGGCATGTGCCATTAGTGCATGTGGCAATTTTGCAGTAATAGGCACAGCAGGTGGTTGGATTGAGCGATTTAATCTTCAGTCAGGAATCAGCAGAGGCAGTTATGTTGATATGTCAGAAGTAAAAAAGTGTGCCCATGATGGAGAAGTTATTGGTGTTGCTTGTGATTCGACAAATACCCTTATGATAAGTGCAGGATATCATGGAGATGTGAAAGTTTGGGATTTTAAAGGACGTGAATTAAAGTCAAGATGGAGCGTAGGTTGCTCACTAGTCAAGATTGTTTATCAGCGATACAATGGTCTGTTGGCTACAGTTGCAGATGACTTGGTTATCCGTTTATTTGATGTGGTTGCACTAAGGATGGTCCGGAAATTCGAAGGTCATAAGGATCGCATTACAGACATGTGCTTTAGCGAGGATGGTAAATGGCTATTGACATCTAGCATGGATGGGACCCTTAGAATTTGGGATGTAATCCTAGCCAGACAAATAGATGCTGTACATGTTGAAGTGCCTGTGACAGCATTGACTTTATCACCAAACATGGATGTTTTGGCTACAACTCATGTTGGTCAGAATGGGGCTTATCTGTGGGTTAATCAAGCTATGTTTTCTGCCCCGACTAAATCCAATACCTATGGTAGTGGCAATGAAGTTGTGAGCGTAAAGTTACCATCCGTGGCGTCAAATCAGGATTCTCTGCATAATGATTCTGATAAGATTAGAGATTCTGAAAAAGGAGAAATTCTTTCCGACTCTCTATTATTGCAGACACAGATACCTGATCTTGTGACGCTTTCGTTGTTGCCCAAGAGTCAATGGCAAAGCTTGATCAATTTGGATATAATAAAAGCCAGAAACAAACCAATAGAACCCCCGAAAAAGCCTGAGAGGGCTCCTTTTTTCTTGCCTTCTATTCCAACTCTCTCTGGAGAGATAGTGTTTAAGTCTGCAGAAACTAATGAAGAGAAGAAAGATCAGGAAAATGATGCAACTGGAAGAAGATCAGAAAAACTGATATTGAACTATCACAATTCTTGCAGTTCCTTCAGCATGCAGAAGAAGAAAAGAATTGTAAGTTCACTATTTATTTGATTTTGTTTACTAATTTGATTTTTGTTCATTTTATATTGTTTCAAAAGTGGAAAGTTTAGCTTAACTTAAATGTGGGTGAAAATTTGCAGATCCAGCATTTACAGATTACATGAAAGGTTTATCATCTTCAGCTTTGGATATGGAAATCAGGATGCTACTGATTTTAGAGGACAATGATGACATGGATGACGAAGTGGCTGTCAAGAGACCTGAACTTCATTTCTTAGAACTTCTGATGGATTATTTCGTTAAAGAGGTTTCAAGCAGAAACAATTTTGAGTTTGTGCAAGCTCTACTGAGATTGTTCTTAAAGGTATCAATCACTGATTTCATTAAGGCTAGTTTTTCCTTGGTTTCTAGTGTATCCTTGTACCCCCACTTAATCTGTTTAATTTTTTGCAACCAGATCCATGGTGAGACTATTAGGTGCCAGCCAGTTTTACAAGAGAAAGCACAGAAGCTTATGGAAGTTCAGTCTACAATATGGCAAAAAGTAGACAACTTATTTCAGAGTACAAGATGTATGGTTTCGTTTCTAAGCAACTCACAGTTTTGATCCGTCTACTTTTTTTGTATTGTTTGATTTTGTGGTCAACACTAGTTGGGTTTTAGTTGTACGCAGTATGTAATTTGATATAAATCGAGAGAGTTATATATACATTTGTCATGACCGACTTGCTCTAATCCGTCTGAGTTCAGTCAAGTCGGCACAATACAATACACCAGTTTTGAATGCTCCATATAACTCAAGTGTTGTGATTCTATATGTTGAAAATCTTCATGACTTTTGTTGGTTGCTGACTTGCTGTGATGTTTTATGGGAACAACTAACAGCTTACATGAACAACTTTGCTAAAAGTCTCTTGGAATTGTTATTGCCCATGGTAAAACATGAGAAAAATGGAATACATAATTCACCTACATTTTCACAGCTACACCAAAGCTTTGGCAAAATCTCTAACAAATGCCCCCGCAGCTCCATACTCACCCATAGCCCGCTCCACGGGATTACACCTCAAGAACTCCGGAAAAAACAACCAGAACGCGGTCACCAGCACAAAAATGACCGTCAATGGACCGGAGACTACCTTCGGCAACTGCCATCGCCCATTAATCGCCTTCTTAACAGTCACCTCTATCATCAAACACACGCCATGAAGCACGAAAAACAATGTGAGCTCACCACTGGGCATGTTCCGGCGTCCTATGTAGTAGAAGATCAGCTCATGCATGAGGCCGGACACCAAAAAGGACGCGAAAACCGCAGGTAGAGAAGCCCATTTCCGGCCCCAAACCCGCGAAGAGAATCTCAAGACCGGATCGTACACTGTCGGTCGCAAAATCCGTGTAACCATAATATTCCACCTCCTACCCCAAAACTCTTGTAAGGAAGCCGAAAGATACGGCTCGTCGAACTGCGGCTCGAGCTCGATCCCGACTACGGCTTTAGCCAAGCTGCCCACAATGGCTAGGATGATTTCGAGCCCGAAATAAATATGGAAACTGTACACAACCCATGTAAGCTTAGGGTGAATACTGTCTGTGTAATCATACAGCTTCAGAAACAGACATATGAGCAAGGCCTTTGTGGCATAGTTGGAATATGACTTAAGGCCTTGTTTGGTAAAGCCTTCTTGGTGAGACTTGATAGGGAGACAGGCTAATGCAGCAAATCTTGGATAGGAAATGGAAGTGGATAAGGGACCTTTGTCGAAGGCGAAAAGTATGATCTTGAAGTTGGTTAGCCAGACCAAGAAGAAAGCTGAGCTGCCTCCAAGATGTAAGGTGTGTAATTGTAGAGGAAGGATCAGATTGAGGCATATTACTGGTGCTATAGCTAATAGGCGCAAGAAGCCTTTTGGTGTGATTTTGGACATGGACAAGATGTAGAAAAGGGATGCAAAGACTATAGTCCATACCTTGATGAAGTTTGTGAGTTCTCCTTGTGTCCAGTATTTGATGACTGCAGTGAGCTGAGGGTTCATCATCTTGGACTTGACTAGTGGATGTTTGGAAGATGAACTATGGAGAGAACATATATGTTTCTCAGAAGATTTTTTGTTTTTGTTTTGAGGTGTAGTTTAGTTAGAAGATTTGCTGAAGTGGTTGAAGAGTAGAATGAAGTGTGAGCTTTGCTTTGGCTCTGGAGAAAGTCCAACAAAGTCCAAAAAGATGTTCCCATCACTTAGTTGTATGCTATGCTATGCTATACTAGTATTAAATTATGTGTTCAATTTTTGGTAGCTTTCTCGTTGTATGCCTCTGTCTGTACCACTTGATAAAATCAAATTTAGGGAAAATTACATTGAAACTCCATGTTTGTTGTGATTTTTTTTTTTTTTATAGGAAAGTAATTTTAATCACATCTATCCGAGTGATTAGTGATAAGTGCTTAGCTGAGTATTAACTTTTGCTACAAATTAGTTGTATACTGTATGTTAATACTCAGCTAATCACTTGTACGGTATATGCCGGAGTAGCTCATCAACCAGTCTGGAGTATTGGGAGTCATAAGGTGGTGTATCGGAAAGGAGTTGGGATAGTGAAGGAGAGGTGCAGGGTTCGATTCCCGGTGGTGGCGGAGTTATAAGGTTGGTTTAGGTGTGCATAAATAAGGTGGTTTAGAAAATTTGTATAGACCGTTTCAAAAAAAAAAGTAGTGTAGGAGTAGAGTAAGATAGATTAACCGTTTCAAAAAAAAAAAACAGTCTGGAGTATTTATTTTACAGTTAACTTTCACTGGGTTGGACTTATTCGTTAGTTTTGGGGTCCTTTTGCTTATTGGTTGTATATTGTATTTTTGTTTGGTGCAAGTATTCTGCACTTTTAACTCTTTATATTTCGCTCATGTTGGAGTAAAATTTTGTCGTTTAAAAAAAAAAAAAGTAAAAAATTATTTTACAGTAGAACTATAACGAAACATAAAACCCGTAAAGGATAATGTATATTCCATGCAGGAAACAAAAGCCATGCACATACCCAAGTCTAAACCCCAACATAACCACACGTCGTCCTATCTCAACCTGTGTCGATCTGAGCTCCACCTATGAAGCGACAAACAAAAGGCTTGGCCTGATTAGTGTCATCCTCCATCTCGTTGTTCAGATCTCATCTGCAATTGACCATGAACTCGATTTCTAGTCCATTACGTATTTAATTTATTTGTAGTTTAAAATATATTTAGATAAATTCAGATTACAAACTTAGTTTTTTCAATCAAATCAAACATGACCCACTATTTGAAATTCCATGGTTTAACTTGATCTCCAGATTGGTTCATGAACTACTCCCGCATAATAAGTTAATATCCACTTTCTTTTCAAAATTTATTTACGTATTTATTTTTCTTTTGTTTCAATAAACCTTTTATACGTTTTCTAATTCAATACACTTTTATTTACACCTTTAGTTTAGTGTAAGTATATCATTGAACCAAAAACACATTATACAAGTCTTAAAAAAATTCATTCCAAAGACATTAAACAATTATACCCTTTATTTCTCCTTTGAGTATCTTATTTGTTTTTATTTTTTGATTATTATTATAGCATTTATTATCCTATTACTGTGGTATAAAAGTATAAAACTATAAATATACAGTGGTACAATTAACTTCTGCTACGGGGGAAGAAGAATCAATCAATCTGTACTATACATAACCTTTTTACCCAAATCGTACTTGCCTTTATTTCAGAACTTGAGATTGCATGTCCTCAAATTCCGTTCACAGCTCAATCTAATTATCCCTTCTTAGTTTCCCTTTTAGTTTAAACACTCCAGTATCGCCAAAACCCCTTCCACCTCTTTAATACCCATTCAAGAAACAAATCTCTTTCTCCAATTAGAAAAAAAGATTGAATTTTTAGGTCAAATCATGCGTTGCATTTAGGGACGAAGAACAAGAACAAGTATGAGGATAAATTCCCGAAAAAGATCCCTCGATTACGACGACGACTCCTCTTCCTCATCATCCAAGATCAACTTCGACAACAATCACAAGCACCATTCTCGCCATCATCACAATCATCCAATCAACGATGAAAAAATTAAGGGTAAGCCCTCCAAATCCAATTCTTACTCCAATACTACTGCAACTTTAGCTTTATCCCCCAAAGTCAAAATCTTGTGTGATATCTTGGAAAAAACCCCTTCTTTGAATTTGGAGAGGTATTTAGATGATACTGGCATAAGGGTTTCTGAGCAAGATGTTGAGGAGGTGCTTAAGTTGTCATATAGTGTCCCCAGTGCGGCGGTGAAGTTTTTTAGATGGTCTGGTGGGTTTCATAGGCATGGGCCGCAGGCGTGGGACTTGATTGTGGACATATTAGGGAAGAATCAGTTGTTTGATGCTATGTGGGATGCGCTCAAGTCAATGAGGAACGAGCTTTTGGTGTCGCTTTCTACGTTTGAGTCGGTTTTTAGTAGTTATGTGGTTGCGAATCGTGTGCAGGGAGCGAATATGAGTTTTGATGTTATTGATCAGTATGGTGTGGCAAAGGATGTGAAGGCGGTGAATGCGTTGCTGAGGGCGGTTTGTAGGGAGGGGAAGACTAAGGAGGGTAGGGAGTTTGTTGGGGTTGTGAAGGATAAGATTAGGCTGGATGCGGAGACGTATGTGATCTTGTTGGAGGGGTGGGAGAAGGAGGGGGATGTTGAGAGAGCTAGGAAGACGTTTTCGGAGATGGTTATTGATGTTGGATGGGATAAGAGGAACGTTGTTGCGTATGATTCGTTCTTGTGTACTCTGATCAAGGGTGTTGATGGATTGAGGGAGGTGTTGAAGTTTTTTGACACTATGAGGGACAGGGGTTGTTTCCCTGGGACGAAGTTTTTGAAGCTCGTGCTTGAGGAATGCTCGAGGAAGGGCGATGCAAGATCTGCCAAGGTGGTTTGGGATGTTATGGTTGGGAAGAATGTTTGTCTGCCGGATGTGGGGATGTATAAATCGTTAATTTCGTTGTATTGTAATTCTAGAGATTTTTCTGGGGCCGAGAAGCTGTTAGATGAGATGGTCTATAATGGAGCGTTTCCCGATTCTGAAACTTATAGCATGCTATTTCACTTTCTAATCAAACACAATAAGCTGAGGGAGGCAATGCCGATTTTTAGAGAGATGGTGAAGAACGAGCATGTGCCTTTGCAGGATGACTGCATTATTGCCGTTAAGTCCTACTCTGATAGTGGAGATAACCATATGGCCACTAAGATATGGAGATTTATGTGTGAGAACTACACATCAGATTTGGAAGAGACGGGTAATTTGTTGATTGTCAGGCTTCGGGACAAGGATCGAGTCCCAGAAGCAGTTAAGTGTGCTGAGGACATGATTGAAAGAGGAATCAAAGTAACTTCTGCCACGCTGTCAAAATTAAAACAGAGCTTATCTAGAGTTGGTAAAGCTGTAGTTTATGAGCAACTTCTATGTAAGTGGAAGTCTCATTGAGTACATGTAAGCTTCTTACCGGTTTTGGTTAGATATGTTTATGTAGAATCATTCTTTTTGGTAACAACCATTCTAATTTTTTCTCTCTCTTCAAGTTATAAATAGGAAATCCTTTATGAATCTTCATTTGTTGACATGCATTATTTCTTCAGTATTTAACATAAATTGTTCCCTGACGTTGAATTTGAGGTTATGTTAAATATTGAATGTTGGTTCTGTGTGGATTTGTGGTGTTAAGTTTCTTTCTCTTAAACCGTTCAAAGTTTCAATTTACCATGACATGTGAAAAGTTTCTTTGTTAACCAAGCTTCTGATCAAATGGTGTGTGTGCCATTATATGTAAACAACGAACCTCTACAGTTTGAGTTTGGAAATTGGAGGGAGTACGGTCTCTCTCAAACAAGAGGTTGGGGTGCGAATTGGATGCACCTTCTCTTTTATTTCTGTTATCTGGCAATATTAGATCCTGCTGTCATGAAAGGGGAAAAGAGGGGTGGTCGTAGGAGTTTGATGTTTTAGTCCTTTTGCTCGTATATTTGCTCATATATCATGATAAAGAATTTGTTCTTCCCTTTCATACGTCAATGCTAATGCAGCCTGTATAATCCCTCTTCTTATTTCATACTATCTGGCAATATGAAATAAAATTATTATATTGGAGCTACTGTTGAAAGATGGCTGCGGGTTGGATTGTCGAGTTGATTGAGACTTAGTTGCCATGATAACATTCTTGAAGATCCCTTTTTGTTCTTCTAGCGCCCAGCTTGTTTGAAAAAAGACAAATAAAGTCACACTCCCAGACTCCCAGTACTTCAATTAGAAAGTTTTGCATGAACTTTATGTCATAGTTTAACTGAGCATGCATTTTTTCGGCACTTCGATGAACCTTTTGCCTGTATCTTGTGCTTATGAGCAGTCTATTTAATAGTACTTGTTCAGGATAAATAATAACATACATAGTGGAGGCAATTATAAGGATGTTGTGATGTGAATCTGAGTTATGTAAACTTTATGAAATGCAGAACTGTTGAAAAGACTGATGGTGAGTTTATGTATAGTATCTCCTGGTATGTGGATAATGCATTCTACACACTGGCAAGTAGTATTATGCTATTGTTAGTCTGTGCCAGATGATTGACCATTCATTTGCTTGCTTGTTGATGATGAAATTGAACAGGCAAATCATGGTGCAGATTTGTTAAGAATGATATATTTGCCTGTTTGATGAATCGATACACTGAGAATTGACATCTTACCTGACCATGTTCTAGTTCAAAGCAGACCGAAGTGCTTATTGCTTCCTATTTATGTCTATATATTGAGTCCTACTAGTAGAAAACAATGTGCACACAACCAACGGAGTATCTCTTAGTGGGCTATCTTCGTTGGGTGGTTTAGTTTGTATTCTTAAACTTTTATTGATGGTTCTGCTATTTGATCTGATGGTTCTTTAATTGGTGAAGAACTCAGAAAAAACTCGGGTTACGTATTTATTTTTTCCGAGATTTACTCTCGTCTTTGTAACCTGTCGGATTTAAAAACATAGTTTTTACCGTATAAAGTGGTATAGGATATTTGTATAAAAGTAGTGTAGGAGTAGTTGCAATATTTGCCGTTTAAAAACAAAAACATTTGAAACCATATGCGTGATCACCAACCTCCCACTTTAGTTAAAAACCTTTCCGGTGATTTTAATAACAGATATGGTAATATTTGATGTATGTTGTTTGGTGACAATTAGGTCCGTTAGTTAGGCCGTCTCTTTTGTTAATTAGCGCCTTGACGACATGAAAGCAGCATCTACCAGAGGTTATTCACAGGGTCGACTATATCGCATTTGTTATAGTAACCTAAATTTACTTGTTTTTCTATGTTCCTTTCTTCTCATACACTTTCAATTGTTGTTTTGGACAACGGATAGAGAACGAGACATTTCTTGTTTATCCGATACTATCCACATTAAACCATATAGATTCTCGAGTCTCGGGAAGAATTTAAATAAATATAAGCCGAAAAGGATAATTATTATCCTTTTTTTTATGAATAAAGGACGCAAAAGAATAGGATGAGCTAAATATTATTCATATGATTCAAATTACTTTTTATATCATGATAGACTTTTAAGTCCTCGATAGATAGTGAACTTTTAAGTCCCAACAGATATAGACAAGTAAAAATAAAGCGACGGACTACTTACGGATCATATTACATTAACATATTCAGACATAATCAAAAGGAACTAAGAAAGGATTACATACGAAAAAGCATCATTACAGTCACGTGTGTCATTCTCCAAAAGCAACAACATCACAAAACAATTAAGTTAGTACGTCAATACCTTAGTAAATTCAAGAGGTACGTTGCCCGAACTTCGCAGCTTCGGAGTAATGTGTAACACACACACACAGAAAACCGATCACTGAGAAGTTACCAACATATACAAGATAGCCCGGACACAAGATCCGACCATAAGGAAAAAGGTTTGATCTCGTTCCATAACCCCCAAATCAATCTCTTTAAAAATACCATCAATTTTATTATTATGGATATCATTCATGGACAATTACACCGTGGATGTGCAGTTGTGCGAATAATAGATTATCTCATGCCATGACATGCATATGACATGGGCGGATCCATAATTCGTGGTTAGGGGAGGGAAAATATATATACATGATTTTTTAAAAGTTCGAGGGAGATGAAATCTGAAAAAGTGTAAAAAAAATTTAGAAAATTATAAATATCACAATATTTTTTTTTATCGTCAGTCTAGTGATCTTGGATTCTCGGGGGTTTGGGGAAAGTTGATTTGAGAAAAGGAAAATATTAAAACAAGGTTTCAATAAGGAAAGGGAAATTTAAATAAGCTTTTATAAGTGTATTATTTTTCTAGCTTCGTGTTTTCTTTTTTTAATATTATGATTCTATGACATTAAGTATTTTTTTTTCTACTGTTCGGTAGAAGACCCCATTAAGTAATGGGTGGGTTTAAGCCTTTAAGGTGTAAGACCAAGTGTTTGAAAATTAATCAAAAATTAAATTATGCGCTAGCATTATAGATCGAAACAAACAGTCACAATATCGGTTTTACTACTTCTAAAAGTTTTACTGGCTCCCAAAAGAAATTACTTTTACCAGTTACAGATACTTAATCACTGTCTTCAGTTCTCGACTTCTTCTTCTTCTTCTTTTTACCTTCACTGGCTGAAACAGGAGGTTCCTCGGTGGTTTCATCTTTACTCTTCTTCTTCTTTTTCTTTTAGCAGTTCCATCTTCTACATTAGATTCCTTAACTTCATCCTTCTCTGGTTCTTCTTCCTCCAACTTCCGTTTCTCTTTCTTTTTCTTCTTCTTTTCAGTTTTAGGCTCTTCATCAGCATCTTCATTAATATCAGCCATAAGTACATCCTCTGCAAAAAGACAGCCAATTTCATTGTCAGGGGCGGCAAGTTACAAAGCAGAAAATGTAGCGAAGATAATATACAGTTACAATTGGAACTTCTAGTAGTATGCAAATTGGAAAGATGCATTACCACAAAATTTTTTTAAAAAAATGGACACATAAAGCAACAATCTATGACATCGAGTGAGGTAGTAACATTTTCATGTGTTTTTGCGTAGAACTACAACATGCATAAAATAGTCAGAACGTAACAATTTAGTATATTATAGTAGTCATAAATAAAAATATTGAGACAATCATCACAACCAAAATGAGTATCGAAATTTCCATGCTCATTCAGATGCAACGTATGTATCCAGAACTTCAGATAATGTGTCTATCAAGCATTCATTAGTTTTATCAAGAACGCTGTAAAGCAATCCAGAACCAACAGGAGATGGGACGTCCTCTCCCCGACCGCTTTAAACAATGATGTTTTGGAGGGCATGGGGATTAAGAAAAAATGGGGTCTTATCTGATGTATAAATTGAAGCATTAACAACGGATAAGGTAGAAAATAGTTGCATAGAATATATTAAAAGGTTTTGACAAAAATGGATTTCTGCTTTCTACCCAATAAGGAAATAATTGTAGTTTCCAGCATTGCAAGGGAGTATGGAATTATTTTATTTTATTTTATTTTTTTTAAAGTTGTCTTATCAGTGGAAACTGGAAAATAACATTTAGAACTAAAAAAATAAGAATAAAAACCAAGCCAGAAAGCAGAAACAATATTCAACACATGAAACATTTTTTGAAACTTATTATTACTCGTAAGGCAATCCAGAAACAAGAAGAAATGGAATCACAGATGATAAAAATATCAACACAAAAGGCAGCTCCTTTCACAAATTGAGTAAGCGAACTCATACCATTCAGGGCATATCATAACAATATTCTTTCTTTTTTTTTTTAGCATTTTTTCAATTTTTATAAATATTGTAGATAAGAAAAGCGAAATGCATTCAAGCTGTAGAGCCAACCTTTGCTGTCAACATTGTCGATAGCTGATTTCATCACGTCTATGTTTTTACGAGGAGCAACCCCTTTGTCATAGAATTCTAGCCTCTCCTCAACTTGCTCACGTAGCTTTTCTCCAAAAGTAGTGGTGCTTTTGTCTATAACACAAAAGACATGATATAACAACCAACTGAAGCAAAAGATTATATGAAATTACACTATATGATAAAGTATGAATACCTAAGAAACAGTCAATGCGAGAGGCAATAGAGCATTTGTTAGCAAGATAGCGAGCCATCCGGCCTTTATTCCGAGCAGATGCACGGCCAATGAAAGAAGAGTGGAATATGAGCCCATATTTTGGAGTGTTCCCACGGGTTTTCAATGCCCTGTGCAAGCATTATAGACCAAGACCAGCCAAGGGATGAATTAAAATATAGTCATTTAACCCAAAAGAAAAAAAAAACTCATTGCCAGATGACAAAATAATTAGGCAGCTGAAGATAAAAAATGTGCAGTTGAACTATTACCTGAATAGAGCCTTCTCTGCGCCAAGAATTTGAAGTGTTGAAGAAGGACACTTTGCCAAGTTTGTGAGACTACCGGCATGTGAAATTAAACGTGCACCAACAACTTCACCAATCAATGCAGCCAAGTTAGGTGCTATGTCATTCATTTTGGCAACAAGATAATCATACAGCTTCTTCCTGTACTCAGCAAGGTCCATCACTCTTTGTGCAAATTGTTTAACATTAATCAAGTCAATTGGTGACAAATCTTGTCCTGGAACATGAAAGTCACATATCACAACATGATAAAGCAGGCATTCAAAGTCACATCAGTTCAAAGTTATACATACCCATGGATGCTTTTGCAGCCTCTATAATCTCCTTTGCTTTGTCTTCATCCTGAACAATTTCTGTCAGGTCGGCTAACTTATCCTCAGACAAAAGGGATTTGTCTTCCACAAACTTTGCGATTTTGGCATACAGATAGTTGTCATTAACGATCTTCACTAATTCAGGGAAATGCCAACCGTACCATTCTCTGTAAAAGACAGAAGACAATTCATTGTAAACTAAGTCTCAATCACCAAACATCTAGGACAGAGTATATGAAAACTGTAAGCATCACAATGCAAGTAAATGTTTCACATCAATTTACAGACAGTGGTAAATCAAGTTAAAGAAACAAACCTCACTCTCATGGAAAAGGAATTGACATCTTTATCAAGTGTGTCAAGAAGAAAGATAGCCTGGATGACCATATTGTCAACGCGGTTCACATTGAACTTCACCTTCGCTCTGCTGTAACTGTGACCTAGTCCAAGTTGTGCTTTCTCCAAATCACCAGGCTATGATAACAACATTCAAAAGAGAACAATGAGATATCTTTAAAAAGCAACCAAATTCAATTTGTTATTAAAACCCAACCCAACCCAACCCAACCTTAAGGTTTTGAATGAAAGTATCAAAATGCAAGCGCACGCCACGAAGAATCTCAAGAACAAACTCATTGCTCTGGCATGGAATCCTAGTGACTTCAGAAATATGTGATCCAAGCTTGGGCTCAGCCAATCCCAAACTGAACTTTGGCTTCTTCCCTTCTTTGACTTTGGGAAGAGTCAGCTCCAAAAAGTTCCTCAGCTCATCAGTCATTTGCCCTTCAAAATTAACACCAAACACATTAACATACAATAGCTCAATAAACATTCCACAAATAAATCAGTACTACTAGCTTAGCAAAATGACTTAACACTTGAATAACATGCAACAATAAACAAACCCTAAAAAGCTCCAATTTACAGTATCCACAACACACTCCAAATGAACCAGATTAAATGATTTTCCATCTCAATCAAAACACAGGAACCATACATAAATTAATAGATGTAGATATACTACCTTCAGAAACGGCGTTGCATTGGTTGAGAGCATCGAGAGCAGACTCGAAGGGACTGAAAGCGGCGAGCTGAACAACTTTACCAAAGCGGTTGAGGTCAGTGACGGAGTTTCGAACGGCCTCCGTGTTCTGGCCAATTTCATCGATTCCGTGAGCTAGGAATAGGCCATAGCCGGAAGCAGACTCGTACAGAACATAGAGTGCCATTGTGGTGGTCAAGTTTTCGCCGCTGCTGCTGAGCTTTTGGCTGTGGAGGAACTTATAATTTAGGGTTTAGGGTTTACCTTTTTTTCCTCTTGCATAGCAATTAAAACTCACTAATCCATTCAACCACTAATCCTTTCTTTTAACCCACTAATTTTTTTAATGACGTGGGAACAACCATCGCCCATCGGTAAATTAGTAAATTACACGTGTCAACAAAATAGCTGAAAAATAAAATAAATTGAGTCGAGCCAGAAAGCACTAAAATACAACATACTTGAGCTAGAATTTATAAATCTCAAATATTCAATCCCGATTACACGTGCTTTCTCACTCTTATATACTCCTTGGATATGGATATGATAAAAGAACCACAAGGCTCAAACTCACTTTAACTGGTGTAGGAAGTATGTTGTGTTGCATGATGGAGGTATGGATGAATCTATGATAGGTTGGACATACGATTTCAATTGTGTGAATCTTTTATGTGAATAATTTTGATAAAGTAAAGTACTAACAACTTTAAATTTTGAATTGTGTTACGCAGTCAACAAATTAAACATACTCCAAGACAAGGATAAATAACATCGTGTAGCCAAAGTTATAATCTTCACTTGGATGTGGAAATCGAATGTTAAATCGTGGTGCATCTTAACTGTTATAGTTTTAATAAAGCATAATAATATTATTGTTGGGTAAGTTTGTATTGAATCATTATTTATGGACTATGGACCCAAGAGCGTCCTTCCATGCAAGTTCATTCCACTAGTTAAGTTCCTTCCATTTTTCTTGTTTTGACATGTCAAACTTGAGTTGGGGGGGGGTACCGACATTATACTTTATGAGTAGGGAGTTGGAATATGCCCTAGTAATTAGTGTATAATGGTGCACTAATTATATTGGATTATGCATATAATATGGTGTCTATTTCTACATCTCACAAAAGTAGACCTCCTTATCTAGACTATGCCAAATGTACGTCTCACATTTAATCCACATAGGTAAAGTAGGCTCAAATACCATTTAATGAACTTGACCCACATTCCAATTTAGATTAACTAAGGGCATCTTGGCCATTCATTCGACTGCCTTAATGATCCTTCTAGAAGCTATGCGCACATATTTGGTTCGAGTGTGAGGTTCGACCCTGTCCATATGGTCCATGCTATGTTCTTCCTTCGGGTTCTTGGTGGATTCTCATGGTCCTCGAAAGTTGCCCAGGCTTTGAGGAAGCTTTACCCACCCCACTTACTTAGTTCGCCCCTTTGTAAGGACACTGAGTATAGTCCGTTACTATCTTTTTTTAAGCCCACCAGTCCAACTGTATGGTTTGGGTGACTTTTAGTCGTCTTTAGTAGGCTTAATTGGGTCTTATTGTTCCTCTACTTACTTAGACTGCATTTGATGAACTCTTTTGGGCGGCCCATAGTGTTGGGTGTGCCTAACCTACAAAAATATAGTTCACGTATTAGACATATTTTAACATCTTCAAATATAACTCAAGAAAAACACAAAAAAAATGGAAGAAGATAAAAAGGGTTGTAAACTAAATTTTCATAATAATCGTGGTCGGCAGATTCGAACCTGCGCGGGCAAAGCCCACATGATTTCTAGTCATGCCCGATAACCACTTCGGCACGACCACAATAAGATAATCAGTACTAGTTTATTATCTAAATTAATAATTACTACAAATGTATTTTAAAGCCCTCCATTTGCCTTGCAATTGGAATAAATAAATTTGTTTTCAAAATTAAATGTACATTTGGAATAATGAACATAGAGAAGTAACCTGAATCTCTAATACTATAATATTTTGAAAATCAAAAAATATCTTGACAATTTTATAGTATGCATTATGACAATATGATTTAATAGAGCAATTGTATTTGTTTACCGAATGGTACCCAACAAATCGAGTGATCAATTAAACACATGTAAAGTGTCAACATCTATACAAAGTCGGGAGGCATAAGTTGATGTAGTGGTATGGAGTTGGAGTAGGGAAGGAAGGGTTTAGGGTTCGATCTCTTGTGGTGTCATAAAATGATTTTAACACGATGGTGTATAAGATATAAGAGTTATATTGAAACCAAGGCGGTGGCTCAAAGCGCGGAGGAGAGGGAGGAGAAGCCTCCGGGGAGTCCGGAATTGCATCAACACAGGGAATGGGAGGCGGTGGCTGCTGTTCGGGCGAGAGAATAGCGGCTGGAGGAGATGGTGTGGGGGCACTGCGAAGTAATTTGAGTGGGCTAGATTGGCAAAGCATACATGGGCCATGAGTAGAGCAAGTATGGTCCGTGGGGTTGACTTGAGTATTGGGCTCCTGAAATGAATTAGTTTCATGAGGATTATCATCAAATGTACTAATTATGTCATCTCCAGGACCTTCGGTAGACTTGTGGGTACCTGACATAGGAAAAGAAAGTTCATCAAAAATGGCATGACGAACAATGTAAATCCGTGATGTGTCGGGATCGAGACAACGGAACCCCTTGTGATTAGCACAATAGCCAAGAAAAACACAAGGTTTGCTACGAGGAGCGAGTTTGTTTGGTGCATAATCTCGCAAATACGGATATACTTGGCAGCCAAAAGGATGAAACATTTCATAATTAGGAGGTATCCCAAACAGTAGCTCATATGGTGAAACATTAGCAAGGACTGGACTGGGTATTCGATTGATTACATAAACAGCCGTGGAAAAGGCATCAACCCAAAACGAAACCGGCATGTGTGATTGAAACATCATAGATAGGCCAGTTTCTGTGACATGCCGATGTTTGCGTTCGGCTCTACCATTTTGAGCTGGAGTGTATGGACAAGAGATGGAGTGATGAATTCCATGTGTCTGAAGATGGAGGCGAAATTTATTGCTCGAAAATTCACCCCCACCATCACTTTGAAATGTCTTAATTTTTGTCGATAATTGTGTTTCAACAAATGTATGAAAACGTAAGAACACATCCATAAACTCAGATTTAAGACGGAGAGGATACAACCATGTAAAACGAGAATAATCATCGACAAAAATAACATAATATCGGAAACCATCACGAGAGAGCGATGGGGAGGGTCCCCAAAGATCACAATGAACCAAATCTAAAGGACGTGAAGCACGTCGTTCATTGATAGTAAAAGGTAACTTATGACTCTTGGCCATTTGACATGGTGAGCATATCTGAGGGCTCGGCAAAACCGAAGTTACAACCAATCGACCTTGCTTATTTAATAAAGAAATGGTACTATGAGCAACATGCCCAAGGCGTAAATGCCATAATTGAAAAGAGCCTGTAAGGCGTTTGTTTCGAATTGCCGCCAAAAGTGCGGGGTGAACTTGTTGAAGAACATAGAGACCGCGTTCATGCTTTCCTCGAGCCACTGGTGCTCCCGTTGTTCGATTCTGGATTACAAAAGAGTCATTGGAAAATGTCACAGTGACAGGAAAATCATTAGTTAGCCGACTGATCGATAAGAGATTCTTAGTGATCCGAGGCACAACCAAGACATCCAATAATTCAAGATTAGGCATAAGAGAACGTTTGCCAATATGAGATATAGATAAATAATTACCATTACCAACAACAACTTTGTCCGTACCAGTATAAAGGCGGGAGGCATCAAGAGTGGAAGGTGATGCGGTCATATGTGCCGAGGCACCAGTGTCAAGATACCAATCTGAAGCGTTGGAGCCGGCAAGGGATGGATGAGCAAGAGCATCAGCAAGGTTAGCTTGTGGAGGGGCATTATCATAGCGACGGCGACAACGATCAGCGGTATGGCCAGGCTTATTGCAAATCTGGCAAACAAATCTCTTCTTGGAGTTATTGTTACGGCCTGAAGTATGAGTTCTGTAACCGTCCTTGCGCTGAGAAGAGGAGCCACGGTCATTGGATGGTGCAGCATGAAAGGCAGCAGGGACAGCAACGGAAACGGACTCACCAAGAGACTTCAGAAAGATTTCAAAACTTTCAGCTTTTGGTACCAACTCATCGAATGTGAGCATTGGATCGGCAGCAAGATGAGTAGATGAAAAGGTTAGAAATTCATGACCAAGGCCTCGTAGGAACCAATGAGATTTGTCGGTGTCGTCAACCGGACGACCAATAGCAGTTAACTGGTCACACAAGCATTTGAAGCGTAGACCATATTCGGCAACAGGGCGGGAGCCACGCTTCATGAGCTGAAGCTCGTCCTTCAAGCGAAGTTCACGACTTTTGGAGCCATGGCTGAAAGCATTCTCAAGGCGGAGCCAAAGGGAGCGACAAGTGGTGGCACCGAGTGCGGCAGGCATGGCCTCCTCTTTGAGAGTAGAGAGAAGAAGACTCAAAAGATTGGAGTCCATCTCTAGCCAAGTGGCGTAGGCTGGATTTGGGCTGGATTTACCAGCCTCATCAAGAAGAACGGTGGGTGGTGGAGTAATCGATCCATCAAGATAGCCAATAATCTTTTGGCCGATAAATAGAGGGATCACTTGACCTTTCCAGGAAAGGAAGTTGGTAAGATCAAGCTTGATGGTGAGAAGATGGGAGAGAGTATTGATCAAGGTGAGATCAACGGTTGGGAGGGGTGGTGGAGCAACGGAAGAGGAGGAGGTCATGGTGGGATCGTTATTTTAGGGGTTAGCCAAAGACTCGTGATACCATATAAGAGTTATATTGAAACCACACACTTTTACTGTGGTGATTGTATTTCATATATATAGAGAAGTAGTACATAGAATCTATACAAGATAAGTACAAAGCTAGCAAATCTAATCAAGTAGTTAGCTAGATAAAATACAATCAATAAGGTCATATAGTTATCTTAGGAGATAACGTCTGAGGATTCTGGAGAGTCCTCAACATAAGATTAGTGGAATATTTGCAGAATTAGTGTCAATATAATATGAAAGTAGTTGATTTTTGCAGATATGATGATTTTGAGATGGCAGTTACAAACTTACATCATACATGCAACAATAATACATGAAATATTATATTGCAGGTTTTAAATTTTGATTATTTGTTGTGACTTGTGATTGTGAGATCTGACCAGCCAGCCAAATAGTCTTCTCACCAGTACCTTATAGTACTTGATTATCTACAGTTCTACACTTGCTGGAATGTTTGGTCACAAAACAATTTAGATGTAACGTTTAAAAAATAAATTAATAAACAAAAATGTTTACTTGAAATATAAAAATAAACTAACAAACAAAAACGTGGCTGAAATGTGAAATGTTTGGTTATAAAACAATTTAATGTAGCATTTACCTGAGATATCAAAAGAAATTAACAAACCAAAACGTGGTCGGCAGGATTCGAACCTGCGCGGGCAAAGCCCACATGATTTCTAGTCATGCCCGATAACCACTCCGGCACGACCACAAGACATTAATGGTTGTAGTCTGATTTATAAGATTGGGGATTATCCTGCTGGAGTTACACACTTACACTACCATATGACAGGACTAAGCATACCTATAAAGACTCCAAATGATTGTTAGGTGATTAAAATTAAAGCTTCCTACTGGGTACCAGTGTACAACTTTACAAGTTCCTGTTCTTATACATTCAATGAAATTGAATAGATTGGAATACATATTTATTAAAGGAAATAAGAGTTCACAAATTAGTGACGTGGTGCTTTAGTGATTTAGCTATTTAATTGGTACAAACTTTGTGTTAGAGATCTTAGAAAAGTTTCAAGTTCGTGCTGCACGATTTGGTACGTACAAATTGAACGTCCTCCGATTAAAATTAGCACGGAAAAAGAAGTTGAGTCGTGTTGAGAGAACGGAACGATGTAAGAAATTAAATCAGATTACATAGGGTTGTTAAAATATTTCAAAGTATATACGTTCAGTTCAACCGATGAACTTTAGCCCCAAAAATTATTATGCGAAACGAAATTCCTTGGACATGGAGAGTCGGCTCCAGTTCGATCATTGCGCACGCATGCAAACTAAAGAGGGAAAGTATGGTTAGTAAAATAATATCTGGAATTAAAAAAGGTGGTCAATTATGTTCTGAAGTTGCTAAATCCTAATCCCAATCATATAAGTATTGATTAGCTGCACGACTTTAATAGTTGCCATTTGGTTAAGCACCGATCAACGAAAAAACGAAGATTGACAAACGTGATACAATATGGTTGTCTTGTATCTATCACAGAGTTCAATTTCAACACTTACTACTAGTATCATTTTAGTTATTTTATCCATCTCTACAACTAACAACAATATTCTATGCTTCAAAAAAGATAACAACAATATTCTATACTTCAAAAAAGATAACAACAATATTCTAATCATCCATTATTGAAATTATTAAGAGATAACTTAGAAAAAAGAAAAAAAAGGGAAAGTACTACGGAATGATTTGTCTTAGTAATTGGTTAGAACATTTGGAATTTATCTCTTCTGTCATGTTAGATTTCTATTCAACGGAATCTAAATATATCAAAACACATATTTACTTTTTTACCAGTGGAATTATTTGAAACCCACATTTATCCTTTTTTTTTTTAATTACAAATAGACAAACAAATAAAAAATAATAAAAGGGAAAAAGAAAATAGTCGTGGAACTGTTCCAAACGGTTACGATGGTGACCACCGGAAAAATGTTGGAGATGGTATTAGAATAAAGTAAACTTATCTACTTGGTCACATTTTTAGATCTATGTGAAATTAAATTTTAATTTCTGATAAAAAATGAAGGAAATACATGTTCTGGTTCACATATATCGAATTTTATTTGAAATAAAATTTTAATTTGTAGTTAAAATAAATAGAATATATCTTTTTCATCACATACATATTCGGATCTACCATCTTCGTGAAATAAAATTTTGATTTTGCACGTGACTACTTGAGCTTATTCACAACTCACTAAAAGTGCACGATAAATTGTTGCCTTAACATGTGCGACTCACACAACTATTACATGAGTATGATGAATTTACCATTGACCAATCACAATTAAGTGACAGGCGTAATTCACAAGCTATTGCGCCGGTATGACACCGATTTACCGATTATAAATTTACAATTAACCAATAACTCACCAACTATTACACGAGTACCATGAATTTACGGATTTCAATTACAACCCAATCTATATTCTATACTACATCTACACTACACATTCCCTGTGAGCTAGTGACTCTCTCGTGCAATATATTGTCAGCTTCTCAATTTAATCCAACCAAGAAACGTGACCATCAGATGGGATCTAGACTGCTTATCTATCTTCATCATCATCTTCTTCTTCTTCATCACATCACCACCTTTTGATAAAGAAAAGAAAGCAGCTCGAATCTGTTCCTCTCTCATGGCCCCACCCAACCACCTTCCAGTATACTATACCCCATAAACCCCCCACCCCCTTCTGCAGCTTCACACTTTCCTTGTTTCGTACGTAGAATATTAATTAATAATAATAATGCCATCACACTTCTTCTAGGTGTGTCAATACAATCGGTAAAGCCGCTATGGTCGTCTTTCTTTGCATTAATTCTCTCTACTTCTTACCTGACCTTCTCCTATTACATTAATCCCCATTAGCCCATATATATTTTTTTTAGTCACTTGCATTTATGTCTGCACATTCACTCATTCATTATTGCATTGATTCTCACCCCTTCGTTCAAGCAAAGTTGCTTCTTCTTTCTTGCTTTCTTTCTACTACTTTCTGGATTTTGGACTAATGGGTTTTCCAAGAACCAACTCTATAATACAAGCTAGTAGCAGTACTAGTTGTATTAGTATCACTGATCAAGAATTGTGTGACAAAGATGATGAGATTGAGTTAAAGTTCAAGTCTATACTCTACAAGATGATCTGGGATTTCGGTTTCGGTTGCTTCATTCCTAGGAGGCGCTTGCACCGGGGCTCTGGCGGCGAGCAGAACAAGGCCTGGTTGCTGGCGGAGTCCGGGGGGTCCGCTGTAGGTGAACCACACTCGGTGCATTCATCATTCAGGTTCAGTTTGTGCTCACAGGTTGAGCTTGAGTCTATGGCTGTGATGAATAGTAGTAATACATGTTCTTCTGCTGCTACTGTTTTGATGGTTAATTTGGACAATGGTTTGTTGACTGATTCTACCAAGTCTAGGGAGATGAAATGGAGTAGAATTGAGTCCTTGGAGAGAAGTATTTCTCCTGTTACACATTCTCTGGTTAGGTTCAGCTACTCTGAAATTCTCTCTGCTACTAGAAATTTTTCAAAAGGTAATTGTTTTTGTTTGTGCTTCTTGTTAATTGTTGATTTGGACATGTTTGTTTTCTGGTTATTGATTTTGGTGTGGTGTTTTTGCAATGAGTAGACAGAGTATTGGGGAGAGGTGCATTGAGCTGTGTTTTTAGAGGAAAGATTGGGTTTTTAAGGACTACAGTGGCGATTAAGCGGTTAGATAAGGACGATAAGGAATCGTCCAAGGCGTTTTGCAGGGAGTTGATGATTGCAAGTTCTTTGAGTCACCCTCACATTGTTCCTCTTGTGGGATTTTGTATTGATAGTGAGGAGGGCTTGTTCTTGATCTATAAATATGTTTCTGGTGGGAGCTTGGAGCGGTTTTTGCACGGTATTAGTTCGATCTGTTCTTGGATTTTTAGTTAGTAGTGAAGAATGTAGGTAGTGATTATAAAGTGATGTGATCAGTAACAGGAATGTTACCTCATGTGCAGATAAGAAGAGAGGAGCGAAAGGGGATCCTGCATTTCAGTGGTTTGATAGGTATAAGGTTGCTGTTGGAGTTGCTGAGGCGATCGAGTATTTACACAGTGGGACTGAAAGATGTGTTGTTCATAGGGATATTAAGCCCTCGAACATCCTTGTTTCGTCTAAACAAACAGCTAAGGTGAGAATGATGAATAATTCTTGGATATCTTGATGGAACTTATTCAGCATTAGCTTCAGTTACTAGCCAATGCCATTATCTGTGGTTAAATTGGTTGTAAGTAGGTTACTAATGTATTTATACGTTTGTACAGTTGTGCGATTTTGGCTTGGCAACATGGACGCCTTCACCCTCAGTTCCTTTCCTGTGCAAAACTGTAAAAGGAACATTCGGGTATGCCATTGATTTTTTACATCCAAGCTGCATATAGTGTTAGATTGTGTAGTAGTGGTGTTAGTTTTCTTACTTCATAATATCAAACTGAGATTGATGTTTCTTGATTGCTGAATCTCATAGGTACTTGGCTCCTGAATATTTCCAACATGGAAAAGTGTCTGATAAAACAGACATTTACGCTTTTGGAATTGTGTTATTGGAGCTAATAACTGGGAGGAAACCAATGGAGTCGAAAAGAGGACCAGGAGAAGAAAATTTAGTTTTGTGGGTATGTAATAATGTAAATGCTTTAATATACCTCCATCAATCTTGCATCTAACAAGATAGCTAGCTAATTATGAATCACGTTAGCTGTTCGCTTAAAATGACTCGTATGATCAGTGCTGTTTTATTGATGAATAGAGATAAGATACAAAACTATGATTGATCAAATAATGTGTTATAATGCTGAATCCATGTGCTGTGTAGTATCATTATTCTGATCATTGTTCTCAATGTTCCAGGCTAAGCCACTGTTGCAGCAAGGAACTGTAGAAACTTTGCTGGATACACGGATAAAACTCACCAGTAAGAATTCGAGAGAAGTTTCCCGTATGATTCAGGCAGCAGCTGCCTGCATACACAATGAGGAGTCGCGGAGGCCTCATATGGGTGAGATCCTCACCATATTAAGAGGAAAGGAATCTCGGAAGAAGGCTGTCTTGACTGGTAATAGCCCGGTGACTGATTGCTACCCTCAGATGAACAGAACAAAGAGTGAAATGAAGAGTCATTTTGCATTGGCCATGGTTGGAGTTGATTTGGAGGAGGATGATCACCAACATTCGCGGTGACAGCTAAAATAACACCTGCCTTGCTTTCTGTAGCAACTGGTTGTGTTTAGGTTTGTTGAAGCAAAAAAGAAAAAGAAAAAGAAAAAGAAAAGAAGATAGGTTTAGGATTAACAAACAATGCCTCATTTTGTATAGATAGCTCTGTTTTTGCTTTACCAAAGTCCCAAATATGGCACAAATGATTTTTTGTCAGTTTGTATTCTTGTGATGTAATTTTGAAATAAACTTGTGTATAATGGAGACTTGAATCTTTTGAAAGTAGTAACTATTCATTTTAACTCTAGGATACATAGAGACTTCACAGTACACACATATCTTGTAGCTAACAATGGGAACTAATTAAGACTCGTCTCGTAGCAAATTTATGTACTTTCATATGGGGAACTATTTGCGACTCAGCTTGTAGCAAACTTAGGTCAAGTGCTTTCATTTTCATATAGGGAACCAGTTAAAACTCGTTTTGTAGCAAACTTAAACCGGTCTTGTGATTTCATATAGGAACTAGTTAAAAGTCGTTTTGTAGCAAACTAAAACCGGTCATGTGCTTCATACAAGGAACCCGTTAGACCTTGTCTTGTAACAAACTTAAACTGGTGTATGATTTCATATAGGGAGTCAGACTATCAGTTAAAAAACTTACAACTAGCTTGTTTACGGTCACATATAACCGTGATGTAATTCATTTTATACACACGTCTCTTGCATCAATTGGGATAAACTATTTAGATATCTACATTGCTAGCCTTAAATTTGGTCAACATTCAGTTTGAAATCGAACTTGTTCTTTAGTAGGTTATAGGATATCTCTACCTTTCACATATAAATTATTAAAAAATATTACAACAATGTTACCCAACCCGGTTTAAATACCTACTGATGTTGATTTAAACTTGAAAACTCAATGCTCGACTTCAAAAGAAGGTGAAAATACATGGCCCGGTTCGACTAGTTAACACCTCAGCACCTAAAGAAAAAAAAAGAAAAAGAAAATATAATTAGTTCCTAAACCCAGAACCCCAAAAGAGAGGAAGAGAAACACAAAGAGGAGAAAGAAATGCTGATCCGGTCACTACTCCGAGCTACCGCCGCCGCTAAATCAGCCAATCAATATCAATGGAGGATCTCGGCCGCTTCTCAGGTCTCTCCCTTCTCCACGAAAACACAAAAGCCCTCTAAACCTCCTAAACCACCACTCAAATCCAAGTTCGACCCAAAAGAAAAGAACAGGCTCGCCAATGAAGCTCCAGCTGTACCGGACTCAGTATTATCCGACAGAGAAGAGGCCGAGATCCGTCGCCGCCACCTCGCCGAGGACGAGAAGAATCCTTCCCTTAATGTTGGCCCCAATGGCCGCCCTCTCTTCACCTCCGCCCCTTCTCTCTCTTCCATTACTGAACAAGATGTCAACTCTTATTTCAACTTCAGGTAAATTAATCTTTTCAGCTGTAATTGAAATTCTCCATACTATTTTTTTTTTAATTTATGTTTTTTATTTTATTTTTATTTTTATAATACATGTTCATGCTAACTGGTTAGCCCTACTTAGAGTTATTGAACCTTGTAGAGTTGTATTATCCTTGAATAAGCTCAAGATACATTGTTAAGTTGCAATTTGCTTCAACTTGGGAAGCATTCAAGGATGTTATCAAGTACCATTTAGAAAGTATTTGGGATGACTTAAAAATCGTGGGTTCGGATAAAGGCCAGAGCTTGTATTGGTAAGAATCTACTAGAAAAAAGTGAATTTTTAGACCTTGTTCGATGTGCATACATAAGACTGGGGAAAGTATTATGCAGTCGACTAGTTTGTTGGTGACAATAAGTCAGCACATTACATGAATAAATGGAAAGTCTCAATTTTGTAATGCAGCTTAGCGATAATGATATTCGTGGTTCCTGACCTCTGAAGATGTTTGGGAATGGAAGTAGGATTATGCTCAACATTGTTGAACCAACAATACATGATATGTAAAATCAAGAATACTGTAAGTTTTGGTTAATGAGCAATAACAGTAGAATCTTCTCAAGGGTTTGAACCCTGTCGGAGACATAAGGTTGGTATGAGTGTATTTGGAGTTATAAGGTGGTAAAAAGGAGGCTAGTGTAGAAGTAGGAGTCGGAGTAGGTTAGATTTGCCGTTAAAAAAAAGAAAAAGAATCTGCCCGTCCAAAAAAAGCAACTGAATGAACTGATTCAGTTTCTGGCAGTCTTGTGAAGCTCACCAGTAACACGATCCTCTAAAACTAAGAGTTAATTCTATTTGACAAGTAATGAATATTGATGGAAAGGTTTTTAGTACTTGTAAAAGTGAAAACTTTTGTGGCTCGTACTATATTATCATCAAACCATGTATGCAAATTGTGCTTCGCGAACAATGTTGAATTTGAGTGTTATTTGATATTTTTAAAATTTTTTGAAGTATGGAGGAGTTAAAGCAAGTGTTGCCAGAGGGCTTGCCAATCGGAATGGTGAAGGAATTTGAAGACTCACAAAGGAGTGCCTTGTTGGTACGACAGAGTTTTATTGAACTCCGTGACAATTTTAGACGGGTTGCAGATCCTTCATTGGTGACAGATTCTAAAGGTTTGTCCTCTCGCCTCTGGCTTAATTTTGAACCAGACTAACTGGAATCCTGTATCGAATAGTTTTTATTTGGAACTTATAACTGTGTAACGTAGAGCTTTTGATGCGCAGCTACATTATAGAGTGGCTCGTGAGAAGGAAGTTTATTGTTTTAGATACTTGCAATGACTATGAAACCTGAATGAAAACTTTGATTTTCTGTATTGATTTAATTATTTCTTACCTTGTGTGGTTTTATGTGGGTTTAAATGCATGAATATACCCTGTGTTCTCCGAAATGTAAGGATTTATCTCATGTTTCCAAAACTGCATGGATGTACCTTGTGTTGCTTAAAACTATGCACAGAATCTTGGAGTGTGTATTTCAATCTCCCTACATGCAAGTAGCTTTATGTATTTATACATAAAATGGGAAAGAACTGAATGACGCTTGTTGAATCCGTACTGTTTTTAGTGACTAAGTTCTTCTGGTGTATTGAATCTCAGATGTGAAAGTACGAAAGCAAATCGTGTTAGATGGTCTTGTGAGCTGTGGGAAGAGCATTACTCTTGCTATGCTTGTACATTGGGCTCGGAAGGAAGGTTGGCTTGTCTTTTATGTCCCTAGAGGCCGAGACTGGACACATGGTGGCTTTTTTTACAAAAATCAGAAGACTGGGCTCTTTGATACCCCTGTCCAGGCATTAAACATTCTAAAGGTGTGTGTTTATTCTTCTATGCATATCAATATTTTGCTCCCATCTGATGAAGCACTTATATACCCATTTCTGCTGCAGTATGTAATCTAATTAATTATCACTGCCATAGAGCTTGTTTCTGTTATGCTTCCACTCATGATGCTACTAATTGAAATTATTCAAATAGATAAGAAGCTTTTCTCTTTGATAAATTGTACAGTATCGAAATTCAAAATTAGGGTCATTAGTTGTTACTGTAATTAAGCTGATATATTTTACCATGAAAAGCTTGCATATCTTATTCTTTTCTGGCTACAAGTCAATATTTGCATATGATCCCCTATAGCCATTTTGGTAAACTGACTTTCTTGGTTATTATTACTTCAGGATTTCTTAAAGTACAACAAGCCACTTCTGGAAGGTCTAAATTGCACCGTGCATGACCCCGTTCCACTGGGAGAGGGTGCTGGTGTTGGTTTGCCTAAGGGTAGTGATGAAATGCAAATATCTGAAGACACATCTCTTTGTCAGCTTGTTGAAGCTGGAATCAATAACACACATGCTGCTGTTGGGGTGGTAGTTCGATTGAGGGAGGAACTATCAAAAGTCACAAGCGTTCCTGTGCTTTTTGCAATTGATCAAGTGAGGTTTTCTATAACTAAATATTTTCTTTTCTGAAGAAGTGCTAATTCCCCTTTCGACATTTGATTGGTATTAATCTTGCTAATATGTTCTGTTGTATGTTGAACAGTATAACAGTTGGTTCACGTTCAGTGAGTTCGAGGAGCCAGTCACGGTTCGGTCTTGCAGATCCGTTCATGCTAAAGAACTAGCAACTGTACGTTGAAACATTTCCCGTGATTCTCTCTTTGTGCATGATTGATTTTTGTCAGCAGACATTAGTTTTCCTTTGGAGTTTTTGGTTGAGGATTTGTTACAAAATATAATCTGATAACATGTATGCTTTGCCTGGATGACCTGATTCAATATCAGAGAATGGTAGATTATACACTTCTAATGATGGTGGATTAGACTTTGCTGTTCATTGTTAGTATAAAATTTACTTTGTACCACAATGACTTAGGTTTTCATTATTGTTTTTATTTATAGATTAGATTAGTTTTCTAGAATTTGTGTCATGTGTTAATCTGATATATACATCTGGTGAGTATTAAAATGAATGCATATACATTTTTTACTTATTTGGCATGATATTAGATCGTCAACAATATTTTGTAGGTCAAGGCATTTAGGTCGATGATGCACGATCAAATGATGGTGGGCGCTTTTTCTCAATCAACAGCAGTAGGGAAATTGCGGCTAGAATTGCCCGATGTTCCCGTTGATGCTCGAGTCAATCTCCCTAGGTACAATTTGGATGAAGGTGCTACTGTCTGCCACTACTATCTCAGGTTCGCTTCTTTCATTTTCTACTCAAAAGTGTCAATCATAAGTATCTAGCATCCAATATTCAAAAACTCCCATACGTGTACATGTATATGTGTGTGTTTTTACACCGGTGAAAAGCATATTTTGTGGATGTCTATGCATAATGTATTACTAGGAGTCTGGGATAGAGAGACCAAGAAAGGGAAAAGGAAAAAGCAAGAGAAAATAAAAGAACAACACATTTACGAGCAAGTGAAGAAAATATCTTTTTTTTAGCATTACAGAGTATAGAGCAACTATATCCCCAGCTCACCTTTATGCACCAGTATAAAATATTCGCTGTTTATGAGCGGTATGTGCCAGGGTTCCCTTCGTTTTGCCCATTTCTTTCCGTCTCCTCCTTGCAACTGTTTTCTTTTGGTTAAGATCCTTTATGGCTGGGACTAATGATCATGTTACAGAGTAAAACATTCTATTTCTTTCATCTGTTTTAGTGATGATACCAGCTGATAAACGAGATACTATAAAAATGTAAAGTATTAGAGTGGGGACAGGATACTATTGTTAGGCCAGGCTAAACGGGATATCTGCACATGAATAAGCCCGAAAGTAGAACCACAGACTGATGTGTAATTATGGATGACATGTCTTGTAATCTTCATGATCATATGGCATTCGTATGGCAGGCAAAGAATGGTACAACGGGAAGCCTTCACGGATGAAAACTGGAAGAAGATCTTCTTCCTGTCCAATGGAAACGGAACAGAGATGAGATACCTGGTTCCTTTCATGAGGTGATGACTCGTGACACATAAATTTTGATGCATTATCTCGCCCGGATAATCACGAAAGATGGAGGTAGCTCCTCTAGCATAACACCTAAGGAACTAGACATCTCAGTCTGAGTATTTCCAGAATTCAAAGAATGTCATTTGAGGTTGGGATCATTTTCTTTAACATTTTACACACAGGATCAATTGATGCATGTTCAATGTAAAACTATTTATAATAATACAAATAGATAGTTTGGGAAATTCTACATTAGTCTCTTACTCTATGTATGAACTGTGAAGTTGTCACAATCTTAAGGTTTTTCTTTGCCTTTTACTGGTATTGAGCTGGAGATCAAAAGTGGTGTTAATTCAACCTGGACATATGATATCACCAAATGTTTGTGATTTTACGCTGTCAATGTTAGGTTTCGACTCGCACTGGACCCGCGTACAAATCTTGCACCAGTTCAGTTGAAGTGATTGGTGATTATTCTGTGTTGCAAAAATCTTGCACGAGTTCAATTACAGTTATGACATGTAATTGGTATTTGAATAGTTTATTTTAGCCATGAAAGGGCACATTACACCTTTAATATTTGATCATATTCTGTTGGTAAACAAAGATGAAGCAAAGTTTGTAAAAAAACTCATGACATGCATTGAAATAAATTTTTACTCAAAACATTAACATTACATGGTAAAACAATCATCAAACTTGTGCTAAACCACCAGTAAAGGGTCACAGCTTTCTTCTAGTACATCAACTATAACAACAATTCATCCTACATGAAGAAGTAAAACTGACAAAACTCATCATCATGATTCATGCTTACTGAGAAATGCATGTCAAAATTCTGAAACAAAGCTAGAATATCTTGGCAACATCCTTGATCAAGCCCCTATTAGCTTTCGCAAACGCGACAAACTCATCCCACGAGATGTGACCATCGCCATCAGTGTCGATTTCAGCCATCATACGCTTGATTTCCTCAGGTGTGACAGATCCCAGCCCCTTGAGAGTGTCTCCCAGCTCATCGGATGATATCTTGCCATCCCCATTCGCGTCAAAACGCTTGAAGATCTTCTCACGGTCAGCTATGTCCTGTGGATCTTCTGCCATTTTTGCTTGTATGCTGTATTACTAATCCTGGTTGAGAAATAAGAATGGAAGAGAGTCTATATAATGTGGTTTGTACTGTTTGGAACATATGGATTTCCTTATGGCAAGGATAATTTTTGGTCATCCACATTTTCAGCTGGAGAAACTAAAGAAGCTAAAATTGGAACTGTTTGAATGTTTCACCAAGCAAAATAAGCTTTCCAAAATTTCTTAAAATAGTCACTAGTAATAAACAGATTTGTGCATGATAAACCAATGGCTGAAACAATCACAGACAACAAAAAATGATAGCTGCTCATTGAAAGATATTCTTATTTCATATTTTCTCAAGAGTCAAGACTCAAGACAATGTCACTTGCTACTCACAAGAGATGAATTACTAGTTTACTAAATATGAAACGTAATATATATACTAGCAGTCGAAATACGATACAACTGTGGCTCCATTGGAGCTCTCATTAGCTCGTGTGCGCTCTAAATCTGATCTCCCACCGCCTACTAGAAAATTGGGATTATCCGAGATGCACTTCAATACTGGGGAAATGTTGGAATGGTGGCTTTTCATTATAAACCTGCTACTTGTGCAGTAGGACTGAACGAATCTATGCTACTGACTTCAGTAATGCATCATGGACAGCTTCTTTAGTAGGCAAAGCAGGAATTGCACCTCTTTCAGTCACAGTTAAGGCACCACAAGCATTAGCAAATCTGAGAGCATCAGATAACCGCTTCTCATCCTGCACATGTTCAAGGTTTATAAATGCTCAAAAGCTGAAACGTCGCTAGGATCTCATTTTAAGCTCGAGTATAAACTCTTAAAACTGAATTCTCCAAAAATATATCGAGAGACAAGAAAAGACAGAGGTGCAGTGATTGTTATCTTTCCTTTTCATTTTAACATTCCACACACTGTGATTTACTAGAATCTTGGTATTGAGCTAGACACCGATATCCTTGATGAGTAAAATATGCTCTAAGACACATGAATGGAATTAAGATTCAATGGTAAGTGTTGGTTTTTGGTTATCCATTTTACAAAACCAGGACCGAAACTGTTTATATTTGGATCCCTATATTTTTATACCTGAAGCAGTGAGGTATCAGAAGCCAGCTGTGACAAGATCCCAGCTACAAATGCATCCCCGGCTCCTGTGGTATCTACAGCTTCCACTTTCAACCCCTTCGCTCTTCCGCTAAAATTCTGAAACACCAGCAGTTTGAAGTTTTGCAGTGAAGTTAATAACAGTGGACAAAAGCAATCCAAGAAGCATTCATTCTGTTTATTTACCATGCTAAATGAGGGTTGAAATTGAAGGCACAAAACACACCTTGGTGTAATATCTGCAACCGTCTGGTCCTTCAGTCACGAGGAGCAACTTAAGATTCGGGTGGTACAATTTACGGACGACATTATCATCATATGGATCTTCCCCATTTGTCAGGAAACATATCTCTTCCTCACTGATCTGATGTTTCATAGCACAGACACATGAGTCAACACATATAAATCGCATGAATGAAAGATAAGTGAAAAACAGAAGCCTTATGAGTCATGGCAAACTGAATGGGGTACCTTAATAATATCAGCAGTGTCCCATATGCTAAGGATGCCCTCTCGGGCACTTTCTGCAGAAGGCCACAATGGAAGCCTTAAATTGGGATCATACGACAAGATTACACCAGCCTCCTTTGCAGCTTTTGCGGCTGCAATGTGTGCCGATTTACACGGTTCTGTAATTAAGCTGATAGAGCCATAGTGAAAGATTTTGGCCTGAAGAGAATCAACAAATAACCAAAAGACTGGCTCAGTTACCACAAAGAAGATTATCCTAGGAAAAAGCCTCTAGTTACCAAACCGACTGAAGTAAAATAAGATGATTAAGTCAACTACTTAAGTTCATGTTCCCAGTGTCGCGTGCTATGTTTCTATACCTTCTTGATCAGCTCCAAGTCAAGTTCAGTCTCCTCAAGTAGCATATCAGCACTGGGGTTGCGGTAAAACATGAATTCTCGTTCCCCATCCTTTCTAAGCGTCACGAACGCCAAAGCAGTACGTGCACCAGGATCAAACCTCATACCTTCACTGTTTACATTGTTCTGCTTCAAAATATCAGCAAGCATGTAACCGAATTCATCTTCGCCTACCTGAGAAAAATGACCAATAAAATAAATATTCCACAAAATGGATGAACTACTTAAAACTAAATCGATGTAATCATGTCTAGTTCTCTAGTCATCAGGTCACAAAAGGAAACAAAAGCCCATTATCATTTCATGTTTTAACAAGAAACTACCAACTAGCTCCAAATCCCAGTACCTAATGATTACCAACATCCATTCAACAAATATCTCCTAAACTCAAGTACCGGAATCCGAAACAAGTACCTTGCCGATGAAAGCTGATGAACCGCCAAGGCGGGCTATACCAACCGCCACATTAGCAGGTGCACCTCCCGGAGCTTTCTTAAACGCTGGTGCTTCGGCCAACGAGAGCCCACTAGTAGTTGGGACAAAATCAATCAACATCTCCCCAAAGCAGACCACAAGAGGGGATTCATCAGTTTCCAGTGTGCCATTACTACTTGCCTGTGCTCTCCCTAAAGAAACAGACAATTGAGTAAATAAACCAGTTAGGCTGATTCACCATCACCACTACAAAAAGCAATAATCTTTCTTAATTTCAAGAAGTGTCATCCACACATAGTTACACCACAACTTGCTATCTCCCAATTCTTCACTAAATTCCAACAGTTTAACCAGATTGCTATGTTATACTAGTAATCTAGCTCAAACTACAGTATTACACCCAAAACCTAAAACATGAATTTTACTAATAACAAGAAGCAAGGGCTAATATATTACAGAGAAATAAGGCAAAATCTTAGTTACCTTGAAGTCTAAATTTAGGTAATGAAGCTGTGGGCAGTGAAGAAAAGCTGATCCCTTGAGAGTGCATTTCCTGAGAACCGGAGAAGGACCCAAGAATCGATTAGTGGAGCCGGAAACTTTATGATTCAAGGACACACAGCTGCTGAAACTCAAAGCAGCAGAGTGAAGAAGAGCCATTTACTGCAATTCTTGGATAAGAAAAAAAAAAAAAAAGATCTTGCTACAAAAGCAGGATCCAGTTAATAGTTTGATGGCGTTACAATTGATGGGGTTGGAGGTGAAAAGCAAAAGGACAAATTTGGTTCATCGAAGTAAACGAATTATAATTAGAGAACATAATGATTTATTAATTCACGGATAATTTAGTAAAAAAATACATAATCCCTTTATGTTTAAAATGGAGTAGAATTGTAAAAGTGTTTGGTTTAAGCTTAGTTTTGTTTGGTGGGAAGAAGCCAACGGCCAAGCTTGTTATCTGTTGTAGCTAGGGGTCCGGACGGCCTGTTCTATTAATGTACTCTATCTGCTATTCCATCTCTTGGATGTGTGACACGTAGTGGAGCAGCAAATCATCAACTTTTGTTGTTTCATTCCATAATTCCGTTTCCCTCGTCCTTCATTTTTGTTGTTTCCTCATTTGTTTAATTATACTTTATTGGCCCTACTTTATTTTCTTAAAGTACTTTTTGCAAGAGTATATAACATTGTTTTTTTTTTTCTTAATTAATTATCCAGAAACAAATAGAACGCTTTTGATTTTTGGTGGATCAATTTGATCTTGTGTTAATTCTAATCGTATAAGAAAATAATTATATTATGAAAATATAAGCATTTTATTTTATCATATGATTTGAAAATAATTTAAGGTGAAACGAAAAAAATTAACAAAATGAAATGTTGCATTTATTTTTGGAACGAAGGAATTAGTTACTATATAATTATCTGCTTTTATATTATTTACATTTTTTATTTTAGAACTATTTTTTAGGAGATTAGTATAAGAAAAAGATTTAAGTTTAGTAGTGTGCGACGTGTCATATTCTAATAGGAGCTCACAGTATAGTTAATATAGTGGCTAATAGTAAATCCGGACCGGAATGAAAATTGTGTTTAGTCAAACGGAATATTGAAAAGTCAATACTTATAATTTTTTACTAAATTTTAGTTATTTTTTTAACTAAAAATTGAATTAGATATCAAATTGTAATATATTACTTCCACTGTCCCTGTACAAATTTTTCATTTATTTTGTTGAGTTTTTTTTAGCTTTCGTTTGACTCCGAATTAATCCTAATTTATTTCGAAACAGTAATTTAAAATTTACATTACAAAAATATAAGATTTATTTTACTTTTATTTTACACTCAAAACATGACATAGATTGAACAAAATAAATGAAAATAACTAATTCAATGGGACATAAAAATTAATTTAGACTTGTTCTTTGATTCTAACTTTATTTTTACACTCGAAATATAACCTACATTGAAATAAATAAATAAAAATAATTAATTTGTTGTGTCAGAAAAATTACTTTTATTTAAATTACTTTATTTTCTTTTATAATTCATTGGGAGTAAATTTCATTATATTTTTTTTATAATAATTCAGTTTATTATGAGTAGTTTGTCTAGTAATTTGTGAGGGGAAAGAAAAAAGAAAATGAAGAAGAGGAAATTAGATTTAGTGGCTTAGATAAAGGAAACAGACCCAAATAATTATATTAAACAAAGTAATGAGGAAATAGAAATGAATGGGCAACAAACAAAAATGAAACATAAAAAGTTACTCTCTCTGTCCCGCTACAATTTACCCAGTTTGACTTTTTTCGGTCAACAACTTTCAACTTTGACTCCCGATTACTCTTAAACTATAATGGTAAAATATTTAACAAAATTATATTATAAAAATATAGAACTTAAAGTTTCATAATATAGTTTTATCAAATATTTTATCATCATAGTTTAAGAGTAATCGGGAGTCAAAGTTGAAAGTTGTTGACAAAAAAAAGTCAAAATGGATAATTTATAGCGGAACAGAGGGAGTACATGTTTTCTACTCCGTGACTTGTCAAACATCACACAGGTAGAATAGCATCTAGAATATATAAATAGAACAGGCCCTCTCGTTCATGGCCCTCTCGAAATCTCGACAAGGTGATTGGCTAGCTGGCTCGAGAGCGCCTGTTCTAGAATTGTATTCTAGATGCTATTCTGCCTGTTGGATGTCTGACATGTGGCAAACCAACTCAATGCTAAATTGTTTTACTTGTTCACCGTTTTGGCCTGTTCTCTTCATTTCTTCAATTAAATTATCATTTCCTATTCTCTCTCCATATTTATTCCTTCTTCATCTCAACCATATTTATTTTCTCTTTATTGCTACTACCTTTTATTTCACGAGATTTGTTCCAACGGCGTACTATTCCTCCGTCCAATAACAAATGTAACACTTAATTTTGTTAAATTTTTTAGGATTAGTTTGATCTCAAATTAATTATAAATCATTTAAGTAAAATAATTAAAAAATTTATACTATGAAAATATATACATTCTAGTCTCAAGTGTTATTTATTATTGAACGGAGAAGTATCGGATTGTAATTAGGATACTATTTCGTTCCCCTTCCTTGAGGTGGGCTATAAATTTATTAATATGTTTATTAAAATATATTTTTCCCATAATATAAAATATTACCTCATTAAGATTTCCACATAATTTATAATACTAAGCTAATAAAATAAATAAAAAGGACACAAATAGTACTCCTCCATCCAAAAATAATTGAAATACTTTATTTTGTTAATTTTTTCGATGGTTCGTTTGACTTTAAATTAATCTCAAAATATAAATGAAAATAATTAAAAACTTTATAATTACAGATAATAAATGCTTATGTTCTATGATTTTATTGAATTTTTCGATTTTAGGTTTGATTTTTTTTCCGTAATGAATTATAACTAATTTTAAAGTATATTTTATATATATGTTTTTGATAATATAATTTGAATAATTTTTTAAATTATTTTTTCGTAATAAATTATCATTAATTTGAGGTTAAACCAAACATGAAAACAAAAGTCAATAAAATTTAATGGGATTTTTAAAACTAAGTAATAATTTTCGATAATAAAGTTTACGTTTTATTAAGGTTCAAAACAATAAAGACAAGTAAGAATTTATAGTGCGACCTGGAAGTTGAAACTAATTTTGCTTGCAAATGATAACATTTTTAGGAAATGATAATTAATTGAACCAGCAGTTAAATGTCAACAAGTAAAGCACATTGTGTATTTTGTTAGTTTGCCACATGTCATACATCATGTCCGTTGTTTTCTTAGAATATCAGATAGAGCACAAGTGATAGAATAGGCCCTCCGGAGCCAGATTTCACTTCCCTTTCACGTGCATATATGATGATATGATGGATGATACAAGTAAGATACACGACTCTTGAGAGGTGTTTGGGGGTAGATTTTATAAGAGATGGTGAACGTGGAGCATGGAAGAAATTGAAAGGTCATATCAAACCATGTCATTTTATGCTTTCATTCAAGAAGTGTGATATAGATTATATTATATCCTACTAATCTAATACTAATATCTACTAAATCCAATGGCGAAAGCAGGGAATTACATAGAGAACTCGAAATTTTTCGTACATAATCTTATGTTTTCATTTTAATTTCAAGTATGATTATTAAGTACTCCCCTGTTGGATTTTGTTGAATGAGAGCATATATTATTGGGATTACCGCAAAAAAATCATCTTTCCCTTTTATATGATTGACATCGAAATTTCATTGAGAACTGGCTAGCTTGCCCATTTGACTAACTGTACTTGCTATAAGAATTACCTTGTAAGTGGAGTGGTAGTTTACACAAGCCAATCCCATGACTCCTTAAGTTGAGTGCTTCACGTTTAATGATACTTTAATCTCTACACATCTTTTATACCTTATCTTAGTAGTTCTCTTCCTACACTTTTTAAAAATGAACTAGGATACGAACTAACATGTACTTCTCCGTTTTCACATAAATTTCTCATTTATTTCGTTACAAATTGAAAGAGATATATGTTCAAAATTCTTATGAGCTGCACCTCTTAATATACAGGGGTTATACATGTATGATGTATAAGATCAAATAGAGTAATACTAGTAACTAGTATAGTAACTCTCTATAAACTTTTGATTGGCATGTGATTTTGACATATCTATTGAGCTCTCTATGGGTTATGTACAAAATTTGTTTTGTTTTCCAAAAGCCTAATACATTATGAGTTTAAATATGTTTTAATTTCAGGTAAGCAGATTAGAAGAATTAGCTCCTGATTGGATGAAAGCGTGCTCAGTGCTCACTGCTCAGTATTTAAATCGCTAGTTTTTGTGTAAAATCCATATTTTCCATTTTCCAGAAAATAACATGGTTGGGCCATTAGTCTGCCTATCAGCCCAACTGGCTTATTAGACTAAAAGAGCCTGGTATCCAGCCCATTGATTAGTCCACAGCTGAGAACATCAACAGATCCCTGTTTTTTTAAAATATTTTTCTTCTTCTTCTTTCAAACTTCATTTCTCTCTTTGAGAAACGGATGAAATTATTATTTTATTTTAGATTATTGGGATAAACAGCTGACCATTTTTACTTTTTTTTTCCGTTTGAAATTTGAAAGTAAGTAATGATTCAAAAATTGTTCCATTTCGGGGCTTGATATGGATCATTGGGCCAAATATCGAACAGTTTTAGTCTTAAACTCTTACTCGCCCAGAAGTTGCATTATTGGGCTTGGTAGATTACACCAACACCAGCAAGCCGTAAAATGTTGTACAATTGCTAAGTAATCGTTCCACCAATAAGCTCATTTGATTTCTACACTTTAAGAGCAAAAAAATTTCCCTTTAACACGATTGAAGACTTAATAATTCACGAATTATGATTCGACAACAAGTTTTTTATTTTTTATTTTATTTTTTAAACGGCAAAATATTACAACTATTCCTATACAAACTTTCTAAACCACCTTATTTCTCCACACCTAAACCAACCTTATAACTCCGCGTCGCTGGGGATCGAACCTTGCACATCTCCTTCATTAACCCAACTCCTTATCGTTGCACCACCTTATGGCTTCCGATCCAACAACAAGTTCATATACATGTGTTAACAAAATAGACGTAATGATTCACCGAAACTAAAATAGTGTATAAAATAAATATCTTCTTCCTATTCCTATGTGGCGATTTTTATTAATTATACGCCCAAGAGGATGGATTAAAACTATTCGAAGTTTCAAACCAGTCTTTACTCTTGTTTATTATATCTTCCGACTTATATTACTTCATCAGCACAAAAGTAAACCAGCCATTAATTTCTAAATTGTAGGTGTTGAGAAACTTGGATACTAGACTAGAAAAGTAATCTGCGTATATTACTCATCTGTTTTTCTGGATTCTATACGTATTCCATTTTCGTCCGTTTTTCTGGATTCTATACGTTTCCTTTTTTGGCAAATTCTACCATATTATTTTATTATTGGACCCCACCACAAATTATATTTTAAAAACCTTAAACTTAATTAACAAAGCTTAACAACATAACGATTAACCACTCCCTCCATATTGCCAACCATGAGTTCACTCCATCTCAAAAACCCTATGCCACTACTCCCACCATATCTGGCACGACTCGATCACCTCCGATCATCATCTCCGGACAAACTCCGATCATCATCTCCGGCCATCATCTTCGACCATCATCTCCGAAGGTGAGCACGAGCCACTCATTAGGGAACAAGGGTAAACATGGAACAAACTTGACTCGTTTTCTTTAACTGATTCCTCGCTTTGACAGGTACATGTCTCCATCATCATATGGAAAAACTGCCAGACTATGTACGTAATCATTTGTAGTACACTAACAATTCACCATTATACATTATAAACTTTATAACGATACTTTTTTTTTTAAATAATACTTTGATTACATTTTCATTATAATTTAGAAATTATTATGAGTTCAAACGGAAAAAAATCAACATAGTTTATAATTAAATGAGAAGCTTTAAGATAGATAGAATATAAGTATAATTTCAACTTAATTTATTTATTGCGAAAGCTAGAAAGAAGGTACTGTATTTTTTTAATAACTCAAACTGAAATGGAGGGAGAGTACTGTTAAGTATTATTAACATTCATAATCATGACTTAAGTGATCACATGTCTACATCTACAATTAGTTGTGTATTATTAGTCGTTGAAATAAGCTGTGTATTATGCCTCAATTAAAATAAAATAAATATTTGAGCTCGGTTGGCTCATGCACATAGCACTTTGTCGAGCGACCTGTTTGGATTTCATTTCAACTTTCTTTTCTTGTGTTTAGAATTTTGAAACCAAGACCTGGATTGGAAATTGGTGAAATACTACTAACTACATTGCATATGAATGTATTTTTAGTTTTACACTTAATTTAAATAACATCATCCTCTCTTATTCACATAAATCGATAGACGTATTTTACTTCTTAATAGTGAGTGTTTAAAATAATTTATTGTGGTTAAACATAATTTCCATCCATAATATTTTGATGAAATATTTTTTTTTTAATAATTTCTCACCTTTTAATCTTTTTATAGATTTGATAATATTCGATTTTTCTGACCTACCTTTACTTTATTTTTTTTTTGGTTCCAGATTTTCTAAAATTGTTTGGAAGTCACCTTTTCCCTCGTTTTCTTCGATCCAAGGAGATTCTTAACATGTGTCATGTGATATCAAGCATTACTATGATCATGAAAGCTAAGGAATTCATAATAAGAAGCAATCATGAAAAAAGTATTCATACTTTCTCTTTTTAAATGGAAATGGATTGTAATTTGTGTAAAGTATCATATATTTCCCAGTCGAGTTTATATCATGTTTCCGTACAAAGTTGTATATATAATTACTACTCAGGACCATGATAATTTTTTGTTTAGTTAACTTTATGTTAATGAGATTCATTTTGACTTCAAATTAAATTAAATTTTTATCATAAATACTTATAATTTTGAAATTTATATTATAAAAGTAGAAAGATTATGTTTTTCAATATATATTTTAAAATTAAATTTCTAATATGTTTTAGAATTACTTTAAAGTTTTATGGGAATTTTAAAATTTAATGAAACAAATGAGATGAAAAGTTAATCGTGGATCGGAGAAAGTAGTAGTTAATTGGGCTCGGAGACAGCATGTAACACTGAATCACATTAGCCATAAAATTGTTGCAACTAAAAAGGTAGAATTGCATACGAATTGCATATTAATTGGTGGTCTTGTTCGATTTTGGTTCAACGAATTTTTAGTTTTACAATTTTGTTGCTTAAGACCCTATAATTGATCGTGTTCATACAAAATTGACGAATTGCAGTTTTGTTTTTTTCCATTTCTAAAACTCCGTATTTTTACATAACTCTAAAAAAATTAACAAAACAAATGAAAAACTTATTATTATTATTATTATGAAACGGATTAACTATAAAAGTCATGTTTTGTAAGCTCTGTCATAGCCACCAAAATTTCAACTGCCAGAAAATTAATTTGTTGTTTGTTTGTGTATGCATCTTCAAGACCCAAAACACCCAAAAATTACCGCCAAAGCAATCTCCACCAATCCAAACAGATCCCATCTTCAAAAGAAACTAAATTCTCACTCAACGCGTTATATAATTAACAAAACCGCGTTATCCCTCTCTATAAATACAGCACACCCTCACTCTAACAAACAAAAAAATTACCCCACACTTTCTCTCTCTAGTTCGTTTTAATTCTTTCCTTCCCCGCCACTCTCTCTCTCTCTCTCAGCAATGGAGAAAACCGCCGCTCCTTCTCTAACCCTAGACAACGAGGCCGAGCAGGTCTTCAAAAAATTCGACACCAACGGAGACGGCAAGATCTCCTCCACCGAGCTCTTCTCCATCCTCAACGCCCTCGGCTCCGTCACCTCCGACGAGGAAGTCAGCCGCATAATGTCTGAGCTCGACGACAACGGCGACGGATTCATCGACCTCAACGAGTTCAAGGCGTTCCACTTCGGCTGCGGCGGCGGCGACGCTGCTGCAAGTAACAAGGAGCTGAAGGAGGCCTTTGCTCTGTACGACAAGGATAAGAACGGTAAGATCTCGGCTACTGAATTGCACTCGGTGTTGAAGAGTCTCGGTGAGAAGTGTTCGATGAAGGATTGCAAAAAGATGATCAGTTCTGTGGATGTGGACGGCGATGGATGTGTCAACTTTGAGGAGTTTAAGAAGATGATGACTAGAGCTGCCTAGTTATTATTGATTAGATCTGATGATGATGATGATGAGTAATTCTGATCTTATTCTCTTCTTCTCCTTCTGACTCTATTAGTTAGCTGATTAAGCTAGGGTTTCAGTTTCAATTTACAATTCCGATTAGAATGTTGATATTACTCTGCTGATCGGATTTTCTCGTCGGAATTAAGTAAATTCCGATCAAGTATTGTTACTGCTACTGGTTTAAAGTGATTTACTGGAATTTAATCTCGAAAAACAATTAATGGCGACTCTTTTGTGATTTTGAATTTTGATATCTATTCTATTGTTTTGTTATTATTTGCTATGAGTTGGATTTGGTTGGAAATTAGCAGTAATCAAATTAATTGTGAGTGATGTGAGAAAGCGCGTGGAATTATTATGAGGGCGACGATTTTCCGGCTCTAGTGGAGTAGAATATTGTAGAAACTAGGTTCAGGGGCAAGTTGCTCGTGAGTGACACATGGACAAATGATAATGAGTTGTTACAAACTTACAACTGTTTCATTGGGATCACATGGATATTGTTAGTTGTGAAATGATTATACAATGCATTCAATTTTTGTTTATTTTAGTAGCCTTCAATGGTACAGTGAAAAGAAAAAAAGAAGAGTGGACTAGCCTTGTGTGGTACCAAACCGTCACACATTTCGTTTGGCCGTGTTAATTATTTTCGAACAGAACTTTAGCTGGATGATACCTTTTAATGCGTGAGCAGAGTAAAGAGTGCTTGTAACCGGGTGTCACCCAACCCGCACCCGCCCCGGTGAGTTAGTGAGTGTGATATGTGTGCATTATGATTTATGACTTTTGAGCAGTTTTGCAATTAATTTGGAACGTTTTGCGGTTTATAATGTAACTTTTGGAATTTATATCCATTCTAAACCCACAGTATATCGTTTTATGTGGGGTAATGGCGATTAAGACCCGTTTGACTAGTATAAAAATAATTAAGGCCCCATTTGACTAGTTTAAAAGATAATTAAGGTCCCGTTTGACTAGTATAAAAAATAATTTGAGCAGAACTGAATTGATTTGAATTGAGATGAAAACTTGATTATTTTTTCCCAAAGAAAACAGGGTTTAAAAGTTGTAAGTCTATATTCTTTTCGTTTGAAAATTTAATAATATCAATTCAATTCTGATCAGTTTTGTTCAATTTAAATTTGCATAGTTTATTTTTGTACTACTAATAAATTCAGTTATATCGAGTTTCATCCATTTCTCTTCGGACTAAAAGAAAAAAAGGCTAAGATGAGAGCATGACCAATTTTTTTTTCTTTTACAGATTCTTTACTTCATCCCCTAAAATTTACTCTGTGGGGGTATATATCTACCTTCCAAAGAGAGTAAGAGGTAGATCTTCTCTTTTATCTTGATTCTTGAAGGTGCAGAGCTTATGGTTATTTCAAATCTTGGTTCAGCAGAGCTTAGGCTGTTTCCTTAAAACCAGAGCTTAGGCTATGTCATAAAAAAAAAAAAAAGAACAATCATGCATGGTTCCACAGACCATTTAGATAGCAAAAAATCTATGCATATAACTTCCATAATGCCATTCTTTAGATGCTTGATCCGTAACCACAGTGACACACTTTAATTTCACACGCTATGTAAGAGAGTGTTGCACTTGCTAAGTTGCTATCCCACAGTAGCATCTAAAAAGCCCCACAGGGCATATCCAGTCTTACAAGCTTGCAAGTAACGCAAGCATTGTATCCACAAATCTTGAAACACTCATCTTAGAATCTCTTTGCATTTTGCAGTAGTCGTGAATCTTGATGCACATGTATTTTTATTCTATGTCAGATAAAGGTTAATTATTGCTGCCCAACTTGGAGAATGAAGATGAATCCTTCCCATCTACGCTCTTTATGAAAGCTCGAACGATACATATACGCATACCTCAAACAAAATTGCTCTATATGTGCATCAAAGCTTATATCTCCAATTCGACATAATACAGAAGCTATGGCTCAGATTTGTAAGATAGAAGGAGAAGTCAAATAAGTTGTTCACCTGACAAGTTGTATACTTTCTACAAAATGAACACGGGTCAGCTTTCTGACATCATTCCGAACATCAAAGGTTTCAAAACAATTGAAGGAGAGTGTGGTTGCATCGGAAATGTTAAGCTGCTTAAATATGACATAGGTATGCTATATATGCATGATCTTCACCTTTAATTTGTGTTACCAGGTTACATTTACGTACTAATTTATCGATCTATTACACTTAGCTTCGATGTAACTTGCATATGAGTTAGGTAGCCCAGTCCCAATGACAGCGAAGGAGAGGATTTTAGCAGTAGACGATGCTACGAGATCCATGAGTTTTGAAATAATTGAGGGGGGAATTTTGAAGGTGTACAAGACTTACAAGTATACTTTCGCAGTGACGGATGGCAGTCATGTTAAATGGAATATCGTGTATGAGAAGGCTTATGATTCTGCACCAGATCCACATGCTTACTCGAGCTTTGCGGCTAATATTTTCAAAGGTCTGGACAAGCACCTTTGCAACCAGCGAACAAGCTAGGACAATTATACAAGTATACATATATAACTACCTTACTGATCAGCAAGGGGGAGCAATAAAATGGTCTGTGAGATTTGAGAAGATATGATAATGATTCACTGTACGTATGAACTATCACGGTTCAAGTGTGTGTGTGATGCACGTTTCTGTAATATTTCCGGATCTATATGAAGTTTGAAATTTATATATCTCGTGTACACTTGTATGAGTATCGCGGAATAGGCATTCTTTTCTAAGTTTTCTTCAAAATATTATGTCACAACTTTGATTCTAAAATGCTAACCTGAGCAGGCATATATGCAGCATATAGGCTCTCATATGATCATATTATTTCATTTCCATGTCATTTACAAGTTCAAACTTGTAGACAAGTGTAGAACTGATGATCCATTCGTATTGATTTCCTAACAGAATCAAGGCTGGTGATAATTTTTTGAAACAGTACAAGCTAGAGAGAAAATAAGACGGGGTATTTATACAACTACGTAAACCTAATCTACCTAACTTACAAAGCGTTTACAAATCCTAAAAGATCTTCACACGCTAATACAGCTATCTACAGGCTAACTCGGAAATCTTCCCAAAACCAATCCGCAGAGTCCTGATCTTTCTCTGTTCTCAATCCCTCAGGATTGGGATTCTTCTGTTCTGGTGCTTGTGGTAGTGCAGAAGCAGTACACCCATGAACCAACGCCTTTATGTTCTCTCCTCTTAGTTCGTCTGAATACGCGCTTGGTTCATGTTCCCTTGGAGCGTGAATCTGCTGCTTTGAATTCTTTTCTTCTGTTTCATCATTCTTCTTCTCTTCTTGCAGTTTCTCTTATGACTTGGACAAGTGTTACACTTGCCATTCCACCATGGTAGCATCTAAAAAGCCCCAGCGCATATCCAGTCAAGTAACGCAAGCATTGTATCCACACATGTTAAATACTCTTCTTAGAATCTCTTCGCATTTCGCAGTACTCGTGAATCTTGATGCACATGTATTTTTATTCTATGCCATATAATACAGGGTAATTATTGCTGCCCAACTTGGATACTGAAGATGATTCCTTCCCATGACCCATCTACGCTCTTTATGGAAGCTCGAACGCTATATATACACATACCTCATATAAAATTGCTCTATACATACATCAAAGCTTCTATCTCCAATTCGACATAAACACAAAAGCTATGGCTCAGATTTGTAAGATAGAAGGAGGCGCGCAAGTAAGTTGTTCACCAGACAAGTTCTATAATTTCTTCAAAAACAGCATGGGTCAGCTTACTAACATCCTCCCGAACACCATCAAAAGTTATCAAACAATTGAAGGAGAGAGTGGATGTGCCGGAAATGTCAAGCTGCTTGTATATGACATTGGTATATATGCATAATCTTCACATTTCTATATACCTTACCTGCAGTTTGCATGTGTTAACTAATTTATGTATTATTGTACTTAGCTTCGAGTAATTTGCGTATGTGATAGGTACCCCGACTCCAATGTCCGCGAAGCAGAGGACTATAGCAATAGACGATGCTAACAGATACATGAGTTTTGAAATAATTGAGGGGGACATTTTGAAGGTGTACAAGACTTACAAGTACAGTTACACTGTGACAGATGACGGTCATGTTAAGTGGGATATCGTGTATGAGAAGGCTTATGATTCTGCACCAGATCCACATGCTTACTCAGCCTTTGCGACTAATGTTGTCAAAGGGATGGACAAGCACCTTTGCAACCATTGAACACCTTTGTTATACAAATCTATTTATCTATCTACCCAGCCAGGGAACAATAAAATGGTCTGTGAAAAGACATGATAAATTTACTACCTGTGTAAGATAAGTAGTATGAACTGTCATGGTTCAAGTGTGTAATGCGCGCGTTCTGTAATATTTAGAAATCAATATGAAGTTTAAAATTTCAAGTGTGCGTACACTTACATGAATATCGCGTAATAAGCGTTCTTTTCTTCAAACTCCTATGTCATAAATTTAATCCTAAAATGCTAACCTGAGCAGGCAGCATAGGCTCTCATGTGATAAAACATAGAAATTATGTGATTACAGAGTTTATTGGATCAAGCTTCATCGGAAAACTACCTTGGATCAAGTTTCTACAAACCTTGGAAGTTGGAACAACAGTCCCTTATATATCTCCCCAGTCCCCATAAACAATTTGTTTTTGCAATTGTAAACTAACTTCTCTAGATCATACAATTTACACTGAAATTGGAAGAAATTGAACTAACTAAACCAGAAGTTTGAAACAGAGACGTATTAACTAATTTCTATACTTGAGAACGTACAGAGCCGTTGGATCATAACAGAAAAGAGATGATCTAACGGCCACGAACTACTTAAGCCAATTCAGAGCGGGAAAAGTTCTTTAACAGCCACATTCCAAATTTGCAAACTGGTTCTTTTTGTTTCTGAGTTACTACTTAAGAACAACTCCAAATTTCCAATACTATGCACTGAGAAATGAAGGGGAAAGTATTATGTTTTTCCGAGATACTGTTTGAGAACAAGAAGAAATTGAGCAATTTGTATGCTAGGTTTGGACTTTTAAAGGACTGCTAGACTAACAAAATGTAACATGATCTTTTACAAGACAATTCACCCCGGTTTTTTGTTTAATCCTTTCTAGTTACAGAACCAATAATGCAAAGAGGCTAAGGAAGAATCTCCATGCATAGCGATCATGAACTGTATAGATTCGGTTCCAATTTTGGGGCGTCTTCTTATCTTATGGAATCCGCTTTCATTTAAGGTCCACTGCGGCATAAGCTTCAATAATGAGTTGTGATGACCCAACTTGAAGATGCCTTCTTCTCACTGGCCCCTTATAAATAGCCCAGAAGAATTAAGCAATATACTCACATCGACCACATATATAATATCTTCTTGTCTAATTTCACGCACACTTAATATAGGTATGGCTCAGATTGCTAAGGTTGAGACTCTGGTACAGACCAAATGCAGTTCTGACAAGATTTACGATTTATTCAAAAACAACATGAGCAAGCTTGTCGACATACTCCCGAAGCAATTCCACAGTGTTGAATTGCTCGAGGGACAGGAAGGTGTTGCTGGAAATGTCAAGCTATCCAAATACGACCTTGGTATGCATGTACTACATATTATTACTACACCACTTGGTTGATAATCGAGAATTAGAATTTTTCGTGCGTTTCTGTCTACATAATACTATGTATTATGACATGGATTTTTATATAACGTTATAGGGGGACCGAGGACTGCAAAGATTAAGTTTGAAGCGATAAATGATGAAAATAAGTCCATTGAAGCTGTAGTGTTGGAAGGAGAGATTATGCAGTTTTACAAAAGTTTCAAGTGCACAATTGCTGCTGGTGGTGATGGTAACAGTGTCAAGTGGACTATCGAGTATGAGAAAGCTAACGAGCTTGCTCCTGCACCAGACCATTATATTCTCTTTGCAACTCAGATCACTAACGTGGTTGATGCGCACTTTGTCATCTAAGAACCAACAACCTATTAAGGCAGGCCGGCCTAGAAAGATTATAAGGGCTTGTTGATATCTGTACTTGTCTGTTAAAATTCACTAATTAATGGCAAAAATAAATAGAGATGCCAGTTCATAATTCACACTGTTGGTTCCGGTTACTGTTGTTCTTTATTTTAACAAATATGTTTATGGAGGGATGGCCTAAGAGTCGGAGAGGAAGGGCAGGATCCACTAGAATGCACAGAACCATTGGATCATAACAGAAAAGAGATGATCTAACGGCCACGAACTAATTAAGCCCATTCAGAGCGGGAGAAGTCGTTCAACAGTACTTCATCATAAGCTTTAATAATGAAGCCTATGGCACAACTTTGAGATACCTTTTTTTGTGGCCTTATATATAGCCCAGACGAGTTATATATATTCTGGTCAGCAACAATGAATTGAAATGTAATGTGATTGTATTAATAGCCTTACAGAAGTTCCGGACCAAGTCACCTACCGCATGTTCTCTTTCCAACTGATAAATTCACAAGAGCCTACTACCTCGGAAGAAAATAGAAACGATATGTAAGGAATTGGGACCAATTAGCACACAGGTTACGTGGTTTGGTCAATTCTACATCCACGGGAAACAACACCAGTCAATTGTATTGATAGCTTCAACAGATTACAAGATCACACAGCAACTCACACGAGAAAACGGCTAATCTCTCTGTTTTTCTCTAAGAACCCTAACTCTCTGATTGAGACGGTTACACTGAGAATTCTCTGGAATTGAATGAGGGTAAATGCTTATCACACACCTAACAATGAAACACAACTCTCAATTTATACTCAGGCTGTAAAACTCGGATGAATTGAAGCGATCTTCAAGTCGGTTAAGTTGTTGCAGAAGTTGTTGTTTTGCAACAACTTTCCCCCCCAAGTCGACGTGGCTCAATCTCCGCCGTTCGTGCTTTCAAGTTTAAATCTGAGCCTTTCAAACGCAAATGATATGAATTTAGCTTACTCCTCACATGATGAACATAATTTTCATTATCAGAACAAGTGATGGCAAATCTAGCATTTCATCCATGTCAGATAATTAACAAACTTAATTAATTAGTGTGTAGTAGAACGTCCTTTTTTAAGCCCTCTTCTACTCTTTACAAGTCTGATTTGATGCAGTATCAAAGAGAATACAACAACACTACATATATGGAGCGATTCTGCTCACATTCTCACACGTACTTCCTTATTTAGGCTTTAGTATTCTAATACTTGAGATAACAGTCAAGATATATTTTGTGCCAAATTTGTCGAGGGACATGAAGGTTGTTCTGAAAATGACAAGCTGCTAAAATACGACCTTGGTACATACATATTAATTTATGATTACTACATAGTTTTCTTAGCATGGTGGACTGTAGATCAAATATTTTTCTTCTTCTTTAAATATCCGTGTTCGATTATCATCAAGCCAACCAAGCGGTAGCTTTCCCAACTTTTTTTTCCAAGAACTTATGCAAAAAAAGGCGTGGCAAAAGATTATGTTTAAAGTTGGAATAAAACTAGCTTGGTGCTGTTTTATGACAGAATATTGGAAATATCTTTCCATCAGAACATTAAAAATGTAAAAATATTAGCCTGAGACTTATAAAGTTGGATTTGGTTGAACATGAGATCCTCCTATAGCAGGTGTTCACATGTTGAAATAGTACTTGTAAGGTGATGGATAATGCATGGAACTGACACTTTATACTTTTTAAAAAACAAAAAAAAACAAGACACTTTATAACTCCAAATGTTATGGAAAAGCATGAGTTTGATCTTAATTTCCTAGTTACAGAACCACCCATGGAAAGAGAATCCAAAAGGAAGAATCTCCATGAACTCTGTAGATTAGATTCCATGCAAAATTTGGTCCATCTTATCTTATGGAATCTGATTTCATATTAAGGTCCACCACTAATATTTCAATAATTAAGTTGTGACTACCCAACTTGAAGATGCCACTTCTTCCCACCATTATAAAGCTTCAGCGAGTAATACGGTAAGTAAATACAGAATTCTTTCTGTTTTACTTCTGCACAAAGCTAAGCTATGGCTCAGATTGCTAAGGTTGAGATTTTGGTAAAGACCAAATGTTGTGCCACCAAGATCTATGATCTGTTCAAACACAACATGACCAAGCTTGCCAACATCATCCCTCAGCATTTCCAAAGTGTTGAACTACTCGAAGGAGAGGAAGGCTGTGCTGGAAATGTCAAGCTGCTTAAATACGACCTTGGTATGTTATATCACTTGTTTATAGATCAGAATTAATTAATAAATTTTTCATGAAGTTCTAGGTGTGTTGTATAGGGGGACCGAAGACTGCAAAGATAAAATTTGGAGTCATGGGTATCGAGAAGAAGCCTATTGAAATGGTAGCCTTGGAAGGAGAGGTTGTGCAGCTGTTCAAAACTTTCAAGGTCACAATTGCTACTGTTGATGGCAATACTGTCAAGTGGTCTATTGAGTTCGAGAAAGCTAATGAGTTGGCTCCAGAACCAGACCATTATGTTCTCTTTTTCACTGAGATCACCAATCTGCTTGATGCTCACTTTGTGAACTAATTTAACAAGGATTATACCATACTATATATGATGGCTAGTTTACCAGTGGTCACATGTACTCATTAATGCATGTCTTAAATAAAGATCTCATTGAATCTGCATAAGTTAACATGTCTGTCATATGGTGAAAATGACTTACAAAAATACTTGCTGTAAAACCAAAAAAAGAACGCCGTCTGTGGGAATCGAACCCACGACCACGTGGTTAAAAGCCACGCGCTCTACCAGCTGAGCTAAGACGGCTGTTGTTCTCTACTTGGTCACTTATTCTAACAATTTTATATTACATTACTTCAGTATTAAAGTGCTAATATAACATGTCAAATTTCAGTTTGCATTTGTTAAAACGTTTCCTATTTATCTTTAATACTCTATTCCTCAATCATTTAAGGGGTTCCTATGAGCCGGAAATTGAGAATAGAGGCAATAGAAGACCCAGAAAAGGCCTTAATCTACTGTACTTGTACTGGAATGAAGAAGAAATGATGCAGTTGCACTTGCACATAAGCTTATAAAAATTGACATTTATTCCATTATGCTTCATTATTTTCACTTTATTGTTTCAAAAACATCACAAACATAAGAACAAGAACATGCATACATAGAAAATTAGAAACTAATCAGACAGGAAGCATATATCATGAACGGATTGAACGACAGCAGAAACTTAAGCATATGCATTTGGATTCTGAATGAGGTAAGCTTCAACAGCTTTGTACATCGCCATCACCCGTTCTTTGCCAGCCCTGACTTCCTTCTCATCGAGATCGAAATCTCCAACTGTATAATACTTGCTCGTAACCTTGGAAATTGAACCCCCTTCACTCGTCTGCTCAAATTTGATCTCATAAGTTATTTTCTCGAGCTTGTTCACCAGTGATTCTCCTTCAACCAACGAGTAACCATATGTGAAGGTCTCTTCATTGAGCTCATCAATGTGATACTTGACACACTTAATGGGACTTGTTTCAGCAAAGTTGATCTGCTTAACGCTACCAGCACCTCCGTTTCCTTGAATGATCTCAATGCTCTTGATGACTTGAGGCATGAGCTTTGGGATCAGGTTGTGCGAATCGACGATGGAGGCCTTAAAGATCCTTGATGGAGAGATTGGTGAAGAGTGTTCATCAGTAAATGTTTTGATACCCATGGCTTAGTCTGATCAGTAAGACAGTAACAGAAAAGTGATTGTGCTAAATTGCTAATAAGTCTTGATGATTTGTTTTGGTTCAAGTTAGTAGAAAGAAGGCAGTAATTTATAAGCTTGTCTAATATATGGCACATTTTTTGTTTAATTTATTTTCTATTTTGCAAATTGATCCCATAATATGTCATATACTCTGAAGGCTGCCAAAAAATTGGATAATCAGTTAACCTATGATTCCATGTTTTAGGCCTACTAGGTATGTGGAAAAATATAAAAGTATTGCATCTGAAAGAAAATGACAGATAAATATTCCCATTTTTGTCCTGATTGATAGGAAATCAACAATTGGTCATTCTTTGATTATCATAACTCATAAGTAACAACCTTTGTGCAGAAGCCACTTGTAGACTGGATGTGAAGAAGTCTGAAGACTACAAGAAAAATAAAGATCATGACAGGCCGCTGGGATTCTCAAAGGTAATAAACCGGGGCGGACCAGGATTTGAAACTTGGGGGGCCATGGGAAGTATTGGATTACGGGAAATATTACATATTCCAGGAGAGACAGAAGATCATGCAGGAGCCAGGAGTTCTGTCATCTACGCGCAGTTATACACATACATGAATGCTAATGCAGTGAATTCAGAGAAGTAGAGCGCACGACCAAACTTGAACAGTATCTGCATACAGGGTAATGTCTCTAGCTCTATCCTGGACTTAGAAGCAGGGATGAAATCAAGAGAATAGATAATTGAACATCTCAGACAAATGACAGAACCATTTCGCTTGATGAAGAAAGTTAAGGTTCGAATAATGTAGTAGGATAGAACTATGAAAGATGTTAATAAGCTATGATTCTTTAACTCAGCAAGAACAATCTAAGCTGACACAGAACAACAGCAGATAGATATATTCGTAACATAAACATACTTTGCGAATGATGACAATGAAGACAAAACTATTCAAAACTTGCGTTTCACATTAAGAATAGATACCAAAGAGCAAAACAAAGTTATAGACTCGATTTACTGAGTCTTTAATAAAAGAACCAAGATTCAGACTTCTTTTAATAAAATCTATAAACACTTCCTATACATTTCGAGCAAAAATGACCTGACAGGAACATTCACTTGAGTCCCTTTGACCCAGGGATGTCAATCCAGTTCAGCTGGAGCTCTATTTCACCACACTCGACGTTTCTGAGCCTCAGGAACATGTGCTGGATTACCTTGCCACCTTCCCAGATAACACAGCTGTCGTCGGATAAGCAGTTCTCTCTGTTTGGTCTGACCTTAGTTATGACAGTTCCGCTAGGAAGATTGGGCAAGTTCACCTTCAGAGCTTCCACAAATGCTTGAATGTCAAACTCTGCATCCCCCATTTTGTCATCAAGCGAGAATGTGTCTCTGTCGTAAACTTGCTGTAACAAGGTTAAAAAATTGCTGTTAAGAGGAGTCCAATCGATATTCAGTAGAACCAAGTCGAAATATTTTGGAAAAAGAACTTACCAGCTTGATTATAGCGTTTGCATCCGATATAGAAAGAGTAAGTTCTTCATTCCACTCAGGATTCACATTCTTCCGCACCACACGAGTCTTCAATTTCTGTTCCAAGAAATTTCATTTGCAACGAATGAGCATTTCTGCTACAAAAGTTGCGTTTTACAGAACACGTACAAAAACAAAACTCGGAAATGGAATAGTGTGACCAACTGAGTAATAATAGACAATAAAAGGTCTCATAGAACGCCTTCTTAAAGGGAGAAGATTAGCGAACTCATATTTTAAGATTCTAGTACCCGACTAACATGGTATATTTCAGAACACCATTCCATTAAAGAAGTAGTCCTAAAATTCAGATGCAAAACCTCTTAAAATCACCTTATACAATCGAATCGAGAAGCCAGAAACCATATATGCTAACCAAGCAAACTAGCTAGACGACACGTCACCGAAAAGTCAAAAGGCAGCTTGAAATCGGAAGCTCCTGCGTATATCCAAACCCTTAACAACTCGGTTTATGGCAAAGATTCTCACAGTTTTACACTTAAAAGTCACACATTTCTAATCCTTTTCTTTGGGCTATAGTTGTTGTACAAATGTCCAAAGGAGGCTCTAGAATGAAATATACTGCCAAAGATTCCATTTCATGCAGGCACACAAGTCAAGTGTACACACCTACATTGATGGTTTTGTCCTAATCTATGAATCAGAAACCTAAAACACTATTTTTCAATATTTTCTTCATCAGAAATCAATACTTAGAGATACAAAAACAAACATTTACAAGACTTGTAATGAACCAAATTTAACTTTTTTCCCCCATGATCAACTTCCTCATTCCCCAACAAGTAAACATCAGCAAACAGATTGCTAGCTCATATATACAAGACTTTGAAAGAAATCAAGAAACACAGCAGAATCATTAAAAAAAGAAGAAGCAAAAGAGAGTAAAGGTGATGAGGAATTGAACCTGCTTGCCCATCTTAACAACGACGTAAGGGTCACTGCTATTAGCATCCCTTTTAGCAAGATTGATGCCTCTGATGACTTTAATCCTCAGCAAACCCAACAAGTTCTCCATACCTCCACCTCAACTCAATTGATGACCTAAAAGACTCGAAACTCTTTTGACAAAATTTCAGAGAAATGGGAATGTGTAAGCAAGTCTTTGTTTCGTTTTGAGAATGAATTGTTGTTGTTAGTGGTGGTGGGTGGGGTTTTTATAGGAGTGGGACAAAAAAATTGAAACTGGGGAATAGAAAGAAGAATCAGTCAATCACGGACTGAAAATGGAAAAAAGGGGGAAAAAGGAAAATCAAAATTAATTAAGGTAATGCTGTCAAGATTATGAGAGAAAGTAATAGTTAATTAATAATAATGTAATATTGTCATGGATTTGGTTGAAGTAAATTATTATAAATACCAACTGCTATTATTGGGCAATTTTATTTATTCAAGCCTCAAATCCAATTGAAAATTATATTTATATTAATTATTATTTAATGATGATAACGTAATTTTACTTTTATATAATTAACTACCGTTGAATAATGAAATGATATTTATGTATAACTTTTTAGCTTTCTTTATCTCTATACAAATCAACACTAATTATTATTCCATCGAATTGAACTTATAACCTTTTATACGAAAACAATTGTTGCTTTAATCCAATAGATGTTTTTTCAATGGAATATAAAAGATTTATGCATTCATCATCATTGAACAAATTCTTGAGAAAGACATGGGTAATTGTTATGAGTTGACTTCAACAACGATGGTCGATGGTGGCTTGGATTCGACCTCAAGTTTTCAATGTTTTACATATCTCCATCATGGGTCCAACTTTCATTATAGTAGAGTTGATATAATCTTTTTTCTTTTCTTTTTTCCATTTTCTTTTTGGAAAGGATAACCCTCAGATTGATACTTCTGAAAATTTAAGGTAGTTTTTATTCATGTAGAATTTGTCTTTGAAGTTGATTTTTGTAACACTACTTGTATGGGTATGTTTAATTTTATTCAACTTAAAAGTACGATATTCAATTCAGTAAATTATCTTCAGATTTGTATATCCAAAATTGATACTTTAAATATTTTCCGTAATGACGATTCAGATTAATTTTGTGGACAATTTGCTTGGTCAACATGAGAGTGAGTGTGTGACACTGGTGAGCCGTCATACAAGAAGGACTGATAATAGAATTTAGTTGATTTGGAAAAATGGATATGAAGGTAAATTCATTAATCGAGATTACTCCATTTACCGAATTAATCCCATTAAACACACATGTAGTAGCAATAGCATGCATAAAATTCATGGTCAATGTTTGAAAGATATTGAGAAAGTGTGCTTACTACTCCTCCCCCTCTAAGCCACCAATATGGAAAAGGTAGAACTTTAGAAATTAAGAAGCCATATGAAAAGAATTGAACCGCGTGGGAAAGTAGTAGGAGTACTATACAAATTCGGCCAACTACGACAAATTTCAATTTAACATTCAGGTACTACGTAGTCGCTATGTCAATTTCAATTAGAAATATATTTGTCATTCGCCAACATTCTTGTAAAAATACGAATAGTTCTTCACTCAAATGCTAAGGGTTTTAAGTTCAATTAAACAGGTATCGAGTTCGAATCTTGTGGATGTAAAAAACCGCAACAGAAAGAGCCGACTCCTAAAAATGGGCCGGACAATGTTTGATTGAATTTGTCGCACATAACGGATACCACTAGGAAAAAAAAAGAGAGAGAGAAAATGATCATTTTTACTTTTTTTTTTATATTTTAATGTGTGTCATTCACATATTATTATTTATAAACTATTACAAATTATCATTCTTTCAACTAAACAATTCGCTCCATTTGAAGCAAATGTTACATTTCAAAGAAGATCATATCATCACATTCATGTGCGAGATTTGTTGATACCTCCTGCTTCAACTCAATGAACAATTGACAAGCCTTATAAGTTTTAACTCCATAAAAAGATGAAAGTTTGATATGTTGGAACTTGAAAACATTTCGAAGGGAGTTTGATCGAAAACATGGATGGGTATATAAAGTTATAAACTATAAAGTGAATCCTAACTATTAGCCCCATAAATCAATGTTAATTTATTTGGCTAAATCTAGTTGGTGGCCGTTGTCATGCACATAAGTTATACGAGTACTATAATAATAAGTAGAGCATCAAAATTAGATAAACCTACTCCAATCACACCTGATCGGCTGATCGATCAACAGAATTGGCGTTCGTTAGGAAAAGTTCTGCTTAATTTCTTCATTTTTTTTATTTTTTTTATTCATCAATCATCATGGCTCAAACCTCAAAACAGTATTTTGACTTTGAGACTTAATGAACTTTTTACTGTTTTAAAAAAAAAAAAGTATTTTGTATTTATACTAGCTAGCTAGGACTGTTTTAAAAGAAAAAAAAGTATTTTGTATTTATACTAGCTAGCTAGGACTGTTTTAAAAAAAAAAGTATTTTAAAAAAAAAAGTATTTTATATTTATACTAGCTAGCTAGGACAAGTCATGGATAAACTACATATGTTGACCTTACCGAACAATATATCAACACGATGAAAATAGAATACTCGGAATTTGTACCTAACATAACTTATTCAAACTATATGATGTATTTTGATATAATTAACTTGATTTCTAATTTCTATATTCATCGGGAAAGTTTTTGTTATCTATATAAAATTGGAGACCTAATGTCACTTGGAGTCACAAAAGGACAATATCTCCTCTACTACTCAAATTGGAGTATGATGTTATCTATATAAAATTTATTTCGAATTCATTCATATCATAATGAAATAACACATCAACTTTTTCCCAATTTATTATGACCACAATGTTTTCTATATAATACATTTATGGGCGGATCCATAATAATTTGAGGGGGAAAATATGAAAAGTAATAAATTTTACTTATAAAAACTTAAAAAATCGTAGATATTATATATATATATATATATATTTATTTATTTTTATTTTTTTTTATTATTTTTTTTTTTTTGGTGGTTATTCATCTATCTAATGTGAGTAAAGATCAAACATCTTCATTGCATCCTTTTCTTTGTCATTATTGATAAGGTTTTTCCTTTTTTCAAAGGGATAATTGTTAGATTGATACTTGTGAAAATTGAAGGTAGTCAGTCTATTGTAGAATTTGTCTTTGAAGTCAATTTTGATAGTAGTCGATGGTTCGGACTTGGGATTAATTTTGTGGACTATTTGCTTGGTCAACAGTACTGTAATTTGTGAGGTTCGTGGTAATTTGTGAGGCTAATTTCAGAGAGAGGACAACACAGTGAACTCGTGAAAAAACAAAAACAGAGAAAACAAGCTACTAAGATTTACGTGTTTCGGTCCAAATTGACCTACGCCATCTTATTAGGCGATTATATAGTACAGATTACAAGAGCAAAATATGGTGAATCAGATGAACAAATCTGGAGAAACACCAAGCTCGACTCTATAAACCCTAATTCTCCTATCCAATATTAATTCCAGAGTAAATAGAACGAATCTCATGGAATTGATAGGACATGGAAGTCAAATGATTGAAGAAAAAGGGGGGAAAAATCATTTTGTCTAATTAAGTCACACTAATTGTTTTTTATTTATTTGTTAAGTCCTACTTTTCAAAGATCATGGTTATTTCTACTTCTGTTTCAAAAGGCAAGTTACAAACAGATGTTCCGAATGAATATTTACAGTCCAAAATGTTCTCATGGTATATAAATTTAAACAGGCTAATGATAAAAAAGAAAAAGTGTCATGAAAATAAAACTTGAAACCATTTTCACATGATTTACAAAGAATGAGAGTTAAATGTAACAGATTTACTAATCATGAGCAGAGTAGGTAAATATACTGTGCTCGTTGCATGTGAAGGTAATACTCGTGAAACAAACAGAATTGTCCTTTGATCGACATTTGAATGTGGCATGCAGTAATTATATTTTCAAGTTTGATTTCCATGCTTATATATACATGCATCCATTTGTTCATTTTTAACTTTTACTACACTATATCCTCCCTCTCAAGTCTCAACCAAAAATTAAAATTCTCAGTAATTACTTGAAGAGGCAAATCCTTTTTTTTTTTTTTCTACTCTTTCACATATGGACATAATTCAGGTTACAAAGAATTTTTTTTGAAAGAAATCTTGCAGTCTTGTAAATTTTGATCCTCAGCCGGCCATTGTTCCAATAAAAGAGTGTGGTCAACAGGGAATCATTAATTGTTCTTGTGGAATAGGAGGTAAACTCTAGCTAGTTAACCAACTTAACTCTAGTCAAATGTTTCTCTATTTTGGTGTTAAATGTGTGTTTTGAACCCAATCGTATATATATTCATAGAGTTTTGTTTTCGTATGCGGTCAATTTTATCTAAATGCTGCTGGAATTAAATTAAATTTTCTATTGCAGAATTCGGCAAAAATATTATGGAGGCAGAGGGAGAAGTTAGAAGACTCTGTTGTAAGCAAGGCACCGTCTTGGTGTTAAAATGAGATTTTCATGATGATGATGTGTGGATTTCGGTTCGGGCTATTCATATTCTTTGTCTTCTTTGTGCTGGTCATGTTCATCATCCTGAAAATTTTCCCATAGGGGAATTCCAACGGAAGATATATACAAGTTCCAGTTCCAGTCCTAAAATGCCGCCTGGAATTTGCTAGAGCTAATTTTGTTTAAAGCTCTCGAACAATTTTATTTTTGTTTATTTTTTTTACACTTTTCTTTTAATCGGTTAATTTTTATTTATTTTCATTATTATTTTTGCTTCCTTTTGTGAAGTTGCTCTAGAGCAAGTCCAATGTAATTTATTCAATGATCATGTAGATTATTTTAAAACTACCTAATGCCTGACTTAAACGAAATCCTTAATCTTATTCGAAACTATTGGAATATGTGTTGCTCCACAATATTATTAACTCGGAACTCACATCTTAAACTTCCTCTGAAGAAACTAGAAGATCTGCATCAGTAGGTAGGCCGGCGTGTTTCCTTCCGCCCGTACGCATACAGCTAGAGCTAGTTGTTTCACTCCGCGTGCACAACAACTTAGTTGCCTTTCCTTAGTTCTGCATTATCTTAGTCTTTGATACCGAGACCTGCCAAACTTCAGAATATTTACACCAGTCATTTGTTCACCATTTCGCTGATGATTTATGCAAATTAAATCATCCATTGATTCTGTGCATGGATATGAGGATGGTGTTTTCTCTGTGATCTGCACATGAGGCCTTCGTTTCAAATCAGCATGAATGAAGCACAGACTATTAATTTTTATTTGCTGCTCAAATTCTTACAAATATTCCTGGATCCTTATCGTAATTGTATCGCTGAGAGAAAGATGGCTACAAAAGTTATTATATTCAAAATTTCAATGTACTTGATTGAATGAAGACATGTAATTAATCTTGTTGAAATCTGGAAGTCAACTCATTGGACGGTTAAGATTAAATCTGGCAATCTCAACGGTGGAGATTAGATAGTCTGTTAATTAATAATAGAGTAGTTTTTTTGTTCGATTTTCTCAATACACGAGCAGTAGAAAGAGAGTCAGAGGACTGAAAGCAAAAATGCATAGCTAGAACTAGTGATCGATGTAGGTAGGTACACTGTAGTTTAAGAGGTGAATGTGCATCCAACGATCAGGACCTCTATGGTTCAACAAGGTGGACTTAGTATTCATACCATTAGTATTACTTGGGTGAATGCGATTTTTGCTAAGTGTGTTATTCAGTTCCAGCAATCCTTGGTTATCCAAGAGCTTGGTGTTGTCATGGAAAATATGCGGTTCGTGGTAGTCTGTGAGGGTGGCTTATTTCAGAGAAAATTAAGGCAACACAGTAAACTCATGAATATTGCTCTAAAAATGATCGAATATTGGATGAAAACAAAAACAGAGAAAATAAGCTAGGATTTACTTGTTTCGGTTCAAATAGACCTATGTCCATTATAGTACAGAGTAGAAGAGCAAAATGGTGAATATCAGATCACCAAATCTGGAGAAACACAAATTCCCCTATCTACCACTGATTACAGAGTACATAGAATGAATCGATCTTGTGGAATTGAATGATGCTGATGATCTGTTGAAGCCAATGGAAGCGCCAATTCATATAATCCAACTGCAAGCTCACTTAATTGAGCAGTTTAAACAGGCTTATGATAGGAAAAAAAAAAAAAAAAGGTGTCATGGAAATTAATGAAACTTAGAAACCATTTTTAGATAATTTACAAAGAATGAGAGTGAAATGTAACAGATGTCCTAATGATAAGCAGAACATGTAATTATACTGTATTTGTTTTGCATGTGAAAGTAGTGTCATCAAACAAACAGAATCGTCCTTTGATGGATGATATTCCTAATCATTTGACTGTGCCTGCATGCAGTTATATTTTCAAGTTTGAACAAGTTCTATGGCCAAATAATAACACTCACCCTGTGACCTGCTTTTATATATATATATATATATATATATATATATATATATATATATATATATATATATATATATATATATATATATATATATATATATATATATATATATATATATATATATATATATATATATACACACACAGTACATGCATACTTTGTGAATTTAACTTTTATAGCACTACACTATATCCTCCGATCCTCCCTCTCAAGTCTCAAAACACAAATTTAAGTTCTCAGAAATTACTTGAAGGCGCAAAAATCCCACTTTTTTTTTTATTCCTCTTTCACATGTAGTTAGAGTGAATTTACGTAATTTTAAGTTTTTGAAAGAATATCTTGCAGCCTTTTAAATATGATCCTCAGGCCATTGTTCCAAAGAGAGAGTAATCAACATGAATCTTCTTGTGGAATAGGAGGTAAAGTGTAGTTAAAGAACTTAAGTACCTGTGCTTTCCAAGGTTTGGAGGTTATATATTTCATCATTCTCTATTTCTCAAACAAAGTTTTAAAGGGTCAAAATTAAGTATATGTATTTCAGTGTTTAATGTGTGTTCTGAACCCAAATCATAGGGTTTTTATTTTTGTATGTGGTCAATTTTATCTCTAAATGCTGGTGAAATTAAATTGCAGAATTCGGCAAAATATTGTGCGGCTTGAACAAACAGAAAGGAAGAGGTGATAGATTACTGCTAGTGAATTGCGGAGTCTACAAGCACCAATAATAGAGATTAGCAGTTGTAGCAATTAAGCACTCTACTCCAGTTGTTTCATTCAACTACAATATAGTGATTTTCAGTTTATCTGTAAGTCAAGCACCTCTTTGAAGGTGATGTTACTGAGTCAATCACGAAAAAAAGCAAAGTATAAATTCTGTTTAATTTCTTGTCTAAATTAACATAGAGGTAAATAAAAAAAAACCAAAAAAAACCAACAACATAAAGAAAAAGAAACTGTTCGAAAGCAATATAAACGAAACTCCTAGCAAATGTCCACCGGCAATTCCACCTGTTTAGGGGGTTTCCATCACCACCAAGATCCTCGTAATACTTCTTCCAGTATGGATGCTCCTTGAAGATACCTTGCATATCCTCAATTGGAATCCCCTTAGTCTCAGGGAAGAACTTCAAGATGAAGAGGAACATGAGCAGCACAAAGAAGGCAAAGACTATGAACATCCCGAACCTAAGCCAACACATCATCTTGGTGAACATCTCTGCAATCACGAATGTACACAACATGTTCACCAGCACATTCAGGGTCTGCCCAGCTGATCGGATCTCTAGGGGCAAGATTTCACAAGGTACCAACCACCCTAGTGGACCCCATGACCACGCGAAACCTGCAACATAGATACAGATGAAAAGAACCACAACAATGGCGTACCACTTGGGCAATATTCCTGGATCACCATTCACTCCAAACTTCACTCCAACGAAAGTCGCGATAATAATCTAAAAAAGAAAACAAATAGATCAATCAGAATAAATAGATAAAAAAAGAAATTATGAGATAATCTGACCGACGAAGAAAAAATTGAATGAAGAACAAACCTGGCATATGAACATCTGAACTGCACCTTCTAGGAATAAAATCTTCCTTCCAAATTTATCAACAGTAAAGATAGAAACGAAAGTTGCCATCATATTAACAACTCCGGTAATAACAGTGGCCATCAATGCAGAATTTGACATTCCAATAGTTTTAAACAAAACCGGAGCATAAAACATGATCACGTTCATGCCAGTGAACTGCTGGAAGAAAGGGATTAAAGTGACGAGGGTCAAATGAGGCCTATACTTTTGTTTCAAGAAATTGGACCACGGGCGCTCAACTTTCTTTGACTCCTCACTGGCAGCCACCAAATCGTTGAATTCGGCCTGAACATCATCAGTGCCACGGATCTGAATTAGCTTACTCCTTGCTTCATCTTTCTTACCCCGCTCGATCAAGGAGTTAGGGGTGTCAGGGAGCCAGATGGTAGACAAAATAAATATGAAAGCTGGTACACCTGCCAAGCCCAAACTGATACGCCACCCGTGTTCACCCATTGTGGCGGTAAAGTAGTTGATAACGTTGGCTGCAAGAATACCAATGGTAATGGAGAGCTGGAAAAGCATGTTACATGCTCCTCTGTACTTGTATGGTGAAATCTCAGACAAGTACACTGGGGCAGACTGCATCAGATCGATAAACAAACATTCATGTTAATCAACGTAAAATATAATGTGCCTAATAACTAGTATATAACAAACATTCATGATATAAAAATAACAGATTGATTATCAATTAATGCTGTAAATTTCAAAGAAGAATAATTGCGAAAATAGAGTGTAACAGTACTAATAATAATCGTACATACCTGCTCAATCTCAGTCGCACCCTTTCTTTCTTTTTTTTCCTGCTAATCCGTATAGTTTAGGTTTTAATCTTTTAATTTATATCTTAGCAATTCTGAAAATAGTTCGTTATTTAGTTCTCCTTTCCGTTTCTTCTCAATACATTAGCCTCGGTGGATTTACGCTTTTTATTTGGGGTTTGTGTAATTAGGAGATTTTCTGTTTGTTTTAGGGTGTGATTGGATTGGGTTTTTGATTTGTTGGTTTTGGAATTTTGGGATAAATCAGAGGTTCGGTTTGATTGATTGTGTGAAGTGAAGTCATCAACCTTTCTAGGAGATTAGGGGTTGGGTTACGAATTTGATTCAGCAACAGCATTTTATGGAATTTGACTGCCAAAGTGCTACACAAATCGTCGTAAAAAAAACTTTTTCCAAGTGTTTAGATAATCCTCCTGCTGAGAAAACGAATTCGGGTCAAGTTATTCTCATTGGTGATATAAAGATTGAACTTTCGGGGTGTGAGAAGAAAGAAACATTGTCGAAATCAAATGTTAAAGTCGGTATCCCTATTGTTGAAGGTTCGCCGAATGGTAGCCAGTCGTTTGTTGATCTCCCACAAGCACTGATATCTGAGATTCTAAGCTTTCTAGACCCAAAAGAGCTAGGGATTGTTTCTTGTGTCAGTACAAATTTGTACAGGCTTGCTTGTGAGCATGATGGCTGGAAGGAGTTCTATTATGAGAGGTGGGGCCATCCTGTAACATCGGTTAGTTTAGTGCCTGGAAGTTCAGATGAGAAATCATGGAAGGAACAGTTTGTGGAGAGGGAGTTTCGGAGCAAAACATTTATGGGGCGTTATAGCCTGGGCACACTATATGGGCATACAGAGGCTGTTAGGACTGTTTTTGTTCTGGCTTCTAAGAAGCTAGTGTTCACCTCAGGGTATGATCGGATAGTAAGAATGTGGGACTTGGAGGAGGGATTATTGATCGCTTCGTCCCGACCTTTGGATTGCACCATCCGTGCAGTGGCAGCTGATTCGAAGCTCTTGATTGCTGGAGGTACAGATGGTTTCATCCATGGCTGGAGAGCAGAGGATGGTAACCCTCGCTTGTTTGATCTCAGAGCTGCACAGAACCAGACAATGGAATTTCGTGTCTGGGAACATGTTGGCCCCATAACTTGCCTTGCATTGGATTTCACTAAAATGTACAGTGGTTCTTGGGACATGACAGTTCGTGTTTGGGACCGGTCTTCTTTAGCATGTCTGAAAGTGTTGTCGCATCATGATTGGGTTTGGAGCCTTGTTCCTCATGACAGTACAATTGGGAGCACGGCTGGTTCATGTGTTTACATGTGGGATACGGATACTGGGAGCTGTCTTGCTGTTACTGATAATGCTCATGTTGGTTACACATATGCTCTGGCAAGAAGTCACACGGGCAAGCTCTTGTTTACTGGAGGAGAGGATGGTGCAATACACATGTTTGAACTAACCAGAAACACCAGGTGCAATATGAGGAAGATAGCGACTTGGATTCCTCACACTGGATCGGTTAATTCTCTTGCATTTGAGTTCCCTTGGCTTGTATCAGCCTCTAGTGATGGGAAGATGGCGCTTATTGATGTGAGGAAGCTGGTGAAGACTACATTCAAGGGTAACTACATGGATCAGAAGAATGTGGAGCCGCCTCAAAGAATGCTGCACGGTTTTGGTTGCAATTTGTTCTCAGTGGATATTGGTTCTGATCGAATTGTCTGTGGTGGTGAAGAAGGTGTTGTCAGGATCTGGAATTTCTCAAAAGCACTGGAGATTGAGCAGAGAGCCCAGACATTGAAAGGTATTAGGCTCCAAAACAGGATGAGGCCTCGTAAGCTGCAAGTCGAAATGAGTGGCAAAGGTAGCCATGGAGAGCAATGTTCAGTTGCTGCAAAGAAGAACCAGACAAAGTCCGGCAAGAATGACTGGCATAACAAGCGTAGAGTGAGTGGGAAGCTGAAAACATAGGCTTTATATTGTAGCAACGGGTTTATTTTTGCACCTGTTTATCATAGTATTGAAATACATAATTTAGTTATCTATTCAACTTATCATCATGTTTTTATCAAAAAAAAAGTTGGATTGTATCTGATTTCTTTTAAACGACCAGGAATAGTAATGTCACAACTACATTTTGCATCTGATAAATAATCTAGTTTCGATTCTTTACATTTATTTTGCTCCATTTATTTCCATAATATTATAATATGATGAAGATACAGTGTCTATACTTTTATAATATAAATTCATATCAATTATGTTCGTGTGATTTGAAATTAATTCGAGGTCAAATGAGGCTAACCAAAATTAACAAAATAAATATAAAAAACTCACTAAGATAAAGGGAATAAGTAAGTTGAACTTAAAAAACTATGAATTTATGTCTTCTATGCCTCTGGCTTTCATGTAATTGGCGAGATTATAAATTAATACTGTATTACATTATTATGAGTGAGTTGCGGTGAAGAAGAGAAGAGTGTGATACACTCTTTAACATAACATAGGCGGTAGTTCATAGGTGTGAATAGGTGATGATATGTGGAGCTCATGATATGTGATCAAAAAATTATAGGGGTGGGTATAGTAGTTAAATTGCCGCAAACCTCTAGGGGTAGTCCACGCAAATTTGATAAAAATTGTAGTTCTAAATTATAGGGATCAAATCACACATATATATAAATTTGAGTGATCACTTTGCACAAAGTTCAATATTTGATGGGGCAAAATTTATTTTGACCTGTAAAATGATACGTACTATAATGATTGAATTTGGGGGCTTACCACCATATCTAGCACGTGCTTTTTCTTCTTCCACACGCGGCAAACCATCAATTATCAACCAGTATCGTCGTCTTTCTCGGCAAACCTGTCGTCTCTGCCTCACAATTCGTCCATTACACACAGTACACAGACAGCCTGCAAGCATCAATATTCACCTTCTGTAAGTGTTTTCAATCAAATTAAGTGCAAAACCTAACTCCGTTATCCAAAATCCTAATATGTCTCTATGTGTTCGATGAAATGCCTGACTCAATTTCACTCGCATTTCTCCTCCGCAGATAACTCTACTACACGTCTACACTATGGAGTGTAACATAGTCAGCACCGCCATTCAGCAACCGTGTTTGACCAGGTGAATGTTTGTCTCATACTTCCTTCAATTGAATCACCGTTTCGTAGTGTTTACACATTTTGGCTTTATTGTTGGAATATGTTGTGATTGAGTAGGATAGATGTGAAGTTGTTCGGTAGATGTAAAAGCAATGTTGCTTGCTGGAATAGAAAAGCATTGAGAAAGATGAGTCGTGCTTCGGTTAGTGGAACCTGGTTTGATCGCTGTCATTGGAAAGTATTATGTACGCCTGTTAGTTATGTGGAGGATATTTCAGCATTAGAATCGAACAGTTTGTCAACGGATCACGAGTCTGACTCCGAGGAGGGTGTAGGAGGAAGGCTTAGTAGCGAACAGGTGAGCATGGGAAAATGCTGAGGATTTGTTTATTTAGAGATGATAATTTGTTGTTTAGCTAATAATGCTCGGTTTTGTTTTTTTTGACAGTTGAGGGCGTTAATTGCTGATTCTGAGAGATCGAAGATGATCAATAAACTAAGCGAAGCTAATCGGCATAATAGGTTTATGAAGCGCCAGGTACGATTGCACCTTCGTATGTTCTTTGTGGTAGTTAATCATCAGTTCAGAATGGCTGGCCAAATAAGGATAGCAGTAGTAGTAGAGACTACAGATATAGAAAAGTTCCACTTGAAATTATAATTGGCCTAAGCCTAGTAAGTTGAATTAGCTTATGGATATTTCTGTTTTACTTCTGCATGTTAGATGAGTTAATGACCTCTGTGATACTTTCGCAAAAGCGATTTCATTACTTAACATGTATTCATGCCTGCAAAATATGCAGATTAAAATCATTTATTCGTAATTATTACACACAGTACGCAGTATATCTTTGTTATGTATTGAGAGGAAGCATTGATTTACACTGCAGTTACAAGTAAAAGATGATGCACTAATTGACTTCAAGAGAGAACTAGCTGCTGTGGAGCTTGAGATCCAGGTAATTCTTTTCTCATGGATGCCTTGGTTCTCACTCTTATTTGGAAATGGAAATAAACGTTAAGCCAGTGTCTTGGAGCAGGCTCTGGTTATTTTGGCACAAGAAATTGCCAACTACAGTATTCCAGATGGTTCGAGAAAGATCAGGGGAAAGTATATCCAGTCTCATCTCCTCTCACGACTAGAAGGTACTCCTGCTGTTCCAACAATTTCTTATCAGTTTCCTTTTACTCCCGTCACTATAAGAAAATTATCATTTCTATTTTTTTACAAGTATAAATATTATTATACTGTTCATTTAAGTACTTGTTAGTCAGGCTCATCTCTGAAAAGCTCATCTATCTCATGATTTGCCTTTTAATGTCATGTTCTGGTGTCAAAAGCTGTCCAAAAAAAATTAAAAGAGCAGATTAAGGATGTGGATGCTGTACAATCACGAGAGGTTCCTTTGTTCTGGTGTGGTGTGGCAGAGGTATGTTAACTAGAATGTCTTGAGATTCCCATAATTCTTTAATATGCATATCAGCTTTAGTGATTAATTCATGTATAATTACCATCGAGAAAACATAAGCTGCACATATAAGTAATTTACCAAAGATGATTTACCAAGGATTTAATCACACATGAAGAGACTTTCAGAAGATTGAAGTTTCATGAGTTCATATGTTTAAAATCCACTGCTATCAGTTAAGTAACTCGCCAATTACTGTGAAAAAATTTTCAACAGATTGCAGTTTCTGTAGGAAAATGTTTATTGTTTTATGGTATTTTTTGGCCAAACAATTTATTATACCCGGACATTAATGAGTAAATACATAAAAAAAAAAATCACTTGGGGCATAACTTTATTAACTATTGTAATTACTAAAATAAGTTAAGAAATTTCTAGGAGCAGCCTTAAGCTGCGAATCAAAAACAGGAGAGAATAACATATACACGTGTGAATATTGACCAGAATTTGTTGAAAATATGATTTATTTCAAATTCGAGTTCGTTCTGGAAAGAATACCAATATACACTTGTGAATCACTAACATCTTGTATGCTCAATTTCTAATTTTATCCCATTCTGAATGTGAGATGTCAAATTGTTCATAAGGCTGTGAATCAGATACAGGAAGCTGCCTTTTAGATATTCTACCACCTCTGTATGCATACTTCCATTTAATTTATTCAATGTCAAGAATAATGTTGCTCAACTATACAGCTGTGCCAAGAGCTAACAAAATTCCTGTAAAGAAGATAGATTCTTTTACCTGTATGGAGATTATCAACTCAAATTAGAGAACTACAGATCTGAAGTTGATTTTTGTAACCACATTAATTGGTTTCAGAGTGTGCAAGTAATGGGCTCCTTCGACGGCTGGAGTGTAGGAGAAAATCTTTCACCTGAATATACAGGTTTACAGTCAACATTCTCAACAACTTTGATGCTCAGACCAGGAAGGTAATATTGAATAGCTTGTAGCTAATTAAATTGTAGCATGGTAACATTATACTATGCATTTATTGATGATAAATTCATACTCTTTCTGAAGGTATGAAATCAAGTTCATGGTAGATGGGGAATGGAAATTATCACCTGAATACCCCACTGTAGGTGAGGGGTTGATGCAGAACAACTTACTGGTAGTTGAATAGATTGATTTTGCTGGCTTGTTAATATCAGGTATTTCCCGGTTTGAGACTACATATAAATATTTTGCAGTCTTCTTGCTGTCTTAATATTTATCTTAAAATAGCTTGATGTTTTCTACATATGGGCCGTGTCATATAGATTTGCATGAGATAGGAAATTACATTGTTCTTGTATGGGAATTGAAAAGGACACGATGCCTGGTATAATAATAATAGTGCTTGTTTGAAATATCGAGCAAGTGACAAAGAAACATTCAAAATTTACAACCATCATTCATCGACCTATGTTGATACTTGATGAAATAATCAAAGGCCTCCCAGAATTAACTGATGGACTAGGTGTAGAATATATTGCCACAGGCATCTTTGTTTCAAGTATTGGCAGCTCTGCTTCAAAGTTGAGAACACGTGCTGCTTGCCGAATTGATGGCCTCATGTTCGGGTCAGGGTGAGCACACCATAACCCGACTATCAATAAATGCTCAACTTGCTTCAGGTCAAACTCCATGTGTAATCTCTCATCGGCAGCTGAAACAAGTTCCCCTTCCCCGTAGAGATCCCAAACGCGCTCCACCAAACCTTTCTCAGAGTAGTCATCCAATATCGACTTTCTTCCAGTAGTAATCTCCAGAACAACCACACCAAAACTGTAGACATCTGACTCCTTGCTAGCCCGACCAGTGATCACATACTCAGGTGCCAAATAGCCTAAAGTTCCAGCTAGTCCTGTAGTCTGGGGCCCTACCTCATGGTCCATCAGCCGAGCCAGGCCAAAGTCACCGAGCTTCACATTGAAGCTTGAATCGAGCATCACATTGCTCGACTTGACATCTCTGTGTATGACGCACTGTTCCCACTCCTCATGAAGATAGAGCAAAGCCGATGCCAATCCGAGGGCTACCTTGTACCGGATTGACCAAACAAGAGGATTCATTTTCCCAAACAGGTGATAATCCAGGCTTCTATTCGGCATGAACTCATAGACAAGTAAAAATTGACCCTTGTCATGGCACCAACCAATTAGTTGGACTAAATTTCTGTGCCTTAACATGCTTATAACCTTTATCTCTGTTATGTATTGCTTTTTCCCCTGCTTGGATCCCCCGGAGAACTTTTTGACTGCAATTGGTATATCCAGGTCAACTAGATGTCCTTTGTAAACGCCTCCAAATCCTCCCTCTCCCAGTTTTCCATCTTCAGAGAAGTCATTAGTGGCCGAGGCAAGGTCGCTGTAAGAAAATTTTCTTGGCCCGGTTCCCCTCTCAAGGTGATTGTTCATCGAGGTTAAGGTAGCTGCCTCTGGATTGCTAATATCCCTTGCCCGGTCTCTTCCCCGTCTCCGCATCATGAAAAATGCTACAACCACAACAAGAACCAGTACGGATCCTGAGAGAGGTATACCAACTACTAATCCCATCTTTGTTCGGCTATTTCCTGTGCTTTCATCTATGTCTAGGTTAGAACTAAATTCCCATGATTCGAGTCTGTGCCTCTCGAAATGAACACCCGTAGCAGCAGAAATTCCAACTGTGACCCACTGAGGAAGCGCTTCCTTCTATCGGGTAAGTGAGGCTTGAATTAGGTTCACTTCCATAGCTCCAGAATACACTTAAGTTCTTTCTTGTGGCATCATAAATGATCCAAACATCTGCTTGGTCTCCGTTGTGTAACGTGACATTCCATGGCGCAGTTACTAAAGAAGTAATTGAGTTTCTATTGATTCCAACGTGCTCGGAGCCAGAGGGAGGATCCCACTGTGGGTTTGAAAAGGTATCAAACTCTACTGCGACTATTTGAGTTTGAGGTGAATCTGTGGTGCTGGTGTTGAACAGGCCTAGGAATCCGCCTGCTGAGTTCGGTGGGATTTCAAAGCCAACTGGTGCGAGGAAGAATGCGAGTCCATTGCCATATTGTGCGCGGTTTCCTGTGTTGATGGTGAAGGAAAAATGAGTAGTGAAATCTGCAAGTCTTCCGGAACTGGTGTCCCATAGAGGTACCTTTCCATTGTAGATGACCTGTCCCACACGACACGGGTATACAACCCTGTTGAATACGATCTCTCCAATAGAAGTTACTGCGTCGCCTTTTAAAAGCACAATGTTCACATCATTATTGAAACTTGAGAGGTGAAATTGAACTGAGTGAGTGAAAGGGATCAAGAGGAAGAACAATAGTGTGGAAATGAGACCACTTGAAGCCATCATTGTGCACAAAAGACAAGTAGGCTATTGCAGTTTTGAGTATGTTTGATTGTAATTTCATGTCCCTATTTATCTGATTGCCGTAGTTGTTGTGTTCTAATGTGAACTTGATCTTTAACAACATAAAATATAATCCTAATGTCGCAAGCTAATTTGGAGTCTCAATGGTATCATAACAGCAACAAGGGACTGCTATTATCAGTTTATTCAAATGTCACATTCAAGAATTTGTCCTTAGATTACCGCGTCAATGACTCCTGAATGTTTATAAGCAAAACTTGAACATGTCAATAAGTGAATTGACTGACTTAGTGACTTGGCTCAACCGCTCAAGGACTTTTTGATTCACTCTATCTAAGAGTTGAACTTAGAACAAATTTTTTAATGGTTTGTGAGCCTTATTCAAGATCATTTTGTTTAAATTTGTTTTCATGTACGATGTTGCCTTGGCATATTGAATGGATAGGTTGCTCTTGGGTGGGGCCGTGGGTGTGGCATTTGAAATGTTAAGGTGGTGTGCTTTGTTTATGTATTCGTATATGTAGTGGTTTCAAACTGTTGTTATGTGAGTTGAACGGTTCCGGGTCGAGGAAAGGCTCAAGCAGGCAAACTTAGCTAGTTCATTAAGGTGTTCGAGCCAAAATTGAAACTCACTTAGAGCTAGTTTTACTAACGCCACGATCCAGTTGGTGATAGTCGCGGGCTCCATACTCATCCAAATTTCATACACATCCACATCATTTAGCCCAGGGGAATTTTCTGGCCGGTTCATTACGTTAAGAAAAATTTGGCTATGATTTTAGAGGAAAAAAGTTTTGAAATGAATGCTTGGAAGGAATTTTACCTTTAGCCCAAATTAATTAGCTCAATCACTATATTTTGGACTCATGCAACCTAAATTCTTACTTAATTTTAAGACAAGTAGAATTTAGGCTCTCCTGGAGTATTGTTGGAGCTGAGTTGGGCTGATTGAACTCAATTCGACCGATATTACAACACTATTTCATTACTTCTTCCATGTCATGATGATTCTAGTATCAAAATGTGGCCACAATGTATTGGAGCAGAAATTCCCTGTTAAAGTTAAGTCATAGGGTCCATAACATATAGGGTCCAATTGACCAATTAATTAATTGCATTTCAGTATATATAACAACATATTGCATTTCAGTATATATAACAACATATTGAAGTATCATTGCACTTTTGTTCTTAAGATCCTTTCAACTGAAGAATTTATTTCCTGCGATGAAGTGAATGATTTGGCCACCAGCCTTTTTACCTCAGTGTATAATAGGAATATTAATTAGTCCAAGAATAATTCAAACAATTTATGAGATCTCATCGACGTCAATCATCTGCGTAATTTGGTGGTATGTCTTTTCATTTGATTAATTATTGGTTCGCTGAATCCCAAATGATAAGTGATAATGTGATATATTGTGTTGAAGTGGTAAGAGAGCCAACTGCCACTGAAGTTTCCAAGCATACGGTCAAAGAATCGAATGTCATTGAAGACGAATGTAGTGTATAGGTTTAGTTCTAAAAATGTAGTTATGAAGAATTAATATAAATGAATAGATTTCGTTCATCTCCAACCGTTTAAGTTTTTGGAGAGTTGAAATTTATCATGGTATCATAGTCATCTGGCTCACGTCCACCTGGGTTCGAATCTACCCGGAGATAAACTCCCTCTCATATTAAATTTCCACTCAATTGCCCTCCTCAAAGAGGTTGAAATCAGCCACGAGTAAGAATTAATATAAATTAGTATTGCGGGCATTAAGATTGTCCGCGTCAACCCATGCATGTCATGGGCTTGATGTGTTGTTGGGCCTGCAACGCAGGTTTAATGATCGTTGGACATCGCAACGAAAATTGTGGTGGCAACATCAAATTTTGACTATGTTTGCATCAACTCCTTAATTTTTTAAAATTCTTTTTAAAACATTCCCCTTATTTTCAATCATTATAACTCGAAACTAAAATGTAAAAAAAAAAATCACCGGCATTTCTATTTTCAAAAAGACTATTTTTTTTAGCTCGAAGGAACTCGAAAGAAAAGGGCTACATGTACCTGAGACAAGACCCGACTGGTCGACCGGAACTAGCTTTTATCATCTCATCTCCAACTCCAATTTTTCTCTTAATTAAACTTAAAAACTCTAAAATATATTTTATATTAATCTTACGATTCATATTATCATCATTTATTAAAAAAAACGACAACGCATCACCCATGCAACAACTTCATACGACGATGCGTCATCGTGCCCGAAATCAGTTCGACGGCGCAACATCGTCAACAATTAGGTAGTGTAAGCGCTGCTAGCTACCTCAAAAACTATTTGGGAAAACATATACTTAAATTTGTGAAGAGCTGATATGGATGTCCAATTTGATTCTTGATGTTAACTTATCATGAGCTCCATAGTTCCATAGTTCAGAGCTATGTTGAAACTTCTTCATAAGTCGATAATAGATGCTAAGTAAAGTAACGCCGTTCTGCTAATTCGACTCCCGCCTTCTAAGTCACTTATTGTGCTTGGGCGCGTATTTGCTTTACCAAATGGTAGAAAGTATGTTACTGTTTCACCTGGGAATAAGTGGCTTCCAGCTGCAGTAGAATTTGGTGTTGGTAAAAAATTGGCAGAGGTGTAGTACGTACCCGGACTAATATGGTCTCCATGGTATTTTAAGATTATGCACAACGACTAATTATTGTGTTGTTTGGGTCTTCGATTGTACATCTGGACCTTGGTTATTCATCCATGATCACAATTTTAAATTAATTTCCACATGATGTAATAGATCTAGGGTTTACTGGGTAGGAGATTTACAAAAATGGATAGAATCGATGGTGGACAATGCAATAGCTTCATAGGACGATGCCTCATCGTGCCCAAAGTTCGACTACGCATCATCCCACCATCAACAATTAGGGTAAGGGGTGCTAGCTACATAGTAAAAAGCTATTTGGGAAAACAAAGACTTAAATTTGTGTGAATTTTGACGATTAAGACTGAACCCCATTGGCTAAGATCACGTGAAGAGGCGAAATTGGTGAAACCAATATGGATTTGGAAATAATTAACTTAATAGTAGAGAGGTCCTCTATAAGTAGTAGTAGTTGCATGGATTAATAAATCTCGAAAGCTAAACAGAGAGTAATCCTAAAACATATACCGCCTCCATCCCAAAACAGTTACACCGTTTTGACTTTTTGCAGTCAACGAATTGAAGTTTGACTACAAATTACTCTTAAACTATAATAGTAAAATATTTATCAAAATTATATTATGAAACTTTTCATCCTAAATTTTCAATATGTAATTTTGTTAAATATATTAACATTATAGTTTAAGAGTGATTTGAAGTCAAACTTCAATTCTGTTGAGTCAAAACGGTGTAACTGTTTGGGACGGAGGGAGTATATAGTACTACTAATCCTACTATTATAGGACACAATTAATTATTGGTACAGGGTGTCAAGAATCATCAAATGTTAATAGCAAGTTCAAGATGATCGAGAGGAGAGACATTTAAGCAAAATAACAAGTACTTTAGTGCACTTTAATGTCCAAACTCGATCCCAACTGAGCAGTGGGTATGTCGACATTTGATGGTGACATATTTTCATGCCTGTTTAATTACTTTATCTAGCTTACTAGAATATAATACAAAGTACAATATAATGTTAGGCAAGATTCACAGTTAGGCATGTCTCTTTTATACTTTTCCAATAATGAGGATAACTGAAACTCATAGGTTCCCCAAATCAAAATGAGTTAACTGAAAATTTGAGACCTTTCTAGTTAGTTTTAAAGTTCATGTAAATTAATCAAGTGTCAGTCTCGCGTATATCTATTAAATTAAATATAGCAAAATTAAAATATCAAGAGGCATTATCATTGAGTAGCCCGCGGCTAACTGTAGAAAAAATGTTAAGGAATAAAAAGCTACTTCGTCAAAAAAAATTGTAGAAAAAATGTTAGTTGAACTTACAATGCCGAACTGGGAGAATAGAAAACATAGTTACAATAATTGTTCATCGAGATCCTGCATGAATAGAAAACATAGTTATAGAAAGTGAGTGAGTTATGTTATTTGTAAATATACGATCAAAGAAATAGAGGACAAACGGGTTAAAGAAGGGGAGTGTCATGCTTGAACATATATTCTGATCACGTTATTTAATTTCTGACCGAGTCTATTTCTCCATAATGAATAATAACGACAACTTAAACCGCATAATAATATGATCGTTTAACACGTTTTAGTTTAACATGTTTTAGACAATTTTCTAATCAAATAATAACATTAGGGAGTACAAGAAAATTGTAAGTGTAGCTGTTTCAAGGGTGTTGACATAGGTGTTCACCTATATGTTCACTCAACCCCTATATTCTGGAAACAGGGCATTTAGCCGACTTATTTAGTTTTATCTATTCTAACACTAACTGTTTAACAACTGTAGTTGTTGTCTTGTGCAGGACGTTGGCTTATACAAGGAATTGTCAGATTACAAGAAAACTTATTCAAAAAGGACTCTAAAAAGGAAATCATTCATAGAAGGAAAAGAAGTATTTGAAGAAGAAGTCGATTCTTGTTAGAAGACTGATACCAAATCTTGTCCACATTCATTGAAGCGTGTTTCATGATTAAAGTCGACAAGGCTTTCCACTACTATATAAGCAAAGCATCGATCAACCAGAAACTCACGACGCAAAGCAGAGCAATTGAGTTTCTTGAGAGTTCATAAGTTTTTTTTTATTGTTTCCGTAGTTGTGTCTTTTACACTAATTTATATTCTAAACTTCTCTAACATCGTATTGAAGGTAGAGTAGATAGGGTGTGACTCTATATCATTTCATAGGTGACTAGTGTTGTTTTACTAAGATAGATATTGAGAGTGCAAGAGTCATTGTACGAACAAGATCGTTCTTAGTTGATTTTCTACCTTAACTGGGCATCAAGCAAGTTAACAAAGTTGATTGAATAGTTTCAAACACAGGTTCTTATTTATATTCCATTGTGCTTTAACTTCATAATATTATCTGTGTTTGTGTTTACTAATACGCAGGTTTCTGACGAATATCTGTAGAGGTCGACCTAGGTGTTCATTGAATCCCGTAATCAACTTTGGACAGTCTGACATATTGATTTGTACTTAAAATCAAATTATATCGATTTTACATTCTTTCAAAAATTAATTGGTTCACGTGAAAATGGCCTACCCAAGATGAGATGAGATCACCATTCATACTACTACTACCACTTGAGGTTTTGAAATCTGAAGGAAAATAAAAAGAGGAAATAATGTTTAATTCCGATTATAGAAATATTAAGGTTGTCTGAGATTCCCACGCGTCAATGCTGGATAAGCTGATTACATTTAGATTGCAAAAAGACCAGTTTATCCTCCATTTTCTAGGAATCCAAACTTTCCGTACATAAACAAATCCTAAACAATTAACCCAGCCAATAAGATGTGTGCTTGACTTTTATAGCAACAAGCTAGCTCATCTACATCATCATCACCCATCTATCTAATCTACCTATCAAATTGCAGGCTTAAGTCCTAATTAAGCTCGCTCATAAAAGGTTAACTTTGATAACCTAATTAAACCCTAGAGATCGAGCTTAATTGCTAGCTAGCTAGATCGATGGGAAGAGGAAAGATTGTGATCGAAAAGATTGACAATACAACGAGCAGGCAAGTGACCTTTTCAAAGAGGAGAGGTGGTCTTCTCAAAAAGGCCAAGGAGCTTGCGATTCTGTGCGATGCTCAACTTGGAGTCATTATTTTTTCTAGCACCGGGAAGCTCTATGAATATTCCAATACCAGGTCTAATTTCAAATCAATATATATTTATTTATGGAGTTTTTTTTTTTTTTGTTTCCTTTATTGTTTTGATAAATTAATTAGTTTTACATTTTAGTGGAGTATTATCATTTAGTCATTGTTACAAAAATATAGCTAGAGATTTAGAGAGTATCTCGTACAAGAACTAGTATTATTTTTTTAATCCAAAGAAGAACTAGTAATTGTTGTTGGAGCTTGGAGGTGATGATGTGATTGTGGGGGGAAAATGTACATTTTATAGATGGATCGGAATCGAGAATATATATAGAGTACATTTATAATATATACCTTTTCGTAACTATACTATATGGTAGATAGCGTAATGCATGATCCTTGAAGAACTAAATTCACTTCAACTTAACATGTAAAAGAGAAAATTGCACAAACAATTTTACAATATACACAAATTTCTGTTGTACAGAAAGTTTTCGACTTAGGTCTCATTGCATTGCAAATAAACCGATGTGATCATGTTAATAACCAATATTTGCAAGAGAAAATGGCTAAATGGAAAAGAAATTGGGGGAGGAAAACTTCGGAAAATCGTATATATCTTTTTGAATAAGTTTTTTTAAAACATTTTTACACTCAACAAGCTTATGTGACCAGACGAAACCAATTTAATTTACACTTCTTTAGTGTAATTAAAAAGCATTGGTTTTCAAGATTTTTTCTTTTTTACTCACCATATTTTCCTCTACCATTTCACGATATTTTGTCCTGCAAAATTGGCTACGATAAGTATAAATCAAGGCCAAATGTTGTTGCAATGATACATAAAATGTATACGTATGTAACACTTTCTGGTGGAAAATTAAGAGGGTGTCGAGATCTGTTTTGATATAGAAGAAATGTCCTAGTTCTTCTTCTTATAAGTTGCATGGTTGAGTGTCTTCACATAAACCACTTGAGTGTTGATCATAAAAGGTGTTTGTAGGCTGTAGCTTCCCTGTCATGAGTAATCACATATGTTATTCCACAATCTAGCTATCGATCTATGAACGAAAACAACAACTATTTCCGTCAAGTTTAGTCGTCCTGGATATATGACTGATTATCTAAACAACAATAAATTATGACAAATGACTCTTTCCCTATATTTCCAGCATGAAATCGATTATTGGAAGATACACAAAAGCTAAAGAAGAAAATCACCAACTGCTTAATCCTGCTGGATCAGAAGTCAAGGTATGTCCATGCAATTTTGCATCATGATTTTTTCACAGTATGATGAACATGAAGGTTCACCAAGCAATAGAAACCATACATTCTTGTATTTGTATCGGAGCATTTGTCAATCAATGCTGGTGCTTCTAGGAAATTTATCTGCAGACTAGTCATTACGTGGCTAGTCATTTAACGAAGTACATTGTCAAAGAACAAGCTGCAGTGATGAACTAAGGAACTAGTCCGACATTATTGGTTTTTTGTCAAAAGAAAAATTATCCCAGCCTATAACCTTTTAGTCCAGCACAAACCTATTATATGATCTACAATCAGATTGATTAAGAGATCAGCTAGTTGAACCTCGAATGCATAGATCTATACAAACAATCTCTTTGAGCATGCATGTTTATTTGCGAAGTTCTGCTAATATTGCTACAACTTGCACTAATGCTCAAAGGAAAAAAAAATTTGATTGTTTGGTAGAGAGAACAAGTCAATGTACGTACAGGAAGCTGCTGGCTGCATGTATAATGTATGCCAGTCCAAGTTCACTATGCAAGTTTTACAACATTCTGATAATACTGCTATTGTTCGAAGAACGGACACAAATGCATGGATTGATTCTCTAACCATTTCCACCAAAGCCATGTGCATAATTCTGTCCTGTTTGATCTTAAATCTAAAAAGATCTGGTGTAAGGACAGGGAGAAAATAGAGGAAGTTTTATATACACTTGGACTCTTGTTACTTCGTAACGTTACTGGATGAATAGGATTTTTGAACAATGTGTTCAAACTTATACCTTTCTTTAATGTTTTACACTGTATGCTGGCTAGTTTTGGCAGAGGGAGGCAGCCGCTCTAAGGCAACAATTACAGGATTTGCAAGAAAATCATCGGTAAATCGAAATACTTCCACTGAACTTCTAATGTTCTACAGAATGATTTACTTGCAAAGCTTAAATATACTGATCATAAACATGCACTGCTTCGATATGTTACCGAGTGTGTTTTGCAAGTATATGAGCTATAACTTTAGATCAGATCATAACCTCCATATGGTTTACAATATCTATTGATATTTTCTCAATTTTTCGATGATATTGTCAGATGTTTTAAACTTTTAATTACAGAATTTCTCAGAGTGAACCTTCAGTTTTTCAAAAAACATCGTGGTTTGAATACTCTTAACACCATCTAAATAACACAGGAGGTTGATGGGAGAAGAAATACATGGGATGAGTGTAAAAGATCTGCAAATATTAGAATATCAGATGGAAAAGAGTTTGCGAAGTGTGCACATGAAAAAGGTTGGTTTGGTTGGACTTGTGGAGTTGCTCAATTATCTAAAGTTAAAAAAGACTTTCTGATCTTCGGTTACGTTGTGGTCTCTGACTTTACAGGAACAGATACTGAGCGAAGAGATTCAAGAGCTAAATAGGAAGGTATGTTTAATCAGTCTGCAAATCAAGAAAATGTTGAGCTCATATTAAGACTTCGATATCAATTTGTTTCAGGGCGGTCTCATCCATCATGAAAACACTGAGCTCCATAAGAAGGTAAAAGTCGTTGAAAAGGAAAACATGGAATTGTATAGAAAGGTATTACGGAAGCTTACTTAGGTTATTCTAAACTCAAACAATCTGAAGTCTCCATCATATGTCTATAAATTCTACTGTGCATCAGGCTTATGGCACAAGGGATTCAAGTCCAACGAATGGAACTTCTGTAGCCCCATTTTGTTTTTCAGTGAGCAGAGAAGAGATAGGATCAGTCGTGCTTCAGCTAAGCCCTCCTCAAAACATCGAAACACCTTCAAGAGCAACCGAAAGAAGGTAATGTGAACAACTTATATATGAACTTATTATTTAACATGATGTATTACTCGATAGGTTTGTTAAAAGGTAGATTGATGAGAATGTGAATCTTCGCAGGTAACACTATTTCATGAGCACGTATGTGACAACATGTTTGAAAGGGATGTACATGTACAAGGGGATAGACACCATTGAACAACATTAAGCTCGATTTCTACATAAGTACACTGCAAGTGAAGACAAGATGTCATACGCCTTTCTTGTTTATGTAATTATGTAGCCGCCCTTATAAATGGGATTGTTGCATTATGCAACATATATATCGACAGGAGATAATTCTGTTAACTTATCCTTCAGATATCGATAAATGAGAGGTGAACTATGACTATGGCTAATTCTGCTTCCGTTTCAAAAGGCAAGTTACATACAAATGTTCAGAATGAATATTTATTATAGTCCAAAAAATTTCGATGGTATATAAATTAAAACCAGGATTATCAAACATGAGAAATCAGAATTTCATGATGTTGAAACCAGTTTTAGATGATTTACAAAGAATGAGATTGAAATGTAACAGATTTCCTAATCATAAGCAGAGTACGTAAAATATTGTAACATGTGAAAGTAGTGTCATGAAACAAACAGAAATAATTTGACTGTTTCATTTCTATAGTTTGAAGTTTGAACAATTTTAATCTATATCACCTGATAAGAACATATATGTGCTTATACATACATGCATCCCATTTGTTCACTGTTAACTTTTACTCTATTTCTAACCACAAAAGTGCCCGGGAATTACTTGGAACTTGTACATATGGAGCTATAAGAAAAAACCGAAGTAAAGTTTCAGTCTTTTGAGCCTTATGCATGGCCATTGTTCCAATTACAGAGAGATTGTCCAGAGAGTATTCTATTAGAATTGGGCCATCTTCCCCTTAAAAGGCCTTGTAAGGAGAGAAGTTTATCCAATCCTATATGTTGAATTGAGGTCCTACTCTCAACCGATGTGGGATGGGGTTTAACACGCCCCCTCACGTGTAGGCCGGTATGAACATCGGGTCTACAACGTGGACAATAAATGCCGGAATACACATCAGCTTTGAGCCTTATGCATGGCCATTGTTCCAATTACAGAGAGATTGTCCAGAGAGTATTCTATTAGAATTGGGCCATCTTCCCCTTAAAAGGCCTTGTAAGGAGAGAAGTTTATCCAATCCTATATGTTGAATTGAGGTCCTACTCTCAAGCGATGTGGGATGGGGTTTAACACGCCCCCTCACGTGTAGGCCGGTATGAACATCGGGTCTACAACGTGGACAATAAATGCCGGAATACACATCAGCTCAAACCCAACATGGGTAACAACCATCATCGACTTGGGTCTGCTCTGATACCATATTAGAATTGGACCATCTTCCCCTTAAAAGGCCTTGTAAGGAGAGAAGGTTATCCAATCTTATATGTTGAATTGAGGTCCTACTCTCAAGCGATGTGGGATGGGGTTTAACATATTCAACTGGGAATCATACGTGCCTCTTCTGGTAGAATAGGAGGTAAACTTTTTTTTTTTTTTTTAACGAATTTAACTTTACCCACGTATCTATATTTTGTGTTAGATATGTGTTGAACCCAATCACATTGTTGTGTTTAGGATCTGTTCAACTTTATCTAAATGCTACTGAAATTAAATCAAATTTTCAATTGTAGAATTCGGCAAGAATCTTGTGCGGTGCAATCATGGGTGCAGCTGCTTTTATGTTCAACCAGACGAACTCGCAGACGATTTAACGGCTGCTAGAAACGACTACCAGTAGTACCCTACCAAGCGACATTCAGTCTTTACCGCAATTCCTCATAATTAGTAGAACTTAGATTTTATTATTATTAAAGTAATTCCATTTTCCAGTAATTTAATAGTATGTGGTATTGTAATCCAAGACTTGTGAAGTGAAGTTAATTATAGTTTTAGGGAAAAATTATAAATTAACACTTTCAAGTTTCAATAGTTTATACATCCTCCGTCTATCTAAATGTAACAGATTTCCTAATCATAAGCAGAGCACGTAAATATACTGTACTTATTTTGCATATATGAAAGTAGTGTCATCAAACAAACAAAAATAATTTGACTGTACCATTTCTAGAGTTTCATGTTTGAACAAGTTTAAGCTATCTATATACGACCTAATTATAAGAACATATCTTATATATATACATGCATCCTATTTGTTCGTTGATAACTTATACACTATATCTTAGTCTCAACCACAAAAGTGCCCAGAAAAGAAATTATTTGGAATTTGCATATGGAGTTATAAGAAGTTGGTTAAGTAAAATTTGCAGTCTTTTGAGCCTTATGCATGGCAATTGTTCCAATTAGAGAGAGATTGTCCAGAGAATGGTCGCAGAGGTAAACTCTAGTTTATTTTCCTTTCTAAACTGATAACTTAAGTACCTATGTTTTCCAAGGTTTAGCTGTTATAGTAAATACATACATAAGGACAAAAAATAATAAATAATTGCATAAAAATTCACTTTTAAACAACATTTACAAAAGGTTCGCTACAGTATATCCGGATTTAAAAAACTCGCTACGGTAGATTTAATGAGATTTTTTGAAATCCGCCTACAAAAATGGATTTCAAAATCTCGCTCAACTGGATTTAATAGCAAATTTGACATCGGAAGCTAGTTTCAACCACTTAAACTAGCTGAAACTAGCTGAAAATAGCTAAAAATGACTGAAACAAGTTGAAATTAACTGTTAATTTTATATTTTTCCTGAAATTAACCTTTAAAACTAGTTGTTAATTTTATAAAATGATAAATTAACTCTAAAAATTATTTATACTAAACTAAATAAATTAAAAAAATATGGAAACTATAATTACAAAAATATAATCATTATTTTAACTGAAAAAATATAGTTCCAACTCATAAAAACTAGTTTCACAAGTTAGTTCCACACAAAAAGCTAGTTTCAGAAACTAGTTTCAAACAAAAGCTAGTTTCATAAATATTAAACTAGCTTAAACTAACTATTAATGCTAGTTTCAACCTCATAAAATGTTAATTCCATTAGTTTTAACAACAAAAATGATATTTTCGTTAGTTTCAACATCATAAGTGCTAGTTTCACCAACAAAAAAAATAGTTTGAGCAACACAAATGTTAGTTTCAACAACTAAATGCTAGTATCATTAGTTTAAGCATCATAAGTGCTAATTTCAACCACAAAAGTGCTAGTTTCGGCAACACGAATGTTAATTTCATTTGTTTCAGCATCACAACTGAATACAAAAAATGTTAGTTTCATTAGATTCAACAACATAGATGCTAGTTTCATTAGTTTCAGCAACAAAAATGCTAATTTTATTAGTTTTTGTGTATATTTATTAATTAGTTAGCAAAAAAATAGTTAAGTATAATTAGATAGTAATTAATTAACACTAATGGATGTCAAAAATACCATCAGAATCCATTTTAGCGAGAAAAATGGAGTCCAACAAGCAATTGAGATCCAAATTGATTAGATTTTAGGGAACCAAAAAATAGAATGACCTTTTTGTAAGAGGTTTTTAGATTTTAGGGCACCAAAAAATAAAACAGTCTTTTTTTTAAGAGGTTTTTTAAGTTGATTATTTTAGCAATTAGGTGCTTAGAGTGGTTTCTTTATGTAATTTTATGTATATTTTATATCTATGAGGTTCGTCTCCTCCATCCTCATCAGACGAGAAAAAGAGCGCAGCTAGCAACCCTTTTAAGGGTCTATGACTCAATATATATGTATCTGTATTTGGTTTTAGATGTGTGTTATAAAGTTTGAACTCAATCGTATCATGTTCAATTTTATCTAATTAAATGCTGGTGAAATTAAATTAAATTTTTTATTATAGAATTGGGCAAAAGATCTCGCGTAGGTGATGGGGAAAGAGTCAGAGGCTCATCAAGACAGTGTGAAGTTGATGATGAGGAGGAACAAATGATACTTGTGGATACGTACAGACCGCTCTCACTACCTCAAATATATCTTCATTAAGAAATATTAAGATATTATTGTTTTTGTTTGTTTGTTACTGGAATTCCATACTTATTAGTATTAATAATAATAATAATAATTACATGGGTATATATTGATCGATTTCATAGTGATTTACGTAATACCATGACCTTTTATTGGATTAACTTAGATCCAAACTCCGTTAAAAATTAACATTGATACCCATGCCATTAGCTGAAATTTAAAATAATGAAAAAACTAATCTATAATTAAAAGACTAAAACACCAAAGTAGTTTGGGAATAGAACACAGAGATGGTTGACTAAACCTGATGTGAAGCAGCAACGTGGTTTTGGAAATAATAAAGTTAACAGCAGAGATTGATTCTGGACTCAATTAAGGAGTTGTGCTAAATTCTGATCATAGATTCAATCGCAGTCTGACTTCAAAGGAACAGAACAGATACTAAGCCAAGAGATTGAAGAGCTAAATAAAACGCATGTGTAATCAGTACATACCCAGATCAAGAAAATGTTGAGCTCATATTATGAATGTAAAACTCGTTGAACAAGAACATGGAATTGTGCGTACGGAAAGGTATTTTGGTAATGTAGCGCATTCAAAACTTAAACAATCAGTCTTTATCAGATACCTAATGTACTTAATTTACTGTACATCATACTTATGGGTGCATCCTATATATTTGTTCAATGTTAACTTTTAAGCTACTTCATCTCAAAGTAGTCTCAACCAAAAAAATGTCCAGAAATTACTTGGAATTTACATATGGAGTTATAAGAAAAAATCGAAGTAATATTTGGAGTCTTTTAAAAAAAAAAAAATTAACTTTACCCAAGTATCTATATTTTGCGTTAGATGTGTGTTGAACCCAATCATATTGTTCCCAAGTTACTTGATGGATAAGTAATTCCAACTTAGAGTAGGAATTATACTTGGGCAATCAAGTTTACTTATGCATTAAGAATTTGATGTGAGATTAGAATTCTTATTCTCCTTAGGATTACAATCCTAGTACTAATTGGAATTTTTTAAAGAAGGAAAATCTACTACTATATATATATGAGAGGTGGCTAGAGAAAATTAATGTTGGTCAATTCTTATTATTAGCACATAAGAAAAAGAAAAATTCTCTCCCTCTCTCCCCAATGTCGAAAACTCTTTTGCAGCCGGTAGGCCAGAAGAGGTTGACGAACGTGGCCGTGGTCCGTCTCAAGAAACACGGTAACCGCTTCGAGATCGCCTGCTACAAGAACAAAGTCCTCTCGTGGCGGTCTCACGCAGAGAAAGATTTGGATGAAGTGTTGCAGTCCCACGCTGTATATTCCAATGTTTCCAAAGGAGTTGTTGCTAAATCCAAGGATTTGGTTGCTGGCTTTGGGAGTGATGATCAGACTCAAATTTGTCTGGAGATTTTGGAGAAAGGAGAGCTACAAGTTGCTGGGAAGGAGAGAGAGTCCCAATTTTCGAGTCAGTTCAGGGATATTGCTACAATAGTTATGCAGAAGACTTTTAATCCTGAAACTCAGAGGCCTTACACTATAAGCATGATTGAGCGACTAATGCATGACACACTACATTTTTCTGTGGATCCAAATAGCAGCTCAAAGAAGCAGGCATTGGAAGTCATTTGTGAGCTTCAAAAGCACTGCCCCATCAAAAGGTTCCCTATGAGACTACGATTAACATTAATGTCTGAGCAGCACATGGCGTCTCTCTTGGAAAAGCTTAAGGAATGGAATTCTACCATAATCTCAAGAGAGGGATCTGGCAGTCAGCAGCTATCTGTGACTTGCGACTTGGAGCCAAGTCTATTCCGTGACTGTGATACTCTAGTGATCAGGAATCTGCAAGGGAGAGTAGATATTCTTGCAGTCAGTGTGCACGTAGATGGTGATGTTAGTTTGGATCAATTTGATGATGATTTTGAAGATGAGCCATCAAGTAAACAGAAAGAAGAGGGAGATGCCTCTGCAGAATCCATTCGTAAGCTGACTGAGAAGTTGCAGAAACAGGCTATTTCCTCAAAAGATGAAGGTTCTCAAGGAGATGTGAAGCAACAAAAGTGCAGCACTTGCAATGCACATGTTGGTGATGCGAAAGCATACAGAGAGCATTTCAAGAGTGACTGGCACAAGCACAATCTAAGGCGAAAAACACGTCAACTCCCCCTCTTACTGCTCAAGAATGCATGGCTGACCTGGAAGTTGGTGACTCCAGAGCTGATTTAAAGGATTATTCTTTCTGAAAAACCAGGATGTGTGTGTAGTAGAGAGAGAGAGAGAGAGAGAGAGAGAGAGAGAGATGGATTCCTGTCAAGTATTACAATGTAGTAATGATATTGTTGTGTTTTAGCTGCTGAAATTAAATTAATTTTTTCAATTGTGTGGTGCAATGATGTATGCCTGTGTTTCGATTCAATGCCTGCAGCCTGCATTTACGATGTATGCCAATCCAAGTCCACTATGTAAGTTTTACAACATTCTCATGATAATACTGGTATTGTTCTAAGAACGGAACAAAAGCATGGATTGATACTCTAACCATTTCCAACATAAGTGCATAATTCTTTTCTGTTTGACCTTAAATATAAAACAGCTCTGGTCTAAGGACAAGGAAAAAAAAGAGGAAATTTTGTATACACTTAGGTTCTTGTTACTGAAGTTAGTAGTAACGGTACTAGATGAATCGAATTTTAGAACAATGTGTTCAAACTTATACCTTCTTTAATTGTTAACACTCTATGCTTGCTAGTTTTGGCAGAGGGAGGCAGCCGCTCTAAGGAAACACAATTACAGGATTTGCAAGAAAATCATACTTCCAATGTACTTCTACTGTTACGGAATGATTTACTTGCAAAGTTTAAATATACTAATCATAAACATGCAGTGCTTCGATCCTATGTTACCGAGAGTGTTTTGTAAGTATATGAGCTAGAACTTGAGAACAGATCACACCCTCCAGAGGTTTACAGTATCGGTTGATTTTCTCAATTTTTCAGTTATATTGTCCAATGTTTTAATAACAGAACACTCTTAACACCATACATGGGATGGAAAAAAGTTTGTGAAGTGTGCGCATGAACGAGGTTTGTTTGGTTTTGGACTTGTGGAGTTATTCAATTATCTTGAGTTAATTGCATTTTGCTCTCTGACTTTACAGGAACAGATACTGAGCGAAGAGATTCAAGAGCTAAATTGGAAGGTATGTTTATGCATCCATCAAGATAACACTGAGCTCTTATGGCACAAGGGATTCAAGTCCAACGAATGGAACTGCTGTGGTCCCATTTGGTTTTACAGTGAGCAGAGAAGACATAGGATCAGTCAGGCTTCAGTTAAGCCCACCTCAAAACATTGAAACACCTTCAAGAGCAACAGTAAGAAGGTAATGTGGACAACTTATGGACTTGATTAACATGATGTGTTACCCAATAGGTTCTGTTAAAAGGTAGCACTATTTCATGAGCATGTGTGAAAACATGTATGAAAGGGATGTACGTACAAGGGCATATATAGACACCATTGAATAACATTAAGCTCGATTTTTACAGCTATGTAGAGGTGCACTAAAAGTGAATACAAGATGTCATATGCCTTTCTTGTTTATGTAATTATGTAGCTGCGCCTTTATAAATGGGATTGTTGCGTTATGCAACATATCGACAACATATAATTATTATGTTAACTTATCCTTCATATATCGATAAATGAGACTGGAACTAATTTTGATTCCGTTTCAAAACACTAATTACATACAAATGTTCAGAATGAATATTTATTATAGTCCCAGAAAATTACGATGGAATATAAATTAACACAGGCTTATCAAACATGAGAATTCAGAATTTCATGATTTTGAAACCATTGTTATATGATTTACAAAGAATGAGAGTGAAATGTAACAGATTTCCTACTCATAAGCAGAGTAGGTAAAATAATGTACTTGTTGCATGTGAAAATAGTATACTCATGAAACAAACAGAAGTGATTTGACTGTACCATTTCTAAAGTTTGAAGTTTGAACAAGTTTAAGCTAGCTATAGTATCACTTAATAAGAACGTATACCTGCTTATATATATAGTTCTCTCTCACTGTCTCACATTCATCCCATTTGTTCATTGATAACTTTTACACTATATCTTCATCTCAAAGTAGACTCAACCACAAAAGTGCCCAGAAATTACTTGGAATTTACATATGGAGTTATAAGAAGTTGGTTAAGTAAAATCTGGCCTTATGGCAACTGTTCCAATTAAAGAGGGATTGTCCGGGAGTGGTCATGGAAAGCATACCTCTTCTGGTGGAATAGGAGGTAAATTCTGATTTTTTTTCCTTCCTAAACTGATAACTTAAGTACCTATGTTTTCCGAGGTTTGGTTGTTATGTATTTTATTCTATGCCTGAAAAAAGCTTTTAAAGGGTCGATGACTCAATTTATAATGTATCTGTATTTGGTGTTAGATGTGTGTTTTGAAGCTTGAACCCAATCTATCCTGTTCAATTTTATCTAAATGCTGTTGAAATTAAATTCAAATTTCAAATTGTAGAATTCGGCAAAAAGAACCTTAAGCTCGAACGGTCCCACCCCAGGATACGTCCATCAGCAACACCAACATAAGGACCGTGTCCGCTTCTGGTCCGACAACACCTAGAGGAAGACGTATATTTCTACGGCGTGTACAGCGAACCGGTGGTCTTTGGGCTAAAGATGGTACTAAGGGAAACAGAACAAGAACGAGAAAACAATAATTCTCCGCTCGATTAATGATCGATCGAGAGAGTTGTGGTAGAAAAGACTATTATTTGGAAAGATAGAGATCAACCTGTGTTGGTTTCGAATTGTGGTGAATATATTATAAAAAAATAAAATTTGCGTGTGCCTCGACAACTCTCTGAGGTTATTTATCGGGATCGGATCGGCCATGCTAGTAAGCTTTTTCCTTCGATCTGTTTAGGAATCTAATTCCTACGTTTTAATTAATTTAATATATATGGGAGTAATAACTAATAAGGATATTTATTCTCAGAGACAACTCTTTATTTGGAAATTAACAATCTGGATTAATATTTTAATTAATTAGTGTTACATTAGTTAAACCTCATCTTAAATAGCCGAGTGATAGGAAAAAAAACTAGGGAAAAATTCTGCCACTGATCAATGGAAGTAAAATCATAAAATGTAACAAACTTCATAATCACAAGCAGAGTAGGTGAAATACTTTACATGTTGCATATATGTGAAAGTAGTATTCATGAAACAAACAGAATCGTCGTCCTTTTGATATTCTTAATCAAGATATCACCTAATAATTAAGGGCACCTGCATTTATAATGTACAGGAAGCTGCAGCCTGCATGTACAATGTATGCCAATCCAAGTCCACTATGTAAGTTTTACAACATACTGATAATACTACTATTCTTCGAAGAATGGAAACAAAAGCATGGATTGATTCTCTAACCCTTTCCAACATAGGTGCATAATTCTGTTCTGTTTGATCTTAATTCTAAAACAGCTCTGGTCTAAGAACAAGGAAAAAATAGAGAAAATTTTGTATACACTTAGGTTCTTGTTACTGAAGTAACGGTACTAGATGAATCGAGTCTATGCTTGCTAGTTTCCGCAGAGGGAGGCAACAGCTCTAAAGAAACAATTACAGGATTTGCAAGAAAATAATCGGTAAATCGTTCATACTTCCATTATACTTGTTGTACTTCTACTGAAAGATTTACTTGCAAAGTTTAAATATAGTAATTAATCATAAACATATATGCAGCTTCAATCCTATGTTACCGAGAGTGTTTTGCAAGTATATGAGCTATAACTTTAGAACAGATCCTGAGATTAAATGCTTGTCACTTGGTTTGGTATATTACGATTGGGAAGTTGGATAGATTTTCGAGGGTGTGCAAGGAATAGACTATAATATCCACCACGTTAAGGAAACCGGCGTTGGATGGAAGTATAGAAAAATTATTTTAAAATGCTTGTCACATCCTCAAGGTCGATCTTGGTGGAAGAAGTTCATTCTTAGAGCGAGGATCCTCTCCCTCTTGTGGCGTCTTTGTCGTGAGCCGTAGCCATATGGGGGCTCTCTGACCATGCCTTTCATCTTGCTTGAGGTATTGGTGTTGTGGATGGCTTCTGTATCCTGTAGCTCATTGTTCATTCCTTATGTGAGGCGCTGGAAATCATTATGAAGTATTAGCCTGGCTTCTTATTTGTACAAGTGTGCCGACTCGGACTAGATGGTGCTATTAGCTTAGTTGTTTTAATCATGCCTTATTAGTAGTTACTATATGGTGCTTGAATATTTGTAATTGGTGTAACGTTGTGGGTGTTTACACTCAAAATCGTGTCGTACTACGAGTATCTCTTATGCTTGTGGTATTATTAATAAATTTTTAGCGGATTAAAAAAAAATCCTGAGATTAAATTAAATTTTCAATTATAGAATTCGGCAAAAACTTGTGTGCTGCAATTATTGCAATTGACATTGTGTCGTCTTGATTCACCTGTTAAGTAACATGGCCGGCCTTCGTCACTCTTTTGATTCCACGAACAACTCCCCTGACTCGGCTGAAACTCGCCTCTGCTTCATTGAATTGAGATCTCGATCTAGTGGTTCCGTCACTGGTTCGCAGATGATATTGGTATAGCGTTTGTGTTTAATTCAATGGGTGGTGTTGTTTTATGTCCTTTAGTCCCATATAAACATTGTAGAAGTAATGTTAGAAGTAGTACGATACCACAGCAAGGGCTTAATTTAGCACATTAATTCCATTTTCCAGTAATTTCAATATCTTGATATATAAATAGGGGTAAAAAGCATTAAACCCCCTCCAATTATCATAAACAAGCACGAAACACCTCAATTATCTAAATTGCACCAAACCCCCAAGCTTTGTTAAATGTGCTCACGGCATCAAAACAAAATCATGGTCCATCATCCACATAATCTAATATGACTAGTGTTATTCCTATAAAGAAAAAATTAGAAACGCCAAAACCTTGGCTTCATTGTCACTCAACATAACAGATACAAACTCCCCGTATAACTCTGAAACTTAAACGTTTTTGTTTCCTTTACAAACTTTGCCTTTTCATTTCCGAAATATCTCATTTTCATATCCCAAAACCAGTAGTTTAATCGATGCACAGTTACATTCTCAAACTGTTGTGATATATGCCTGTGTAATGTAACTGGCAGGAATAATATTGTGATTCAAGGATGTTGGTTCCAAATCCATGAATGGATCAAGAAGAAAACTAAATTCAGAGGGGCATAAAAAGCTGAACAAGTATCATCCATCATGTTTAATAACTTGAAGTCGAAATAAAGCAAGTATTCTTACAGACATTTGATTCCCCTTACCTGATAACGACATAACCATAGCATCAACATTCCATTCTATTGCCTGTAAGCCCCTACTTGCTGCTTATCAAATCTCACTTCCAATATTGGGCAAGGGGCAGAAGCAGGTTCCTTATTGTTTTGTCTAAAATAGAAAAATATAAATCTAAGCTGTATTACACACTGCCAATCGCAGGACAAAAATAGTTTGGGAATAGAACATAGAGATGGCTGACTGAACCTGAAGTGAAGCAGCAGATCTAGTAGTTTGAGAAATAACAGATCCTCTGCTCCTCTATTTCGACCTCTTTCCTTCCTTTTTCTTTATAACTTCGTCAGTGTACATTATACCTTTGCCTTTGTAAACTTCAGGAGGTTTCAAACTGCGAACAGCTGCAGCAAATTGATGGACCCTTCCCTTGTCGATGCCAGTGCAGCACACAACGTTGTTCTTGAAACAGAATACACGCACTGCAGGAGGAACAGCCATTTCAACTTCATGGCTGTAACCGAGCTTAAGGTACAGAAGACGGCCTTCTGATTCTGCTCTAGCTTTGAAACCAACGCCTACTATCTTCAAAAACCGAAAGAACTTGGCTTCCATTTCAAAGAGTTTCAATCACCTGAAATCGGGCAGAGTACATGGAAGTCAAAATGCTGAAGACAGAAGGGAAAACTTCATCTAGTAAAGTGTACTTATACGATCTCAATTAAGTCACTCGTAAAGTTTCTCACGAATAAGTCCAACTTTTCCGTGTCAAAGTGGATTGGATGTGGCAGGCCATGAACCAGTGATGTTGCAATTGCATTCACTATAATCAGTTCAGCACTACCAATTCACTGATAGGTGTGATGGGCATGAAAGAATAACTTTTAAGAAATAGTCAAATAACGGCATGAGTAATGTAACCAATTATCTGCTCCATCTAAATAAAACACCTCAAGCAGGCTGAGAAACAGAACACGTCGATATCATTCAATGGCTGATCACAGTTGATAGCAGCATAGCTTTTAGAACTGGAAAACAATGGATGCATATAATTCACATTCCTGCTTAGGCAATATTCCCCATTTACTCTGTAACAAGAAGTTCCATAAAATATACATTCAACTCTCTTGGAAAAAAGTAAAATAGATGATTTAACATTTTCAAGAAAACAGGCAACTAAACTTCTTTGCCGTGCTAGGAACTATTTTCCGGAAACTGCACCTCCCCTGAGATACCAACCATTTGTACAATGGGAAGGGAAGTTTATATGACAATGATTAAAGCTTATCGAAAAGTTTCAAAAGTCACTAAATTTTCACACAGGCATTTCATAGAACAGATAGAGGGCATTCATCATACAGACGAAGCAGATAAAAATAATGGATGCATAGAGTTTAAGTGTAGTGAATTTAAGTTGAGAAATAGACAAGTGAGTTTCATTACCTTCTTCTGCTGACAGTAAGGGATGATTTAGTGATGATTTTGATGCAACGAGAGATATAATTTGGAGATTTGGGAATTTGGGATGAGAATACAGAAAATTAGGGCTAGCGTGAACAGCCGTGACACTTTTTCAGTTTTTCATTTTTGTTTTCCCTTTTGCACGTGATGATAAATCCGAGTCTGAGTCCGAATCACATCAGATCGGTTCAGATCCAAATGGATCCGACACCTAAAGGCTAAAGTTGTACGTTTTGCTGGATTTTCAATTTTTCTAGATTTGGCTCGGATCCAGTCCGAAAGGTCTGGAATGAATCCACTAGGGCTGCTCAAATGATCCGGATCCGTTGACCCGGTCCGTTTATCCGCATTTATGGCGGATCCATCCGATCCGTTGGCTAACGGACCGGATAACGGATTACATTTTTAATGATCCGTGAATAACGGATCGGATTGATCCGATCCGCGGATATCCGTGGATCATCCGTTATTATTTTTTTTTTTTATATATATAAGACTATATATAGCAAAGGAAAGGGAGTAAAAGTAAAACTCATATTTTTTAGTTATGTTTGTATTCCATATATATTAGTTGACTCATAAATAACTTGTTAGATGCATATTTTGCATATCTGAAGATTTTGAGGTTGTTAGAAATATGTATCTTCTTGTCTCCATCCCATGTATTTGTCGATCTTGGTGATTCGATATCTTAGAATTCCGTCTACAATGGAGCAAGTACATATTGAGTATATGTTTGTGTCCTTTTCACGGACATTTTAAGTTCACATTTACTGTAACATATTATTTTCGGATATTTGAACTGAAACTTCTGTAGCTATCATTTTATAATATTACACCACAATTTATTTTACAAAAAATATTAAAAAAATAAAAAGAGCGGATAACGGATCGAACTTGAATTTATCTGTATCCGTACGGATCGATCCGCAATCCGATCCGTCCAGAACGGATCGGGTCACGGATTTAATTTTTTATGTCCGGTCAAACGGATTGGATCGATCCGTATCCGGTCCGTGCGCAGCCCTAGAATCCACCATTAGTGCGATTAGAGGTGACTATCGGGCCGGGCTGGGCTACCTCGCAAAAGCCCAGACCATTAATGTTTCGGGCTAGGCTGGGCCAATTTTTAACGTGCCAGGCTGGGCTTTTCTCAGGATCAGTGAGCCCGGCACAACCCTTGGCCCTATACAGTGGGTTGTGCCGGGCCGGATTTGTACCGGGCCTCAATGCGGGCGGGGATCGGGCTGATTTTTTTTTTCGTTTTCATTAAAAAAAACACTACTAGGATCTACAATAGATGTGGTAATCGGGCCAAGTTCGGGCCGGGTCACAAAAGCCCGCTACATTTAGTTTTCGGGCTGTCCCGGGCCAGATTTTAAGCGGGCCGGGCAGGGCTGTTTTGTAAATATGTTGGCCCGGAACGGCCCACAGCCCACTTATATATGTATCGGTCCGGGCTGTACCCGGGCCAGGCCAGCCCGCCGGACTTGTTTTTTTCTTTTTTCTTTTTCTCACCTCCCTTTCCCTTACGTTATTAAATAACATGCATAGAGGAGTAAAATACTGATTGGATAAAGAAAAAAGAGATTAAGAAAGAAAAGAAGAAGATGTAAATGAAAGAAGTGATTAACATAATTATTACTAAGAAAGAAAAGAAGAAGATGAAAATGAAAGAGATTACGGAACCATCACGTGAAGGAAAAGATGAATATGGATACTCCATATTTTTTCAATCAACTATTCTAAGTATATAATAGATGTAACTAATATGGCATAATTAATCTTTCAATTTAATTTGCTGATTTGTCGTAATATCAACAAGATCGATCTGCTATTTGAATTCTTGCTCCTAATATGCTAATTGATAAACATTAAATCTTTATACATACCGTAATTAGTGGAATTAATAAATGTAATCGTAATTAATATATCATTCCTTAATCATCTTCCTATATATGTTAAACTATATATGATATAATAATATGGCATAATTAATTAACATTTCAATTATATTTGCTGATTTTCTGTTATATGCTATCTCATTTGAATTCTATTTCTCCTAAAGTCTTAATATGCCAAGGAAAACATTATAACAATCTTTAGACATAATAAATGGAGTTAATATAAATATAAATCATAATTAACATATTATAAAAACTAAAATTCCATATAGGTAACATGCGGGCTAAACGGGGTAAACGTGACGGGCTGTCACCCGGGTTTAAATGTTCACGGGCCGGGCTGTCGCGGGTCACTGAGAGCAAGGCCCATATAGCCCACTGCTTTAAATGTACACAGGCTGTTCCGGGCTCATTTTAAACGGGCCGAGCTTTAAATTTGGCGGCCTGTCCGGGCCGGGCTGTTCTACGAACGGCCCAGATACCACCTCTAATCTACATATATTTTGTAATTTTACAAAGAGGGGTAATGTACTAAAACTTAACTCTGCTCTACTAATTACTATTGGTAAATTACATACTAACTGTGAAGTACTAATTTCACACTAGTATACAAACATGATTATTTGAACGTAAAATTACAAACGGTCGACATCGATTTACAGAAAAGTTGAAACTACGGCGGCTACTGCGTTTCGATTTTATTTATTTATTTATTTATTTTTTTTCAGTTTGCGTGATAGTTGAGAGAGGAAGAGATGAGAAATCAGAAAGAAATGAGGAGGCTGCTTGGAAGTTGAAAATATAGAAATTGGGTAGGACTTGTATTGTTGGGCTTTTTATTCAATTAGAACCCAATATACATCATGCCTACATAATTGATCCAATTAGAGCCCACTAGCCTATGTATAAAAAAAATCCTAAAATTATATACAGAAATTTGCGGGCTTATCGGGTCGGGCCTGTGCGGACTGGGCTGCGTTGCAGGTTCTTAACGGGTCGGGCTGTGCTGGACCAGTATATGATGGCCCCTAAAAATATACGGTTCGGTCCGTGCCGGACCAATATGTTAACGGACCGAGCTGGACCGGTTTTTAACGGGCTGGGCCGTGCCGGGATGTTCTACGACTGACCCAATAGTCACCTCTAAGTGCGATTGATGCGGATTTGATCCCACCGTCCGAATCGGACCATTTCGGAACATTTGCCAAACCTAACTGAAATATATCAAAAAAAGTAGACCTAGTAAGCTATTTTTTTTTTTAGAACACTAGTTAAAGGAATCCTAAAACCTCTCTCTATCCTATATTTAGGATAAAATGAAAGAATGGTGTAATAAATGAACAATCTCAGTACTCCTAAATTCAATGGGGCCCACAAAAATATAATTCTAAATTTTTGGAACTCCTTAAAAAACTTACTACATTTGAGTACTCATTTGTCCCTCCCTATTTATGTGGCACCACATATATTCTTCATGTGTCCTTTTTTATCACTAAAATACTTCATTTGTCATTTTTCATCACTAAAACATCAATAATATGAGATCTCTAATTATCATCTATGTAGTTGATATATCCTAAATAATTATAAGGGATTACTTAGGAACCATATTTAGAGAAATAATATAGGTATTATGTAAATAGTGTTCTTAATCCAACAACATGGTGTCAAGTAGACCAATAATTCCAAATTAGGTTTTGGTTCAGAAGGTGAAGACCGACCTAAATAGTATAAACACCTCCATAATAGTATGACCTAGGAATAGGAGATCACTCTTATCTTTTCGAGCTTGGGTTATATTCTTGAAAAAAAATTAACTGAAGTTATTTATAATATAAAATAGGAAAAAATTGATCAAACCCCCCAACCTATACTACAAGTGAGACATTACCCACTAACCTATTAAATTTGAGACTTAACCCCCTCACCTATATAAATTGTTGCAACATACCCCCTATATAATATTTTACTATCAATTTAATATTTTCCATTCAATTTAATATTTTCTCTTTAATTAAATATTTCCGTTTGATTCCAAATTAATCATAATACCTACCGAAAAACTAATTTTGAAAATTATGATATGAAACTAAACGATTTTCACTTTTATAATATATATAATATAAGTTCAAATATTATTTTTCCGGTATAATTAATGAAAATATTATTTTTTCACTTTTGTAATATAAATTGTATTAAAAAAATAAGATTTGAACTTATATTATATAAGTAAAATCTTATATTTTTATAATATAATTTTTAAAATTATTTTTCGATATGAATTTAGGATTAATTGGAGTAAAACTGACATATTAAATTGTAGGGAAAATATTAAATTGAATGAAAAATATTAAATTAAAGGGAAAATATTATATAGAGGGTATGTCGTAACAATTTAAATAGATGAGGGGGTCAAGTCTCAAACTTAATAGGTTAGGGGGCAATGTCTCAATTGTATTAAAGTTCAGGGGGTTTGATCAATTTTATCCTATAAATATAATAAAACAAACTTAAAATTGAACTGAATTGAATTATTGAATACTTAACTTTTTTTTTTTTGAAATGAAAAGATGAACTTAATGATATCCCATAAAATTGTAAGCCTCCACATACCTTTTACAAACACTTTATTGGATCCACCATCGATATTTCAATCACATAACATACTTCTTATAAAAACGTGTAAAAATCAAACGTATATAACTCATTGGAACTGTATGTATATTTTTTTAATTAAATAAACCTAAAATCTTTTGGCTTTTGAAGAATTCTACACTTATCCAAAAAGGAAGGTTTTTAATTAATCAAAGCCTCAAAGCTTAGTAGTTTGGTTCTGAAACTGCATGTTGATCAGCTGCTATATATGCACCTAAAGGAATAAAGTAACTAGCAGGAACAAAAACAGTGTGGATGTTGGTTCCAAACCCATGAATGGGGATCTGAAGAAAGCTTAACTGACAAGGACACAAGATGAAAAACAAGACCTGAACAAGTATCCTCTGCCATGTTACTTGGAGTGGCATCAAAGCAAGTCTCTTTTTACAACCATTGTTTCTCTTCCCATTCCCCCATTACCTCATAACGTTACCATCAAACAATAATATTTCATTTTTTCTTGCCTTTAAGTCCCTACGTTCCACCTTACCCAACTCTTGATAGTACCTACTCACCTAAGTGCATGTCACAAACACACAATTACTACATTCTATCACAGAAACAAACACCTCAACATCCAAATACCTTATCTAAGGTGTAGTTATACATTGCCATTTTTGTTTGTTTACTCTGGGAAACAACAAGATGGACTCTTCCAAGTCCCATTTCGCCCAGAAGTTGCTCGGTGATCTCCGTCTGCGCAAGGAGCGGATGGCTGCTGCTCAGAATTCATCCAAAAATTCTGCCCATATCATGTCTAGAGGTAATAAAAGTACAAATTTTATTTTTTTTCACTGCATAATGGGATTATGTGGTCCAAACTGATATATATGTGTTAATTAAATGTTGAGAAATAATTATATGTCATTTTTCATGTGACTTTCACCTTGATGCATGTGTAATTGTCATATCATAATAGATCATAGTTGATGGAATAATTAAATGAAGTTACATATGTTCCTAAGCTGTGAAGTTTAAACGTCTTTTCGAAAATTTAACTCGGTGAAATGTTGGAATTACTACTTACTGGTTCGGTTACAATGTTGCCAGATAGTTCGAAATAGTTGTTAGAATATCCATTCTTGCAGCATTAGGCCATTTTACAAGTTATGTCATTGTAGATGGTACTTCTGTTCACTGAGATTTACATGTCAACTTACATTAATTGTTTCTGTACTTACTGTCTGATGGAATACTAGAGAATCACGGTAATTCTTCCGGGCGGACTTACACGGGTTCACAGCGATCAAGTGGAATACAGTCTGTCTCGAAAATATCAAATGCGAATGGAAGGTCTAATAGGAGCAGCAGGGGAACCAGTTTTGCAGAACCTTCGAACCAGATCGTTCTCTATGAAAGGGGACAAAGTGCGGGACAAGTTAAGGATCTGTCGACAGCTATTGCTTTCGCTTTTGAGAATAGCGGAAACATCTTGAAAATAGGAGCTGCTGGGAATATCCCTCTTGTGAATTTTTTGAATCGTTTTGGTCGGAAATCAATGGATTTTCGGAAAATGGATGTAACCAGCTTTGACAATCGCAGTCAGTTCCCTGCAGTTTCTCAGATACATATCACTGAGATATCGAAAAGCGTACAGAAGATAAACCAGATTTTGAGAGCTTGTGCTAAGGGCATTAGTTTTGATGGTAACTCGTTTGAAGTTGGAAAGGAGCTGTTGAAAGGATCCACTGATTTAGAAGAGTCTCTTAGATTGTTTGTTAACTTACAGGAAGCTGCAGCTTACACGAACGGTTCTCAGCAGAAGAATCGTATAAAGTTTCTCGATGAGGATGAGGATGATCAGGAAGACACTGATAAAAACATGGAACATTGGCAGTTGAGTCGACCGAGATACTCCTCTGATACTTCCAGGAATACAAGTATCGTCCAAGGTAGGCCGGCAACTAGCAGTAAAAGGCAACAAGACTTCAGTAACAAGAAAATAGTGGCTCATCAAAGATCCAAAAGCTATGATTATAGCTCTTCTACAAATGTGAAACAAAATAACAACTTGAGTTCGAAAAGTTCCACGCAAGAGAAAGGAAGAGTTTCGAATGTCATAGCTAAACTCATGGGACTTGAGGAACTTCCGCGGAAGGAAAACTCCACGGTCAATTCACAACCGAAGGAAGAGTCACAGAGGAAGGCGTTAGGGAATGCTGATAGAGACAGCAGAAATGGCGACAAAGATTCATTTGTAATCAGGGATGCCAAGCTTCAACGTAAGCCTGGAAAGATTCAAGAAACAGTAAATGAACGGTCTAAGCTGGTGTCTGAGGGAAACAAAATGATGGAAGACTTGAATATACAAGCAGTATTAGCAACTACCTTATTGCGTAAACAACAGAATCATGCAGTTGCATCGAATCAAACAGGAGAACTTCAGAACGGAAATTATGAGAGGGGGCGGAAAGTAGTTGAGGTGAAGGAAAGAAAGGCACTGGTGTTGAAATCTGATCCACCAGAGATGGCAAAAAAAAGCAACAAAGCGCTTGAAAATGCAGATGTACGGCATAACAAGACTAAACACGGTGCAAGTGAAAAGAGGAGTGCGGATAAGAACACCACAAGCAATCAACATGCACGTGTACAAGCCCGGGAACATAAGAAGTCTCGAGATTCAGAACGTAAGCAACAGGGTAAGGAAAAGGACAAGCAGCTCGAGAAAAGAAATCTCCTGAAACAAAAACGAGAGGCTGATCAAGCGGAATCCATGATTTCATCGAAACTGAAAAAAATGGATTCTGGAGCTGAGAAGAGGAGGTTATTACATGACATATTGTCGCCTGATAATGTGCGAACAACAAAGTCACTTGAAAAGGTTCCAAAGACAGACAACAAGAATAGGGATGGTGCTAAACCCGTAGCAGCACATGGGGAAGAAGATAAAACGGAAAATTTATCTCCTGGAAAACTGCAACTTGACAGAAAAGAAGAACGTGGCGACCTGTTGAGGCAAGAGAAACCAATTCCGGTTTCTGTTAACATCCTTTCTCAGAAAGTTGAGAACAGATCGAAGATTGATGCAGTGGTGACGAAAAGAAATGCTTATGTGAGCTCAAAATCAGTAAAGCTGTCTGCTAACATGCTCCAGGACTTTGAACGACATATGCGTAGTAAAACTCACATCTCCAGACGGAAAGACCAACAAAGCAATATCAAAGACAAGGGTGCAGAAGTAGCCATTACCATGTCCAATGAATCCGAAACTCACATGCCCAAAACAGAAGAACAAAAAAGCAATAAAAAAGCTGACAATGATGCGGGTGTAGCTATTATCAAGACTAATGCAACGGATATGAGCTCCGAAATACTGAAGCAGCCAGATGAGATAGAGAATGAAGCCCAACACTCCATCAAAGTGAACAGTTTGCCAGTTGAAGATGAGTGCCAGACTCATGACACTCCAACCTCACCAACAAAAAACGACAATGTAAGTTCGTAGAGCAAAACTATTTATCATTCTAGCTAGTGGCCTAGTACATTTTGATCGATATGTGTTGGTTTATATATATGTACATCCTGTTTGCTATTTTGCAGTGCAATGATCACACAGAATCTGGAGCATCAGTTTCTGATCATCTCCAAGAGGTGGACAAACTGCATGAACCTATAGATGAACAAGGACTCACACAGTGTGATCAAACTAGTCACAAGGAAGACACGAAACTCTATGGCTACGAGCATCTTCCAACAGCAGGAAAACAAGATCATTTGACAGAACATGAAAAAGAGTTCAAAGAAATAGTAATCAAAAGCCAAATGTTCCTCAACACAGCAGAGGCCTTTTTCAAGCTGAACATACCAACCAGCTTGCTTCATTCCAGTGATCACAACAAGGAACCTGCTGGCGCGAAGCTCGTATTGGATTGTGGATATGAAATCATGAAAAGGAAAGCGAAAAGACGTGAAGCAACACTCCATCCTTATATGAGAACTAGCATAAGTTGTAAGAGGTTGAGCTCATTAGATGACTTGGTGAAGGAACTATGCAAAGACATCGAAGCATTGAAGTTGTATGGAGGAAACGGGAGCGATGTAGTGGATTGCTTACACACAATGCTGAACAATGACATGAATGACAAAGAACCAGACATCAACAGCATGTGGGATTTCGAGTGGAGCAATATGAAGTCAGTTTTTCTTGAGAAGGAAGAAGTGGTTAGAGATGTGGAGAAACATATGTTGAATGGATTGATCAATGAGATCACCAGTGATCTTTGGCTTTTACATGTTTCTGCTTGATTTGGTTTTCTGTAGTTTGTATGGGTTTTGAGTGATGATCATTAAATGAATTCTTTGTCTATATGTGGATTGATTTATAGTGAATTTCCTAGTAAGAAGTAAGAACAGTTTTTATGAAATACTAGTTGCAACATTCACAGTTATTATTGGAAATATTATGATATAGCTTAAATGGAAATAAATTGCCGTCTTAGCTCAGCTGGTAGAGCGCGTGGCTTTTAACCACGTGGTCGTGGGTTCGATTCCCACAGACGGCGGTTCTTTTTTGTACCTTCCTTTCTAGCGTTTTTTGCGTTTCGAAGTGAGGAATAATAATACAAGGTTAAATTTTCAAATAGCCGTCTTAGCTCAGCTGGTAGAGCGCGTGGCTTTTAACCACGTGGTCGTGGGTTCGATTCCCACAGACGGCGGTTCTTTTTTGTACCTTCCTTTCTAGCGTTTTTTGCGTTTCGAAGTGAGGAATAATAATACAAGGTTAAATTTTCAAATAGCCGTCTTAGCTCAGCTGGTAGAGCGCGTGGCTTTTAACCACGTGGTCGTGGGTTCGATTCCCACAGACGGCGGTTCTTTTATGTACCTTCCTTTCTAGCGTTTTTTGCGTTTTGAAGGGAGGAATAATGATACAAGGTTAAATTTTCAAATAGCCGTCTTAGCTCAGCTGGTAGAGCGCGTGGCTTTTAACCACGTGGTCGTGGGTTCGATTCCCACAGACGGCGTTTCTTCTGGCGTATTTTCCGTTCTGACTTCTGAGATACAGACTTCGTTTTTGGGAGCAAAACAAGCAACTATCATTCATCCATATTGTTATGCTCAATATGATGTATCCTTTTCTTCTTTCTTTCACGCGTCTTCTGCATTCTGATTTTTGAGGAACAATGCAACGTTCGTCTTTGGAAGCAGTACAAACACTATCATTCATCCATGTTGTTGTGGTGTATCCATAATCAATCGGACTAATTTAACTAAAATAAGTTGGCTGGTAATTGTATTGTTGCATTTATACAAAATACTCATGACTTTTGAGTACCTTGTAAGGATGCAAATTTAGGTACAAATTTTCAATATATCCCAATATTACAGATTTTACAAACCAACATGTACTAGAATCTTCTCCCACAATTGTCAATACATCCGGTTTTCAAGTGAAAGGTTGTAAGTCAAGATAGAAAGAGTTCAAACAAGAAACATGATAAGCTCTTGGTGAAAATGTCTGCAAAAAGTGCACGTGTATGTAGAAAGATAATCGAGCTCAATGTATCATACACAACTTTTTAATGATGAAAAAAAAACCATTATTGATCCTCGCTTTGCCGCTTCGAAAAAAAAATACACAAATTTTCAATGATGAAAACAACATTTGTTGTTGTCAACATTCAGACCGAAAGACCTTGAACAAGAAATGGGAACCTCTTGGTGGAAATGTTTGTAATATTAAGGTATGAAACTATGAATGCACAGTTGGGTGACAGGGCAAAAATGGCGGGGATGTTGGGGATAAGTTCACGAGTAAAATTATAGTCAAGCACACTCATGAGACAAAATATTCAATAACAAAAGCAACATATTGTTGTCACACGAAAGGATTGTCACGAAAATTCTCAAGGAAATGTGTGAACCTTGCAACAACATTAGTAAGGACACTATACTCAGATTTACGGGCGATTTGCAACTCCATAAGATCTAGACCAAGTTTTAGTCCCAAAACATAAAATAGTCATGGGTGGAAGGATGAATATATCATGGCAAGTAGCCCAATCCGTACCATAAGGCAAGAAGTGGATTGGACGAACCACTTTAATAAGAGCCCAAAGCCATGATCCGTATTTTTAAAGATTCAATCTAATCCTACTCCTACTCTTTAACCACCATATAACTCTAAATATCTTAAACCATATTATATCGTCATCTTCAATTTTCACATATCACGTATTTAAACTAGAATTTTTTTTTTTCTCCTATGATGCTTTTAATATCATTTGTAGAATAAGGATAATTCATAATTGGCCAATTGTGCATTATTACCTTTGTGTTTCCAATGTTCTTAGAGATACGCAAGCATCTACTACCGTTTCAGATAAAACTAACAACTTAATGTAAAACATTCATCCGTTGTCGTCCAGCGGTTAGGATATCTGGCTTTCACCCAGGCGACCCGGGTTCGATTCCCGGCAACGGAAATATTTAGTATATTTTTTAGTATTTTTGGTCAACTGAATATGGTAACTGTCCATCTAAATTTTTATTATTTTTTGTCATTCTTCACTCAACCTAATAACCTAATCAATAGTAACTCTTTGTTCAAATGGTAGGGGTTCATGTGCCAATACTATTAAGTAGCCACATGGTGTTAACATTGTACACACTCCCACACAAGATCATACCCTTTCTTTTCATCAATTCTCGATTAATTTATGGAAGGCACAAATGTTTTACATAAGTATAGTATAGTCCCTTCATCTCTCTTCATAAATGATTCATTTTAGCATTTTTCAATTAATGAATTTCAACTTTAGTTACAAATTAATTTTAAACTATAATAATAAATTATTCAACAAAATTATATGAAAAATTTATTATCTATATTTTCATAATATAATTTTAAAATATTTTATTATTATAATTTAAAAGTGTTTTATAGTTAGATGAAAGTTGTTGACCCAAAAATTAAGAAAGATAATTTAGTTGGACGAAATAATTTAAAATTAATTTATTCGGTCAACAACCTTCAACTAACTATAGATTACTTTTAAATTATAATGTTAAAATATTTCTAAATTATATCATGAAAATATAGATCATAAATTATCATATAATTTATTAAATATTTTATCATTATAGTTTAAAATAATTTATAGTTAATGTTAAAAGTAAGTACTAATTTAAAAATGCCAAAAAGGATAATTTATGATTAGAGATGAATGGACTATAGTATAATTATGTGAAATATCAAAGCCATCCATAAATTAATCGATATAAGAGAAATGAAATGAAAAAGGTATATGATCCGGTGTGGGAGTCTTGACAATGTTGATACCACGTGGCTACTTGATAGTATTGGCACACGAGTTGATGTATTGTTAGGCACAAAAAATCTCGCTTGAGGGGCTGAATGGATTAGTAGTTGACACATTCCAAAAGATAAAAATATGAGAGTGAAATCATTGCTAACTCCACAAATACTTGGATAAATAGTTATATCAAGTATTTTAGTCTATTGTGTCTCTAGCCTTTTTTTTCCCTTCAAATTCCATAATGCAATATCATAACATAAAAACATTTATAATGTAATTGTGCAGCTCAAATGATCTACATTAGTGGTAAAATAGATGTGTGTCTTTACTTATTTTCCTTCAAATTCCAGTGGTTATGTTTTGTCACTTGCTTATCTGATCTGAATAATCTGAGTTCACTTGTTTGTGGGAGGAGAGAGAGCCCGTGGTTTGAAATCTCCAAAACATCGTCACAAATCACACCTGTAATAGTCATCTCCTCAACAACAGACACGTCACCGTAGGTTACTACTACTACTACCTGACAATGACATCTTAATCATCATTCTATTTCCATTTTTATTATATTTTTCCCGCAAAGTTTTAATTTAATCTAATCTAATCTATATTTTAGTTTATTTTAGTGCAGTCCAAGCAACCAATAACACTCTCTTTACTTTTTATATAAACAAATCTCCTTTTCCCTTTTGTCTCTTCTATTTTTCATTCATTCGGTGGATTGTAAACAAAACCATTTCCTCAAAACAAACAGCTAATCAATCAACAACACCATTTGTTTACAATTTCCAGGTACTTTTATTCTTCTTCACTTCTCCCATTATTCCATTTTTCAGAATCAGAATTATCCTCGCCGAATCATGTCAGTCTCGATTCCTGCATATTATGCTCTTGCCGTTGTTAATTTCATAAACTGAGATTGATTGATTGATTCATTCATTGTTTCTAATAACATGTTATTAAGTTTTGTAATGTAATGGACTGGCTGAGATAGATAGATAGATAATAGATTCATTGATTGTTTCTGATAACGTATTATTATTACTGGTTCAATTTGATTATTCGAGCTGAGGTGTAAGTAATAAATTATGCTGAGGTGTTGTTTAATGAAGTGAACTGAGAAATAGATTTATTGTTTTTATGCGCGGATTGCTCATTGATTTCATGATTTGATTCTATATAGTGTGTTAAACACAAATTCAATCGTTTTAAATTACTCAATGTTTTGTTTGGTTTACATATTTTTGGCTGGGAATTGAAATATGATGGGTTGTTTGGAAAATCTTTGTAGAAATATGGCATCCTCGGCTTTAATCTGCGAAACGGAATCGTGGAAGGATTTGAAGGTGAATTCTCCCTTTTTTTTCTTTCTTTTTTTGGTAGCATTCAATGTATTCAGTTTAAGGAGTCTGAATAGTGTTGTTTGTGTGTTTTTAGGTTCATGTTGATGACATTAAGAAGACTCATTTGCGTGAGTTGATGACCGACACTGATCGTTGTCAGTCTATGATGGTGTATGGTCTTCTAACTAAATGTTTTTTGTTTTCCTTCTCTTTCTCTGTCTTTGTTAGTGCTGATTTTTTAATTTTCGTTTTGCCGTTTCTGTTGACAGTGAATTTGATGAGCTTTTGTTAGACTATTCGAGGCAATGTGCCACACTTGATACTATGAAGAAGCTATACGCTTTAGCAGAGGTGGGTTATAGTATTTGCACTGTTTGGAGATGCATAGAGTTACTTTCTGCATCTGAAGTTCATTTGTGTTCATTTTTGTAGGCAGCACACCTGAAGGAAAAGATCAGCCGGATGTTCGGTGGAGAACGTGTAAGTTCATTTATACTGATGAACCTCTACTTCATAATTTATTCACATGTTTGAGGCGGGTTTGTGGATATTAGTGATTTATGTGCAAGAGACTTCTATATGGAGCCCTACCATTCACCATGTGAAATTTATTTTACCCGTATGGTTGTACACATATGTATACTTTTTAGTAATTCTTGACTATGGTAAGCTTAAACTCCAGAGCATGGCATAACTCAGGAACATCACTGGTGGGGGTTGAGGGAGGAAATTTTATGGACATTTCCTGGTCTTATTTCTGTTTGTTGTTATCCATGTCCAGTATCATTACTGCATGAGTTTTTTAGAGTTGTGAGGTTCAAAATTTCAACACCTTTTTGCATGTAACTTGTTTACACTGGCATGGTTGTTATTTGAGATTTACAGTTATCAGACTTCAGCAAAGAGATAATTCATTCAATGCTTTTCTCTTTTCACTTTAATTGCTTCATCAGATAAATAGCACAGAGAATAGAGCTGTTCTTCACGTAGCACTTCGTGCGCCCAGAGACTCAGTTATCAATAGCGAGGGGAAGAATGTGGTTCCAGATGTCTGGAATGTTCTTGATAAAATCAAGGATTTTTCCGAGAGGGTCCGCAGTGGTGCTTGGGTAATCCTCATTGTAATCTATAAAGTACTACTCATTGCCATGTTCATTTTTTTTAACTCACTCTGAAGAATCAATAGGTTGGAGCCACCGGGAAAGCATTGACCGAAGTTGTTGCAGTTGGTATTGGAGGAAGTTTTCTTGGTCCTCTTTTTGTGCATACAGCACTCCAAACAGGTCATTACTCCCATGTATTCTGTCAATTTTCCCTTGTTTATTACCATTTGCCCAACAATCTTCATGTCTGTACAAATAATATCTCTAAAATAATATAATCATGTAATATTACAGACCCGGAAGCTGCTCAATTTGCAACCGGTCGCCAGCTGCGTTTGTAAGTTTTATTATCTTGCACATTCATTCGAACCTTTCTTTCATATTTCAAGAGATCCTTGGTTTGAATTTTGAATTAATGTGGAGACTCCAGCTGCTGATTTAAGAGACCATAAATTAGACTGAATATATACCTAGGCTTGTATGGTGACCATTTTCCTGTAAATCACACAACTCATAGCCTCTTATTTGACAATGAGACTAAGCTCTAAATTTATTAACTGGTCCAGTAGGAATAAGCATGTTCAAAGTTGTGGATTTGTTGCTTATGTCTATCTACATTCTGTTAGAATACATGCATATCTACATATATGTCATTGCAAACTGGTCTATCCAAAAGCAAGACCATATCATTTAAAATCTCCAATTGTTGCTTATGTCTATCCAATAGTTTTCTTGTTTTTCTTTCTTTCACACAGAACATAACATCTGAATGTGAATGCATTAGTCACTGAGACTATTTCAATTTGTACTGCACAATTTACGACCGTCTCCCTGTAAGGAGTATTTACTCGCAACAACTTTACTTCCTGCTCACTTTTATGTCTTGTCCTTTTTTTTTACACTGAAGCCTGGCAAACGTTGACCCAATTGATGTCGTGAGGAACATTGCTGGGCTGAATCCTGAAACAACATTAGGTACTTCTGCCTCATTCATGTGCTGTCTACAAGATAGAGATCAGAATGTTATGTTTTTCATGCAAGGTTGTAATTTGGATCACTTACTCCATTTACATTTTATGCACTGCAGTGGTTGTGGTCTCCAAAACTTTCACCACAGCTGAGACAATGCTGAATGCTCGGACCCTGAGGGAGTGGATCTCAGCTGCTCTGGGGTGAGTCTATCAAAATTATTATCTCTGTTTTTGCTCTTGTCCTAAAAGCACGGCCTCTGAACCCTGTAACTAACTTTATTACTTAACTCTACGTGCAATGCATATGGGTTTCATGCAAATTGAGCTAGAACAATTTTGGTTTAGAGTGAAACTGAAGCAGAACATTTTTCTATTTCAAGTCAATTGCAAGAACATAGGATCATGCAAGTTCCTAAGTTAACCTACTCAATTGCATCAAGATTGGGAAAAATGAAACTGTATGTGCATTGCTATTTTGATTCATATAATAAATAACACTGGGACTTCCAGTATCATAAGTATTTAGCTCATTGAAGTCTTGGTTGGAGATTGAGATATGAGGTACATGCATAAGATTATCTTTATTAAAAAAATAAAAATATCAGAGCTTTATAATGATAAATAATGTTGCTAATGTACTGGAGACCCATTGTCATGCATAGGTTTTCCTGTATGCAACCTAATATGTGATAGTACTGAGTGTGTCTGAAAGACTTGCATATTCAGGTGCATTTAACTTCAACTTTTCTATTCATCTTCTTTCTCTTTTACAACTCTATCCAGGCCAGAAGCTGTATCAAAGCATATGGTTGCTGTTAGCACTAATCTCACGGTAAAATCATCTTCTTTTATCCCCATCATATTAATTTCTTGTTGCATGGCAATTGAACTATGTTTTCCCTGCTTTTTTGAATATCCTAATGTCTATGACTGACTGTAAAAAAGCGTTGTCTGTTTGATGAACATCAAAAGAAGCCTTGAGTTCAAACTTCAAGGAGCACATGCTGGCCTTGTTTTAATTTCATACTCTTTGCTACTTGCCGTGAGTTCCGTTGTTATGCCATAACAGGGAAATCTCATTTGTTGGTTTAATGAAACTTATCTACTCACCTGATTGGTGTAAAATCATTTTGTTTTTGTTTTAATGTTTATATGTTGATTTATTTTCCTACCCAGCTTGTGGAGAAGTTTGGCATTGATCCAAATAATGCTTTTGCCTTCTGGGATTGGGTGGGAGGGCGCTATAGTGGTAAGCATTTTAGTATTTTATTCTTTCATTTTGGGCTTATCTCGATTTGGATGGCATTTAAGGTATCTAAACTTCTGTTGCAGTTTGCAGTGCAGTAGGAGTATTGCCTCTTTCTCTCCAATATGGCTTTGAAGTTGTCGAGAAGTACAGTATTGTTCACCTTTATTTTATTTAGAGCAGTCACTCATAGGTTGTTTTACACTTGGTATATAAACGATGTTTTGGAGCTGACAATAGAAACTCAAATCGTTTATTAGATCAACATGGTCTTGCGAAAGTGATGAATTTCGTAAGTTAAAGGCTGAAATTTCAGAGCAATTCCCCTATTGTTTTTGGAAAACTAATCAGCTCATTAATAATGAATAAGTGCTTCATGTTAACTTTGCTTATACGTTGAACTTGTGCGCATGTGTTCATGTACAACAAATTAATTTTTTTAATCTTAAAAATGCTTTTAATCCTTTTTTTTTATTTTCAGAATTATTATTTCCGAATTTGCATGAACATTTTCTTCTTTTTGCTTGTTGTCTCTTCAGCAGCCTGACTATCCATGCTTTTCCCTTTTGCTTGTAGGTTCCTGAAGGGCGCTTCAAGTATTGATCAGCACTTTTGTTCAGCGCCTTTTGAGAAAAATTTACCTGTATGCTCCTTCTCCATAACATCTTAGCCTTGATGCTTACTATTTGACAATGCTAAAAATTACTATTTCTTAAATATCAGAAACATTGTTCTAAAAACCATTGTAGTAGCTGGATCATACTACTAACCTGCTGCCAAGCCTGGTCTAAACAAATCTTGATCTATACCAGTTGGAAAAAAAAGACTTGTGTCAAGCTTCTTCTCTGCCCAAAATACTTGGCCTGTTTACCATATTTTCTACACGTTTTTTAGCTTTGTTTTCTTAGTTCAAGATTTCATTTTTAGCAGTGGAAAAATTCCTCCTTGCACATCTCCTCTTGGATAACTTGCTTACATAAAAAATTTGCTGCAGGTGCTATTGGGCCTGTTGAGTGTTTGGAATGTGTCATTCCTTGGATATCCCGCCAGAGTATGTATCTGATATGCTAATTATGTTGATATTCCATATTAGTTGTTTAATAATATGCCAAAAACATGCACTGTAATTTTCAGGCTATCCTACCTTACTCTCAAGCCCTGGAGAAGCTTGCACCACATATTCAGCAGGTAAATCTGTGATTTGCAGCTTGCTAAGCATAATTATTAAAAAGGAAAATTCTTGAATTTTGTTCTAGGAAATTTCGTATATAACTGAACTGATGTCTTCCATAACTATTCATTCAGGTTAGCATGGAGAGTAATGGAAAAGGTGTGTCAATTGATGGTGTGCCCCTTCCTTATGAGGCAGGTGAAATTGATTTTGGCGAGCCAGGGACAAATGGCCAGCACAGCTTTTACCAACTAATTCACCAGGTAATATGATGATTTATGAAGCATATAATTCAAGCATAGTGATAAACTACTACTGAGCTCAGACGTCTTGGTAAGCACTATCTTGCTTGTGCATTGCACTATACAATTTGAAACTCGACGGTATGATGGAAAATGCGAACTTAGGAGTTTTGTATATTGCATGCTGTATGATGCTTGTGATCTCAAGCAGGATTTGATTAATCAAAGGAGAACTTTATTATATGGGCAAGCTTTAAAAGACTACTCATAATGGCTTCAGAATCTTTATGAGCTCTTATTACGATGAGTAATGGTATATGCTACATATCAGTATCTCACAGCAGGATCATATGCAAGGATACATGAATATACATATCAAATACAGTATATGATTGTTGCCTAAAGTATTTTGAAGTGGTTTCAGTAATCTATGGCTACCTTGGGTTTAATGTTGAGTAGAATGTTGTTCGGACAAATGTCTAATATGGAATTATTGATATATCGTCTGGTGGCCACATGCTCTATATAAAGATGAACAGGATAATACATTCCTATGAGACTTTTCGTTTACTCAATATCTTGGTCATGGGTTTTTCAGGGTCGTGTTATTCCATGTGATTTTATTGGTGTGGTGAAGAGTCAGCAGCCTGTCTACCTTAAAGGTAACCTTTTCCTTTATCTTTTTCCATTGGGAATAGATTTACTGTGATTTTCTCTCAATTCAAGTAATAGTTTGTTCACAGCAAGAATTTAAGCAACATCCTTTTACAGGTGAAGTGGTTAGCAACCATGATGAGCTCATGTCGAACTTTTTCGCCCAGCCAGATGCCCTTGCATATGGGAAGGTAAATATTTCTCTGATAGTTAATCCTCTTTATTGTCTCTTAATTCCTCTAGTTGAATTATTTGTCAGCCACATACCAGAATATAAATAAATGATGTCCTCTTCTCTTCCAAATTCACTATTTTACTTCCTCTCTTGGAGTTATTTTCAAATTGTCTATCATCGAGATTATAAAGCTTCTCATTGTGCTTACTGAATGTTATATTGTTCCTCCAGACTCCAGAACAGTTGTTAAAGGAGAGTGTCCCTAACCATCTTGTGACACACAAGGTATTTTTCAAAGAATTTGTACAGCGTAGCCTCTGCAATAGTTTGTTGTTCAAATCTTAACTTATAATCCATTTGAGCAGACGTTCTCTGGCAACCGACCGTCTCTCAGTCTTCTACTTCCTTCATTGCATGCTTACAACGTTGGACAGGTGAGTGTATCTGTGGTTTTCTTATATTATATGGTTTTAGTATCTTACTATGTATAGTATACTATGCCAACCTCCAAAAGTCTGTAGTTTTCTTATGTTGTTCAAGCATCTTACTATGTAATAATACACAAACCTCCAAGATTTAAGTCAGCTAGCCTGCAATTGAACCCCCGACATGCACAAACTTACAGATTCTTATAAATTTGGTTTAGATGATGAAGGTAAAGATAAAGTCAGCTGTCATTAGTAAGTCCCAGAAAAAGAAAAGCAAATCTATTCAAGCTCGCTCAATATGGTGATCCTATTATGCTGCTCCTATCTGCCTAACTAGTTTATCAAGAAGGGTTACCTCATATTGAGCAGTGATGATAAGTAAAGGGTTATTATTGACCCCTCACTATATATAACAGATATGAGGCCGTTCATTACTTCATCATACCTATTCACCTTTTATGTTTGTAGATCACAACTAACCGACTTTTTTAACAGTGGAAATACTCTGACCACTCAATCCCACCTTCACTGCTTCCTGCTTAGATGTATCTAGGAGTTTATAGATACATTGTGGTCAGGGGTAAAGTTCCCTCAGGGCACGTAGGATTAGTGCACAAGTTGTTCCTTTTCCCTCTTATTACAAATAATAGGTACTGTATATCCAAAGATGGGATTCCTGGCATCTTAACTGTGTATATCCATGCTCTATTTGCAGTTATTGGCAATTTATGAACATAGAGTTGCTGTAGAAGGATTTGTATGGGGCATCAATTCTTTCGACCAATGGGGGGTAGAACTGGGAAAGGTACGCATTTACCAGCCTGCTGTCTTGTTCCTATTCCTTTTTCATGTGCATATCATGCAGCCTAGATACATGTGATCCATTATTTACTGTCCAATTTGCAGTCATTGGCTAGTCAAGTTAGAAAGCAGCTCCATGCATCACGTAAGAAAGGTGAACCAGTTGAAGGTTTCAATTTCAGCACTACAACAGTGTTATCGAGATATCTAAAGGTGTGTTGTGCCAACATATTCTTTTTGTTATATGCACCAGCTTTTTGCTATTAGGAATGACTACTTAATTTTATTTATGTGTGCACATAACTTCACACCGAAAACATTTGAGCTGTTCCGCATAATGCATTTTAAGAAGTTGAAACTTCTGTTCTTTGTTGGGGGAAGCTAATATACTAATGATAAGTGATCATAGAACAAGCAGTTTTTCCGCAGTTATCATGTTTTGGTGATAAATTGGGTCTTCTCTAAACATTTAACACCTGGAGTATGGTTGTTTGCTTGTCACTTCCCTGCAGAAACTCATTTATGATATATGTAAACACAGAGCGGACCAGAAATTGAAGATGTTGGTTGGGGGGTGTTGCGAAACTATTATATATGGGAGTATTTCAAAGTTTTGGGGGGGGGGGGGGTATTTGTTGGCCAGGACAGGCTGAAACTGATCTGACTATACATGCTTATTATTTTGCACCTTTCGAAATTATGGCTGCTTGTAGTGATTCTGGTGTTTTCCCTGCAGGCAAGTGCCGCCGATGTTCCGAAGGAGGAGTGCACCATCTTACCAAAGATGTAATGTGGTAGCTCTATACAACTAATGGCCTGGATGCAACAGAGATGACAAATTTTCTCTTGTATAAATCATCAAAAAGATGTTAATGGAACTATTGTCCTGAGGTTTCTGCCGAAGTTCTTCACTTGAGAACCAACTGAACTCAGCCGTACTTCCGTTGATACGATGAAACTTCTGTAATAAATCATTTTGTCCAGAGTATTTTGTCCTTACAGTCATGCACTGATGTTAATAGTACTATTTTCCTGAGCCTTCTTGTCTGAAGATGTTCTTCACTTCTAGAACAACCTTATCTCAGGTGTACTTCCGTTGAAACTATGAAACTTCATTAATAAATCATTCTGTCCCAAGTATTTTGTTCAGTCTTTCTGCACTACGTTAATGGAACTATATTCACTTGGAAACACACGTCTCAGTGCACTACGTTAATGAAACTATATTCACTTGGAAAGTGTAAACACACATCTCAGCTGTAGCTCTGTTCATACTTTCCAATGTTTTTGGCATTGAGAATGGAGATTCCTCTTACCAAGTGAATTAACAAGCCTCCGGAGCTGAAATTTATTGTAGTGTTATAAACCAGAGAAAATTTATGTTGTTACACTTTAACATAAAAAAAGGAAAGTTCACCAAGGAACTGAGGATTCTGCCTGAAGATTTTATTCACTTAGAATACCCTGATCTCAGCTGCAATGTGTACATCTAGTATCTCCAAGAAATTTTTCTACACAAGCTGAAATTTCACACCACTGTTATAAAACAGAGAGAAACACATCTGGTCTTAAATTCGATGACAAGAAGTTTAAAAAGGATTCGATGAGATTTCTCTCTAGTAAATTGGAAGATTACGAAAGTTCAATACAAATAAAATATGGATAATCAGACAAGGCTGAAGCATAAAGTTCATTAAGAATTACTTTGGATAATCGGAAGTACATTAGAAATCTAAGTACACTATAGTACATCATGATTACCACGAAGAAAAGTAACTATATCACCAAAGTTGAGCAAAGGAAAGCCATGATATGGTCCTGAAGTCCCGATCTTCTGCTGCTACAATCCTTAACCAAGCAGCTGAATGAATGGCAATTTCTATGAATCATCCATGATTATAATTTATCAGCTCACCTAGGTTACAACACAAATCCCTTGGTGACATTGCAGGCACTCCAACTACATCAAGAAACCAACAGAAACCAGTCAATTCAGCAAACATAAGCTACTAGTACAACTCATTGCTGTTGTAATAAAGAAAGAAACACGATTTGAAATAAGAGCCCCTCAGAAATAGGTATATAAGGTTTCAACATGGAAATTCAGACAAGGCTGAAACATTTAATAGTTCGGTCATCGGGATAGAAAACACAGTTCACAAAAATAGAAAACAGAATAAAGGAAAAAGGAAAGAAAAACAAAATTTGAAAAGGCATCGATCAGATAATTGTAGTCTGTATTTTGGTCATCATGCACGTATGTCCGCAAAGATTATCCTCACTTCGACAGCTTACTTTTCAGAAAAGAAAAACATGATTATAAGAAGAAAAACATACACAAAATAATAAACTGAATTATAAACGAGTGGAATTAGCTCAGAAGGATCCATTGGTTTCTATAATCAAAGGGATTAAATCCCATCAGAAAATAGGTAGTTGTCAATCATCACAGCCAGTACCCACCACTCAAATGCAAAATTCATCAATTTTTGCAAATTGAACTTGAAAAAGGAGTAAACTAAAAAAACACAAGATTCTGCTCAGAACTCGGATAAACAATCATGAACGATGTTTCATATGTCCAGACATAATAGGAATTGTTCATCACAGCAGATTTAACCAAGAAAAAACATATTTATAAAAGAAATTGGAAACTAAGATGCCCTAATTAATTTGATGAATAAATATTAAATACATATCTCAGACAAAAGTTCCAAAATAGGAATCTTGCAGACAATCAACATGGCATCAGTTCAGACCGCCCGTCTGCTTTATCTCATCATAGAATCAAAACAAGAACAAAACAAACAAACAAAAAGATAAGATTTTTAGAGGTAGGAAAAAACAATGGCATCAGATAATAAGCGGTGTTTTTTATCAATCACAGACAATCAGTGTGTTAAGCATACTGAGTTTAACATCATCTACCATTGCTTGAACATAAAATTCAATAAAAACAAACAATCAACCAAGAAACAACAAATAAAAAAACTGGCATCAGATAATAAGCGGTGTTATTATTCAATCACAGACAATCAGTGTGTAGGATAAGAATAATTTTTAACATCAATTGCCAATTGATAAACAAACAAATCAACAAACATAAAAAAAAGGGGGGGGGGGATAATATGTAGGAATGATCATTTGACTCCAATGCAATAGAAACAGATAGAGTGTATCTGTGTGCAATGGGCTGGTAAGGCCACCCTATGTATTGGATCTATGCACCAGTTATATCCCCAAGCAGAACTTAACATTTGTTTTCATTGACAAGAGGAGGGTAAACCAGATGCAATAATAAAATACAGATGAGATTATGTGAAAAACAAGAGAACTACTTGGTGTTTGTGTTCAGATCTGATGAAAGAGAGAAGAAGAGGTAGAAAGAATTGAGCGAATGAATGGTTATGAAGTTTGGACTGTGTTGGGGGTTCTCTATATAGCGGAATTGGGAGGCTAGGGTTTTGGTGCCCAGCCGCAGCAGCTTTGCCAATTAGGGTTCTGAATAATTCTTCCTATTTCACGGGGTTGGGTTTCCTAAATAGATAGATTTGATAAAATAGGGACCTTTCTAGAATTTCATAAAATATTAAATTGCATTTCGACCTTTTAAGTTTAGCCAATTGTCTTAGATGCCCCTTCAAGTTTTTCGGCCCATTAAAATTTACATGCGTTCAATTACTGTCATTTTTACATCTGACATTTAATGTATTTAGATGTCCTCTTTCGATCCACCAGTTAACTCTGCTATGTGGAGAGACTCCAGTTTACGTGACCCAGTAATGAAAGCAGTTGCATTGAACTCCCAAGAATTGGATTTCGTTTCTTTTTTTTTGTTAAATGAAGAATTGGATTTCAAAACTGACTCTCCCTCCTTATCAAAAATCCCTAGATGTCCCACTATTAACCACCGAGTTCCTTTACAGGAGGAACCAGAGACCAATCGATGGTCCAGTGAGGAAGTTCTCGATTGCTCCGCCAACATCTCCTTGTGTAGGAAATCTAGTTTTCTGCAACTCAGGACAGAAATGAGACTAATTCCAAGTCCCAAAATGGTCAAATCGCAGGTTTTAGGGAAAAGCGAAATCGGGGAGGATGACCCATTTTGCAGGTTTTAGGGATTTGCCGGATTGTTATAAGAAAATGAGGTTTTTGTGTGCTCTATGTTATGTAGTTGCACAGTTTAATTCTGATTATTGCAGCTTTAGTTTGTACCTATTGAAATTTTAAAGAATCAAGTGATTTTGGGGCCGAATTTCTGGATAAAGGGGGGTCCTAGTGTTGATTTTGATTTTCGGGAGGTTACTTTCTCGCTAGGTGATTAGGATTGTCGATTTCCTTTTTGAAAGGAACTTTGTATTGCGAAAATTTATTCGTGCATTTAAGTGTTTGATGATATTCTGGTGCGATAAATCTAACAGTTCCCGCCACATTTGAAGTTGAAACGTGTGTGTTTGTGTGTTAGCATCAGGAACTGCTTTGGCCAATCCAAAATCTGTAATCCAAGACTCCATTTCATCATTCAACAAGATATGCTAAGGCTTTAAGTCCCGGTGAATTATTTGTAGAGTATGACTCATGTAAAGATACTCAGGCCCTACAACAATCCCAATTGAGATTCTATGCCTCGTAAGCCAATCTAAGTCTCTTCCATGTTGGAGCCAATCCTGAAGGCCATGGCAGCGTCAGGATTTAAAAATAAGGGTGACAGTATACATGGAGGATTCTAAGCCCATGCGATATGCTCACCCGCATATGACCTATAATTTTAGGGACCGTTTATACGATAAATTAATGAGCATTTGAACACAATATATCAAATTAGAAATTTGAACGAATTTTGAATACGGAAATAGTATGAATATCAAGTTAGAATTATGTACATAATTCATATTTGAAATTGACTGTACCTTTTTTTTCTCATATGTTCAGTGTACGGTTAGAATATGAATTATGCACATGAATATTGACGGCATCGAGATGGTGGTTGAAGACTGCATGTGCCATTATGCAAATTTAGTGGACGATTTTGACCATGTACAATTTATCAGAACCTCTTTTTTTACCATTTATTTTTCTCAAGGTCTAACATTTCGATTTGACTACATTCAGGTACATTCATGGAGAGGATTTACATCGTTATATGCAAGAGGATGAGGTTTCGAAGGCATGAACGATCAAAAGGAAATCAGCAAGCGAACCTTTATATTTTGTTCGCTTGCTTGTAAAAATGCTAGCTCCATATAATACATGTGATGATGCATATCTTGATGAGAGGGATTGCGATGTAGGTGAATGTATTTAGAAAATGGATCAGGGCTCTTGCTTTGTCACTAGACGATACAAAACTCGTTGTCAACAAGCTGCACCAAATGCTCAATGTGCTGGTAGGAGTCCTTATTGTACGTTGTCCTCTGTGTTCTCATAATTCGGGTTGCTACAACACAGTTCATTACGAAAGATCTTCCTTGGCTCACACATTTTACTTGTTGGCTTCATGTTTGGAAACACATGCAAGTGGGGACCGAGTCAGGATTTAAAAATAGGGGTGACGGTATACATGGTTGGTTCTAAGCTTATGTCCAGGAGAGGAGTCAGGGGCGGGCATTGCAGGGTGTTGGTCCCCCATAAAATATTTTAATTTTTTTTTAGGTAATATTCTCGATTTTTTTGAATTTGCCCCCCTCCCCGCCCGAACCTTTGAACCAATTAACCTTATATATGTAATTTCTCCCCCCCTCCCCCCCAACTTCAAATTCTGGATCCACCCCTGCTTACGTGATATGTTCAACCGTATCGGGTTTATAATTTTTGGAATCTCAAGTTTTATACTATAAATTAACGAATAGTTGAACACAGTATGGATATTGAGAGTCGGTCAGCTCCCTTTTGGGAGCTGTAAAACAGTTCCTTTCCGGAGCTGTTTAACAGCTAAGATCGGAGATGTAAAACAGCTCCTGTCCGGAGCTGTCTTGGAGCTGTTATCGAAACAGCTCCGATTGGAGCTGTAAAACAGATTGAAGCTGTAAAACAGCTCTGATCGGAGCTGATGTTAACAGCTTCGATCAGATAAGGAGTTGTATTTTATTTATTTTTTATTTTTTTTAAGTTTTGGGGTTGTTTAGAAAGCAAACCTTAATTTGCGATTCATTTATAATAATTATTGTTAGTTCATTTACAAATTTATATAATTTTTGTGGTTAATTTGAAATAAATTAAAGTTAATTTTTTTAAATAAAATAGTTTAGAGGTCAATGTGTAAATAATGAAAAGTTAAAGTGTTTGTCTTAGGCCAAAATCTAAAATTCTGCCGGAGACAAATTTGTAACTTCCCTCCCTTAATGCGAAAAAAGTCAAGTTCGTGGGGCTATCTGTAATTGTTTTTGTATAACATTGAGCTACATGTGTAATTAATTGTTCAAATAAGAGGGTAAAATCTGTTATTAACCAAACTAACAAGGAGGGTAGATGCAAATTACCATAAAAATTAATAAAGGAAGGGTATAATAGTAAATTAATATTGGAAATCCAGGGGCAGTCACTGAGTGAGCCCCTTGCGCCTTACTGGTCTCGACCCTGCCGCGGGGTTTGAAACCCTTACCTCTCGTTATTACACTGAAATGAAATAATGAAATAAAATTTGGAACAAAACGTTGGTTTGGTATGAATATTATGATTACTTGGCTAAAGAGTAAAGAGATACTTCATTTAGTTTAAGGCCCTTAATTTAATTGGGAGTTGGAACACAAAAAAAGACTTGTTGAACTGAGGAGAAGCATATCTTGAAATGGGAAAAACCACAAGTATGGAAACTTGGATAAAAGCAAATGCTAAACGTAGATAGCAGAAAATGGGTGACATATTACTCTCACTTGATCTTGAATAGTTGAATGCTTATTCATGGAGCAGGTATACCAAAAACCAAGAATACTTCCCCTAAAACGCAACTTTCTGTCGTAATCCATGGACTATAACTGCAACAGGACAAGGTCAATGATCAATGGATCATCCCTATGGCTATAATGCACTTTGAGGATTTGGTATGCTAGACCAGAGCAGTTGGTTTTTACTAAATTCAACCATATGTTCACCATTAATTCTTACTATATATAGATCCCAATATGGAACAAAGAAATAACACACCAACATATCAAATCTTTGTAGAATCAGAAAACTTGTGGAATTTGGTAGTTGTTGAAAATGGGTTGTGGAAAGGTGATTTGCAGCATCATGGCATTGACTGTTTTTTCCTGCTGTCTCTCCGAGGCTCTCACCGGTTCGGGCAGGGGAGCCTACTCGGGGCTTACGCCCGATTTCTATGAGTTTTCTTGCCCCCAGGCTAATGAGATTATAATGTCTGTGTTGGAGAATGCCATTGCTAAAGATCCCAGAATGGCTGCCTCTTTGATTAGACTCCACTTTCATGACTGCTTTGTGCAGGTACTTGATTTACAGTCATTTTTATGTCTGGTAGACTGGTACATTAGTACATCAGTGTGTTAAACATTTCGAATTTGTTTTGTTTCGTGTTTCTTGGTGTAATAGGGCTGTGATGCATCAGTACTGCTAGATGACAGCAAGACGATAGTAAGCGAGAAAAATTCAGGACCGAACAAGAATTCCCTGCGAGGATTCAAAGTCATCGATGAAATCAAAGCTAAGCTGGAACAGGTGTGCCCTCACACTGTTTCGTGTGCAGACATTCTTGCTCTTGCTGCACGAGATTCGACTGTGCTGGTAAACTCTCTTCAGATATGCAACAGATCATAGTCTATTCATCTTCTTGTTAGGCCACATAGTAACATTGTGTGTTAAATCATGCCTAGTACTGAATTTGATGGTAACATGCAGAGTGGTGGACCGCATTGGGAAGTTCCGGTGGGGCGAAAGGACTCGAGAACAGCAAGTCTGAGTAAATCAAATACTGATATTCCAGCTCCTAACTCCACGATCGAAACACTTATCAACAAGTTCAAACGCCAAGGCTTAGACGAACAAGATCTTGTTGCTCTTTCAGGTAACTACATCTTGGCAGCAAATTAAGCAGGGTGATGTAACGTTGGTAATGTTTCTAATGTCTGTATGGAAACTATTGCAGGAGCACATACCATAGGAATGGCAAGATGTGTGACATTCAAACAAAGGTTGTACAATCAGAATGGGAAAAACCTACCAGATGTGACTCTGGAGAGAAACTACTACAATGGCCTTAAAACTGTCTGTCCTAAAGTTGGTGGTGATAACAACATTTCCCCTCTTGACTTCTCGACCCCTGTGAGATTTGACAACACATACTTCAAGCGCATATTGTGGGGCAAAGGGCTTCTGAATTCAGATGAAGTTCTGCTTACTGGGAAAGTTCGAAAAACCACGGAACTAGTTCAAAGATATGCAGATGATGAGGCTCTTTTCTTCTTCCGGTTTGTCAAGTCCATGGTTAAAATGAGTAACATCAGTCCCCTACTTGGCTCCAAAGGCGAAGTTAGGAAAAACTGTCGCGTATTGAACTGAAAAATTGTTTTCGTAGAGCATATATGTGCCAAGTTTGCTACCGATGCATAATGCATGCTATTATATTTACATGCTTCCCATAAGAGCATTATGTCTGAGCAATTGCCATTTGGAAGCTCTACCTAGCTATTTAGTTTTGTGTTCGAATATTAACCTGCAATATCCAATATTTTGAAGTGTCCTGAATCTGTTTCATTAACTTACAGCAGATAGAAGAATCATGAAAACAAAAACTGAAGAAACATTAATAGAAGATTTTCATTTATCACTCATCAAAACGTTGCGGAAGCATCAGAGAAATTACAGAATCTTGATTTATTTGCATCCAAAACATGCAATTTATATAGGTGAAAGAGAAATCTTCTTCAGTTCATAGTTGATAATTGATACACAAAGAAGACACAGAAAGTTTTCACACCTAGATAGTGAAATCAATTCAAGTCCTCCGCCGAATCTCCAACACCTTCCCTTGACGTCGAACTGTTTGTCAACAATAGTTCCGATTCATTGGATTCATCTCCAAGTTCCTCCTTGTACATCTCTTCAATCATCGGCTTCCATAGCCTCACACGAGCATTTATGAACCAGTTCGAAACCTGCAAAAACATTAGTTTTAAAGAAACTAAGTTAACAGAATCTTAATCCAGTGCAAAAACCATTTCTAAGAAGACTGGAATTTACTTGGTTCTTAGATAAGCCTGTCTGAGATGCCAACATAAGCTTTTCAGGATCACTGGGATAACTGAAAATACAATGATGAAAAGTAACATTAGCCAGCCAAAGTTACCAAATTGGAGTTCATATACTATCGATACGAAATGAATCACGTACGGGTGGAGAAAATGTTCGAAAAGCCAAGCACGAAGAATAGTAACCGATGTCTCTGGAAGTCCCCTAATAGGCCTCCAAGCTTGACAGTGATTCTGCATAATCCCAAGCTTCTGAAGACTCATTCGATTCCGATCAAGAAGACTCAACTGAGCCAATCTTGAGGTGATTTTCGGAGCATCTTGCGAGATGTTCTGTTTCGCAACACGAATTTGAGATAAAATGGCATTCCTTAAGTTGCAAAAGTGCTTAGACATGGCCTGCAGGGCTAGTGCAGTGTAAGATTTTCCAGTTCCTAGTCCAGCTATCACTTCAAATGATGTTACCAGTTCCTCCAAATGCTGATAATACTCCTCATATCTTCTCTCAACCTACATTTCATTATCACATTAACAATATGTTCTACATTTATAACTGTACTACATCACTTGGCCTAACATAAAATCAAGTACAATCAAGTACATCTCTAATTGCACATCAGTTAATTAACGTAGCATAAAATCAAAATTAGTACATAAATGAATAATACCAACCTCTTCCAACAAGGCAATGAGCTTCAGTAGAGTGATAGAATTACTATCATTCAGCATTTCGCCATGCGAAAACTCTGCCTTCAGCTCGGAACACTGCCCGAACGAGCCTTTTCGACTATTACGAGACAGTTTCTCGACGTTCTTCTGGTTACTCATGTGAATCTCATCACTCCCAACACAAACCATTTCCTCCAGAATGGACTGAGCTGCCTTCAAGTACTTCGAGTTCCTGATTACGTGCACAGTCGACTCGTTACCATACATGTTCGAGCAAGCCTGATTCATCGAAGGACCGGATGGAGCGAATGTAGCATTGAAATAGCCCTCGGGGCTCACAAGACTCGAATTTAAGGTGGGAACGGAGCTTAACGAGAGCGAAAGCCGTTCGTTCGACGTTCCTAGAAGGTCCATCAGGCGCCTGCCATCGTTGGTCAAGTCACATTCATCAGAGAGTTGATGATGAGAAGTGTTGTTAATGAAGTTAAAGGCTCTACTCATTCTGTCGCCAAGAAACTGAGGATCAAAATGCTGGTTAGTAGTAGTAGTGTTGTCAAGCTGGGATTGGTTTGAATTGATGGAGTTGGACATGATGAATTGGTGTAGAATGCTAGAAGTTGAATTGGGTGGTGAATCTTTAGAAACAACCATTTTTAACTGCTGCAAGTGCTGCAGGCAAAGACAAACATACCTATAGTATTGATCATTCTTGAAGTTTGGTAATAAAAAGTTGTTCCAAGCTGTGGAATTGAGGAAAGCAAAGATTCTTTACTATATGTTTTCTGAACAACACTTGCTATAGGGGTGAAGTAGGTCACCAAGATGAAAGCCTATTTAAGGCTAGTATACAAAAAAACAGGCATCTGCAAAACTCCTTGCTTTAAAGAAGCTCATAGCTATTAACCATAGTGAAAAGAACCAAAATAGTGAAAGGGACATGGGGTGAAAGAAATTTTAAAATGGTCCCAAGAATATATATAACACAAAATACAACTCAGCTTCTTTTAACATATCTTTGGGGCACTCAAAAAGCACTTTCAGCATAATATGATGATAAAAATTTGTGCTTCAGCTTAAAATGAGCTTTCTTTTCTGCTGCCATCCCAGTGAAAAGAAAAGAAAAGAAAAGATTTTTTGTGAAAAAAAGATGACTGGCTTTTACACACCACCCTTGAGAGGCTTCAACTTGTCTGCTTGTGAGTCTGTGAATAGTATAATTTTTACCTCATGTTTTTCTTTATGCATGCTCAAAGACCATATTGACTATTGTATGTAACTTGTAAGTGTGCAGTCATGTATTTTAATTTGTTGTGTGATTAGATTGTTGATAGATTCTGGGTGAGAATGCAAATGATTTCAATCTCTGGTATGTACTACTGATACCAGTTGTCATCACTTGTGGTGGTGTGATTTTGTAGGCTTGTTGGTCTCATTTAAAGAAGCATGACCCACCCTGTGATTAAAGTGTCTGTACAAATCTGAATGCAATATATTGTACATTTATTACTACTATTATTCATCTTTTGTAAGTATTCTTATTTCTTCCACATTCAATTCTTTTTTAAAAATTGTAGATTTTTCTTTATGATGAATGTGAGACTTTATGGTGTTACGTACTATTCCTATTTGGGTGCTACTGCTCATGGTTTATGTATGTGACGTGAGACAATACAGTGGATGAGCATGATGGATGGTTTCAGGTACTTGTTTGTGTTACAGATTGAATTGTTGAAGTCATTGTTCATCCACATTTATTGATCTTTAGACCAAACTCACTTTCAAAATTGATGTATGAGAGGTGAAAAGCACTTGTATGATTGGGATTAGCTTGGTTTATATACTACTTTATTACAAATTTGCAATGGGTTTTAGATTTTTGGTATATGTAGTCTCCACTAATCTTCTTGTCTCTATCTTTCATACCAACAAGGTTAACAATAACTTATTTGTGCATTTTATATGATAATATTAAGATATGTCGAATCCATTGTGACATCCTAAGGCGAATTAGGACAATTCAATCTACATTCATAAGGCCCCTGAAGACTTTGATCCAAGTGACGGAAAAAGGTCATGTGAATCATATGAGGAAAATGGCCCAAAAGTAGGCCTGAGAGGAGAACAATAGTGAACCTTCTCAAGAGCACCACTATGAAAGGACACTAGTTGTCCAGGTATTATCCGTCACACCTTCCTCACGACCAGTTCACCACTAGAGCCAATGCAAATGACCCTGAGTTATAGGTCTATGTGTTGCATCCCTCGGTCTTACATCAGGAGCACGAGATCCGCACATCCACGAATCATAACCCAGCAAACGAAGTAGACCCAGAACCACCTCCCTTGGACATATCTTAATTCAGGAGAATGACCATGAGTAGGTCCGGAGATTGAACCACAAAAGGTGGCACACAGTACCATATTCTAGAAGGAACATGAAGATACATCTAGTTGGACATGGACCCAGCCCATCAAACAAGTATTAGACCTACCACCACCATGTGGCACCTCCTGGAATCTACACTTATTGCAATATGATTTGACCGTCATAAAAAGGACCAATGCCTATAAAATGGTCCCAAAGCTCAACATCAAGGTATCGAGCAAAAATTGTTCTCACACCACTTAAGTTGACACAAGGAAGGTGAACAACCTCTTTCGAATAAAGTCTTTTTGCACCGATTTGACAATGCACTAACACACCCCGCGAAGGTCACACATAATTAGTGCTACTTAACTAGGATAATTAAGATAATACCTAGGCTACTGTGGATGGAAGAGAATGTGCTATCAATATCATAAAGACGTTTTTTTCGAAACGGCAAATATTACAACTACTACTACACTCTATATAAATTTTCTAAACCACCTTATTTCTCCCCACCTAAACCAACATTATCACTCCACCACCGTCAGGGATCGAACTTAGCATCTCTCCTTCACTATTTCAAATCCTTACCGCGGCACAACCTTATAACTTCAATATCATAAAGACTTGACTTAGTTACTCCAATTAAGGCGTTTCAACGATAATACCCAAAAATACCCCATCAATATATTATAGTAGCTTTATAAGCAAGCATGTGTTATTTTCACCGCAACTCACACCAATCAATGATCAATAGAAGATTGCTCTGGAACCAACATATTTAACATGGATTTCTGAAAAAAAAAAGAAAAAAAAGTACACATTATTGATATTATTGATAGTAAGTAGTAAAGTAAGTGACAGTATAATCTACTCAATTTATCTATTAAACTTTAAATTATTAGAGGATCGCTATAGCTAGTGATAATACAATAGAAATTTGCCTTTTTTATGACACATAATCATTAACATAAATATTACTCCTTCCGTCTTATAAAACATTACCCACTAGGGTTAGCGCGTAATTTAAAAAAAAACAATAAAATAGTATAAAGTTAGTTGGGTATATTAATATTTTAATTGAAATGGAGTTATGAAAGTATAAAGTAGTGGCAAAATTGTACTCGTAATATAATGTATAAAATAATATTTTTAATGTGTGGGGTAGCTTCCATTTTAAGAAATAGGTAAAATTTTGTGGTACACCTATAAATGAAAATTGGGTAAAATTTTATGAGACGGGAGAGTATACAAATTAATTACTATGACATTACCACTATTGCTATTTTCATTTTTCATCTGGAAAAACGTCAGTTCAAATCATATCAGTAATTCATTGAATTCTCTGCAGTTTAAGTTCGTTTTGTTCTTTTTTTTTTAATATTACAAATAAATTCATTAGTTCACTTCTTATCCATTCATTTTAGTTTAATTTATATCAATGCAGTTCGGTTTGTAAAAAAAAAAAAACGTTATTACAAGAGAGTTTGGAACAGGTGTGAACTTTTACGTGTTAGCTGCCGACATATATCCACCATTTATATAGTCTCTTATGCAACATGAGGTCATGAGCCCAAGTCCAGACCAGTCCAGAGCTAATAAGATAAGATTAGGCAGGTTTAAAGTGGGCCCAAGATTAGAACAAAGAGTTGAGTATGGATCAGTACGGTTAATTGGGCCATCATCTCTATGGTTGCGAGTTGCGACTCTGCTTTCCTTCATATATATGGCTCGTGCTGGTATGTATGTGTATCATTTTCCGTCAAATATTTATGTATCATTTTCCGTCAAATATGTGGACAAGATCCATGATTTTAAACACACCACATTACCGTGCATAATCCATACGTACGGACTAACGTGTTACTGTAATTATATTAAATCCTAAGCACTAATCAGTAAGCACAACATGCTAGCCAAGTCGAGGAACACCTAACATTCCAGCCGAACCTCAACACATTTAGGAAACAAGTTCAAATTGAGGCTCGAAGTCGAGTTATATTATTAACACACGAGCTTGGCTTGTTTTGCTCGAACAAGCTCGAGCCGACCCATATAAGAAAAAAAGAATGTAAAAATATAAAATATATATCAAATTGAAGACTACTTAGTCAATATCCCAAATTATAGGGCCATCAAAGTCTAACAAAACACAAAAGAAAACAATTAAAATTTAATACTAAGATCCCGAATAATACTAAGGGTTTTTATATCTAACGAGTTTAACAAGGCTTAATAAATATGTTCGAGTTGAGAACTAAACTCGAGCTCGACTCGAATATCTTATCGAACTAGAATTTTAACTAAAACCTCGATATGGTTCACCATGGTTCTGCTTGCATGATACCTCTGAACATAAGTGAACTTACAAGTTTCATTTTGGCGGGATTTGAAGTGGCAACAGACAGCAATACGAACAGCACAATCACAAGTGCGCAATAGTGGACGGCAACTGTGTTAGTGTTACTGTGAAAGAAGTAGAGCACCCAGCGGCTCTGTTATCAAGGCTAATTAAGAAACTGATCCAAATTTAAGGGTAAAAAAACCCAACACCAGGGGAAAGGGGCAGGGCCATTCATGCCCTCATATCATTTAGAAAATAGAGAATATTATTTTTGTTTTATACGTATACTTCCACAATTCATTTTACAATTAATCTTTTAAATATATTAAAGAGATAAGTATAATATTATATATTGATATTGATAAGTATTTCTTTTACTTTATTAGTTGTATTAATTTTTTAAATATATTATATAAGTAAGGAATTTAACATTAATACTCGTATGAACTTATGTAGATTTGTTAAAAAAGAAAATGTATCAACTATAACGAAACTTAAAATGACAATATGTATCAACCGTAATGTAATGAAGAGAATATACATGCATATAAGATTATGTACTTTGCGAAGAAGTTTCCATTACACCCTTTCTATCAAAATAATAAATATTTATCCGTGGAGTAATTAAATATTTATTTAAATATATATACCATAAGTATAAAAAGGTGATAATGTATATCAAAGTGATTTAATTGGTGATGAAGACCACATCAATAGATAATATTAATTAAAACCAATTTATGTGTAAAATGTGTTACTTGTAAGTTGTAACTTCAGCCTGCAAGGGTGAAATTAGAGAGAGCATTGTGAGACACCCTCCCTAAATTTTTTAAAAGAAAGGTAATGTTTTTATATTATTAAGATTTGGCCCATGAAAAAATACTTCTATATATGTAATTTAATTCCGGATCTTCGATTTCTATGTCTGTTCCGGTCTAACCAGACACAGGGTGTGAAATGAGTTCAATATATATTCTCCTCCTCCTGTCTCGACGGTATAGAAACCGTGAATGGCACGGACCATGCAAATTAGCGAGATTAATAATTGGGTGTGCATGCCATGCCTAATAAGGCCAACTGGAAAATGATTGCCATAATGCCATACATTGGGATTTATTCTTTCTTGGTGAGTTGGCGCATTTATTATTAAATCTTTGGATATGTGTGAAACTAAATGTGTTAATCAAGTTACCTACTTTCTTGTTATTACCGTTGATAATAAGCGCTCCCTACGCTTTGGATCAAGTGTAGCAGTAGCTACTTGCTACTAGGAGTAGTAGCTTATATAAGCAGCTTATGAGCTTTAGTTGCTTCGCAAGTTCATTTTACGATATATACAGATTAGTTATAGATGTATATAACTCACAATGATTACTTAGTTGCCAACTATTGAAAAAAATAATGTAGAGTCTCAGGGGAAATAACACTTGTGTGACTAGTAATATTAAATGGCAATAATTTCAAAATCATTTTGTAAAATTCTCATTGATTTTAGGGTGTCTGATAAGTTCTTGGCTAAGCGGTTGCCAGTTCAAGAGATCATATGATTATGACAGTAAATGCTCCTTGTGGAGGAATTGATGGCTCAAGGCGCCATATGAATATTAAATTACGATGGCAGAATAATAATATTCTAGATTTCATTGATATTAGAAAGAAAAAATGGAAAATAAAAAAGTGGCTATTTATAATAGTACAAGAAAAATATTAGGACAGATAAATTTGAAAATATAATATGGGTAGAAAGAAATAAAATGAAAGATAAATATGAAATAATAACCGTAAGCATAGAAGAAAATATATATCCAAAATAATATGCGTAGTTTTACCTCATCAATATGTAATCTACTTTATTAAGAATATACTATGCCAGGATCTAATTAAATCTCACAATATTTCTTGAACTAATTTATCCCACACTACGATACGATTGTGCTAATGAGGCCGACCGGGTCCAACAAAGTTATAACCAGGGTCAAATGCATATAATTCTAATGTACAAAACTTTATGACTTACTATGATTTATGAAACTGTTTTTGAAATATTGTTATTTAAAAGAAAGGGTTCTGACTTTTGATTCCATACTTCAAGATACGGAGAAGAAACCTTATAATATCAACCTGACAGCCAAGTTTAATGAGTTAATGCACTTAAAATAAGTACACTCATCAAACTCAAATCAATTCTGACCAAAATATTATACTCCGTATGTACTGTATTAATTCTTTCTTGTAGTACTAATTCAAAAACCTTCAATTACAAGAACTCACCATGAAGATTCAACAAGACATTAAAAAACAATTCAAAATACTCAGCATTTAATGCAGTAAACCAAACAAAGGTGTCATGACACATAACTCATTAATCTATTCTTAAATGAAATAATTCAAACATGAACTTTCTTAGAATCTACTCAATTCTGGAAGTTCTATAACTCAGTCCAAATTTTTTCAGCACTTTCAAACATTCAAATTAAGTAGAGCAGCAACAAGAAACCAAGCACATTGTGATATTAACTCAGTTTGATGTCATTTTGTGGCTTTACTTCACTTTAGCATTTATTACTTCTACTACTAACAAACTATTGATTTCAAGACAGTAAGTGGACAGATCACAGTTGTGTTCTGTTCTTTCCTCTGCAGTAGTTTGTTTCTCCACCGCTTCCAAATCTCACCGCTTCAACATTTCTTTGTCTTTTTCACTCCTATTCATGCATTTGTAAAAAGGGTTCAAGAAATAAGAAGAAAAAAGTAATCTTGGCCTTTGTAGCAAGCCAAAAAAAAAAAAAAAAGATGGAAACAAACTCAGTTTCCAAAATGGTTATGATCCTCTGCATTTTCTTGATAATGGGGTGCAATGTGATAGATTGTAGTGTTACTTATGATAAGAAGGCTATTGTCATTGATGGAAAAAGGAGAATACTTCTCTCTGGCTCTATACATTATCCCAGAAGCACTCCTGAGGTACTTACTAAACCATATCTTCATATCTTGTACTAGTAGTAAATAATTTTTCAGTGATGATTCTCTTGCGCATAGCACAATGTACTTATTTTTTGAGAAAATAAAGTGTGTATCGGGTGCGATCATACAAGTACTAATGCATTTAACCCCGTAAGCTAAGCGTGCTTGGACAAGGGTAGTATTAGTATGAGTAATCCAGTATGAATTTAGCTGTAAATGATTGCGTTTACGAGCTTTTAGATCGAATGATGCAGATGTGGGAAGATCTTATGTTGAAGGCTAAGAATGCAGGGTTAGATGTTATTGATACTTATGTGTTTTGGAATGCACATGAGCCTTCACCTGGCAATGTGAGTGTGTTCTCATCTTGACTGGTCTTTATTCCCACCATTATATTGTTTTCGTGTTAAATTCTTGATTCCTGTATGCTAAATGTTGCATTGTCTGAGCTCCATTGCTTGGTTTTGATAATGTAGTACAATTTCGAAGGAAGATATGATCTCATACGGTTTGTTAAGACAGCGAAAAAGGTCGGGCTCTTTGTTAATCTACGCATTGGACCGTATGTGTGTGCCGAGTGGAATTACGGGTAACTTAGTGCTTTAACTTTGATTTTTTAAAGACTTTGTAAGTTGATCAGATCCTGCTTTGTCACATTGTTGATTTGGTAGAAGTGTCATATGTTTGCAGTAGTAACTTATATTGTTGTAATGCAGAGGATTCCCTGTATGGTTGAAATATGTACCTGGTATTGATTTCAGAACAGATAATGAGCCCTTCAAGGTTTTCTGTTCTTACATTCACTGTTTCATTTGTTCTCCTGAATTATGTGAATTTTTCAGTTTCATAGCATCAATGGTAGATTAAGTTTTTTGGGAAAAATGCAGGCAGCAATGCAACAGTTTACAGGAAAAATTGTTGGAATGATGAAAGGCGAAAACCTGTTTGAATCTCAGGGAGGTCCTATTATTTTGTCTCAGGTACGAACGCTTTTGTTCCTAGTCAGTACAGTATAAGTAGAGTAGTTTCTTTAGGAAAGAAAATAGTAACCGTGTTCAGTTTCACGGTTCTCTATTCTGAGTCATCTAATTGTCTGTTTCTTCACAGATCGAGAATGAATATGGGGCGCAGAGAAGGACGCTTGGGGCAGCCGGTAATGCATATATGAACTGGGCTGCAGAAATGGCCGTTGCAATGAATACCGGAGTTCCATGGGTCATGTGCAAAGACAACGAAGCCCCCGATCCTGTGGTATGTTATCAGTTCAACTCAACATCATTTTGTAGTCACTCTACTCTACCTAAAAATACGTAGACTTCACCAAGAGTGCAGGTGTAATCAGTAGAATGAAATTACAAAGGAGTAAATCAGTACAAATCATAACTTTGTCTCTGTCGAAATTTTGCAGATAAATACGTGCAATGGATTTTACTGTGACAAATTTTCTCCTAATAAACCTTATAAGCCCACCATGTGGACTGAAGCATGGACTGGCTGGTAACTCGAATTTCCTACTATTTGTTGCATTAGTCCTATAAACTCCTATGGAACAAAATCAATCTATTGAATATATGTTGACTTGTCATGTCTCTTACTCCTCCCTGATAATTTGATCAGGTTCACAGAGTTTGGAGGCACAACTCGTCAACGTCCTGTTCAGGATATTGCTTTTGCGGTTGCTCGTTTCATACTAAAGGGTGGTTCGTACATAAATTATTACATGGTAAGTGAAGTTTGAGTCCAAGATATAACTCATATTTAGTGGAATACATATGTTATAGATCAGCTGGATTGACGAATAGAACCTGAATCAAAATTCGTGCAGTTTCATGGTGGGACAAACTTTGGACGCTCTGCTGGAGGCCCTTTCGTTACTACCAGCTATGACTATGATGCCCCAATAGACGAATACGGTGAAATTTTAACTTATTGTTTGACACTTTAGCCTATCTTTATCAATCTGTTGTCTTCTCAATTAAATAATCTTCATGTACAGGTTTGATCAGGGAACCAAAATATGGTCATTTGAAGGAACTCCACAAGGCCATTAAACTTTGTGAGCATGCTCTAGTTTCATCAGATGCCACCGTCACCCCATTAGGAGGCGCACAACAACTGGTAAGGTTCACTACAGTTCAAAGATAGATCTCGTTTCTTGTATGTTCTTCATGCAGTTATCTCATAGAAGTTACATTATATCCAGGCTCATGTATTCTCTTGGGGAAATGGAAGTTGTGCAGCTTTTCTTGCAAATTTCGATACTCAAATTGCAAAGAGAGTGATATTTAGGGACAGACACTACAAGTTACCACCTTGGTCCATTAGTATTCTTCCTGACTGTAGAAATGTAGTCTTCAATACTGCAAAGATTGGGACTCAAACTTCACGAAATCAAATGTCATCGACCAACTCTCAAATACGCTCTTGGGAGACTTTTGGTGAAGATGTAGTGACACAGGAAGATAGTTCGACATTTAAAGCAATTGGACTTCTGGAGCAGATAAATATTACCAGGGATAGCAGCGATTACTTGTGGTATATTACCAGGTAACTCTCTCTTTTTTTTTTTTTGAGCATTACTGGTAACTTTCTCCGGCCCTGCTTATTGAGAACCTTTGTTGTCTATGATTAAGTTGAATTAATCACGCAAATTTTGCAATTTGCATGATCAAGTTGTCTAATATTTCTTCCATTTGTTTCTTATCCAGCGTTGATATTAGTCCATCAGAGTCGTTCCTTCGAGGAGGGCAGAAACCAACCTTAACCGTCAGCTCGAGAGGCCATGCATTACATGTATTTATAAATGGTCAGCTTTCAGGTATGTATGATACGACTGTGTCAGTAAATTTTCCAAGAAGTATGTAAGATTGTCCTCCTGAGTAGCAATGCATAATGAATCTATTCAAGTTCTTAACAAACTTAAATGGCCTGGATTTACAGGGTCCTCTTATGGGTCGAGGGAAAATGCGAGAAACATGTTCAGTGGACCTGTAAACCTTAAAGCAGGAGTCAACAAAATTTCTGTCCTCAGCATAGCCATGGGTTTACCAGTTAGTAGTTCTCCACCCATGACTAAGATTTAACAGTTTCAGTTTTTGGAATAAATATCTTTTAGGAACGCTTTTGATAACTTCATTTACTGATAAGAATTTTTGTTTGCTGCTATGTAGAACATTGGAATGCATTTTGAGAAGTGGAATGTGGGAGTTCTAGGGCTAGTGGAGCTGGCAGGACTCAATCAGGGGAAAATGGACTTGTCAAGGCGGACCTGGTCATACAAGGTAAGAAATTTGATGTTCTATAATCATGATCGCACGCACAGCCTGGTCATGCCATAATTCTAATTTAATGATCGGACAACAGGTCGGACTGAGGGGTGAGACGATGAATCTGGCATCCCCTGACAAGGTCTCTGCAGTCGGATGGTTACAAAGCCAAACCACCCAAAATCAACAGCCTCTAACATGGCACAAGGTAAAGCTAAGAGAAAACATATGTTCAAAGAAGTTCTTGTCAAGGAGCCACTATATGTTTCATGTTTAATTGCAGGCTTACTTTGATGCACCACAAGGAAACGAGCCTGTGGCGCTAGACATGAGAAGCATGGAGAAGGGTCAAGTATGGATCAATGGCCAAAGTATTGGAAGATATTGGATAACTAACGCAAAAGGCAACTGCTCAGTTTGTCACTATCCGGGTACATTCCGTGCCCCAAAATGTCAAATTGGGTGCGGCAGACCAACTCAACGATGGTAATTATTTTCGAATCAAATCAATGAAATGAATTAAACATACTATTAAAAGAGACTCAAACTGGTTTCCTTTTTCCTTTCAGGTATCATGTTCCAAGAGCATGGCTAAAACCTACACAAAATCTCATTGTGGTATTTGAAGAATTAGGTGGAGATACGTCCAAGATCTCTCTCGTTAAGAGAACAACAGCAAGTGTTTGCGCAAATGCATTTGAGAACCGGCCAGGAGTTGCAAACTACCAGATTGAGGGCTCAAGTGAGGCCAAAATGCTTCACCAGACCAGAGTTCATCTGCAGTGTTCACCAGGCCAGTCTATATCAACGATCAAGTTCGCTAGCTTTGGAACTCCTAAAGGAACTTGTGGACATTATCAGATCGGAACATGTCATGCAAAGAACTCCCATGACATTGTAGAAAAGGTAAGCACAATCCACCATATTATAATATGATTTCTCTTTCATACAATTCTATACATTATATAACATGATCCTGATGCTTTCTTTGATATGTTTCTTTTTGACAGGCATGCGTTGGAAAGCAGAGTTGCAAACTGACAGTTTCAAATAACTTTTTTGGAACTGATCCATGCCCCAGAACACTCAAGTTTTTGCATGTTGAAGCTATATGTTCTACATTATGAGCTAAAAATGTGGTGACCTTTTAAGCATAGAGAGTTAGAGTAACATATTCTAAACTATGATTGCATCATGTTTGTCTTCAACAAGCCATAAGCAGCAAAAATGCAGTTTTTGGCTGAAAATCTAATGGAGCCCTTATGCAGAAAATTAAGAGGTAGATTGATGATGGTTTAAGGTGTGAGTCTAGTGACTTCAATTTATTAGACTAGACAGAGTTGATTGATAAGTTTTTGTACATACTTCCATGTAATAACAACAATATTTTTGCTTAATAAGAGTTTCATTTTTTATTTTCTTTTAACGGTTACAACTACTTGTTATACAAACAACCCTCTACATAACAAAGACCAAAGTAAAAAAACAAGATCGTAACAACTCAGCCAGAAAAACACCGATCTGACTTCACACCAAACTTTGGGATCTTTCCAATCAATCTCTACCAAAATATAGCTCAGTCAACCAAAATAAACAAGTGAAATGAGAGGACAAGAGCAAACCTCGAGCTTTATTTGCCTATATTGCCGTATAGACCTGGACCCTTTCCATGACTGTGAGCAAGATGGAAAACTTGCAGAACAATTCAAAAAGAAATGAAAGCAATTTAGAGAGAAGATATATAGGTGAGTACAGAATAAATAATTGGATCGACCCGTCCAATTTTTTACGGTCGGTAAAAACGCCCAGATCGAATTGGAAAATTGACCGGCTCAGATTTTTTACCGGGCTGGATCCGGGTTGCTGGCGTGTTCAGTCTTAGCATAATTGTGAGCCTTGTGACCTTCAGGTTGGGTTGAGTTCATGTTGCAACGTCAGGTTAGGGTCTTCTAGTTGAAAAATATACAGTGGGTTCGGGTTTAAACCTTACCCGTACCCAGTAGTTATCATTGAAAACCGAGTATTAAACGGGTTCGAGTTGAATAGGCTAGAACCCAACCATTTAGAAGCCTAGTTGGCCTTTTGATTATTTTGGGGCATGGATGATGGATCAGTCCGAAAAAGTCCAACCATTAGCAACAATCAGTTTAGATCTGTAAATTTCACAAGTTGTAAAACCCTGATCATCATCACTCATCAGAAGATATGTCCCATATTCTTCCATCAGAGTTATGTCGGGAAATACTCACCTGGTTGGCGTCAAAGCCTCTTATCCGGTTCCGGTGTGTATGCAAAGAATGGCGAACTATAATCGACTAACCTGATTTCGCAAAAGCATATGCCAACCATCAGATAGGTAGTTCCCTTTTGAGGATATGCTGATGATCAGATGTACCAGCGGCAGGCTTTACTCTGTCTTTGGGCTCGCTTAATAATTCCATTATTCCAAAACCAACAAAATTGAGCTGGCTTTATGGGATACATGACTACTCTTATTATAAATATAATGGAAATCCCAATTTCTTCATGTCATGGCTTAATCCTCACTACTTATTCGCCAAAATGAATACCCTTGGAGATTGTGGAATCCCCTTACTTCTGAATTCCTTGATTTACCGTCGGCTGAAAGTGACATTAACATAGATAGCAAGAAGATTTGTGGTGGGTTAGGGTATGATGTTGCTTCTGATGACTATAAGGTTGTAAGAGTTTCTCAACACGTTACTAACGGAGGAGATTATACCACAAGGACTTTGATATACTCTATGAAATCGAACAAGTGGCGCAGGATAGAGGATTTACATAATTGTTCCAGTCCGGAACTTCCTGGTGTTTTTGCGGAAGGTGCATTGCATTGGATTATTGATTTTAAGGCACACGAGCATGATGATCTTGAAGGAGGAAAGAAATGTGTAAGTGCATTTAATTTGATCTTGCGAAAGAAACATACCGCAAGATTCCATTACCCTCGGGATCTGTCAAAGGAATGTCAGGGCACTACCCTCCTGTAATGTATTTGGATGCATTGGGAGGATGCTTATTTCTGACCTATTTTTACAGAACAAATTGTTTTAGTGTATGGGTTTTGAAGGATTGTGACATGTGGGATGAGTTGATTAAGTTTGATGATCGATCAGTTCATTGTAGTGGTTCTAGGATAACGAACATCAGGCCGGCAGCTTATATAAAGAGTGAACAACAGGTTATCCTAGAGTATAATAATAGCATGTTTTCTGGTATGATGTGAAGAAGAATTATGGCAAGAAAATTAAGATTGAAGACAGCATGCGTAGAAGTTCTTTTTGTTCTCGATCGAGTGGTGTTCATGCAAACTCTTTCTTCTCAAGTGTTTCCTCGGAGCCTTATTGGATTTGATGCTTTTAAAGGAAAACCAAATAGGAGGAGAAGAGGGACTGATGATGATTACAGGAAGCTGGAGTTAAAAATCTCGTGTGGTTGGGAATGGAAACCCTGATCGAAGAGGGTTGGTTTAGGGAGCATAATGTTACTTTGGTATTTCTTTTGATATTTATTATATATAGTATCTAGATTTTGATGGTGTTGGAACAATTTTCTTTTTCTTTTTTCCTTTTCTGAATTGTATTATTTTTCATCTCTTGGTTCTGTCCGGATTGCAATACATTTTAGATTCACAGGCAAATATGTCTCAAGGACATCGGTACTAGATCTGTATTACAGTTGAAGCGAATGATATCTAGCTAGATTATGTCCAGCTAGCTAGCCATCAATTCCTTTTCCATAGGAATTGGTATGTCTTTCCATCTCTGAATTCATGCAGTGCAAGTGTGCAACCTGTATGCCAAACAATTGGGGGATATATTCTTTTAAAACACTACGTGTTTTTACTTTCATTAGTGAACCTGTATGCCATAAAATTGTGGTTACTTGTGTAGTATTTTTCAAGCCACGGGGTCTATCAAAAACTCATACCGAGTCAAGATAAATATTTTCCGTTTCCGTTCTGTGTAACTAATAATGACCTTACTTTGCACTAAGCTCAAATGCTCATTCTGAGGGAGTCGTCTAGTACTTGGAGCAAGATGCATGTCGATCTATATACATATGTACCCACAATGCTTAATTACCAGACCAGAGTTCATTTGCTTCAACTGTTTCATTGCAGAACATAATTAGACCAGTTTTCTACAAGCTAGCTGTCAAGTACGAGTATATATCACATAACTCGATTGCCAAAAAATTACACTTAAGCTCGAGCGCTCCGAAGATTTGAAAAATACTCTAGATTGACTCCTTGGGTTCAAATTAGCTCGACCCCACTCAAAAAAAAAAAAAAAAAAAAAAACTGAAAACACCCTAAATGGTAAGCTTTTGACGGCTCACACAAAATAAACATTTCAATTCGACTACTTTCTTTGTAACCCCGACAAAAACCCCTAATTACTCTATGTTAATTTTGTGTAATTTGCACTCACTTTTTATTCTTGTAACTTAATTATGTTACAACTGGGGCCTGCTGTTCTATGCTTTTGTCATTGTGGGAATAATCGATAAGTTAGAGATCTTATTCAAAGCATTTTATTATTAAAAAGTTAAATGGTACTCTATTCATCCACTAAGTAAACCATCATTAGAATCTTTAAGTCGGATTTAACCATAAACTACTTAAGAAATTTATACCTTATTTGTAATATAATTGTATTATACATAGAATTTTCATGTGCTGTCACAATCATTAATACTCCACACCTAATGAAAATGCGACACAATCATTTTACTTGGCCAATAAGACGAAATAATTTTTTTAATTTATTTTTCTTTATTAAATATAAATTGACTTAAAGAACATTAAATTAAAATAATAATTAAAAATATTAGAATATTAAAAAAAAATTAAAAAAATACGAGTATATTATTGGGCCGGGCCCTCACATATTTGATTTAGGACTAATTACGTAAAGTCCTGATTTTGAAAGAGTTCTAAAATTAAAAAATGCTACTCATAGTCTCATACCGACAATCGTAATCATGCAAACGACCATAAGTCACAAATCGATGTTTTCTTCTTTTTCTTTGAAGAACCGGAACGGGATCTAAGAGGCTCGGGGTTAGCTCGAACAAAAGAAGAAATGAGAAATCTAAGGAATCGCAGACCAAAAACCCTAATTCCAAATAATCACCATCAATCCATCATGATCGATGTTCAACATTAATTCCAACAGAGTTATGTCGCGAAATCCTCTTCCGGTTGCCGTCAAAGCTTCTTCTCCATTACCGTTGTGTCTGCAAGGAATGGCGAACAACAATCGACGATCTCGATTTCGCAAGAGCACATGCCAACCATCAGATAACTACTTCCAGTGAGGATATGCTGATGATCAAATGTACCGGTGCGGCAAGCTTTACTCACCCTCCTTGAGCTCCCTTAATAATTCCAAAACCAACAAAAATGAGGTCCTTAATGTCAAGAATGTACTCCGTCGTGGTGTGCCTCGTATCCTGGAGTTCCCAATTTCGTCATGCCACGGATTAATCCTCATCACGGATACCCTGAAGCATATTCCTTGCACATTGTGGAACCCCTTTACTGGAGACTGGTTCGATTTACCGAAATATTCGATCACAGCTGAATGTGACAGAGATGTGATGTGTTGTGCTGGATTTGGGTATGATGTTGATACTGATGACTATGAGCTAGTAAGAGTTTCTAAACCAGTTCCTAACGGAGACTATACCACAAGAACTGTGATATACTCTATGAAATCGGGACAATGGCGTAGGATTGAGGATTTACACAATTGTTCCAGTCCAACACGTCCTGGTGTCTTTGAGAATGGTGCATTGCATTGGATTATTTGGTTTACAGCACAGAAGCCAAGAAATAAAGCAATGTGTAAGTGCATTTGTTCTCGCGAAAGAAACATACCGCCAGATTCCATTACCCTCGGGATCTGCCAAAATAATGCCAGGGCATCACCCTCCGGTAATGTATTTGGATGCGTTGGGAGGATGCTTATTTCTGAGCTGTTTTTACAAGACGAATTGTTTTAGTGTATGGATTTTGAAGGATCGTGACGTGTGGGATGAGTTGATTAAGTTTGATGATCAATCAGATAGTAGTAGTTTTAAGATAACGAGCATCAGGCCGGTAGCTTATATGAAGAGCGAACAACATGTTGTCTTGGAGTATAATAAAAGCAGGTTTATATGGTATGATTTGGAGAAGAATATAGGAAACGAAATAACTTTTGAAGAAGGCATCCAGAAAAGTTTTTCTTCTCAAGGGTTTCCTCAGAGCCTTATTCGCCTTGATTCCTTAAAAGCAACATCAAACAGGAAGAGGAAAAGGGCTAATAATAACAGGCTGGACGAGAAGATGGAGTTAGAAACCTGGTGTTCCAGGGAATGGGATCCCCTCAAAAAGATTGTTTTAGGGAGAATCATGTGGCATTGAGACTAACAATTCTTCACTGGTAATTTTTATTCTTTTGAAATACTCTGTATTCTTTTGGTTCAAGACTTTTTTTTTTCCTTTTCATATTGTAATTAAGCACTAAGCATTATGTTTCATGTCTTTGGTTCGCCAGTTGCAAAAATATTTTGTTTCACAGGCAAATATGTCTCGAGGAAAGTGGTATTCTGTATTAAAGCTGGATCGAATGATGTCTAGATTATGTCCAACCATCAATTTCTTTTTCCATAGGACAATGTCTACCCATTTCTGTTCCATGAACTCATGCAGTGCAACCTTTTCAATTTCGGCGTAACACGCTGAACTTTACTCTATGCTGATTAAACTTACTGGTATGGTTGATCTTTTCTTTGTTGGTCTTGGTCCTATTGCATGCTTGCCTATTGTACGCGCTATCAATCTTGTCTCAATGCACCCCGATCGTGTTAACAAAAGGCTTGATACAGAAACTGAAATTAACATGAGATTAATCTCATGAACATAGTCATCAGGGCATAATATTATCTTCTTTTGAACCGCTATGTTTTTGTACTGTCGATTAGTGAACCTGTATGCAAAAACTGTGGTTATTTATGTAATAAGTGTGAGGGAGAGATGCTGTGCAATGTTGGATCTTATTGCTTTGGGTAGGTTTTGAAGTACGGCTTCTTGCTGAAGTTCTGCTGTCTTGAATTTAAGGAACACTGTGCTAGCATTTGCTCCTTTAATTTAGTCCTGGAATTTTAAAAAAGATGGAAGCAGAATCTCGAACAGTCCTTCATTAGATGCGTATACAGATGCAGGGCAAGCTGCTTATCTATGCCACTAACATATAGACTTGGTAATTGATCATGCTAGGCTGATAATTTAGAATTTGTAGTTAGATTGTTACCATGGGAATGTTGGAGGACGGAACTATGGAGTATGGACAACGAACAGGAAAAGAGAAGAGGGAAAGGGCTAATAACAATAGGCTAAATGAGAAGCTGGAATTAGAAACCTGCTGGTGCGGCTGGGAGTGGAATCCCTCAAAAAGATTGTTCTAGGGAGAAGCATGTCATGTTAAGATGAACAACTCTTCTTCGCTGTAACTTTTTGTGATTCTTTTGAAATACTCGGATCTCGATATGTATCCAGAGACCAGGGGCCAGTATGTAAACCAAAATACATATGCAATTTCACTTGAAGCAAGATCATTACAATGAACAAACCAAGATGACCAGGAGCAATACAAAGTGACCACAAAAACCATGAATATCTAGGAATAATACTTTTAATTACATCAACAATAATCATCCACATAAATAGGAAGTACACCCATAATATAAGACAATTATAATCATTACAAGACTCGAGGGACGATAAGGATGAATTAAGCTGAAGCCGACCCCATATAATAGCTAGTCTTCTGCATCAGTTCGTCCTTCTTGGCGCCAATAAGCCTGTCAATCTCCTCCCCTCCCTTGATGAAAACAAATGTGGGCATAGCCTCGACTTTATACTTCTCTGAAATAGGCTGCAGAAAGCATCACAGATGTATTACTACAAAATTTTTCTTGATTACATTACAACTACTTATAGCAGCAAGTAAAACAAGTTACTGATGTGTGTCTCACCTTCTGTTCATCAACGTCGACCTTGAGATGCACAGCACCTGGGAACTTCTTCGCCATCTCAGCAAAGATTGGGGCCATGAAGCGACACGGTCCACACCATGATGCCGTGAAGTAAACAACCATCTGATCAATAACCACTTGCAATGATTTATTATACAAACTGAAGCGAAATACCACAACTTTATACACAATTTTCTACTAATGAGAACATAAAACTAGTAAAAGGCAACGATGCCTGATTTTCTAAAATAAATAATGGGCTTAGAGATGATGTTTGTGAGAGCTTCTAAAAGCACCATATAATGGACTTCAAAATTGATTATGTAGCTAGCTACCAAAGCACTTCAAATGAAACAAAGGTTACAAAACCATAAATCCCTGACAATCAAACATTCCCAGAAACAGAAATGAAGAAACCAAGAAAGACAGTGTTAATAGTACGTATAATTTACCAGCTTGCCGGCCTCTTTACTCTTCTGAACCTGAGCATCAAAATCCTCCTGGGAGCGAATGCTAATCACCGCTCCCTCTTCAGCATCCATGTTTTTAGTGTCTAAATTCGAAAGTTAAGAATTTTTGTCGTGCTATAAGCAGCAGATGGATTGAATTAAGTAAAGTCCAGTGCAGTGTACATAAATAGAGGAAAACAAGACGGCCCCAAAAACCATGCATGTTTCATGTTTTGCGATATTGCCAACCAAAATGTGTGATGCCAATTTGCCTTAATCGGATGATTGACGTGTGGGATTCCAGTAGCACTTAACGGCTTAGATTAAAAGCCAAATTACGTGTGTTAGTAGAGCCATAATAATGCATTAATGCGGCATAGATTCGTGTATGTCACAACGAATCAATCGATATCATTCTAAGAAAGCGGGTTTGGATAAGATTATAAATTCACAATACTAGTTTCGTTCCACTTTAGAAAACTTTGTTATAGTGTTCAAGGGTTAGGAATTTATTAATTTTGATCACTTCATCATTACTAGTATATCTGACTTTAAAAGTTAACTACATTTAAAAGTTGTGAATCGTCAATTTTATTTTTTCTACTACACATTTTCTAGAATGCAGTTTCCAATTTACTATGTTTGAAGATTGAGTACTTTTGGATAATATAATGGGGACCAAAATGAAAGGACTAGTCACATGGTAACTCCAACCCTCTTATAGAGCTAGCTATAGGATGGGTAGTAGGCGTATTAATAACTACGTGGTTGTTTTTGTAAAAATATACAAGTAAGTCTGAGATAGGATATTTCAAAGCCTCCTAATTAATTTGTTATTTCTAAGTGCAATTCATGTTTATTTTAAGTAAAGGTATAGCTGACTAGTTGTTGATGCAGTGCATCGAGCAGGCTTTTATGAACAAATTAGCACATTCCAAGTTTCAACGGAAGTGTCAAATTTCGAAGAAAGTTAAGTGATTTTCATGCAGAAACAGTGTTCTGAGTCAAAGTCATCACTCTGCCAAGATGTACGATTGATTTCAGCCATCGGAGGTCGTTTGAATTGGAGGGCTAAATTCGTATTTTCATAGTTTTGGGGTTCTTTTGCAATTTTTAATAGTTGTTACACTTTGTTTCGTATTTAGTTTCTTTTCCATCAACTTAAATTTTTTGTATTTAAATACCCTATCAAACGTTTTAATATTCGTCAATAGAATCAACGGTCTTTGATAATTGTTCTTTCTGCTTATCCACATATGTTGCATCAGCGCTGCCTACTACTTTTTCGAAGCTAGGACTAGTAGATAATCAAGTTCCCCCTTCCCCCTCCCCGGGGGGAGTATTATTGCAAACGCAGTCAAACATGTTAGGACTTTCAACCTCCCTTAGTATAAGAGTGTGTATAAGATTTGGTCCCGTTGCCAATCAATCAAGTACTAGGCTATTAGACCAATGTTGAAAAACATACAAGTACTACAAATTGAAAGTAAGACGAGCTTAACATGGGCATATCTTATACCACTGCGTTTTCTAACTGCCCAACCTGCATGCAAAACTTGATGTATTTTCAAGCTACAAGGTCTGTACTGACTACTGACCTCACACAGTTGCACTTAAGCTCACAAATGTTCCAATGGAGTCGTAGGATAGTACGTGAAGCAAGATCTCTATATACAGACTCCAGGGGCCAATATGTAAACCAAAATACATATGCAATTTCACATGAAGCGAGCTCCACAATGAACGAACCTAAGATGACCAGGAGGAATAAAAGTGACCCAAAAACCAGGAATATTTAGGAACAATATTTTTTATTACATCAAACGATCAACGATAACCATCCACATAAAACAGGAATTACTACGTCCATAACATAGGATTGGAAGTTGGGACCAGTACTACATAACTACAATAACATTGAATTAAGCTGAAGCCGTAGCGGCCACAGGTGCAGCACCATGGGTGTTGATCTTTGTCACCAGTTCTTCCTTCTTGGCACCAACAAGCCTGTCAATCGGCTTTCCTTCCTTGATGAAAAGGAAGGTCGGCATAGCCTCAACTGCATACTCCTCTGAAATAGGCTGCAGAAAGCATATCACAAAATGTATTAGTACAAAATTTGTTATTGATTTCATTACAACTACTTATAGCAGCAAGTAAAACAAGTTACTGATGTGTGTCTCACCTTCAGCTCATCAACGTCGACCTTCAGAAATATAGCATGTGTTGTCTTCTTCGCGATCTCAGCCAAGATTGGGGCGATGAAGCGGCACGGTCCACACCATGAAGCCGTGAAGTCAACAACCACCTGATCAATAGCCAGTTTCAATGATTTAGTCTAGTAGTCTACAACCTGGAGCCAAACACCGAAACTTCACACACATTGATTCTTTATCTCTACTAACACGAACATACAACTAGTAAAGGGCTCGACCATGACTGATTTTGAATAGAGCAATCTAAAATCATACCCATGGCAGCATAGTTACAGAACCAAAACAAAAGTGTTACCCTTTTCCCTTTCATTCTTCACTAAAAGCACCTTAGAATGGACTAATCTTTTTTTTTTTTTTTTTTGCCGTGCTTTACAAAAAGCCAAGTTTATGAGGAAATGCAGCTAATGAATCACTGAAATTACGAGGGACTGAATAGTGGAATAGGAAGACAACTTCATAATTGATTATGTAGCTACCAAAGCAGAAACACAGGTTACAAAAACCATAAATCCCTGACAATCAAACATTGAAAAACAAACATACCCAAAATTGCATATTAATTTGACACCCACGTTTCATGATAACATAATTCACCACATAAACGCAACAAAAACAACAGATCCCTAAAAGCTCAGACTTTACAGCAACATCATACCAAGAAATTGAAAACCCAGATGAAAATTATGCTCAAGATTACAAATTGACACAAACCCACATGAAAATCATACTCAAGATTACAAACTGACACAAACCCACATGTCAATAGATCGACTCGAATACATAAACAACAGAGAGATTAAAAATTAAAAAAAGTGTGAATATATAATTTACCAGCTTGCCGGAGGCCTGACCCTTCTGAACCTGAGCATCAAACTCCTCCTTGGAGTGAATGCTGATCACCTGTCCCTCTTCAGCAGCCATGTTTTTTTTCGTGTGTATGAATTCTTCGAAAGTAGAGAGAATTTTTGCTCGTGACGATTTTGCGTTTGTTGTAAGCAGGAATGGAATGGATAGAAACAAGACCCGGGTATAAATAGAGGAAAACAGGGCGGTAGGATTTGGCCCAAAAACCAAGCCTGTTTGCGATAATTACGAATATGCCACCAAGAAAGTCAATGTGAACAATGCGATGACGAATAATGCCTTTATTTGTCCCAAAGCCAAACAAAAGATGTCCATTTGCCTTAATCGTGTGATTGACGTGTGGGCTTCGGTAGTACTTAACGGCTTAAGATGAAAAGGCAAATTACGTGTGTGTTTACAACGAATAAATCGATACTATTCTCAGGAAAAGCGGGTTTGGATAAGATTTAGTGTTAATTAATTTTGTTAAATTCACTCTACTTGATTGGTTGGGTTCAGAAAATGGTACTGTAGTAGGGTTCAGCAGCATAAGATTTTATATGGGCAAATTTTTTATTTACGCTAACTCGATAATTTATCGTCCAATTTAGATACTTCATATTAATGCCCAGTTTAACTTAGATATTTTGGTCAATTTTTAGATTAATCAAACTGAAAATCTTAATTTTCACTTTTAAAAATAAATGTAAATTAAATTCGATGGCTTATTTCTATTGGTCTTCGCTTATTTTGTTAAAAAAAAAAACTTATAACTATGTTTTAAAATTGTAAAGAAAAAATTCGTCTATTTCATTAGAATTACATTTTCTTTCTCTTTTCTCCTCATTTCTTTTCTTTTTTGCTTTCTAAAAAGATAAATTAAAATGCTGATAATACTCTTTATACAAGTAAACTGTACATTTTTTTTTCTTCGCTTCATGTTGAGCCTAAGACCATCTCCGACCCAAAAACTCTAGTTTACGCCACGTCAGCATTCCACTCACATCTAACTCTATCATACTCTTCATCTCCAACCCTCATACTCTATCTTACCCAATATTTTTCTTTCTTTTGTCCATTTCTTTTTAAACTACTTTATTTCTTTTTACATTTCTTGCAAACCTTCACATTTTATATAATGCAAATGTTGTTAATTAATTAATTGGGCTTATACTTGACTCGTTGCAAAGAGATTTGATCGAGTATGTATGGCAACGTCATCATAGGGGTGAATAATAAAGTATCCAATAGTTTTCATTGTTTAGAATTTCCAATTCTTTTTTGGATTTCATTTAAGTGTGTTTTTATTTCAATGTTAAAATTGTTTTTTTTAATTGCATTTTGAATATTTTAAATTTCATAATTGATATTTTAATATAATTTATTAATAGTGAAATATATGAAAAATAAATGATAACAAATTAAAAGGAAAAGGAATATTAAAAGATACAAAAATAAAAATATAATACAATTAAAAAATAACAAAAGGATTAAACAACAAAAAATGAAAAGAAAAAGTGAAAAAAAAAAATAACTAACGGGTTTCTAGGAGCAAACCCATTTGTATATCTAACTCCAATTTACATGGATGGAGTAAGATGTTTGCTAACAAAACGTTTGATAAAACTCTAGCAAATTATGGTTTGAGCTAGTCTAAGTGATGAACTTTAAATTATTAAATTTTTGCTAAACTACACCAAAAAGAAATGATAAGAAAAATGTGTTAATACCCCAACTTTAAAAGAGGCTTGGGAGCATAATTTTATATAATTGGATCTAATTTATGGTCATTGATGAGTTGACATGAGCTTTGAGGCGAGGAAGTTGTCGGCGACGGTGGAAGAGAGGATGAGCTTGGCATAGAGCTGTTTGGCCAGGCGAGGAAGGCGGCGGGCGGTGCAGCGGTGGATGAGGCGGGCATAGAGTGTGTAGTTGATTGGTTCGCCAAACAGAGTTTATAGTGCATTCAAATCAAGTTCAAAGTTTCTATGTAATTTTTTTTTTATATTAAATAGTGATTAAGGTATTATTCTTTTTGTCTGTATAAACTTGAATTGAAATGAGGTGGGTTTATTTATTGATGAAGACTTAGACTTTTCTAGTTCACTACTACAATTTAGGAATATCTCTTAGTCTGTACTCATTCATCGTATCTAAGTTAGGGTTAGATTTACTTAGTGGTTAAGAGTCAGATTAGTAGAAGATATCCTAAATAATATAACATCTTCTATAATATTGGTAATTATCTTTTAGTGAACATGATTTTTTTCTTCCAAAATATCATATTCTATTCTATAGTATATACTTATCGGTTAGTATATTTTATTATCTTTCATAATCATCTTTCCATCTTCTTATATTTTTCACCACTATTTATTTAGAGTGGATTTCATATTGATAATAAACTAGTTGATTGATGAATTGATATGTCTAAAAACACTCTCTCTAATTCCGGTCCCGTCCTATAAAAGTCGTTTCCTCTTCCATGGAGCTGACATAGGCTGCTAAGATCGGCCAATCCGCCCAAGTTATCATCATTTACATAAAAAAAAAAAAAAAATGACAGTATAAATTGTGTTATTTTTATCCCCTCCCAAAGTTGAAGATTTCGCCCATAAAAAATCATCACGTTGGAGAAAAGAGAATGGAAAGATAAACACAAAGAAGGAACGTGGAAACAAAACTTGCCACAGAATCCTGCTCGATCCACACCACAACCACCCTTTCATTATGCAAAGAGATTATTACAATGATACCCCTATTAAATATTATTTCCATATAGGTCCCTTACAATATATAAATTAATTATATACAACTCCTTAATATACTGTCTCCTAATTACAAATCTGTCCAAACGTCAAAAAATCATAATGAAATTTTCCATTTTAGACCTGAACTTTAATTATAGTAAAGTGGTAGTAAGGGTGTTGTAGTAGTAGAGTTGGGGCCGGGGTCCGACAGAGACATAGGATTGATTTAAGTGTATTTTAAAATTTGAAGTTATAAGGTGGTAAATGAGTAATTTAAAAGTAAATTAAATAGATTTGCCATTTTTATTTTTAGAAAAAGCAATGTAAAGTGGTATTTCATGAAGCTTAAAAGATTATTTTCAATTTGTGAAGTACTTATATATCTATTTACTTATTTTAATTTTATACTTTTTTTTTCTCACATGCCTTTTTCACTCACACACGACAAACCTGAAATATTAACATACACACTACTATATGTTACCACATACACTTCATTTACGTAGTAACACCCTAATTTGCTATAAACAACAATTTAATAATAGATTCTTTGTTTTTTAAATTACATAACAAGTATCCAATCTATGTTTTATTTATGTATATTTTAAATATTCTTTTCCAAACTTTCATCTTCTCCATATTAATTAACACATGGTGAAAGACGCACACAAAACACATATACCTTGCTTGTGGATGAAATAACCTAATTACCTTGATCACCCCAATGAAAGGGTTGACAAGTCGTAAGGGTGCTGGAGTAGCAGAAAATGTCGGGAGTTCGAACCTCGATGGAAGGTGGAGAAGGAGTGGAGTAGAGTAGATTAGATTTGGCCGTTTCAAAAAAGAAAAAAAAAAAAAAAAAACTTGATGGCCCAAAATGGACTTATTTATAATTGTTTAAATCATAGTATGAATCTAAATGTAATAATAAAATATATTAGGGATGTGATGTGAAATTTACCCTTATCCAAATGATCATAATCAAACCCCTAAACCCCAATTAAGTTAGGTTCTAATTTTCCAGTCCACAAAAATCACACTATACTATTATCACCATTTCATCTTCTGCTTCCTTGAATGCTCCTCATTCTCTGAAACCTTTTTCCTCTCTCTCTCTCTCTCTCCAATGGCTTTACCTCAACTCCTACATTCCCCTTCATCCACCTCACTCAAAACCCCCATAAACCCCACCACCTATCTGTACACCCCTAAACTGTCCTTCTCCAACCCTAACCACAAACCCCCATCCCAATTCCACCACCGCAAAACCAAATCCACCATCCACTGCTCCGCCTCATCCTTCTCCGAGAAGCACCACACAAACTCCCCCAAATCCGATGACCTAATCGAGCTCCCAATCTTCCCCCTCCCACTCGTCCTCTTCCCCGGCGCAATCCTCCCCCTCCAAATCTTCGAGTTCCGCTACCGAATCATGATGCACACTCTCCTCCACACCGATCTCCGTTTCGGCGTCATCTACTCCGACGCCTCCACCGGCACCGCCGACGTCGGATGCGTCGGCGAGGTAATCAAGCACGAGCGCCTAGTCGACGACCGGTTCTTCCTAATCTGTAAAGGTCAGGAGCGGTTCCGCGTGACGAAATTGGTGAGGACGAAACCCTACCTGGTAGCTCAGGTGAATTGGCTGGAGGATAGGCCGTCGGAGAATAATGTGGATGAGGATCTGGACACGCTGGCGAGTGACGTGGAGGTGCATATGAAGGATGTGATTAGGTTGTCGAATAGGTTGAATGGGAAGGCTGAGAAGGAGGTGCAGGACTTGAGGAGGAATATGTTTCCCACTCCGTTTTCGTTTTTCGTGGGGAGTACGTTCGAAGGGGCGCCCAGAGAGCAGCAGGCGTTGCTGGAGTTGGAGGATACGGCGATGAGGCTCAAGAGGGAGAAGGAGACGTTGAGGAATACGCTGAATTATTTGACGGCGGCTTCTGCTGTTAAGGACGTGTTTCCGTCTTCTTCGCAGCAGCAGTGATGGAATGGTATAATTAGTTTGATCGTCGAAATCGTTATGTTTGTAACTTTGGTACAGATTATAAGAGAATGATTTATATTTTACATGGCAATGTGTACATTTTGTTGGCTAATATGCTGAATGAATGAAGTCACTTCCATGCTTATGTATTTTCGAGTTTCAGTGGGTAGATTTTAGCTTTGAACCGAATGAATGATTGCTTGCTCTTTTAGTTTTAGTCGTAGAATGTTACTTGTATGAGGCTGTTTATTTGAGGGGATTTTGTGGCGATGGATGTTTTCCTACTGACATTTTTACTAAGTTTGGTATCAGTACTATTATGCTGAATCTATACTAGACCTGCAAAGTTTGTAGATTTTGGAAATGAAAATGAAAAGAGTGATGGTTTTGGTGTTCTCTGTTTTCGTGTGTTTTGTAGTGTAATGGTTTGGTGTTGCCTTCTGCTTTCCGGTGGCTTTATGCCTCTGTTGGGTTCAAACCCTGATCTCTCATCTAATATTTATTTTTGGTACGATTTAATATTAATTTGAGGCCAAATAGAGATTTTAAAAGAGGTAAATGGAAAACTTGACTGAGACAAGGGGAAGTACTTGAGATCTTTAGATTTGCATTTTGAACTCTCCAGATTGATTACATAAGGATAGATTCATCGTAGTCTTTTCAACTGCGATAACATTTAAGATCTTAATCCATATCGTAGACATATATAGTATTTTCGTTTCAAAAGTTAAATCCCACCCCACGTCGACAACTTATGTGTTATGTGAGTGTTTTATTAAAGTAAAAATCACAAAAAAATTCATGTAAAAATCACAAAAAAATTCATTTCTTTTCATTTTCATGAATTAGTTCTGTGCAACAAATATATAAGCCGGGTCTTTACCATTCCAATTTCTCTTTAGCAATGGCTGCTTCCGATATTACAATTGACACACCTGTTGCACAAATGTTTCTCTTTAGCAATGGCTGCTTCCGATATTACAATTGACACAACTGTTGCACAAATGTTGACGTTGACGTGGGTGTTCCCAAATCTTCTTTCTCAATGCTATTCCTAATTCTTCCCACTTATTATTCATCCCAAATTATACTAATTCTTCCCACTTCTTATTCATCCCAAATTAGTGTGTTCTTTACTAAATTTATTCAGGTGACATACTAAACACACCTAATAACCTCTCATATACTTATTTATTTGAATGCTGATAGAGCTTCGGGATCTGTAGATTTGGAGAGTGCTAGAAACTGACAAAGTGAACTTTATTATGGTAGTATAATGCTCAGGGAGTATGTTGACTTGGACAGTCCTGACAGCTACTTGTCGTGGGTTCACCGCATGGAAAACCGCAGTAAATTTGAAATACAACAATATCTATTCGTTGAAGACCCCATTATTAATTAATCTCTAATTAATTTTTTAAATTTAATTAAACACGTTTTGTATATAGGCTAAATAGAGTATGTTATATCTAAACTGGTACATGGAGTGATTTAAGTTGTACCATTTGCTTAGTAAACAGTATTCTACGATCATAGCATATGAACTCTGTATAAACAAAGATTAGCGTAGAGTAACTTCACTTTTCCAATTCCATTCGATTCTCTCATGTAATACTCAATTCAATTCAACAAACCGTTCACCACTCTTGGTGAATTTACACATAAGTGATCATTATCAAATTAGATCGGAGTTTTGTGATAGGGGGTTGAATGGTTTTAGTAGGAAATATAATTATGGAGTAACATGTATGGGACTCAAACAACCAGATTGACTGATCTAGTTGTGTGCAACACATATATATACTACATATATATAATTCCAATTTCTCCGCCAAGGGTTGCTTCTCCTCAAATTACAAGAAGCACTTACGTTGACGACATGTTTGATGTTCCCAATAATCAGTTCCTATCTGAGTTGTTGGTCAAGCATCAAAATGTAGGACCTTTAAATTAGTAAAAGTTCATAACAAATTTATGTGATCTAAATAACTTCCTTCACCCAATCTCACAGGAGAATATAGAAAATAAGTATAACATATATTGACCTTATCATTTTCTGCCGAAATTAATAACCTTCTCCATCTATGTAAATCATTAGTGTTATATCATTTGTCTTATTCAATGCTTATGATGTATAAATATATAATGCTTCATGACAGACCAAAAATCATATTTAAGTATCACTGTGTTGGAATTCCATCGAGAACGGACCGTCCAATTCATGGATCAGGTTCATTAGCTGAAATTATCTAAAAGAGTCTGGGTTTATTACCCATAGGGAATTATCTAGAATATTGTAGAAGATGCTCTTGTATATTTCTAGAGATAAGTCATGTAGATTTTTGTTTAGTCTTTATGATTCTTTTACGTCTACAGTTCTAGTTACCGAGGACTTTGGCCGGTAAACTACTATAAAAGTGTCATAGGATTTTACCCAATATTAGGCTATTGATATAGCCAGAGCTAAAATTACTAATGTTATAGCAACTTACCTTTTATGATACTAATCATTCCTACAAATGCACAAATTACTATGGCATTAGTAATTTTAGCTCTAACTATATCACTAACCCTTTGATTATGTTGTTCCCCGCATGTTATGTTTCTTATGATATTGTGCATCGTTCATGCAAGAACGTCCATTGCACCAGATTTCTCTGGAGGACACATGATTCCTATGTACTACGGTGAATTATAGAATGATGCTTTTGATTCTGATCTAGGATTTCAGTACACTGCTCGTTAATGTTTTCTGGATTACATAAAGTGCTTGATTATTAAAGTAGATGAGGCTCAAGGAAAAAAAAAAAAAAAACTATCTTGTGTTGTGATGCTTGGCTCAAACCACGATTCTTCCTTTGGGTCATGATACTCAGGATAAAGATACTTAGAATTGTGAAGCTTGGGTGCATGATTTGTTGGATTATGATACATGAAATGACAAGCAAGTATTGTTAATCTCGACAAAAACAAGCATCTAATTACATACAGTAATTCATAAAGCAAGTTGAGCCTCTTACCAACACCCCACCTACCGGTAGTCTAAGTAATTTTAGTCGAGCGATTAGCTTCCCATTTATTTTGTTTACTTTTTCGAGGATTTGTTTGAACTCGAATTAATTTTAAATCATAACGGAAAATAATTTTTTGAACTTATATTATAAAGTAGATATCTTATGTTTTCATATATAAATTTTAAAATTATTTTTTTCAATATAATTTAAAATTAATTCAAGATCAAACAAAGTCTAAAAAAGCCCAAAAAAACAAATCGGAAACTAATCCTAGGACCGAGGAAGTACTATACTACCATTAGCCGTTTGGTTTCGGGTTGTTAACCGGATCCAGATTTGAGCCTTCCATATGGGCCGGAGTGATCCGGAAACTATCCGGTCCAGTTTTCTGCCAGTTTTCAGCAATTGCTCACAAGCGAGTCACAGACTGGAAAGTAGAAACAGTTGAGAAGAGAGAAGATAAGAAGCAGCAGAATGCTGAAATGGGCTCCTCAGCAGTACGGTTTATCGGCAACACTCAACTTGCCGCCTTCCGACAATAAAGCTGCCTTTGCCTCCCTCTCCGCCTTCTCCTTTCCACAATATAGGTATGCGATTTGCCATTCAATATTTTCTTGGGCTACAAACCAATTATTTCTCTTGTTTCTGTTGAATTCGCATTTGCACTTAATTTTGTCATAAGAAGATAAATAAACTTATTTTTCTACATAGGCTTCTGATGTTTTATCATATTTTTGAGCTCTATCATTCATGGCCTATTCGTGTAAGATAAATATTTGGATGAATAAACTGTATGAACACTACTGAATATGTGAACAATTTGTTTCAATTATAGTAGTATTATTACTGAGCTCAAACAATTGTATACAGCTCAGGTAGAAAGTTGATTGGGCAAAAGAATTACCACCGGCTTGAGGTGAAAAATGCAGTTACTAAAGTCAAGAAACAACCATCCCCATCCCCTGAGGCTCTGGTTAAAGAAAGGCACAAGTACTTCGATGAGGTCATCATAACGGTTCGTGCTGGTGATGGAGGTCATGGTGCTGTTCTTACCATGCCAAGCCAGAAGGCTGCTTCTAAGTCACATGGGAAATATGACAAAGATAAAGCCAAGAAAAGGGGTTCTTTTAAGAGGGATTTCGATGGCTCGCTGATACTACCTGTTGGTGGACATGGTGGTGATATTGTGATTTACACCGATGAGAGTAAGGATACGTTACTGGAGTTTCATAGGTTGAGTCGGTTCAGTGCAAAACGCGGAGGAAATGTTGATGCGATGGGTACTTTATCTTCTCCGGTGCATAGTGGACTTGCTGCACCGGCATTGCGTATTCCAGTACCTCTAGGTTTGTTAAACTGTTGTTGTTGATCTATAACATTGTCATTTTACATGGCTTCTTTCATTAGTCCGTGGTACTGTTAATTACAGTTCAATCGAATATTGGAATCCATATCTAAGTCCATATGGTTCTTCTTTCCAAATATCTTAGGTACTGTTGTGAAACAGAAAAGAGGAAAGCTTCTTGCTGATTTAGCTCGTCCAGGTGATGAAGTTGTAGTTGCAAGGGGTGGGCAAGGAGGGGTAAGGATCTATTTTTTCGGTTGAGCATATTGAAATTTTTACTATGCATATGCAATCTCTATAACCACACGGGTCAAATGTAATAATACTCAGATGTCCACATCCAATATAAATCTTATTTTTAGTTGACAAAATGACAATAAAATGGGGGAAAAACTAAATGGATAAATAATGAACTTTGACGAGATGAAAGCTTAATTTCTACCAAGCAAAGTGATAACTGACTAGGAATTCTTGAATTGAAATGTGCATTGATCTATTGTGTTTCTTGGTATGCAAATACATTCTATTGCATACTATTTGTGAGAGGTGCTTGCAGCTATTGGTGTTACCTGGGACTCCCTTTACTGTCGTTATTCATGTAATTCTTATTATTGGCAGATAAGCTTAGTGGAAATGCCTGAGAACAGGAAAAAGGATGTAATGGCTTTAACCACCAATGTGATGCGAGATAACAGTGATAAGGTAATTATTCAATGATTGTCTGTTGACACTTGATTTTCTATACCTCTGGATTTACTTGTATTTTAGTCCTTGTTTTGTTGGGCTAACGAACAAGGTTCATTGCGGTTATTTACCCCTACATGGACTAACTAGCTATGCTCTATTGCCTTCGATTAACTGCATCTATGGTATAAACTATAAAGCAGAAGTATGCTTGGACTTCGCTATCACAAATGGAAACTAGTGGTTTGAAGAAAAGTGCACTTGCAATTAGCATGAGACTTGATTAGTGTAACTTTTTTTACACTCCATGCTGCATATGAGAAGCAATGAGAGAAATATGAACATGAAGTGATTATGATTATGTGGCTTGGGCTTAAGGTTCATATCATATGAATATGGGAAATAGAAAAGAATGATAGAGACACATACTGTAGAATTAGGCACACATGAAAGCCCAGGATGCAATTATCCACTAATGTCTAATGCTGACCATGAAATCTGTATAAGACTCGGAATTATGTGGATTTTTGTAATTAAAACAATAACAATTCCACCTGCATCATTCAGAACTTTGTTTATGATTACCTCGAACTTGCTGATGATATAATCTTGACTATCATCTTTTGTCACATAATGTTAAAACAGTATACCCTATACCTATTAGGAAGTGGAAACCTGTCATTTTTGCTGTTCACTAATTTTGGATACATCTATCTGGAGTCTGGATGTTAAGGGACATCATGAGGGGATTCTGATCAAGAGGAATTGGGATAAAGCATTTGTTTACTCTGTTTGTCATTGCTGATCCTGGATGGTCCTCCTTTCTTTCTTTATACTAGATTGCTTCTCTATTTGAGAAAAATGTAGTAGTATCACTTGTCAAACAGCTTAGCAATTTTTACTTATTTATGTTTCTAATAGACTCATCATTCATCCAATATATTGAATAATCTTGGCATACTAGCATGTTGTTTTTCTCTAATAGAATATGGTTATAGTTCGTAAAAATGGTCTAGAAGTCAAGTGGCGAGAAGTAAAGCATCCTTTTCCTTTCACATTAATTATTCGTATGCTTGCATTCAGGTATTAACTCTTGGTCGGCCTGGAGAGGAGATCAGCCTGCAATTAATTCTGAGAGTTGTTGCTGATGTTGGTTTAGTTGTAAGTTTTCCTTACTTTCTGTAAGCTCAATGCATATTCACCTTATTGACAGGCTTGGAGATTTTCTAAAGATATCTTTGATATTTTCATGGGTGGGCCGTGTAATGCTTACTGAAATCTCTGAATTTATTATTTATTCATACATATACTTTCAAGATATGATGTTTGGTGTTAAAAATCCTATGGTTTAGTATTGTCATTTTCACTGAGTTAGAACCTGTGGACGGTGATCAAGTGAACTGTTTGGTTTTGATGAATTGTAATCTTTGGGAGACTCAGTAATTTGCTAGCTACTATCTGCTTAAATTTATAATCATAAATACTGAAGTGTACCCTTTGAGATGAAGACAACTAAACTGTTTTGTGAAGAATCTGTTCATATAATATATTATTATCCACAATGAATAACTTTGATGGAGTAGCATGGAACGATGTTGTGCTATGGAACGTAAATGTTCTCTGGTTTGTTTTAAGTAGGAAATAAATCTTGAGAATACTCCATTAGTCGTTATGCCTATACTTGTTGGATGTGAATTTTAGAATCAAACTCCAGTATCGCTTAGATTTTGAGATGCCACTGATTGTCAGGGACTCCCAAATGCTGGAAAGTCTACCCTACTCGGTGCGATTACGCTCGCAAAGCCTGACATAGCTGATTATCCGTTTACAACCTTGATGCCAAACCTTGGACGGCTAGATGGTGATCCCAGCCTTGGCCCCGGGCAGTTTTCCTCTGAGGCAACGTTGGCAGATTTACCTGGCCTCATTGAAGGTGCTCATCTCGGTAAGGTAATTTATATTTTTTACTCTTTCGTCATTTTTCTTGGTTTTGAACTGATTTCATCTTTATATTGTCCTGAATTGGTGCTGGTGCACATGATCATGTCGTACTGTAGGGTCTCGGTAGGAACTTCTTAAGGCATTTGAGGAGGACCAGGTTGTTAGTTCATGTAGTTGATGCAGCTGCTGATGATCCTGTCGGTGACTACAGGACAGTGAAAGAGGTATTCTTATTCTTTCGATCAGATCATGGTTTTAGCCGTATTATGCTTTGGTTCTATTTTATAATATGCTAGTCACGGGGAAAGGGGATCTATCTTATGCATACCCTTCACTCTCATCTTCACATAATTTATGTTATGCCTGCTATTCGAGTGTTGAGCAGACATAACAATGAGTTGATGATTGCTGTTTTTCATCTAAAACAACTGAACAGCCATATTGATGTTAACATTGCAGGAACTGCGTATGTACAACCCAGATTACCTTGAAAGACCATACATCGTCGTTCTAAATAAGACTGACATTCCTAAGGTATGCATTCATGTAATCCTTTTCGTGTATATCACTCATCAGTCGGTCTTGATATTTTTCTGGGTACGTATTAACTAGCACTTAGAACTACTGTGATGATTTTATATAGGCAATGGAAAGACTTCCACATTTAATTGAAGAAATATCAAGGATAGGAAGTGATACAATAGACTTGGGGACTACTTCCTCTTTTCCAAGTGACGATGATCAAGCCGATAGTTTTTCTGAGGGGCGGAATGTGAAGGAAATTGAAGAATATCCACGTCCACTTGCTGTTGTGGGTGTTAGCGTTCTGTAAGTTTGCTGTTACCTATTGTCATTTCGTTATTCACTTTATTCTTTATTGTTGAGCCAAATAGTTTCTTAACAAGCCAGAGTGCAGTTAACAATTATTCGCACAATTACAATGACTTTAAAATGCTACTATGAACTAGTACAAAACAGTGAGGAGAGAAATAGACCAGTGATTTATGGTGTTTTTTACTTCAGTTAGTCTGGCAATGCGTTAATGCAATTTGTTGTGGTACTACAGAAGTTGATATTTTGCATGTTGTTGATTTGCAGGAAAGGTATCAGAATCAAAGAGATGTTAAAGGAGATCAGAGCAGCCTTACGCATATGTCGAGATGGTACAGGGCCATAGAAAAATTCCGTGTAAAAGTTTTTGTTGAGGTTAGTAGTACTATAGTAGAATCCGTTTACAAGTGCCTGATTGCTTTCGCGCAAGCAATTGGTGTGGGATTGAATGTTCTGCTGTTGAAGAAGATAGCCTCCAAGAAAAACAGGGATTTTTGTTCTGAAGTTGAGCTTATCTGCTAGGAATATACAGGTTTTGCAGCAAAGTAAATACTAGTGGAGTTGTAAGGTTGTTAAAGAGTTGAAGTTATGTATAAAGTATAGATTTTGACCCATTGTATTGCAAGAATTTGATAATATTAAATTCTAATTTCATACTATGTGTTTGCCTTATCCCATTTTATTATAATGTGATTTTGCCTCATTTGACTGTTGATCGTAATAAATTTATTGGTAAATATCAATAAGGTGACAGCTTAGGATCTACTATAGGTGAATGATCAAATATTGGTCACTTTATCAATTAGACAATTAACTCATCAATTATAGCCTATAAATCACTTTATTAGTTCGTTTTATCTAACATACACTGCTACATGTAATATCATACTACATTACAATTTAATAAACAACATGTTATGTTAGAAATGTATGTAGAACCTTGGAATATATTCCACACTCTTCAAGATTGTTCCCTGCATGAAATCTGTGGTACCTCAATATCTTAGGATAATGCAATTGCAGAGATGGTTTATTAATTTGGTTTCTGAACCCTGGATACATACATGCACTTGACTTCACTGCACTTTTATAGGTACACTTTGAGGATCACAACTCACAAGACTCATTTCATTTTATCATATGTCCTTTTTTGCCTCTTGCAAAAACAAAATCCTAAATGATCACACTGTTTTATTGACTTAAATTCACCAATTTCCATGTGATGAGTTATGGCATCTCTATCCAAACAAATCTATGTCATCTACTGTTTTAATTTCTTTCTTTCTTTTCAACATTTTGATTTTAATTTTTTATTAAAATATGTGCATATGTAGTGAAGTAGTAGTATTCAACTAACTCCCACTGCATCCATACCCCCTCTCACAAGATCCAGAAACAGACAGACGTATTAGAGACCCTGTCATTTAGTACACAGAAATTCTTGATACCAAGCCTAAAACAGGTGCCAAATTTGGGGAGTGAGAGGTTTAGTAATGTTTAAGTTAAGTGTCACTAGCTAGAGAAGACCTCTAATTCATACTTATCATCTCCTTTTTACATAGATCCTATCCTTAAGACGTTTGTCCTTATGTCATATCCCATATATGCATTAATATTAATTGTAATTCATTCTCCCCCAGAGAGTATACATTTTTACCTTCACCAAATTCTTTTCACATTTGTCCAAAATAAATCCGAACGATCTGTTACTCTATGTCAATTTGATTCGCTTCATACAAACGAAAGCTATCCTTTTTTAACGGAACATCAATCCTAAACAATTAGGTTAGTAATCCAAAATGAGTTGGGACGATCTGTTCGTCTATGCCAATTTCGCTTCACATAAACGAAAATGACCCTTGTAACAGGATCATTGATCCTAAACAATTAGTAGTCCAAAATAAGTCGGGACGATCTGTTCGTCCATGCCAATTTGATTCATTTCACACAAATAAAAACTACTCTTTTAACGGGAATATCAATTCTAAACAATTGATTATTAGTGGAAGTGTGAAGATGGCATGTACATTATCTTCCACAAAGTGTTCCGAAAGAACTCTCAAACATAACACGCATAGTTTATTACTTTTCCTCTGCTAACTTTGAAAAACTCCATTTTATTTTGTTGATTTTTTTTTATGTCCAGTTTTACCTCAAATTAATTATAATTTATTGTGAAAATAATAATTTTAAAACTTATATTATGAAAATACAAGAAGTGTAATTTCATAATATAATTTAAAAAATTATTTGTTTCACAATGACTTATGATTAATCTGAAGTCAAACCGGGTGTTGAAAAAGTCAACAAAATGAATTGGGGTTCTTATAAGTTATCGGAGAATGTAGTTTATTAGCGAGTTAGGTTTAAGCTATGATAGAGAGAATAGAGGAAAAATGGCATCTACTTGGGTTCTTTCCTTTAGCAGTATTAACCTACATTATTATATTATGTTAAGTTTGAATTTGTAGATGAAACAAATTAATTCATTATATCCCTCTCCAAACCTACCACATTGTTCTAGTCGATGGTCTACTATTCATACAACATAAATTGATCTTGAAAATTCAAGCGAAAAAACTAGTCGAGCCAAATTGATATAGTAAACATAATATGGAGGCATATCTCAAATTGAACTCTCACACTATATATCAATGCCACATTCTCTCACACTCGTATCTCGAATTCTCATCAAGTTCATGTCTCATCCTAAATTGAACAAAAGCAAAAGGGTGAGATATCTTTATGGACTCCAATACCTTTTTAAACTATTTCTTTTTAGTCCAAAGGTTGGAATAATTTAATTCATTTCTAGTAGAGTACACCAAAATCACGGTTTATTTTACAACGAATTCTAGTCGAAATTGAAAGTTTATAACTACCTAATCAAAACTCACGTTTTTTTTACTTCAACTTAACAATGCGGGTGTTTCTTTAACCTTCCTAACTTTTTATTAGGCTAATTTCACAGAAGATATCTTACTTGTTAATTTCTCTCTCTTATTCACCTATCCCTAAACCTCAACTCCTTTAACCAATCCAAAGACAAAAACACAACAAAAGTTAACTAACTCCAAGTGAGTAAATTCCTACATTCATCAAATGGAATGTCGCTAGCTATTTCCATCAAATGTACTTTCTATTTTGGCCGAAATGGAATTAAATATGCCGCAACCTTTTTGTGTTATCCAAAAACGAAATAAATAAAAAATCCTCATAATAAAAAGGGCTTTTAAATTGCAAAATCTCAAAACGAAAATAAAAGAAAAACCACATAACCGTAACATTGCAAAATCTCCTTGAAACGAAAAGAAAAGAAGACAAACTTTAACCGAGACCAAAAGGTTAGGAGTTCGAGTCACCACAGGGTAAATGAGGAACCATTATTAATTCTTGCTTTGGCGGTTAGAAAAAACGATCATTTTTCTAAAAATAAAATAAAATAAACTGTAGTATATAATATAATATTACATTAGATTTACGTTAGTTATTCTTTATAATTATAATAATATAAAAAAAATAGAATATAAAAGTGAGACAAATGCAGGTGTGTGATTAGACGAAAACACATGCAAATATAAAAATAGTTATGGATATGCCATGCAATCATCCCCCTCCCTTGTCAATTGCCACCTGAGCTCCCTAGCTCTTCCTTTCTAGTTTCTCTACACTTGAGATAAAACTTACAAATTACAATCTGAGTGTTAGATTTTCACCAAATACACAATTAAGCACACACCAGGTATCATATAAACCACACTCTCTCTCTTGCCAGCTATCCATCCCCACTCCCCCAACCGGAGACACGTGTTACCCAAGCTCACTAAACCCATTTTTTTCCTTTCTATAAATACAGATTTCATTTTTTCCATTTTTTCTCACAATGTACAGTACTACTACTACAAAGAAAATATCTCTCTCCCTTCTCATCTCAATCCACCCACACTACTCACATCATCATCATCAACAACAAGAGAAACAAGAAAAAAAATGTTGAGATCAATGATGTCTGGTCTGAGAGAAGATAGGAGAGCAAGAAAGCTAGCCCAGGCCAGTTCAAGAAAGGGCTGCATGCGAGGCAAAGGTGGCCCTGAGAACGCTTCTTGCACTTACAAAGGCGTCCGCCAGCGCACTTGGGGCAAATGGGTCGCTGAAATCCGCGAGCCCAATCGCGGATCTCGCGTCTGGCTCGGCACCTTCGACACTTCCTACGATGCGGCCATTGCCTACGACGCTGCGGCCCGTAAGCTTTACGGCCCTGAAGCCAAGGTCAATCTGCCCCACTTGTATGAGGACAAGCCTGATCCACTCCCGGAAAATCTCCCGGCTCAATCTCCTCCACAGGCCCAGTTTCAGGCCCAAGTCGAATCACCCCCGGCCCAGGTTGAAGCCCAGTTCTTCCCTCCGGCCCAGGCCCAAGTTCCTGTTATCTACACTGTTGAAGTCCCTCCTATCAAAGAAGAAGACAATAATGCTCAATCTTCTTCTAGCTCATCTTCCAATTTCTCTACTGTGCCAAATTACAGTCAAGTCCCTGTATTTGAGAACAGTTACAGCGGGAGTGGGAGTGGCTACGATCAATTCGGGATGCCTATGATGACTGGTGTCAATGTGAGTGAGGGTGATCAAGATGGCGAATTCGTGACTTCGGACACCATGATGGAGGAGCTGGACATGAACTTACCAGAGGTTGACGACTCGAACCTTTGGGCCGAGGCGGCTAGGGACACTTCTCTGCAGATAGTCCATGATCCGGCAGCTTTTGCAAGCAACATGGACTATGGAAGGGACAGCAATGGTGTTCCAATCACCAACTGGTTTCTGTGAGTTTGTGTGGTGATCGATTCTACTGATCATCAGTGAAATCCTATGTGTGACTATTGGAGCTAGTCTTTTTTGTTCTGAGATGGGCCCGGCCCATCAAAGATCTTCTCTGGCCAGGTCTACGTATGGAGTGTGAAGATTACATGCAGCATATATACATATACCCTATCGTATAGTATAATATATAGTATATATAATTACTATATAGTACCATATAAAAGTATATATAATATAAAGATATGTATATTTATAGTGTATTTTGGTATGTATATATACAACATGTGCGGTATACGTGTATTGTACTGTATGTTGTTGTGCGTGGAGGGAGTTTATTGATATGTACGTACGTAAAAGATGGCTGTGAATGTATTGTGCATATAGTATATGCATGGTGGATAAATAAATCTTATTGCAGTTTGCGAATAAATATTTAATTAATCTTGTAATCTTTGTTTATTTAATAGATCTTTGTTTATTTGCGAGCTCTTGAAAAGATAGAAAAATAAAAGAGTATCATAGAGCTCTTAAATATATAAATTTACTCTTGAAGTTTGGAGGAGGGGTGGATTTATATAGGGTTATTTCAATTAATGCGGTTAAATTTTGAAAAATCGATATTACAGTGTATATAATTTTTTTTCTTTTTTTGGAGCGTTTCCACTTCATTAAGAACTCTTCTATAATATAAGATTTTAATGAGCAGTTTTTAACTATAAATTACTTATAAATTATATCTAAAAAAATGTACATCGGATACTATATGATTATATATACATGCAATAATATGCTACTGTTAAACAAACAGCTGCACATTTTAGTTTTACATGCACACGGGAGAGAAAAAGGATTTCGTTTTGGTGTAACAAATAACTCAGGGCGGATATAGGGCGTGACCAGGGGGAGGGGGAGGGTGGGGGTAATTTTAATATATTTTTGGAAAGTTCACCTTGAAATTTTCGTTACAATATTTACTTAGCTAATTTTTCACCTTGATTTTTTTTAAAATTATACTTAGTTGGCTAACTTAACCATAAGGCATGTGTTATAATATACTCCGTCACCCCGTTTTTTGAATACCGCCTTCGCCCACAGATTACCCTTGTACCCACCTTCCCTTTCTGTATAGTACATATACAGATACACGCGTGCACGTCACGTGATATCCAGACCTGACACGCCTTACCTATATTGTTTTTTCACACTTTATTAAGAAGTTGGAACGTATATGGACATATATCGTCATTTATATCTTTGTGGGTTGTGGGCAAGCGAGTATTCCACAGTAGAGATAACGCACGGTCTGAATTTTGAGCGTGCACATCACGCGATATATATATGTAGATTTGATGCGCTTTGCCTACTTACGCTAGCTATTTTGCAGCTTCCCGTTGTCCGTTTTCTTTGTAGTTGATGTCCGCTAGCTAGTTAGTTTGTCCGTGTTGGAGAGCATTAATATAATTTTAGGTTGGGAATTTTCCAGATCATATATTTATATTTGTTACTGTGTTGTGTTGAAGGATGATGAGCGGTTTGTAAATGGGTTAGTAATGGTATATAATTTCTGTGTTCTCCTAGAGATATATGTTTCAGTACATTATAATAATTGGGTTCTTAATTTCTTCTTCTACTTTTCTTTGAAATGAATTGTAGTGTAACTTAAAGTTTTAGGACAATGTAAACAAATGGAGGAGCACATAATATATGTCAGTAATGTCTAATGTCACTTCCAACTACTACTCCACTCACTACTCGGTAAAACTCAAACGTACTTATATTAACTCTGACAAAGTTAAAGTGACAGATATATTCTTGCGCAAACAATTACAAACAGTACTACATGTTTAATGGATATAATTCCGACAATCTCAAAAAAATTTAAAGCGGGGAGGAACAGAATCTAATTATTTATATTAATTCTCCAACACACCCCGCACTCGTGGCCGATCTCAACCTTTTTGGGGAGGCTGATCGACTGGAAATTTAAATGAGTAGATTTCCTCCCCATATTAAATTTTCACTCGATTGGTATCCTCAAAGAGGTTGAAATCGACCACGAGTGCGGCGGAGTGTTTGGATAATTAATATAAATGATTATATTTTATTCCTCCCCAACAGTTTAAACTTTTTGGGAGAGTTGAAATTGAAATTCTATCGCATAATAAATTATGTTGTCCAAACGTTGAAGAAGGTACAATATGTCCGCATATATAGTAGTACTACATATATATGCTCTGGTGCTCAGCTAAAGTTAATTGGTGTTTTGGGTATAAATAAGTAGATTTATTATAAAGTCTATATGTTATGCGAATTTCTTAATCATAAACAGTACTAGTACTAATATGAAAAGAACCTGATATATTCTTTCTCCTTTAGTTTGTTCTATAGAATAGATTAGATCACACGGGCGGGGTTGATGATGTTTCCTTTAAATTGCATGTCTACCATAAAACTTAGAAGAAAAGAAAAGAATGAACCGAATTCCAACGTACGTTCTCATCTCATGGTTTTGTCCACCAGAGATTAGAATTGAATATAATTCTCTACATTTAAAGTTTAAATTAACCTTTTGTTTTTATAAATTTTTTAATTGTTATGTAGGTTTTCCATTTCTCTCTCAAAAGAAAAATAAAAGGCTTTCTTGAGTGAAATAATTAACACATGGTTAGTTTTTTTTTCTTCCATTAAACCGCAACAAATTACGATATGTTCGACTCAGAAGTCATAAATCCCAAAAATTCGCTGCTATGAAGGTGGATCACTTTTGAGTTTTGACTTGTGAGTTCTATCATTCAAGAGAATCAGAGCTTTGTTTCTCGAAAATAAAATAAAATTAATGTTAATATATCATTTTTTAATGTAACATGTTTAAATGTTTACGATTAAGACAAATACCACAATTCCAGTATTAACTCGGCGGTTCTGTTTTGTACATTCTGCTCCATAACGTAGATTGTGGTGACAATTATATATAATTGCACCAAAAAGTGTTCCTCTCTTTAGGTAGTTCATTTATGTACCAACAAGTGAAGAACAATAAATTGAATTAATTAGCTGTTATTGCTGAAATAAGTCGTAAGTTGTTGATCAAATCAAACCCCTACATTTATTTCTCTCCTCACTTGTAGGTTTTAGCCCACTTGCTGCAGCACCCGACGGTTTGGGGAGGCCAATTAACTATGAGGGTAAAAAATACCCCTCCATTTTTTTTAATTGTCGTTATAGATTTTTCACACATTTTAAAACATCTCATTCAATTTATTGGTTTATAAATGTACTGTAATAATTACAAGTAATTATGATATTTCAACCAAGGAGAAACTTATAAATGCCATAAAATTCAACAAAATGAATTAATTATGATGAAATTCTTTCTTAAAAAATGTAAAATAACAAATATTATTTAAATTGTGAAAAAATAAAAAACAACAACTATTAAAAATCGAAGGTATAATAATCTTATCTCCAACAAAAAAGTACTACTCCATTTGATTTGTTCTCTAGTTGTTATTTGAACTATGAATATTTTAATTAGACAAATATAAATTGAAGTAAATTAAACAAAAGACGGTCACTTTTAAGTTGAACAAACAAAATCTAAATCTTATCAAAATCCCTCAAAAGTGTCGAGTTCTCTTAGAATTAGATCGTCTTGAAGAAACGGAATCACCACTATCAGTGTGATTCTCAAGTAATGTATATATACACCCCATGTATGTATAAGACCTACATATTACATTGTACTAAGATAAGATCACAGTGGTTACATCCCAACATATCTAATATGATAAACAATGATCATATATAGTAGTACTAGCTATCAGATATGAAACCAAAAGAAAATGGAGGAAATTTTTTAATGTCAACTCCGAATTCTTTAGTACTTGAGTGAAGAAAGGTAGATAGTTTTTGGCAATGCATTCATTGTGAGAAGTAATAGGAGTGTGAATACAATACAATTCAACAGCTAACTAGCAACTACCTAATGAATATCAACCTGTAAATCTTCAGATCGACCACAACTTGAGATAGATAACACTTCACAGGTCCTGGCATATTTATGAATGCTACAGTTATCAATCACTCCATCATCTAACAACATTTTATGTCACTACCGGTTTACCATTTTGTGGGCAGATGCAAGACTCGAACTCAAGGCCTCCTGTGTTTACGATCAAAAAACATAAACACCATAATAATCCGGGTACAGTTAAGTCCTTTTTATTTTACATTTACAGCACATAATCACTGTAACAATACATAAAATATTAAAGATATTGAATTAGATTCTGCATGTTGGGTCAATGGGTCGGTCCATAATTATCTTCTAGAGGCTTTATATATATATGACAGACTGGTAGAAATGTTCTTGTTGTGTACAGACTACAGGAAGATTCTAAAAGCATTTAGTAGCTCCAGTGCTAGTAGCTAGAGAGGCCATGGATATCTCCAATTCAGGACCAAGTCTGGTTTTCAATGGCTGTGTCAACTATCAAGGAAGGGTTGCGGATAAACGGAAAACCGGTGGATGGAAAGCCGCACCGTTCATCATAGGTTCTGATTGTTCTTTCTTTTAGTCCTTTTTCCTTTTTTTCATTCTGTTGAATGTAACAGTTGTATTTTGTCATTCTAACTAGCTTCTAAGTTCTAACATAGCAAGGTATCAAGAAAACTTATGCTATTTAGAGTCATAAGACAACCAAACCAAACTGTGGTGTTAAATGTTAACAGACCATCTCTTACAATAATTTTCTGTCATTTGTACTACTACATTCTAGTGGCAAGATTAAGTCTGAAATTGGAAATGAATGTTTAAATTATCAGTATTGTATGATTACTGATATGATAGTATATATTAACTTTGAGATGTCTAGTAATTCTGTCTATGTAAAGGCCAACAAGTTTATATATGAACTTTTGTTAAGTTTTTGGAATTCCAGTGCCAAATCTGGAAAGCTTTGTAACATTTGAACTTCTTAAGAAATGGAACAAGTCATTCAACTCTATATGGTTTCTTGGTATGTTAGAAGCTGATAAACTAAGAAAGTAATGGAATGTTCGGGTTTGCAGTGAATGAGGTAGCTGAGAGGTTTGCGTTCTTCGCAATCGCTGTCAACATGGTTGCATATCTGGTGGGGGAGATGCACCAGTCTCTGCCTAACGCAGCCACTCATGTTACAGATTGGATTGGAGCAGCTTATGTTCTCACATTACTTGGAGCTTTTCTTGCAGACGCCTATTTGGGCCGGTTCCGCACTATTATCATCTTTTCTTGCATATATGCAGTGGTAAGATATCATGGCAAGAAAAGTGTTAATTTCTTTTATACTGGTGATTCATGAGGAAAACACAGCAAAGTTTGTCTCTCTCCTAAATAAGCAGATTTGTGCAACTTGTTCCCTAATTAAGCTTTCAGATCTTATGCTGAATGCCACAAAATCAGTTCTCGAATGGATTTTCCGTTCATATGTAAAGTAAACTAACATACTTACATCTTCAGGGAATGGCAATGTTAACACTCTCAGGTTCCCTGGACAGTTTAAGGCCCCCTACATGCACCAGTTTACCCTGCATTCCGGCTTCCACCTCTCAAACGGCCTTCCTCTACTGTGCACTGGCACTCATAGCCCTTGGCACTGGTGGAATAAAGCCTTGTGTCTCCTCATTTGGAGCAGACCAGTTCGACGAATCTGACAAAAAAGAAGCCGAAAACAAATATGCATTCTTCAACTGGTTTTTCTTCGCCATAAACATGGGAGCCCTTTTGGGAATCACCCTTCTGGTTTATGTGCAAACAGAAGTAGGATGGAAGTGGGGATTTGGAATCCCAACAGTTTCAACGGTTTGTTCCATCTTTATCCTGTTGTTCGGCTTCAAGAAGTATCGGTACCAGAAGCCTATGGGCAGCGTTTTCACTAGGTTCGTGCAAGTTTTTGTTGCTTCTGTAAGGAACCATGTAAAAGGAGTCGAGGCTTCACAGGAAACTGACCACACTCTTTACGAAGTTGACACGAAGGAATCAGATATCCGTGGAGCACGAAAGCTATCACACACTCTGCAATACAGGTTAGTATTTCTGTTTTCTTACTGTTCCATATTTGTTTCTTGATCAAACATAACATGATTCCTTAAGCAGGTTTCTGGATAAAGCAGCTGTAATTTCGAATGCAGAACAGATCACCAAGAACCGGTGGAAACTCTGCACTGTCACACAGGTCGAAGAATTCAAATCGTTCATACGAATCCTACCAATCTGGGCGGCAACCATCGCCCTGTCCATCTCCTTCGCACAGCTCTCCACCTTCTTCATTGCGCAAGCAACCAGAATGAACAGAAAACTTGGCTCTAACTTCACAATCCCAGCTAGCTCCATCCCCATTTTCGGTTCAGTAAATGCCCTGATCACGATCCCAATCTATGAAAAGATTGCAGTCCCGTTCCTCCGCAGCAAAACTGGCCACCCACGCGGCATCACCTCACTACAGCGAATGGGAACAGGGCTATTCGTCTCCATCTTCGCAATGCTATCAGCAGCCATTGTGGAAAAACATCGCAGAAACAGCGTGACTCCACTGAGTGTCTTCTGGCTCTTTCCGCAGTACTTTCTTGTTTCGATGGCAGAGATGTTCACGTATGTTGGCCAGCTGGAGTTTTTCTATGATGCGGCGACGGACGGGACCAGGAGCATAAGTAGTGCAATATTTTTGAGTGAGATTGGGATTGGGAGCTGGCTGAGCACTGCCATTGTTAAGGTGATTGTGAACGCTACTGGTGGAGAGGAAAAAGGATGGTTGAGAAATGATCTTAACAAGAGCAGGCTTGATGCATTTTACTGGATTTTGACATGCATTAATGGGGTTAATTTCTTGGTGTATATGTGGGTTTCTTGGAGGTATAGAGGGCGGAGCAGTGAGGTTACAGCGGTGGAATTGGTGGTGGGAGATTCGAATGGTGGCTGCGGTTATGAGGTAGAAAAAGTTTGAACATTGTCAGGTCTCAGATTATGATATTATTATTCAGTTCATGTCTTGATCAAGTAGAATGGAGAATCTGATGGCAACCATTGTAGGGAAAAGATGAAACCAGAATTGAAGATATGTTTGTTTTATATATTTGGAAAATAGTTTCTGATTATGCCTGTCTTGTTGATGATATATATATATATTTTTTTATTATATATAAGATGTAATTAGACCTTGAATGGAGATTCAGCCATAAAATTTTAGCCATGATATATAAGTTTGAGCTGCCTAAGAGGTATTAATCAGAATCTCTTAAGATTCAAAGTGGCAATTGACATGCATTCCAGTTTTCAGGTTCATTTCAATTTATCTTTTCCCATCTTCCAGCAGAACTTAAAATGGGCATACATTTACACATTTTAACGAATTCAAAGAGAAAAATAAAAAACAGTAGGAGAACAGATCATCGGAGATCCTCCAGTTTATTGCCAGGGATGTAGAGCAATATGTTATCACTCATCACATATTAATAGAAAGAATCAATTGCACATAGGTAAACAAAATATCAGGTTCAGGGCCAAAAGAATGTTAGTTTCCTATACCTCTGCTTCAAATCAGCAGGTTTTCTGCACATTGTAGTGTTTTTTTTTTTTTTTTACAAGAATGAATGGAATAGCCATCTAATAGGTAACATGTATCCCCAACTAGTATGGTAACTCAATGAGGGGGCTTCGGAAAGAAAATCATATTTCCAAGCTTCTGCTAATATCTACCTTCAAAAGAAACCAAAGTATAATACTTTATCCACACGTTTTGATTCCAGTGTACCTTTAGTTTGGTGGTGATGAAGTCATTGAGAGATTGTCATTCATCATCTTCCGCGATTAAAGCAAAAGAGAATGGGGTAAACTTGTAACCATCTCCTTCGTAGAACTTGTTCTGAAATTCAACCCAATGAAGTCGCAATGCATGCAGAAAGGCACTGAGTGTTTCCATGACTAGTAGCACACCAACAGTTGCAATGACAAAAAAGACTATGCCAACAGTGTTAGTGAGGATATTGTAGGACCTGAAACATGATAATGGAAAATATACAGATCATCAGTAAGTATAAACAATCGCATTCAAATCAAAGTACAATTTGTTTACATATTTTTCTTATTATTGAGCAAAGCCAGACAAGGGTAGAGGAAAACTCACCCCCACGTAAAAGGAAGAAGCTTGTCATAAAAGACACTAGATAATTCCGAGTGAGCCAGACTGTATAAGACAAAACAAGACCATCATCACAATTATTATCCATGAAGAGTAGAGATTTTCAAAAGCAAGACCAATTTTGCTTAGCCCAGTCAGTTTAACAACATGGTCAGCAAGAGCAAGTTATTCCACAGTTCTAGGTACTTGCCTGAGGGCCCAGAGCCGTAGATATGAAGCTGTATTAGAAACTGCCCCCAGAGCAAACTCTATTGTGTGTATAAGTTGGTGAACAAAAACTTCGCTAAACTCGAATTCCCCATGCCCATGGGAACCTTTGTGTGTTTCTAATTCAAAAGAATCATCATCTGCATCATCTAGGAGTGCATAGGCTTGACCACGATGTCTCTGGACAAGATACAAAATATTTGTAAGACCATGAGAGAAAATCTTAAGATAAATAAATACCAAGAGAAACCAACATCATAATTGATTCAATACCAAGAGAAACCAACATTATAATTAAACCATACCTCCTCATGTTGCTTCTTTAGAAGAAATGGCTTAGGAAACAACATCCAAGGTACAGCAACTAGCGCCGACAGAAGTAGCAAAATCTGTGATCAAGTAATTGGTTAGGCTAAGAGTACATTGAAGGAAAGTCAATATCCATCTAAAGTGAGCTGATATTAGACCTGGAGGTACTTCTGCCCCATAAAAAGTTGGTTATCCCCCAAGTCGTCTGTAGGGCTTAAGAACATATAAATCATTACATGGTACAGATCAGCCTTAGACCCCGTACACCACTTGACAATAATGAGAAGTGATAGATATCCAAACAACGAATTCAAGAATATCATCTGAGGGACAAATTGATACCTGCAGAAGTGAAAGTAAAATATTGATTAAGATCGCATTAAGAATGTATCTAGTTAGAAACATAGAAATTAGAACGTACATAATCCACCCACAATCAACTTAAATTGCGATACACAAACAACAATATACCACAGGCATTTAATCAAGCATCTACATGAAAATTGCAGGAAATACATTGACCCACATACGTTACTGCATTCCATACAGTAGATAAACCTACCAGATATTCAAGTTATTCTCAAAGAATTTTGAGTTGAAGTAACTTAAGATGATTCCAAGATTCATCTGAGTAATGCCCAACAGAATAGACATCTTCATCTTCAAGGAGTTTAGAAATGGTAATTCACTGCGGCTGCCATGCCACTTGGGATCTAGACCAAATGGATATGTGTCACGTACTTTAATCAGCCCCATTGTGGTAGAATCTCTGAAATATAAAGGGAGGATTAATATTTTAATTTAAGCTTGAACGGGAATGGTGAGGCTGCCAATATCAACTTTTAAACATACCTGCAGCTTGAATCACGACAAGCATAAGCAGTACGTCCAAACAGCTCAAATGGAACGGAGAAGAATTCGTTATATATAAGTCCAGTGTATATTGAGAACAAAGCCATCATCATTATGATATAGCGACCACTAAAAGCCATCTCCATTATATCTCCAAGCTTCTGTTGGCAGAATACAAATATATAGGCTTTAGATGATAAGATATGATGTTCATAAGCTGCTGGCTAACATCAACAGAATACGAAAAGACCATTAAACCTCTCATCTCAATAATGACAAAGAATCAATGATGTTTACCTGTTGGGATAGCTTCTTCTCACGAACAATAAAATACAATGTCACAAGAAATAAGCATATACCATGCCCCCAATCTCCGAACATGACAGCAAATAAGAAGGGGAATGTGACAATACTGTAAACAGCTGGATTTGCTTCCTGATACTTGGCCACACTGAAACAATCAGGAAACAGTTTAAACTTTGAAACTACCGATTTAACACTCACAATGAGATCAGAAAATTTTAGGTTGAAATTGAGAAAGAATTACCAGAAACAAATATCTTTAGAAGTGCATTTATGAGAATGAGAAGGCACATGTTTGTCTAGATATGTAGATTCCGACACCTATTATATTACATAAACAAAATTAAGTTTATGCAGCGGTAACTCACCCATATGCATCCACCATGTCTTGATAGGAAGCAGTGTATTTGTTAGTCTGGAAGTACGTCGGGGGTAAGTCCTTGGTCTGTAACACTTGGAATATGACTCCCATTTGTGAATTACTGTCCATAGTAGCTTGTTGTAATACATTCTTGATCTGCAAAGTAGAGGAACTGTTGAGAAGTCTGACAATGAAGAATAAATTGTATAAACAATCAATGCAGTAACTATGGGAAAGCCTTTTTCCAAACAGGGTTGATTGGAAATGTACAGATGTGGTTTGGAATTAATGACATATGCTCGAAGTCATATGACCATGCATGCATTTTGTATTAGGTGAAAAGAATTTTTCTGATAGCATCCATGCTTTCATCAAATGACATAGCATAATGCAGTAATCCTCGTAATTATACCTGATTTGTAGCAAAGACTGGGCACCACCCTTCTCCAACAAGGCACTTTTGGGTAACATCAAGGCTGAGCATATTCAGAGTGTGGTAGATAGACTTCTCTCGCTTTACCTTCACAAGTTGGAGATAAAATTCAATAATATGTTCTAGTAAGTAATCTAAATATCTCTCAGTTCTGTTATTTATAGTATGCATGAGCTTATCAACACATGCGCATGCATGTTCTAGAGTTCATGACTGTGAATCTCAGAGTAAGAGATTTGAATTGGGAAATTGTTCTTAAGGTTGCTTGAGAAACTAACCAAAAGGTTCCATTGCTCGAAATCAAGACTGATACTCTGTAGAAGATTGGTCCGGTGCATCTGCCCAACATCTATAGTGGTCTTTAGTTCTGAGAGTCTTGCTGATACCTGTGGCAGAAGAATAGTGACTCATCCAACGTAAGTTTCAAATTTTATAAGCAACAAGGATGTACAAGTATACATATCCTACTCGTGTATGGGAATAGGAACTCCAAAATGCATGCAGCAGTCATGGCCATATTATAGTATTACTATGGCCATAAAAACATAGATAACATGATATGACCCAAGAACTAGGTAAATTTATTTCAAGTTACATACCTCCGTTATCGTTTCATACTGTTTACCAACATCATCTGTGAAGGGATAACGATTTGCTCCAAATGTATCACAGATCTTCATAACTTTGTTCTTTACTCTTTCTCCAGAGTAAAATACCACAAACACATTTTTATCAACCTGCAAGAATCAGTAGAATACATTATTTCAACTGTGCCAAACCAGGATCTTAGGATGTCGAAATTTAAGTACAAATATATCAATCAGGTGGTGAAGTGACTAGGAGATTCAAATTATGTGAAGCTAAACCGTCTCTTTCATATTCTAAGGAAAATAAATATTGAAGCATTTACAAAACTTCAACACTAGGGCTGGGCGTACTGTAACGAAGAAACTGAAACCCTATAAGTTCAATCAGAGAGCAAATACATTAAGGAAAATGTTTTTATTGCCTTATCTCTGGAGAGTGGATCAGTCACAGTGTCCTCAACAACCACTTGTTTGAGAAATACATTTCCCCTGGTAGTACGGAACAAAATTCTTTCAAAAGCTGCAGATTTCTCCCTGGCAACGAGTCCACTAAGAAATCCCAGCTTTACATGTTTCGATGGATCTTGCATCATCTCCTGCTAACATTGGAAGCGGATATTAGGTGCCAACAAAAAAAATCAACTCCCAAGAAAGCAAAATAGCAAATGAACATACTTGCTCAATTAACAGAGGGCTATCAATCAATCGTTCACCAAGCACTTGTGTCTCAAGTTCTCTTTGCTGAGAAACAGCACTGCGTTCAGCTGAAGGAAAGATTTGACTGGCCTGAATCAAGAAAACTATGATCAGTTCATGCTATAATCATAACATAAAAATTTCATACTGACTATGCTAGCTCAGCTTTCAAATTTCAACAATAAAGTATGGTGGCAGGAATTAACATTACCTTATTCAAGACCAGTTTGTATTCTATAAGCTCATTATAAGTATGCTCGAGCCTTTCACTATTTGCATTCATCTCTAAAAGTTCTGCTTCATACTCTCCCAGCTTTATCTGCACCATGCAAAAAAGGTACATAATGAGAGCATTAGAAATACGGACAACACAATTGCAACAAAGACCATGGATAGTTAATCAATTGCTTAAACTTGACAAACCTCTAGATCATCCAAATTGATATTAACGCCCACCAATGACGTAGATGATGATGAATATGATACATCAGCCTTTGTCATTTGATCCCTGAGAAACCTCAGTTTTCGAGCCATCTCCCCACATCTTTTTATCTACATAAAGAGTCATGAATGTCTTGGTCATTCAACACAAAATCCAGAAATAAAGGCACATAATCACGACAAAACTCAGATCAGATACTGATTCCTGTTGAAATAACTAACTACATTTTATGACATGTAGTTCAAAATTTTCAATTTCACTCTACATTTTTTCGCAACAAGAGCCCAGCGGATAAAACATGCATGATGGGGACAGACCCCAGGCCAGCAAAGTATAGTACACCTATCAAACTAGACAATGCCATCGTGGCAAGTCTCAAGAAGAGTTACAAAACGATAATCTAGGATTACAATTTTTTGCTAAGCCCTGGGTACACACTAATCAAGCCATATAAAAACCTCAACTCATCATGCAATATCAAAGGGCCAGGACCTCCGGTACATAACTGAGAGCCCAAAACTGTAAAGAGCTAAACAAGTTTTATACTATCTATCAATGGCAATAGCTTGCTCTACAGTCTAGTAACACCTACAAATCATGTATATCAAACGCAGAATCTATATTCTCATAACTACCTGTCGAATATCCAACCAACCCAACATAACATATCATATAGTACGATTATTATTGTTAATCCAATTCCAATAAACCAGCTCTGAAAAGACAAAAACACCATAGATATCAAATCTTATATGTTGAACAGTTGCCAACAAACCTGAGTAGCATAAGTCCTCTGGAACGGGCTCTTATCCGCATTGAGCTGGAAATAAGCAAACAATGAAAAACATTACCATCATTACAATTTAAAATCCAAAAAAACAACTCAAAAACCATAAATCCTCGAAATCGACACGAACAGGACGAAATTGAATCGCAGATAACCTACATTGCTCAACAATGTATGTATAATTTAGAAAGAAAAAAAAAATATTGGAATGCGTACGTCTTTGAATTGATAAAGGCCGAGATCGCCGAGATACGAGATAGAACGATGAGCAGCTTCGATCGGGATGATTAACTGCACCAACTGCATCGCTTCCGACCGTAGAAGATCCATCGTCGTTTAATTTTCCGACGATCAATCGAATTTTTTTTTGGGGGAAAAATCAAAATCGTCCGGCGAAATTTGTTTGACTGGTTTTGATTCAAAGCCTTTTGGACGAAGGTACTTTTTCAGCTGTGACTTTGTTTTGAAGTTACAACGTGGCACGATCTGATTGGTTTTCCTTTAACGTGTTTATAAATGTCTCTGTCGGCTGTTTATATATTTCCTTCTTTTTTTCTTCTACATCTAGTACTCTAGTTGTCGGTTGGACAATTGGAGTCAAATTAGCTTTCCCTACTACATCTAATCTTTTCAATCTAAACATACGCTATCCCACAATACTTTGTGTTAATATAGTTTCTATTAATAAAAGTATAAAACTAAACACGTTTTGAATATTCAGTTAATGAATTACTTTCAATATATGTCAATAGTTTGATGCATTTACTTGTCATGTTATACTATCTCAATTTCGTCACATTGATTTTTATTTCATTTAATTTTTATGGATGTATTTCTAAATTTGTAACAGTGCACGCTTTTTACTTTACTGCATGGTATATTATGAAGTAAAACTCATTTGAACATTGTAAAATATGAAAGCATTACTTTTGATTCCCGATTCATTTAAGTTTGATCTTAGTTTCCTCAAACCGAGCACAAAAAGGGGATCTCCGAATGTACACATTAACTTTTGACACAGTAGAAAAACTCATGGTCACTTAGTTTGTAAGTTAATTACCTTAATTGCAGCATGAACTAGTCCTTCAACTTCTAGTCGTCTAGACACCAAGCAACAGTTCAATATGTTCCTGAAAAATTGCAAGTTTTATGTCTCCGCCCTTAGAACCACGTGCATATACTATGACTTGCATTCCCGTCACAATTTCTTCAATTACTTTGCAAGTCTTTCCATCGCAAGGATCACCCTTCTTCAATTCCTTTGCAAGTCTTTCCATCGCAAGGATCACCCACAGTAAGTGGCGCTGACAAAATTAAGGACCAACTCGTTTGGGTGGTCGAGTGGTAAGAGTGTTGGATTGGCAAGGAGAGGTTGGGGGTTCGAACATCAACGGAAGCATAAGGATAAGGTGGTTTAGGATATTTGAAATTATAAGGTGGTTAATGAGTAATGTAGGAGTAGAGTAGGTTAGATTGACCGTTTAAAAAAAATAAAAATGAACCAACTCGTATAACAATCGTAAAAGTTGTAATCATGTATGTCATTGTTCACAAATTAAAACTGGATTATACTAGTAGAAAATGTCAAATTTTAACGCATAACACGTGTGACGAAAATCTTAGTATGTGCGTGTTTTTATTATTGTTATTGTAATGTTTTGTAAACGCTACATCAGAGATCCGTTGCCACTTGCCACAGCTGCTGAGCAATGTTGAACTAGTTAAATTCTCTTTGAGTTAGAATTAGAGTACCTTAGAAATTGTGTTACAACTTACAAATTGAGAATTTTGTATATTGGAAACTAACGTGTGTCTACCACTAAACTAGAAAGTAAGTAGTACAGTATAAATAAGAAGCCACTTCAAGGTTTCAAACTTCTCTTTTGTCATTCAATGGAACAAGCTGCAAACTGTCATCATCTTCATCCCCATAATTATCTGTTCTTGATAGTGGGCTGGATACTTCATGGGAATCAGTATTTGGTATGAGAAAAACCAGCAACAATGTCGAAAATCTCAGAACATTTCTCATCAAAACTGCGAGCCACAAGTTCCTGAAATCTGTTCTTGTCACGTGCAACCAATGAAGAACCATTCCCCCACCCCATTTCGAGGTGAGTGCACCCAAACCGTCGATGCTCATCAACAGTGCAAAGAATGTGCCTTCAATGCCTATAGGACACAACTGTGAAGTTAGTACCATCAAAGGCATCCAGCTGATCCTGGTAATAATATGCAAAGCGCATTCTTCCAACACCACAAACAAGTAGTCTGGGATTCCGAGAGCTAGATTCCACCGTAACATGAATACAAGATCTAGCATGCCTGATACGCCGTAAAGAAGTTGCATACAGAATATCAAGGTCCTGAAGGGATAGTCTTTGAGCGCTTTGTGGTATATTATGACCCCAACCATAGAGGCCACTGAACCTATCGCATAAATAACTCCAACGAATTCCTGACATCCAAGAATTCCACTTAATACTAAATATTTGAATATCATCCACATGCCATAATAGAGTAGTAACTATACCTGAGAGAAAGCAGGTCCAGCATTAGGATCTGTGTACCAATAAAACTGGCCCTCATGTGTGCTAATGCTCAAAGCTGCCGATAAATACATGTACAGTGAAGGCTTCCATACTTGTGGGAACCGAATTGTCCTATACATTCCGTTCACCGCTTCTTTTAGGTTTCTCATTGGCTGCGAAAACACTCATTGTACAAAGTTCAATTCCCATTCCTAAACCACATTCTTAATGCTTGAGAAGCTAGCTATTAGTACACACTTTGTAGAGATAAATAATAACCCGAACCTTTTCTTTCTCCATCTGGATGTCATCATCGCTTGTCTTTAGCTCGTAGAATACAAAACCTAACAAAAACAACGCAGCTCCTGGAATCGCCAAGATTCCTAATGACTCCTACATTATAAGCCGAATCACATCAAACAATGCCCTTCGGATAGCAATTAAATCCTAGTAAAAATATTCAAACTAGCATCCCCTTAAAAGGTCTTTACCGAAGGTTATCCAAGCTACATTTGGTATAAACTTATCGTCTAAATCATTGCATTTGATTCTTTTACCAAAGTAAACAAACAGACAACTTATAATACTAAAAAAAACAAGAAATCACATAATAAGGCCATACATAGAGGATACTACAAACCTGAGGTCCAACATAATGAACAGACAAACCACTAACAGAGAACCCGAAAAGCGCCCCAGCGGAAGAACAAAACCCGCAAAGACTCTGAATATCAGCAGCCAAATGCCTAAACATGTTACTATTCCTGGCAATGCAAGCATTAATAGTGACATCACCAATAGCCATACCAGCAGTAACCCCAATCAAACAGAACAAGGCCAATGCCACACTCAATTCACCCCCAAAAGCAACCGTAAATGCCGAAACTGCCCCCAACACACCGGCCAGGACAAAATAGGGCCTGCGATGGTAGCCGCTGATCGGGAAGACATCAGTGAGGAGGCCCCAAATGGGCTTCATGACCCATGGAATGTAGTAGAGGCCGAGAAAGAGCTGGACAAGGGAGGGTTGGACTTTCTGGACGTCTTTCCAGTAGTAATCTGTGACGACTTTGAAGAAGGCTTTGGAGAAGCCGTGGTTTAGGCCGTAGACGAGGATTACGCCGAGGACGAAGGTGGGGTTTAGCTTGGAAGAGAGCATTTGGAGCCATTGGAATGGGGAGAGGAAATTGTCTGTTGTTGTTCGATTGGGATCTTGCATCTCTGATGGAGGGTGGTACGGTACATACAGAGATGCAAGATCTTGGGAAATTTTTGGAGTTGGAGGGTTGTCCAAGGACTTTCGACGTGATTACTTTTTTATTATTCATTATTCTAAGAAAAAAATATTGATTGATAAATAAGTACTGTAGTAATTAGAAAACCCCCCCAGTTGTCCTGTTAATTATTGGTGAAGAAGCCCCAACATTAATAATGGTAGAGCTCTCCTCCAGCTCCACCATCATCTTTTCTCTTGTATTAGTTTTTTTTTTATTTTAAGTTTTAAATTAAGATACATATAATTAAGTTATTCTTATACAAAAGTACCGAAGTAGATAGATGATTACTTTGACTCTGTTATCTTCGTCTGAATTGAACTGGATGAACCTAAACTGAACTTATTTGTAGTACCAAAAAATACTAGTATTACGCAAATCTAAACTGAACTGGACTTAATACATTTGAACTAAACTTAATCAATTTTTAGACGAATAGAACAGAACCTTACTCCGGTTATAATAAACAAAACAAAATAAATATATCCATATTAATTAAGAAGAAAATATAGTTCAAAAATAATGTGTGCATCATATTTTTTCTTTCGGATTGGCTTTAAATGTAAACTAAAGATGATCAACCCTTACAGATGTGTAGTATGTAATTTTGTAAAAATAATCAGTCAATTAATCTGAAAGTTAAATATACAATGTCAATGTCAATATCTGTGTGATGCAGGCCTTAATATTCCAAGCATCTCAAACTTCCATCTTCTCTTTCAATGGAACCAATTGCACACTGTCATCGTCATCATCAAGATCATCAATGTGCTTATCATCTGTTTTCCTCCCAACGCTAGGAGGGCGGAACACCTCGTATGAATCAGTATTTGGTATGAGGAAAATCAACCCCAAGGTCGAAATTCTTAAAATGTTTCTGATCAAAACTGTGAGCCACAAGTTCTTGAAGTCGGTTCTTGTAACATGCAACAAGTGAAGAACCATCCCACCACCCCACTTGGAGGTGAGCAAACCAAGACTATCGATGCTCGTTAACAATGCAAAGAATGTGCCCTCTATTCCTGGAGGGCAGAGTTGCGAACTTAGTACCATCATTGGCATCCACCTGATTCTACTAATGATGTGCGAAACACACTCTTCCATCACCACAAACAAGTAGTCCGGGATTCCCAGGGCCAGATTCCATCGCAACATGAACACAAGATCTAGCATCCCTGATATGCAATATAAGAGTTGTGCGAAGAAAATCAAGGTCCTGAAAGGGTAGTCTTTGAGAGTTTTGTGGTATATTATGACTCCAACTATTGACGCCATTGCTCCTACGGCATATATCACTCCAACAAATTCCTGTGATCAAAGAATAATAACTAAACATTAAGTTTCCCGGCATTTATGAAATGTACAAAGTATCACATAGCAAAAGAGCCGTGCGAGTACCTTAGAGAATGCAGGTCCAGCTGTAGGATCTGTATACCAATAAAACTGTCCTTCATGAGTACTGATGCTTAGAGCTAAAGACAGGTACATGAAAAGTGAAGGCTTCCACACTTGCGGGAATCGGATGGTTCTGTACATTCCAACCACTGCTTCTATTAACTTTTCTATAGGCTGCACATATGTTTGTGTAACAAAATTCACTACTCATCTTTCAGTTACAAGTTAAATGTAGTGTACCAGACTGACACCATTTTCTCCAGTACTCAGCGTTGCATTAAAGTTTCTGTTAACATTGTTTATCAAATGAATGTCTATCTACCTTCATAAGTATGAAAAGTAATGTGTAATGAACTAATTATCAATCATCAAGGGGACAGAGCATAGACGATAAATCAGACATCAAGGGGTGTTGTGTAAATTACCCTAATCTCAGCTTAATATTGTTTGGTCAAAGGTCAACACCTCCTCCATCAGTAGAATCTGGCAAATCTATACATCTTAGTATTCAAGTAATTTGCAATTATTTCCCCATTTAATTTCTAAAGAACTGCTATGTAAGTTTGAAATACATGATACTCCCGTAAAAATCTAATGTTAGCAGTTACGCACTTACCATTTACCATAGCTCAGAGTTATCGAATCAACACTCTGCCTTGACAATTACAAAATAAATTCAGAACCAAGTAAAATTGCTGGATTGCCTTGGACTTAATTTGCGATACATAGGGGCTTTGTGCTAATTAGTGTAAAGAAATGGGCTTTCATAAAGTGAAATCAGCAAGATATAAATTTGCAATAATTTGCTCCCCTAATTTTTAGTTTCAAATTATTATTGAATTCCTAAGGGCTAATTTATATATTACTACTGTGATAAATCACTGTATTAAAACAACTAGATGTATCTGGTTATGGTAGCTAATTAATTACAATTAGTGATAACTATATACTACTTCTGTATAAGCAAGAGAAACTGTAAGCAACTCTGACCTTTTCTTTCTCAACGTGAATGTCATCGCTGGTCTTTGGCTCATAGATCACAAACCCCAGCACAAACACTGCAGCTGCTGGAATTGCCAGAAGCGCTAACGATCCCTACAACACATATATATCCTGTTATACCATAACATTCTAATAACCGAAGCAAGACCATCTCTTGTCAAGAAAGCGCCAGCTAAATTGAAGTGTTGCAGCCAAAATGGAAAACAAACCTGTGGTCCAAAATGATGAACAAAAAAACCACTAGTAGAATATCCCAGAAGTGCTCCAACAGAGTTACAAAATCCGACAAGGCTCTGCATATCCGCTGCCAGATATCTAAAATCAATACTATTTCTCGCGATACAAGCATCGATTGTGACATCTCCAATGGCCACCCCGGATGTAATACCTAACAGACAGACCAAAGCCAATGGCACTGCCAGTTGACCACCAGATGCAATGGTCAAAGCTGAAATGGCCCCCAAGACACCAGCCAACACAAAATATGGCCTCCGGTAGTACCCTTTCACCGGAAACACATCAGTAAAGAGACCCCAAATGGGTTTCAGAACCCACGGAATGTAGTATAGGCCTAAAAAGAGCTGTACTAGAGATGGTTGCACTTTCTGGACATCTTTCCAGTAGTAATCCGAAACCACCTTGAAGAAATGACCTGCAAACCCGTGGTTGAGGCCAAAAACTACAATGACTCCAAGGACAAAACTGGGGTTTAATTTCGAAGACAACATTTGAAGCCATTGGAATGGCTCAAGGATTAGTGAGAAAAGGATGTTTCTTCTCCTGCAGTTCTGGGAAGTATCTATGCCTAATCTTTCAATTTCTGCATCTGTTTTGGTTAAGGGTTTTTCTGACTGATCGTCTTCGGTGTTATTTGGGTTGAGATCTTGCATCTCTGAAGGGCACATGGTAGAGGCAAGACCATGGATATTTGTGTTGAAAGAAAAGTTCTCCAAGGTGATTAATTTTGTACTCCATAAACTATTACTTATTGAGTAGTTAGAGATGCCTGATTCCAAAATAATAATTATTTAATCTAATGATGTCAACTTGTAGGAATTAATAAACCTATACATTCCAGAATTCTATATATAAAATTTTATGATTAAAGAGGTCATAATATAGAAAACAAATTGTCCCTGGATGGAGCCTGGTCAACAAAGACTTATTAAATTTCAGTGTAACTCTCATTTGAAGCAAAGTAGACTTTAGGGAGCAGGCATTGACTTACAAGACTTATACATGAATCATAATCAGAGAAGTAAAAGCGGCATACCATCCTCTCTAATATTATGGATTTGAATACGTTGTAAGCAGTACCCATTTATTTATAGAATGAAAACATGAGATACAATATATACTACAGAATACATTGAGATACTCGGTGTGAAACCGGAACATTATTTCCAACTATAGATAGTCCTTTATCTAAAGACCACCATTATTGTTAAGGCTCTATGTTGAATTATTCTGCATAGGTATAACACACTAACCAGCAGCGCGTCTAATGCATGATGCTCAGGATTATTGTCAGTCAGGAAGCAGGTGGATAAAGGACGCGCCTGGCCTTCAAGGTGCTGCAAGAAGTTTCTTGATATCTTTCTGTAACCGGTGACAGTAAAACATATATTACCATTTGAGAATCCAATTGTTCTTATTAATATCTAGGTAAGAACTACAGAAAAACCTCTTGTTAACACATAAATGTCAAGTATATTGGTGCAGAAAGAAAACCAGATTACATTAGACCAAAATCAACATAAAGCTCATCATGAACTTTAGACCAAACCCCCAAAATCTGCTGATATAATTAAACATAAATTCCATCACTTGGTAAAAACAGTAACTTACTGGGGATCAAAATTGATTTTCTAAGATATAGCTACGTTCATAAAACAGGAATATAGATAAAAGGTCAAAAGGGGACAATGCATTAATATCCTACTTATCAACCATTCGATGTGAGTGCAATATGCAACAATATCTAACATATTCCATAACTGAAATGCAGATAAGGTAAACGGCATTTTAGACTGTTTAGATTGTGGCTTCTTGATTTGCAAATAAACAGTCCATGAAACATTTGAACTTCTGTGAGATTAGTTAACATGAACATATATAGACTCCGCGGAGATTTACATGAGAGTCTGATGATCCATAACGTACACGAGGAATATATAAAATGTCCAGATTGAGGTAACGATTAGATATCCTTTTCAGTTTTCAGCATTGGGTTGCAATAATTAGAAATGTCTCCCCAAAGAAAGTAACAGAAATCACAATGGAACTAAAACTTACAATTATTAAAGTACTATGTGATCATTTCAAATCATTGAAGTACTAAAGTGGACGTTTACCTCTATTTGCATAGGGGGAGTTGTAGGTGGATATCTTTGAACAACTTTGCCGCTTCTGTCCACGAGGAATTTCTCAAAGTTCCATTTAATCAATCCACCTAAAAATCCTCCAACATTTGACTTCAGAAATTGATAAACTGGAGCCGCATTTGGTCCATTTACGTCGACCTGCTCTCATTAAAAGAAAAATGTGATCTATTTGAAACATATTTATAAAAAAAAAAATTAAAAAATTAAAAAAACAAAGAAGAAGAAGAAGTAGTAGAAGAAAGAAAGAAAAAGCAAAACGGTATCTCACTGAACAAGTCTATTACCTTGTCAAATATGGGGAATTCCACTTTAAACCTAGTACATGCAAACTGCTTGATATCTTCATTTGATCCTGGTTCTTGTCCCCCAAACTGATTACAAGGAAATGCTAAGATTTCAAATCCTGGACATGGGGTGACATTGCTCAATTAGTTTCCCGGCATAATCAGAAACACTTGCATTTTGTTGACAGAATTAAACACTGACAACTTAATACATTGATTGATAGATTATTAGTTGGAGTAAACGAAATCTAACCTTGAGTTTTATACTTGTCATAAAGCTGGGAAAGCTCTGTGTAATTTGATGATGTTAAGCCACTGAATCAGAAGAAGACTAACTAAATTAGTTCCGGTTGCACTGATGGCAGAACCAAAATCACATAAACCCATTCAAATCCATTTCAACTACCAACCATAAATCTTGAAAGAAAAAAAGGGTAGATAAGAAGAGATTTACCATCTTGAAGCAACATTGACTATTAAAAGAACTTTTCCTTTAAATTTGCTGAGTGAAACGTCTTGCCCATCAATGTCCTGCCAGGATACAATTAGTCAGAGCTATTCTAAAAGTAGAAGATACGTAGCATAAAACCATTCGATTGATCATCATTAAGTAAAACAACTTTTCTTTGGTAACCTACTTGAAAAAATATTGTGTGCATAAACTCAGAATGACGAGGTCTCAATCGCAACCAAGTATCAAACAATTACCTTTGAAACTTGTTTATACTAATGAACTGCCAGTACAGACCCAAATCATTTGCTAATCATCGATGTGTAAATGATTCCAGAAAGACCACTTGTATATATAAGATGAATGAGCTCATTTCAGGACGTCTTTGGCCAATAAGGTTTAACACTTCTCGACAAGGCTTAGGATGAAAATGCAGATGCATATGTGAAGTTCAATAAATTGTATCAACAGCAATAGTTTATACAAGAATTCTATCGCTTCAGCCCTTAAAATTTCCCTAATTTTGATCCAACATGTTAGTATATTTCACAGGTTTCATCAAGAAAACAACTCTATTACCAACTATGATAATCTAAAATGGAGAACAATAAGGAAAGGACAAGAAAAAAACCCAAATGTATATAGAATAACCCGAATATCTAAGATGTTACCTTCACAGTGAAATCGTGTAAAGTCTTGTCGGAAGCAGCAGCTGTAGCATTGACAGTTGCAAAGGGCCGAGGCGTAATGGAAAACCCAGATAGATTTGGGGCTAAAATTGAAAATCCGTTCCGTAAAACGGAGGATTTTGAAGAGGCGGCTCTGTGGGATAGTGCAAGAAACAAGGTGCCAGCAGCAGAATCGCAGTTTGATTGGAGTTTGGAATGAACAAAGCTATTCATAGGTGTCGAGAAAGACATTGATGAAAACATTTCTCGGAGCTGTGAGTTTGATTTGGTGATCCACTGATCAGTCTTCAGTCGCGCAGAATTCAGAAATGGTTAGCGTGGATTTCTTTAGATTTGATTATTAAGCTTTCGGTCAAACACCTGGCTGAAGTGGTAAAACTGGTAATGTGCAATTAAGTACGGTCATTTTGTGGACGTAAAAAATGTCATCGAGATGGACGTAAAAATGCTCATTCAGCCCTTCATTAATTCACCATTAGACTTTACAAGTATATGGCATTAGCGATTTACCTGATGACATCCTCGTTAGCATACTCTCATCTTTAACACTGAAAGTGGCCGGGAGTACCAGTGTGCTATCAACTCTTAACTTTGATCTTGGTAATATGCTTCTTCATAAGATCAAATTTTCCAGCACTTATCATAAGCAAGTCGAAGAAGAGCTTAAGTATTTTCGTTGGGTTGAGCAAGTCGTGAATTCACACAAAGCGCATACTGTTGAGGAATTTATAATACGATATGACTTGCAAGATAGCCAGAAGAACAATTTTGATGATTGGATCAGATTTGCAATGGAGAAGAGAGTAAAGAGGCTTCAGTTGAACGTCCGAAAATTCTCAGGAGGTTATAGAGAATTACCCTATACTTTACCTAGCTTATCTTCCTCCAACACATTACGCTCTCTTGAGTTGTGCGGTGTTGATGTCTCTGGAGAAGTTGACGAGAAGTTATTATGTGATTTCCAAGCTCTTGAGTCTCTTTCAGTTGCATGCTCAAGATCACTTGTAAACTTGAAAGTAGTTGGTCCTTCCCTTAATTTAAAGTCTTTAAAACTAGTGCTCAACTTTGAAATGGAACATTTGGAGATTTATGCACCAAATCTCATCTCATTTGTATACTTTGGACCGGAGATAAGTTGTCCCTTGAACTTGATAAGCACCCCTAAGCTCGTTCCATTATCCATTGACGGAGACTGTGGTTGTCATGTGATGGATGACTTTTCGGAACTTTCAGGCACTTTAGCTCAAATTGAAGAGTTCATACTCTTTAGTTTGTCAACTACGGTTAGTGCCTTGAAACCTTTTTCTGTAGCTATTTCTTTTTTCACTGATTCACTTGATAACTTATGCATTTCTCTGTGTTGCTGTCTTCCTTTTCAGATTCTTAGGAGAGTGTTCCCAGTGTTCTCGGTGTTTCGAAAACTCAAGATACTTTGCCTTTGTTCTGGTATTGTAGCGCTTTGCTACTTTTTTGGTTATTAATATACATAACCTCTTTTCTTCTAAAAAAAAAAAAGATGACTAAAGGGACGAGAAATTTTAAAGCATCCTGTCATCCGCATTTGAAGATTTTGGAGATTCGCGAATTCATGGGGTGTGAGATAGACACTGCATTTATTTTGTACTAGGAACCGTGTCACACGCTACGCGTGTGAAGCGTAATCTTGTAAAACATTATTATTTTATTAAATAATATATTAAAATAAATGGAGTGAATATATAATTTTCACATAATGACTTCAAACGTAATAAAAAATAACTAATTGAGTAATTAAATTTAATATAAATGGTGTGCTATAAATGTATATAGTTTTTGTAGTTATGCAATTAATAGTTTTGAATTGAATTATATTAGACATATAAAAAATATTATTCCGATGAGTTAAGAACCATAAGATACATCTCTAAACTTTGGAAACATTCAACTTCAAAATTTGCAATGCATCTTTTTCGCATGTTAATTGGTATTTTTCATCAGTTGAATATATTGTCAAGTGCTTCATATAAACATTCTAGTTTCATAATATGATGTTTTTAGTTATTTTTATCGTATGATTTAAGAATAATTTAAGGTCAAAATGATCATCGAAAAAGTCAACAAAATCAAGTGTTACATTTATTATTGGACGGATGAAGTATGTCTTTTTTTATAAGAACATATCATGGTTATATTTTAAAATTAAGTATAATACGCCATACAACTTTACGTTAAAAAATAAAAATTTAAGAAGAGAATAAATAAAAAAGAAAAAAATTACGTCAATAAGATTCGAACCCAACACCTTCAACTAAAATAATGATACAAATAATAGAGAAAAATCACGTCAACAAGATTCGAACCAAACACCTTCAAAAAATAATGGAGAAAAATCACGCCAACAGGATTCGAACCCTACATCTTTTAATTAACTAATGACACGTGTACGCACCAAATTGAAATTGGATAAGCAAGATCAACGGATTAAAATTGATTGGTAGGTCAATCAATTGATTGAATCAACAAGCTTATTATATTAATTTAATATTTAATATAAATAAGGGTGCGACCTTAGTAGAGAAGTTAATAGTCACTCCAAGTTTGTGGAAAGAATTTCAATTAATAGCAAGAACGGAGGCAGAGCGATTGGGTGCAGTTATTATACCTGGGCTGGAGCTGGAAATCCGTGAAAGAGAAAAGATGCGCAATTCTCCCTGGTTTGGAGGTATAAGTCTGTAAAGTAACATTGATCTTCTTCCCTACTCCAACTCCATGCAAATGCACCACCTTATATCTCCCACAATACATAATTGATAAAGCGTATAATGTGTGATAAAGTAATAATCTAAACTTTAAGGAGTACATTTGCAACTGGATAATTTGATATGGGACATAAGAAGTACATTTGCAAGTTCACTAAGAAGAAAAAAACAGCCTCCTCAAGCCCACGCACATATATGATCATAAAGCAAAATGCTGGTAAGAAAAATTTTCATTACCATGAAGAGTTGAAACCAATCTGGAGAGTCACCGTTTGCAACTAAACGCTTCAAAGTATTATTATTAGTTGAAGAAGGAACATCTTTGACAAGCACACATCAGAATCCAGAAAGAACCATTGCATGCAAAATGCTCACTTTGCACTTTTTCTATATACTTGTCTTTTACCACTACTGTACAATTGCTTGTTACGCACAGTTAGCTGCAGCTACCTACATTCATACCAACCATTAACCTGAGAGAATACCATTTGGCTAAGAAATATATATAACTACAGTGACACCATAGCTAGGGTCCGTGGCCCGTCATAAAACATTTTAAAATAGCCTGCCCCTCCTGTTACTAACATGTGAATGATAACCACAGTCCATAATTTGCAAACTGCGTAAAAGCACTGGATTTAGGTACGATGTAGAAACAATTTAGGATCTTCACAGATTTCACTACATTCATGGGGGTACACAAAAGTACAATTTGCATTATGGTCAAAAGTGAAACAAAACATTGAAGAATACTAACAAAACAAGCGCAGGCACCAGCAAAAAAAATAAAAATAAAATGAAACTATACTACTCTTTGTTCATAAGATATGCTGAATATATATAGAAAACATAACAGAATATAACACTTGGCTGGATGTAAAACTTGAATATTGCTCTGCAAATCCAATACATAATTTGTTTGAAGTAGTTTAACTTATAAACACACTAGAACCTTTAAGAGATTCCTTTTTGACCAATTAGACCCCCATATGGACTCGGATTAGGCCAAGACATCTTCCTCTTGCCTATACTTCCATCATGAACGAAAGAATTTATCGACTCTTTAGCCAATCTTACTTCCATATCATGATTCTGACATTGACCTTCTTCTTCCTCTTCTTTCCACTGCAAAAACATACGAATAAGAAACAAGTTGAGCAGTCTAATCAAACAAGTAAACAATGCAGTTTTGGAGACAATAAACGAACCACAGATGATTTGTCGATCAAATCATGATCTAAACTCTCAGTAACAGTTTCAGGCAACTGGTGGTTTCCTTCGCACTCTAGTGCATTGCTTTGTACACCTGAACTTGGCATTTGAAGATCTTCGGTATTGCAGTCAGAGACTTCCACCAGAAGTTTATGCCTATGCCTCAAAAATCTGAAATTCAATGGGTCATAGAAACCATATAAACGATCAATAAGTCGATCAATCAATATTCTACTATGATAAAATCATTCAGTGAGAGAACTGAACATACCTGACTTCAGCTAGAACTGCTTCTCTTCTTTGCCTTGCAGCCTGCAATTTCTTTTTCTTTGCAACATTTTCCTAAAGGGGACAAAAAAGAACAATTCCCTGTTAGTACATGTATAACATCTCAGTAAGCTTGGCTAACCACATGCCCTATATGCTCCCCAAGACGGAAAAAAAAGCCCTCTTTCAGAAACTAAAGCCCTCAATACCTCATTTGGACCAAGTCTTTCCCTGTTTCACCCAAAATTATTCACCTATTTCATTACTTTCTACTCAAATGCTACCCAAAACACATAAGAATTACCTCTATAATTGGCGCACCGCGCACCTATCTTATTTCTATGTAATACACTCTTACATAATCACATAATCATGCCACAATCGATCTTGATCCAAATCAGAAAACCTTTTGCAAACATTCAAATCCAATCACAAATGTTAACACGAGAAACGAAAGCACATAGATAATCAGCTAATAATAGAGCTACAATAAACAAAAAAACATCATGGAACAGAGAAGCCTCTACACCTTAACACTGAAAGAGAACACAAATAAGATAAAATAAACCTTTTGCAATGCCAAATACTCTTCCAAAAGGGTCTGATACTTGAGTTTTGCCTTCAATTCATCATCAACAACACGTGATTTACCAAAACTAACAGAAGCCCTTTTCATCATTCTTCTTCAGTGCACCATCCTCACCAAACCCAAAACATTCAAGAAAACCAAAACCCAGATAAAAAAAAACCGAAAACACAAATAATCGTCACATAAAAATTTGGAGAAAGGCTTGTGTTTTTTGTGTGTAGGTTTTAGTATTGAGAACAGAAACAGCGGCAAGGAAGACAAGAAAGGGGAATTTGTGGCAACAAGTGTGTAAGAGGGTTGTTGTTGTTGTTTGTGTGGTTGAAGGAAAGAAGACATCTTTGGTAACTCGACCTCTCTGATTATTGATACGATTTTAATTGTTGCCATCTTTAAAATCTTTTTTTTTCCCTCAATAAATAGTAGTACAAGTTTCCATTTTATTCTTCGGCATTGGAATTGAAAATATTTGAATCCAGCTCAGTGTGACATTAACGAACGAGAGATGGAGATAAATGGGGTGTGTGAGTTGATGATAAGGGAAGGAATGGCAGAGGACAAATAGCTGCAGGCAGTAGTGTCTGTCTCTCACTGTGAGTCTCGTGAGAATTCACAGAACAAGTTAAAACAGAGAGACAAGGCAGTTCTTGTGAAAATTATGCTTCCATTCTTAAGATTATTCACATTCCCCTTCAACTCCTCGAGTACTTGACTAGACCAATACGTTAGAAGCACGTTCTATTAATGAGCCCAATTCGGCTCTTGTTAGGAGTTGTGGTTAATTATTTATTTTCATTAAAGTAATGTTTGTGAATGTTTAGTATTAAATTAAAGTACTTTTAGACTGCTTTAGAGTTTAGATTACACATACAAACACAACTGATAAAAAGCATGAATAGGAAATTTTGACATGTGAAAAAAAAGGGCATAGCAGTTTAAAATGATATTTTAATGCTTTGTTGAAATTAATGAAAATCATTTAAATTGCTATAAAAATAGAAGAGCAAAATTGTGAGGGATAACTAACTTGTTATTTCAATAAGTATTGTACTATTTTAATATCCACATTTCACATTGGTAAAAGTCAGTATGATAAAGGGTATATGCAGACAACATCTCCGTGGTATGAAAATTTTAGGTGATCACGAAATCAAATCCGTGCGAGATTACCACCAAAACAAACAATATTATACTAGTGCAATGGAGTAGATCGTTACAACTAATGCGAAAAGTAATTGTGATGTGGTTCAAAATCAACCACATCACATGTTTCAAATGATGTCGTTAATTTTGGACAACATTGTCCATTGTCCATAACGTATTCCATATACCAAGTCAACATAACAATTTTCCCGTTTATATATGGGAGCCATCAGCCACCTCTAAAATCTTGCATTGGTTTGTCTACAATTAATAAAAGATAAAAAATGAGGCTAGATTCCAATTCCACTCTAATTCAAAAAATGAGGCTAGATTCCAATTCCACTCTAATTCAAGGGTTCCAATGCAAATTACAATCCCAACTTTTGTAATGGAGAAAGTAAAAATAATTGGTCTCAGAAGAATCCCTAATGGAGGTAATCTGTAATTAATTTGTTTGTACATATCCCATAGACCCATACTCTGTTAAATTTTCTCACTAGAAAGCTAGAACAGAGGAAAAAGACAACTTATCAAAGAAAAAAAAAAAAAACAGAAAACAATCCAATAATTTGCAGCAATGGAGGCTGGCGGCAGTAGCGGCGGCGGCAAAGTGATACCTGATTCAGTAATGGAAGCCGTGAAGAGAACATCGACCAACGTGGATGAATTGGAAGTTAATTTGAAAGAGTTTCTCTCTTATTGTGATGCCCAAACCCTTGCCCAATTGGACCCTCTTGAAAGGGCTCGAGTGCTTCTGCTTATTGCCAAGGCCAACACCATTCTCTTTACTTGTATGCAATTTTTCCCTTTTTTTAAAAAAAAAAAATTGGTTTACGGGTATGTTTAAGCAACATGCATTGATTAAATTTTAAATTTAAATGCACTGATTGTTTGTGAATTTGGGTTGTAATTGAATTTATGAGTTGATTTAGCTGTTTTCATCGGTTACTACTTATTGGAAAAAATTGAAACTGACTGAGTGCATTTTTAACAATGGCTATAATAATTGTGGTGTTTTTGCAGTGAGGTTGAGGTGCAAGGGCGTTGACCCAGATGATCATCCTGTCAAAAAAGAATTGGTATTTAACTCTTGCCATTTTGTTTCATTCTTTACAAGCTAGATAGATCCCTAATTTAGAGTTTCCAAATGTATTTGGTGGTTAGATTTCATATAGCTAGATGTGTGATGGTTGATGCTGCTACTCTTGCTTCTTTCTGCATGTTTGATTGTAGGTGTTTTAAAACTCATGTGACATTCATTAGGTACTGAACTGGGATATGGCATCACATAGTACATCTTGTTAAAGAAGAAGCACTGGGTTTCTAATTTTTCTTTCTTCTAATTACCAAGTTTTATTTTTTATGGTTTAGCTTGATGGTTTATTCGATATAGTGGTAGTTTGTTACTGTTCTTGTTAAAATGTGTCTTGATCAGTTAGAAGTGTAGCTTTTGAGTAGAGGAAATCTAAGGCTTTGGTGTGGAAGTACAATTTACACAATTGGTTTCTCTCTGGTTCAGGATGGATCTATTGTTTCATCCATATGGATCTTTCTCCCCATCCTAGGGATGACATCTTTGTTCTAGGGCCATAAAGTTTTCAGTGTAGAATTTTACTTTCTTCCCATGGTTCACTTTTGTAGGCATGACTGGGTTTGAGCTAGTAAATCCAACCGTCTGGTCTCATGTGTTTTGAGATAGATAGTTCTGTAATATATGCTGATTTTAGATTGAAGTTTGTTAGTTTATCAAATTGTGGCTTATTTTATGATCAATTGTCATTGGTTCAGGAGCGATTGAGCCTGTATGAAGAGAAATTGCAGAAGTCTGAGGCCTTAAGCAAAGGTACATGTTGTATCTGTTTCATTGTGACATTGGAGGTGGTTATCTATGAGGATCTCTGAGATATGAACCATCAATTATGGACACCTTTACTTTTATTGTGAATATGATATATAACTGTGGTTATCTTGATGAGGAAATGAAAGAATATAATGCAATGCGTTGTCTCTATGACATGTCTCGGTCTATTGTGTCAATGTGAGATAAAAGATGCCACAGTTCCACATGTCTTACATGAATGCATCGCACTGTGATAAGACCTTTACAACTTTAAATTGAAACTGTCAGGGCATTATTAGTAAAAATGTGAATACTTACTGTTCTTTGTTCTTACAGCACCATTGCGACCTTCAGCCACCATTAACCCCCAGGCGGCAGCCCGTTTCATTGAGCATTCACTGCCTGATCTTTCTGCTGGTGTGTTTGATTTTGTTTCCTCTCACACAAACATCCCTTCCTTTATAGTTAGTTGTCTCTTGAATAATTACCTGTTTTTGCAGAGCAGAAGCAAAGCATGAGGGAAATTAGTAGAGGAGGGAACTCGAGTTTCAATTATGTGGAGAGAAATAGCCAAAAGAGAAGAAAGTACCAGTCATCTGAGAAGCAATCTGTTCAATCTGCTGCTAAAGAATTTCTTCAGAAAGCAGCGCGTGAACTGCTTGGTGATAATAAAAATGGTGTTAAAGGACCATTACAACAACAAACTGAGGATTCAGATGATGATGTCGTAATTCTTGATTGATCTTCTGGTAGACTTTTTGTTTTGCTGCCTTTGTTTCTGTTTTGATGATGCACCTCTATATGTGGTACATCTTTTTATGCATTTAATCATTGCCAACTTAGGTAGATGGCGGTGCAATCCGATTATCTCTCCATGATATTGCTTGTGTTATTGGGTGCATTGGGGACAACCGCAAATGTCTGAGCTAACTGTAAATGAGAGCCTCACTCTTGTGACATCTGGTCAAAATATGTTGTCAGAAATTGAAGTACACACCAGAAAATGTTTAAGAACTCCCTCTTGTGAGTACCCAGTGTCTCCCAAGCTTGAAACACCCAATGAATAATATTTTCTGTATGGGGTGGGGGGGGGGGGGTTGATAAAAATGATTATGCTAGGATACCCTAGAGGAATGTGATATTGTGTTTCTATGTGCATTTATGTAACTGATAACTGTTCTTAATTTATGTCATGTTTATGGTAAACTTGCATACCCTAGGTGAGCTACTAAACGGGCAACTTATTTCATTGGATTTTAGAAGACTAATTTAGTGTACACTTCAGAGTTCGGACGAGGTCATGTGGTTAAATCATGATTAAAATCTTGGCGAAATTTTACCGAAAATCCCGAAACATCTCGGTTTTTTCAGTTCAGGGAGATGTTATCAATAGAAAAATTTGTAACTGTTAAAATACTAGAAACTGTTCTTAAAAATCTTGAATTGTCTCAAATTTTCAAGAATCCATGACCGAGATGTTGACCCATGGTTATAATTTTGCAATAGAATGGTTGTATTTTGTTGATAATTAAGGGGAAAAAAGTGCTTTCTTTTTGTGTGTGTTCTCAAGTAACGTTGGCGCACCTGGGATAGAATTGGTATGTGATGTGTAATTGAGTCCAAGCTCCGTACACCCACCTGGTGCATCATGCATGCACAAGTGCTTATGATTTTGAATGTGGATAAAACATTAATTTCTTGCATAGGTATTCCAGATATAGTTAATAAGTTCACCGATCACATTTGACCTGCGATATACATGTCACATGCCAGCATATTAGGTGATGATTGCCCTTCTGGAAAAAATGTTTCATTCTCTCATATCCTCTAGTCTGCAGCTATTATCTTCATGGATTTAAATGCAACGCTTGTGTCAACATTAGAAGTTAGAACTGTCACATATCTTATGTTGTCCAGATGCATATATATCCACCATATGGTCTATTTTCAAGTATAGAATTCTGAACGTGATGGTGCCTCTCTGTCCCTATAATTGAGTTATGACCATTTTTCATGAAGGTGGTCTATATATTCATAAAGACCAGAGTTTCAACTCGATGTCATATACCAAACAGTTAAATTTTTTTATTTCTCCATAACTATCCTCAGTATCCTGTAGTAATAAGTTTAGGACCTCTTTGTATTGCACATGATAAAGATGCTGGACACAGTACGGGGCAAAAAGTGGAAAGGAGAGTTGACTACTACCATAATGTGTCCCTTTTAGTTATCATACTGTAGGACAAATCTTAATAAATTTATACCTCATTGCAATGAGTAGTGTGGCGATTAACCAGAACATAATTGCATTTCCATTTAATTCATACTTTTTCATTTTTCGCTGACTTCTATTGCATCTGAGCTTTGCATGCCAACTTAGCGTACTACTACTTGATATGGATGTGTTATAATTAGAAAGAGAATCGTTGTGAAAGCGAGAGTTCTTTAGTTCCACAGTGTGTTAAGAGGACTAAAATGCAGCATACAGTAAGCTATGTTTGGCCTCTATGTTTTCATTATGGACGATAACACCTGGTATAGTAGATGACTAGGCGTGTGCCACGGCCTATCTTTTTATGTTCTTTCTAACTATATATCTTAAAGTCACTGCTAGGTAAGACTTTTATTTATTTATTTATTTATTTTTCAATTGCTTTCTAGAATTCTCTAGTGCATGAAAATTTGTTCGTGCATTTTGCATAACACAATATGCGATATAGCTGCTCCAGCAAAGCATTGCTCTTTGTTGCTCCAAGTATGCGGACGCTTGGCATCTATGTGGTAAAGGCTAAGTCAGAGGTCGTCCTTGATAAGTATAGTAAATATTCTTTCAAGTCAAAATTAATTATCTGAATGGAAGGCTTAACTTTGTATTAGCTGACTGCTTGCATGTTCAAAGCTCTAAACTTGTTGGGACTTGGGGTTGGTTTGAGTCGTTTGACAAGTACGTGAGCCAGACAGTCTGTATAATAATATGGCATGAAATAACAGTCTATATTGTTTAATATGATTAATAGTGTTGATATGGATGCGCAAAGCCATTAATTATTCTCTCCATGAATGTCCCAATTCCATATTAACTACGCAATGGCGGGACATAATCATTGACATTTCTCTTGTTTTCCATCTGCAAACAGGTTTGCTCGCATGCATCAGATGGACCAGCATTCGTTATAAGAGTTCTAGCAAGAGACTGTCTGTTGTATGTGATCACCATTGTTATGCTTCCCTTTGTTTGATTCAGCAGTCAGGTGTGACCTAGTTTTGTGTCAGATTGTTTAGTTTGAGGGATCTCATCCGACTTGCATGCTTTCGTAGGTAGACTGAGACATTATGCTGTAGGCAATCACTGTATTTGCTATTTTGTAACTATAGCTGCTTTTCTGATAATCTTATACTCCCAAGTTATAGGATATTTCTGTCTATTATAATATATTTGCATTTTGTTTTTAGAAATCGTTTGTCTGGATGTGTTGTGAATTGTGATTGCAATTGTTGTTAGGTTTCGAACGTTATATTCTGGGAAGTGTGCCATTCAGCTGGTTATTTTTATGATGTAGGTAGTTATCTCTGTGTCCATATGTTATTCATTCAACTAGGAGAATTGAGGTGAATCCGTCCTTAAATTTATTGTGTCATGTGTGCAGATATAGTCATATTCATTGGATTGTGTCAAAATATGTAAAGTCCTTTTTAGAATTTAGAGCACGTATGATCTAGTGTTGCAAAAAGGTATCACAATAGGTAAAAAAAAAAAAAAAAAAGACGGCAAATATTACAACTAATGCTATACAAACTTATTAAACCACTTTATTTCTCCACACCTAAATCAACTTTAAATCAAATCAAGTATTATTGAAAAATGTGAGCATCGTCAAAGTGATTGTGGGTGAGTTCAAGATATAGAAAGTTGTCTACTGTTTCATTAGTTTTCAAATTGCGGGTGAGTTCAAGATATAGAAAGTTGTCTACTATTTCATTAGTTAGTTTTCAAATGTATAAAGACTTGGAAAGTTATAGAAAGTTCTCTACTCTTTCATTTAATTACTCGGCATTAGTTTTTTTATTTTTAGCAAAAGACTTCCTTTCATTAAATCAACCAAAGAGATTACAATTATTCCTGATAACATTCAGGTAGGTCAGTGCCAAAATCCGGTAAAATCACTTGCCTAGCTAGACTCTGAGCTAAACTATTACCATCTCTTCGAACAGACGCAAACCGAACTGAAGCAAAACCTTGTGCGACCAAGCGAATGTCCTGTATAACTGATCCGGCCACAGATAAAGGCAAGACAGACGCCTGCAACTGCTGCACCAAACCAACGCAATCACCCTCCAAAATGATCTGTGGAATCTCCAGTTCCTTAGTATTTCATTACTCGTCATTAGTTGTCTACTAGTATTTCATTACTTTTCAAGATATATAAATATAGAGAGATATGATTGTAATATCTAAAGAAATAATAAGGAGAAGAATATACTACAATACATATCCGGTGAATAGTTTACACCCAAGTGTAATAAAAAATTTCATTAGTTGTCCAATTTCATCTTCTGACTAGTGACACTGAGTAAGAAAGGAGATCTCTTGGGCAAACTTATAAGGTTGAGATTCATTTCTTTAATTTTGACTTTGATTCTGAAAGGGTTGACTGAGTTGACGCGCCGAATTAGTTGTTTACTTGTTTCAATGTTTACCGAAGATAACGGAATGGCCTTGTAACTAACCGGCGCGTGCTCTAGCACGCTATAGAGCTTTGCACGACCGCACTTATGTAGCCAAAGGTTAAAAACTATACTCCATCTACCATGAAACTTAGAATTAGAATACGCATACCGTTCCATAGAGAATGAAGAATATGAGAGTATGAACAAGAAGACGAAGTAAATTAGTTAGTTACCAGGAAAAACAAAGAGAGAATGAATCACATGGATTATTTGGCGATTAACAATATATTTGAATGAGAAGCTAACTCGACCGGTCGAAATGGATGACCACCGAGAAGTTAGACCGACCCTTAGTAACATAATTCGCCTTAGCCTTAGTTGAAGGCCAATCCCGATTCTCAACATAAGACCAAATGCCGCCATTACAATTCAAGAAAGTTCATGCAGACGTATCAATGTTGCTGCTATGTATTACTCATGAAGATACAAAAGATTGAAGAAATGCGTACTTGAAATGCGTACTTGAGTAGATATTAGATTACATATCAGAATTTCAGATTGCAACTTCAGTTGTTTACTCTTGATTTTTCTCCTAAATCAGAGAACAAAACACAGACATACGTATCTATGTTAGAGAGATAGAGAGAGAAATGAAGAACACACAACGATTAACCGTCTTCATCGTGCCACGCATTATAAAATCTAAAAAGATCAACCTAATCAAGAGCATGGATTTAATTCAGCCAACGGATTGTTATAAATTATAGCAACTTCAAAATTTTAATTATAAGTTAGTTATAAATCCAATTTTGAGAAATATCTCGATAATTCTACTGCTTTGGAAAAAACTAGAGAAGGAGATTAGGAATCCACATGCATGGCACAATAACAAGTCTCTGCGTGTGGAAGTTGATCAATCAATTCAAAGTTCAAAGTGTAAGGTTCTAATATTGCGATTCTTGTTGTTTCTTGTCCATAATTGGCGAAAACATAAGGGTTTCAATGTAATAGAAGTCTCTACTGTCCGTGAGATTGATGCATGCATGCTAATGAGAAGGGGGTCGATCACCTTTGCTTCTGGACTTGAACAGTGGGAGGTTGACATGTTGATGATTGCTAAGGATGTTGAAGAATGATCCTAAAGGTACTTAGACTTTACTGGAGATTAGCGAAGTATATTGCATGAATATGGCAATAAACTCATTTGGTTTTGATCGATTCTCTACCATATTCAGTGTGTACTATTTATCTTATTGTAGAACTAATTAATCTTAATAAATTTATCTCATTACAATGAGTAGTGTAACAACACGACTTCTCAAATAATTTTACACCGAAATATTTTTATAACGTGACAAATTTCAGAGATTCAAAATTGAGTTACATGCTAACAAAAGTCGCAGAAGCAACCAAGTAAAGCTAACTAAGAAAAGTAGAAAACCCCCATTATCCCCAACTCTCTAAGACTTACTGAACTTCTAGTACTTGAAAATATCGGCAGTGCTTCATCTACAAGGAAGGAATCAAAACCGGGTTGTTTGGATCTTAACTAACTTTTGGTATTGTGTTATTTTTAACAAAAGTCGGAATAGTAACTGAATTAAGGGTTTGTTAGTTTAGTTTTTGATTGAGTATTTGGATGTGAATTAAGAGGTAGTGGGATAGGATTTTATAGATATAATAATGACATATGTAAGTTTTACGTAAGAGAATGTTTTTTAATTTGTTTAATGTTGTGTTAGCATTATTGCGATTTGTGTGACATTTTGTGGGGTTGTTTGAATAGTGAAAGACTTATTTGAAGATGGAGTATAAGTGGTTAAAAGAAATGAAAAATCTGAAATATACTAACATGGAAAAAAACACCGTGTCAAAAAATTGGAAAAATTGGAAAAAACAGATGAAAATTAATTAAAAAAAGCTTTGGATAATAATAAAAATATTCAAATAAAAGTTCCATCACACAAATTACATTACCAAACTACAAAATAAGTGGCACAAATGTTTTTAAATAAAATGACGGGTAGACCCGTTCGTTGCCATAAAGGAGAATGAATCGAGCTTATTCACATTATCAGTCATCATCATCGTTTTACTTTTGACCCATTAAACACAAAAGTTTGCACATAATTATTTTAAAAATACTAAACTTTAATTAATTATTGTACTAAAATTTAATTAAACACGAAAAAGGCAACACGAGAGTAATTAAATAGTATTGCACTTTTGCCCCATCAGAAAATTGATTCCCAGCATTTTATCATAATAGAACAAACAAAACGAAGATGATGATGAATTGATCATCATGATGAAGTTGAAGTTGTACAACATACGAGATTCCAATTCAACAAATATCCATCTCCGAGAAGTGCATCCAAAGCTTCCGAATAAACTAAGAAAGAAGTGCAATGGAGAACTCAATTTGCTACCCAATTCCATCACAATTCAATTCATTTCATGCAAATGGCAATCTCTTCTCTTTCTGCTCCAACCTTTTCTGCCATTTTCGACTCAGCCAAGCCCCATCTATTACCCTTCCGGAGAAGACAATTGAAAGAGGTCAAAAAAGGTCAAAATTAGGGTTTGACGAAACCCTAGCCACCAAAGTCCACCGTCAGCCCCGTATACTCATGTCAACTAAGGAAAGTCACTATTAGTATTTGTGAGAAATTTTGGCTCAAAGGCTAAGCAGCGGAAGTTTTAAATTTTTATTTTATCACTATTCTGATTAATGGCTATATCACGTGTAGAGGTGGTAACCGGGCCGGGCTCGGGCTGGGCTGTTACAACCCGCTTTAGCCCGCTACATTTAAGAGGCGGGCTGTCGCGGGCCATTTTTAACCGGGCCGGGCTTTTTAAAAGATATTGAGGTCCGGCCCGGCCCATGTAACATTTATAAATGTGACGGGCCGGGCTGTTAACGGGCTGTCCCGGGCAGACACAATTATGCTTTTAAATGGGCTGTTTGCCGGGCCAAAACGTTTATGCTTTAAATGGGCTTTTTGGCGGGCCGTCACGTGTATGCGTTAAAAGGGCTGCTCGTTTAACTTCTAAATGGGCCATTCAATCTCCTTCTTTTTGTATATTACATTCAAATTGTATAAAAGTAATCAAGCAAACACTTGGTTGGAACTTGTAGCTAAATAGCAAGTGCACAACTTAATAATAGTTGATAAACGATGAATAATATCATAGAATTACATTCATAGTAATAATAATAATAATAATAGCCGATCGAATGAATTGGTGAAGAAACTACCATGAAAATACTTGCATACTCATTAGTCTTCAACTTCAACTATTCAGCCCGGCCCGGACAGCCCATTATTAACTCATTTTCATTAACTAAAATAAGGTATTTATATGTAAATTTATAATATATAATTTTATAATCAGACCAAATACGCGGGCTACACGGGCTAAACGTGACGGGCTGTTACGGGCCACGGGCTGTGACGGTCCCGGGCTGTCACCCGGGTTTAAGTGTTCGCGGGTCGGGCTGTCGCGGGCCACTAGGAGTAAGGCACATATAGCCCAATGCTTTAAATGTTCACGGGCTTTTCCGGGCTCATTTTAAACGGGCTGTTCCGGGCTGTTAAATTTGGCGGGCTGTCCGGGCCGGGCTGTTCTACGGACGGCCCAGATAACACCTCTAATCACGTGTATTTAGTCAAAATAAAATACTTACATGTCTAGCTCAATTGGTTAGACTGAGGTGTCATGACACTCGAGGTCATAGGTTCAATTCTCGCCAAGTGCAAGATTATTTATAGTTTATTACTAGCTTTGTAATGGTTCGATTATTGAAAAAAAAAAAATACTTACATGTCTTCCAACAAAAAAGCAAAATCACCAGCTATTTCCTTGTCAATCTCCTGAGAGCCTTTTGATTTCGTCGTCTGGAAGCTGGTTGATCTCCTCGCCTTCTTCAATGAAATCCTCTTCAATGAATTCTTCTAGCTGGCTCATCAACAGACTTGATTTTATTTTCTTCAACCTTGGTATCCACAGGCAATATTTCTACGAAGAACACGCTATGAAGTTCTTTTGTATGTTGTGAGCTCTAGAGAGAGAATTAAGTTTTATGACTATCAAAATAATTTTCTACGTATTGAATAAAGACTTGTTTTATTTCTTACTGATTTAGTCGGTAAGTTAGTTATTAAAATCACGTATGTTTGAATTTTATTAGGAGATTTCAAAAGTCAACTGACTAATAAAAAGATAAATTAAATCAGTCAACAACGGTCAATAGAGAAGAGAGAGCACGTGGGGACAGCTTTTGAGCTGTCCCAAAAACCCACACGCGCCAGACTATAGGGCAGCTTCGCCCAGCTGCCTGATTACCCTTGATGGGCCTGAGGCCCAGCTCTCTCTCTCTCTCTCCAGGCCTATTCTTGGCTTCATTCTAAATTCCACCCAAGTGGATAAATTTTTAATTAATTAATCAAATCCAATTCAAATTAATTAATTATATTTATAAAATATGTTTCATATATAATAAATTAATATTAATTTAATTAATAAAAATTCAATTATATTTATGTACATTAATTTAATATTAATCTAATTAATATTTAATCCAATATACATAGCTCGTTTGTAAAAACACTACATTGAAGTGTGATCCATAGGGCCTTGCATATTAAGCAACAATCTAATTAAGGTCATAATAAATTCCTAGACAATTTATCAGACAATATTAATGTGCAAGGAACGTTCGCGAGGAAAAGCAAACCACCTGTAGCATAGAGTACTTTGATGATACGGTCCCTTCATTCACGAATACTCGAATGAGTCTAGAATATGGTTATGTGTCTATTCTAATAACTTCATTGATTGTCTGTCAATCTTATTAGTCTATCTATGAATTATGTCCAAACACCATTTTGACATATTCACATACGGTGGCCACCGGTTTTGTGATCGCACTAAATATGAAGAGTGAGTATTCTCTCCTTATATATATTACGGAGGAATGAATCCTATCTTGGCTCATTCACTCACACCATATGCTTCCTAATATACCCAACGCATGCCGTATCTACTTTACTTCAAGAGTGCAAGTGTTGCGCATGGTCAAAGTATATTAGTCCACATATGATGTAGTATTGGCCTCAAGTCTAAGGATTACTAACATCACCCTACACACCGATACTAACATAGACACTTAATAGATTTACCAAATGGTTTCTCAGTTGGGTATGACAACACTCTTCAAAGTGTTCATATGCTCATTATAAATAATCAAGTTCATTCGTAGCAGTGAGACCTACTACATTCTCGAAGGATCTAATGCAACATATGCATGCTAGCTTAATCGCATCATTGTTATCACATATCTCAATGGCCTTTAGCAAGTGGCTTATTTTAGAACTTAATTATTGACACACAAGCTCCCACTAACTTGGTGATTACCTTAAGTCCTTGGGAACATTTTATTGAATAATTCAAACAATCAAATAATATATTCATAAAATGCAATGCCAATTGTATTTAATCATGTATAAATAAATGAACATAAATAAATAACAATAACTGACTGTGATCAACTACATATCGTCCCTATCGTAGGTTGTCTCTAGGACATATATAATTTCAGTCACTGACGGCCCGTATACTTGCCGGAGAAGACGAGCGGAGCAGCCACGCGCCGATTAGGGTTTTAAAAAGTTAACCGATTTGAGATTTGATTCCAATAGGTTTGTAGATCGGGAAGAGAGGATTGTAGTGGTGTATTTTGTTTCATTATAGGTGGCCTATTGGTCGAGTTTTGGCCGGAAAATGATTCCAGTGAATAGAGGAGAAGATAGAAAATGGCATCTGTTTTTGGCAGGCTAAAGAGAGAGAGAGTGAATATAATGTCGTCGCCACTGTAGAAAAGGTTTGTGTATTGTGTTATTTTACAAAGGCTAATTAAAAGCCAAATACCCCAAGAAACCAAAATAACACAATACCAAAAGTTAGTTAAGACCAAAAAAACCTGAACAAGTGTGAGAAAAACCTCAATGAATGTTCACTGCCTTTCGTGTGTGACTTTCATTAAAATAACAATATTGAAATTGGAAAACATACTTGAAATAACATATAACATACTTCCTCCGTTCTATGAGAGTTCTATGAGAAGTGTTTCAAGTTGATTTTTTTTTGTTAACAGTTTTCAACTTTGACTCTCAATGACTCTTAAACTATAATGATAAAGTATGTAACAAAATTATATTATGAAGGTACACATTCTGCCATTCGAATTTAATTATCCCCCCAGGTTCAGTATCAAAAATTTTATTACCGCCGGAAAACATCGTAAGTTCACTATTTCAGATTTGGTTTGATTAGCATTGAACTTGTGTACGCGCACGTATATCAGTATATGACGAGTTGACGACGGACATACTCTCTTAACGGCTCGAACTTTGATGGTCATCTTGTTAACCAATAGTCCCAACACTAGTTTTATACTGTACGTTCGATTATATTTTTAAATGGTCCATTGAGAACTGAATGGTGTATACGTAGCCAAACTTGTAATTACCATATGCACATCATTCACATTTGACTCGTAATCCAAATATTTACAAAAAATTGAGCATTACCCTTTTTAATTAGGATTTTTATTTTTCCATGACTGCCCATTGGCTTAAGAGAGAATCTAATGTACGACAACGGAAACTTAGGCCAGGACTTGACAAGCGTAATAAAAAGTTAGAAATGACTTAGCATGAGTCACACAGTTTAGTTTATTTTATTTTATTTTATTTTATTTTATTTTATTTTTTAAACAACCAATCTAGCCTAATGTACTCCTACTACCATTCCTATACTACTCTTTAACTACCTTATAACTTTAAATATACTAAACCATCTTATGATTCCGTTGGGGTTCGAACCCCCAACCTCTCCTTACTACTACTACAACACCCTTATTACCGTCGGGCGTCAGAGTCAATAGGTGGTGAATTGACCACCGTAATAGAATGTTCAAAACGAAACGACTTAACATGGAGTCACATGGTGGTGAATGCTACTTGCAAGCTCAACTCGTCCATATGATGGCGGATTAATATATGTCAACCTTAATGATCATTGATAATTTAATCAACCTGATTGATCCACATTATGACGAGAATTTTTATCTTCGTGTCTTAAAAACATCAGCATCATTGACGGATTCTAGGTTACAAGATTTTTTTTATGCATAATCATTTAAAATATTTATAACATTAAAGAACGTATACAACAAACTCACGTAAGGCGGTAAGAGATTATTTATTTATTTATTCATTTTTTAGAACAAGCAACATTTTTATTCAACTGAATAAAAGGAACAAATTACATGGGTTCCTTATAATCAAACGGTAAGACACCAACCCCAGCTGGCCAAAATTGTGGTATAGAGAGCATATTCGCCTCACGCCTGACAAAAGAAAAACTAACACTATGGAAGTTCAGACACGCATTTTTATTTTTTAATGTCTCGAGTAAATAGCACCAGCTTCTGAGAGAGAAATATCCGAAGATTGCAACGCTTTAATCACGACTTGAGCATCTCCTTCAATCGCCACCTGAGAAAAACCCATAGTCAGGCCTAAGTTGACAGCTAATTTCGCAGCCAAAGCTTCTGCGCTTTCTACCGATACTCGACCAAGCAACCTAATTTTCCAAGCCAAAACGAAACCCAAATGGTCCCATGCCACAGCAGCTATCCCCCCATTTGAATTGTTCCTGAGCACCACAGCATCAAAATTCATTTTAACCCATACTTGAGGCGGCAGAGACCATGTTCTGGGAGCAATTGACTGCTGTCCAGAATTTAATCCCACAGGGAACGTACACATTCGACTATACAAAGGAGATGCAGCGGAGCACGAAATGTAGAGTGTCCATAGGCGTAACCCTAGCAGCTTCGTGTACCATTTGATTACGGTTATACCATAAACTCCAACAAGAGATAATGGCTAATTCAAAGTCACATACTTCAAGCCGTTTGGACAGGCCTATAATAATCATCCCAGCGTGAGAGTCAGCTTGAAAATAGATATTCTGTGCGGCAATGTTCGAATTCAGAGCCCAAAAAACTCTTGCGTAGAGACATTCCCGAAAGAGATGAAGAGCGGATTCACTCCCCTGCTTACACACAGAACAGCAATCATCGTCTCCCATATGACGCCGTTTCAACTCTGCCTTGACTGGTAGGGCGTTGTGCAGGAGGCGCCAGAGGAAATGTTTAATTTTCCCTGGAAGTTTCACACGCCAGACAAAGTTCCAGTCATGAGAAACTGGATTGGAGGATGAACCTTCTGCAACAGCTGCCTGCTTTTTAAGAATATCCAGCACAGCATGATGTGCAGTAACGGAATCAATTTTACTTGAATCAATGTTACAACTTACAATAACGTGCTGACAAAAAAAATCCTTTTCTGTGACACCATCCCTTATCGCGTGCGGATTGGAAAACATACTATCCTGCTTTGCCTTACTCAACCCTCTCATAGGGTTACCCAGAAAACGTTACTTCACAGACTTATACCTCCAAACCAGGGACAATTGCGCATCTTTTCTCTTTCACGGATTTCCAGCTCCAGCCCAGGTTTAATAACTGCACCCAATCGCTCTGCCTCCGTCCTTGCTATTAATTGAAATTCTTCAAACAAACTTGGAGTGACTATTAACTTCTCTACTAAGGTCGCACCCTTAGTTATATACAAAATAAATGCAGTGTCTATCTCACGACCCATGAATTCGCGAATCTCCAAAATCTTCAAATGCGGATGACAGAATGCTTTAAAATTTCTCGTCCTTTTAGTCATCTTCACAGTACTCCTTTCACAAGTAAACTGCAAATAACACAGTATAAAGTCAATTTCAACAAATTAATTAGAAGAAACTTTGTATAAAGTTGAGGTGATTTAAATGTCAATTAGCATTAGTAGCCAATATCTACGTTCTAAGCATTAGTATTTTTATAGTCAATGTATGTATAGGAGGGATGGGTAACAATCAAGGATAACCATATCATACCCCTACAATTTATACAAGAATTTTGATGGAAGAGGAATCAATTGACCCAAAATAAAAAGAAAAAAAGAACAGTGTTATCAGTAGATCACCTCAAGTATGAATTTGTCCAAGAGCGGACAAGCCTTCAGAAAGGAACCAAGACGAAACAAGTCCTCATCACGACATGGATCTAAAGCCATGTATAGTATCTTGAGTTTTCGGAACACTGGGAACACTGGGAACACTCTCCTAAGAATCTGAAAAGGAAGACAGCAACACAGAGAAATGCATAAGTTATCAAGTGAATCAGTGAAAAAAGAAATAGCTACAGAAAAAGGTTTCAAGGCACTAACCGTAGTTGACAAACTAAAGAGTCTGAACTCTTCAATTTGAGCTAAAGTGCCTGAAAGTTCCGAAAAGTCATCCATCACATGACAGCCATAGTCTCCGCCAATGGATAATTGAACGAGCTTAGGGGTGCTTATCAAGTTCAAGGGACAACTTATCTCCGGTCCAAAGTATACAAATGAGATGAGATTTGGTGGATAAATCTCCAAATGTTCCATTTCAAAGTTGAGCACTAGTTTTAAAGACTTTAAATTAAGGGAAGGACCAGCTACTTTCAAGTTTACAAGTGATCTTGAGCATGCAACTGAAAGAGACTCAAGAGCTTGGAAATCACATAATAACTTCTCGACAACTTCTCCAGAGACATCAACACCGCACAACTCAAGAGAGCGTAATGTGTTGGAGGGAGATAAGCTAGGTAAAGTATAGGGTAATTCTCTATAACCTCCTGAGAAGTTTCGGACGTTCAACTGAAGCCTCTTTACTCTCTTCTCCATTGCAAATCTGATCCAATCATCGAAATTGTTCTTCCGGCTATCTTACAAGTCATATCGTATTATAAATTCCTCAACAGTATGCGCTTTGTGTGAATTCACGACTTGCTCAACCCAACGGAAATACTTAAGCTCTTCTTCGACTTGCTTATGATAAGTGCTGGAAAAATTGATCTTATGAAGAAGCATATTACCAAGATCAAAGTTAAGAGAAGGTAAGTAGGCCCATACATGTCTCCATCTCTTTGATAGCACACTGGCGCTCCCAGCCACTTTCAGTGTTAAAGATGAGAGTATGCTAACGAGGATGTCATCAGGTAAATCGCTAATCCGATCATTCTTCGACATATCTTCTCCGCTACAGGGCTATTTATACAGAAGCAACAGTAGTTAATTCAATAAGCACCAAAGTAATTCAAGGAAAATAGACAAAAAAAGAACGATTTTGGTAGAGAAAAATATATACGGAGTACATGATATAGTTACAACTACTAGTTTATTGAAAAATCAACTGACCTTGAGAATCTCAATATGACATTGTTCGGGGAGAGAGAGATCTTGAATGGACATGATAATTTTGTTTTACTGGATGAAAAACCAATTGAAATTTGAAACCTACACATTGTAAATGTAATGAATCAATGGATCAATTAAGAAATAAACTCCAAAGGCAAAATCGGAAAACAATAGGAGGAATAAGTAACACAAAAACAAACTTGAAAATCAAAATAACATTAAGACAATATTCATATATTGTGCCTGAATGACTGGAATCTAGAAGCCAAAATCTTATAGTAGTCCTGTATAAGTCTTTTTTTCTCCTAAACTGTAAATATTACAAGTACTCCTACACTACACTACTCTTATACAACATCGTATACCACCTTATATCTACATATTTGACACCTGCACCGTGTTATACAATATTATATACCACCTTATACCGTTTTATGTAGGGATCGAGCCTTGAACCTTGCATCTCTCATCCAACATCCAGCTCCCTTCCATTCCAATTCCAATGGAACACCTTATAACTCCATCTCTAACTAACCGTCATCACCTATCAAACCTTATCTATCCTGACTTACTCAAAATATATAGCATAGTCTAATTTTATGATGGTGATGAGAAATCAGATCAAAGAAAACAATAATAGATAGATGATATGTGTGAAGCTGAATCAAATCAAACTGCCTACTAATTACCAGTCAACCAAGATAGATTAGATGAAAATACAAAATAATCATCAGATCAAATCAAACAAATTCGTAAATAAGAATAATTTTGCCTGAAAAAACAGAATCATGTAAAGAGGCTGGTACTAGTACTACTTACCAGTCGATCACCGGCTGCCAAGAAACTGATAAAAATACAAATCCGATCAAAATCCGCGGCGCCTCTCTTTTTCCTTTTTTCTCTTCTTCGGTGAGACGGGTTGGGTTGGGTTGTTTTTGTTTATATGGGGATTATATTAAAACTTTATTGATATATACGGTTGTTACTCGTGTATATATATACGGTTGTTACTCGTATATATAAAATACCACGTAAAACGCATGAGTGGACCAAAACCCATCTCTAATAGATTTAGGACACAAAGTGAAGTCCGAGACAAGTACGAAGTAGTTCTGTTACCTTGTACCACCACTAAATCTATCTGTCCGTTTCCTTTTCCATATCTAATATACTTTTTTCTACACACAAGTACAGTTTTCTTTTCCATATTCGACTTTGAACTAGTAGTACAAATTTTCTTTTCTTTCTTGTTTGTAAAACCTAAAAATTCAGTCTTCTTTCACTTGAGGTTTGTGTTCTTTTTCTTATTAGACACATTTAGACTCTGCGGTGTTGGCTCAATTCTGTTTATTACTAACATCTCCCAGCAACAAAATTGGCACAAATCTGAGACTGTGTTTCAGTGTTTGGTTGAATATTGGTTTTTTTATTTGCCTCGCTCTCTCTTCTCCTTTCCACAGTATACGTACGAGATATTTTTACAATCCATATTCTTGCTTTTCCCATTCAAGATTTTATAGGATGCAAACCAATTAAATATTCGGGCTGTTAATTGTTTTCTCTTGCTTCTGTTGATTTCATATCATAAGTTACTTTCAGTTATGATGTTTGGGGGCGAAATTAGATATATAGGGATATATAGTTTGGACATTTGAGAAGCCAAATTCTGAATAATCTTTAATATTACCTATAAAAAAATTGTTTTAGAGGGGCGAACACACCCCACCATAATGATCATTATTGCCTATTCGTGCAAGTTAACTATTTCAAATATAGTAAGTAAACCTGTTTCTCACTGTTACATACTGAGCTTAAACAATTGTACCAAAGAAAGTTGATTGCATTGCACCAAAGAATTATCATCTGTCTTGAGGTGAAATGTGCAATTACTTGTCAAAATCCATGGAGAGTATATGCGATACGGAAGCTAACATGATTGAGAGAGCATAGAGTAAATAAACTGGTGTTTGTATTTACTGTGAAAATGAGAAAATGATTCTGTACAGAGAAAATGAACTGGAAAAGAGTATTTATACTCCCGCTGCAATCCTACGCTAACTAATTCTAGCTTAAGCCGACTAATGCTTATTTACAGTACTAATTAATCCGTAGTCGCACATCAGAGTTGCGACTTCTATATTACAAATACGATTCGTCCCTTGCTCATCATATTTGAAGCGTGCTAGTTCATTCAGGAAGTCACACAGAGTCGTGGCTTCTTCAGTTCGCTTCTGTTCTTCATTTCTGCAGACTATGCGTTCTTCTTCTTGATCTTTCTGCACCATCTGTACAATCTTATCTTCACACTCCCCCTCAAGAGGTGCGTATAGATCTTGTATGCACATCTTGGAAATGAGATCTTGAAGATGTTCTCTTGTCAAGGCCTTAGTGAACACATCTGCTAGTTGTTTCTTAGTTGAAACATGAACAACATGAATTACTCCTTCCAACACTTTGTCTCTTACAAAATGACAATCAATTTCAAGATGTTTAGTGCGCTCGTGAAAGACTGGATTCTTAGTGAGATGAATTGCAGACTGATTATCACAATAAAGTGTAATAGGTAAATTGCAATATATTTTGAAATCTCTTATAAAGAGATAAGCCAGACAATTTCACAGCTTGTAAACGCTAAAGCTCTATATTCAGCTTCTGAGGATGATTCGCTAATTATGGCTTGCTTCTTACTTTTCCAACTAATTAAAGATTTTCCTAAGAAAATACAATAACCGGTGGTTGATTTTCTAGTGAAAGGACATGAAGCCCAATCAGAGTCACAGTGAGCAATGAGCTGTGTGCCTGAATTTTGAGCAAAAAGTATTCCTTGACTGGGTGAGTTCTTGAGATACTTAACTACTCTACTCTGAGAGCAGCAGACATATGCTCAACTGAAGGCTTGTCCATGAATTGTCTTAAAATGCCTACAACAAATGTGATATTTGGTCTAGTAATATTTGGTCTAGTAATGTTAAGATATATCAACTTACCAACCAGTTTTCTATATGCTGTAACATCATGAATCACTTTATCACTATCAGCAAACAACTTCAAATTCACCTCCATGGGTGTAACTACAGGTTTACATTCAGTAAGACCTGTTTCTTGCAACATCTCTAAAACTTACTTTCTTTGACATACATGCAAACCTTGAGCTGATCTAGTTATTTTCAAGCCCAGAAAGTACTTAACTTTCCCTAGATCTCTAATCTTAAACTGTAAATGTAATGACTTCTTGACAACTTCAATCTCAGTAATTGAAGAGCCTGTGATGATTATGTCATCTACATAAACTAGTAAAGCAATGAAATGATCAGTTGTAGTCTTAGTAAAAAGAGAGTATTCAGAGGCAGATTGCACAAAACCAAGTTCAACAAGGATTTCAGTTAACTTGTAATTCCATTGCCTGGATGCTTGTTTCAATCCATACAAGGATTTGTTCAACTTGAGAACTGGTTTGAGCTTAAGAGAAGCGGCTTGTTGGATCATCTCCCCCTGAAACAAATAGCCAGGAAGAGCATCCATATAGATATTCTCAAACAAATCACCATTCAAGAAAGCATTGGCCACATCCATTTGTTCACATGGCCAATCAAAGTGAGCTACAATAGCTAAAAATAATCGAACAGTGGTGAGTTTGGCAACTGGACTAAAAGTCTCCAAGTAGTCCAGGCCATATTGTTGAGAATACCCCTTGGCTACAAGCCGGGCTTTGTGCTTATCAATGGAACCATCAGCTTTAAGCTTTGTCTTATAGACATACTTGCAGCCAATAGGTGAATGACCAACTGGGAGTAACACCTCAGTCCAGGTCTTGTTGTTTTGAAGAGCTTGAAGCTCTTGATTCATGGCATCTTGCCAATGGGGAGAAGAAACTGCTTCATGGTAAAATTTAGGATCTTGATGAACCATGAGCAGTAAAGAGTAATTTCTGTCAAAATTGGACAGGTGATCATAGTGAACATACTCTGAAATAGGATATCTACTGGATGATTTTGCCAAAGGAGCTCTATATAAAAGATTCATGTAGAAATCTTTATATTTAGAATTTGGCAATTTCATTCTAGTAGATGTTCTGACAGGAGGTGGAGAAGGTGGAATAGGTGGAGGGGGCTCCATAAAAGGTGGAGTAGGCAATTCATAATGAAAGACATCATCTGTGAGATCATGATCAGAAGAAAGTGCAGGGAGAGATGGAAGAGACCTAGAAGAAAGACAAGGAAGCTGATCCTCAATAAAATGAACTTCTCTAGAGATATGTACTTTGTGTGTGCGCATGTTATAGACTCTATACCCCTTTATGTGAAGAGGATAACCAATGAACAAGCAAGGATCTGATCTAGGGTCAAATTTCTTCTTGTGAACAGGTGAAGTAATAACATAACACAGACAACCAAAAGCTCTAAGAGCACTGTAATCAGGTGACTTGTGATAAAAAAAACTCAAAAGGACTAATGCCATTGAGATTATGTGCAGGGAGCCTGTTAATCAGATAAGCAGCTGTGAGCACTGCATCACTCCAAAACTTGAGATGCACCCCTGACTGAAACAGTAAAGCTCTATAGACACCAAGAAGATGTTGGTGTTTGCGCTCTACAACCCCATTTTGCTGGGGTGTGTAGGCACAACTATTTTGGTGTGTGATACCAAGAACAGCTAACTCAGAACCAAAAGTAAATTCTCCACCATTATCAGTTCGATCTAATTGATTTAACTAGACAATCATATTGAGTTTTTATCATAGCAATAAAGGTAAGAATAATCATTTTCACTTCAGACTTGTATTTGAACAAGTGAACCCAAGTATATCTGCTATGATCATCCACTATGGTAAGAAAATACTGATGACCGATGGCCATTAAGTGTAGACTGAGAATAGGGGCCCCACACATCAGAGTGTAACAAATCAAACATATGAGAAGACACGGTATCACTGAGAGGAAAAGGTCTCTTTTTCATTTTTGCTTCTAAGCATACAGTACAATCTTTATGATCTTTGCATATAACATCTTTAGATTTGATCATCCTGGTTTTAGCAAACAATGGATGACATAACCTATTATGCCAAAGTATAGAATCACAAGTAGAATGTTGAAAAACATGAGATACAACAAAATTTCAACTAGCAGGTAAAATGACAGATGAATGAACAACACCAGAATGGGATGGAATGGGCATGACAAACAATGACTTGAATCTTTTAGCAAGTCCAGTCCTGATCCCTGAAGAAACTTCCTGGATATAACAAGAATCTTGAGTGAATATAAAGATGAACTGACCTAAATTAGTGATCTTACTCACTAAGAGTAGATTGACTTGAAAAGATGGAACATACATTATGAGGTGTTAAGTTATCAGTGAGTTGAATACTACCCACTTGAGTGACTAAAACCTGTGTTCTATCAGGCAACTAAATAGTGGTGTGAATGTGAGAGACATTTGAAGTGAATAGATCAGGAGAAATAAACCACATGATCTGTGGCTCCTGTATCTATAACAAAATGATTATGCAAACAAGAAAGCAAGCTTTGAGCATTATTAACAAGAGATGAAGTGAATGTTATACCTGTCATTTTCTCTTGTAAATGATCACCACTGTCATGATGAGAGTAACTGGGGCTACTTGCAGAGACTTGAGAATGAGCTGGAGGAGGCATGTTCAACAAACCAGCAGACTGAGAACCATTAGGACCAAGTGTAGCACCTTGTATGTTAGAACCAGAGTGTCCATCCATAAGATGCATGAGATTCTGCATCTGTGACCTAACTTGAGAATACTGAGCAGTGACATCAGCGGACATCTGATTAGCATAGTGATTACCCTGTCCCTGTGAATGATATGAGCCCTTGCTACTGCTCTGACCTTGGGGCTGATATGTAGGCTTCTTAGTGAACTTATAGCCTGGAGGAAAGCCAATCAACCGGTAACAATTCTCTGAGGTATGATTAGGCTTACCACAGTGATCAAAAACTTGATCGGAACGTCCTTCTCTTTTCAAATTAGCATTGCTATTGACAGCATAAGTAGCAGCCACCTCAAAACCTTGACTATTACCAGCTCTACCTAGCTTTTGACTGTCTTCCTGAAGCAAAATCTGATATATCTCATCTAGAGTATGTGTGCGGGCTTTCAAAATCAAATGACCTCTAATCTGATCAAAATCTGAATTTTATCCCATGAGGAGTTGAAATATCTTATCAATCTCAGTATTGCAGAATACACAGGTCATCAGCTTGACTTTACTACCCACACCACATATACATGATGGAATTGGCCTATAGTGACGCAAGTCCGTCCAGATCTTAGACATTGCACCAAAAAATATCTCAACAGACTGTGTGCCTTGTCCAGTGGTATACATTTCCATTTGCAAACAATAAGTTCTCATAAGATCAGGCAATGAGTACCTCAAACAGATTTTATCCCATAGCTCTTTAGCATTTTCAATGAACATCACAGTAGCCTTTATCTCTTCACTCAACGAATGCAAAATCCATGAGGATACAATAGTATTGAACCTAACCCATGCTAAACACAACTTATGCTCTAAAGCAGGAGCAGTAATGGAGCCATCAACGAAGCCTACTTTATTTTTGAAAGCTAGAGTCATCAACATTTCACGTTTCCAGCTAAGATAGTTAGGGCCTCGAAGTGGTACCTTAGAAGCTCCAGAAGTTAGTGTGTCCGTTGGTGCGAGATAGTACACGCTATTAGGATTAGCAGGATCCTCATCTACAGCCTTCTTCCGAGTATCCTTGGTCTGAGCATCCTTAAGCTTGCTAAGCATCACCAAATCTTCATCCTAGTGCTCCTCCTCTGGATGTTTATCCTTATCACCAGATCCAGACATTTTACCAACAATCGAGTGAAAAACAAATTGACACCGCTACAAAAATGACTTCTCAGGTGAAATACCAACACACAAATGAAATCAGCAGCAAACAACAAAATTCAACCAAACTGTGAACTCGAAAACAAGTAACAAATCGACAAATGACAACAACAAGCTCAACCAAAGCTCAATTGCAGAAATCAAGCTAAAACGAAGCTCAATTGACAGTTTCTCAAGTGAAGTAGCTCAAAAAATCAGCAAAAATAGCAAATACAAACACTGTGAATAGAGACGAAAGTAACAGAAGCTCAGGTTTGGCAACCTTGCTCTGATACCATGTCAAAATCCATGGAGAGTATATGCGATACGGAAGCTAACATGATTGAGAGAGCAGAGAGTAAATAAACCGGTGTTTGTATTTACTGTGAAAATGAGAAAATGATTCTGTAACAGAGAAAATGAACTGGAAAAGAGTATTTATACTCCCGCTGCAATCCTACGCTAACTAATTCTAGCTTAAGCCGGCTAATGCTTATTTACAGTACTAATCCGTAGTCGCACATCAGAGGTGAGACTTCTATATTACACATACGATTCATCCCTTGCTCATCATATTTGAAGCGTGCTAGTTCATTCAGGAAGTCACACAAAGTCGTGGCTTTTTCAATTCGCTTCTGTTCTTCATTTCTACAGACTATGCGTTCTTCTTCTTGATCTTTCTGCACCATCTGTACAATCTTATCTTCACATTACTAAAGTCAAGAAACAATATCCCCATCCCCTGAGGCTCTGGTTAAACAAAGGCGCAAGTACTTCGATGAGAGGTCATTATAACGGTTTGTTCTGGTGATGTCCTTAGCATGCCAAACCAGAAGCCATCTTCTAAGTCACATGGGAAATTTGTCAAAGATAAAAGAAAAGGGGGATCTTTTAAGAGGGGTATCGATGGTTCGCTCATACTCTCTATTGGCGGACATGGTGGTGATATTGTGATTTACATGCGAATGAGACCAATGATACATTACTGGAATTTTCACAGGCTGAGTCGGTTCAGTGCAAAACGCAAAGGAAATGTTGATGCAATATATGAGTACTTGATCTCACTGTAAGAGTTTTGGTCAATTGCGATTTCTAAAAAGAGTCGTAATATGCAAAAAAAAGAGCCGTAATTGAAAATTACGACTCTTAATAAGAGCCGGGGTCGTAATATAGGTTTTAGTACAAATTAAGAGTCGTAATTTCAAATTACGACCCTTACATAAGAGTCGTAATTGATGGGTCGTATTTACATTTAAGTACAAATTAAGAGTCGTAATTTAAATTTTACAACCCCTTTTAAGAGTCGTAAATAACCCTAACGGATTTAAAAAAATGAAAACACACCCTAACCCTAAACCCTAATTTTCGCATTAAACCTTATAAAAGTTAGATTTTGTAGTTCTAAATTCCACAGCATCTCAAAAAAGAAAAAAAGGCACTAAATATACAAAAACTTAAATTTCAAACTATAATTGCTAAAATAATTTCAATAATTTCCCACAATGTAATGGTTTTCCAAGTGCCAAACAATACAAAATTTTCAGATTTCATAAACTGAGATTGTCAAATAACAAGCCAATTCCATAACCATCAATATACATGAACAAATCTGCATGGGCAAATCTAAGACAGATCCTACATTAGCTCCTAGCCCCTAGCTAGCAGCTCCGAGACATATGCTCTGATAGTACGATTCCCTGGAATGATGTAACAATGCAAACATCTAACAATGCGAGAAGGTTGTATCCCGTTTGCCTCGGTACCCCTGCAGTCCACAAGGACAATCATTCTCATAAGCGAACCGAAACAAAAGAAGAAGTCACCACAAGAGTTGCTTGCTCAAGCACAGGAACAGATTAATCATATTGTATACAAACAAGGAGAAAGTGGCAAAGAGATCACTGAGACCATCTCTTCTACATGAACTTCAATACCAGCAATGATTACTATCATATAAAACTCAAACAGTAACCGTTTAACCAGGACTCCATCAAGTTGCAAAATTGTGAACTACTAATAATACAAAATTTCGATCACAACTGCAAGAGAACACGCTCTAAAGATGCCGTTACTCACAAATCTCAGCATGTGAACTTTCGACACGTGAGACTACCGTAAAAAAATGTCAAAGTGCTGCTAAATCAGTTATCAGTATTAGATCATCATTCAGCAGCAATCATTATCAAAATTAGACAATCATCAACAAGAGTAAACTGAGAAGGCAAAAAGGATACTGCTAGTAGTAAATGGTAAGAAAGTTTACATGGGATTGGAAGCAGCAGCTGCAGCAGGTGTGTGAGAAATGATGGTTGGCATCCCAGAAGTGATGTTAATATTATCCCCTGCACCAAATTTCATTGTTGTACTATTATTCTCCATAACTCACCATCCATCATCACCACATAGAAAGTAAAAACCACACCTGTGGTAAATGAATTTGACCAAAGACTTGTTGCATCAGATGTAAAGTAAGCTCGATAAAATCTTTTGGTAAATGAAGTATGACATGTAACTAGCTACATACCTGTGCACAGTGAGTATAGAATTCGTGAAAACAACATGCAGTAAACACATATTTTGATTGTTATACGAACTTTTTCTCCCTAACATACAAGTAGAATACATAAGTCCAATAGAGGTTTTATGTAATCCTATAATGTATTCTGCATGCAGTAGTTCAGCAGTTACATAGCTAGTCCCAGAAATCTCTAGTGGACTGGCCAGACTTGGTATTATCCGGTTTCCCCACTTATTGCGTGCTATCAACCAAACATTTATTAACCATTACACGGTAATCCAGTTTGTGCTACAACTTAGACGCTGAAGTACTGAAACAGATCATTGTTTTCCCTTCTCAATGTGAAAAAAAGCATTGAAAACAGAAAGATACTAAATAACAGAGAAGTAAAGTATTCATGCCAAATGATAACTGAGGTGGAACAATAGATACCTTCTGCTGCAACCGTACACTTTCTTTCCAGGCAAACAACCTCCCAATGACCATATTGACAATTTCTACATCTATCATGTTATACTGACCTAATGATAATGACTGAGGTTGTTCCAATTTCTACACCTATCATCTTATACTGACCTAATGATTTAGTACTAAAACTTACTCACTATGCTGAGATGTAACTAGCTACATACCTGTCCAGCCCCTAGATAACTGATATTCATTGTTGTTGTGACCTGTAACTGATGCATAGCTGCAAGAGACAGAAACTTCTCTAGTAGAATGCCAGTCAGAATTCCAACTATCTCCACTTCTGAAGTTGCTGCAGTAAAATAATGTGATTAATACATAATAGAAGAGCAAAATTAATACGGCCTAGAAAGATCACACTAAATGGAAATGAAGTCTTACCAGAGGATTGGTAGAATAGATATGTGCAGCTCCTCTTGATGCAAGCAGAGTTTACTTTTGAGATGAATCTCATGACCTGCAAGTTATGAGATGCCAAAGAAAGATCATCAATACCTCAATCATTATTAGCTACAAGCTTCTAACTCAATAGATTATATAGTTGCGTATATACGGCAAACATGGACATAAAATAACCAGTACCTTAAACTATATGAATGATACCTATGCAATATAGTTTCCCAAGCACTTTGATAGCAGTAGTAGAGCCTGGAGACAAGCCAAAAGAATAAGAGATAATGACCTCATCAACACCATGAACGCCAGACAAAAGATTTTCGATTTTCTAACAACGGCCCTGTTCTTGTCGCCTAAAGCCAGTCAACCATGGTACAGTATTATTGTTGCCCGGAATATATGTCCAGATACACTCAATTATAGAAACATGATGAACTTAAATTTGTACCTCATCAGTCATCATACATAAACACTGAAGAAATTAAGATGCTTACTTTCTGCAAAGCTGAACAATGTCTATATTCAGCTTGTTCACCCGATCCAGTGCTGAAATTGGAAGGCAAATAACTGAGCCTAAAAATAAAACAAAATTAATATATATAAGAGCATTCAGACAAATATTAAACCTGTCGATAGTGATATTGACTGCCCTTCTGTCAGCCTCAAAAGCTAAGAGGTATGCCTTGTATAGAGTGTTCTGCATAATTTCAATGTTCATGTCATCCAAGTCCTGCGAAAGAATTTGTATAAGACTTCTACTGACTACACAACACAGATAGACATTTTGTATAACCAGATGGAAGTTTTAAATTCATGTGAAATTAACCATATACATAATATTTAAAATTCATGCTTTACTTTGCAAAATCACTTTCAGCTAAACAAAATCAATAAAGCAATGAAAATACCTCGACAGCTGAACTTTGGAAGTTCACAGAATCATGCATAATAGAGAGACCAATAACCAGCAGCTACCCTGTAATCTCAAATTAAGTGCAGAAACCAAACAAAGACACATGGCAGCCAATACCTCAGAAGTGATGCACTCAGAGAAGTAAGAAGCCAGAGGCGTGTCAACAAGTATCAGTCCGTAAAGCTCCCTCATATTTTGGGCAACTACTAGGGTGGCAATGCTGCATAAATACATTGAGTTACAATGAGAAATTGTTCAAAAATAAGCCAATTGCGCAATAAAATAGTACCTGTCAAACATTCCCAAGGGATGACATTTCTCCAACAGCTCCTGAACATCTCTCTCATGCAAAGTTCCAGTGACAATTAGAACAACATTGTCGATCATGTGACCATATCTAAGAAAATAGGAACAAATTAGGTAAAAGGTGAATTTTCTCTACAGTTTGAAAAAAAAAAAAAAAACAATACAAGTAGACAGATATAAATAACATCCGTGAAAATTAATGCATCATAACAAAGTGTTGAAGACATACTCGAGTTGGCATTGCCAGCAGAAAAGTAACTTGACATGACCACCTTACATTTGCTCAAAGAACTATCCAAGAAATAAGTGTTACAACTACAAAAAAAACACTATGGTTGTCTCTAGTGAGATATGATCATCTTTGACAGCAGGAGTAGAGCCTGGAGACGAGCCAAAATAATAAGAGATAATGACCTCATCAACACCTTGAATGCCAGAGACATAAAAGATTTTCGATTTTCTAACAACGACCCTGTTCTATGCTTATACTTATAAACAGCGTCAGTTATATGCTTATACTTGCTTATACTCAGTACCAGAGTCAGTTATATGCTAGTTACTTGCTTAAATCAAATATGAAAAGTTACTCTAGCTAAAGTATCAACTCAAGACTGACAACCCCCAATGGACGACAACAATGAAAATGAATCACTGACCCAGTCACCTCACATGTATATGACCATTCATCCGCAGTGACACATTGCTCGCCTCCTCAACAGATTCCCGACGAAACATAAGAAATAAGAGCATTACAAAGCTAATCACACAAATGCTCACAATCACGCAACAGAGTAAGGCAACAAAGCTAACCTATCTGGATGTGTATGCCTACATAACTCCGCGGAGTCAATCACCGTACAAACCTAACAACACAAAACCACTCAAACATTGTTCATATATATATATATCTATCTTATTAACATAAATAACTACTATACAACACAAAAAAGGGAGCAGGTATACTATGCAATATCACCAGATTACACTGCAAAATAGAATTCGTTATGCATAAACTACAGTGTACCTACATCAATTCCAATCTAAATCGATATTATCAAACATAAACTACGATCTACAGACATCAATTCAGCTTTTTAAAATAATATTTAATAATAAGAAACAAAATCAAACTAAAAAAATGAAAGCAATACCCTAGGTAGCTGAGGAGCTTGAAGCTGAGCCGAGTGAGCAAATAAGTCTCGGCAGCAGCGTGGCCGATCTCACGGCTGAACGAATGCTGACGAGACGGCCTTCTCATCATCAACAACGACGCCGTTTTGGAGCCAGGTCTCCTCCTTGGTTTGCATCTGGACTCCATTGATGACTGAAGAAGGTCGGTAATGAATAAGAAGCGCATCTCTACTCCATTGATGATTGAAGAAGCTCCTGAATCGAATGCCGAAGTTATCAGCATCGATCGGTGAAGAAACCCTACAGGGAAAAATGATTTTTCATCGTTCAGTTCAGTAAAAGAATCTGACTTAACATTGGAGAAGTGCAAAATAACCCCTGAGCAAGTCTATATTTAAAATTGACCACACAAAAACAAAACCTCCGTTTTTTAGTTCAAATTTATGACTCTTTTTGTTACTCTTTACTAGTTCACAACCCGTCGAAACATCGACGGGCATATACTCATCTGTCCCGCTCATTTCTTTACGTATTTCTTTTATTGCCGTCTCAATTAATTTTTACGTTTCTATTTTTAGAAGGTACCCCACATACCATTTATATTACTTTAATCATTGTCCCCATATTCACACTTTACTTTAATCATTTTCCCCACCACTACCATTGATCCACATTCCATTCTATATTAATAAATCACTATCAAACAAAACCTATCATTAAAAACCGTGCAAAAGCAAACGTAGGCTTCTCACCGGGACGGAGAGAGTATTTAATAGGATATATAATAGTTATATTGGAAAAAAAATTAATTATTAAAACATTATATAGTGATAACCTCTTGTATAGTTAATGCACTATAGTGTGCAAACAAAGTTACCAACCTATTGATGCAATAGTCTCAATCTCGAAATACATCAATAAAAAATTCATTCCACGTGGTGTGTCGTGTACGATAGACTCAAAGCCTCAAACTCAATGCATATAGAACAAATTCGCTTCCTGTGGGACACCTAGTGTGACATGCTTAAATTCAAAAGGCAAAGATTACAAAGTTTCTCCCCGTGGGCACTAAGTGATAAAGTCTCAAACATATAAATATATAGTTCACAAATTCTCTCCAAGTGAGACAAATGATGCAATAATCTCAAACTCATACGGTATGGTTCACAAATTTACTCCATGTGTACGCACCTAGTGGAATAGACTCAAATTGAAAATACATAGATCACAAATTCACTCCCTTCAAAGCACCTGGTGCAATAGTCTCAAACTCAAAATACACAGATTACAAATTCTCTCCCTGTGGAGTACCGAGTTGAATAGGCTCAAGTTTAAGGCATATATCACGAATTCGCTTCCCGTGGGCCACCTAGTGTGATATGCTTAAATTCAAAAGGCATAGATTACAAATTCGCTCCCCCATAAAGGCACTAAGTGCAATAGTCTCAAATTCAAAAGACCTACATTATAAATTCGTTACCCGTAGGGCACCATAGTGCAAAAGATAGGCTCAAACTCAATGCGTAGATTACACATTCACTCCCCGTGAGAAACCATATGTAATAGGCTCAAACTCAAGAGATGCAAGCTAGTGCAATATGAAATATTTATTATAAATAAAATTAGTTATATATTTCTTACAATTTTAATTCAGGTAAATTCGATTTGAATGAGTTCGGCTCAAATATAATTCATATCGGATGAACTGCGACCAATTTTAAATAGGGTAATGTTGGGTCGGGAGCTTCAAATCAAATTTATTCGGTTAATCTCTGGTCGGGTGATTTCGGCTCGGACATCAGGTCAAAGTTTGAATAGTTGATGACCATAATATTTCAGCATAGACTTTAGATTCAAATCAAGTTGAATTTTGATTTCGGGCCAGTTTTGCCATCACTAATTGGACCTCAAAAAAGGGTCATTCGATTGGATTCTTCGAGTCCATGGTTTTATTTCAGAACGACCTCAAATCGATTCAGGTGCGTTTGGATTTTGGATCTTGGTCAAATTAGGCTATTGCGAATTATAAATTTCAAATCATTTCGATCGAATCAAGTAGGATTCAGGTTGATTATATAAATGTAATGAGAAATTATTCTTGTAATGAAAAATTATAAATTACTACTATTACAAATCATTGTGATAGATGAAATAATCATTATAAATGCAATTAGTTATGTATTTATAACAATTTTATTCGGGTAAATTTGGATTGGTTAGATTGGATAAGCTTGGGTCAAATTTAATTTAATTCATCTGTAACTAATTCTAGGGTGATTTTGTATCGAATGGTTCGAGTCAAATTTATTTAGTTGATCTCAGATGGGGTGATTATGAATCGGGTAACGGGTCAAAGTTCGAATAGTTGACTATAATGTTTTGAGTTAAATTAAGGATTTGGGCCGGACTTAGAATTCAGGTCAATTTTGACACCTTTATTGTTGATGCTTATAAGTAGACATAGCAAACAGAACGTCCGACCCAGATTCGGATAAAGAAACCAAAGTAACAGTTTTATCTTTGGTCATTAGATCGCCCGCAGATCGGGTTGTTCATTTTAGTGGTTTTATTCAGACTGAATTGGATTGGATGGGGTTTTGAATATTAATCGGATTCGGGGGTTGATTATAGTTTTCATATTAAATCCATTTCGATCGGTTCTATTTGAACTCAAGTTGATTGAATGAATGCTCTTTCGTTAATTCTTATAAATAGACATGGGAGATTTTCGGATAAAGATTTATTTCATACGACACCTCGGATCAATTTGGATTAGATTTCGATGTTGTTAATTAGTATATATTATAAATTTTGGACCGGCTCTATTCAAATTGAGTTAATTCGAATCAGCTTCATATGGTGATTTAGGGAATGACATGCAAACTCATAGTTTAAAATCATTATTTTAAATTAGTGATAGATGAACTCTTGCTTGCTTATGAAATTAACTATATATTCGTTACAAATTTAATTCGAATTATTTTTGGATAAAAATGAATTTGGGTTAAACTTAATTCAGATTGAATTTCAAATCAATTTTCGGATGGTTGGCCGTTGTATGCCCGTTCCATTTCAGATTTCGAATGGAATAATTTCAGATCAAATTTGAAATTCGGATTAATTTTGCTTATAAACCACATTACCATCATAAATATCAACCTATCGTCTCTTAAAGATTAATACCATTTAGTCACTCAGTATTTCATATAATAATCTGGAACATAATTCAAATAATTAGACAACCAAATAATATACCCGTACATATTTAATTTTCATTAGTGAACAAGAGCACTTTGATGATGATGATGAGTCAAGTTTCTCCTAACAGCGAATGATTTTTACCACCATTAGAAATCTAGGGACTCGATGTATCTATATTTAAAAAAAAAAACAAAAAAGAAAAACTTTGCATCTTGTACATGAGTAACAAATTCATTTTTCTTAATTTAAGAATGAATGTAGGCTAGCTTTTAAACGCTAAATACCCATAATCAAACAAATTGAAATGTAAAAAGAATTTAATAGTATAAAAAAGAACAATACTCAATCCGTCCCACTGTAATTTATCCACTTTGATTTTTTTTCGGTTAACAATTTTCAAATTTGACTCCCGATTACTTTTTAACTACGATGATAATGTATTTGACGAAATCATAGTATGAAAATATAGAACATATATTTTCATAATATAGTTTTATTAAATATTTTACCATTATAGTTTAAAAGTAATTGAGAGTCAAAGTTGAAAGGTGTTGACCTAAAAAAGTCAAATTGAATAATTTCTACCGGGATAGAGGGAGTATTACTTTAGTTACTCCATATTTCAATATTTCATATAAGAATTTGGACTATTATTCTAGTTCAAATAATACGTACACCCGAACACTATTCTAACATTGAATATTTATCATTATAGTTAAAATAGAAAATTGATGATTAAATAGAGTTAAACATGAAGCATACCCCAGAACGAAGGGAGCATATATAGCATTTACCATGAAAATTAAATTTGATAGTATAATATTTTACACTTAATTAGAAAACGTGAAAAACAAAATCATCAAAGTAAAAGTGAAATTGAAAAAGGAAAAAGGTCAAAATAAAAGAAAAAAATTAAAAAATGAAGGAGAAAAAAACACAAAAATGAAGTTGAATTTACGTCAGAGGTCAGGTAAGAATATATGATTTGTTTGGTATAAATTGATAACATCGCTCGATCATTAACATCAATATGGCAATGTAGGTTGAGCTGGATGGATTTACGATCGGAGAAAACGACTCAAGAGAGGCCGGAGTGAGAGTAAGAAGAGATTTTATTTTTGTTTATGGGAAAGGAATGAGAGAAAGAAACAATTGATTAAAGTTTGCTAAAAAAAAAAAAGGAGAAAGACGATTGATATGTGAGGAGCAGGCTTGAGTTGCGTGAGAATTGAGAATTATGTTCAGTAGTGGTTGTTGGGGCTGGCTTGGAATAAATTCAGGGTTGGGTTTGAATTAAGATAAAACTCAAAAATCTATTAAAATGACATGTAGTATTGGATTAGGTTTGGATAGAATAAATGATTTTAATTGGTATGGATGAGGTAGCTAGGCATGAAGGACTCTCTTTTATATAATAAAATATAGATTGTATTTAGTTTCAATAGTCATAATTTACCCTAAATCTATGTTAATATGCCATGTACAATTTTATGACTCTTTTTAGGATTCATTCTTATTGTTTAGATAGTCGTATTTGTACGACTCTCTTCAAGAGTTACAAACAATCATATAAGAGTCGTAATTAAAAATTTACGACCCTTAAGAAAAAGAGTCGTAATTAAGATGGTCGCAATTGATCAAATTTCTTGTAGTGGACGCAATTGATCAAATTTACGACCCTTAAGAGAAGATCTTCTCCGGTGCATAGTGGACTTGATGCACCAACATTGCGTATACCAGTACCTCTTACCTCCACTACAAGAAATACCATAAACAGCGACCGAAATTAGCGACGGATCGACCCGTCGCTATCTTTAGCGACGGATCGGTCTTTTTACGACGGATGAAATAGAAATAGCGACGGATAAAGACAATTCGTGATAATGCGCGTCCCTAAACCCTTGGGACGTTTGAGAGTTGCGACGGATGCTTATCCGTCGCAATATTAGTGACGGATGTCTCCATCCGTTGTTTGTTTTTGCAACGGATGGATTCATCCGTCTCGTCATTACGACGGATTACTCATCCGTCGTATATCTCATTGACCATGGAAAAAAATAAAAAAATAGGAAAATAAAAACAAGGGACGGATGAATCCATCCGTCGTAATAATACGACGGATGACTCATCCGTCGCAAAACTGCGACGGATGGCTCATCCGTCGCAGAACGTAAATATAAATACGGGACTTAGTCCCAGATCGTCGATATTGCAGAACAGAATCTCTGCGCCCCTCCCGTTTTCTCCACCGGCGAAAACCCCTCTTGCCATATCTTCTTCATTTCTTCACCACTTCAAGCAATCTTATAGGCATTTCGAAGCTCTTCCACCAAGGAATAAGGGTAGCTAGTCAATTGCTTGATTCTTTCACTATTTATTCCGAAATCAAAGGTATTAACTTCTAACCCTAACTTGTCTAAATTTGAGTATTCTTCATTCTTTTTCAATTTCATTGAATGGTATGCATTTTAGTAGTATCTATTATGTTATGTAGCTCAAATTAGGGGAGATGCACAAGTTTTGGTTGGTGAATTGATAGATTTGGGATGAATTGGGTATTTTAGGAATTGAAATTTTGTTTTAGTAATTGAGAATTTGATTGGGTTGAATTGATATTTGGAGTATTGAGACTTTGTTTGGGGTTGATTGGAGACCTCTAGAATTTAGTTGTATGATTCGATCGTAATCGGCCGTAATTAGTTGTAATTAGTTGTTAATGTAAATGTATAATATAGACATATCGTAACTATAATGCAAAGTAATTAGTTGTAATTTAGAAATATTATAAGTATAATGCAAAGTAAAAATTAATAATAAAAATGAGTAAGAATTTTGGGTATGTTAGCAAAATATAATAAATTATATATATAAAATTTTCCTTAATTACACATATCTTAAATGGCAAGTAAAAACCTCGATAAATAGAATGAAATAATACGTTAGCAATGAACTAAACTTCGATTGGTCAGGTTTAGCATTCAAATATGTCAGAACGTACACTGAGGATTCCCTTACTTGAGGTTTGGAAAGCCAACTGGCTTTTGGGAGTTCCGCCCAAAGAGTGGATGCCGAGTCCCCTTCATGATGTTTGGGAGTCCTACTGGCGTGACCACCCGAATGTCTAGTGTCGTTCCTTGCTATATCTCTGATTGTACATGTTTTATATTCAATTCTGTATGTACTAACACATATCTTTGCTTTAATTTGCAGATGCCGAAACCCAGACTGCCTCGTTACACCATACAACCGGATGAGATTCCACGCACTCCTCAGTCACCACGTACTGAGGGAGATGACACCGGGCCTAGCTCACAGCACGACTCCCCGACTGCTCGTGGGACTCCAGGTGAGTCCAGTAGGGGCTCGAGCGATCCCCGTGACCCATGGGCCCACGTGCCAGACGATGACTGTCCCTACAGATCACCCATGGACGGTCTTCAGTGGAATGGTAGGCCTGTACTCTACCCTAACGGGGACAAGTAAGTATTATGATTTAACTTATATATTTACGTCAAAATGTTGTATTATGGCTTGAGTTCATTACTATATATTACGAAGGTTTGCTTAATGATTGCCTTATTCTTTGCAGGTTATTTGCGGAAAAGGCGGCTCACAACCTAGGCCAGATCATCAGGGCCAAGATGCTCCCACCACAACAGGGTGGCGCCCAGTGGACTACCATCCCTGACCAGTTAAAGGGAGAGTACTTTGAGGAGCTGAGGGTGAGTTAATAATCATACTGCTGGCTGTTTCATAATTGTTTTTTTGTCTTGAGTGGTATGTTACTGTATGTGAGTGGTATGTTAGCCACTATATTTGGGTGTTTGTCTGTACTTGTGTAGAAATATTACTTCCTTCCCAAAGCTCTGTTGTGGCCACTCTGGTACTGCTTCAACGCCCATGGTAGTTCCCTTTACAAGGGGATGGTTAATACCATGAAGGCCAGGCACACTGACGGACTGGGGAAGCCGAGTTGGCTAGGAGATGAACTGTGGGTTCAGTGGAAGGCCTACTGGCCTGATCCAAAAGTCCAGCATGCGGCTGAGCAGAACGCTTCAAACAGGAAGGCGAGGCCCGAGGATGGGACCAGGAGCATGGTCACACATCGATTTGGCTCTCAGTCCATCGCTACAGCCAACATGAATAGGCTGGTAAGTGTATAATTAATTAACTTTGTGGTTTTAATATTATTCTTGTACTTGTAATATCAGTTCAAACTTTGTGATTTTATACATCATGCCTCTTATACTTTGTGATCTTTTTATCATGCCTTTTATACTTGTAATTCATGTGTCATTCAGATTGACGATAACGAGAGTCTTCTCTTCACGTTCTTCACGAAGTCTCAGATGGGCCCTGATGGCGAATGGTTGTCTACTAAGGCCGAGAAGATTGCGGTAAGTTCTGCAATACTTGTGTTCATTAAATACGGTTGATTTCAATAATACTTGAATTCACTAACGCCTTGCACTATTGATTTATCCTTTCAGAAGGCCTATACAGACAGGATTAGTGACAAGGACCTCACTGTCGAGGAGATGAACAACATTTTCTTGGAACTGGATCGGGAGGACGAGAAGGGTCGTCGCTTGGGACTAGGGAGTTTGGCTGCTACCACCAGTAGCGCGAGGCATGCGCGTTCCCGTCATCTCGGGAACTCTGCCTCATCACGGACCACGTCTTCTAGTACTTCTTCTGAGGCCGCCCTCAGAGCGGAGTTGGCAGAGAAGGATGCAGAGATTAGGAGGCTGGCCGAGAGACAGGCTGAGCAGGAGGCCCACATCGCTGCCATTTATGCGAAGTTGGGGATGCCACCTCCTTCCTCCAGCGCACCACCACCGCCACCCACTTCTCCATGATCCAGTTTAGTTTTCTTATGTTGTTTTTCGACTCATGAACGAATATTATACTTCCTATCGGATATTACATTAAATATTTATTGTATGAATGATTTTTATTATGATTATTGGATCGTTTCGTTATTGAAAATGCTTTTTGCATTTATTTTTGGGGAATTTATTTATTACGAATATTAATGATGTGTGTAACAGGTTCAATGGTTTTTTTGGTTTGGATTTTATTTAAATATAAAGAATTTGTTTAAAAAAAAAAAAAAAAAAAAAATAAATCCAGCGACGGATAACTCATCCGTCGCTAAAGTCCTGGTCAGACTACTAAGCTGACCATGACTTTTGCGACGGATGAGTTATCCGTCGCAACACGGTCAACGAATTATCCGTCGCTATTCCGTCGCTAATCCGTCGCTAATTCGTGACGGATCATTGATTCGTCGTTAATTCGTTTACGACCAATGTATTTGCGACGGAATTCTCATCCGTCGATATATTTAGCGATCCGTCGCTGAGCCTAATCAGCGACGGATCGCTGATTTTCAGCGACGGATGAGTCCGTCGCTGAACATCAGATCCCTTGTAGTGCTCTAGGTTTGTAAAACTATTTTAATTCATCTCACAGAAGAAGTTCAAATGCTTCACAGACTGCTTATTTGCAAACCAAGAATCCACGTACAAATTCTAATACGCCGTTTACCTTATCTGCATTTCAGTTATGGAATATGTTAGATACTGTTGCATGTTGCACTCACATCAAATGGTTCATAAGTAGGATATTTATGCATTGTCCATTGCTTAAGTAGGATATCACGTAGCCAAACTTGCTAGGACTACGTGCAGATCATTCACGTTTGACTAGTAATTCGAATATAGACAAAGGATCATATGCATTAACCTTGTTTCAATCATACGCCTGTGAATACTACTTGCAAGCTCAAAGTACACACACATTATCTCATCCTTGTAATGACGGGTTAAGAAATGTCACGCATGATTATAAGTAATTTGATTAACCTGCAGATTAGTTTAACTGGATAAGTCAACGTACCCACATGGTGATCTGTGAGGTTTTAAGCTCAAGCTTATATGCAACGTGGAAGTTCCAGATTACTCGCTCGAGTTGGAAGGTCTGGATTACTCAACTAATCCAAAGCGCGGGAAAGTTTGTTGCAGCTAGAGCTGGCAACTCAACTCTCTTAACTGCCTTGATTATATGAGAAAGGCAATTCCATTTTGAGTTAGTATATAAGGCTTGTGTTGCTTAGCTTGCAAGCTAACTCATTCATTCTTATCCGATTCAATTCTGGAAAACACACAGAGAGAGAAGAGAGCTTAGAGAGTAGGAAATCAGAGAGAGGAAAGGCTGTGAAGAGAGGCTAAAGTGTATTTCTGTTTCTCCATAGTAAGATTGTTGGTGCCATTTCTGTTTTCCCCCGAATTGGTCAACCCAAGGATTAGAGCTCGAAGCTCTGCCATCGATTGCTCCTGATCCGCAGCTCGAGCTTCCGCTTGCGTTTATTGAGCTAACGCCATAGCTTTCGATCTGCGATTCCACCATCGATTTCTGAGCTTCAACCAGCTCATCAACACGAGCTTCCAGCGACTCAATCCTCACAGTGTTCGTCTGAGTAACCATGGCGCAGGGACGAGGCTCTAGATGCCCATTGTTATGATTGAATCGCCCAAACAACGAACTACATAGCTATAGCTAAGTAATTGAGCTAAGCTAGCTATGGAAGAGAATTAGGAATTGAATACTGCCAATCTGATAAAACCGCTCAAATGAGTACAAGAGTATTTAAACAGAAGCGTGTTTCAACAACCACACTTTTACAGTTTACACTCTAAGTCACGAATCACGAACTAACTAAGACGAATTGATTCCTGACATTAAGCTGGAGAACAAGGATTCCTTACATGATCAAAGAAAACAACAAACGAATTTATATTGTGTCTATCTTCATGCCTTGCTTGAAGACATGAGCATTGATCATTGACCGATATAGGGTAACAAGACTTTCTACATAATTGACATAATTGTTTAACTACTTAGGATTTTCATCTAAAAATTAAAAATTGTAAAAATTAATTACGTTCACTTCAGTTTAGATTTGCCTAATAGTATTTTGTATTACAAATAAGTTCAGTTTAGAATTTTTTGGACGAAGATAACAAAGCCTTGTAACAACTAAAAAAACGTGTACCAGGCTCATCAGCTCATGTATAGGGAAAATTACAATTTTAGTCTCCTATGTCTCAAACCCCTTCACTTTTAGTCTGTATATTTAGTCTGTATAATTTGATATACGGTCCTCGTATGCTTATGTGTCGGCAAATTAAGTCTCTTTTACAGATGGATGCCACGTACTAGGAAGCCAGACGAATTGAATTAGAGGATAACGAATTGGGGCTGATTTGGGTGGGAAATTTGCCCCAAAAATTGAAATCCCCCTTTTCATATATAAACCCTAACCCCCGATTCCTCTTCCAAATCCTAAAATTGGGCAATGATTTGTCAAAACGATGAGATCGACTGGTAGTATCTCTTCAACCCCAAAGTATTATTGCAAGAGGCGTGTCAAATTGCTTACGTCGCGGACGGATATCAATCCACACTGGAGTCTTTACTGCTTCTACAACTTCTTCAACGAGGTAATTACGCTCTTTGTTAAATGACAGCCTGCTCGTTGTATTTTCTTTTGGAAGGATGATGAGTTGCGAGATTGGTACAAGGGTATCATTAGGGAGGCAGAAAATAAGGGTTGTGTTGCTGCGAATAAGGTTGAGTATTTAACTGGGCAGAATGCGAAGTTGAGTGAGGAATTGTCTGTTGAGTAAAAGGGAAGGTAAAGTTCTTGAGTTCTCAATTTTTCCCCAAAAATTCATCACCAAACCATGTATTTGCTGACTGTGGGGCGAATTATACGCCGCATTCTACATGGACAGAGGACCAAATTCGCAGAATTCGCCATAGTTCGGACCAAAAGTGAAGTGGACTGAGACATATGGCACCAAAAATTGGCTAAAAAAACGATAAATGCTTTTGTTAATGATAAAAGTGTGGGCAAGAGGAAGATATCTTGGCCTAATCCGAGTCCATATGGGGTCTAATTGGTGACAAAGGCATCTCTTGAAGCTTCTAGTGTGTTTTTAAGTTATACTTGAAACAATTATGTATTGGATTTGCAGTTTCATAATGCAACTTGTGCTCTCTTTAATTTGTTCGTCTGTATTATTGAATTCTTTTATCTGCTTCTTACTGGCCGTATTATAAGCTTAACAAATTGCTCATAGTCTTGTCTTTGTTCGTCTATATTATTTGTTGGGGACATGCATATGTTGTTCCTTTTGGAGATATTGGTTTCTATGATAATTGTTATGTCTATTTTTCTTAATATTATGCTGTTCGGTATATGTACATCTTATTGCCTTCTAGCCTGTACTCTGTTTTCCATCTGACATTCCCTGCTGTCAAGTTCAATGGTATGTTTAAGCAGGCCGATTTACCCTTTTTGCATTTTGTAATAGTACCTGGATCGCTATATTATATTAATTCAACTCAGATTAATTATATATATTTTCTAGGACATTCAAACCAGCCCATTCTTCTCTGGTGTCAAATCTGCCATCTACTTACGTTTTCCTGGTTACTATAGATTATGAAAGTTGTTGTTATGTATGTTTTGTTAGACAATTTTCTTTATATTAGTAGTGTTGGTTTAGGTAACTATGGCAGTCGGTAGAGTAATGTGGAGCATATTTTAGATTTGGAATCCAGGAAGGAAAATTAATACAGATTGACTTGTTTTTTATGTCATATGTCAGGTGTGTATTTTAAATAGTCACTTCTGATATTGCAGGCATACTGTATTACTTTGAAGTCTTTGCTTCTCAGTACTTTAAATGCACACTGCTGTTTGCTTACTGAAATTATATTGTTTGTTCGCCGTGCCTATGATTCAACAATTAGAGTCCACATTGCGAGCAATGAGCATGTTGTGTTTCTTACCTGTAGACTGGCCAGGGTGTGTGCTAGATACCCGAAATGTGTACCACGCTACCACTGTAAATGCATGTTGTATTTCTTATCTGTAGACTGGCCGGGTGTGTGTTAAATATGATTTTTGGACCATCTGTTGTTGATTGGAGTTTTGGAGTGTGCCCTTACCTACTGTTTTGTGGTTATAAGAGTATGGTAGCGTTTTCGCTCTTTTGGAGGATCATGGAATTGTTTCGGGTGCCTGCTGTTCTCTTTCAAATTTTCAATAGTTCATGAATTATTTTAGCAATTCCTTGTCCTAGCTAGGTTCCTAATTCCCCAAAGAGCAGAACCATTTTTTGACCCATGTATTGTCTTACTAGTAGTGTTATCTTGTGATTCACGTCACGGTAGCAGAGAAGTTCGATCTTTCATAAGATTCATGACAATGGAGCGGATAAGTTCCCGTTTATGAGATCGATTCAAGCGATTTCACTAGCTCTCCGGAAAGGCCAGAGAGACACAGTTCCTGAATCAGCTAGTGACATGTTACAGATAATTTAAGACACATGCACAAAAGAAGATATCGTCTTAAATTATCTGTAACATGTCATTTTAGAATTTAGAAGTAGAATTAGTTTGTCTTTAGTTCTGTTTTACGCCTTTTGATGACATTAGTTTCACACTGGCCTAATGAAAACTTTCCAGTCTAGCTGAGGTTTTTTTTTTTTTTTTGTATCAATGAAAACTTTCAGATTGGAATTCGTATTCGAATACAATTATTCAATTGCATATCCAATTCCGGTATCTAAGGCTCAATCAGAGACTAGTGCTCCCTGAATTTAATCAATAGTGCTGAGTCTGAACAGCTGATGAATCAATATTTAGGATCGGCGAAGAACTTGTTAATGGATAGCATGATTTCTGGGGCCTTGTTGCGTACAAATTTCCGTAGAGCATGTTCAGCATACTTCTCCCCTTCTGCAAAGTTCTCCAACACACCAGCCGCCCTGTTTTCCTTGGTTATCCTGACTTCAGGGTTGATAGTAATGTTCCTCGCCAACTGCATTCCAGAAACCCCGACGGCCGACGGCAACACCGACCACCGCTTCAAAGTGGCTGAAGAAGAAGCCAATACTGCTGCTCGTTGAATCGCAGCTCACGAGTACAATGAGCTCATTTCGTCAATTTCCAGTCTAGCGAGTTGATAAGGCGTGTTTTGGACTAGTCATTAATATTTCTGTTTAAATCATGCGTGTCACAATTTCTTGGCACTACTTTATTTATTGGTGTGAAATTATTTTTGTAGTGTCACATTATCTCAGTTGAATTGTTACTGTTAAGGCACAATGTGTTTAGTTTTGCCAGCATCGGCTTATATTACTTTCTCTACGAAGTTTATTTCTTATTTAAAACTTCAAGATTCAGGCACTTCATGAAGATCGAGCCTCTTGTGACTGTGGATAGGGGCTAGGGGCGGATTCAAAATTTGATGTTTGGGGTGAAATTACATATATACTACTTCCTACGGTAACTTTAAAAACCCCATTTGATTTTGTTGACTTTTTCGATGTCCAGTTGACTTCGAAAAAGTCAACAAAACCAAATGGGGTTCTTATAAGTTATCAGAGGAAGTATTATTTAAGAAGTCGTGGGGGGTGGGTTAATTCTAAAATTTTAAAATATTACCTAAAAAAAAATATTTTTAAAATTTTTGGGGGACGCCCCCAAATTCCAATGCCGACCGGTGATTGCGGACATAGTGGATGTTATCGGCATAACTAATAGATGATCTTTCTGCAATGAACACAAACTCCTATCCGAGAGAATATAATTTTTACTACTCGAGCTGCAATGTTAATGCATGATTAGAATTTTTGTTCATGCAGCTTTATTTTCAGTGGATGAAGTGCGTTATCAAGAATGTTATAGTACCACAAGGAATCTATCGTACCACAATTAAGTTGAATCAGTCCCTTTCTCGGATTCCATACGTTTACATTATAATAACACTCTTCGCGGGATAACCCTAAAGTGTACCTCTTGTTTAGTCAATGAATTTTAGTTGTGCCCAAAAACAAAAAAAAAAAAAGCACTTCGCTGGGCATACGGTTTATCAGTACTTCAGGCTTAGCAATAGACCAAATAGTAGCTTGTTTATCTTACTTGGTTCAAAACCGGTTGGTCCTAGACCATCTCCAATGGTCGGTTTGTTCGATATTAGCGGGGTTCTCCCTAGATTCCGTCATTGGAAATGGGACCTACATGCATAGTGGGAAAGGGATCTAGACCCCATATGATTGCATTTTCGCTTTTGAAGTCATCTATCATGGTAACATTAGGGTCTGTGTGTGGGACCCACTACTACAAATGAGGAGAGAGTGTTGTGTGTAAGACCATTGGGGGTGGTCAATGGTCTAAAATTTCATGGTCTATAAACTTACCCGTATACCAGGTCCATGGAATAATTTCACACGCGGTTTATCACTTGAAATAACATAAAAATGAAGTGCTGGTAACTTTAATGTTTAAACTATACAAGTTGAGCTGACAAATGTAACTGCAGAGAAAAGAAAGGCTACTATAACAAGATGATATATCTATGTATAGAAATAGAAGGTTGATCGCCAGTAAGCTAACATATATACATCTCTCTTAGAATTCATTGACATGGATAGCACCAACTTTCCACACAATGTACGTAGTCGCAAACATTACTGTGCTGATAAAAATAAATGAAAACGCGATAACATAGACATCCATACCCCCTGTGGTGAAAGTCTCCTTTTACCGTCATCCAACATATTCGTAGGTGCTTCAGGAAGGCCAGGTCGCTTTTTCCCTTTATCGGTCTCTTTCAGCGACTCTAGTAACTTGCTGCCAAGTGCTGGACTAGATGGCTTTGGCTGTGTGTAGCAGTTGAGTACTCTGGCTGCCCGAAGTCTTTCTGTTGCTGTTAAAGGGGCCCGCTTCACGGATGGGTTTGACTTAGGTGTAGATGGTTCCTGGTTCAGATTTGTTGGGTCTGCTGAACCATTGGAAATTTCAGAAACCTGAGATACAGAATTTGCTTCAGCAGTTTCTTTGCTAATATTGACATCTGTTGCTGAAGAATTTACACTAGGGATATTATTTGATGACCCATTTTCTTGAACCGTTTTAGAATCCTCATCAGTTGTTTCGGTGATGATATTGCCACCAATGGTACTGTGGTAGATAAAGGAGAGAGTCTTGATCCTTTTCCTTCAGTAGATTTCGTAACCCGGCCTCTCTTCTGAGAGGTGTAATAAAGGAAAATTCAAGGATACTGCTTTACCATTGCTTCTCTTCACCACCTGGTAATTAGCCTGCAACTCCACGCGGCAAAAGAAGATGTGAATTTCATGAGGTATGAAGCTTGTTTAAGGATTTATTGCAACATTATACAGCAGTCAGAGCAAGAAACTTATATGAAAACTCTCTAGCAATAAACACATAAAACATTGATCCATTGTAGAAGAACAAAAAGCCCAGGGTTGAAATTAGCTGCATGCTAAAAGAGAGTTTCCATGTAACTACTACACCAATGATCTATTGTTGTCCAATTCTAGTAAGATACCATTTGACATGTCGCAAGGGACTTTGATGTATGATCTGAGCAGAACGGAGATCTTCCTTTTCACTATATATATATATGTAAGTCATGTACAAAGCTCTTATGAGTTAGTTATCAAAAGTAAGGTACAAAAAAAAGCATCAGAGTTGCAATAAATTTGATCTTTACTAGAACTACGGTGCAAGAAAAAGGAAAACAACAGTTGGAGAACTTGTAAATTCTGCATCCACATAGCACACCACATGCTGAATGCCTTGTATGTGAATCACTGGAAAGAATGATGAAGCATGTACTAGAAGCCTCTACTTTTGCATAAAATTATTTAATTGGTAAATTTACTCTAAGACACTGTTCACAAAGTGGTGAACTGAGGCATCATATGACCATACATAAACCGTCATTAACAAGTAAATTTATTCTTCACAGACCAAAGGACTTCTAGCCTGACATACATTTACTGCAAGACACTACAAAGCACAGTCTCATTGTGTGGTTTAGAAGTTGGCAACAAACATCCTCGTAGTGTTTTAACGGTTAGAAGGCCTTCTTGTTACTACTACCTTTGGGTGCCTTCTTGTCTTCTCTTCCCCTTTTGGGATGGTTAAAAAGAACATGATGTTCTTTATTCCTATTTCTAAACCATATGCAACTCACACCTCAAGTCCTCAATCCACACCTTTCAATTAGCCTCTGACAGTAGGATAACGGCTCTCATATACTAGCCTAGCATTAACCGAACCGATGTCTAGAAACCTTTATTAGAAGTCAAGCACAAGCCGAACACTCTGGTCTCGGAAACTGATGACTGTTGAAAAGGTGAAATGCTGATCTTAGCCTATTCAAATTTCAAACTAGAGTACTAATCTCAAAATAAGTTGGAAGAATAAGAGAGCAAGCATCATTTACTAGTACATGCAAGTCGCAAGGCCTAATAGTTCACCACGTCTATTATACCGAGGACAAGAAGAAGTTGTGTATGAATCACCGAATATAGTACTGGTTACCATTTGCTTAATTATTCGGGCTGTTCCCAGTGTCGCCTATTCATAATCGTTTCAGCTCTTCTTAATTTAATTTGCTCAAGTGTTAGTCATGATTCATGAACCAATTTGGTAAGCACCACCTTAAACTGTTGATTAACCTAACCTACATATATAGAGGATAATTTGTCTATATTACGAAGAACCTAACAGTTACTTTCATTAATTGCTTATAGCTTATAATGAATCTTGCCCAGAACAATTAACCTTAACTGTGAAAGATATTGAATCTGGGCAAAAAAATAGCAACTAGAAGAATAAGATTACATAATCTTAACAACAAATCAAGCAGCAGCACATCAACTTAAACTCAAGAAAGGAAGCAAACAGCGATTACAGATGGCAATTTACACTAAAACTGAAGTCGCAAAAACTAGAATTGAAAAATTAGATACGAGGGGTTGTGAGTTGTGACTTACAGAGGGATTGAAGGTGAAGACTGAGTTCAGTGAAACAGCCATTTATTAACGGGGGAGAGTTGATTTCTGGAAACTGAGGAAACTAAGAGCCAACCATTTACAGCTGCAGCACATGAGAGATGGAAGTGAAATGGGTCGAGTGGAAGGAAAAAGGCTCCTGCAAAAATGGATGGCTCAAAACACGCCAAATGTCATGAAAAACAAAAGAATCTTTTGACAAGTTAAACTTTTTTTTTTTAAATGAATTCATTTCCTAATTTATCATGAAAAGGATTAATTAAATATTTAAGTGTTTATTTTCACAAATGCACCAAGATCTTACTCTTACCTTACCAGTAAAAAAACAATAAAATAATATTGTGATATATTGAGTAAAATTTTACTAGTTTTTTTCTCAATGAAGTGTTCCGTTTTTTAGTCGGTTTGACAAAATGATGAATAAGAATATTGCATTTCCGAATTGTGAAGAGTGACTTTAGGAAGACAAGAATCCATAGAAGAGTTGGGGTTGAATACAAAGTTCAGTTTAAAAAATAATATATAGAAAATAGCTAAAGTAATTATGAAAATATTATGGTTAAAATTAGCCGTGGTAACGCAAGTACTCCATCTCCAAATAGCATGCCACCCTCGAGGACATCATATTAGGCACATGGTAATTACCCAGGTCAACTCTCGGGCAATTTCAAGGATGACTCGTCAGAGTTCCCTTTGACGAGTCCCCGACATCCATAACGGATCAATTTGGAAGGATTTACATGATCTTTTAAATTCCCATAATAAATCCAACTCACAAAAATAAGACACCGTTTATAGTATTGTTGATACTATTACTGTCTTAGAAAGACGAATCTATTTGTAATTATTATCCAACTTATCTTACCGGTATCCACATCAGTTCATTAAAAAAAAATTGGTTAACTGTTGTTATACCGTAATCTATTTGTCGAGTTTCCTAAACAGTTTTAGAATATATCATAAATTTTTTCGTCTTTCCAAAATTTTATTATCTTGTTCTTCAAGCAAGAAAGTGCAAGAACATACTTGCAGATTCTCTCGGGTCACAGGGGATAATAATTTCTCTTTGCGCGCACCAGTTTGTTACATAAACACTGCAACAATACAAGCAGCTGTGCCAGCTCACACTTTTTCACACTCGCTCTCTTCTCACTCTCTTTCTCTCTCTTCTGTACATTCTACATACATTCTGTTGCAAAACATACACAGCACAAAATCACCCAAACGGAGAGCAAACCCTTTCAGGTAACTACCAGTTCATTCGTCTTCTTTATATGCTCAAAAAATTACGAGTGAGTTACTATCTTTTTGCTTCTTTTCATTTGTGTTCACTTGCGTTTTTCAGAAAATCAATCAAACGGAGAGAAATTACTTTCACTGCAATCTGGTAAGTACCTGCTTAGTCTTCTTTATTCCTGCTAAAAAAATAACGTGATCTTTTGATTTGTGTTCAATTGCGTCTTGCAGAATTCTCTTCCTTCTGTTCCTAATTGATGTGGTGACCTAGTTTCCCCTTATACCGTGCTTTTTGTTTCATACCTGGATCATTTGATCTAGTTTGTTTATTTAACTGCTTGCTAATTAATTGCTTCCGTTCCTACCTTTTTGTTTCATCATATACTATTCATGGTAATGCTCTCAAGTTAACAGCTCACATGGCGTCACTAAAGGAAACTCTGGAGTCATATTTCACAAAGTCTGAACGTCTCCAGAAGCTGGAGAGTGAGCTTATCTCCTGCAGCTCTTCTGATAAGAAGACCTTGAAGCTGTCTTAAGACTGCAATTAACAGCCTTAAAGTGTATGTATGATAAACTATATATACACATCCAACTTACTTTTATTGTAAGTTTCATTGGAGTCTTTGGCAGGGACATGAATTATCTAGCATCTGAGGTGAAGGCACATCCAATCATTGAAGTTTCGACCAGAAAAGAAATCGTCATCCTGTCCCAGCTGAAGAAAAGGCCTGCCCCTGATTCTAGGCATAGCACCAAGTGGTACGGTAAAATTTTGTTTGCAGAGGGTTATGCGGACTTGTTGCAGGAGGCTGCAAAGACTTATGGTGTAGATGTCCAACGTGCTCCCCCTCCTGCCTTGGAGTAAATCAGATAATTGTCAGTAAGTTTACCAGCTGGTCTTTATAAGTACTCACAGTTTTGTAGCTTCTCTATTTCCTCTTTTTTTCGGAGGTAGTTGAATTGATTTGAGTTGAGGTCACTGTGTGGGACTAATTTCGATCACAATACGTGCATGGTAGTCCAAATCAAAAACTGATATATGCATGGTTTATAAATTACTGCCAGGGACTGGAAATGCAAGAGATTGATTGACAAGTAAAATAAGAGATGAACGAATGTTGTGATCAGTTTTATGAAGATGAGGTCACATTTCCTTTCTTTGGAGATGCTTTTGTGTTTCATATTAAGACTCTTGTGAGTTCTTGAATCATGCTTGTTTAAGGATTTCATTATGATGTTCACTCTGTATTGTTTTGGTTTATTGCTCTTACAATTGAGCTTTATAGAGAGATTTGCGCTATGATGATTGTTCATTTTCTTTTTTTTGTTTTGTTTTTGAATGAATACTCTTTATACTCAAATTAGAGAGTAAGGGAAGAGCATTACGGATTACCCTCCAAAAGAAATTTTTTACCTTCGGCGGCACCACAACTTTCCAAAACCATTCCCAGTTTGTAGAGCTCTTGGAACAAGGCCCTCCTGCTCTGCGTTGTACCTCCGGTTTTCGTGTCGGTCGTGCTAAATAATAAGCCGAACTAACTGAATAGTAGCCATGCTTTGTTCCACTCCATATCCGCACATCACTCTGATCACCTGCTACCAAAGGAATGCTTAAATTGGCCTCAGCATCCTCCTCCCAGAACAGAGATGTAACGAGGTCCACATCCCAACCGCCATCCGAAATCAGACTTGAAACAGTCAAGTCAGCGACCCCTAGAAAGTCTGGAGCTGTAGGCCTCATATTGAATTCACGAGGCAGCCACTCATCATTCCAAACACTCACCTGCCCACCCACCAGTGCACCCCTTGCTTCACTAACGGGATGGCTCCCCAAATGCTTTTCTATGTGTAAGAAGCGTTAGCCTTCAATGGACAATCGAACACATCAGACGTAGCAAAATACTTGGCCTTGAGAATCCTACTAAGCAAGGAGTTTGGATAATTTATAATACGTTGTTCCAGGGCGATTAGTCATTTCATTTCATTTTTGCTTAATTAGAGATCTACTCCTTGATTCTACATTCTACTAGATAGTGTGAATTGTCATCTTGCTTGTGAAGCATTCCAGTGCTTATCCTAAATACTGTTATGTTACAATATTTATCTCACTCTAAATTTCCACTAGTCAAATATTGTGTTTCATACACCCTACAACTGTGATTATTTTTGCTTTTAAAAAAAATAAAATGGGATTATTGGTTCAAATAGTAAGAACTTCTATGTTGTTATCATACTTTCTAGTTTCTACAAAGAGAACAAACTATGCAAATAGTAAGAACACATGTAAGACTTCTACAGCATATAGCATGTACTAATTGGTTCAAAAATTTGCTGGTGTTGATTTCTTCTGTAACAAACACAACATCTGGTAGATGAAATAATTTCTTCTCTTTACCCATCATATCAATTTCACAACTAGATCAATCAACTCACATTTTCTTACTTCTACAATGAATCAATCAATCTTCACAGAAGAATAAATCAACCTTGTGAACCAGAAGCATGCGTAGAAGCCAATGGTACCGGTCAACACAAAGAATGCGTAAGAAGCAATCAACATGTACCCGAAGTACAATGCACCCGAAACAGGCTTCGTGATGTCAAGCTTCGTGAAAAAGTAGAATGCCGCGTAGAGGAAAAGGTAGAGAGCTGAGGAACCAGATGTCAGGTAAGATCTCCACCACCAGAGGTAATCCTCACTGCACAGCTGGAAGTAGCAAAGCACGATGGTTATCTCAGCGCAGGTGATCAAGAGAATGACGAACACTATGAACAGGAACCCAAAGATGTAATAGAACTGATTCAACCATATCGAGGTTAAAATAAAGAAGAGCTCAATGAAAACAGCCCCAAATGGCAGGATCCCTCCGATCAAGATCGAGAACAAGGGGTTCATGTACCATGCTTGCTCGGGAATCTGCCTCGCTATTTTGTTAGTCTTCACAGGATCCTCAATGGCAGGTTTCCTAAACCCAACGAAACTTCCAACGAATACAAGTGGAACTGAAATTCCGAACCACAAGAACACCAAAGCGAACATAGTCCCGAATGGAACTGCACCAGAAGATTTTTGGCCCCAGATAAGAGCATTTAGTACGAAAAAGATTATAAAAACTGCAGCTGGGAATAGGAACGCAGTTCGGAGTGCAATTCTCTTCCACTCTGTTCCTTTGAACATTTTGTAAAGACGAGCTGAGGCATAACCAGCAAAAAGTCCCATGAAAACCCAAAGCATTAACATGGCTGTCATGAGTCCACCACGGTTTGATGGAGAGAGGAAGCCAAGAACTGCGAAGAGCATAGTCACAAGCATCATTCCAAGAAATTGTACACCAGTTCCAACATAAACGCAGAGGAGATCAGAGTTGGCTGGAGGCCTGAACACATCGGCATGGACTAATTTCCAACCGGTTTCTTCCAAGGCTTCCTCTTGGGTCTCAAGGTCATTGTACTTGGAGATGTCTCGATAAAGTGTACGCAGCATTATCATTGCGACCATGCCAGAGAGGAAGAGAACTATCATCAGAGAATTCACGATTGAGAACCAATGAATTTGATCATCAGTCATCAGAAGGTAAGTGTCCCATCTTGATGCCCACTTCACCTCACTTTCCTGCAATCATGACCTTGAACAATAAGGAATTGGTTTCCACCACAGATGCCAAAGATCAAGTACTACAAGAACATAATGTGATTCTTGATATAGTAGTTATAAGTTTACTAAAACCAAAGCAAGGGAACAGGTGTCTGGAAAGCAGATTAAAGTTATGCATTCTCTAAGCCAATCTGCAACATAATGCTGATTCAAGGAGGAGCTGATATGCTTCTACAATATGCGACGGTAAGCATTTCGTTTTTAGCTCTTCCAACCTTTCAGTACCATTTGCAAATACCAATTACCAACTAATATTCCCTCTGAACAACTATTTTCCATTATTGCTTTAGCAATCAACAGTTCACAGGTATAAGCTTTTGGAGATACTAAAGATTAGATCATAGCTAGAAATTATTGTCATGTAACACCCACAAGAACCAAACAGTAAATTTGATATTCTAAATGATATATACAATACAACATGGGCGAAAATAGCTAGTGTAAAAAATGTAAGATGAAGCTAATATTAAAGAACTTACCTGGAAATCAACATCATAAGTGAAAATCACTTCTTGTTTATCTTCAACCTCCTGAGGAGAGTTTGAAGTTGAAACCGTACGCTTGGCATGTGGATCACATGTAGTTAGACGAGTAGTCGCAGTCCATTCTCCTTCATATTCATGCTTAACACTGAAACAGGAAAGATTATACAAAAATATAAGTCTTAGCTGCAGCTGGAAATCAGAAGTAAGTACTCAGTTACACAATACCCTTCCCAGTTACTATTCACAGGAAATGTTTCTTAAAGAATAATTGAACTTCGATTTATTTTTTTAATTGGAGAATATTATCATGAAAAGAAGGAATAAACTAATATCAATTTTAATTGGTTGTCGTCAAAAGCTTACTATTTTATGAATGGGACCTAGTTTTTCAAACTGCCCAGAAAAGCAACATGGGGAACTTACAGTGTAATGGAGAGAGTAAAGACAACAAAATTTTGAATTAAAAAATAAATAAATAAATAAAATGAAGCAATGCCCACAACACAGCATACAATTGAATCTACCTGAACGGGGTCACCTCAAAACCTACTATTCTAGCGGAATCAGTTTGCAGATCCCTGTGATACTTGACTGTGAAGCTCAAGTGATTGTTGACAAAGTACTTTTCATCCTTGCTCTGCGCATAGGAAAGGATTTTGGTAAAAACAGAAACAAAAGCATGCATTAGGAGAATGAGCATTTAACTTACACCAGCATATTGCCCTTTCAGTCCAATATGGTAACCAAGCTGATAAATAGGAGGACTTCCTGGGTCTAGTCTTGGAATAGAAACAACTAAAGGGAGATTATCTAAGATCCTGAAAAAACAAAATGGCAGGATTGTTAACAAGGAAAGCTTCCGGAAAATGGTCAAATAGTTACCCCAACAGTATAGGTGAACCTACATGTTGACCCGATATTCATCCTCAATTTTTTCCTTGAATTCTTTTGCGTTCTTGGGATCAAGCGTGATTCTGCAAACAATATTGCACATCTGTGGCTCCCTCATTTTAAACTGCAGAAATGTGACAGAAAAATTGATCACCAAAAGAACAGGTAAAGATGTATGATGTCATCAAAGGTATATCACTAACCACATAAGGGGAGTTTTCAATGCGATCTCCACGGAGTACTTCTCCAAGATTTTCTCTACTGTCAACTATGGTGTCGGGGCGACAGAGAGGGAGAGAATAGTATGAGTAAGGAAGTTGGGTCTTTATGGAAGTCAGCTTATTCACTTTTACATTGAGTGCGTCTCCCTGCAGACAATTTGAAGCGAAAAGTAAGAAAAGATAGAAATAAAAACTATAAAAATATAAAAAGAAGAAGCAGCAGCCAAAACACATTTGCACTACAGATTACTAATTCATTGATCATCATTATCAACAAATGGAAGTATACACAATAGGGAATTTTTATTTTTTAATTTTAAGCATCAACATTACATTTTTGTCGTGGCTTTACTAAATATATCAGTATAAATCAATCGAAATTCGAAACAGATATTTGAAAGCTGTAAACCAACATCTGTATCTGTATTGGACCCAGAAAAAACAGCCAGCCAGCAGAATAACTACTAACTGTAGAATAAACTACTGCAAATACTATTATCTTTACATTCAACCTATGGCAAATGCTACGAGATTATATCCCCCAAGCAGTAGTGACTTTAGTCACATATGCACGCACCCAAAGCAAAATCACTGACGAGTGTTTTTTTTCGTAGTCTGTAATTAACATCCCAACCTTCATGATCACAGGGAAGCAACCAAGAAGAGAAACAAACGGGAGTGCATTCTAACACATAGACTAGCGAATATCTTGACGATAGATCACCTACTTTAAAACTGTTATTTTCTCCCACTCTAACAAATTAATAGAAAACGTGACAGGAAAGTTTCATTCCATCAGGTTAGAATGCATTCTTCTTCGGATCACACTTCAAAATAACATGATTCTAGCGAACAGATCAAGAAAGAGACACTACACCAAGTAAATGTTTAGCTACAATTTTCTACCCATGTTCTCTCCAATCCATACATCTATCATCATCAACCCGAAACGAGCAACTTTCATAATCACTGGAGCAATAAAATCATATAGCACATTTCTAAATTTTCTTAACTAGGAGTACCATTTTGTTAATCCACACCTTGAGAATCTTTACATGAACAGAAACAACATGGCCTACTATTCATTCATTTTTATGAAAATCAAACTCCCTTGGCACATACATTGTTAACAAAGAGCCATATCAAATCACTTACACACCCACAAATACTTATAAACACAAACAACAAGATCAGATCTTAGAAACTGTGACTGGATACTAGTCTAACAGGACAAACCCTATATACAATACATTTTACATTGGATCACACTAAAAATCTAAAATAATAAAAAAATCTAAATCACACCCAGATCAAGAAAATGCAAAAGAAGAAGAATGATTAGACCTTTTGGAAGTCTTCGGGTGCAACACCAGGAAGGTAGAAGCAGAAGGCATTGTTGGAAAAGAAGAAAATGCAGAAGAAGAAGAGCGTACGGATTCGATGAAACACAGCAACTGCCATGGCAAGAGAAACGCGTATGTTTCAGATCTGGAGTGAAGACGAACGATGATAAATTGTTACGGTATTATTATCAGTACAAGAGTGTTTATGTATCAATCGATGTGGCTGTTAATTTGTCGGTGCCATGTGTTAGTTCAGCTCTCACTTCACCTTTGGCTAAATACTTACCGAGACTCCCAAACAAAATCTACAATTTTCTTTCTTTTTTGTAAATATACTGAGACCCCAATTGACTGAAGTAGTTTTGAACGAATAGTCGCAGTGGACAAGGTCGTACAAGGCCCAATTCTCTTAAACTTAAAGCCCAACCCATTTATTTCCAATTTACCCACTGCCGGGCCCTGATTCGTTTAAACCAAAAACCCGAAATGGGTCGTTATTCCGAAATATGTTGTTATCAGAATTGAGTGTTAACTAATGCTCGTCTCTGACTCAATGTGACTCAAATCGATATAAGATAATCGAGTTGAACTTAAGTGATGTTTTGTACTCTTTTACCCAACTAGTCAAGGTCAAGCTAAGCTCCGTTACATAACGTATTAGTCCATTCATGAGGTTTGTTAGTGCAAGCAATTCTATGTCAAGATTTTATGTTGCGAGTGGTGTTCTTAAATATCTCAGTGGTGTCTTTGACACCTCACCGACATATTGAGTGGTGTCTTTGACACCTTACCGACATATTGATTGACTGACACCAATTTAAAGGTTTACTGTATATGTTTTGTCTTTTTAACAAGTAACCTACTTTCATGTTTTTAGTTTGTTGTATGCAGCATCTGGATCTTAAAGAAAAATAGTGGGGACAAAGTAAGCAAGCAATCATAATATGGATAAAGAATCTTACGAGATCTTGAATATGAAAATTTCTTAAAACATAAAATCGAAATTCAAAGGAAGATGTTCAAGTTGTACTCAACATGAGAATTTCCTTACAACTTGAATACTGTAGAAGACTAACCTTGTAGTGAAGAAACATTGAAGACTATATAAAACACAAGCAATGACTCGACTACAATACACGCAAGAAATCGAGTCTTAGGAGCATTATGCTTTCTGTGTTTATGTATGTATATGCAACTAGTTGTGTGACTATGTACTTAGTAGGTTGCTAGGTCTGCTTAGGGATCCGCCCATAATACTTATCAATAAAGGAGCTTTGCTACTTTCTCTAGTTAAGTTTTCTAGTTAAGATAGTCTGGAGCTTTCAAATCATTATTGTAAAACTATTCTTACTGGTATAATGTTGAAAGGCTATCTCAACAATTCTTTGGGGTTGCGTAAATTTTACATCACTTAGTATTTTCTTATACTATACTATACGGTTGAATCAAGGTGTCATTAACACCATAATCCATCACTTGTTCCTAGGTTAAAACTTGGTACCAAGCCTTGAAATACCTTGATATATATTTCAAGGCTGTAAAATTTTTTTTTATAACTTTTAAAGCCATTTGTAGTATTAAGTTCCAACTCGAAGTCGTTATAAGTCACTTGAGTTCGATTTTAAACTCGTTTCATTAACAAGTGGAACATAACATATATACTCGATTGGAGATTAAGCTGGAGTCAAATATGTGATACTCAACTCGCTTAACATTCACATAAAAAGGGATCGGAATATAGGCCATTGATATTGCCAAAGCAGATTCGATCCTGCCGGAGCAAATACTCTCTTATCTTAACTATGGCAAGTGTAGTAATCAAATGTTATTACAATTTAGTTCCTTAATTAAGTATTCTATAATAGTAAAGATTAAACACTGTAGTCTTCAATTTTTCACCTTTGAATTTCTCTTACAAAATCTTCCACGAAAGTATATTAATTAGATTTTCACCACAAAATATTAAGCCTTTACATATGTATATTTAAATAAATTAGCTTGAAAACTCATCTTTTCCCTATAGTATTAGTATATAGTAGTATATAATATGAGATGAGAGGATTAAAGTTTATTCTTTTGCTCTCATTGTTTGTAAATTTTCATGCATACGGTCCCTTGACCAAGGATGGATTTTTATTGATCTTAATTTAGAGTTAGTTAGGTTTCACTATAAATTAATACTAAATTATATAAATGAAAAATGTTATAAGTCTTGTGGGAACCTATGTTATTTTACAATTTATTTTAAAGTAAAACACTTATATTATTTATAAAATATTATTTTTTACTTAAGATAAGTAAATTTCTATGTTCTCGATATAATTATTATAGTTTCATACTATACTTTGTTGTAATATTGATAGTTTTTAAAATCCCTCGTCAAATTTTGAAAATATTCAAGGGACTTATTTAAGTACTACATATAACATTTTCAAAATCCTGAGGGTTGGAATGAGAAATCAGTTTACATGTTGATTTTAAATGTAATTTACTGCATGCATAAATGTATGAATTTTAACGTTGGTTTTGATCGGAGAGAGTGTTATTAAATGTTGAATATTACCTTATTTTATTTGTTACAACTATTGATAATTAAGGAAGGAAAGAATATGTTAAAGATTGAATAATGAAATTACCAAATGTGGAGAGATACTGCTCTGGCAGTAACAAAATTAAACTGCTCTTGCAGTATCATCACCCCGGAATATAACGTCAAGTAGATAGAAAGAATGTAACTATCCCAGAGTTGAAACTTGCATGATAAGCCCCATGCCGTTGAGGTAGGCAAAGAAAATTTAACCCTCTTAGTTTCCTTTACTGGTAGAAGTTGTACGTAAATATTGTTCCTTATCGAATCCAAATACAACCATTAATGGCTATAGAGCATACTTTCATCAATGTATGTGCATGAGTACAATTGCATCATTAATCTTTATAATAATTCTTAGATATGATGAATAGCTTTGTACCTGGAATTAATTTTTCTTAAACTTAAACTTAATAGAGAATTTCTTGCGTGATCTTCTTACACAATATATGTGAAGTCATCAACGTTGAATTCAGAATTCCACCTGTCCACATATATACCACGTCATATGTTATTACCATTAAATAATCATGCCCCATTTTAGTAAACTAGTCTTAAACCTGCATACCTATATCAATACTGCAAATATTAATCAACTCTCCTAGTTCAAGAATAAATTCTCATGAGATCCAGTCTTAGCCATCGCAATTAAGTACTTCCTCCGGAAACTTAATAGTTTTACACTTTGTTTTTGTTGACTTTTTTATGTCCAGTTTGACCTCAAAATAATCATAATTGATTACGAAAAAATTAATTTTAAAAGTTATATTATACGAATATAAGAAGTATACTTTTATAATATAATTTTTTAAATTATTTTTTCCAACGAGTTATTATTAGTTTGAGGTCAAACCGGACATCGAAAAGTCAACAAAAATAAAGTGTAAAACTATAAAGTTTCCGGAGGAAGCAGAAGAATTGTATTGCGTACTATTACCAGATCAACTCAACCCACTAATTATAAACTAATCTTATAGTATTAGAGAAAGAAAGTTCATTATCTTTCGTGGGGAGCATAATTAATTTAGTGGCCTTACAAGAGGTTGCAACTTAAAGCCAAAAATTTTCTTTAAATAGTACGTATACTATTGGGTACGTTTCACTTAATTTTCAAACGCCCATTCCACTTCAAGTTGCAAAGTTAAACATACAGCTGCTAGCCCATCCCTTTCTAAATTATATATCTGATCAAATGGCATCGGAGGTACTATCCGTTAACAAAATCCAGCCTCCAACATATGGAAAACTCGTAACCATTCTAAGCATCGATGGAGGCGGTGTTAGGGGCATCATTCCCGCGAAGGTTCTTGAATTTCTTGAATCCGAACTTCAGGTACTATTCTTTTTCTTAACACTAGCTAGTGACGGTTTGCAACTGATTGAAACTGCTTATAGGTGTTTCCGTAAAACAACTTATGATCGGCTTAAAATAATCACCCCCTCCCCGGAGGGAATGGCAAACAAGCTGATAGTAGAGGTGTCAATAAATTCCATATATACTACATACGTAAATTTGTTCTACATATATACTAGTCATATTATATATAGAGAGTAATAAAGTAGTCCAACTCTATATTAATCCTTGACCAAAACAAAAAAAAACTCTATATTAATCAATCCATGCCAATCTACATTGGAAAAAGTACCAGATCGGAACTAGATTGACTCACATTTAAAAAAAGAACCGAATCAAGATAAAGAATTTCATTTTTATGCTAATACGCGAAAAATATCATTCTAACTACTCATGAAACTCATGAAACGTAAACGTTTGACCCAAAATTGTAGTTACGGAGTCATGAACTTTGCATTTCATTCCAAAGTAAAACTTACTCTTTTTGTGCTAATGTCCCAAATCTTTGTTCAAACTTACATATCCGTGAAGTGGTTTATATGAAAGATCATAATTAATGATTTGGTATTTACAGTATTGGATTCTAAGTGAATATGTACGCGATTATTTAACGATAGCATGCATTTGATACACAATATAAATGATTCATGGATGTGTATTAGGGGTTGATTTGGATTGGATCCAGATCTATAATCCAAATTAAATACATAATGTAGATCAATATGGATGTGGATTGGATTCTAACCCACATAAGAAGATGCGGATTGGATCTATATTCAACTTTACACAACTGTACTAGAAGTCTAGAAAGTTGAAACATTTCATTGTGATGTGCATTTCAGAAACTAGATGGAGAAGGAGCTCGAGTTGCAGACTATTTTGACGTGATTGCCGGAACAAGCACAGGTGGCCTTGTTACTGCCATGCTGACAGCTCCCGACTCTAACAACCGCCCATTGTTCGCGGCCAAAGATATTACACCTTTCTATATAAAGCATTTGCCTAAGATATTCCCACAGAAAGAGTAACTATGCCAGAATCTCTTACTTCAATCTTTATAGTACTTATATAATAATAATAGTATCAATATTCTGTGAAACTATACATGTTTGATGCAAGAACTCTGTCATCAGATAATGAAATGCGATTCCCAATTTAAATAACGCAGGGGTGTGCTAGGATCAATTGAAAGTGCGGTTTCTCGACTAGCAAGTCCCAAGTATGATGGGAAGTACCTGCACCAGTTGATAAGGGACAATCTAGGACAGACCAAGTTGCATCAAACCTTAACCAATATTGTCGTCCCAACATTCGACATCAAGCTCATGCAACCAACTATTTTCTCATCTTATGAGGTCTCTCTCAATCTAGTTCTCCCTTTGCTTCAGAGTAAATGTCCACTTCATAAGTCGTGCTTTTATTTATCACTCTGTCGATTTCATAAATTTTAAAGGTTATGAAACTGAAATCCGGTTACTAGCAAAAGGTTGGGAGTTATAGAATGTTGCATGATGAGTTTTACATATATATGTAATATAATGCAGGTCAATAATTTATCGTATCTGGATGCGTTGTTATCTGACATATGCATAGGAACTTCGGCTGCTCCAACTGTACTTCCTGCACACTATTTCACTAATGTCGATCAGTCTGGCAAAACTTTGGAGTTCAATCTCATTGATGGTGGTGTTGCTGCTAATAATCCGGTAAAATAATTGGGTTAAATGTAACTTTATCGAATGTGACTCATTTAGGCATTCTTTACTGTGATGTTAACTATGTATGACTAAATTTTTGTAATTAACGGATGATGCCAATAAATTCCAGACGTTGGTTGCTATAAGGGAAGTTGCGAAAGAGGTATTCAGAAGCCCAGCAGGTTATTCATCCATTTCGCCACCTCTCGACTATGGCAGGCTGCTCGTTGTCTCACTAGGGACAGGTTCCGAAAAACAGGAGCAGAAATACACTGCGGAAGCAGCAGCCAAATGGGGCTTGGTTAACTGGCTGATCCAAGGAGATTCTGTACCATTACTTGATGTATTCACTCAAGCTAACCAAGACATGGTCGACTATTTCTTATCCGTCATTTTCCAGACGCTCAATTCTCCTGATAGTTACCTCCGTGTTCAAGTAAGATCATCGATCAATTTTCTTTTTGCGGTTCAAATGAGTTAAGGACAATCCTCCATGACTTGTATAAACGCTGACTTTTGGCAGGATGATACTCTGCCTGGGGAGAATTCGTCTTCTGATGTTAGCACGGACAAGAACCTGACAGACCTTGTGATGATTGGAACGAACTTACTGAAGGCTCAAACTAGCAGAGTTAATCTTCGGACTGGAAAACATGAGCCTATTGAAGGTGGAGGCACAAACGAAGATGCATTGAAAAGGTACATGCATGTGCTTTTTACTGCAGTTAGTTTAAGACAATTTCTAATTACTCGGGTAATATCGATTTTGTGTTTCGTGGTACAGGTTTGCGAAAATATTGTCTGATGAACAGAAACTTCGACGTTCAAACAATCCATCACCATCAGAAGGATAAGAACTGTTCCAAGTGAACAGAAAGAAACTTGAACTTTCTTCTGTCATTTTCTTTGATTCTTTTATTATTAATGATGTAGTAGTAATTAGTAAGTTGCAACATCACGAAACTGTCTGTGTGATTTGTCATTGTGTAGTCGATTGTTTGTACCGAATAAGTGAAATTAAATAAATCCGACATTATTTATGCATGTATGGCAGATAATCTAATCAATAATAGTAGTGCCAGATCAAATAGTTCTGTAGAACACGTTTAACTATAAAACTAAAACCAGAAACCCAGGTTCACAAGGAATTAATGTCTGAATCATATAGCTATTTTACAAAATCATGTTGGTAAACTCTACTTCTCAAACCACTAATCAAATGTTTCTTGAAAAGGAATGTCGATTGATTCGTGTAAAACAATAATTTCCAGAAGTTTCTACTCAATTATATGTAAGCCCAGAAGCTGCCTGTATATATACTTGGGCTAATGGGCTTTGCTGCATTAATTATCATTGCACACTAAACTCTGAAAGATTATAGCTTACATAGCTCAATTCTCAAATCAATGGCATCATCAACACAAACCTTCAACAAAATCCAACCTCCAATCTATGGAAAATTCATTACAATACTAAGCATAGATGGAGGTGGAGTTAGGGGCCTTATCCCAGCCCAGATTCTTGAATTCCTTGAATCTGAGCTTCAGGTAGTAACATCTAATTTCTTGATTCTCTCTGTACAAAACCTTTTTCAGGGAAAAAAAAGGTTCATATCTGGATTGTGTTAGGCCATTTTGAGGTGCATATACAAATTTCATCAGGAATTAAAAAATATAAATATATAGTATTTGTTTATTTATATGAAACAGAACAAACCCTAACAAAGAGGATGTACAACTGGAAAATCGTATAGTGCAACTTCAATGTCTGTGTAGTATGAAAGAGTACTAACACGATTTGTTTAGTAACTAACGATTTTTCAAGTACATTTTCTAGTTCCTGCAAAATAGTCCTTGGCCTTCATTGCTTCTTGCACTTTAGTCCAAGTCCATTTCTTTAGTTCACCATTTCACTGCATAGTCCCTAATAGTCCCCTCAAGCTAAACATGATTAAATGAATAATACTCTTCATGTTAAGCTTCTAGCCTTCGACATATATACAGTACCGATGAAACTATTTCGGTATGGTAAGGGGTATATATATTCATGTGAAAAAAGCTAAATGATGCCAGAAGTGATTTCAGTCAAGCTCAACATGCTTGGTTCTCTGTAACCGAGTACAGGTGTCACGATAAGGTGATAACTATTTGTATGAAGTCAGGTTTGGGATTAAGTTGTTAATTTGAGATCATGGAGAATGTGCACGTACGCAGTCTGTAAATAAGCAAAACATTTTGTGGTGAGATGAATCTTGTGCATCAGAAACTAGATGGAGAAGGCGCTCGGATTGCAGACTATTTCGATGTAATTGCTGGAACAAGCACGGGTGGTCTTGTCACGGCTATGTTGACGGCTCCTGACTCTAACAACCGTCCATTATATGCTGCTAAAGAAATATCTCCGTTTTATTTAAAACACTTGCCCAACATTTTCCCTCAAAAAGGGTATGCTCAACAGTATATACATCCTCTTAATTATGGTTGAGTTAGAGCATTTTACATAGATATGTAACCGGTCGAGTTCCAGCAGGAGCTTACTGGGATCATTTGGAAGATTCTTGGCACAGCTGACAGGTCCCAAGTACAATGGAAAGTACCTGCACAAGTTGATAAGGGACAATCTTGGACAGACTCTATTGCATCAGACCTTAACCAATGTTGTCATTCCTACTTTCGACATCAAATTTATGCACCCAACCATTTTCTCTTCCTTTGAGGTCTAGTTTTGTCTAACCATATTAGTATGAAACTTGTTTTAAATGGATTGCATCAGTATCATATACATATGCCTGATGAAAACATTTATGCAGATGAGTAATTTACCATGCATGGATGGCCTTTTGTCTGACATCTGCATAGGAACCTCGGCTGCACCAACTTTTCTTCCAGCACATAATTTTGAAAATACTGATAAGTCCGGCAAAACTTGGGAATTCAATCTCATTGATGGAGGTGTCACTGCCAATAATCCGGTAACTGTTCGTTCCTGTTTGTAAAATGATTATAACTTATTTGTAACATAAGACCAGCCACCAGAACATGTGCCAATAAGTCTGTTACGTGAACATGTGCCAATATAATATTGCATTGATAATGTTCTCGACACATGTCTAGTATATGCTTGTGCTAAGTTATTGACCGAGCTGTGTGAGATGGCTCAATATGTGGCTTTCGTAACACGATCTGATTCATTACAGACACTAGTTGCTGTTAGAGAAGTGGAGAAAGAAGTTTACAGATGCAATACAGATTTCACATCCATTCCAGCTCCCCTCGACTGCAGGAGATTGCTAGTTATCTCATTAGGGACAGGATCACATAAACAGGAGCTCAAATATTCAGCAGAAATGGCATCCAAATGGGGCTTGCTTGGATGGTTAATTCAAGGAGATTCCACTCCTATACTCGATGCTTTCTCTGAAGCTGACAGAGACATGGTCGACTATTTCTTATGTGTGGTCTTTGAGGCACTCAATTCTACTCAGAATTACCTTCGCATTCAAGTAAAATCTTCAATCATCATCACTTGTGAGTAAACTGTAAATATAGTCATGATGAAATCCTTTCATATAAACATTAACAGTTTCAAATATGTTGGCAGGATGTTTCATTGACTGGGACAAATGCTTCGTCTGATGTTAGCACGGGGAAGAACCTTAGTGATCTTGTGACAATCGGACAGAATTTGTTGAAAGCTCCATGCAGAAGGGTTAATCTTCAGAACAGGAAGTATGAGCCTATAGCCGACGGTGGCACGAATGAGGATGCCTTGAAAAGGTATATACCACTTTCTTTACTTGGTGACTCATATATTAGATATGGTAGTTCGAGGGGGGAGCGTTTTACCAACTGACCATGTATTCCGTATCCTTTATAATTTGAGATATTTGCTACACTCGACTTTAATAGCCAAACGCATGATGCAGGTTTGCTAAGATCCTGTCCGATGAACAGAAACTTCGACAGTCAAACAGTACCAAGGCAGAAACTACAGAATATTAATGCACAAGTTGTTGCTCCATGGAGATTCGAACTCGAATCTGCAACATAGTAATAATAAATAAGTAAATCAGTTTTATCATTATTGTAGTTTATTTTTTCTTGTATAAATTGTATAAATTAATGTAACAAATTAAAATAATCAGTCTGTGACTCTGTGTCATGTGGCTTGTAATGAACATTGAAACAAACAATTATTGGTTTGATTGATTGCTGGTATATTATTGTTAATCAACAGTCAACTTTCAATCCAAAACCTATAGGTACTAATGAATGTATGATATAAATATAATCATATACATTCAACTTGTTAATTATGCCATTTGATAGTACTAATCATTATAGTCATACAAACATTTTCATCAATGTTGATTCCCATCCTTCTCCTTGCACTCTTGATCTACTTCATCTTCAAGAAAATCCAATCTGTTAGCCTTAAACCTCACCAGAATCTCCCACCTGGTCCTCGCACATGGCCTATACTAGGCAACATCCTCAATGTAGTTGGCAAAAACCCGCACATAATCGTCGCAAACTTAGCCAAAGCCCACGGCCCGTTACTCACCCTCAAACTCGGCTCCCAGCTCCTTATCATGGGCTCTTCGCCTCAAGCCGCAACTGAAATCCTCAAGACTCAGGACCGGTACCTCTCGGCCCGCTACACAGCCAAGTCCACTCCGATAAAAGAAGCAGATCTTAAGCAGTTTTCGATCCTGTGGGCCCCCGAATGCACTAGTGAGTGGAAGTCGCTTCGGGCCATATGGAGGGCCGAGCTTTTCGGTGACCGGGCCATGGAAGCTCAGGTCGGTGCCAGGGAGAGAAAGGTAAATGACTTGGTGAACTTTTTGGTGGGAAATGAAGGGGAGTTGGTGAATGTTGGTGATTTGGCTTTTGCTACGGTTTTTAATACGTTGGGGAATCATTGTTTTTCGACGGATTTGGTCAGTTTGGGTGACGAAGAGATAGTGAAGGATTGGAAGGAGACGATTTGGAGGTTTATGGAGGCGGGAACTACACCCACAGTAGCGGATTTTTACCCGTTTGTTAGCGATTTCGATCCAACAAGCAAGAGGGGTAATACTTTGAGGTATTTGAAGAAGCTATTTGGAAGATGGGAAGAAATTATTGGTAAGAGAAAGGGGATTGATTTTGGTGTCAAGCATGGTGATTTTCTTGAGTTTATGTTGGATCAAGGGTTCATGGATGATAAGATGCTTCATATGCTTTTGGTACGAAACTAATTTGAATTTCTATTAGCCAGTAATAATGTCAGAGCACAAATTACTAACGTCTGAGTAATTGTTTTTATAGACCACATTAATGACTAAATTTGAAAACTTTGCTCTAATATTAATAATTTATGATCTGGCCTTATCACTCAGTTGAATTTGTTTCATATCAATTTTTCGAACTAGAGTGATCGTTTTTATATGACATTTACAGGAAATATTTCCAGCAGCATGTGGCAACTTAACATCAACAATCGAATGGGCAATGACAGAGTTGATGAAAAACAAAGAATCCATGAACAAGTTACAACAAGAGCTTCATAGACAGATTGGTGCTTCAAATTCCATAAAAGAATCTCATATTTCTCAACTTCCATACCTGAACGCTTGTGTCAAGGAAACATTGAGATTGCACCCTCCTATAGCGTTCATACCCCACCTAGCTAGTTCAACATGCCAGGTCATGAATTATACCGTTCCGAAAGGCTCACTTGTCATGATAAACCTTTGGGCTATGGGACACGATGCGAATACCTGGAGAGACCCGTTCTTGTTCAAGCCTGAGAGGTTCTTGGACTCGGATTTTGATTTTTATGGGGTGGATTTCGAGTACTTGCCATTTGGTGCTGGAAGAAGAATGTGCCCTGGTATACAGTACGCGGCCAAGCAAGTTCATTACATTTTGGCATCTCTGGTTCATTTCTTCGACTGGTCTCTTCCGAACAAAGATGATCCTTCGGGGTTGGACATGGGGGAAAAGTACGGTGTTCCTGTTCAAAAGGAGAAGCCACTGATCATTATCCCTCACAAGAAGTAGTAGTACAAGCTAGTTGACTCTTATGTTGCTTATAATATACTTTGGTTATTATTAATTTATTATATAATGTACTTCCTTTCTTAACAAATACTGTAATATTTCAATTTTACAATCCGACAAGTTAAAACAAGATTTTGAATATCTATATATTTGTTGAGTAAATTGAAATTCATTACCGTTGTTTGGGGTGTGCGTAGATTCACTTTTTATTTTATTTTAATTATATACTGCATTTCATTGTTTTTAGAATAATAGAGACTTAGAGAGGCCATCTTTTTAGCTGTATTGTTTTGGGCCTTCACATAGCACGTACTGCAACACAAAACTGTATTGAGGTCTAATCGCACAAGTTGACTTCAACGTGGGCCTGAGTCGTGCCAATGCATGTTTCGGTCTTGGATTCTCGGCCCATGCATGTTACCTTCAAAGTTCCAATTTATATTCCACAACATTGCCTCAAATCCGATCATACGTTGATCCGGTCATCTCTTTAGGTTTATTGTCGAGGTTCACCAGACCAGTCATCACCTTTGAAATCGACCTGGTGCATTCATCTTGTCCGTGGCGATGGCGAGCACTCGAGAAGAAGTAAAAGGGTCCGATCTGAAGAAGAAGAAGAAGTTAAAGACGCATAATCAAAAAGGCAAAGAATCTGAAAGAAGAAAAAGGATTTTTATCAGATTTGGAAACGCCACCAGCATCCCCACCGAGGAGGAAGGGTGGTGTGTATTATGGTTACCTCAACCTCAAGGAGGCCGATGAGGATGGAGAGATAGACCCCGTATCTAAGGCCATTTTGCTGGATGATCTGAATGCCCTCTTTGAATGCTTGCCCCTTGATAAACATACTGGTAAACCGGATGTCAACTTCCCTTATTACAAGGATATAACTGTTCTTCACCGAGCATGTTTTTTCGGCAGGCTCAAGTCTGTCGGGGTGAGTTAGGCTCTTCTTTTCATCTGAAAATTGATTAAATTCAGATCAGTTCAAGTTCAATTCAGATTTGTCTAATAGTATTTTGTACTACAAATAAGTTAAGTTAAGTTCAGATCAGATCAGTTCATATTAGTTCAGTTTAGACTTTTTCAGACGAAGAGAATAGAGCCTTACTGATCCACATATATTATACTCCCTCTGTTCCACCAGATATTATTTCGTTAAATACTTTATCATTATAGTTTAAAAGTAATCAGGATTCAAAGAAAGTTGTTGACTGAAAAAATTCAAAGCAAGACACTTATCATGGAACGGAAGGAGTAATACATTATATTATATTTTTACTAGTAGTAATGATCATGTCTTTTATGTCTCTATGTGTATCTAGGCTCTTTACTCAGGGAGGAGTTGATCTCCTTGCTGGAAAAGGAACCTATTTTGGCACTCCACTTCAGTGTGCCTGTTCTGGAGCATGCTCAATATCTGTAATCGCACATCTGATTCATCAAGCTCATCTTAAGAAGGATGGAACTTTGGCTGAAATGCTCGAGGATGAAACAAGTATGGGAGATAAGGTGAGGTATACTATTATAATCTGGTTTACTACTAGTATTTACCAGCTTAATATTGTCATATGATCACTACTCATTTAACGTCTCCACTCTGCATGTCTCAGCCTATGTTTACTGCTATTGCTTCGGATGCAGATGATGCCATAGTTGACCTTTTTTGGCTGCCTACAAACAAGTGGAGGCGGACAAACGTCCGTCAAAATAGTCAAGGAGATAACTCAAATAAGTGAAAAACATATATATACATATGCCTGATGAAAACATTGATGCAGATGAGTAATTTACCATACATGGATGGCCTTTTGTCTGACATCTGCATAGGAACCTCTGCTGCACCAACTTTTCTTCCAGCAAATAATTTCGAAAGTACTGATAAGTCCGGCAAAACTTGGGAATTCAATCTCATGGATGGAGGTGTCACTGCCAATAATCCGGTATCTTTTTGTACAATTAAATCAAGGGCATCCCTTACATCAATGTGCTAAACAATTTATCTAGCTAGAAGCAAAGTAAAGAAATTACAAATTACAAAGATATAAAGATAAAGACCTATACCAAAACATAGCAAGCACACAAAGAAAGAGCTACCATAGCAGATTGTATTGTGACAAAGGTGGGCATCCTCCCTTTGTCCTTCCTGAAAAAAGCAGCATTGTAGAGAGGCAAATTGATCAAAACCAGAACTCCACACAGAAGAGCCTGCAAACCAAAGGTTGTGTAGACAGAAGAATCGAATTTCACAGGGAAAATCACTTGTGCAAGCTTCCCGATGAAACAAAACAGATTGAGCATTGCCAATGATGACAAGATGGAAAACATAGGAGACGTGGCACCAAACTCCATCTTCTCTTCCTCGTATCTTTGCAATACGTCATGATCTGACACTTTAGTAGAGATGACAAATGCTGGATCAGAATGGCCTAGCAACTTCAAGAAGGTGTCGATCACTGCAAATAGATACGCACTTGATCTTTTGTACAACCACATTCTTTGCTCGTTCCACCAGCCTAAAGCCATTCCTCCAGACCAGAGAAACTCTGCAATGCTGTATAGAAGCTCGGCTATGATAACATAGCCGAATGGAAGAAGCCAGAAGCTTGACACCTGAATTGTTTTCACATAACAAATCAATCTACATTTCTTGCAATGGACTAAAAAGTGACTTGATACTAGTGGAGTACCTCGGAAAACAAGGGAATGCCTTTGAGCAGATAAATAGAGGGTATTGTGGTGTACAATACTGGGAGGCAATTAGGAGCGCATAAACAGTATGCGCAATATCCTATCACCAGACCGAAATTTATCCTACCATGTCCATACCATACAGGGCTGTATTTCGACAGCAAAATCTGCAAATCTCCCTCTGTCCATCTCTTGTGCTGTACTAGTGTTTCATCAAGGGTAGTTCCAGCAACACCTAAAAAACCTTTACGATTTGGATTGAAGTATATTGATTTCCATCCTCGACATTGAATTGATAGCCCACTGATCACGTCTTCCACCGGACAGCCATATTTTATGCCAACCTGCACATAAATAAATGGTTCTGTAAGTTTGGCTACTTTTAGGGAGTTGGCGGCATAGGTGTTCCGTAAGTGTACCTCATAGCCCCACTGAGTGTCTTTCTCAAACGCACAACTTGCTAGTTCTTTTATTCGTTCTTCTAATTCAGTAACATTTTCTTCAGTTTCGGTTAAATTGTTTTCCTTCCAATTGAACCGGGATCCCTCAGTAAACTTTCTTCCACATAGGGTGTCCCTTCTATGAAAGCATCCTGTTCCAATGTACAGAGTCCCTCCATAGCCGTCAAGGCCGTGAAACTCTACCTGCATAACCACAAAATAATTCAAACAAGTGAAACAAATTGGAGTTTAATTGTTTAAGAAAAAGCGGCGTACTCACCTCATTTGAGACTCTAAGGGAGCCTCCATAAAGTTCGTTCTTGGTTACATTATGAAAATTCTGTGGAAACTGCACCAAGGCAATCTCATGACCCTTTTCCTCGTCCAAGAAGAAGCATAGTGCATCGCGGACTGAAAGGGAATTGTTTGAGTACATGTCACAATCAACATTTAGAATTACAGCTCCGTTGTTAATCTCTGATGATACCCTTATCTGAACAATTCAATCTGCATTAGGCATCGATCTAGTCTGATTTCGATCTTAATGTACAGGACTATGTATATTGACACTCACCAACGCATTCATTGCTCCAGCTTTGAAGTTGTGAAAATGCTGGGGCCGCTTTTCTCGTGCCAGATATACCAAAGTTGGTAATCTGCATCCTTCAATATCCTTCGCTTCTGTATCTCTTCCGTCAATCAAGATCTGCAGTCAAGTTATGAAGACAATGTACTAATTAGATACTTAAAAGTTACACATTTATAGATTACAAATTAGTCCATGTTAGTTCACCAACTTGCAAAATTGTATCATGATCTCCTCGAGACGAAGAGGAATCCCAGTTCAAAAATCCTCTATGATCCAAAAGAGAACTTTTGGAGACACTTGTAAGTTTCTTTGCTAGTTCAATCCTGCTCTCCATGTCTTTGTACAGTTTCTACATAGACAGTTCACAAACATTTTAATTTACGCCGAGGCATAACAAACAAATCAACATATTTAATTACTAAAATGTTGTATCAAATACCTTAACTGAGGCCAACTGTTTAGTCTGATTTTGGCCATACTTGTCAGACTCGGACCTAAAATGAGCTTCGGGTGATCTAGGTTCAGCATTGAACCTCTTGCAATACGGTATCCAATGCTTAGCAAAACGCGATGCCTCCAATAGGGCATAGAACGTAAGTTCTGAACCAGCATCATCAGATAGATGAACTGCTAGTTTCTCCGGAGGGTAATCATAGGCCATAACGGATAATACTGTATTGATCACCAGCATTGGTGGCTCCATTTCAGGGTCTGCAGTGAAGACAAATATGTCCACACAAGGGAGATCATTCTCATGCCTATTGAACCCAAATATCGCAAAACTACATTATCATCCAAACCATACCAGCAAATAGTCTAACTACTGAAAGCAACAATAAACATTGGTGAGCACTAATGCCACTAAACCAATCAACTAACACATTCTGCAAAACTAGGAAAAAAATCTATTCGAAAATAAACGTATAAAATTCACTCCTTGAGCTAGGCAGATTGTAATAGTGAAACAAATGGATTAGTATGAGACCTTTGTGAGAGCCTTTCCTTGAAAGTGTAGCGATAAACGAGGTTCCAACGATGAGCTTGAGTGAGGATCCAGTAGAAACCAAACCACAATTCGGCAAGAAACATTCCAATCCACGCAAGCTTCTTACTTGGTCCATCATATTGGGGGACATTTGTAGCTCTGTAAATCCAAATGAGAACAATGGAAGCAGCGAAGAGCTTGTAAATGAAGCTGAAGTTTGCTTTCTTGGTTTCAAAAAGTGGATTGTATGGTGATTTGTCAGCCGTTATTGTAGACTATTTATTGTGATTCTGTCTGTGTATATATGTAAAGTATGTACCCTATATAGACTATTTATTATGAGAATGGCAGAGGAGGACAAAGATGGCGCGGCAGTTGGATTTATTTGGCTGGTGAGTGAGCTATTAAAAGCGCATGTTGAATGATAAATAACTGGAATTTTGAATCATTATTGATGATCTTCGAGGTGAGCCACACAAGGGTGGGACTGGGAGAGTCTACATTTTAGAAGTCCTTGTCAAAGCCTCAAGAGGTGTGTGTGTTTCGGCCTTTCGGGGAAAGGATAAGATGAAAATACAAGTTTGGGTGGTGGCCTGGTGGGCCGTGGGTGCAACCATGCATGGTTCAAAATCTCAACTCGTCTCATCCAAAACGGGCGATAATTTTCGGATTTTACATCTACCGATACAAATAACAGTTGGAAATTGCAACCAGAAATAAATAAAAACGTCTTGACACAATATAAAAAGGTACGGAGACAACAGATTGTACCCAGTACATGATAAGATTGATAACTTTTTCAGGAAAATTGAATTTTGTCAAAGCTTGTTTTAAAATTTTCCATTCTATTCTATCCTATGGTTTTTCGGTAATGTCAAGTTTTCGAGCCATGAAATTATTATTTGATTTTTTTTTTTTTTTTTTTTTTACATGGTATGCAATAATTGATGCGCTAAGCGGCTAACATAATATTATCATAAATGTGTCGTCCAGGTACGAAACCATTTTGAAACGGTGAAATCAACTTGTTCATAAATGGCCGTAGTCTGTGCAACAAAAACTTTGGAATAATTTTGGAGTACAAAACTGTACACGTGCTAATACTAATAGGCCGAAATTCATGAGGGCATTTGGCTTCTACCTTTTTAAGGTAAAACAACAAGTTGTGTGGCATTGATTCTGTGATCAAACTGTTCTTTATGGAAAAGTTGTGTGACCAACTTAATCACATCAGATCCTAAACACATCCCAAGCATTGGTATAAAAATTGGAATTAAGCCAATCATCCCCGGGGCTTCTCTGGATTTATGGCATTCACACACCTTCCCATATTTCTTGGGCAGTAGATTCATGTAATTGAACAAAGTTGAACACACGCAAAAGATACATTACGAATTTAATTAATGTTTATATTATACTGGAATATACATCGCACTACATCTGACCTTTTAGATAATCATGTTGTCGGTTTAAGGCATACTGAGAAGAGCAAATCACAACACTTCCTGAATCCATAATGTCCATATATAAATCCACAGCCGTGCCTGTCTTGGATCCATTATTCTTCACGGTCTCATTCCATGTCCCATTGAGCACGTAAACCCAGTTTTTGGACATCATCACATCACACACTTACCCAAACTGATATGGTTGTTCCAGGGATGGCTCCAGAATGTTGACAGTATTACTGTATTAGTCTTATGCCTAATAGGTCAAGAGAGTAGTAATGAAGCAGCTTCGAATAGGTCAATGAGCTTCAACTCAAGCTCCTGCTCCTGCAATGTAGAAGCACGCAAGAAAGCAGTAATGAACCAGTCAAACTTCTTCCTTGTCTCTGGTTTTCGAATTCCTATAAAATCCTTCCAAGTAAACGGTCTCATTCTAACGGGAACAAACAGAGAAAAACATGCAGGAGAAAACAGAGGATTTTTACAGGAAACAAACAGAGAAAAACAGAGGATTCTTAATTTCTCCCGAAGGACACAAACAGAGAAAAACAGAGAATATACTACATCATATTGTTCATGAAATAAATGAATGCATTCATCATCACACCTTTCAGCACACCATGTCCCATTCACCTTAACCATGCACTACTATCCATTAAGCACATTTATCTCATTCACATTACTAGAACTATATATGGGGGCTGGAATATTCCACACTTGTAATTAAATAAGCCTAAAGCAGTTAAAACATCATGATCATATAACAACGGAACACTAATTAAACGATTTTTGTAATCACTGCCAAATAAAAACGCAAAAGTAAGCATTTATAACAAATAACATGTCGTTTTCATCTGATGAAGAAGTAATTAAGCACAGATGCATTGGTCCTTCCTCCTTGCGTAGAAATAGATCACCACTGAAATGCAGCATAACCATGAAGCTTGCGTTAAAAAGAGTTGTTCATGACTGTGTCAAATGTACAGAAAGTTAAACAAAATGAAAGCTGGAGTATATATTAAATTTTAAATGAAAACATACCCAAAATCTAAGTTGAAAGTTTTCGTTGCCAAAGTCACGTTGTTCCCGGAGGATGCTCCTTGCTGAGTTTTTGACAGAGTCCGTGCACCTCTTCAATAAGATTTTCTCTAGGGTCTCAATTCCCCCGATCTCAACAGGAATCTCCTTGCAGCGATCAATAACCAGGTGCTTAAGTTGAGGGAAGTGGGTTTCATCCGCTATCCAATTCTCCAAATTCTTAGACCAGACCCAGAGATATTGTAGGTTGCAGAATTCACCTTCATATGGCTCCCATGTTGAACTTGCAAACGAACAATTTCCAAGTTGGAGAAGTTGGAGATTTAGAAGGGCACCGATGCTGCTCATAAATGCCCCTGATAACTCCTTGGCACCACGGATGTGCAACTCTCTTAGGGTTTGTGGGAAAATTGGATTGAGGTAATTCGTTGAGTTGACTGTGAGGCGTTCCAGTTTAGAGAAGCTGGTGAGATCAATGTTTCGCTCAGTAGTCTCCCAATCATCACAGCGAATTCCTAAACTCTTTAAACTCGGAAGTTTTCCAAGCAATTGGGTAAGTATTCCCACAGGTACACGAGATAGGCTCCGTAGAGTTTCTCCACAACTCACGCTTCTTGGAATAGGGCCACACTCAACTTCAAGTGTCTAAGTTGTGGAAGACAAAATATTCCCACTGGGAATTTTTTTGTTCCCCCACAATAGGAAAATAGGAGGGTTTGTAAATTTTTAAGTACACCTATGCTCACTGATTCGATTTCAAAGATACTATCACAACCTAAGGTAAGATATTTCAAGTTAATTAACTTGAGTATCTCTTTCGGGAATTCTTTGAAACGTATATGATATAGATCTAATGTCTTCAATAACGAGAGCTCAAACCCACTTTTAGGAAATACACGCTCTTGTGCACTACCAACTAATTGAAATGAACGAGCTTCAGTCATTAGATCCATACCGCCAGACAAATCACCATCTCGTTCAGAAGAAGTAACACAAACACGAGGTAGGCACAATGCATCTACCGGCTCTCCCATTTTTTTGGCAAAAATGAACTTTTTTTCTTCAGCTTTCCTCATGCATAGATCTCTCAACAGATCGTGTATGCCATATGAGGATACTATCTCACCAAATGACCTCTCACGGACAGAAATTAAATTTCTGTCAACAAGGGCATTTAGGTGTGACTCGACAACTTCTTCAGGACTTCTATCTTTGATTGGGTTCAGAAATCCCTCTGCAACCCATAACTTGATCAGTCTTGAGGCATCAATTTCATGATCTTCAGGGAAAGCACCTATGTAAAGTAAACAAGGCTTCAAGTAATGTGGCAAATTGACATAGCTCCAAGAAAATATCCCCGAGAATCGATTGTCTTCTCTTGTAATAAATGAATTTATGTCTCCTGCAACTTTCTCCCACAAACCTTTTGTTCTCTCCTCTCGAGACATGAAACCCCCAATCACCTGAATTGCAAGAGGTAGCCCTCCACAATTTCACGGGCAATTTCTTCTAATTCACTTGGGCACTCCTCGCCCAAATGCACAATTTTTTCCAAGAGTTTCCAACTATCTTCCTTACTGAGTAGATGCACCTCATGTCTCCTGAAACTAACATAATCAGCCACACTGTTCTCCCTTGTAGTCAAAATGATCCGACTCTTGTTATAGTTATTTGGAGCACACGTGCGGATATCATCCCACACGTTGTTAGTCCAAACATCATCCAATACAATCAAGTATCTTCTAGAATACAACTTTTTGTGGACATCGACTTTGAGTTCTTCATTTGTTCTACCACTTTGGTGGATATCGACTTTGAGTTCTTCAGTTTTCTTATCACTTGTATCTTCTAGAAGGCTTAGAAGAACTTGTCGTTGATCATACTCTTGCGATATAGTTGCCCATAAACATATATCAAAGTGATAACTAGAAGAATACTGATTGTAAAGTTTACGGGCGAGAGTAGTCTTACCAATTCCCCCATGCCTACGATGGGGATGATCTCGAGTGTAGGAGATTGTGAAGTGAGCCGAGCACGCAATTCAGTCAAATTCTTGTCCACTCCTACCAGCACATGATCATCGGGAATCAAATGATTCAGATCACTCCTTGAATGAATAACCGGTGTTGTTCTTTCTGATTGACCAATCGCCGCCTTGATATTGATCATTTCTGCAGCTGCGGAACTAAACATTTGGCAGACTTGGGTCAAGTCAGATGGGAATATCATGAAACTTTGACCAACTGGATTTGACAGAACCTGGGCTTTAATGTAGGACTCAAGTGTGTCCTCAGCATGTTCGGCAGCATCCCGAATTTGATCCTCCAAAGTTTCTATTTCAGCCTGAATAGCTGGAGTAGACTCGTCAAAAATGTCTTTCAAGAAAGAGACCTTTTCTAAGAGAAATTGGATCTGTGGGATTTTTTCACTATCAAGAACCCAATCTTGATGATATAGTTTAGGGTGCAGGATTTGATGGAGGAGTTCAACAAGGGAACCTAGACAGAAGGCCATGGCTTGGAACTGATTAAATGAATTTCTGTGGAGATGGATCTGGGAATAGTACGGGAAATTATAATGAGCTTAGAGCTACAAATGAAGAGATAGTACTTGCAAAGTTCTTTCCAGCTACACCATATAATCAGTGTGGAGTGAATTATAGATGCTGTGGACCAAATTAATGCTTTCTCTGGATAATATCTTGACAGAGACGGCCATGTGAGATGAATTGTATCCTGCCACAACCAGGACATAGAGAACACGTATATCACGCTTATGTGAAATAAACTGTCTTGCTTTTTCAAAATTATAGGAAAAGTAGTAGACATCCATTAGCAAAGTGTAAACTGCTCAATAATTGCTTCAAGAAGTATTCTGTTCTTGCAGGACTAGAAGTATTCTTTTTCTATTCTTATGGCAACGGTTGTTGGGAGTGAAAGATAGCGGGAAAGGTAAATGGAAGGACATAGCGGACCACATCAAAACGAGGACGCATTCTCAAGTTGCTAGCCATGCTCGAAAGTCAAAAGTACTATCTGCACAAGAAGGAGAAGAACCGTGCTGCTGGTAACAAAAGAAAACGAAAGAGTCCACACGAAGTAATTACCAGATTTAATCTACCAACTGATTCAATTATCTACTACCTAATTTTGTTATGTTAACAAGTACAACATGTAAATATTGCCTCAAAGTTCATTCAATAAAAATTAGCCCTTCTGTTTTAGTTTTCTGTCTGTTTCTTTATTATAACATATGAGTATACATCAACAAAAATCAGTAAACCGATGGGCTAGGTAAAATTATCCCATCTGAAACACCACAGGACTGAAATAACTGTCAATGAAATTGCCTGGCGTTTCTTCGGCTACTTACTTAATTGACCATAACGAAGCACGCAGGCATGGAACAGGGACTTGTATTGGCTCGTTCATATCACGTAATGGAGGATCAGCACGAATTCTGGACCTCATACGCCTCTGCTCTAGCAATTGCATCTCTAAGGGCATGCGAACCCAGATTCACGAGAACCTATGCATACATGAAAAAGAAGTAATGATCAAATGTGTACATAGTCTAAACAAGTTGTACAATGCTGGATCCAAACCTCGTTTGCATCTTTGAAATAGCTGGATTCGTCCTTCTTTGGCCAACTTACTATCAAACATCTAATGATCATCCAAGGTAAAATTTTGTCAAGCTTTACTGAATAGCATTTTCACAAAAATCTTTAAACTACACGGCGTTATATGAGTAGCATTTAGCTTGTTCCTAGCTACGAGAAATCATCAAACATTGGCGTTTGCAAAGACAGTTCATAGTTCTTGTCTAAAGTTAAGCAAGTAGAAGCTGAAAATCAAGATTTTGCCTTGTTACCTTTCTCTTCCAAGGCGGCGAGAAAGCTCCTCAGCTAAAGCTTGGCCAGGTATATCAGCATCAGTTGCCAGTATAATTCGAGCTGCCTAATAAAGAATGACAATATTATTATACCAGAAGAACATGTATACAATTGGTGAATGATGTTTGCTTCTTTGAAAGAATAACATGTCCTTGTTTTTCGATAACGGGTGCTTCTTTCTGAAATCAGCTGTGAATATCAATCAATGCAGAATGAAATAGAATTCTCATAACTTTCAAAAATGTGCCTATTTTACATAAAAGAGAGCGTGTTAATTGAACTTGAGAGATACAAATACGAAAGGGTGAAAGCTCGATATCTACCTTGTCCAGATAGTCTTTGCAGTTCCAAAAGTACTGAAAGCTGGTGTCCTGAAGTCATGAACATCCATACAGGCAAGGAATCGCAATATTACATACAAAACATAGCAGTAGAGACAATATAGAACCAAGAATTTCTGGATAATAGCATCAATGATCAAGCTACCAAATCCCTTTGTGTCATTTTTATCGCACAGATCCCCTTACACTACACCGAGAACCCATTCTTTTGAAGATCTAAGTGCAAATTTTTGCTGCACAATACTTTCTAATATGAGGTGGTGGTGCAGGCAGAACTCTAGAAACACAAGGTAATTTATGCTTTGAATAGCACAGACACATCATCCAGCTTTCTCGCTGGATAAGCAAAATGTATAATGAGACGTAACCTTCCCACAAGCTAAGCTAGATAAGGGATTGAACCTTGTCTAGAGATGGTAGATCTTTGACAGAGACGGTTTGTGGAGCACCACTAGGAACACTAACACAATTATAATAACCAGCTTCTTCAAGCGACAACTTATCAAGTTCACCTTCAACCTATGATCATACACCAAATCATACAAAAAGGATCAGGCACAAAAAGTAGAAGCTTTCTCTTCAGAAGATCGGTGTGTATAAGTGATTACGATTATGATCTCATCTGCGCCGGCAATGTCATCAAGTCCATACAGTGTCTTCTCTGTATTCCTCTCCTGAAAAACAAAAGATTGACCAAATAACGGTATAAGATCACTCTGCCTGCATACATCTCCCCACACTAGAGGCTTCCCCTTAATTTTTCATTATTTTATCATAATGCATCCAAAAATACCTGCCAAAACCTCCTTCTCTCAATTGTTCGGTACTTGCACCCCACAAGCTCTCCATTACGTCTGTACGTAAAGGCAATGATTTTCTGCATTAAATGCAAAATGGAACATTGGTGTGCAGGCAAACGAAATATACAAGTGAATTGTCAACACATGCAAACACTGTTCAGTAATTTTATCATTGATTTAATATAGCTACACCATTGTATATCAATATACTTGATGGGTACTATCTTGATTTACCAAAGTTATATCTCACAACACAAGGGGCTTACATTCGTTCACCAATCTCCACCAGAAAGTCATTTTAGAAAATCTCTAGTATATCTTTTATCCAAGAAAGTCCAAATGTTTAATCTTGAACTGAACTATAGTTACTTGCTACTCCTAGACACAGGTCCTTTTTCTATTAATCCCATATAAGAATCACGGCTTACCTTACCAGCAACTTGCATTACATGATTTCTCTCAAGAGTTTCCCTTGATATCATCCTTTCAGTAAAGTATGCAAGTGCCTGGAAATTTAAGAACATGTATAATAGTTCATTAGTCCAGAAAACCGAAATATAACAACTACACAAGCTCATCAGCACCTTCCCGATCTTGCATATTATACCACCAAGTTCCAAGATAGTAACAAGCACTTCATACTCAAAAGTCACAAGACAATCAGACAAGTTCAATTGGCTTTTTATTTCTACGATAAGGCAAAGGAGTGTTTTCAGCCAGCTTACAATTTTCAATGATTTCAATTTTATTTTTACTTTTTGGGTGCTTCGATTTCACAAGACCACCAAGTTCTAAATATTAATATACATAACTGTACAAAATATTCTATTTAATTAACAAAAAAAAACATAGTTCTATCAAATGAATTGCAGAAAAGGAAAGAAGTGAGTGAACATGTCTACAATTCAAACCAAGTTGGTTTTTCGATATATTTGTGTGAGTGAGGAATTATTCGTTTTGTGGTACCTGATCATCAAGTGCTGTTAGCCTTAGATTCTCCAGTGTCAATAACCGAGATGAGCTGCTTCTCTTGTGGACATTGACACCATGATAAACTTTTCTGCTGTCTGCAAAGACCTGCAATGAAAAAGTTACCATTCACAAAAAGGGATACAGCTAGAAACGAACATAGAAGAGGGAAAAGAATCGAAACCATATGTCAAGCCACCTGCCCTGCCCAACCACAATCTTCATTAAAGCACCTCCACATAGCATATATCCTGGAAAAGTGGAATCAGTACATCCAAAAAATAACAAAATACAAAATGCAGCAGAGGAGAAAATCTGAAAAATGGCGCATACCAGTTTTCGTTTATGTGAAAAGATAGACTGCTCTGGACTGGCTGCCCACCATTGCACTAGTTGAAGATAGAAGCATACAAATCTTTAAATGAGAATGCACATTAGAATAAAAAGACATAGATGTATGTATTAAAGTTATGATCTCCAAACCAACGCATACTCAACCGAAAACATCTCAACAAGATAGACATTGTTCTAGCTTCAAACCAACTCAACCGAAACCATCGAAATATTATAGCTTCAAACCAACTGAAACATGATAGAATTCCAGCTCTCCTAAAAGCTTGGATTGTTGGGGAGCTGATCATTTATACTACTAATTCTCCAATAAAACATGCCTCATAAACCTCGAAAACGAAACATTGTACAGTGCATAGGAGCCAAAACAACAGTGGCATTTAATCAAACACATTATCTGCATACATTACATACCATGGGGCAATAGAAAAGATCATAGAGACCAGGTGAACAAGAATCAGAATTTACTCCCAGCGTTTCAATCTTTTGCTTTAGCTTAGCGAAGTTGCCAGTCCTCTCTTCTTCTGAACAATGAGTTAACTTGGTTAGAAGAAAGAAAACACCATTAAAGACCTTAAATTATCGTAAAGAGTAAAGACTCTACCTGTTGTTTTGGAAGAGATGTGGACTGACTTTTGCAGGGAAATTCTTGAAATGGGTTTTGGTTTAGATAGTGGCGCACGGAGGCGCGTGTGATTATCCATGCAGCAGCAGCACAGCATCGCACTCTAGAGGATAAGGAGTAGCAATATGTAAAGTTTCACTAATCCAAGGAGTCATTTGAAATTCTTGGAAATCTCTGTCTTATTTAGGAATTCTTGGATTACTACCTAGGGGAGGGAAATGTGGGATGTTCGCCCCCTACGTCCCTCCAACATTTTGAAAATAAATTTTTTTATAAGTAGTATTATAGTATTATCGATTTTACAACTTTACCACTCCTTCAATTTTCGAGATAACCCTATATATGTAATTTCGTCCTCCTTAACTTCAGATCTTTGATGCGCCCCTATTAATATCTCAAGAGTCAAAGCAATACTCAAGATAAAAGTAGGATTTTGTTTTAGAAAAACGATAGTTCAAGAAAAATAATCGTATTGTAATGAATATAGATATGCAAGAGTTTATTGTTTGTTTATTTGTGATGTCTAGAACATAAGTGAATACATCTATTGATATACCAGTTATCTTTAGCTATTAGCATTATATACTAGTAATATACACCAAAAGAAGGATGAGATAATCGTATCTTTTGAATTATTAATAAATCGTTGAGTAGTGGATCTGATACAATTTTATCGAGGTATGAGTATATATCACTACTGGGCAGATGGACATTCATTGACTCATTGCGTTTCAATTGGATGAAAAAGGAGTTGACCACATACATATGTAATTGTGTGTTTAGTCAGAAGTAAAATCTCAATGCAAAAGTGCCAATTCATGATTAACGACTAGGTAAGGTTGCCGATTGAAACTTATTCGGATCGAGTTACGAGGCATCGAAGTATACAAATGAGAAAACTTTTTTTTTTTTTTTGATACAAAATTGGCAAACGATCTTCCTGTGGATGATCCAAAAATCCTTTGTGAAATTTTAATGGTTCGATTATTAAAAAAAGATGATCCAAAAATCCTCCCCCTTCTTCAAACTCATAGCACATACGAGCAAGTGTATCTGCACTCGTGTTGCCATTTCTGTTAATCTTCCGCAGCTTGATCTCCCAAGGGAAGTTCAACAATTCCCTGCATTGTTCGACGTGTTCTCTGAGATAATTTGGAGTGTCCAGATCTCCTTGTATCATTTTTTTTAATAATTAAACCATTACAATTTCACAAGTAGCATTACAAAGCTAGTAATAAATTATAAATAATTCCGCACTTGGCGAGAATTGAACCTATGACCTCTAGTGTCATGACACCTCAGTCTAACTAATTACCAATTGAGCTAGACCTCATTGTATCATGGCCAAGACAGAGCTAGAATCGACAAAATTACAATCTTCCACAAAGTTTTGCCAATTGGGCAGTTTCATTTTTCATTTTTATATGAGAATATTGTATTTAGATGTGGAAAAGGAAAATATGAGAAATTAGATGTGTAATATTCTATAACATTAGGGGTCAGGTGTAAATTAACATAGGAGAGACCTCTTATACAAATTACACCAGCTTTACATGATCATATTCATGATTCATAGTTTCATACACAGAGCAAAAGCTGGCATATCTTCCTTAGCAAAATGCAAATGCAGGCAAATTTGCATAGACCACAGAGCCCCAAAAGCCTGTAAACTCATCCAAGCTCACATATTTCCCACCAACCAAATCACAAACACCTTTTTACTAACCTAAAAATGCGGACACACAGAAGCTGCCCGCCACCTGTTCGACCAAATGCCGTCAAGAAACATTCTTCTTCACCACTCCATTCTGGACTCTTACTGTAGGTTAAACGACCTCAGCAATACGCATGAGGTTTTCGGCCTTCGCTTTGTATGTAGCAAACGCTTTGTTAGGTATGAAGCGTTTGGCATGTTTAGGTTAATACATGCCGAAAAGATTGCTGACTGTATATCGGTATATCGAGTGTACTAGGCGGTTGTTCCAAGAATGTTGTTTCAGAATTCGTTGAGAAGCAAATACACGGAGTAACTAGGACTTGATGTAGACTTGCATGTAAACAATTCCTTGTTATATATGTGTGGAAAACATAGAGATATTATCCAGCATAGTTTCATGGAACATAATGAAGGAGAAGGCAATAGAATGAATGCATGGATGAATAAAGAGTAGTGGATTTGAGCCTAATGAGGGTCAGTCTGCTTTCTGCTTGCATGAAAAGTGGGGATGTCAAAGTGGGGTTTAACCTCGTGGAATGCTATAATCTCGGGCTGTTCACTGAATGAGTTCCATTGGGAGGCAATGATATTTTTCAGGGAAATGCAGTTCATAAACGTAACGTGCAACCTGGTTGAACCACTTAAGCTATAATGTTAGGCTCTTGTGTTGGAATGTCATTTTTGGAGGGTGGAAAGCAAATCCCACGTTATTAAGGGTGGGACTGGGATTCGATCCTGATCTACATGTTTCCAGTGGGCTAAATGGCATTTATGCAAAATGTGGGGAAATAGAAGTTGCAAAGTATATCCTCAACAACATGCCTCAAGATGATGTGTAGTCTGTTGGAATTCAATGCTAGAAACTCTATCACTTGATTCACTGGATGCAGAAGCTTATGCTCTCCACAGATGTTACGTAATGGTATGTCCCCTACGGAGTTTTCTTATGCTACACTATTAAGTTCTTATGCTAGGAGTTCATTTTAACCTCACACAGTCATACGTAGCGAATAAATGTTCCATAAGGCAAGCGATAATAATACACAGACTGAATCCAACTTGATATTATGTTTCACCATATGCTTGTCGAGCCCCTCCAAAAACGGTCAATGTTCCTCATCAGTCCACTTACTCGGTTTCTTCTTCTGCAGGACAGGCTGCTCGTCTAATTCACCTGGCAATGAGACTACCGCGTCTAAAATATCCTCAACATCTAGCACCAACTTTATGAAATGCTGTTCGACATGCTCAGCTGTTTTCGTCCCTAGCTGATCAGCAATTCACTGCCATAGGTCTAGGTAAGGTACTTGAGGGAATTGGACAAGCATGTTCTCAAACTCCTTGTTTTCGCTCCATGTCCATGTACTGCTCGATGTGCTACCACCCGCAGTACCATTCACATTGTTGTCACTCCATGTCCATGGACAGCCAGATGAGCTACCACCAGCGAAAGCGTTGCTCGATGAAATATAGCACCTGCACCATTCATGTTAGTATCAGCAAGAGAAACAATTTCTATACCACTAAACAAATTCTGTATACTGGTGATAGTCAATAGCAAACTACATAATCCAAAAGTGAATCCATGCTGTGAGCATTAAATAACATCGCTTTACTCCGACAAACAAAATAATTTCCATTAAACCAAATTCCAGAGCAAGATTTGACAATAGAACAAAAACAGTTTCTTGACTTCTTCATAATAATAAGGTTAATAAACAACAATCACAAATACAGTGAACATCCAATAACAACTACTAATTAATTAATATCACTCCTTATGGTTTGCGGCTTAAATGGAGCTACAAACGTAGAAGCCCCAAAAGAAGCCTATTCCAAATTGAAGACTCCAATGGTTTGGCGCTTAATTGGGGCTTCTTTATAGGCTTCATGTACTATATTGCTACTCCATTAGCCAACCATATAAAATTATAAATAATAAATCATAAAATATTAATATTGGGGGCTTCTTTGAGGACGACTATTTAGTAGCCCTTAAAAAGGGCTACTATTTAGTAGTCTCAAAGAAGCCTCCATTGGAGATGTTTTTAGGCTTCTTTGGGGCTTAAAGTACAAATTAAGCCCCAAAGAAGACTCCATAAGGAGTGCTCTAATACTGGATTTTCAAGTGGATTTTGGTGTTGGGCCATTGTTCATGTAAAACTTGCCCAATGGGACAAAATCTATTAGAGTTGTACCAAGTGTAGCAAGAGTTGAACCTCACGGTTTTACAACAGAATTGCAAAACATTTATAGTTTAATACCATATGCCTCTAGCAAGCCATGTTTCTAAACCCAGGTATAAGCCGGTTCCTTTTCGACTTTAGTTGATCTATCAAACCTTTAACATCTCTTACATCATTCCACATGCCACATATCCATCCAGAGACGAGTATTTATGTATTAGCCAGAAGTGCGTAAGGTGTAGAAGCATCACCATCATATGCTGCCCTTTTCGCTAATTTCACATTCCCATGTTGTTCAGGATATGCTTTGCAACTTGTATATACCCACACTTTGCGTAAATGCCAATTAGCCCGCTGGAAACATGTAGATCAGAATCGAAGCCCAGTCCCACCCCTTAATAACGTGGTGTGAATTTGCTTGTTTCTACCCACCAAAAATGACATTCCAGCACAAGAGCTTAACATTATAGCAGAAGATCTTTTCACTATGCATTAACCTAAACATTGCCAAATGATTCATCAATTAAAGCGGCCAGAGCTTCTTTCAATCCCTCCATCATCGTAAATAGCAAATGACACCTAATTATGCTCCGGTAAGTCCTAAAAAATCATGATTGCATCCAAAACAGACTCGCATTTCATGTACATACGCAACAAAGCATTCACCACGTATATATTACGATCAGTGCAGAAAAAAAAAGAAAAAAAAAGACCAATGTCAGAACCAAACTATGATTCAAATTATTAATCAAACAATACAGTTTTGAAGGATGAACAAGGCAAAATGACGTACTCAAATGCGCATAACACAGTAACACACTATCTTTGTAATTTGAGTGTTTTGCTTCATTTTTGGTCCGAATCTAATAGTTCACCATTGTCCATTACGCATCAATAAAGATTCTAATCGGAATTACTTGTCCATCTCACTGTGCGTGCACATGATGATTTACAGGAACCGTTTTGGACCCCTAATTTGATCCATTGCTCGTCTCGATACACCCTCTCTTCTTTTTTTTTTTTTTTTTTTAAATAATCTTTTCATACTTGTATAGATATTTTTCTCCCTATGTTATACAAATGTGTACATTCAAACACCACCAACAAACCTCCCATGTTTTCACCATTGCAATTGGAATATTTGAAACATATGGTAGGTATTAGTATGATCAAGACAGGAATCAGGGCACATAAGTGGTGTCCACATAGAACAAGGTGTAGTGTGTTCCCTTAGTTTTAAGGGTATCAAATTGACAATAGAATCAACAACATAAAACCTGGAGAGGATCTTCTGGCTGTAAACCAATATCCAAATCTTAATCACACAGAAAGGCACCAATTAACAATTGCTTAATCCACACTTATATGAACCTTGATCCATGAGTTTATTTAATTGCATCTTTAAAATCGTTTGTTAAGCACACTTTTTATGGTCCCCCACATTGAAAAGTAAAAGAGTAGCTGCATATGCTAACCATCATATAAACTTGGGACCCATAATTTGATATCATCATCATCATTTAAGTATGATGGTTTATGCCTCACGCCTAAGCCTTAAACAATTATCGCCTTGTGCCTTTTCTACTCTCTTTTCTTCTACCCATCATTTTTGTGCTTAGATGTGTTAATGTATGACATCTGTTATTCAATGGCCACTAGTTACTTAGGCTCAAAATGGCAATTCCCACTTTGGAGGATATTTTTTGAGGAGAAGGCCATTTCCTTTTTACTAACTTTATATATTGTGATTTTCAAATCAATAGTCTCATTTTTACTTTTATACATCCGCGTTTTGAATCACAACTCATGGCCATTCTTGATGGATGACACATGATCATAACTAGTTTACGGTGACCAGCTCGAGGCTAAAACCTACCAAGTATATCTCGCTGCTAGCTATACTTCTACTAGTATTCCTACCATGAAAATTTAGGTAAGAGAGATTATCTACCATGCAACTCTGACACCTGCCTCAAATATAATTCTAATTTCTAACATTTTTATCGCATCACTGAGGAGACCCTCCTCGATTGATGACACATGATCAAGACGTAAGAAAACTAGTCCACATAGACCAACTCGATATAAGACCTACCTAAGGCTAAAGCCCACTCGAGTGGATAACAACTGAAGGAATGGTCCTTCATCCATCTGCATCAATTTAAAGGCTTAAAGCTATCCATCTCATACTCTAAATCAACATGTTACTTTTAGCTAAAATTAATTTAATTCGAAGATGTACATCTTATCATAATATTAACATATCAATAATATTTGAATCCACCATCCAACTTAACTCTAAACGTACTATAGATAGATGATGCACCAATATTGATTTATTTCCCAACTATTGAATCCCAAATTGGTAATGGTATAACCCTTCACTTACTAGTAATCACCATGTAACGCTGTTTGTACTTGACCGGTTTTACATTTTTACTCGTTCATGCCATGCCATGGCATGTGATGCGTGGGTTAAGATTAGATGGCATGATGTGTAATTTGCCATATTTGGGGGTGTGGGATTGCACAGTCCAAAATGGTTGAAGAAAGTCAACATGTTGGGAATATGTAAATTGAATTGGTGCAAATTTATATATTTATTATACATAGGGTCCCATCCCATGCCCCGATGCTGCACCACACGGCTGACCGGATGACATTGACATTACGTAGGAATTTGGATGGTAAACCACACACCACGGACCAACATTTCCATCAATTCTCTCTGTGCTCAAAATAAAGTTTCACACTCAAGTTACAAGGGTATGTTCGTCTCTTGGAAAAATAAATAATTTTCCCAGTAATCTGATTCTTAATGTTGATCACTCCATAACTAATTCGAGGTAACAACAAGTAAGTACATTTTGGGAGCTGCAGGTTAAAAATGAGGGCCAATTTACTAGGAGCTGGCCGTTTTCCATGTTACTCCCGTGTTTGTTTGGATAACGAAAAGACTTGTTTAAGCACCGTATGTTATGTTATGCCGAGTAACATATAACTGGGCGCCAAATTAGTAATCAATGTAAAGTTAATCTCGCAACATAATCTATTTTGCTTATGTTAATGAGGTGTGTAATTTGAGATATCTAAATCTTGAATTTCTTTTTTTTTTTTCATTTAATATAATTGTTGGGTCGAAAGTTTAAAATAAACTTATTTCAAACATCCACAAACAAAGTTAAACTCATTTTGCATGAAATTAATTTTTTCTTCATCCTATGAGGTTTGTATGGAGCTTTGTCAACGGCTTCATTTTACTCCACCACAAAAGTAGAGTAAGTAATGGTTATGTAAGATTTCATCTAATAATTCCAAATAAATCAATACTATTCACCCCATCAATAAAAGAGTCCAAAGAGACGTTTGTTGAAATTTGAAAGTTAATGGTTAAAATTAAACAAGGTTAAAGTTTAATGAATACCGTAAACCTCATTCACAATACGGTAGCATTTCTAAATGATATTTCACTTTGTGCGTGTTTTAGTCCTTTTCGTAATTAAATTTTACACTTTCAAATGCCTCTAAATTATTTCTCACTCACACTTTGACATCATCACAATTTTACATAACATCATACAAACCGTACATTCACAACCTTAAACGATACTCAATTTTATGAAGTAGTAATTCATAAATCACAAATATAAATTCATAGGTTAGGAACTATAGCGGATTATTTCCAAGATATCTATTCGGCTTGGATGATAGATTGCAGGGAGTAGCTAGCTGAATTACAAGCAACGAATCAATGTGATACTAGGTAACTACTATATTACCCACGAAGTGAGAATATTTCGGATCTGTTACCATCATCATGATCAGTAGAAAAAAGAAAGATATCCTTTACTTGAACTAGTGATGTACCACCAGAAATGGTTTAATTATTAATTAATTAGTTTAATAAAGAAAAGAAAATGACTAACGGTTAATAGACTCCACAGTCCACAGAGCGAGAGAGAGCATTTAAGGCCAGTTTGCGTGCATTACCGGCATTTAAGGCTTCTCTTTCTCCTCTTCAATTCAATTCCATCCAATCCATTGCTGTTACTTACTGTGATCGTCAATTTCATACGTACATTGTTTTAAGTCTCTCTCCATTTTCTCTTCCCTCGAATCAACACAGTACCTACTGCTTTCTTTATACTATTCTCTGACTCTGCTGCAACTATTCAGAAAAAAAAAAAAAAAAAGCAAGGTCGACAACTTCGTCAGAGTTTTCAGTCCCACTATAAAGCACACACATACACATAGTGTGGTCTTGAGATTTGCGAATATAAATCTTTTACGAATCATCAGGTGGAGTTATACCAAAGACGGCTACTACATATTTATTGTGGTCTTGGTTCTTGTTGAGATTATCATAAATCTTCTTCTCTATACTTATATATCTCTACACTATTATTACTACTACTACTACTACTCAGTTTCTATTGTATGTGTGAGAGAGTGGGGTAAAAGTTTAATCATTTTTACACTGGGCACGATACTCGAGACCTTTTTTCTTCAAGAAAGAAAGAGTGGTAGTGGTGTATACTGCTGCTGCTGTGTTTTTTTTGCAGTTGGTGTGTTTTGTTGTTGTTTCTTTCTTTGTGGGTTTTGTTTGTTCTTTAGTCTGATAGGGATTGGACGTTGTGATGGGGTGAATTTGGAGATTCCTATTTTTGTTCTCTTTTAAGCAGCAGACTAGTGTGAGTTGCTGTTCCCACTGATTCTTTTGCAGTTCCTTGGTTGTCTCTGTTGTCTCTGTGAGTCAAGTTGGTGAAACAGTAGTGAGAAAGAGGCTAGTTTTTACATTTTGGAGTGTGTTTTAAAAAAAGGGCAATTAAGAAGATGAAGTTCATGAAGTTGGGTTCAAAGCCAGATGCTTTTCTAGTTGAAGGAAGCTCTGTCAGGTGAGCTATTCTGTTTCATGTTTCCATGCCTCTTTTCATGTACTACTTTCTTGTTTCTTGCATAAATAGTCTTTGTGCTCCATGGTTTCATGTTCTTATGCTTATTATATGGCCTATTGACTCTTGTATGATTATTGTATAGCGTTGCAATTTTTCTCATTGTCTGTTTCTGTCAGTGATAGTAAGTTCTTGATTGTTTCCCCTCATGCATTTTGCATCTTAAACTGGTTCAAGCTGTAAGAGCCTTGAAACTCGATTTGAACCATTGATGCTGGAAATTAGGTTGACGAAAACAGGGTAGGGAGAGATTCAGTCTTTAGTTGTTAGTACTAACTTTATTGCTTAAAAGGAATTAGCTTTTGACTCTCATGTGCTTAGAATGTAAATCAAGTTAATTTTCTTATCATGAAAGACTTTGATCACCCCTGCATACTATTTTTAGTATTAGGTAGAACAATGAAGTATGTTTTGATGAACTTTACAAGTGCAGACTGGTTATTGCAAGGTTGTCCAGAGGGTTGATCTGTTTGATTTTTAATAGCTATGGTTTCAGCGCAGTAAAGTCATGTAGAATAGGCCTCATAGCTAGGACTAGAGTCTTTGAAAGTAGCATTGCATGGTTCCTCGTCAAGTTCTTTTCTTTGATTCTATATAATAGTTAATTGTTTTCCACCTACCATTGAATATTCTACTACATCAATTTTTAAGGCCCCACTGAACTGTAAAGCCTCAATTACCAACTTTTAGCCTACTTTGGCATGTGCTTATTAACTTATAACTAACTATAGTAAGCTATTAAGCTCTAAAGCAACTAAAGCATCTCAAACCTAGATGATTATTTGCCACCTTCTTCTTCATAGTTTCACTTGCATTCTTTGTGGTCCCACGTTCGAATGATATGATTTCTGGAAGTCTTACTGTTTAGATGCTGTGATGTTTTGGGCATCACAGTTTGATATTGTTGATAGTTGCAGTTTATATGTATGTGGTCGGTTTTCGTCAATAACTGATGCAGTGGTATTGCACCTCGTTTCCATGCATTTTAACTGTGAAAGATATAAGAACTAAGAAGCTTTGGGGTTGTTGTTCGGCTGTAAATACGATGAACATTACTTCAGTGACTGAAACATATAATTGCATATTTAAGTTTTAAGTTTCAATAACGTGCATCCATGAATAACATTGTAGAGAATTTATAAAGTACTACATTAATATAACACTGAACATGCCTAATTGCCTTGCTCTCGTTGTTGTCCTGAGAGTGAGGAGGTTTACAATGAACACTCAATTTTGTTTCATAATTACTTGATTTCATTCGTATCAACAATATGTGCAGGTGGATTCTGGTAGTTAGTTTTTCACTTTTCCTGGATTTTCTTTGTCCTAGTTCAGCTATAGTAGTTTATATCGATGCCACATAGAAGTGAATAAGAAATGTCATTGGCTTTTGCAGCTCATCTAACCAAATAGATCATAACGTTCATAATCACTGTGACTTGTGCAGGTATGTGTCATCTGAACTGGAAACCGACATTACAATATGTGTTGGAGAGATTCAGTTTTATCTTCACAAGGTAACCTTTTCAGATTGCTTATTATAGAAGCCGTTTAATACCAAGTCCAATTTGTCATTTTCTTTCAATTTTTAAATACATGGCATGTTTGATTGAACTTTGAAGTCTTTCTGCTACACATCACAAAATTCCAATTAAACGAATGATTGACATTCCGTGACTTAAAAAGATGCATATTTGGCGAAAGTAGTAATTACAGGTCAAGCAGTAACAGTTAACTTGGAAACTCAACTTTTTGTTTTTTGAAAAGTGAAATCGAAGCATGTATTATCTCCATTCTTCAATTGATGTATTGGATCTATTAGCATGTGATGTGGCATGAGAGTTGAGACTGGATAAGCAATACAAATTTGTTCTTGCTACTCATGCTGATCATTTTGGTTTTCTTTTGCAGTTTCCTCTCCTCTCCAAGAGTTATAAGCTACAAAAGCTTGTATCAGACAGTCCCGAAGAAATTCAGTTAACTGATTTTCCTGGAGGACCTAAAGCGTTTGAAATTTGTGTTAAATTTTGCTATGGGGTGACAGTGACTCTTAATCCCTACAATGTTGTGGCTGCACGTTGCGCAGCAGAGTATCTTGAGATGACAGAGGACATGGAGAAAGGAAACCTGGTTTTCAAGATTGAGGTATTTCTCAACTCAAGCATCTTACGCAGCTGGAAGGATTCCATTATTGCTTTGCAAACATCCAAGTTTCTTCTTCCGTGGTCCGAAAATCTAAAGGTGGTTTCTAGGTGCATCGATTCAATTGCATCCAAAACATCGGTGGATCCTTCTTTAGTGACCTGGTCTTACACTTACAACAACAGAAAATATGCAACATCGGACCAGATGATTCAGTTGACTGAGAAAATGGATATTGTGCCTAATGATTGGTGGATCGAAGATATATGCGAGCTGGACATTGATATCTACAAATGCGTCATGATTGCTATAAAATCTAAAGGAAGAATGGACGGGAATGTGATCGCTGAGGCATTAAAAACTTATGCTATGAGGTGGTTGCCTGATTCCATTGATGCATTGGTATCTGAGGTTCATATCTCAAGGAATAAGTCTCTTGTGGAAACTATAATTTGCCTACTGCCTTCTGATAAGGGCATAAGTTGTTCATGCAATTTCATGCTTAAATTACTTAAAGTTGCAATTTTCATTGGAGCTGATGACACGTCAAGGGAAGATCTGATAAGAAGTATCGGGTTAAAGTTGGATGAGGCTTCTGTAAGTGATCTGTTGATCCCAGCAAGGTCACCTGAGACCACGATCTATGATATTGAACTTGTTCATCGTCTTGTGCATGAATTTTCCACAAATGAGAGAAGTGGGGGGAATGTGAAGAGTTCTGATAAGGATAAAAAGAACAGCAGTGAATTTGTTTTACTGCATGGGGCGTGGTTGAAAGTTGGGAAACTCGTTGATGAGTATCTTGCTGATATTGCTCAAGATCCAACCCTCTCAGTGTCCAGATTTGTTCAGTTGGCACAATTGATTCCGGACTCTGCTAGACCAGTTCATGATGGGCTTTATGGCGCCATTGATATCTATTTGAAGGTACACATACTTTACCTTAGCATATATAAGCTCCTCTTGTTTAGATTTAATGAGATATAGGTTTAAATAGCCTTCTATATATGCTTTTAAAAACATTTGAATTTCATCATAATGATGTTTTTACCTCCATCTAGCTTTAGCAAGAATGGTAAAAAGCCACTAAACTAAACCAAAATATGTGAAAAGAGGTACCTTGCATTTATGCTGCTAAATTGCATTACGTATGTGGTCAACACTCGAATTTATTTAATTGGACTGTGCTAAAGTTGTGGATATAAAATTCCTTATGCAGGAACACACGAATTTAACAAAAGCGGAGAAGAAGAGCTTGTGCGGGCTTATGCACATCAAGAAACTGTCACCGGATGCGTCCATGCATGCAGCACAAAACGACCAGCTACCACTTCGTGTAGTCGTTCAAGTCCTGTTCTTCGAGCAGGTGAAAGCAGCTGCTAATATTCACGCGCTTAGCCAGATGACTGATGGTAAGGACCCTCACAGGAACAGCGAAGATAATTGGTCCAAAGCAGCCCCAGAAAACCGCAAATCCTTGAGAAGGCGAATGGATGAGATGAAGATAAAAGAGGATGAAGTAGCTACACATGGGAGTTTAATGAGGAGAGGTGGCAAGAATAGAGGAGGATCTGCTGCACAGTTGTTGCCATCTCGTTCAAGGAGAATTTTCGACAAGTTGTGGAATGTGGGTAAAGGCTTCGGAAATGGAGAGAATAAGAGCTCAGAGACTTCGTCCAGTACGCTTAGCCCTACTTCCATGGTTCAAGGGAAGGCAAAATCCTCTGTATCAGGTTCAAGACACAGGAGGCATTCGATTTCTTAGAAATGGAGAGTTTTTATGAATAGAGGAGAAAGAAGAGAAGGAAATGGAACACTCCTTGCAAGTGTAAATTGGTAGCATCTGATGTTACAATAGGCATTGAGGATTTGGTCTGAACTCTGAACAGTGAGAGTCAGTGTATTTAACAGTTTGTATTATTGCAGAGACTTTGTATCATCAGTATCTTCTTTTGGTAGTGTTGATGTAATCTATTGTTGATTCAGTCCTAGCACCTAACTGGTATCTGATTTTCTTCTGGCTGATCATTTATTTTCAGAACTTTGATAGTTTGCACTTTCTGATGAACATGTACCAAATATTAGCTAGCTGCTAGTTTGCCAATTGGCCATCACCTAATGTCCTCTCTTACAAGTACTCATGGCTGAAGTATATTATGAAATGGGATTGAAAATCTTTTGGGTCTATAACAATATAACATTTGCACTCCACTGCTTTATAGTAATACATATTATATTTCACATTTAACACAGTTTAGGACCACCAATGGAGTGAGTAGTACTGTAGTAGTACTATAAATGTCGGGGTTCAAATTTTTCATTGGAGTATATTCTATTGTAGTCATGGAATATCTTACTGAATATACCCTAAATTAGTTTGAGAATAAATAGTATCCTCTCATCCCAAATCCTGTTGCTAAATTCCTCTCCGTCACTCATTTGACTCGAACTCGGTATTACTAGACTGTGTTTGATTCGTTTGAATTTTTTTTAACTAAATTGGTCTAATTGGAGGTAAAAAAAGTTCAAGCTTATTTGAGTTGTAAATTTAAACAAACCAAATCTAAACTGAATTAAAATTGTATTGTTACTAATTTTAGTAGTTTTTTCGAGAAGGATATTTCTCTTTCTTGTCCGTCCCTCCAGTCCAGGCGTTTTGAACTTTTGATACCAATCTAGACAAGTCGAAGAAAAAGTCAACCACAGAGAAGAACAGAACAAAACAGAACTAACTCCAAATCTATCAACTAATTTGAAAACTACTGTGATTCTTCTCATTTCCGTTTTGACCCTATCTACATATGTGCAGCCCAGGCTATATATGTAGAAAGTCTTATTCTTGGAGGAGAAATCAAGATTCAAGATGGAAACTTCAACAGCTACTTTGAGTTTCACACTATTCTATCTCTTCTTACTCTCAACAACATCTAGAGTCCATTGTTCACCTCACAGTAGGCATCATCATCATGGCCATGAGAAGGATTCTGAGTGCAAAGCATGGTTGGTTCAGTCAATTCCCACTGACATGCCCCATCTCTCTCATGTTTCCGGTGTTCTTTCCACTGGTATATTCATCCATCTTTCCCTTTTTTATTCATATATGCCTATGCTTGACTGGGATTTACTTTTTTTAGCTACTAGTTATTGGATTGGATTGCTCAGCTTTATTCATGTAGGAAAGTAGACAAAGGTGTTCAATCAAATGTTTGATCAATTGGCAACTCAGCTGTATTTAGTTCAATTAGTACTGTTAACAAATGTGAAGATTGTTTATGGTAAATTCAATGCAAGGCTGTGAAACTGTGAATTATGATTGTCTAGGTGTAAAATGTTCATTCCAGTTTGGAGTGTTTTAGAGGTGTAAAATGGGCAAATCCAGCATGCTAACTGTTTCATGGACCTCCTGGGTATGGGCAGTGGGGTGTGCGTGTGTGTGTGTTTGGGGGGTGGGGGGGGGGGGTGTTTAATCTTGCATTAATTTGTGCTATCAAAATTGAGAGAAGGTGCCCTTTTCGTTGAGTTTACGGGATGATAAATGTGCCCCGATGATCGTTTTACGACCTGCTATATCCAGAAACCATGATACTTGTAAGATATTGTATCTCTCCTCATTCTATGTTGCTAACATTTCCCCTATATCTCATGCAATTGAACCAGCTGATGTTTTTCGATGGTTGGCTGGAAATTCTACCAAGAGCCTGGACATTATTGCTCAGTACTGGCAGTTGGAAGCAAATCCTAATGACCCTCAGTCAGGGGATTATGGCTATTCAAAAGATGACATGCGGAGGTTTGGAGCTAGTGAAGGATTCAAAGTTTATAGTGCATTAGAAAATGCAGCTGACCGTGATGTTAACATAAGGTAGGTACTATGCACTATGCAGTAACACATTTAACAGTTCATGTCAGCTTATCGGTCCTTAAGTGAGTATGTTGAATGAACTTTCAGTGCCAAACTCCATCTAAATTTCTTCAGCATTAACTTTTTGTTTAGACTTTTGCAGCACTCTGGGGTATACCCTGAGTATACAGAAGAACCGTCTAAACTGGCATCAGGAAGGCCAAATGTGAAGAGCATTACTTTACTATTTAAGGACTGGTGGGGATCTGGTGTAGTCCATACCAAGGTTTGGATCTCCGATAAAAAAGACGTGTATATTGGATCAGCAAACAATGACTGGAAAGCTCTAACTCAGGTACTTTGAGTAGTGTAAGATCATTGACAACCAGAAAATTCTCTTATCTCAGTGTGAAAATGATTGATTTTGCTAGTTGATCAATCTAAGTGTAAATGGTTTTAGGTGAAGGAAATGGGGATTTACCTTGCTGGCTGCCCTAAAATTGCACAAGGTGTTGAGGTTTACTTTGATAACTTGTGGAAGTTAGGCCATCTTAATTCTTCAGCCTATACAAAATCCGTCTTGGATCAACAGTGGCAAGTAACTCGGAAGGTACCATGCTGGTCACATTTTCTTAATCCGAAAGAAAGGTGCAGGTACGGATCGAACTAAGTACATGGCCTGAAATCAGTTCATTTCTTGTTGTCGACGGTTGAGAGTAATTTTCACCTTGTCTTGACAGATCACCCTTACCTGAAGATGTCGAGGTCAAACATGTAATCGGCTATCCAGAGCTCTCCGATCCTCATCTGTTTCACAATTCTATTGAAACTCCTGGACTAAACAACTCAAACTTGAAGCCTCAGTCCAGCTATCTATCTTTTGCCCCACCAGAGGTACAATGTCCATTAAAATTCTCTTGCAATCTTCTTTAACCTGCAGGTTATGAGATCCTCAAGTTACTGCTTTCCACCAATCTTACAATATGTGTGTTGAGTACTTCGTTGGTTTCTAAACGGTGCTTGAATGAGCGTGATTGGATGATATAGCATTTTTAACAACACATACTAGTAGGAACAGCCAAACAATATTGAGGAATATTGCTTAATTTTACGGTAAACATACACATACTGATGTCTTGTCTATATATGGCAGCTCTTGTTTGGCAAGTACCAACACGACGAACAGGCTTGGGTGGACACTATCAAATCAGTCAGTGAAGGTGGAACGGTTAGAATAAATACTATGGACTGGCTTGGTCAATCGCAATACACGTCCCAGACAATCTTTTGGTCATCATTGTCCTCAGCCATATCTGAGGTACTTCTACATTTCTTAGCTAAGTATTTAAAGAAAACCTACACCATACGTCCATAAGGATCAGTACTCATTAGTAATGTTTCCATGCAATAATAGGTTGTTTTCAGCAAACAAGCGAATGTACAAGTACTAGTTGCATACTGGGCTCATTTTATCAACAACACAGATGAGTACCTGAAGTCTCTCTTGTACACGAACAACTTGTGCTCATCTTCAAAGTATAATAACTGCGGTGGAAAAGTTGAGGTCAAGTATTACATTGTTCCAGGATACAACTTAACTGGACCTGCCAGCGTTAATGGCACAGCCACAGGGAATATTTATCCGGCCTACACAAGAGTAAACCATGGGAAATATGCAGTCAGTGATGTTAGAGCACATATAGGGACCAGTAATTTGATATGGGACTACTTCTATACTACAGCTGGAGTCAGCTTTGGGACGAATAACCTAGCCATTGTGTCGAAGCTTCAGGAGATCTTTGATGCTGATTGGAATTCACCTTATGCAATGCCGGTTGAACCATTAGAAAGCCATGCAGCCTATACAAGTTGATAGATGATTACACTTTCAGTTGCTTAGTTTTAGTTAGGCTAGCTGTTTTACATACTGTTTAGTGGCCAAGGATTGATCATTATGCATTCGGTTCTTGGAAATAAACTTTCATTATAAGATGTTGATTTGAAGTTCAAAGTCACATTAAGTTTCACCACAATTGCATTGCCTCATGTTTCGGGCTAAAACGCGGTAGAGCTAGTCATGTATAATTTCACATTATAGTTGTCCTCCAATTTCATCATGTTTTCGTCTACAATTTCCATATCATTTTTCAAAATTGGAACCAACTAGTGGAAAACAAAACTTTCGTTTCGATTGCTACTGTTGATAAGATTGGAAGGAAGATTTTATTCCTGGAAGGTGCAGTTCAGATGTTTATATGCCAGGTTTGTTCTTCATTTAATTATTTTGTCGGTCAGATTAATTATCTCATACTTTCTTTTTTATCTATTAATGCTGATTGATCTATTTGTTTTTCCCTTTTAGGTTATTATCGTGACTTTCATTGGAGTGAATGGTGATCCAGGAATATTGCCCAAGTGGTACGCCATTGTTGTGGTTCTTCTCATCTGTATCTATGTTGCAGGTTTCGCGTGGTCATGGGGTCCACTAGGGTGGTTGGTACCTTGTGAAATCTTGCCCCTAGAGATCCGATCAGCTGGGCAGACCCTGAATGTGCCGGTGAACATGTTGTGTACATTCTTGATTGCAGAGATGTTCACCAAGATGATGTGTTGGCTTATAAGGTTCGGGATGTTCATAGTCTTTGCCTTCTTTTCTTTGTGCTGCTCATGTTCCTCTTCATCTTGAAGTTCTTCCCTGAGACTAAGGGGATTCCAATTGAGGATATGCAAGGTATCTTCAAGGAGCATCCATACTGGAAGAAGTATTACGAGGATCTTGGTGGTGGCCATGTTTATATTGCTTTCGAACAGTTTCTTTTTTTATGTTATTGGTTTTTTTATTTTTATTTTTTTAATTTTTGTTTTTTTTATTTACCTCTATGTTAATTTAGACAAGAAAACAGAATTTATACTTTGTTTCTTTTTTCGTGATTGACTCAGTAATTAACATTACCTTCAAAGAGGTGCTTGACTTGACAAACTGAAAATGATTATCGCGTAGTTAAATGAAACAACTGGAGTAGACTGGAGTAGAGTGCCTAACTGCTACAACTGCTAATCACTATTATTACAGAATTTATTGGTGCTCGTACAGATGCATCAGCTTAATCCTAATTAAGCAAAAACTTATTTATCATATACCTTCTGCCATAGTTCACGGGCAGTACCTAAAGAGGGTCACCTCTTCCCTCTCTCAGTAGATGTTGAGCTAACAATTTTTTTGCCGAATTCTGCAATTTAATTTCACCAGCATTTAGAGATAAAATTGACCGCATGCAAAAACAAAACCCTATGATTTTGGGTTCAGAACACACAATAACACTGAAATACATATACTTTTGACCTTTTAAAACTTTATTTCAGGAAAAATTACAATTTTGGTCCCCTAACTCGACGTCTTTCATGAGTTTAGTCCCAAGTGGATTCGCAAAATGTAAAAAAAGTCCCTTCGGCAAATACGGTCCCGTATTTATACGTTTTTGCTTATGTGGCTTGTGAGGTGGATTTTGAGTTGTGAGGTGGAGAGAAAATGTTAGTAAAATAAATTAAAACAAAAAGTAAAAAAAAAAAAAAAAAAAAAAAAAAAAAAAAAAAAGAAACATGTTGTTAATGTTGTCCATGGCGGAGCTCCGCCATGGACGCTCTAGATCGGAGCTTCTGATCTAGAGCCTGTTAATGTTTTCCATGGCGGAAACTCCACTGTTTCCGCCAGCTTCAATATTGCCCCGTCCTGCTATGCCATTGACGGAGATTCTTCAAGCTCCGTCAATGGCGGAGTCCTATTGGACGGAGCAGAATGGCGGCTCTGTCCAAGTTTCCAAGAAGGCAAGAACTGTTCCCGACTACTCACTTTTTTTTTTAAATTATTTATTTAGATATGGTCACCTTAAATAAAATTATATATATATATATATATATATATATGTATATTCACCCTTAAAACACAATTAAAATTATATATATATAATTGTTTAGTGTATTATTATAATTGTTTTTCATTTTTTCTTTTATTTATTTGTTTTATCTTTTTCTATTTTGTTTTTGTAATGAATTAACGGAAGACCAGTTTATGTTGATATTTTAAGCTTTTCTCAGGAACTCAACCACAGTTTGTCCACTGTCCATTCGATCCTCGATTTCTCCAAACTGTGACGTGATGATATCGTACAGCGTATGAGCAAGTCAGGTTTCCCAGTAATACCATCTCCACCATATGGGCAGGTCCTGTTACACGTTCATACATTCAGTTGGTGTTTGTATGATTTGCAGCTAACGATAAAATGTGAGTAATGATTTTTAAGTTACCGGTCGTGGAATGACGAATCCTGAGAAGAGATTCCACAGCGGATAGAAGAAAGATGAGATGATGGCGGCAATATGGTGATTTGGAGTGAGAGCAACAGCCATCATGCCGTAGAGGACAAAGAACAACAGTGAGAAGAACAGAAAGTACATGAACCAGAAGAACGTTGCTACGTCCCAGTCGAATCCAATCATTGAGTATGTGATGACACCGTACACAATGGATTGTACGAAAATGTTAAGGTATCTCAATTATAAACTGCAAGGGACATGTTGAAGATTGTGAGTACAGACTATAAATTAACTTGAGCAGACCATTCATTCTGAGAGCTATGGTTATGTACCTGTGAGAATGCATATGGTAAAGCCAATTAGTGAAATGATACTTGAAGTTTGAGTTGATTAGTGAGGCAGTCCAAGTTCGACAGAATGCCTGAACGAGATGACGTTGTGATTTGAAATGCTATGATTAGTGGGTATGTTAGGATTTGGGAGATAAACAAGGCCTTGGTGATTTTTAAGAGGATGGCTGAGGCTGGGGTCGGTCCAAGGATTGTTAGAACATAGGAGTTGAACCAGACAACACATAGGAGTTAAACCAGAATAGGTTGACTCATTGGACAACACTGACAATGTAGAGATAGGAATGGATTAGAAATGTATTACGAATGTATATCTGTCCTAGAATATAGCCTAGAATAGTGGATTTAGTTGTATATATATATATATCCTTGGTGATTAATGAGAAGGCATCGATTCACATTCTTACATGGTATCACGCTAGGTTTATGATCTCCGCTGCACATTCTCTCTCTGTCCTCACGACAAATATATTTTGCCGCATACACCTAACCAACCTGGTTCCTCTGCTAGACCTATCTCGTCTCCGCCCATACAGCCTATTCCTTTCGTAGATCTTCCATCTGCTTCACCGTCCCGTTCACCACCTCATCCCAGTCCTCCACCCCGGACTACGCGGGACACTACGTATCCGCCGCAACGTCCCGTTACTCGCAGCCAACATGGCATTTTTACACCTCACACTATCTTCGACCCTTCCGAAGTACATACAGCTACAGTTACACCATCACCCCTTCCCCGTACCCCCTTAGATGCTCTCCGTGATCCTAACTGGAAATTGGCCATGACTGATGAATATAATGCTCTTATTAAAAATAAGACGTGGGAATTGTTCCCTCGTCCCCCGGGTGTTAATGTTATTCGTTCCATGTGGATTTTTACGCATAAGATTAAATCTGATGGTTCCTTTCAGAGGCATAAAGCCCGTCTTGTAGGTGATGGTAAAACTCAGCGCGTGGGTATTGATTGTGGTGAGACGTTTAGTCCCGTGGTTAAACCCGCAACTATTCGTCTTGTTCTTAGCATTGCTCTTTCTCGCCGGTGGTCTATTCATCAACTCGATGTTAGCAATGCATTTCTCCATGGCAATTTGCAGGAAACGGTTTATATGTATCAACCCATGGGGTTTCGTGATCCGACACACCCGGATGCTGTCTGCCCCTTACGGAAGTCATTATATGGCCTTAAACAGGCTCCTCGGGCGTGGTATCAGCGATTTGCTGACTTCGTCGCCAGTCTTGGCTTCTCCAATAGTAAGTGTGACACTTCGTTGTTTGTCTACAACCGCGGGGCTGATACTGCTTATTTGCTTCTATATGTGGATGATATCATATTGACTGCCTCTTCAGATGCGCTTCGGCACTCGATTATGGCTAAGCTTAATTCGGAATTCGCTATGAAAGACTTAGGGCTCCTTAATGACTTTCTTGGCATTCGAGTCACTCGCCATAAGGCTGGCCTTTTTCTTTCCCAGTCTCGGTATGCAGCTGAAATTCTTGAACGAGCTGGCATGAGCTCGTGTAACTCGACAGCTACTCCCGTTGACACAAAGCCAAAAGTTAGTGCCTCTGTTGGGACTCCTTTTGCTGATCCTACGTTATATCGGAGTTTAGCTGGAGCGCTTCAGTATCTCAACTTCACTCGCCCTGATTTATCCTATGCGGTTCAACAGGTATGTCTTCACATGCATGATCCCCACACTGAACATATGGAGGCTCTCAAGCGTATCTTACGATATGTCCAAGGCACTCTGTCTCTTGGACTCCATCTCACTCCTTCCTCTCTTCACGATCTTGTGGCATATACTGATGCCGACTGGGCCGGCTGCCCCGACACTCGCCGTTCTACCTCTGGTTATTGTGTTTTCTTGGGTGACAACCTGATCTCCTGGTCCGCCAAGCGTCAAGCAACATTGTCCCGCTCGAGTGCTAAGGCCGAGTATCGTGGCGTCGCTAATGTTGTGGCCGAGTCATGCTGGCTCCGGAATCTTCTCCTTGAGCTTCTGTGTCCGGTGCGCAAGGCTACGTTTGTCTACTGTGACAATGTCTCTGCAATTTATCTCACCGGCAATCCCGTCCAGCATCAGCGTACAAAGCACATCGAGTTAGATATACATTTTGTTCGCGAAAAGGTTGCCCGTGGTGAGGTTCGTGTTCATCATGTTCCCTCTCGTTATCAGATTGCGGATATTTTTACGAAGAGGTTGCCTTTGGTCTTGTTTGAAGACTTTCGTTCCAGTCTCAATGTTCGGCAGCCTTCCGTTTCGACTGTGGGGTAGTGTTAGAACATAGGAGTTGAACCAGACAGCACATAGGAATTAAACCGGAATAAGTTGACTCCTTGGTCAACACTGACAATGTAGAGATAGGAATGGATTAGGAATGTATTACGAATATATATCTGTCCTAGAATATAGCCTAGAATAGTGGATTTAGTTGTATATATATATCCTTGGTGATTGATGAGAAGGCATCGATTCACATTCTTACAAGGATATGTATTCTTGGAACACAGCTGTGGTCATTCATCAGCAATGCGGTGATCGTGATGGAACTTTGAGACTTTTGAAACGGATGATAAGTTCTGGGTGTCAGCCAGATTTAGTGACTGTTGGTGCTGCCTTTCCTGCTTGCTCTTATCTGTCGGCATTGAGGCATGGTAAAGAAATACATGGGTTCATGGTTAGGAAAGGGTTGTACGGAGCTGGTGGTACATATACCTGTAACGCAATTATGGATATGTACTCAAAATGGAAATATGAGGGTGGCCCGTTTTATATTCAATGAGATGAAAGATAAGGATGTTACATCGTGGAACATAATGGTGATGAGGTATGGTATGCATGGATTTGGTAATGATGCATTAGACCTTTTTTCTTCCATGTGTGACTGGATTGAAGCCAGACAGAGGCTCCTTTGTTGGAGTTTTAGCAGCTTGCAGTCATGCGGTTTTGCAAGTGAAGGGCGAAATTATGTCGCTGGTAAGGAGCAAAAATATGGTGCGACTCCTCAAATCGAACATTATGCATGTGTTATTGACATGCTTGGTCGAGCTGGGATACTCGAAGAGGCATTAGTGTTGACCGATTGATATCTAGTATGTCAATAGAGCCTAATCAAGTTGTATGGAGATCATTTTTAGCTGCTTGTAGGCTCCACGGGAATGCTGACCTGGCGAAGTTTGCAGTGCAATGGTCCTTGACCTGGAACCAGAGCATTTTGGAAATTATGTTTTGATGTCTAATATTTTTGGTGAAGCCGGAAGGTTTGATGAGGTTGCTGCGGACTGCAGTACGATATTCTATGAGGATTACAGGATGTGGAGAAGTCACCAGGTTGTAGCTGGATTGAACTTGGAAATGTTATGCATGTGTTCTTCACTGGTGACAGAACACATCCTGAGGAGGACTGTATAAGAAATTGGATAGCCAAACTGCATGTTTATGTGAGCACCGATTCATGCGAGTTGTCATGGAAAATTATTTCTGAAGGTTCACATATGTCCGCAGTGCTACTTGTGTATATGATGCCAGATGCCCTATCTGAAATGAGAACTGGATATATTTTACGAGTGAGATGAAGTTTGGCTACCGTGGAATTTCGGGTACGCTAATCTCTATGAAGCTCCATAGTAGAATTACTCCTGTGAAAGGTGAAACAAACTCTTTACACTGATATCTTCCAAAAAAAAAAAAACTTACACGTTTCAATAAGAAGATGTCACTTTATCAAACTATGCTTCTTGCAATCTTAGATACTCCCTTTCATAATTTTACTGATTCTTTTTACCAAGAAAAAGGATCAAATTGTACCGAGATGGCCGAATTACCTGTGTTATATTTGATTAAAAGATTGGATTTTGATGGAAGCCCTCTTTTTGTTTGGCACTTGAATGCAGGTTTAGTGAAAGCTGGAGCTAATTCAAGAATGACCATCTGTGCTCAATGCTTCTATGGTTAGTTTCTCCTGTACTCATAACATTTTTGTTTTGCATTGTGTCCTAGGCATTTGTATGAAGTAACTGTAGTTTCAAGTTCTATATGTATAAAAATTAGCTTGTTTTAAACAATTGCCATGTGGTGATTCCTGTTAGAAGCCCACATTATGTATTTACGTTTAATGTGTTGTTATGGGCTTTATTTTTCGACCATTGTGATCTGTAGAGTTTATTTTTTAAGTGTCTTCATGTTCAATTGTAGACTGCTTGGTTCGGTTGAACAAATTGTACGAGTCGTGGGAGGATAAGTCGGAAATAGGATTTGTCATGATGAAGGTAATTGACTGTGTTAGCGTCCTATCTAAAACTTGGTTTAACCATATATATTTTCTGAGCTGAAGTTCGTTTTCGCATTTCCTGAAGGTTAAGGTATTCTGCTCTGGCACAGATGTCGTTGCATTATATCATTTGCTCAATCAAGGTTTGTATTATTGCAGAGTTATGTTTTTATGAATTTGTCTGTTGGTTGTCTGATTTTAGGATTTCACCTCTATCCCTTTATGAAGTTAATGGCCTAGTGCCTTTCCTTTTACATGTTATTTTTCAAATTAATATTGCTTTGGAATCAACAGAATCCATTACGGGGTTGTGTGACTCCGATGTGTTGATCCGACCTTGAAAGTAACTAGAGATGTTTGGACTTGTGTTTTCATATAACTATGGACTTTTGTCATGTATGAATCTAATGTAGTACATCATTGAATATCGGAAGGAAGAGAAGTAAAATGTTCATGATTGATATCTGTGGATTTCCTTTCACATATAATTGTGCCAAAACAAAGAAGATTCAAAATTTCATATTGATGTTTGTAGATTTCCTATTGCACATGACTTTTGTTTCACTCTCTGCAAAATATTTTGCTGCAACTGTTGTATTCTTAACAAAATGGCATCTCACACTCTTCTCCACATGTCTATCAAGGATCAATATACTGAATAGTATAGGGCATTCTTGTTTATAGATAGAGTATATAATTCTTCTGGACGTGTCGATTGGTGTGCTGTGACATCTATCTGTTTGATGATTAAAACCGGGAGATTTTGGTCTGTGCTGTGTTATGTCAGATTATTTTTAATTTAAAAATAAAAATAATGAGTATGTTTTATGAGAATACAAACTCTTGAACCATTTCCTGATTTTAATTCATTGGGTGAATTTGCATGGAAGACTGCAGAGTGCAAATCTTTCTTCGAGGGTCTGTAAAGTTTGTCTATGTCTTGGGAACATACCTTAAGCCAAATGTGAGTTGATTTCTCTCTACAGGTTAGAGTGTAAAAAAAAACAGAAACTTATTTTGTTTCTAAATTGAAAAAATAATGTGTTATCATTAGTCATTGCTATGTGTGTCCAGTATACTTGCCCCTGCTCTCTTGGGCAATGGAGCAAATTTTGTCTTCATAATCCATCACCTATATCGCATATCTGGTTCCATGTTCTTTTTTAGCTTGTCCTTGCATTAAAATTAAAGAAACGCCTTCCTGTTCGCTTCTGTCTATCAGGGGAAGGAGGTTTACTAGTAATAGTTTTAGAGGAGAAAAGGGAAGAAAGATGATGTCGATATTTCTTTCATCTGTTCGCTTCTGTCTATGATGTCGATGAAAGAAAGATGATGTTGTATGATCAATCGAATTTGTAAATCTTGTTCCATGTTCTTCTTTAGCTTGTCCTTACATTAATATTAAATAAACACCTTCCTGTTCCAAGGGAAGGAAGGTTACTAGTACTGGTTTTAGAGGAACAAAGGGAAGAAAGATGATGTCGATATTTCTTTCCTCTGTTCACTTATGTGCATGAAAGAAATATGATGTTGCATGATCAATCGAATCCAATATTTCTCTACATCTTGTGTTATTAGGTACTTGAACCCAGCACAATCTAAAACTCTGGTTGTGTTCTTGATTCTATAGAACCAATAGGGTTACTCACTTACTGGGGATATCATTATGGCTAGCATAGCTGAAGAAATATCTTTACTTACTCGTCTCTTTGTTCTCTTTGAAAAATTTAAAGTTGTATAGAAAATGATAAATATTGCATTTTGCTGTGTGGGAATTTCAACTATATCAGATGCATACACTTGTAGAATGTTTGTACGATATCAGAAATCATTACATTTATTCCAGAAACTGAGTCTTTAATCCCAAAAGTGTATACTCTATGTGAACCATCAACCACAAAATTTTCTGGTTCATATTTCTTCCATTTCTGTGATGGTATCATAGGAGGCAACTTGTCAAGGATCTCAAAATTCATTGCACCACCATTTTTTTTCCTCCTTAACCAGTTTTTCTTTCTCTACTTCGTCGAACTTGATTGACTCTCTATTTATCAAAGTTATAACATTGCTTCCTCTCAAGATCTTTATTACTTTGTGACTTGAGCTAATTGTTCATCTTCCATCATTCAGGTGGCTTATAATGGATGGTGTCATAATGGGAGGAGGTGCAGATAAATCACTCCCACGGATGTTCCGTGTTGCAACTGATAGAACTGTATGAAACTGCACCCTGAATTGTCCTCTCTACTGAAGTTCTTTGGTGTGTTTTGTTGAAACTTGACCTTATATCTGATTACCCATCCACTGGTATGTAACAAGAAAAGTGAAGTGTGACTTTTGGCGCTTGTCGAGCACTTAAGTTACCTTTTCATTTTACTTTCTAATATGGCAAGATACCCTGAAATACTGAATCCTCTGGTAGGTCTGTGCCAGTTCATCTCTGCATAAATTGTGAAAAGTGATTTGTGTTGAGAACCACATATGATAACTCTTATGACTGTATCTGAGTAAAATAAACTTCAAGTTGCATAATAACCAGGTCTATTTATACTAGGAAATGTTAGTATTCTCTTTCTTACTCCTTGGACAGGCTTTACAAGCAAACTCATGTTCAATATTCATTCATTTTGTCTTGCAAGTCTACTAATGCCCTATGAATCCATGATCTTTGACCACACTTATTCTTTGTTGCAGGTTTCTTCTCTCCTGAAGCTCAAATAGATTTTCATCCTGATGCAGCAGGGGCTTCTTATTATCTTTCTCATCTCCCTGGATACATAGGTACGGCAAGAACTGACCATCTTGGATTGTGATAATTTTATACATCTGCCATATCTATGGACCTGCACCATCAGGGATTCAGGTGCATATGCATATCACAATATTAGGGCCCATAACTTCTAGTCTTTTTTTAAAAGGAGGAAAGAGAGAAAAAAAAATTAAAAAAAGTCATGGAGAACAATGCTGCCTAAAATAGTAACGTCGAGTCACTTCTCTCTGCAGCAGAATATTTGGCTATTACAAGAGAAAAGCTTAATGGTGAGGAAATTATGGCGTTGGGTCTCGCAACACACTATTCACTGATGGAAATTAGTTTTTCATTTGTATTCTTTAACTGAAGAGAGTCTTGGCAACACATTATTCACCGATGGAAGTTAGTGTTTGTCCCTTAGGAGGACATATGCAGGCTTGTAGTGTGGCTTGAGCGCACTTTGATGACTCATGATAATTCCTTCATTGAAAAATCTCTCTCAATATGGTTGCTATCACAGTGATTTAAATTCATACTGGGGAATCTCCAAGTTAGAGGATGTGACATGGTCGCGTACTTCCTTTCTCCTCTCCCTGAGCCGGAGTTGAGCTTACCAACTTCAGTAAGGGGTCCGGATATATGATGGAGGATATGTGATATGAACGATACAGTAGAATAGACTAAATCTTTTTGAAGGTGTTATTTGCCTACAACCAATATTTTGTGTTTGTATTGGATTAACAGATGTTTTGTCATTACTGCAATAAAGAATTTATGTTTATCAAGCCTCTAAGATTCTAGTACATTATAGTTTTATACTACTAGAAATTACGTCGCACGCTAGCGTTTTCCTTGCTATTATTCTTAGTATATCCAATCGCTTTTATATTTTTTACCATTGACATTTTGATATATTACATATGTAATTCTTGTTAATCTGTCTATATTAATATTGAATGAATGGAGTTTGTATACCAAATAGATATGTAATTTTAACATATTCACTTCATTCAATTGTAACAAATGAAAATGTAGAAATAAATAACTGAGTAATTTAATATAACAAAAACGATGTCCTTTAAATGTAAATAGTTTATCTAGTCTTGCGATGAATAGTTTTGAATTGAACGATATTAGACGTACGTGAAACTTGTAAGTAATGGATTAATACTAATATGTCACACGCTATGATATCTTTGTAAACCTGTAAGTAATGGATTAATACGAATGGAATTACAATAAGTAAACATTTGAAAATTTGAAATTTGTGAATCTAGTAGTTAAATTTAATAGAAATGTTTTTTTTTTTTTTTTGTAGTCATGCAATGAATAGATTCGAATTGAACGGTATTAGACGTGCATAAAATATTCCTCCGATGAGTCAAGAACCATCTAATACATCTGTAGGCTATTGAAACATTCAACTTCGAAATCTGCAATGTAGCTTAGCATGTTGATTGTTGTTCTTCATCTATTGAATAATACTGTCATGGGGTTCAGTACAACTTGCGCCAACGGGATTTGAACTCAAGACCTTTTCTACATAATAATGAATAAGGAAAAATAGAAAAACATTACGCAACAAGATTTGAACCCAAAACCTTTTTACATAATGAATACTGTAAGAAAAAAGAGAAACACTAATCTTTCTTTGAAATCTAGCACTTCCACTGGAACTTCGAATTAAGATGGATAGACAGACCATCACTATAATTTTAGATATGGATGGGTAGTAAATGATCCATATTATTACTACAACGTTTAGCAAAATTAAAGGAAGAAAATTAAAACATGTCACCGACTTGATCTGATCCAGGATTCCTTCAACGGTTGTAAAGAGATCGGCCCTTGCTCATAACTTGAGCCATCACATTTCTTGTCGTCTCCTTCCCTCTTAGTTAGACAATAACATGTAGTCCGATGTTACACAAAAACAATTACAGATAGCCCCACGAACTTGACTTTTTGCGAATTAAGAGCTGGAAGTTACATTTATACCCCTGCCGGAATTTCAGAATTTGAATTGAAACAAACAAGTTAAGTTTGCATTATTTACACATTTGCCTCTAAATTTTTTATTTCACAAAATTAACTTTAATGTATTTCACATTAACCACAAAAATTATATATATATATTTCAAAATGAACTAATATTTATTCTATAAGAACCCCAAATTAAGAATTTTTTCGAAAAAGCCCCAAAAATAAAAAAAATAAACTCCTTAACAGCTCAGATCGGAGCTGTTTGACAGCTCCAATTGGAGCTTATTAACAGCTCCGATTGGAGCATATTACAGCTCCAATGCTCCGATTGGAGCTTAAAAAAGCTCCTGTAGGAGCTGACCGGAGCTGTTAAGCTGTTTAACAGCTCCTGCCGGAGCTGTAATTTTTCCGGTGCCGGAATTAGTTCCAGCACCGGAATTCTCATGGAGAAGATGAACAATAAAAATAAAAATAGAAAAGATAAAAAAAAAAAAAAAAGAGAAAAGGAAGAAAAGGAAAAGAGAAAAGATAGAAAAAAGAAAAGATAAAAAAGAAAAGGAAAAATCTGTATTTTTTTGTGCTAAGGGCGTGTTTGGCCGGACAAAAACCAAAAATGAATAACGGGCCAGTCAACTTTTTTCCGGCGACTGGGGCTATCTGTAATTGTTAAACTAGCGAGGGAGAATCCGTAATATGAGTTTCTAGTGGGGTGGTTTAATGTAATTTACCTTTAATACAGTAGTAGAGTAGTAGAATTAGAAACATCTATCATCTCCTCTGGAAGTTCAAAGTCCTAATCGAAAAAGCAATCATGAAAAGTGAAAGCACAACGAATCCAAGAAACTGAATTGGGCTGTTGATCCGCCACACCGAATCCAGATCGGCGCTCACTCAGCTCCAATCCGTCTTATTTTTTTATATTTTTTTCTTTTTTTATTAAATTCTTTAATAATTACAAGTATTACTTTTCTAATCTCCCAAATCACATAAGATGTAATTAAAATTTACTCTTCAAAATCAAAAATCTTATCTTCAAGATAAAAATCTACTTCCAAAATCCGGTTCCAAACACTCTATTGACACTGAAAGTATATATGTCCTAGAGACAACCTACGATAGGGACAATATGTACTTGATTACATTCAGTTATTGTTATTTATTTATGATCATTTATCTATACATTATTAAATACAATTGGCATTACATTTTATGAATACATTATTTGGTTGTTTGAATTATTCGATAAAATGTTCCCAAGGACTTAAGGTAATCACCAAGTTAGTGGGAGCTTGTGTGTCAATAATTAAGTCCTAAAATAAGCCACTAGCTGAAGGTCATTGAGATACGGGATATCAATGATGCGATTGAAGCTAGCATATGTTGCATTAGATCCTTCGAGGATGTAGTAGGTCTCACTGCTACGAATGAACTTGGTTATTCATGATGAACATATGGACACTTTGGAGAGTGTTGGCATGCCCAACCGAGAAACCATTTGGTAAAGCTATTTAGTGTCTATGGTAGTTTCGGTGTGTAGGGTGATGTTAGTAGTCCTTAGACTTGAGGCCAATACTACATCATATGTGGAATAATGTACTTGACCATGCGCAACGCTTGCACTCTTAAAGTAGGGTAGATACGGCATGCGTTGGGTACATTAGGAAGCATATGGTGTGAGTGATTGGGCCAAGATAGGATTCATTCCTCCGTAATAGATACAAGGAGAGAATACTCACTTCTCATATTTAGTGCGATCATAAAACCGGTGGCCACCGTATGTGAATATGTCAAAATGGTGTTGGACATAATTCATAGATCGACTAATAAGATTGAGAGACAATGAATGGAGTTATTAGAATAGACACATAACCATATTCTAGACTCATTCGAGTATTCGTGAATGAAGGGACCGTATCATCAAAGTACCCTACGCTACAGGTGGTTTGTTTCCTCACAAACGTTCCTTGCATATTAATATTGTCTGATAAATTGTCTAGGAATTTATTATGACCTTAATTAGATTGTTGCTTAATATGCAAGGCCCTATGGGTCACACTTCAAGGTGGTGTTTCTACAAATGAGCTATGTATATTGGATTAAATATTAATTAGATTAATATTAAATTATTATACATAAATATAATAGAGTTATTATTAATTGGATTAATATTAATTTATTATGTGTGGAATATATTTTAGAATATATAATTAATTGAATTGAATTGGATTTAATTAATTAATTGAAGACTGTGCACTTGGGCGGGATTTGAGCAAAGCCCAATAAGGAGAAGAGAGCATAGCAATCAGCTGGGCCAACCGGCCCAGCTGATCACCAGGCCTGGCGCGTGCAGTGCACGCGCCAGGCGAGTGAGCCCTGGCGCGTGCACTGCACGCGCCAGGTGAAACAAATTGGGGCAGCTTCCAGCTGCCCCACGTGCTTCTCTCTCTCTCCTTATTTCTTCTTTTGTTTTTTCTTTTATCTTTGACTGAGATAATTAATTATTATCTCTTAGTTGGTTAGTTGATGACTTTTGGAGTCTTCTAATCAGTAAGATTTACTTGGATAAAATCTTACGTGATTTTCTGAACCAACTTACTGACTAAATCAGAAAGAAAAGAAAGAAGTCTTCTATTCCATTCCAACGTAGAAAATTCTCTCTGACAGTCAGAAAGAAATAATTTTCTCTCAGAAGCTCAAAACACAGAAGAACATCCTAGCGTTCTTGGTGGATACACTGCCCGTGGATACCGAGGTCTAAGGATACAAGGAACCTGTTGATGAGCAATCTTGGAGATTCCATTGAAGAAGATTTCATCTCTGACGAAGAAGAAATCAACCAGCCGGACGAGGAGATTGCAAGGCTTGTTTAGAGATCGAGGAACAGCTACCCGGTCAATTTGCTTATCTACTGGAGGACACGTAAGTGATTTCTTCCAGTTTAATAAACAATATAGTCATATCAGTTTTAGTGAGATTAAAATTTTTAAACTTCCGCTGCTTAGCCTCAGAGGCAAATTTTCTCACTTTTACTAACAGTGGTATCAGAGCTAGGCTGATTCATGACTATATTCGTTTATGATTTATGTTTAATGTTGTTGTGGATTATTATATATATGTAAAATATAAAATTTCCAGATTCTTTAATTGGATTTAAAGAAAATAAAATTGGATTTTATTATTGCATGTATTTTATTTCCAGATTCTTCATATTAGATTTAAAGAAAGGAAATAAATTACATTCATATTTTATTTTCCAGATTCATTTATTAGATAAATAGAAAAGAGAAAATCAAAAAAAAAAAAAGAAGAATGGAGTCAGTCGACTCCATCCTCACACGCCGGAACAGTAACCGGCAAGGTGGAGATGGTACTCCACCGGAGCTTGGCTCCTTATCATCGTTTTTCATCTTCCTCGTTTCAATCTCTTCTTCTCTGTCCCTCAAGTAACAAGGTTGATTTGGTTTATGGGTTATGGAGCTTTGAAACTCCATTAATGGTGATTTCAAGCTTTGTAAACATAAACCTTGAATCAAACCAAAACTATATGAAGAAGAGTCATTGGAACATGGGAAGGATGAAGCAAGCAAGAACCGGGTCGAACGGAATCGATTGGGTTGATTCCGTTCAACCCGATCGGAAGTTTATAAAAAAAAAAAAATTCGTTCTCTGTTTTGAACGTTTTTATGACCTTGCGATTTGTTCTTCAATGGTGTATGATGTTTAGAACATGTTTGTGGACCTTAGATTCGAGTTGAGATGAAGATTGAAGGTTTTGGAAACTTTTCATTGTTACAGGGACTCAATTGAACTTTTGCAGAAACATTGGTGGTCACTAATAGTCAAGAAAGAAGAATTCAGGGACTTGTGTCCCAATTTGACAATTCTGTCTTATTGGGGCTCAAGCCCTTGAACTTCAGATTATTTTGAATTGACCCCAGACTTTGCTAAATGTTTTCAAATTGACCCAGAAACTTAATTTCAACTTTCTGAGAATTATAAAGAGGTCCTTGGAGTTTTAGAAACTTATTATTTAATTTATAAATGGTTTATAAATTATTTTAAAACCCTATTAATACTTTTAGAAAGTGATTAAATGTTTAGAGACATAAATATAAGTTTATAATATTTAGTAACATGTTTGTTAGTTTATAAATTGTTTATAAACTACATTTCAATAATAATATATTGCTTTGGAAGATTATATTATTATTAAAACTTGTTTTAAAATATTTTCGAAATTCTTGGAGAATTTATAAATTATATTGACTTACATATAATGATAATAATCCACAACACTACTTATTTGCTCCAACTTGGTTGTATCATATGTATTGTATGTCAACATGAGCAATTTAATTATTTAAATATTGTTAGTCCGCATTTATTGTATGGGTAGGCGGCACCCATTAGTTTCCGGACCGCATCTGTCATATGCATGGGTAGGCGGCACCCATTACTTGCTAGTCCGCAATTGATATGTATGAGTAGGCGGCACTCATTACTTGTTAGACCGCATTGCATGAGCCTTGGGTAGGCGGCACCCATTATGTGATGCATGTTAGGGATCTTGGTCAAGCGATTAAATACCCCGTTTAAAGGTTCCCCAACCAATTTAAGTCTCGAGTAAATCGCATGATGTCACCCATCATAATTGAAGGTTAAATGGACTTACTAATCTCATGAGTAATATGCACCATAGTGCTTACTCTGTTTGCCGTAAGAAAGTTGCTTTCATAGGACCATTGTTGGTGCCGTGTGATGGTTATGACTTACTTGAATTATGTCGAGTCGCCATAGCGTCAGGCATAATTTAGGGACATCGATCAAAATAGTTTTGATCAACCAAGAGTTGTATTGTACAATTGGTTTGGAGACCTACCTGTTTGACTATTATAGTGATCAGCCATAGCTGGGGCTATAATAGTGCAAGCATGGATCTTGGCTCACTACAACAATTATAAGATAATCGTTCGTACTCTCTATAGGGGTCAAGAGTATGTGAAAATAGTGAGAACTAAATAAAGCTAAAGTCCTAGTTTATTTAGTCGCTGATTGTAATCATAGAAATTAATTTTAGAGTTTTAATTACAGTTTTATTTATTTACTTCTCTAGGTCTGAAAAGATGGCCAATTTATCCATAAGAATGATCTTGAAGAAATGCACTCTTACTGGTCCAAACTTTATGGATTGGATCCGTAACATTCGTTTGGTGCTTAGGCAAGAGAAAATTGAGTACGTCTTGGACGAACCAATCCCCACTCCTCCTACTGCTGCTGCTGAGCTTGCTAAGTTTGACAAAGTTGCTCACCAGAAGCACAAAGATGATGCTGCTAATGCACAGTGTGTTATGCTAGCTGCAATGACTATGGAGCTGCAAAGGCAACATGAAAACATGATGCCATATGAAATGCTCGTGCACCTCAAAAGCCTCTTTGGAACTGTTTCTAAGAGTGTTGAATTTGATCTTCTTAGAGAAATCTTCAAAATGAGGATGTCTGAAGGAGAAAATGTATCTGAACACGTGCTCAAGATGATTGGACTCATTGAGAAACTGGCAACTGCTGGAATCAAATTTGAGAACCGTGTTTCAGTCATTATCATCCTTCAATCATTGCCGGATTCATATTCCACATTCATCATGAATTACAATATGAATGCCAAGGATGCTACACTTCCTGAAATCCACAATATGCTTAAGACCTATGAACAGGCTCAACCTAAGAAGAAGTCTGTTATGTTGGTTGGATCATCTGCGAAGGCTCACCCTAAGGGCTATGGCTCAAAGGGTAAGACTAAGCAAACCAAGAAGCCAAAGATTGGACCTAAGGCTAAGGTTTTTAAGCGTAAGGCTGGAAATCAGAAGAAGGTGGTGAACATGGAGAAGGATACGTGTCTTTACTGCAAGCAGAAAGGACACTGGAAGAGAGATTGCCCAAAGGCAATTGCTGATGGAGTTGTGACCACGCATGGTGCATCTGGCTCCCATCAAGGTATGTTTGTCATTGAGATAAATATGTCTACACAAAACTCGAATTGTTGGGTATTAGATACTGCTTGTGGCTCACACATTTGTAACAATTTGCAGGGGCTCATTGATAGCCGACAGGTTAGACCAAGGGAAATTGATCTACGCGTAGGAAATGGATCGTCCGTTGCTGCCCTACGTGTTGGAACTTATAGATTAAATTTACCCTCGGGTTTGTTTTAGAACTGAATAATTGTTATTTCGTTCCTTCTATTGTAAGAAACATTATTTCCATTCCTATGTTAGACAATGAAGGGTTTTCCTTCCGTTTTGCCAATAATAATTGTTATTTTTCGCATAATGGTATTGATGTTGGAAATGCTCCTCTTATGAATGGTTTGTACTTACTTGAATGTAGACATAATTTATTTCATATACAAAACAAACGACCAAAGCTTGATAATTCAAGAAATATCACTTACTTGTGGCATTGTAGACTTGGTCACATTAATGAGACAAGAATTGCAAGGTTAAGAAAGTTAGACTATTTAGCACCATTTGATTTTGAATCATATGGGAATTGTGAATCATGTCTTAAAGGAAAAATGATCAAGAAATCTTTTTCCGGAAAGGGTACTCGTGCTAAACAAGTACTTGAGTTAGTTCACTCTGATGTGTGTGGACCTTTTAAAACTCAAGCTAGGGGTGGGTATTCTTACTTCATAACCTTTACCGATGATTCTCTAGATTTGGCTATGTGTATCTTATGAAACACAAATCTGAAGCTTTTGAGAAATTCAAAGAATATAAGGTTGAAGTAGAGAAACAACTTGAAAGAAGTATTAAGACTCTTCGATCAGATCGAGGAGGAGAATACTTAAGTAAGGAATTCTTGGATTACTTAAAGCTTAATGGAATGCAATCACAATGGACTCCACCAGGTACACCACAAATGAATGGTGTTTCTGAGAGGAGAAATCGAACTTTGTTAGACATGGTAAGATCCATGATGAATTTCACAACTCTTCCAATCTTCTTATGGGGATACGCGTTACTAGACTCAATATATATTCTGAATAGGGTTCCATCCAAATCAGTCGAGAAAACACCATATGAGTTATGGTATGGCAAGAAGCCAAGTCTTTCACATATGCATGCCTGGGGTTGTCCAGCATATGTGAAAATAATGCTCGCAGGGAAACTGGAACCCAGAAGTGAGAAATGTTATTTTATTGGATATCCTAAGGAAACCAAGGGTTATTACTTCTATCTGCCTGAGGAACATAACATCATTGTTTCCAGACAGGCTGCCTTTCTGGAAGATGATTATGTCTTCAAGCAACATAGTAGAAATGAGATAGAACTCGAGGAAATCCAAGAACAAGAAAATAACATTGAGGTTAATGAATTGTCAAATAGTTATGACAATGATTCAGTGGGAGCTCAAGGAGGATCTTATGGCTCGAGCACATCTCTGGGAAGATATCTGCCAGCCAGTGGGAGCATTTTAGGAAATTTGACTAATTCCCAAAATGCCCCTACCGAGCCGACATTGACTGAACCGACTGGAACGGTTCAACAGGTCATGTCAGAACCAACTCCCCAGGATACAGTTGCAACCGTTGCACCTGAACCACGTGCAACTGTTGCATCTGACCTGCCTTCAACTGTTCAACAGATTGAACAAGTTGAACCATCTCACAATCAGAATATACAGCCGGCACAACCAAACAAACCCGCACTCCGTCGGTCTAAAAGGTTAGAAGTGAGAGCTTCCAAGAAGATAAGTTTACTCATGGAGGATGACAAGTTTGAACTTGACTTATCTCACAAAGATGACCCTAAGACTTACAAAGAAGCAATGTTGGACATTGATTCAAGAAGGTGGCAAGAAGCCATGAAATCCGAATAGACTCAATGTATGAGAATCAAGTATGGGACTTGGTTGATGCACCAGAAGGGGTTAGACCTATCGGTTGCAAATGGGTTTTCAAGAGGAAAACAGATGCTGATGGCAACATACAAACATACAAGGCTAGGCTGGTGGCGAAAGGTTATAGTCAACGATATGGTATCGATTATGACGAAAACTTTTCACCAGTAGCCAAGCTTAAGTCTATTCGAATTTTACTTGCTATAGCAGCACTATGATTATGAGATTTGGCAAATGGATGTGAAAACTGCTTTCCTTAACGGAAATCTCGAGGAAGAGGTGTATATGATACAACCTGAAGGCTTTACATCTAAGTCAAATCCCAAATTAGTTTGCAAGCTAAAGAGATCCATTTATGGACTAAAGCAAGCCTCAAGGAGTTGGAATATTCGCTTTGATGAGGCAGTCAAATCGTTTGACTACATTAGATGTGCGGAAGATCCATGCGTTTATGTTAAACGCAGCGATGCTGGAATTGTTTTCATGGTTATATATGTTGATGACATATTAATCATGGGAAACAATGTCCAAATGTTACGATCCACAAAGGAGTGGTTGTCTAAGACTTTCTCGATGAAAGACTTAGGTGAAGCCTGTTACATTCTTGGAATCAAAATCCATAGGGATAGATCCCGAAGATTGTTAGGGTTGTCACAGTCCACATATGTCGACAAAATAGTGAAACGCTTTAATATGGATGGATCCAATAAAGGTTTCTTACCAGCTAGACATGGCGTTGCTCTCACTTCGAAGGATAGTCCTTCTACAGATGAGGAAATCGAACACATGAAAAGAATCCCATATGCGTCAGCTATTGGATCTATCATGTATGCCATGAATTGTACAAGGCCAGATGTGGCATATGCGCTTAGCTGTACTTGTCGACACCAACAGAATCCAGGTATGAAACACTGGACAGCTGTGAAAGCAATTCTTAAGTATCTTAGAAGAACTAAAGATTCCTTTCTGGTATATGGTGGACAACAAGAGTTGCGAATGAGTGGTTATGTCGATGCCGGTTTTCAATCGGACCCAGACGACTACAAATCACAAACTGGGTATGTGTTTACACTCAATGGTGGAGCCGTCACTTGGAAGAGTTCAAAGCAATCCACCTTGGCTGATTCTACGACCGAATCCGAGTACATTGCTGCTGCAGAAGCCTCAAAGGAGGCTGTCTGGATTTCAGAATTCCTAAAGGAACTAGGGGTAGTTCCTAATAGTAGTCCTATAACGGTCTACTGCGACAACGAAGGCGCTGTTGCACAAGCAAAGGAACCAAGATCCACTAACAAGAATAAGCATGTACCTAGGAAGTATCATCTAATTAGAGAGATGATAGCTAGAGGGGAAGTATCTATAGAACGAGTTTCCACTGAGGAAAATGTGGCAGATCCTTTCACCAAGGTGTTGAACATTGACAAACATGTTAGACATTTCAACAACATAGGTGTTAGACACGTAGGTGATTGGCTCTAGGCCAAGTGGGAGATTGAAAGTATATATGTCCTAGAGACAACCTACGATAGGGACAATATGTACTTGATTACATTCAGTTATTGTTATTTATTTATGATCATTTATCTATACATTATTAAATACAATTGGCATTACATTTTATGAATACATTATTTGGTTGTTTGAATTATTCGATAAAATGTTCCCAAGGACTTAAGGTAATCACCAAGTTAGTGGGAGCTTGTGTGTCAATAATTAAGTCCTAAAATAAGCCACTAGCTGAAGGTCATTGAGATACGGGATATCAATGATGCGATTGAAGCTAGCATATGTTGCATTAGATCCTTCGAGGATGTAGTAGGTCTCACTGCTACGAATGAACTTGGTTATTCATGATGAACATATGGACACTTTGGAGAGTGTTGGCATGCCCAACCGAGAAACCATTTGGTAAAGCTATTTAAGTGTCTATGGTAGTTTCGGTGTGTAGGGTGATGTTAGTAGTCCTTAGACTTGAGGCCAATACTACATCATATGTGGAATAATGTACTTTGACCATGCGCAACGCTTGCACTCTTAAAGTAGGGTAGATACGGCATGCGTTGGGTACATTAGGAAGCATATGGTGTGAGTGATTGGGCCAAGATAGGATTCATTCCTCCGTAATAGATACAAGGAGAGAATACTCACTTCTCATATTTAGTGCGATCATAAAACCGGTGGCCACCGTATGTGAATATGTCAAAATGGTGTTTGGACATAATTCATAGATCGACTAATAAGATTGAGAGACAATGAATGGAGTTATTAGAATAGACACATAACCATATCTAGACTCATTCGAGTATTCGTGAATGAAGGGACCGTATCATCAAAGTACCCTACGCTACAGGTGGTTTGTTTTCCTCACAAACGTTCCTTGCATATTAATATTGTCTGATAAATTGTCTAGGAATTTATTATGACCTTAATTAGATTGTTGCTTAATATGCAAGGCCCTATGGGTCACACTTCAAGGTGGTGTTTCTACAAATGAGCTATGTATATTGGATTAAATATTAATTAGATTAATATTAAATTATTATACATAAATATAATAGAGTTATTATTAATTGGATTAATATTAATTTATTATGTGTGGAATATATTTTAGAATATATAATTAATTGAATTGAATTGGATTTAATTAATTAATTGAAGACTGTGCACTTGGGCGGGATTTGAGCAAAGCCCAATAAGGAGAAGAGAGCATAGCAATCAGCTGGGCCAACCGGCCCAGCTGATCACCAGGCCTGGCGCGTGCAGTGCACGCGCCAGGCGAGTGAGCCCTGGCGCGTGCACTGCACGCGCCAGGTGAAACAAATTGGGGCAGCTTCCAGCTCCCCCACGTGCTTCTCTCTCTCTCTCCTTATTTCTTCTTTTGTTTTTTCTTTTATCTTTGACTGAGATAATTAATTATTATCTCTTAGTTGGTTAGTTGATGACTTTTGGAGTCTTCTAATCAGTAAGATTTACTTGGATAAAATCTTACGTGATTTTCTGAACCAACTTACTGACTAAATCAGAAAGAAAAGAAAGAAGTCTTCTATTCCATTCCAACGTAGAAAATTCTCTCTGACAGTCAGAAAGAAATAATTTTCTCTCAGAAGCTCAAAACACAGAAGAACATCCTAGCGTTCTTGGTGGATACACTGCCCGTGGATACCGAGGTCTAAGGATACAAGGAACCTGTTGATGAGCAATCTTGGAGATTCCATTGAAGAAGATTTCATCTCTGACGAAGAAGAAATCAACCAGCCGGACGAGGAGATTGCAAGGCTTTGTTTAGAGATCGAGGAACAGCTACCCGGTCAATTTGCTTATCTACTGGAGGACACGTAAGTGATTTCTTCCAGTTTAATAAACAATATAGTCATATCAGTTTTAGTGAGATTAAAATTTTTAAACTTCCGCTGCTTAGCCTCAGAGGCAAATTTTCTCACTTTTACTAACAGTGGTATCAGAGCTAGGCTGATTCATGACTATATTCGTTTATGATTTATGTTTAATGTTGTTGTGGATTATTATATATATGTAAAATATAAAATTTCCAGATTCTTTAATTGGATTTAAAGAAATAAAATTGGATTTTATTATTGCATGTATTTTATTTCCAGATTCTTCATATTAGATTTAAAGAAAGGAAATAAATTACATTCATATTTTATTTTCCAGATTCATTTATTAGATAAATAAAAAAGAGAAAATCAAAAAAAAAAAAAAAGAAGAATGGAGTCAGTCGACTCCATCCTCACACGCCGGAACAGTAACCGGCAAGGTGGAGATGGTACTCCACCGGAGCTTGGCTCCTTATCATCGTTTTTCATCTTCCTCGTTTCAATCTCTTCTTCTCTGTCCCTCAAGTAACAAGGTTGATTTGGTTTATGGGTTATGGAGCTTTGAAACTCCATTAATGGTGATTTCAAGCTTTGTAAACATAAACCTTGAATCAAACCAAAACTATATGAAGAAGAGTCATTGGAACATGGGAAGGATGAAGCAAGCAAGAACCGGGTCGAACGGAATCGATTGGGCTGATTCCGTTCAACCCGATCGGAAGTTTATAAAAAAAAAAAAAAATTCGTTCTCTGTTTTGAACGTTTTTATGACCTTGCGATTTGTTCTTCAATGGTGTATGATGTTTAGAACATGTTTGTGGACCTTAGATTCGAGTTGAGATGAAGATTGAAGGTTTGGAAACTTTTCATTGTTACAAGGACTCAATTGAACTTTTGCAGAAACATTGGTGGTCACTAATAGTCAAGAAAGAAGAATTCAGGGACTTGTGTCCCAATTTGACAATTCTGTCTTATTGGGGCTCAGCCCTTGAACTTCAGATTATTTTGAATTGACCCCAGACTTTGCTAAATGTTTTCAAATTGACCCAGAAACTTAATTTCAACTTTCTGAGAATTATAAAGAGGTCCTTGAAGTTTTAGAAACTTATTATTTAATTTATAAATGGTTTATAAATTATTTTAAAACCCTATTAATACTTTTAGAAAGTGATTAAAATGTTTAGAGACATAAATATAAGTTTATAATATTTAGTAACATGTTTGTTAGTTTATAAATTGTTTATAAACTACATTTCAATAATAATATATTGCTTTGGAAGATTATATTATTATTAAAACTTGTTTTAAAATATTTTCGAAATTCTTGGAGAATTTATAAATTATATTTGACTTACATATAATGATAATAATCCACAACAACTACTTATTTGCTCCAACTTGGTTGTATCATATGTATCATATGTATTGTATGTTCCCAATCTAACCAAATTCTCTCTCCCTCGGCCGTCTTACACATCTCATCGCTTTCAATTGATGGATTTCTTCAACCAATCAGCCATAAAATTCCAGTCTTTGTGCGAATCTACAACCTTTCCTTGTCTAAATTGGCCAATTTCTTCGATCCATCCAATTAACCATAAAAATCCAGTCTTTTTGCAGATCTACATCTCTTCCTTGTAATAAAATGAAAATATTGCTTAATGATCAGATGTGAAGGACAAAGCATTGATCTATTTATTGAATGTGAATTGTGCAGGTTGACTTCACCGCTCCATGGTTCACTGAGGTCAGTAATGTTTTTTTCTTTTCTTTCATTTTCACAATCTATTCATTTCTATGTTAATGAATTAATGTAAAAAATTATTTTGCAGCCTGATATTCACTGGCATTATCCGTGGTGCCTCGTACCAGTTCGGCAACAAGAAGCATGCAGTACGTTTCTGTTTTTATTATAATTGTTTACATATTCATTTTTCATCCGTTTTTAGATTGTTTACTTTCTTTTTCTAATAAATCTTTTATCTTACAACTTTTACTGTGGTACATGATACTAAACCAACACTACGCTTATTACCAATCTTCTAAAAAATCTTATTAAAAAACGAATGAATACCCTACTATACTCCTTTTATCAATGATTTATATAAAGGAAAAAAAATTATATTTTTGACTTTGACCGTTTTATTTTGCAGATTGTTGTGCGTGCACTTTTTGTTACTTGATCTCAGCCACTATGCCATCTACTATAATAAGCTCATTCCTCTTTATGTCCAAGTATGTAGTGGATCTGACTGAGAACAACACACGAGATGCACCAAAATTTTTGAGTTTGCTCGGACAGGTGTATAACCGAGTCAGTGTATCCTTATCAAGGAAGGAAATTTACATACTTCACACATCTGGTACGTAGTAATTTTGCCGTTGATTTTATGTCATTTTTTAGATTTACAATTTAATTAAATTATTAATTACATTCAGGGTTACAAAATACATTCAAGTATTTTTCACCGTATCAGCACTGAAGAAGCTATTATTGCATTGAGAAATGGCCCTGTGGCCGCAACTATAACAGTTACGGACTTTAATTTAGCTTCTTTTTTTTTTTAATTTTATAATTTAGCTTTTTTCCCCCCTTAAATGTATACGGATTTAGAATATTGTTTGTCATTTTTGCAGACTATATACAAGCCAAATGAATTTGCAAAAAAAGGTACTTTATTCCATGCTGTTTTTGTTACCGCTTTTGGCCATGGAAAAGGAGCTGTGGTATGGATTATTTCACGATTAAGAACAGCTGGGGTCCATTTTGGAATCATCACGGTTTTGCTCGTGTGGAGAAATCGACTTTACATAGTTTTCGCTGCATAGATTACGAGGGACTTTCTAGGTCGTATGTGGGCGTTTAACTCAAGCTTACTGAATTTTCACTCCTGGTATTTTGGTTTATTGACTCTGTAGTTGTAGTAGTCTGTCGCCAAGAGTTGGTAACAAAATACTACTAACTCTTGGCGACAAACTACTACAACTACAGAGTCAATAAACCAAAATACCAGTCGAGGAGTGAAAATTCAGTAAGCTTGAGTTAAACGCCCACATACGACCTAGAAAGTCCCTCGTAATCTATGCAGCGAAAACTATGTAAGGTCGATTTATCCACACGAGCAAAACCGTGATGATTCCAAAAATGGACCCTAGCTGTTCTTAATCGTGAAATACTCCATACCACGCTCAGCTCCTTTTCCATGGCCAAAAGCGGTAACAAGAACAGCATGCGATAAAGTACCTTTTTTTGCAAATTCAGTTGGCTTGTATATAGTCTGCAAAAATGACAAACAATATTCTAATTCCGAAGATATGATGAACCTATGTGAGGAAACTAAGAGATCGTGCTGCTTTACACATTTTCAGACATTGGATCACAATATTTTGGTTTATGGACGAATGTAAAACATTCAGAAGATCAGACTCTATTTGTGATTAGGTCCGCTTCACTCTACATAACTCGACACATGTAGGATCCATGTCCGCAGTAACGATGGCCTGGAAAAGTATCATGGGCACCAATCTTTTCAACACGAGCAGTGAACGTGAGATAATAAGTGTGATAGATGGAAGGCACCACATTCGCTTTCTCAACCTCCATAACCTTAAATCCTGCATTCTGGTCAAATCGAACTCAAAATTACCATTTATGTTCAAGTAAAGATAGAATACAAAATTAGTGAATGCCCCAAGCCACAAATTAACAACACCGTGTAAAATACCACGTCGACTTTTAAGTTTAGCAAACACAAGCACAAACCATACACTAATGTGCCTAGTGCAACACAGTGATTAGTGACATACTTCAGTCTGTTTTATCATTAAAACATGGGGAAAAATTTATCAACCTCAGATCAGTTACATGTTAGGGTGATGCACAAATACTAGTTATTTTAGAGACACAAAATGTTGGCTGCTTAATAGCAAAGATCTCAAAGTCGTCTTTGCATTTTAGCAAGATATTCCTCCACGTCTGGAAAACATTCCTCGTTAAAAGAATGCAACCACAGGCAAAATCATTTGTGTATTCCATTGTTGTGAAAATATAGAAATTTAAAAATTCGAAACATAGAGAATTAAGGGGATCCAGCAGCTGAAAACTTGATAGGAAAAATACACATATAAATCATAAACAACAACTAATTACAAATAAAACCACTTAAAATATTAGTTACCAAATGCTCGCTACTTACTAAGCTTTCGGACCTCAAAATCTCGCTCAATTGGATTTAATATCAAATTTGACATCCGGAAGCTGAAACTAGCTAAAATGGACCTAAAAAATTTGCTAAACTGAATTTAATGAAGATTTTTGAAATCCGCCTACATAAATGGACCTCAAAATCTCGCTCAACTGGATTTAATAGCAAATTTGACATCCGGAAGCTAGTTTCAGATAAAAACTATTTTCATAAACTGGCCGAAACTAACTATTAATGCTAGTTTCAACATCATAAAATGTTAATTTCATTAGTTTCAACAACAAAAATGTTATTTTCATTAGTTTCAACATCATAATTGCTAGTTTCAGCAACAAAAATGCTAGTTTCAGCAACACAAATGCTAGTATCATTTGTTTCAACAACACAAATGCTAGTTTCAGCAACTAAATGCTAGCTTCATTATTTTAAGCATCATAAAAGTGATAGTTTAAGCATCATAAGTCATAAGTGTTAGTTTGAGCCACAAAAGTGCTAGTTTCAGCAACACGAATGCTAAATTCATTTGTTTCAGCATCACAAGCGAAAAAAAAAAAAGTTAGTTTCATTAGATTCAACAACAGAGATGAAAGTTTCATTAGTTTCAACAACAAAAATTAAATGTCAGTTTCATTAGTTTCTGTGTATAACTATTAATTAGTTAGAAAAAAAATAGTTAAATATAATTAGCTAATAATTAATTAACACTAATGGATGTAAAAAACACCATCAGAATCCATTTTAGTAAGAACATAGGTGTCTAGGGAGAAATTGAGATCCAAATTGATTAGCTTTTAGGGCACCAAAAAATAGAATGACCTTTTTTGTAAGAGGTTATTAGATTTTAGGGCACCAAAAATAGAATGGTCTTTTTTGTAAGTAGTTATTTAAAGTGGTTATTTTAACAATTAGGTGCTCTCAAGTGGTTATTTTATGTAATTTTCTGAAAATTGATTTAACTGGAAGATATAACTAGAACAGTGGCCAAGTATAGAAGAGTAGTAATATAACATCGACCTACACTCTTATAAGTTGGAGTATATCATACGGTTGATCTACATGCATAACTTTAAAAAACACTTGTATAGATGATGCTTTATAACCAAGAACACAGGCATTAACAGTGATCTAGTAAATGCTTATAACTTATAAGTCATAATAACGAAGAACATGGGCATTAACAATGATCTTGTACATGCTTAGAACTTAGAACATGAGCATGACCTTGTCCTTATTATAGGTTTTAATAGCCAAGCGAGCTAGACGGAGTAACTTGGGATATTCTTGCTCGAAAGTTTTGGTAATTGGCATGACACTAACAGTAATATCAAATCCCTGAAAAAATAAACATGGAGTGAACAAGAATGAGAAATCAATAATGAAACTTACAAACTCGTTTGGTAATTGAAGTGAAGTAATTGGTAGAACTAGTAATTCAAACAAAAATATAATCAAGTCTTAATAATCAAAATCAAAATTAACACGGACAAATTAATCCTAATGCAAAATCTAGGAAAGAACTATAATTAAGGCTATGCTATTTTCATCTGAAAATTGATTAAGTTCATTTCAGATTAGATTTGTCTAATAGTATTTTGTACTACAAATAAGTTCACTTCAGTTCAGATCAGTTCAAACTTTTTTCAGACCAAGATAACAGAGCCTAAGTCTTAAGTTAATCAATCGATGACAGGATTGAATTGATGTGTAATGTATCGTATTGAAGTGAACTGTATGTATGTGATGAGATGATGATACCTGACTGTCCTCAACCTGTTGAAGATATTTGACATATTACATATACATCGTACTCTGTAATAAACGCATCCCTATCCTCAGGGTGGAGAAGACGCAAAAGCTTACGTGTCCCTGGTTCCTCCGCCACATCACCAGACAACAAACCCTCCCATTCAACTTCTAGCTCCGAAGGCTAACTCGACATCCTTCAACAAACCCTAAAATTTGGGAATTGGGATGGATAATGATCTATTTTCTATTCTATTGCTTGTTGACTTTTTGTTTTTCGTCGATGCTTTCCTTCCCCTCCTTTTTTATACTCCCTCATTCTCGGTCATTTATTTGCGTTTGGTTTGTTGATTTTTTCATAACTCCGTTTGATCTCTAATAAATGTTAAATCTTTAACGAAAAATAATTAAAAATACACACTATATTTTCATAATATACTTTCATAAATTAATTTTTCATTATATTTTAGGAGTAAACGGAGGTCAAACGGAGCACAAAAAAGTCACAAAAACAAACGTAAAAAAACTGTCTTGGACAAATTAGTACTCCCTCCTATCACATATAATTGTCGTTTGGGATTTTTTCTTCTTTTTAAATTAGTTGTCGTTTAGACCTGCACCCCTATGCTATTAATAGGTATACTATATACTATTAATAGGTTAAGTAATGTGAGAGCTTTTAAATTTAATTTACTAAGAATAGGCTTCATAATTGCCTATAAATAGGATAGATCAACTTTTTCTTTGTGCATTGTCTATAACGACAACTAAATATGATAGGAGGGAGTATATAACAACAATAATGTTATTTATGTAGTTATTGGTTTGCAATGAGTTATTGAACTTTTAAATCACATATGTGATTTAAATAAATTTAAAATGAGAAGTCAACTTTGTAATTGGGTATGTTTGACCATTTGTAACTCAAATGCATTAGTAGTTTTGTGATAACTAAAGTACCAAACTATGTGTAATTTAAAGGGGTCAATAGTAGCAAATTAACATTAAGTTGTGTTTTATGAAATACATGCCCTCCCCATTTATTTCAGAATATATGAACTTGTGTTATTTCAATTACAAGCACGGTTTCCAAGTCGGACAGTTGAGCAGATTACAAGGGTCGCAAACCAATCATCATCAAATGTACATGTGTTTTGGCCTTAAATTTAACTAAAAGTGAAGTTATTGGAGCAACCGATCACTACATTAATCGATTCCAAAGTCTCCTTCTTTTTCTACCTATTACTCTCCATCCGTTTCATTATAATTTGTCAGTTTGACTTTTTCTCAACAGTTTTAATTGTCGATTAAATTTAAATTAAAATGATAAAATATTTAATAAAATTATATTATGAAAATTTAGACTTTATATATTCATAAAATTAATTTCGTTAAGTATTTTATCATTATAATTTAGCAGTAATCGAAAGTCAAAGTTAAAAACTGTTAATCAAAAAAATCAAAGTGAATAAGTTTAGATTGGAACGGAGGGTGTATCTTAAGGATTCCTATCCCTTTGAATTTATATTCATCCTAAATTAAAACCGAAATGCAATTTACGAATATAATTTATATTTTCCGTTATAATTTCAATTACGTTTTCGTTATCAATTTGATTGAATACAACATGATGTCGGTCGTATCGTCTTACAATTGCTTTTCATTTGATCTTATTATGATCTTACTTGTGCTTTTCAATACAAATCCTTGATCTAATTACGAGTGCTTTTCTTTGCATTCTTATTTTGGAACTCGAAACTCATAAACTTCATGCATGTCAGTTCCTGTGGATACCCCCAATTCTCAAGATGAAGAGGCATATCTCTATTTCCATTAATTTACAGTTTTCTTCATTAACATTCATAACTTCAATTCGGATATGCTGAAGAAAAAAATTAATCTCATTTTGCTATTTGAAGATGAAATTCATACAATTTCAAGGCTTTTTCCAATTTAATGTTTTCAAATTGTGTGATTCGGTTCTGCCAGGTTTGTCAAACGTACCATTAAAAGGGTAATTACCGCATGTTTGAAAGTGGATTTTGGAGATGCATTTTTTAATTTTGATAAAAGTATTTTGGATCATGATTTTCGAAATTGTGTTTGGTTTATGATTTTTTTATTTTAGTAGGTTTGAGCATGATGTAAGGGAGAGAGAATAGTAGGGATAATGTATAAAATTTGTGATTTTGAGCAGTGATGAATTTTTATTTTGGGTGATAATCCGCTCCGAAAACTTGACACATGATTTTGGGGGACGAAAATCGAAAATCATGTCCGGAAGCCCTCTCCCAAACACCCGACAAGAGATGAACCGGATAAAATTTGATGAATAATGACAAATGAGAGATGACAAAGAACTTGTTGGCGATGATATAAGCCCAAACCATTGTAAACTCAAAACGGAAGAGATTTTTTAGAAGCTTATTACATAAAAATGATGAAATGAGTCACAAGATTAAAGTCCACTATTGCTAGTGTTATTAGTATATGGTGTTTTGTTGTGCTGATGTACAAGTCAATTAATTGAACATGCTTCTACATTCTTCTTCAAAAATAAAAAAATAAAGAAAGATGGTATGTATACTAAAAATTATGTGGTGGACTGGTGGCTATATTGTGTTACTTGAACATGCAGTAAAACTTCTGGACAGAAATACATATATTCAATACAAACGCCTGGAGAAATTTATATGCCATGCTTTTGATAAAAGCATACTGACAAGTTCATAATATTGAACAAAAATAATCTCAACTCTGAAGAGGTACAATAAGCTATGTGTCTACTACTTTTCTTTCCCATTCTCTTCAGATTCATTAGCACACTTGATGTATCATTTCCAATTGGAACTTTCATCCTACAGTTATGAATTCAAATAGGTAGTTGAGTCAGTTTACAATAATAAGGGACAAATTTGTAATTGCACAGCTGAAATCTACATCATGTTTACTGGACAAGACAAAAATAATGGACCAAATTGCAGATTTATCTGGCTAGAGAAGGTCTGTTTATAAGAAAACGCCACTACCGGAGCGTTGGAGAGAATGGACGAATGTAGAACATTCAGAGATGAAACATCCTTTTGTGATTAGGTCTGCTTCACTCTACATAACCTGACTTCTGGAGGACCCACGCCAATCATGTCCACAACCACGATTGCTTGGAAAGTATTATGGGCACCAACCTTTTCATCACGAGCGGTGAACGTGAGATGATAAGTATAATAGTTTATACACTCCCCATTCGCTTTCTCAACTTCCACAACCTTAAATCCTGCATTTTGCTCAAATCAAACTCAAAATTACCATTTATGTTCAAGCAAAGATGGAATACAAAATTAGTGAATGCCCTAACACCGTGCGAAATGCCATCTCTGCTTTTAAGTTTAGCAAACACAAGCACAAATCATATCTTAATGTGCCAAGCGCAACATATATACTTGAGACTTTTTTTAGCATCATTAAGAGAACGGGGTGGACAAAAAACTATCAACCTCAGATCCAATCACAGTCACACGTAATTATTAATGAGTGCTCCGACGAGGAACCCACCATACTTCAACAAAACCCTAAAATTTGGGAATTTGGTTGATTTGGAAAAAACATGTAATTATTAATGAGAGCTGCAGGAACCGTCGATCACAAGGACACGTGTCTTAGATCGTAGATAAAGCGTCCCTCTAATTATATAAACGTGAAGCATACAAACCCGCGTTTCTGTATTTTTAACAAGGGTGGAATTTAATTTGAAACACAATTTCTGGAGCAATGGCGGCGAAACAACTAAGCAAAACCACTTCACAATTCTCCTCTCTCTCAACCTGCATTGCTCTGCTCCAATCAAGCGCACAAAATCACCATCGCACCCAAGGTCGAACAACCCACTCGCAAATGGTAAAATTAGGTCATCTCACTTCTCCTCTTTCCGCCACAAGCCTCATCAGCATGTACTCCAAGTGCACCTCCATCACAGACGCTTTATCTGTTTTTCGCGAGTCCAGCCATCTTCACAATGTCTTTCTTTACAACTCCATCATCTCTGGCTTAACCCTCAATCACATGTCAACTGAAGCGTTCCACTTGTACAGAGAAATGCGGCTGCTTGGTGTAGTGTTATCTCCTGATAAATTTACTTTCCCCTGCGTAATTAAGGCTTGTCCTGATGTTGTAGAGTTGAAGAATGTTCATGGGTTATTGTTCAAGCTCGGATTGGTGTTTGATTCGTATATACGTAGTGCGTTGGTGAAATGTTACTTGAAGTTTGAGTTGATTGGTGATGCAGTCCAGGTGTTCGACAGAATGCCTGAACGAGATGACGTTGTGATTTGGAATGCTATGATTAGTGGGTATGTTAGGATTTGGGAGATAAACAAGGCCTTGCTGATTTTTAAGAGGATGGCTGAGGCTGGGGTTGGCCCAAATTCGTTTACCATTACTGGGGTGTTATCGGCGTTGGCATTGGCTGGGGATGTTTACAACGGGAGGGTGGTGCACGGGTACGCTGCGAAGGCGGGATACGATACGTGTATTGAGGTTCTGAATGCACTCGTAGATATGTATGGAAAATGCAGACAACTTGATGATGCAAATGTTGTTTTTGACAACATGATTGACAAGGATATGTATTCTTGGAACACGGCTGTGGTCGTTCATCAGCAATGCGGTGATCATGATGGAACTTTGAGACTTTTGAAACGGATGATAAGTTTTGGGTTTCAGCCAGATTTAGTGACTGTTGGTGCTGCATTTCCTGCTTGCTCGTATCTGTCGGCATTGAGGCATGGTAAAGAAATACATGGGTTCATGGTTAGGAAAGGGTTGTATGAAGCTGCTGGTACATATACCTGTAATGCAATTATGGATATGTACTCAAAATGTGGCAATGTGAGGGAGGCCCGTTTTATATTCGATGAGATGAAAGATAAGGATGTGGCGTCGTGGAACATAATGGTGATGGGGTATGGTATGCATGGATTTGGTAATGATGCATTAGACCTTTTTTCTTGCATGTGTGAAACTGGATTGAAGCCAGACAGAGGCTCCTTTGTTGGAGTTTTGGCAGCTTGCAGTCATGCCGGTTTTGTAAGTAAAGGGCGAAATTATCTTGCTGGAATGGAGCAAAAATATGGTGTAACTCCTCAAATCGAACATTATGCATGCGTTATTGACATGCTTGGTCGAGCTGGGATGCTCGAAGAGGCATTAGGGTTGATATCTAGTATGTCAATAGAGCCTAATCAAGTTGTATGGAGATCATTTTTAGCTGCTTGTAGGCTCCACGGGAATGCTGACCTGGCGAAGTTTGCAGTGCAACGGGTCCTTGATCTGGAACCGGAGCATTGTGGAAATTATGTTTTGATGTCTAATATTTTTGGTGAAGCCGGAAGGTTTGATGAGGTCGCTGAAGTACGACATTCTATGAGGAAACAGGATGTGAAGAAGTCACCAGGTTGTAGCTGGATTGAACTTGGAAATGTTATGCATGTGTTCTTCACTGGTGACAGAACACATCCTGAGGAGGACTGTATATATGAGAAATTAGATAGCCTAACTGCATGTTTACGTGAGCACCGATTCATGCAAGATGTCATGGAAAGTTATTTCTGAAGGTTCACATATGCCCGCCAGTGCTACTGGTACCCTAACTAATATATGATGCCAGATGCCCTATCTGAACTGAGACTGCAACTGGATATATTTTATGAGTGAGATGAAGTTTGGCTACCATGGAATTTTGGGTACGCAATGAATTCAATATTTCTCTACATCTTGTGTTATTAGGTACTAATAGTAAACCCAGCACAATCTAAACTCTGATCGTGTTCTTGATTCTGTAGAACCAATAGGGTTACCCACTTACTGGGGATACATTATGGCTAGTGTTGCTGAAGAAATATCTTTACTTACTCGTCTCTATATTCTCTTTGAAAAATTCAAAGTTGTATAGAAAATGAGAAATATAATATTGCATTTTGCTGTGTGTGAGTTTAAACTAAATCAGATGCATACACTTGTAGAGAATCTTACATTTGTTCCAGAAACTGAGTCTTTAGTCCCCAAAGTGTATTAGTTTACACTCGATGCGAACCACAAAAATCTTCTGGTTCATATTTCTTCCATTTCTGTGATGGAGTAGCACTGCTTATCATAGGAGGCAACTTGCCAAGGATCTCAAAATTCATTGCATTTTATGCGTTGACAAAATGGACCACCATTTTTTTTCCTCCTTAACCAGCCTTTTTTTCCCTCTACTTTGTCGAACTTGATTGACTCTCTATTTATCGAAGTTATAACCAGATAAATTGCTTCAACTCAAGATCTTTATTACTTTGTGACATGAGCTAAATTGTTAAGCTTCCATCATTCAGGTGGCTATAATGGAAGGTGTCATAATGGGAGGAGGTGCAGGTATATCTCTCCCAGGGATGTTCTCTGATAGAACTGTATGAAACTGCTCCCTGAATTGTCCCCTTAACTGAAGTTCTTTCGGCTTCATTTTGGTTGTTAATATTTCCTATTCAAAACAGAGCTGAACCAGATAACAACAGATACTACAAAACTCTTTTTGGTGTGGTTTGTTGAAACTTGACATTATATCTAATGACCCATCCACTTGAAGTATATAACAAAAATGAAGTGCGACTTTTGGCGCTTGTTGAGCATTTAAATTGTCTTTTTTCATTTTACTTTCTAATATGGCAAGATACCCTGAAATACTGAAATCTGAATCCTCTGGTAGGTCTGTGGAAACAGTTTGCTTGTTGAGCCAGTAAATCTCTCTGCAAACCGCATATGATAACTCCTATGATTGTATCCGAGTAAAATATAAACATCTAGGACATAACTACTTGCATAATAACTAGGTCTATTTTATATTTTTATACTAGGAAATGTTAGTATTCTCTTTTTTACTCCTTGGACAGACTTTACAAGCTAACTTATGTACAGTATTCATTCATTTTTGTCTTGAAAGTATCCTATGAATCCATGATCTTTGACCAACACTTATTTATGCTTTCTTGCAGGTTTCTTCTCTCCTGAAGCTCAAATAGGTTTTCATCCTGATGCAGCAGGGGCTTCTTATTATCTTTCTCATCTCCCTGGATACATAGGTACGATGAGAACAGACCATCTTGGATTGTAATACTTTTTATACATCTGCCATCTGTGGATCTGCACCATCAGGGATTCAGGTGTATATGCATGTCACAATATTAGGATCAATATATTCTAGTCTTTTTAAAACAGAGATAAAACAAAAAATAACAATCATGGGGAACAATGCTGCCTAAAATCATAACATTGAGACACTTCTCTCTGCAGAAGAATATTTGGTTATAACAGGAAAAAAGCTTAATGGTGTGGACATGATGGCGTTGGGTCTCGCAAACACTATTCACTGAAGGAAGTTGGTCTTTCATTTGCATTCTATCTAAATAAGTATGTTCACTGAATACAGTATTTCTAATTAGAAACTTTCTTTTATTGAAGAGCTCTTGGCACTTTGATGACTGCCATCATTGAAAAATCTCTCTCTCAATATGGTTGCTTGGTCTATCACGGCGAAAGGATTGCTTCACAGTGATTAAATTCACAGTGGGAAATCTCCAAGTTGGAGGATGTAAGCGATGAGTCGATGACATGGTCGTGTACTTCCTCTCTCCTCTCCCTTCAGTAAGGGATCCTGATATGATATAGGTTATGTGATATGAACGATAGATACAGTAAGCCTACAACCAATATTTTGTGTTTGTATTGAATTAACAGATGTTTTGCCATTACTACAATAAAGAATTTATGTTTATCAAGCCTCAAAGACTCTATATTATACTATACAGTAGTAGAATTAGAAACATCTATCATCTCCTCTGGAAGTTGAAAGTCCTAATCGAAAAAGCAAACATGAAAAGTGAAAGCACAACGAATCCAAGAAGTGCAGCTGCAACAGGTCCAACCATGTCGTGTTCAAACCCGAAATGGTCTCTCAGGAACTCAACCACGGTTTGTCCACTGTCCATTCGATCCTCGATTTCTCCAAACTGTGACGTGATGATACCGTACAGCGTATGAGCAACTGGGGTAGCCCAGTAGTACCATCTCCACCATATGGGCAGATCCTGTTACACGTTCATACATTCAGTTGGTGTTTGTATGATTTGCAGCTAAAGATAAAATGTAAGTTATGTTTTTGAACTTACTGGTCGTGGAATGACGAATCCTGAGAAGAGATTCCACAGCGGATAGAAGAAAGATGAGATAATGGCGGCAATATGGTGATTTGGAGTGAGAGCAACAGCCATCATGCCGTAGAGGACAAAGAACAATAGTGAGAAGAACAGAAAGTACATGAACCAGAAGAATTTTGCTACGTCCCAGTCGAACCCAATCATTGAGTACGTGATGACACCGTACACAATGGATTGTACGAAAATGTAAGGTATCTCTATTATAAACTGCAAGGGACATATTGAAGATTGTGAGTACAGACTATTGATTAACTTGAGCAGACCATTCATTCTGAGAGCTATGGTTATGACTTGTGTACCTGTGAGAATGCATATGGTAAAGCCGAGTACATCCCTGCAGCTCGTTCTCTGTAGAAGACTGTTCGTTCAATGGAAACCACTGGCTGCACTGATGAACCATACTGGAATCCCAAGAAAAATATAGAAGCATACATAGAACCCATGGCATTAATTAGATCTTGCTGTGTTCTCCTGTCATTTGTGAAATTCAATACGAATGAGTAAAGAACCGTAAGAGCTAGCCATGTGGCTTGTACAAATCCATGTATGTCTACTTACCATCTAGAGCCGAGGTCCCAGAACAAGGTTCCGAAAAACAGGGCCATGACGATTGTGAACAAAAATCTAACTGCAGTATATGGTGGATTGCGCCAGTATGACCAGTTTTGTTTCCACAGGCATGCAATAAACTGTGTGCCGAAAGATTGGGAGTATTTTGTAGGGAAAAATAAGTCCTTGGTGCCAGGGCGAGGCACGCTTAGTTCCTTTATCAGTGCTTTGTTTGTCCTGTATTTCAGTGAAGAACATGATATTATTCGCAGGTTGTAGAACATTTACTTGTAACTATGTTTCAGAGGCAGAAAGTGTATATGCCTCATGTTTTCTTAAAACTCTGCTCAAGGACTCTTTTATTCCATGTTTTAGAAAGTCATTGTGTAGAGCAGTGCTTCTGAAAACACAAGATTCTGTGTACTGTGAAGCAAATTAATGCTACTATATATATCCTGAAACTGTTTAACTAACCTGTAGAGATCTGAGTTTCTGTAGTGTTCAGTAAAATCAACCCCCAAGACAAGTTCTTGAGCTGAAGTAGTGACTTCTAGCATCCATGTTGCAGGATTGTAACCGTCGGTTATCTTTGGAACTCCTTCGATTGCTTCAAAATAATTTATGAGGCGGGAAGAATGGTGACCTAATGGTCCAACGTATATCTCTTGTCCTCCTCGTTTCATCAAAAATAGCTGCAGACAGTACGTAATTATAGCTGATTCACATAGATGAAAGGTTATGATATGCTTGATTTTCTCTAAAAAAAATAAGAAGCGTACCTCATCGAATGCCTCGAATATGTCTATGCTAGGTTGATGGATGGTGCACACGACTGTTCTTCCGGTGTTTACAGTATTCCTGACAGTTCTCATGACAATAGCAGCAGCTCTTGCATCAAGACCTGAAGTTGGCTCATCCATGAATATGATTGAAGGATTCGCAACAAGTTCAACTGCAATCGTTAGCCTTTTCCTTTGCTCGGTTGAAAGACCATTTATACCAGGTAATCCAACTATGTCTCCTCTCAAAGGAGTCAGTTCTACAAGTTCCATCACCTCCTCAATGAACATCTGCAAATGAAACAGAATTTGCTCATAAGAATATTTTTCTCAATAGGTTGTTAAATTTGTAGAAGTGCTGTATTTGTCTACTAACCTTTCTGCTTTCTGCATCTATTTCTCGAGGTAACCTCAACCAAGCGGAGTAAACAAGGGACTCGTAAACAGTAACGTTTGGAGAATGGATGTCGGTCTGCTCACAATATCCTGAAATCCTAGCAAATGTGGCTTGATTCTTTGGATAACCGGATATTGAAATGGATCCCTCTATATATCCGCCTGTTTTTCTTCCAGCCAACACATCCATCAGAGTTGTTTTACCAGCTCCACTAACACCCATCAAAGCTGTAAGAACACCTGGTCTGAAAGCTCCGCTTACACCTTTGAGGAGCTTTAGTTTATCATCAGAAGCACCTTGAGTTCTCATTTCCTGCAAGTTATGAAATTATTTTAGATGGAGCAGAGATTGTATCCAAGAACATTTCATTAAGCTGTAGCATAAACGTACGGCTGGCATGTCAACTGCATATGTGACGTCGTCAAATGTAATGGAATGTGGTTCGAATGGAAGAACCATTCCTTTTTTCTGGTTCCCATTAACTTCACTGCCATTTGCAAGACGGTTTTGGGGACTGTCTTCAGATTCCTCTGGCAGTACACCTTGAGGCTTGTCAAAAGCTGCAGAGTTTTGGTTAGTAATGATAATCGAAACCAGATTGTTATATATCGATAAATACTTGAAACATAGGAAGAATCTTACAGTTCAGGAACGTTAGAGCAAGTACGTAGAGGATGTTGAATATCCATACGAATCCAAATAATGCTGCCACTCCAATCCAATACCAGTATGCATTTGAATAAAATCCTCTGGATTCTATTGCTAGAACGCCTAGTCTGGTTCCATTCACCAACTGTGTATCCAAAACATAATGTAAATAGCTTGAATGCTACGAAAGAATCACACAACGAATATTTTCAGAAGTAGGCAACTGATCGGCTTACTCTGCTCCAACTATGTCCTGTAAATTCATTAGCCAGAATCGCGTTCTGAGCATACATCAATGGTGAGGACCAATAGCCCCAAATCCACCATGGTCTTACATCCTCTGCAGTGTTAAATATGTAATGAGAAATTATTCAAAGTAAGAATGTAAGTAGAACAGATCAGGAGATTTTGATCCTTGTTTTACCTCGTGATAAGACAATGCCGCCTAATGCAAAAACTAGAGTTAAACCAAACAGCCCGAACGTGTTTGCAATGATCATGTTTCTTCCAACTGCTCCGATAAACTTGAACATGGCACCAGATGATTGATGCAAAAATAAAAGCAGGAGGTATTGCTTCATCAACCTGCAGAAACAGGCCTAGACTCAGTACATGCATGAAGCTTGATGTGACAACTGACAACTTTTAGATAAAAAGTCCACAAGAACGCTTACCTTCCGACGTTAGGATCAAACCCAATTGCATAATAAGTGACAAATGTCCACAAAGAAACTTCAATGAGGGTGTTTGGGATGTTTAGAATCCATCCGGGAATAGCATATGCCCACGGTGGGAAGAAGTACATGTCTCTTTGTTTGTAAAAGACCGGGAGTTTCTGAATTGTCATCGCAAGCTCAGACATTCCATTGAACATGACTGTAACGATACTAAAAAATAGAGCACCGATATATAGTCCTCCGTCTTCGATGTCATTTTTGTGCATTTCAGTACGGAGAAATATTGTCGAGGCCACAAATGCAGACACTGAAAGCTGAAACAGCTTGAAGAAAAGGACGAATGAGTTTCTCTTCATCAACAAGAGTTCTCTATCAGCACAAGCTTTCAAGACTTCTTTTTTGCCAACACCGTACTTTTTTGTTGCCAAAGCAGCAGGATGGCTTCTGCTCTTATCATATGGAACCGCAAGCTCCTGTTTTACCCTCTGCCCGAGTACATGTGACTGAAACGCCTTAGCAAATGCACTTACTGAAACAAATGTATAAGGCTTGTCTTGATGAGCCCAATATTGAGCCTGATCTTTCTTTGAGGTCACCTGCATAGTATAGTTTCAATATTTTCATCAGGTTACAGTTAAAGCGAGATACTACTACGTACACGGTGCAGGAAAAAAGTGGAATTATTGCTTACTTCTTGCAAGAAATCGGCCACTCCTTTCCTATCAGGGCATTTGAAACCCATATATTCGAAAAACTCAAGTACATGTTCTCTTGGACCCTGATAAACAATCTGTCCATCAGATATGAGCACAATGTCATCAAACAAATCGTATGTCTCGGGTGCTGGCTGCAGGAGGGAGATAAATGCAGTTCCTTTCATAATGTGGACATATTGTCTGAGCATATTCACAATCTGGTAAGTCGTAGAACTGTCCAATCCGGTCGATATCTCATCCATGAAAAGGGCCTGTGCTGGTCCAACAAGCATTTCTCCTGTCATTTTGCATTGCCATGTGATTTTTAGTATGAGCTTAATACAGGCCAGCCTAGATAAAAACACTATCAAAGAACTACTACTGAACAGATTCGGCCTTTGTGATTCTTACCAGTTGTGACACGCTTTTTCTGTCCTCCAGAAATTCCACGAACCATTCCATCTCCAACCAAAGTATCCGCGCAAATATCAAGCCCCAAGAGTTTAAGAACATAATCAGTCACCACATTTGCTTCATCGCCTTCTGTGGCTGCTGCCTACAGTTTCAGAAATAAGACCTCAATAAAGATATGCTTATTTCTTGACCATGTATTAATTGCTAGATCGTTTATCTGATGTTTTCGATCACACTCGTTCAAAATATAACTAGCAAGCAGGATACCAAACATCAAGAGTTTGCTGTCTCATCTTGCTCAGACATGTTAGACATTTTTTATCTTTAATTTTTTAATTCTTGTTAACATGTTAGACATTTATACATGCAACTTGCAAGAGCAGCAAGACAGACAGAAGATTTTTATTTTACCTTCATGTAGATGTCAATATCTGGATCTGGTTTAATATTTGCTGCTTTCTCCCTTCTTGAAAGCTCTGCTAGCATCTCTGTTACAAATTAAAATCATGTAACATTAATATGACAGATTAAGCATGATTATTACAAATTTTTTGAATATTTGCTGAGAGATTTAAGAAGTGATTTAATTTGACAAACCGTATCGTGAGCCGACTCCCTGGCATCTAGCTGAAAAGGCCAAGGTTTCCCTTACTGTCATTTCACCGATGTGCAGATCAAGCTGGCTAATGTACGCTGCGGTTTTTCTGGGTATGAATTCTTCCATTCCATGTCCATTATAAGTGATACTTCCTGAAACCTGACAAATTTGATGCCAGAATAGGATTAGTGTTTATGCAGATTTTTCAAGAACTTCATAATAATATGAAGCAGCACAGATGGCCTTGTTATTCAATCACCAGAATACCAAGTACTACAAGTTGTTGCATGAAATCAAAAGAAAAATCTGCATATAGTGAATGGTAAATCAACTCAGTAACAAACGCATCCACATAGCTCTTTCAAGCATAATTGACGCAGATAACTTTCATTTACAAGGCCTAATGACAAAGTCCATGGTCCAGGTCTATCCTCTACATATAGCCGGTCTATATAAGAACTTCCATTATCTTGCTCGCATTAGTTGCATACAGATTCGATGAGTTACCTTGAGGGATTCATCAATCTGTCCAGCCAAAGCCAATAAAAGCGAGGTTTTTCCAGAACCGGGAGGACCCAAAAGCAAGGTCATCCTACCAGGCTTGATAGCGCCACTCACATCTTTAAGGATTGTGAAACGCTTCTTTTTACTTTGAGTAATATGAAGTGAATTCAAAATCCCCTGAAAAATTATAAAAAAATCATGTTAGAAACTTAGAATGGAACATAAACTCCCATGTTTCAGTAAAATAACAGTGAATTTCAAGATTTCTTGCACAAGTTCATATTTCAACGTATTAATCGATTTATTGAGCTCAATAATATACTGTACCTCAAAGATGTTGATACTGAAGTTCAAGAAAGTTGGCAATGTCCTGCTTGCACTAAAGGCTTCTCCATCAACCTTAAGATTCTCATATCTCACTTCAATAGTTGGCATCTCAATTCCAACTCTGTCAAAACAAACTATCAGTATATTCAATATGACGAATCAAAATCGAAACCAGTAAAACGAGTAATTAATTAAGCATCTACCTGTCAATCCTGTTCCTGAGCTTATGCAAGAACTTCTCATTATCATCCTCCACAGTTTTAACCAACCTGTCCACCAGATTTCTCTTCTCCTCGAACCCAAGACTACGAACATCAACCTCACCCGTACCTTTTGATCCGAACAGCAGCCCTTTCCTGAGGCGGTCGAAAGTTGGCAGTCTTTCCAGGGCAGCCCATTTTAAGGCCTCTTCATCATCTTCTTCTCGAGCAGACTGTGAGAAGATATTAACTCCTGTATCTCTCCACAAGTTTAAGCTGTTTTCGCGCAAGCTTCCGTTTCTTTTACTGTTTGATCTTAAACTGTTACTTCTACTAGCTAGCTCCATTTTGCTGCTACTGGTGGTTTCGTTGCATTGAGGGAACTTGTGTTCAAGTTGGTGGTATATATAGGCACAGAGATCGAGCCTTTGTTTGAATAAGGTCAAAGTCATACATTGAAAACGTAGCAACAGTGATAAACTGATGTTTAACTGTTTTATTGTACTTAGTCTGATATAATTTGATTGCCTGATTGAAAACAACTGGTAAATTCAAGAATTTGTCATCCATCTTTCATTCTGTTTCTTTTCTTTATGGTTTATGCTTCAACAATTTGCGAAAAAAATTGGCACGCTTGTTAGCCCACGATATGCTAGTTTACCATTTGGTAACTTGGCCGATATGATCATGTGGCAGGAGTAGCCATCGCCAACTGAACAATTCTATAGTAGGCTGGTCTATGACACAATTTCATATACCTTCAGACTATACAAATGTGCCCAAATGTGTCAATCGTTCAATCAAGTATGCGTCACACATAATAGTCAAAAATATGATTTTGCTTAAAATTATAAGGTCTACCAAAATCTTATGTTCCAAAACTTTTGAAAATTTTAAATTATGGTATGCATATGCATATCACGTTTCAAAATATGATACTACTCCGTATATGATATGATAGTATGAAACAAGGGGCTTTCTATTCTCAGGTCGCCTTCGAACCGACCTGAGAATAGGTCTCCGTTAGATCGTTGCCACGTGGCACTTAATTTAATCTGGTCCCTTCTTTTTTGTTCAAACTATATTACATGTAATTTTCGGTACGATCTATCAAACTTTTTATTTTTTTAATTAAAAAAATCCACCTAAAATATAAGTTGACTACAATGCCCTTTATATATATATATAACTATTATAACTACTCGTAAAACTTATGTAAACATCACAATATCACATCAATTATTATAAATAAATCTATGTTCCACAAATCATAATCCATTATTGATAAAATGAAATGAATTGCAATACATCAAAGTCAGGCTCATTCCGAAATACGGCCCGAGCTTTTCGGACTAGTATGACGTCACTGCTTCTCTATACGTTAGTCAACTCATGAGAACTTAAATTATTATTAAAAAGGAAAATCTGTGCACATGTGCATGCTTAAAAGCATAATGACGTGCTGAATTACGTGTTATATATAATAGTACGTGCTTAATTACGTGTTATAATTAACTTAAGCCCAATGTTTCGGACTACAAAATAGTACATTACGTCACTGCGCTTCTCAACATTAATTTGGAAACCACAAGAAGTTTTCCATCCCAAAATTAAAATTGTTCTGACAAGTCCAAGAGGTCACGACTGTATAGAGATTGTTTGAAAATTTGAAATGGGTGATTAAAAGATTTATTGATAACATGTATTTTGTACACCAAAAATCAAACATTGTAATTGTAATGTATTAGAAAAAAAATGTTTCCATTTATATATTTTATGTTTAATTTTTCTTTTTGGCATATTTTATATCGTGTGCATTTTTTTTATTATGTTTTACACCATGGATCTAATAGTCTCCACCGACTCTAAATTCTACACTTTTAGAACTTTATAAAACTCTAAGTCAGAAACTTTATGCTACACTTTTAAATTTGTAGGATTTGCATATTTTATCGATGATAGATATAGTTTCTATAATTAACTGTTGGGTAAACACACATATGGAGCTATCAATATGAGATTAGAGGGGATTTTACCTGTAACACATTTTTTAAAATATCAATAGTATTACATTTAGATCCTACTATTTCAAATATTACAAATAAGGATAAAATTTACTTGTGAAATAATTATAACAGATAATTATAAGTACAAGGACAAAAGTCAAACCACATCCCACAATTACAAGTGATTTGCCTATATTACCCTTTTGGTTTCATTTCAACTTATTTCTTATTTTCTTTAGTCTTTTTCATTCTTCCCGGATGTATTTTTTTCTGTAACTTTTCCCGAGCATTACTTATGCTCCATTTTCTTAATGAAATTACTTTAGCCATTTAAAAAAAAGAGAAGGCATTTTATTTTCCATCATTAATTATCATGAATTTCATTTTGATAATATTAGTCTTGTCAGTATGTTTATATGTAAATGTTAAGAAAGAAAATTAAAAGGTGCCGATTTATCTTTAAGTTTGATCAAAGAAATTAAAAGGACAAATATGTGTTTTCGTTTTTTTTATACGACTAATATTATAACTACGCTTACACTACTGCTATATAATATCCTAAAACAACATTATATCTTCACACCTAAACCACATTATGTTTCCGCTATGGATCGAACCATGCACCTCTCTTTCACCAATCCAACTATCTTTCACGGGACAATTTTGTAACTTTCAAAAAAGACAAATATATTAAAGATGGGTTAAATATGAGTAAGTTGTAAGTAAGAGTAAATTTGTAATATTGTTAAGAAATAGTTTAAATGATAGGGATAAAGATGTACTTTGCATTTACATAGTTAATTAAAATTAAAAATCATGTAATTGAGCGTAATACTGTTTGAAATGAAATAGTAAAGTCCAATGGGCCGGGCCGGGCTTTCAGAGGCCCGGGAAGACTAGCACCAAGCCCAGGCCCGGTCCATGGCCCGGGTTGGGCCTGAACATTAGACCCAAGCCCGCCCCGTCATGGGCTGGGCCGGGCCTAAGGCTTTTAAATTTTTGTTTTGCCCAAATATTTAGTAATCAAAATGTGTTTTTTTTTTAAAGTTATGTAGTGTAGTATTAGTTGAATGGTGAATCTATTTAATTATATATCTTTTTGCTTGAGATCAAATATTTTGATATCACTTTATACCATTTATATCATTTGAAATTTATCATGAACTTCTTTATTTGACATATTAAAATTAGTTAATATTAAATTACTTAATAAATTATATAAATATACTAAAAATATAGTATATAAAATGATTGTATATCACTTGGAAATCTTATATGTATAGAAAAGTATTACAAATGTGTAAAGTACAACATCATTTAATAATACAAGTGTATAAATATTATAAATTCAATAGTTATATATACATATTTATATATATGAAATATAAATCATATATATATATTCACGGGCCGGACCGGGCCTACGGGCCAAGATGTTATGCCCCGGGCCCATGGACATAGCAATAAGCCCAATCCCGGCCCATGGGCCACTCTTGATCGGGCCGGGCCGGTTTATCGGGCCGGCCGGGCCGGGTAGCCCAAAATTGTCATCCCTCCTAAATGAAAATTGACTACTCCCTCCACTTTTTATTTTATGAAGTTTAAGGTTCTTTCACACATATTTAGGGAGATTTGACTTTTATTATTTTATTCATTCAAACCAAAATAATACATGTGAATGAAGTAGTTAAATGTAAAAGATAAAATATTTTATTATTAAACATAATCTTTATACTTTGAAATTATAATATTATATTAAACAACTTTAAACTTCATTTATTTATTTAGAAACAAAATCAAAATCAAAGGGGTAAAACTTAATTTATTGAAAAGTTGAAAAGTGGAGGAAGTATGTTTTTATTTGTTCGACCATTTTCATGGAACCTACCACAGAGTAGTAATACGGAAATACGTCCGGGACTGAATTGAATTTTATTCATATGTCGTACGTCATGAGAAATAGTGTCGGGGCTAACCTCAGGTAGGTGCAGTACTAGGCTACTAGCCTTCACGTCTCTCCATCTTCATGGCACATAGATGACATACTAAATTAAGTAAAGTGCTATAGAAATGTCTGACGAAATAAAAAAACTAAGATGGAAAAGTGTTCCACATAAAAGCAGTGTCCCAATTTTCGGAGAGAGAGTTTCGGATTTAGATTGAAGTTAGAGTTTTTTTTTTGAAAATTAAATTTTAAATTATAATTTTTTATAATTTATTTGGTTATAATTTTTTATTTTATTAAGATTGAGTATAGAGATGATTTAAGGGGTGAAACAAATAATAAGAGATGTAATTTTGTGTAGTGATGACGTAAGGGAAATGTAATTTTGATATAGTGATAATTTTTTTATTTTAAATTTAAACCTAGACACATAATTTATTTTTTGGGTGACGAAAATAAAAATTATATCCAGAACGCAGAAGCCCGTTTTCATCCGGTACATAACCTGACATATAGACGATTAGATGGCATTTTTGATTTCATCTGGAAGGTTTTGCTGAGTAAATTGAAAACCAGTTAGCTATCTTTTGTAATATTGGACTTGGACCAATAATAATTCTAAAATCCGACAAGCCAAATGTAAAATACATTCTACGTGTATGATATGAGTCTACTATGACCAAGTATAATTATCCCTATGCACCACTTATTATCAGGCTGAATCCGGTTAAAAACAAGTTCAATAGATTTGATTGGTCCGGATACAAATTCGATATCAAAAGTTTCTATTTGTAGTGATTCTTTAAACAAAATTGGATCTGATCCGGTCTAATTTTAAAATTGGTCCAACAAGAATTTGGGACCAATTTGCAGACGTAACTCCAACTACTTAGAGCATTCTGTATGATTTGAGGCTTAAATGGTACTATAAACATAGAACCCACAAAAGAAGTCTCTTTCAAATTGAAGCCTCCAATGGTTTGGGACTTAATTGGAGCTTCTTTGTGGGCCATATGTACTATATTACTATCTCATTAACCAATCATATAAAAAACAAATCATTACATATTAATATGGGGGCTTAATTGAGGTCTACTATTTAGTAACTCTCTTCCAAGTCTACTATTTAGTAGCTCAAAAAAAAATTCATTTGGAGATGCTTTTTAGCTTATTTGGAGCTTAATTAGTATCTTAAGTCCCAAATAAACCCAAAAAAATCATGATATTAATATTAGTATATAGCATACTCATTAAAACCTTG